>OY970822.1:42285925-43698203 GCA_963853835.1 Calendula officinalis
GGGTATAGCAATAGGTGAGTGCAAGGTGATGTGAAAACATGATAACTTTAAGAAAACACACATTTGAGTGCATCCAAACCATAACTAAACCGGGCAAACATACAAATAGGGTGGTCATTCATACGTTGAATGTTTCGCCAATATTTACTAGCCCCGTAAAGCAATTGCACGCCACCACCAACCACTCAAATTCCTCTCAACAGGAATTTGTTTCAATTCATTAGGGAACGTAGCACAAAAGCTACTGACTACTCATTCGGAGTTTGTCGGTAATTGAAACATAATAACTTCCTGCCCCGGGTTAAGTCTCTTTGTATGCACAGTGTGTCTATTTCTCACCCTCAAGAATCTTCCATTATAGGACACTTGCACTATCAAAATGGATCTCTCTGAATCCATCGGAACACTCGTAGTGGCATCAAAATCTGATGTTTCACGAGGATCGAGTGGAAATCCTGCTAAAGCTACCATCATGCCAACTCTAAACGCAGGTCACACATTTGAATCAACGGTTGTGCAAACGACTACCGATTCATACCGTGTGCTAACGGATACTCTAAGTGAGTCCGGTGTTACCGAAAAATCCCTGTGAAATTCCTATAATAAAACATCTTTAAAAAGCTGATTAAAATGCACATGAGCGTAATAGACCACTCTCAAATTACTCCTATGATCAGCTATATCTAGTATGATCTTCCCCGGAGCCACCAACATTATAGGAACTAAAAAGTGAGGGTCCCTAGGTCTAGGTGAGCAGAATCAAGTATCTTGGGATCTTGATTGGGGTGTGCTGAGGTAAAAACATTGAGAGGGGGTATGAAGTATGAGGTGCAATTCAGTTTATCACATGGTAACACAAAACGAGGGTGTGGTTGAAAAATGAAAAAGTGAGTTGAGTGAGGAGCGTGTGTGAAAGGGTTAAAGAAAACGAAAAACCCTCCCTAAACCGAACAAAAATCCGGGTAACCACGTCTATATCAGAATGCATAACTTGCTTTCTGATTAAGTCATCATGGACCCAGTGATGCAATGCACAACCCCACTGACCACTCAAGTACAAAAAGTACTTGTTTCAAAATCACGGAGATTACCACATCTACTATCGACATCTCATTTGGAGATTGTTGATATTGAAAAAGAGGACCTACCTCCAGTCCTCGCCTTCGTTTGTCCACATATAGAGTTTAGAACCGAATTAAATTTCTCTAGGACACAGGCATTCCACCAAGCATATCCTAGTGATATTGCCGGAACATTCATAGTGATACCAAACTTATTGGTATTCCACGATGATTGAATGGAAATCCTACCAGTGCTAACATCAAAGCCAACACTGAACGTAGGTCACACAGTTTTTCAACTGTCGTGTTAACGGGAAATCTATGTGATCCCGGTTTACCCTATATGACTATGCTGTAAAATGTGTTATATATTGATTCATTCAAAAAATGAATGTATCATTATTCAACACATTTTCATCAACAAGCTTCGGAGATTCTTCCTGTTACATGATGCTTCAGATAAATCCTGCTCATCATGAGGGGGAGAATATACTAGCCTAACTTACTCCACATAAAAAGGACACATATGCACCAGTGAAGGGGGAGTAAACAAGGAACCGAAGACTCCACGAAGAAATAATTGTCTGTTTGAGGGGGAGCATAAACCTTATCAACAAATTTCCCGAACAACAATTATTAAAGATAATTGATCGACATAAAGCCACAAACTTCAAGAAAAGACTTCCGCTGTTAATCTCTCTATCGTTATGGGTCTCAATTTTGGTCGATCAATATGTATCTTCAAAGTATTGTCTTCAAAATACCTTTTGTGGTTAAAAAGCTACAAGAAGTATTCGTTTTCACAGATTAACAAAGCTCAAGCCTGATCCTGATCATTATGCAACGAAATATCTACAAGACTAGGCTTTTGCTAAAGATGAAGACTTCGAAGATATGCTTCCTAGACTGTTGTTACAAAGGGGGAGATTGTTGGGTCACATTCTAGAGTATTGTAATAGTCTAGGGGTGTAATGTGACAGTTTATTATAATCAATAGTCTAGGGTACTTTATGTAATTAGTCAATACTAGGCCTAGGTATAAATACCTAGTGGTAACCTAGTATTGACCTAATCTTTGCCGAATACAGAAATCAAACGTAACATTTTGGTGCAAAGCTTCTTGTTCTTCCAATTAATCATTAATATTGCTTAATCTGTTATTAAATCGTTAGATAAGGATTCACAGATTGATACACAACTAAGGTAAAAAAATCTCACTGTAACACTCGGGCATTATATTACTCGTTGGATACATGTGTCATACATTGAATAATGAAGTAGGTATATTTTTTATGTTTATTCATTTAGACCTATACAACATTAGTCAAAAGTGTATAGCAGTTCTATGTAATTCATCCTATGCCAAATGAAGCAGGCATATCTTGATGTTTATCTTTTCACATATATAACATTACTCGATCATAAGTATATAGATGTTTTATGTAATTAATCCTCTGCAGAATGATAGTAAAATTGGAATTTGGAAAGTACAAAATGGACTAATTAATAGTTAGTAGATGAGAAAGGTTAAATACTTCTAATCATTAATCTCATTATCAATATAATGCATCAATGAAAGTCAAGTATACGTACATAGGGGCTAGGGCAGTAATATTTCCAACACTCTAATCCTTACGTATTATCCAGAATTTCATTAACTATTTTGTACTTGCATATAATATAGTGAAAAAACAGGAGACGAAAATGATAAAATGATACTCAATAAGCTAACATCCATCAACAGATTTTCCTAGATTTAGAAACTTGATTTTTTCGGTGATTAAGTTGTGTAAAAAATTAGGGTGCTATTATCTAGAAATTAAAGCTCAACTCGTTCGATACTTACTCCACTCGTATAAGTTATCGAGCTCGAATATTTATGTTTTATTCCAACTCGGTACTCGTTTATGAAACAATACAATTTTAAATCTCTAACTCAACTGACATAACTCACTTCACATCTTGAAGAAAAATCTATGTATATTTTATATGCATGTGTAATATATAATACAAAAATATTAACAAACAGAAGAAAAATCTATGTATATTTGATATGCATGTGTAATATATAATACAAATATATTAACAAACAGAACTTTTAAAGGGTTGGAAAGATTAATGGTTTTATACATTACATCTTCGGTTTATATCACATTACCAACATATATTTCAGTTTTAAAACACAAAGCCTTTATATAGCTAGAATCGGTTCATTCAACTCAAATAAAATACTTAAACGAGCAAGTCAAGCCGATTATTCTTTTTAAGCTCGACTCATGGAACTAATGAGGCAGTAATTTTTTAATTGCTCGTTAATTACTCGACTAGTTAGCACTCTTATAAGTTACTAATAAAAAAATATGACTTATGAGTGGTTTTGTTACAGAATTGATTGTCATTTTAGGAATAAATCATTAGCCAAAAATATATTTTAATGCCCAATATTGCCATTACAGATTTCTGGGCATCTCGCTATGCTTAAATCTAGGAACCAAAAACAGTTGCTAGCAGTTAAATTCATGTGCTATCAATGGTGGGATAAAGCTGCAACCTTCAAGTGTTTGCTCAAATATATGGCCCACTCGTAGTAATTTTTCCTGCATTAATATAATATTAACATTTTATAATTATTTTTCATGATATTAAGAAATTATTATTTTTACCTCATCAAATGCAGCACCAATCATTTGAAAGCCAACAGGAAGCCTAGAATTCACAAATCCACATGGCAAAACCAATGCTGGTAATCCAGCCAAGTTCACATTCACCTGCAAATCATATACTTGTTAAAACAAAGGGCATTTTTGGCATAACCGCCACGTCATCATTTATTTTAGGTAAAATAATAAAGTGAATAAATAATATGGTTAGGACTTACAGTCATTATATCCCCTGCATACATTGCAAGGGGATCGTTTTTCTTTTCACCTGTAAAAATAGATAAGTCATTGTTATGTTATAAGATGATTAATAAAGTAATCACGGGGGCTTATTTGTAATTTACCAATTTTATATGCTGCAGATGGAGCTGTAGGTGATATTAAAATATCATGTACATCTAATGCTGCCTTGAAGCTTTTCTGGACTACTGTCCTCACCTAAACCACAACATAATCATAATTAACAAAATTAATCATCATTAGAAATAAAATCATGATTAAGTTAACACACCTGTTGAGCTCGCTTGTAATAAGCATCATAATAACCAGCTGAAAGAGCATATGTCCCCATTAATATCCTCCTTTTTACCTGCAAATAATATATCATTTTTGTCACAATAATAATGTAAATAAATTATTACCCGTTATTAATTTCATACCTCTGGACCAAATCCATTAGCACGAGAACCACCGTAAAGAGAACTCAACTCCTCAGTAACAATTTGATTACCATACCTGGAAATTAAAAAAAATAACTTTATTTTTAATTATATAAAAATTCTTATATTTGCTAAATGGTTCTTGATAATCCAACTATAATTACCTAACACCATCATAGCGAGACAAATTTGAAGAAGATTCAGATGAAGCAAGAACATAATATGCTGGTAATCCCAGAGAAAAAGAAGGCAGCGAGACCTGCAATTTATTGCATTTATTTAATTAAAAAAATTAGATTTAATTGACAATATATAGAATAAAAACCTCTGTGACAATACAGCCTAATTCTTCCAGATGAGAAATAGCACCACGAATTGAAGAAACAACTTCTTGATCAACTCCATCCCCAAGTGTTTCACTAATTACACCAACCTTTAATCCTTTTAACGGTTGTGATTCAAAGTAATCTTTGGAAAGAAACTGAGACGTGAAATCATTAACCTCCTGAAAATAATAATAATAAATAAATAAGATTTAAAAAAATTTGATACTTTTTTCTGCAGAAATAGAAACAAAACAAGAAAATAATATACCCGTTTACTACTAGTGGCATCGAGTTTATCATGACCACAAATTGATTGTAACAGAATTCCAGCATCAGCAACTGATGACCCGAAACAACCAATAACATCAAGTGATGATGCATATGCAACCAACCCGTATCTTGAAACCCGCCCGTATGTCGGTTTTAATCCCACAACACCACAAAAAGACGCCGGTTGCCGGACACTGCCGCCAGTATCACTGCCCAATGACACCACACATTGCCTGGCGGCAACAGCCGCTGCTGAGCCGCCTGATGAACCGCCTGGTACACATTCAAGGTTCCATGGGTTTGCAGTGACCTGATAATAATCTGTGTTAAATATGATCAAAACAGATAAAAATCTTATCTTTTGAATAAACAATTTGATAGTTGTTGTTTATTACTCCATCAGCTGCATTCAATTTCTAATTAATAAATGAACAGGCTTATATTCAGGGGCGGAATTGTTATGGTGTACATAGTGGCACGTGCTACTACTCTAAAAAAATTCGGTACGGTAAATTTTCGGGACTTTTTTATTGTTATAGTATTTTAAATACATTAATATATATCCGGAAAGACAAATTAAGACACATCCATCTACTAGTGCAGCTGGCTAGCACTCCTTCCATGTATATAAGGAGGTCATGAGTTCGAATCTTGTTGTTGCTATTTTTTTAAATCAACTTTTTTTTTTTCTTTCTAAGCCTCTATATTACAAGGGTTTTCTTTTTTCTCAACTTTTTTTCTTTTTTTACCCTATATATCTCAAAAAAAAAAATTCGTCCAAATATTTCAAATCATTTTCTTTTATTTTCCTTTTTCAATACTTTAAATTGATTTTTTTTATTAATCAAAGGAGGTATTTTATAAAATATAATATAATTTTATAAACCAAAATTTTTATGGATTAAAAACCTATTCAATATCTCAAATCAATCTTAAAAAAAACCCTCTAACTATTAGTTAATAGTCTACACCTAAAGACAACCCGAACATTTGAACCAAATAAAAAAACATGTAGATTTTATAACATGTTTATAAAATTAGTAATTCTTTCATAAGTTTATGAAATTATTTGTGGTGTGTGTAATTAAAAAGGGTGATTTATAATATAATTTTTTTGTGTTAAATTTGCTTTGTTTCAGGACATTGCCACTGGAATCTCACTACAGGTTGCAGTCCCCTTAATATCGTATTTTTTGTTTTCACCACAAGGATGCCACCGCTGGTGGAAATTTCTAATTCCGCCCCTGCTTATATTTACAGTTAAAATTAGGGCAACTGAAATTGGGGGGAAAAGAAGAATTTAGTAAACCCTGACCTGGTAAGCAGATCCTTCTGTGGTACTCCCCATTCCAAATTCATCTAAGTTAGTTTTCCCAACTATAATCGCGCCACTCTCCTTCAACTTCCTAACAGCAGTCGCATCGAACGGTGGCCGGTAATTTTCCAATAACTTGGATCCGGCGGTGGAAGGCATATCGGCGGTACAAATGTTGTCTTTAACCGCAACCAATACTCCGGCGAGAGGTCCGACGTGTTCATTTCGGTCAATCTTCCGGTCGATTTCATCTGCTTCAGTTAAAACGGTTTCTGAGACATGGAGGAAGCTCTTGATTTGAGGTTCGGTGAGGCGGAGACGATTGAGGAATTCTTCGGCGAATTGGCGGGTTGTTTTCTCGCGGGAAAGGATTGATTTTTGGATGATTTGGATTTGAGAGGTGGGGAGTGAAGTGGAAATGGGGTGGGATTGAGCGGCCGCGTGGATGAATTTGGGAGAATGATGGTGGTTATGGTGATGGAGGGGTTTTGACCGCCGGCAGTGGTGGAGGAGGATGCGAGGGTTTTGAACTGAAGATAACATTTTTCTTCAGTGTCAGAGGGGAAAGAGAGAGTGCCATCAAATTAGTCCGATAATAATATCGTGCCATTTTTTAGATTTTCCTTATTTTATTCTGTATAAAAACATGAACTTTACAAAAATAAAAAATACTTAGGGTGTGCTTTGTTTGTTGATGGGGTCGGGAATAAGTACGATATGAAAGAAAAGTAGGAGAGAAATGATAATTGATTAATTTCAATACTCCGTAACATTTATATAAGAAACACTTATTTGCGATGACAAATTTGAACACAAACTTTACTTTTTAACGAGGTAATTTGTGCATGTATATCCCTTCTAAAAACTAGTTTTGACGGTTTGCCCAGTGATGGACAGTAATATAGAAAATATATAACTTAATATGCTAAATTGCTAATTATAGACCTACCTACCTGTGTAAAACCTAAATTTGCATGCAGCGTATGCGTGGTCAAATAAAGATAAAATTTAAAATGAAAAATAAAAATAAACATGGTTGTCTTGTGCTTGTCATGCTTACATTTGTTTACCGACTGCATACCTTTTATGTAATTTATTTAATTTTACTAGTACATTTCACACTCTCATTTTCATACATCCTTTTATGTAATTTCACAGTTTATAGATGAAACTTTAGGAAACATTTTTAAACAAATAAAAGTTCAAGCTTTTAATTTCAAATAAAAGCTATGACTTAACACATGCGTGTATTGAAAATGAAGTGTCTTTTCTTTATATGAAAAAAACTAACGAGCTCTTACAACGAAATTTCACTTTTACGGAAAATTTGTTCATTATGTTAAACTTGTTGCTGAACTCTCTATCCTTGGAAAGAGAGACTAATTCAGGAAGTATAGTTTTCACCAAGGACTACCATGCAAAAAAAAATACTGAAGGGGCTAAACCTAAATACTGAACAATGTGTAAGGACTTTTTTGTAATTCACTTCAACTTTAAATCTACATGGACCGTAACGCCTATTCTGCAGTATTGCGAGGACCATATGTCTTATTCATCATAATATTTTGACTTTTGTTACAGATCTCTCTGTTTCTCTTTCGTCAATTGAGCCTTCAAAGATCTACAATTTTTGCACCTTAACGAATTCCATCAGTGCTTTAATTTATTTGTTTAATCTCTGCATTAAATCAATCAGATTCCATTAAACAATTTACAGAGGTATGTGTTTCAAATTTTAAATGAATTAATACCAGTTTTTCGCTGCTTGAACAAAATTGTTATCGTTTTAATTGCAATTATTTAGTAAGCAATTGATTCTGAATAACCTCCTTTTACTTTATCAATAAAAAAGCCTTTGACCTTTCTGTGCTACAATGTCTGATTTATATTGAAATTACGAGCCGAATTCTGAACAAATTATTCAATTTTGATCAGAGCTGGTACTGTTTGAGGTACTTTGATCAGCTGGACTTTCAGATTTCATAAGTATAAGTCTTAGGTCAAAATTGTTGAAGAAGCTTTATTCATGAGCTGTTTTTGTTGGTAATATTGATCAATTATAAGTGGATATTATGGGGGTCAGGGTTTAGATGGCGCTGACCACAATCTGAGAGCAAAATGGTAGAAAGTGATTTAAACACAGGGAAATTTGCTCAAATTGCTTATGGTGAACGATTAGGTTTCCATAGGGATCCTTCATTCTCAGGATGGGGTGATAAAGATGGAATACCTCATCATAATGATGTTCAAGAGGTTGAGATTGTGAATACATCTGAATCAGATGATAATTTTGAACTACCAGTACTTCTACAAACTGAAAGTTTAGAAAATGAAGCAAAGATAAATGGCACTCCTAGCCCTAGAAGAGGAAATATAATTAATAATGAGAATTATGCTTCTTTTGATATTGAAGATGCTTATGATAGAGATACAGATTCCACAAATACCAATTTAGTTCACAAACATAAAGATGTTCAATCAAGCTCCAAGAATCATATGGCTGTTTCCAATATACTCAAGACATTGTTCTTTGTACTTATGTGGTACATTTTCAGTACATTATTGACCGTGTACGTGTTCTTTTTTCTTTTCTTTTTTTGGTATATGTTACATCTTCAGTTGCAGTTTTAATTCATTATTTATTAATGAAAATAGGTATAATAAAACTCTACTAGGAGATGATATGGGAAAATTCCCTGCTCCCTTATTGATGAATACCATTCATTTTGCAATGCAAGCTGTTTTATCAAGGGGAATTACATACTTTTGGTCTCATAAATTTGATCCCACTGTACCTATGTCACAAAAAGACTACTTTACAAAAGGTAAATGAGTACAACTTTTTATCTCTTTTAGATGTAATATTCATGCATAACTGCACAATATGTTTTTCTTATTAACTTTTTATTATAACTAATGATACAGATGGAATTTGCCTTTAACAGTTATACCAACCGCTCTTGCAACAGCACTGGACGTCAATTTGAGCAATGAATCCCTTGTTTTTATCTCTGTTACATTTGCCACCATGGTTTGTCATCTTTTTCTTTTTTATTTATTTATTAAAAGATAGAAATAAAACAGGCTATTTGTGAGCTGGAAATTTTTTATAAATCCAGTTTTTGTTTTCTTGTTTGCAGTGCAAATCTGCATCTCCTATATTTCTCTTGATTTTTGCTTTCGCTTTCAGGTACTGTTTACTTTCTAAGCTATTTTTTTAGCAAATTTCTTTTATATATTTGTTAATAAAAATGATATATGGTTTGTATATAGCCATTTTAATAAAATAAATCTGATACAAATAGGATGAACACAGAACAAATCTAACGGCAATGCGCCGATAGTCGAATGTTTAATAGATAATCCTGGAATTGGAGAACCAGGTTTCTCCCTAAAACAAAGAAGAATAACTAGCACAATAATTTCGATACCCTAGAAGGGTTTGGCCGCCTTCTTTATATAAGGTCGGGCCCTAATACGTATCGAATAAGGAAACAAATAATAATATCCCTAATACAAATAATTAAATTAATTAAACATTCGAATGTGAAGTTTATCTTCACTTTGGTTTTCTTTGATAAACTCGGCCCCACTTGTCTTTCCTTGTGCCGATCGTATCATTACCCCGTTCCCAAAGACTCACCTTGTCCTCAAGGTGAAATTTTGGGTATTGTCTTTTAACGTGATCCACTGATTCCCACGTAGCTTCTTCTTCAGCCAAGTCTTTCCATTTTAACAACACTTCTAAACCTGTTGTGCCTTTTCGCATTCCCATAACGAGTTCTGGTATCCACGTCACCGTAGTGGTGTCGGGTAATTCTGCGGGTAGCTCGGATTCGACCGGTTGATTTCCAATCACAGCTTTCAGTTGAGAGACATGGAACACCGGATGAATACTAGAAGAAGCAGGTAATTGTAGGCGGTAAGCAACCATCCCGATACGTTTTAAAATCTCATACGGCCCATAAAAACGGGGTGCCAATTTAACGTTCATTCTCTACGTCACCGAACTTTGCCGATACGGTCGTAATTTCAAAAACACTTTATCGCCTTCGTTAAATGTGACTTCGCGGCGGTGTTCATCGGCCTTTTGCTTCATTAATTGTTGTGCCCGATGCAGGTGGTCTTTCAAATCCCGTAGGACTTGATCGTGTTCGCCTAAATACTCATCGACCGCGAACGTAGTGACCGTTCCTTTATCGTAGCCTAGCAAGGGTGGAGGGTCTCGACCGTACAACACTTTAAAAGGTGTCATACCGATTGATGAATGGAATGACGTATTGTACCAATACTCGGCCCAGGGAAGCCACTGAGCCCACTGTTTAGGTTTAGAGGATGTGAAGCATCGTAAATATGTTTCCAAACTGCGGTTAACGACCTCCGTTTGCCCATCCGTCTGGGGGTGGTACGCGGTACTTCGCTTAAGCGTAGTTCCCTGATATTTGAATAATTCTTTCCAGAAATGACTGATAAAAACTTTATCCCAGTCCGAGACAATAGACGTCGGAATACCGTGCAGCCTCACGATGTTTCTGATGAATGTTGCGGCGACGGACGAAGCGGTATACGGGTGTTTAAGAGCCACGAAATGAGCTGATTTACTGAGTCGGTCCACGACTACCAAAATGACGGTATTGCCCTCGGACTTTGGTAAGCCATCGATAAAATCCATCGGCAGATCTTCCCAAATACGTTGTGGCAAATCCAACGGTTGAAGTAACCCGGCTGGGGACATGTTCGAGTATTTGTTACGTTGACAAGTCATACATTCCGCAACCATTTTGGCGATATCTCGCCGCATTCCCACCCAAAAGAATTCCGTGGCGATGCGGTGGTATGTTTTCTGCACCCCACCGTGACCACCTATAGTGCCGCTATGGAGTTCGTTGAATACTCGTGCAATCCACGGTGACATGCGTGGTAATACCAATCGGCCCTTATACTGCAAATTGTCCTCGTGGATCGTATAATGCTCCAACCCGTCCTCTTTGGCAGTGACACGGGCCCGGATGCTCACAATTTCGGGGTCGTGCCGGAGCTCGCGTAACAGTGTGTGTTCGTCGCGAACTCGAGCAACGGTTAACTCGCGATATTCGACCAATTTTTCCCTTCGCGATAGAGCATCAGCTTCGCTATTCTCTCGGCCCGGTCGGTATACGATATCAAATTCGTAGCCTGAGAGCTTAGAAATCCATCTCTGGTGTTCCCCGGTTATCACACGTTGATCAAGTAAGTACTTTAGACTTCGCTGATCTGTAATAACGGTAAATTTGCGGCCTAGGAGGTACGGTCGCCATTTCTGGATTGCCAGCACTATGGCCATTAATTCTCTTTCATACACGGATTTCAATTGTGCTCGGGGGCCCAATACTTGGCTGTAATATGCAATGGGTCGACCTTCTTGCATAAGCACGACGCCTATACCATACCCTGACGCATCCGTTTCTAGGGTAAACGGTTTAGCGAAGTCCGGCATAGCGAGAACCGTTACTTGGGTCATGGCGGATTGTAACTGCTGAAAAGCGGCGGTGGCGTCCGCCGACCATTGGAAATTATCTTTTTTGAGCAGTTCCGTCAGTGGTCTAGCAATTTTGCCATAATTTTGCACGAACTTTCTGTAATACCCGGTTAAACCGAGAACCCCGCGTAAGTCTCGTAACGTTTTTGGTACGGGCCACTCGGTCATTGCTGTAATTTTGGTGGGATCGGCTTTGACCCCGGTGGCGGTAACGATGTGCCCGAGGTAGTCAACTTGAGGTTGACCGAAGATGCATTTCTTTTCGTTACAGTATAACTTTTCCGCCCTTAAACGTTCAAACACTTTTGATAAGTGCGTAGCGTGCAACCCCAGCTTCCATCATTTCTTTCACCAACCGTTCAATTTCGTCTTTTTGCAATTGCGGATATCGGTATGGGCGGACGTTGATGGGTTCAGATCCGTTCTTTAAGATGATGGCATGCTCGTGATCACGGTGGGGCGGCAAACCTGTGGGCATGTCAAACACGTCAGCATAATTAGTTAATACTAACCGGAGATCGGGGTGTACGTCCGCTGGTGGCGGGTCGGTTCGCTCGGCGTTAGACACGGTCACCAAATAACCTTTGGCGGTCTCGGGTAGGGCTCGGGCTAGTGATCGTAGTGATGCATGGGCCCGTTGTAAGCCGGGTTCGCCCCGTATCGTGATACGTCTGTCGTCTTTGTAAAACGACATGACTTTGGTCAACCAGTTCACTTCCATGACGCCTAACTCTTCTAACCATTTCATGCCTAATATGACATCAGTGCTACCGAGCTCCAGCGGGTAGAAATCGTCTGTTACCAAAATTTCTGGTAATTGCAACTGTAATTGTTTGCAGATTCCCTGAGTTTCGTCCGACGTTCCATTGCCCAATATGATACCCATGCGTCGCTTGCCCTTGACCGTTAGATCCAGTGGCTCGATTAACCTGACAGACACAAAATTATGGATTACCCCGCAATCGATTAGTACCACTACCTTACTTCCCTTAATAGTACCTCGGAGTTTAATGGTGCGGGGGGAGGTTATGCCGACGACTGATTGTGCGGATACTTCCAAGTGGTCTAGGTGAGGGTGTTCGTCGTCGTCATCCGATTCTTCCTTGTCACCTTCCTCGACCATCAAAACTTGAAGTGTTTTGTCCGGGCATCGATGTCCCGGTCCGTACCGACCATCACACCGGTAACATAAACCCTTCACCCGTTTGTCAGCGTATTCCGATTCGGTCATCCGCCGGAAGGGTTGCTTTGCGGCTGTCTTAGGGCTGGTAGTGGGTGCTGACCCGGTAGGGTTCGGTGTGTGTCCAGCCTGACCGCTTCCGCTACTGCGGCTGAAATTTGATTTCGGGGCTGCTTTATTCTTCTCCACCGTGTCGTCCGCTTTTACCTCGTCAATCATGAGGGCTAAACGCATCGCCTGGTTAAGGCCGCGGGGTTGGAGGACCCGAACGGAATTCCGGACGTTAGAACGTTAGATTTTAATCCCTTGATGAATGTTCCTTCCAGAACCCGCTCAGAAATTCCATCTAGCTGCGCTGCTATGGATTCAAAAAGGGCGATAAATTCTCGGACTATTCCGGTTTGACTGATGTTTAGAAATTGGTCATGCATGCCGCCGCCTTGGGAGGGTTGGAATCGTTCCAGCAAGCGTGATTTCATTTGGTCCCACCCGCGGAATGGTTCCCTACGCTCGCTCCACCGGTACCACGATAAGGCTTGTCCTTCTAAACATATAACGGTGGCCCATAAGCGGTCATCGGAATTCATAATTCCTTGAACCTCAAAGAAACGTTCGGCCCGATACACCCAGCCGTATACATCTTCACCGTCAAATATAGGCATCTTCAGTTTTCGCAACCGGTGATCCGCCCCGGCGTTCCATGTACGATCGCCAGATCCGGTGGTAACTCCCGGTCTTGGTCGATATCCGAACGGATATGGTACGTAGTCATCCTCCTGTTCGGAATGGGTACGATGATTCTCATACTCCACCTGTTGTTTCATCTTTCCATTACTCGAGCCTGCCTGGGCAACGAAATGTAGTAACGGGAACCCTAGGTCGTCAAAACGCGGTGGTGTGGAGTTCCTGTTTGATTGAGGCACCTTGGTTTGCGGTGGTGGCCGGGCAGTCGTTTGAGTTGCGACCGAAAAGATGGGAAAGGCGGCGGCGGCTAGGGTTTGTGCGGCGGTGACAGTGGAGATCTGGGCGGTGGTGGTTGCGACGGATGTGGGTGGCGGCGGCGGTGGTTGTTGCTGTTTTTGCTGGAGACTGAGGAGAATCGACATCATCTCTTCAAATTTCCGATTCGTCTCCGCGAACCCCTGCTGCGATTCGGCTTGCATGGCTGCCATGCGCTGCTGCGTTTCGGTTTGCATGGCTTCGATGCGACTAATCTGTTCCACGGTTGCGGCTTTGTGCTCCGCCAGTTCATTGTCGATATCCACCACTTTTTTCGTCATCCCGGAATCGAACGCTCTGATACCAATTTGATACGAATAGGATGAACACAGAACAAATCTAACGGCAATGCGCCGATAGTCGAATGTTTAATAGATAATCCTGGAATTGGAGAACCAGGTTTCTCCCTAAAACAAAGAAGAATAACTAGCACAATAATTTCGATACCCTAGAAGGGTTTGGCCGCCTTCTTTATATAAGGTCGGGCCCTAATACGTATCGAATAAGGAAACAAATAATAATATCCCTAATACAAATAATTAAATTAATTAAACATTCGAATGTGAAGTTTATCTTCACTTTGGTTTTCTTTGATAAACTCGGCCCCACTTGTCTTTCCTTGTGCCGATCGTATCAAAATCATATATATTTGCACTAAAAATCAAAGCTTTTATTTCTTTAATTATGAATTAAGAAATAACTCGCCTAGTAACTCAATTATGAATTTATATGTTGCTTTTAACATGAATTTTTTTTATGATGATTTAATTTATTTTCTGGCAATTAATATTAAGTTTATTGTGTAGGTTGGAGAGTCCAAGTACCAAACTTTTAGGCATTATTTTGATAATATCTATTGGGGTTTTATTAACAGGTACGGACTAATATTTATGCACATTATACTAGTTGATTGAATATTATGGGTATTTTTGTAATTTACTATCCACCTAACACAATCCTTACTATTACAGTTGCAAAAGAAACTACATTTGAATTTTGGGGTTTCATATTTGTTATGCTTGCTGCTGTTATGTCTGGGTTTCGTTGGAGCATGACTCAAATCCTTCTTCAGGTATTATTATTATTAATATTATTATTATTTTTTATCATTTATTACTATCATTATTGTTATTGTTCTAGGTTTCTATTTAGGGATAATTGCTTTTATATCCTTGTAAAATTCATAAATTATTTCTATATCCTTCTCAAATTCATAAATTATCTCTATATCCTTTTAAACTTTGTAATTGCCTCTATATCCTTTCAAACCTTTAAAACTCTTTTTATGTCTAAAAACCTATTTTATTATTTATTTAATTGTGATAATATCAATAATTATCAAATAAGTATGCAATAAATATGTTGATCATGTATTAGAAATCATGTTTATTTGTCTGTATTATTGATATTATCTCGATTTAATATATAATAAAATAAGTTTATGATATAAAAAAGAGTTTTAAAGGTTTGGAAGGATACGAAGGTAATTATAAAATTTAGAAGGAGATAGAGATAATTTATGAATTTTAGAAGGATTTAGAAATAATTTATGAATTTTACAAGGATATAAAAGCAATTATCCCTTTATTTATTGACCATTTTATTTATTTATATATTTTAATACTCACATAATCTTTTTTCTTTGTTGGTTGAAAAAACTAATTATTGAATCGACGCCTATCAAACCTACAGAAAGAAGTCTATGGTAAGTTTCCTCACCAAAAACAATAATTAACTTATATTTATATATGATTTTCTTTTAATTATTTTTATGTCATAAACAGGTTTAAAAAATCCTTTAATGCTGATGAGTTATGTGACTCCAGTAATGGCTTTAGGAACAGCTTTATTTTCTTTGATTTTGGATCCATGGGATAAATTTAGTGATTCCAGTTATTTTGATAATTCATGGCATACTACACGTAGTGGTCTTTTAATGCTTTTGGGAGGAACACTCGCTTTTTTTATGGTAAATAATTTGTCAATATTTATAAATAAATAAATATTTTTTATAAAAATTTTTGTGTTATTTGTTGCAGGTGTTGACAGAGTATATTCTTGTTTCGATGACAAGTGCAGTAACAGTGACTATTGCTGGAGTTGTGAAGGAAGCTGTCACAATACTGGTACCAAAATTTTATTTAAATATTAATAGTCAGTTTATTTAATTAGTTAGAATATAATTATATTATTTTAATTCTTTCTTTTTTTTTTTTTTTTGATATTTCAGGTTGCAGTATTTTATTTTCATGATGAATTTACATGGCTAAAAGGAGCTGGTTTAGCCACAATTATGTTTGGTGTGAGTTTATTCAACTGGTACAAGTAAGTGATCAGGATTACCTTTTTTATAATATTTCTGAATTCTCATACCTATATATTAAATTTTGATTTTTTCTAATATTATTTTGGATTACATTTCAGGTACCAAAAGTTCCAGAATAGAACAAGTGGAGATGAGACACAAGAAATTAATAAAAATAATGTTCCTGCAAAATATGTTATTCTTGAAGATATGGAAGATGAAGAAACCAGTTCTTAAAATAATCGTCATTAATGATTAATCAAATCACAAGCAAAAGTATGAACCCTAATTCAGTAATTAGCCATTATGTTTTTTGTAGATCCTTTATATATACATGTTTTGGGGTTCATTCTTAAATAGTAATCCACTTTTGGTTTGGTGCTTACAATCATATTATCACTCTTCTTTTTGGTGTAAATTTACAAAATAAATTGGTACAGTTACAAAAATAAATAAAAACTTAAATACATATATATTGGATCGAGTTTCTGCTTAGAGATTCGGCGGCTATTTTGGGTTAATTATTTGAGTTTAATTATCTTAGGTTTCAGTTTCTGGTTACGACTGTTTACTTGATATGAGTTTTAGTGTTTTACTAACAACAATACTTAGGCTGTCATGAAAAGATAATCTTTACAACCATCGAATATAAATATTACTTATGTACCTAAAAGCGTGATTTTATCATCTTTACAATAACAATATAGGGCTGAAGTTTTATCATCGAAACAAAACTTTTTTTTGTTTCTTTTTAGTCTAAAAAAAGATTCTTTTGTTTTTTTTAGCTCAAACTCTCCTCCAACAAACCCTTTAATGACGGGTTAACGGAACCCAAATAAAATTAGTTGAAAGTCTTCACAAAAAGAGTTTAATAAAACCGTACCTAAAAGCGTGTCAGCAATTTTGTTGCATGTGACGTATCATAAAGGATTTGTTTTAGACATTTGCAAATAGAAAACGATACATTGCTTTTATCCAAGAAATAAACGGTGGCCAAAATGATTGACCGTCTTTTATCCGAATATCCGCTATCTTGTCTTATTGTATAATTATTTATTAAGTCTTTTAAATTAATAATTTTGTTGCAAGTGACATAAATAGATTAGACAAATGGGTTATCTAATCTGTGAAAATAAACTCGATTCAAAACAGTGTTTGTCCTCTTCTTCTCTTGTTCTCTTTTGAGGAATTGAATATCTTCCTAAAAATATTTTTCTCCTTTGAAGTGGAGGTATTATTATCTACAAACAACCTCCTACATAAATTATTTTAAAAAAATTTAACATCTTGTTGTAATTGTCTCTCTCTTTTTCTCTTTTCTTAGTTAGGCCTAAAACATAGACTTACCAATGTACTGCTTTTTGGGTAAAGGGGATGAAACCCCAAAAAACTTTATTAACGAACATGTAAACTAAGCCGATTATGTATGTGTCAATTAATCTTATCTAATTAAAAAAAGTTGATTTGTTAATTACAACTTATGTTTTGTTATATTTGTGCAATATGATTTGAAGCTTATATAGTGTGGTAAGTAAAGTATTTGTGTTGTACAAATAACCTAAAGAACTTCATCTAATCCAGAAGAAAATTGATTTATGCTACATTAAAATTAATATACAAATCAACTTTAATGTCTTACAAACTATGCCATTATGCTAATGATGTTAGTTTATCTATGTGAATGAAAACAACGGACACTCCATATATAAAAATAAATAAAACAAAGGCATAGTATGTATTTTTAATGACACCAAATAATATAAAAAGTAAAATGAAGCATAGCATAGCACCTTTGAAAATTACGACACTTTAAATTAGTAAACTTAGAATAATATAAAAAGAAGACTATTGAGTTTTTGAAATCTTATAAATAGATACCTTCACATTAGGCTATTCATGTTCAAATATTCATTAACCATGAAAACATCGTTAATATCTGGTTTTTTATTTACTTTTTTTCTTATCATATCTCACTACTCAGTTTCTGCTCAACCCTTCGATTACCCTTCGGCAAATCTTTCCACCACATGGACCAACAGTGTGTCTGCACCGCACTCGGTCAGCTTCATGGATGGCTCAACAGTCCGAGTCATCCTCCTTAGAGGATCATTTGGACCTCGGTTTGCGTGTGGGTTCTACTGCAATGGAACCTGCACCACTTACCTCTTTGGAGTCTTCATTGTTCAAACCAACAGTGGGTCAGGTATTGTCCAACCCGCTATTGGTTTCCCTCAGGTTGTCTGGTCAGCTAACCGAGACCACCCGGTCGCACTCGGGGCAACACTTGAACTTAATGCAGCCGGAGATTTAGTTCTCCGGGATGCTGATGGTGGTCAGGTTTGGTCTACCAACACTGCCGGAAAATCTATTTCCGGCATGCAGATAAATGATAATGGAAACCTTGTGTTACTGGATTCCAGTAACACGATTGTTTGGCAATCATTTGATTCTCCAACTGACAGTTTGGTTCCGGGACAACAATTGTTTGAAGGACAAAAGTTGATTGCTAGTGTTTCGTCCACGAATTGGACGAATGGTTTGTATTCGGTTGAAGTTACAAACACGGGCTTGTTTGGTTATGTTGAATCGAACCCACGTCAAGTTTATTACAATTTTATGATTAGTGGTAGCGATTCGAGTACCGCAAGAAGTTATGTTAGGTTTTTGAATGGAAGTTTGTCTTTTTATGTTCATTCTTCCGAGCCAAGTCCTCCCGATGCTGTGATTTCTGTACCGGTGGCATCATCGGCACAATATATGAAACTTATGCCCGATGGTCATTTGAAAGTATTGGAATGGCAGACGGGGTGGAACGTGGTAGCTGATTTGTTCGGCCCGAGTGGTCCTTTGCTTTATGTCGAATAAATGGATGAGTGATTACAATATGTAATAATACGCTGTACACTTATGTTACAGCTGAATAATTGGAAGTACAAATAAATTTGATGTATGAAATCGTATTACACTTTGTGGTTTGGTTAAGTAGTTAATTAAATCATGACGTACATTAAAATCCAAATAGGCAAATGTAGCAAAAAATATAAAAACTAGGGGTGGCAATAAGTCGGGTTGGGTCATATACGGGTTGACCCGTTAGGGTTCACGAGTTGAAAATCTCAACCCAACCCAACCCGTTTAGCTAAACGGGCTGAGATTTTCAACCCAACCTAATTACTAAACGGGTTGACCCTTTAGAGATTTTTAACACGTTACACAACCTAGTTGCAAATAGGTTGATCTGTTTAAATATAATAATATTAAAAATTACAACAAAAAAAACACACATGCTTTAAGAGTTAAATAACAAAATAAGTCGATAAAGTGTAAAATACAAATACAAGTTAACAACTAGTAGGTTAAATATCGAAATATAAAAAAATATTAAATAAATTGAAATGTATTATATTTTATATTCCCTCAGTCTTACAAAAAACTTCTCATTTTACTTTGGCACAAGTTTTAAGGTGATATGTAGTGGTGGTGTCATTGATAATAAATTTGATTAAAATATAAGATTGGTTTGTAGAGAGAAAGATACTTAGTGGATATCAAGTGGTGGGTCCTTAATAATAATTGTATTTTATTATATAGAGCCCATCATATGTTAGAAATAGGAAGTTTTTTGTGGGACAAAAATTTAAGGTGAAATGAGAAGTTTTTTGTGGGACGGAGGGAGTATTATTTAAGACATATACAATATTTAAACGGGTTGGCAAGTCGTAAATGTGTTGTATATCTAAACCCAACCGAACCTGTTTATAGACGGGTTGTAAACAAGTTGACTCGTATATGACCCGCGGGTTGAAAGTTATAACCTAATCCACTAATTTTAGGTTATAAATGGATCGAATTGACATGTTATGTTAAATTTTGTCAGGCCTAATAAAAACAGGTGCTAGTGGGAAAAATAAACATATTCAACTAAAACAATGTTTAAAAAATTAAAACCATGGTATTGACACTAAAGAGATTCTAAACAAGCGGTATGTCATACAAAGGATTGTAAGTTGCAAATCAACTAGAGAATATGGAGAACTTGTGCAATTTATGAAAAAAATTCTTAAAGTTTGTAAATTCTAAAATTAAAAACTAATATACAATAATACATAAAAGTAAAAGTTTTGGGCTCTATAACACCTCTATTTGCTGTTTTTCTAACGTCAAATACTAATCTACGAGGGTAAATAGCATGCATATCGTAGGCTAAAGGCATTCTAATATATTCTATTAATTATGAATCAATCCTTGATTTGTATTTCATTAGCATGGCAATATATATACACAATTACAAGACTATCTTTCCTATATATTAAGAAAGGATATCACCTACAATTACATTGATATTTATCTACAAGATTATATTTAATATATTAGTCTAAAAACTAGACGTGGCAAATGGTTCGTGTCGTGTCGGGTTCGTGTCGTGTCGAGACTTTGAACGTGTTGAGACCCCTAAACCCAAACCCAACACGTTTAATAAACGGGTTCAAAATGTTAACCCAAACCCGACACGGTTATTTTCGTGTCAACCCAACCCAACCCGATTAACCCGTTTAAGCCATGAAAATCCGCATATAGCGATTAAACATAATAAAAATTCAACAAAAATATAATACAAATCCAACAAAAAAACGTAATAAAAACCCAACAAAAACTTAATAAAATTGTACCTATGAAATTAGGATAAACAATATTAACAATTTCAAATCTAATAAGATTAAGCCCAATATATTATAAGAATCCAGTTGTTTCTACTACAACTAATAAGATATAATATTTACATATAATATATTTAAAAAGTATTAAATTTATCAAGACATATTCGTACTTAAACGGGTTATTCGGGTTACCTTCGAGTTGAAAATGTTGACACTAAGCCAACCCGTTTAACTTTCGTGTCGTGTCGTGTCAACCCGTTTACTTAAACGTGTCGAAACCTTTAACCCAAACCCACTAATTTCGTGTTGGGTTCGTGTCGAGTTCTCGTGTTGTGTCTGATTTTGCCAGGTCTACTAAAACCCCCCCCTCAGTTTGGAGCTGGAGGAGGTCGAATGCTCAAACTGTTTCTGAAATCAAGGAATAATTGGCGAGGAAGACTTTTGGTGAAAATGTCGGCATACTTGAAAGCAGACGAAACGTGCAAGACTCGTATGTGTCCCAAGGCAACTTTCTCGCGAACAAAGTGTATGTCAATCTCAATGTGCTTAGTTCGTTGATGCTGAACGGGATTCCCGGAGAGATAAACTGCGGAGACATTGCCACAGTAAACAAGAGTAGAACGACGTATCGGTGTGTGAAGCTCGAGCAGCAGATTACACAACCAACAAGATTCTGCGACTACATTTGCAACGCCTCGATATTCGGCTTCAGCACTAGACCGTGAGAGAGTCGGTTGTCGTTTTGCGGACCAAGATTTAAGATTATCGCCTAAGAAAACGCAATATCCTGAAGTAGAGCGTCGAGTGTCCGGACAACCCGCCCAGTCAGCATCAGTGTATGCAATGAGTTGATTTGTAGGAGAAGAGTATAAGTGTAAACCCAAGGTGAGAGTGCCCATAAGATACCGTAATATGCGTTTCAACGCATTGAAGTGAGGTTCCCTCAGGGCATGAATAAATAAACAGATTTGTTGCACCGCATATGCTATATCGGGACGGGTGAACGTAAGGTACTGAAGTGCACCAGCGAGGCAACGATAAACCGTGGGATCCGCCAAAAGTCACCCATCGGTAGCACTTAATTTTGAGTTTGTATCAGCGGGTGTTGCAACGGGTTTATACTTTTCCATATGAGCTCTTTTCAAAATGGACTCGGCATATTTTTGTTGAGATAAGAACATTCCATTTTTCGATCGTGTAATGGCAATACCCAAAAAATATGACAAAGCACCGAGGTCCGTCATTTCGAATTACTTTTTGAGGGCATCGATAATTTGTGTTTGCAACAAAGGTGATGAAGATGTGAGAACAATATCGTCCACGTAAAGTAATAAATAAGCCATGTCATTGTTGTGGCGGTATAAACCCCATTGTGCATATAAACCCCATTGTGAGAAGATGCTTTGCAAACCGTTGATACCAAGCCCGAGGTGCCTGCTTGAGGCCATATAAGGATTTTCGTAACCTGCAGACATAGTTAGGAAAAGTACGATGACTAAAACTAGGTGGTTGATGCATATAAACAGATTCATTAAGGTCCCCATGTAAGAATGCATTCTTGACATCAAGTTGATGTATGGTCCAATTTCGGCCTAAAGCTAGAGAAAGAACTGTCCGGATAGTAGCCGGTTTAACCACCGGGCTAAAAGTCTCGTCACAATCAACACCGATTTCCTGTGATTTTCAATTAACTACAAGTCTTGCTTTGTATTGTTAGTGATTTACGGTTTAATCAAAGTAAAACGCAGCGGAAATATTACATAAATTACCAAACAAGGATCAACATATTGACAATATAATTAAGCATGAAAATCAAAGAGTTAGGATGAAAATCATACCCTTGAAGCCTTTGATTACACCAATGAATGAGGAAGAATAACTCTAAGAATTTAATGTAGAATTCCTCTAATGGTATCCACACTACACTATATCTAGAACACCAATTGGGATGCTAGTCCCTTGAACAAGTACCCAAAACCACCTGACTGTAACCAATGAAAAGAAAACCAAAAGAATCTTTTGTTTTCTTGCATAGTTCACGTCACCACCAATCTTAGAAAAGGAGGAAGTCTATTTTGGTTTTGTTTTGTGCGTCCCATTTCAACAACCAAAATAACTCACTGTTTCATCATAAGTTTTGTGCGGCCGTAAAGGGGAACAAGGAGGGAGGATTAGGGTTAATCAATCTTGCTCTCTAAGTTAAGTATATATTCATAATGCAAGTTATGAGACATGACACTTAACCCCTTGTACTTTTGATTCTTTATGATTACTCACTATTATGTTTTAACTTAACAATTAATTAAAACATAACTAGCCAAGTAATTATAGTTTATATAAATAATATAATTACCCTAATTATATTATATATATTAAATGGTGTTTGGTGTATAAGTGTGTGACCCTTTAGGCTCATATGCGTCTAGCCATATAACTATATGTCATGTACGTGAAGCATATTCCAACAGCTCCCACTTGCGCACGTCATAACATCAAGTAGTTATACAAGCAAAGGTTAGAGTCTAGCAACCCGCCAATACCCCTAGAAGTACATGAGTGAGTTTCAGAAAAGTCCATGTTCAAAGTTTTTCAATCAGTTATCCTTTTGTTACTGATACCATGTTGAATTTTAGACAAGGATAAATGTCAATCTAAAATTTCAACGATTTTGTTTCTCGATCTTTACATTTAAGTAGATTACCAAACCAATCAAGATTCATCTTGATTACCTTTGGGTACGGCCGTACAAGCATATATTCAAATCATCGAGGGGCCCAGTAGTATCTAATCCAAACATGTGGAGGAACAAATTCTTTATTGACTACACGTGTTTGATATATGCTTAATGATAAACCCGAAGATGGTAGTTATAGCAGCCTTATTCAGGTCAACGTTTAACCACATCAAAGTATGACACTCCACACACACAAACCAACTTGCATCTCAAGCCAGAGGATAAGCGACAAAGCCTTTGTGAGATTCACTTGTGACATAAATCCAGGAAGTGATTTCTCATAGGTTGGGTCAGTCCAATTGTGCATCACAATGAACAACATGTGAGTTTGATTTCATCATCCTTAGTCATACTAAGATCATGTCATCAATGCCCTCAGATTTGTCTTAATAATATTCCCATATTATTAATATGACAATGGACAATTTAGAATATAAAACACAGTAAATATTCAAGGATATAAACATGCAAATATAGAACACAGTAGATATTCATATAAAAATGATCATATCAAATATATCAATTTATTCCAGTAAAAACTGCTCAATGTTCCATTATTCAAATACTAAAACAGATTTACATGAAACTACTAGCTTGTCGAAGTCCAATGTTCCATTCATATTCAATATGTTTGGCACAAGACATTGAGTTCGATAAAGTGTCAGCTAGTTAGAGTACGAATTTCACATATCTCGATAAATCATTCGAATGTAGTGAACCTTCGTAAATAGGATCTGGCGTCATCACGACCTATTTCAAAACCAGCATATGTATAGCAAGTATACTTAGTTTCAGTTTGGTATCTCCACCATAACCAAGGAACATATATCCAGTATTTCAAAAATACTTCAATGTGTTCTTAACAGCGATCCAGTGACTCTCTCGTGGATTATGTTGGTATTTTCCAGTAAGATCCCTTAAGAACGTTACGTTTAGCCTAGTGCTCCTTACAGCGTACATGATGAATGGAATAGCCGACTCATAGGGGATTACATTCATTCGCTTCACCACATCAGGTGTAGAAGGTCCTTGAGTCTCACTCAAGTTTACATTGTATTGTATACGAGGACTTCCTCATTTGGGAGCATTCATTCTAAACCGTTTTAGAATTTTGTCAATGTAAGCACTTTGACTTAAACCAATTAACCGCTTTGATCTATCCCAATAGATTCTTAACTTCAAGTATATGTGTCGTATTTCTACAATCCTTCATGTCAAAACATTTTCCAAGCCAGGATTTTCATCTTGTAGCATTGGTATATTGTTTCACATGAGTGACATGTCATCAACATGTATGATTTGAGAAATGACAATGCTCCCACTAGCATTCATATATACACATGCTCAGTTTGGGTTTTAGGTGAAACAAACGTTTTTATTTCATCATTAACCAAATCTCACAGTCATAGTACACTACTTTGGCTATAAGAATCCTAACGTCTTTAGTAACAAGCGAGAAGGCTTCATCATGGTCAATCTCATAGGATTGAGTGTAACCTTTTGCTACTACAAGAGCTTTATAGGTGTGTATATTTTCATCCATGTCAACAGTCTTACTGTTTTGAGAAAGACCAACTGAGTTCAAAACTTGATTGTGTCTTATGGATTTTATTTTCGCATTCATAGCTTCAAGTCATTTTTCGAATTCAGAATTCGATAATGCAACTTGACAGTTAGGGGGTTCATTATGATCCTCGAAACTTTGGTCCTCAGCATCGACACCTATCTATATAGTTCAGGTGGATGAGGTGTCCTTGCGGACCTACGAATGGCAACAACATCATCCTGTGGTCCAACATCTATATGTCCAGCCTCAGTATGATATTTGCTAGTGTTACCAGAAGGTTGTGCATCTTCACTTTGAATCTTGTCAAAGTCTATAGTGCTCCCACTTGCTTTGTGAAATAAGACCGTTCTCAAGAAACTTAGCATACCGAGCAACAACAATTTGTTCTCGGGTGGGTAGTAAACTAGTAACAAAGATACACTTGATAGATATGGGCTCAAGTTTGTTCGGCATGTCTCGTTCCACGAGATCCTCACAACCCCAGATCTTCAAGTAAGACAAATTAGGGACTTTCTCATGTTATATTTCATATGCTGTCTTTTTAACCTTTTGGTTGGAACCATATTAAGTATTCAAGCAGCACAATTTAGTGCATGCCCCTCAAAAGGATAGAGGAAGAGTAGTATGACTCATCATAGATCGAACCATGTCAAGAAGGGTCCGATATCTCCTTTCAGACACACCATGATCTTGTGGAGTGTATGGAGGAGAGAATTCTGAGACAATCTCATGTTGGGTTGGATGATCCTGAAACTCTTGGCTCATGTACTTTCCTCCTCGATTAGGACGGAAATCCTTTGTTGTCTTGCCGAGTTGATTTTCTACATCACTTTAGAAAGCTTTGAATGTTTCAAAGATTTTATGTTTATGTTTAATCAAGTAAACATAACCATAACTACTGAAATTATCAGTGGAAGTGATAAAGTAGGTAACACCTTCCCTAGTCTTAGTTCTAAAAGGGCCACATACATCAGTATGTATGAGTCCAAGTAGATTTTTAACTCTTTCGCCAACATGGGAGAAAAGCTTTCTTGTTATCTTTTCATAATATACAAGAGAGGCATTTAAATGATTCATAATCATTTGTTAGGAAGTCCGTCGTGTTATAGTATCAAAATGCGTTTCTTGTTTATGTGGAAAAGATGAAAATGCTCTAGGTAAATGGAATCCAAAACGTTTTGGATTCTTGAGTGCTACATTTGTATATAGAACTATCGTTTGAATCTGGATCACGCATATCAATTTCAAGTATACTATTACAAGGAATAGTTATAAAATATGTTATTTTTCATAAAACAAAATATCATGATCCATAATAGTTTGAATAAATCATTATTCAACAAACGATTAAGCTAAACAATGCATAATTGACAATTGTTCAAAACAATAATTAACGCATTAGAAAGGATTAGATCATAGCTTCCATTATTTTAGCTTTATACTTTACTTTTAATCTTGCACATTTGTGTAAATGTGAGTTCCACAACTAGTGTCATACTCTCAAGATTTATTAGTAAAAGTATAGAGTTCTATAATGAAGATACCTAATGTGCTAGCCAGAACACATTTGTCCTTCATCAACTCTGCCAAGTAGGTAGGACAGTTCCTTCTTCAATGGCCGGTTTCATCTCAATGATGGCAAGAAATATCCTTTGTAGGGTGCTCCTTTTTTAGCATGTGGGGGAATCGTAGGTTTGGAAAAGTAAACTAGCTTACCCTTACCTAGAATCTTGCCTTGTGCTTGCGGTTTACCTTCCCTGATTGCTAGAAAAGAATTGGGTAACCTTTGCTCAACGAGTTTTACCATAGCATGTAATACACCAATTGTCTTCCCCATGCTATGTAGTTTTAAAACTCTTTTCAAACTGGTCATAGTCCTTGGATAGTGACGTACGAATCAAGCTCGTTCCAAGAACTTATGGCAATGGGTAACCAAGACGTTCCATTTGATCAATATAGCATTTCATATTCAAGATATAAGTGATATTTGATTGACCTAGCCTGCTTGTAAGCGTGGAATGCTTTAACTGTTTTGAACAGTTCATGTTCTGCTTGTTGTTGAAATATCATTTTCAACTCGCTTATCGTGTCATATGCTGTGAGTTCCTCGAAGTTCTTTCGAATCTCGGGGTTCATGCTCACAAGCATAGGAGTAGCGACTTCTTGTGTTCGTTAAAAAGTTTCAGTAAAGGCTTGACGAACAACAGCAGAATCATTTGCAGGAGGTGCCTCAGGTAAGGCCTCTTATAGGTGTATCAACTTGTTCTCATCTTTAAGGACAATCCTTAAAGTTCGATATCAGTCGATAAAGTTGAGATTAGTCAGTTTCAGTTTTCAAGAACTGATTTTAGAGTGGAGATACTTAGATTTTGATTTGTTGTTGTTATCTGTATAACACACAAAGTTCAAAAAATAGTATTTTCAATAATAATTTCTTTTAATCAATTAACTACCCAATTAATTTTAATTAAAAGCTAAGATCCCATTGAGCTTCTATCACCTCATCAGTTGATCTGCTAGAGATGATAGATCCAATAGGTAGGTGACGATCAACAATTGCATTACTAGTGCAACTCTTAGAGGTATGGGACTTCATGGCACCTAGTGAACAAGCATCTAGGGTCAAGTGCATGTTTGTCGCATCTTCGCCTCGTGTCAAGGTCTCACCGTTAACTCGATTAAGTCATCCAATATGAAATCATGTCAAAATATATCTAGGTCTCACGCGTAGAGAATAATGACCTCGGATCTAAATTCAAACCACGTCTCACGTGAATTTAAAAATTGAAGCAAGTGATTATCAACCGATTGGACGGTGTGACTTAAATTTTAGGTATGTTAAATTTTAATGAATAAAATTTTATTAAGATATGAATGAATCATGTACTTCATTCATACCACTTCATAAGTCGTTTAATAAACGGTAAAAACATTTAACGATTATTAAGGGTTAAGTTTCAAACTATATTTAAACTTAGTTTAATCTCAAAACAATTTTAGATTAAAGATGAATCATTAATGATTAACAAGTAATCACAGATGATAAAAGGTTTGGATGTTTTAATGTTTGTGTCTAAAATCATATTTTAATTGTTTTATTGCTTGTATCTAATAGAAAAGAAAACAACCACAAACATAAATAAAACATGCAACAAATTTTGTGCAAACCTCGACCGATGAAATCCTAGGTTCGGTCACGTGAGTCATCACGACGGACCGAAGGGCCAAACTAGGGGACGGGCCAACATGAACCCAAACGGGCCTACATAAACCCAATGGGCTCCCACTTGCCCCATGACATTCACGGGCAAGAAGAAACCAACATTTGTGAAAAAATGCAATCTGCCAGAAAATTCAGTCTGACTTCAAGGCCCTAAAAGTCACTGAAGGATTCTTCGGTGGTCTTCCCCGCCTTCTGTAAAGTTGTAGGTCTCTGAGTTTCGGAACTTTTGGAGGTGGTTTCAGGTCCAACGGAATAGCCAATCTCCGGGAAAGTCTGTTTTCGTGCAGCTGCGCAGGAGGTGCCGAAAATTGTTGTGTTGTCCTCATCTTTTCTTCACCTTTGGTCAACAAATTAGAAAGTACAAAGAAACAAAATACAACTATTCTAATTACTTTTACAATGAAATTTGCCCCAAAAATGGCACCAAAAAATAAAAGAAAAAATGAAACAAATTACAACAATTTATGCCAAAAACACGGCTTTTCCCAAAACAACCAAACAACCAAACACAATCACATTCAATCACAAACGGTCTAGATTTTCATCGGTTTGCACAAACAAGCAATAATTGACAAGGCTTTGGCTTGGGATATGACAAAAATACATGTTTTGCTATATCAAAAAACGAAATTAAACAATTAAATTTCAACCCAAATAATCAAAAAATACAATAACTAGATTAATTTTTTGATGTTGTTTTTGTAACAAGTAGCAATTAGGTTCTAAAAAATCAAAATTTTAACCCAATTTTATAAAAAAATTGCTACTTTTTACAAAAAACTTGCTAATTAAATCATCAATATGATGACTCGTGATACCACTGTTAGTGATTTACGGTTTAATCAAAGTAAAACGCAGCGGAAATATTACATAAATCACCAAACAAGGATCTACATATTGACAATATAATTAAGCATGAAAATCAAAGAGGTTGTTAGGTCACAACACCCTGGTTTAGTTGGTTAATTTATTGGTTAATTATAACACTAAGACAAATATTGTATAAGAACAAGATATGAGTCAAATGTATAAATCCACTAAGTGTGGCTTGTTGCGGAATAACAAGACCACTGATCAATTACAAAGATATGAAAGTGTAAAGTGAATTGGTGAGTACTCCTTTGCAAGATGATCTCTATTTATAATGTTATAGAGATCTTACATGATTAAGCAAAGGAGTAACCGAAGGACTAAGTAAGGAAAATGACTAAGATCAAGGGATTTGATCTTAGTCCGTTACTATACTGAGTATCACTCAGTCCTTCTACTCAGTATCACTATCTGATACTGAGTACTGATACTGAGTTCCAATACTGATCACTCAGTATCAGACCTAAACATAGCTATATTATTCTACATATTAATCAAAGCTAGTCTAGGTTGTTTTGTTATCTTAAGATCCAAAGGGGCAAGGCTTTTTGCCTTAACAATCTCCCCCTATCTAATGATAACAAAACAATTACAAAGAGATAAACAAAAAATACAACATCATAGGTAGCAATATCTTCTTCTTCATTTGCTGTTGATGGCTTCATTCTCATAGAAGACTTCTTGTTTAATGTGGACAAACTCTTCTCTGCTTTTGAGTTCATCCCTTCTACTATTCAGAACTGCAACAATCTTCTTTCTGAACCAAGAGTCTTCTTTTTTGGTGATCATCCATTTCAGTCCAACAAGGTGACTGATTTGAGCTCTTGGTAGATCTTCTTCAGAAATGAAGCACTCTCTATCCTCTGAGTCAGTATACATATATCCAAAAGTTGGATATATGACACTCTTTTGATCCTGAAAGACAAGGTTAGGAGGAAGAGGGTACTTTCTAAGGTACTTGTATGTATGAAGGCATTCTGGTCTGTTGTTTGAGTAAGCCTCAGTCATCACACTGAGTGTTCTGTACTCTATTTCATGAAGTAAGTCCTTCTCATAACATACTGCAGCTACTGCACAGATCTCATCCAAGACTATTTGATCATAAGTTGATTTCTTTGGAAGCTCTTTGATCAGTCTTGTGATCTTCACCCAGTCTTGAAGACCAATTCTTTGAATATCATGAATAAATATCTTCATGGGGGGACTGGTTAAGCCAGTACAAGTGATAGTGATTCTTCCTTCTTTGAGCTTCACTTTTACTTTATTGACATCCAGATTTAACCAATGTATCCCCCTTACATTTGGAAATTTTTTGGTCCTCAAGAACTCCTTCCTTTCTTCCTTATACTGAGTCCTAGCAGCAACCATATTCCAATAATGTTGAATATGGTCTGGACCCTTTCTTGAGATTCTATGTGAAGAACCAGGAGTATCAGTATCTGGGTCAGATTCTGGTTCAGCTTTGATTCCCAACTCTTGCTCATATAAAAATCTTTCTTGTTCTGCCCAGAGTTGTTGAGAAGTCAGTCTTGGAGCCTGCTCAGTATCACTGTCCAATGTATGAACAGGTCTTCTTTGTCTTGTTACCAAAGGAGCAGGTTCCTCACTTGATTCAGAAGAAGTGAGAACTGCATTGATGGGTCTTCTTGACAAGGAACTCCTTCTTCTAATCACCAGATTTTCTGGTTCTTCATCATCCGAGGATGATGATGAAGAATTTTCTTGTTCTAACAGATTCAGTGCATAGTTCACTAAACCTGGTTCTTCATCTTCATCATCAGCAATAGGCCAGATGAAAGGCCTATATACCACAATTTGCAAGTTATTTTCTTCTAGAACAGGTGGCTCAATATAAGCTTGCTGTGGTTGGTCAGTGTGAGTCTCCCCCTGAGCAGATGGCTCAAGTGGATCTTCAAAGTGTGGTACTGACCTACTTCTTTGTCTTCTTCTCTCATACTGAAATCGAAGTGGTTCAGTATGAGGACTCTGTTGATGTTGCTGTTCTTGTTGTGGAGGTTGATCTTCATTCAATCGTCTTCTTTTCTCCCCCTGAGCAGATGGCTCAGTTTGATCAACCTCAGTATCTCTTTGTCTCTTCTCCCCCCTTTTGTTATCATTTGATGAGGAGGGAAGAGGATCAGTATCACCACCCATGTCCCCTTCTGGTTGTTCAAGAGTAGGGGAGGGCATGGGCTCTGATACCAGTTGTTAGGTCACAACACCCTGGTTTAGTTGGTTAATTGATTGGTTAATTATAACACTAAGACAAATATTGTATAAGAACAAGATATGAGTCAAATGTATAAATCCACTAAGTGTGGCTTTTTGCGGAATAACAAGACCACTGATCAATTACAAAGATATGAAAGTGTAAAGTGAATTGGTGAGTACTCCTTTGCAAGATGATCTCTATTTATAATGTTATAGAGATCATACATGATTAAGCAAAGGAGTAACCGAAGGACTAAGTAAGGAAAATGACTAAGATCAAGGGATTTGATCTTAGTCCGTTACTATACTGAGTATCACTCAGTCCTTCTACTCAGTATCACTATTTGATACTGAGTACTGATACTGAGTTCCAATACTGATCACTCAGTATCAGACCTAAACTTAGCTATATTATTCTACATATTAATCAAAGCTAGTCTAGGTTGTTTTGTTATCTTAAGATCCAAAGGGGCAAGGCTTTTTGCCTTAACAGAGTTAGGATGAAAATCATACCCTTGAAGCCTTTGATTACACCAATGAATGGGGAAGAATAACTCCAAGAATTCAATGTAGAATTCCTCTAATGATATCTACACTACACCATATCTAGAACACCAATTGGGATGCTAGTCCCTTGAACAAGAACCCAAAACCACCTGACTGTAACCATTGAAAAGAAAACCAAAAGAATCTTTTGTTTTCTTGCATAGTTCACGTCACCACCAATCTTAGAAAAGGAGGAAGTCTATTTTGGTTTTGTTTTGTGCGTCCCATTTCAACAACCAAAATAACTCACTGTTTCATCATAAGTTTTGTGCGGCCGTAAAGGGGAATAAGGAGGGAGGATTAGGGTTAATCAATCTTGCTCTCTAAGTTAAGTATATATTCATAATGCAAGTTATGAGATATGACACTTAACCCCTTGTACTTTTGATTCTTTATGATTACTCTGTATAAGTGTGTGACTCTTTTGGCTCATATGCGTCTAGCCATATAACTATATGTCATGTACGTGAAGCATATTCCAACATGTATCTCTCTAAGGAGCCATCTGCATGAAACTTATGACGAAAAATCCAATGGCATCTAATAATGTTAGCATCCCGGGGACGAGGAACTAAATCCCACGTATTTTGTTTAAGTAATGCATTAAATTCAGTAGTCATGGCAATATTCTGGTTAGTATCTAGGAGAGCTATTTTAGGATTAGATGGGATTGGAGAGATAGACTGTGTGTGAAGAGAGAAGGGTACATTAGGTTTGAAGATACCATTTTTAGATCGAGTTTGCATGGGATGTTGCGGTTGTGGGGAGGGTGGCGGTGTTGCTGGTGGGGACTGAACAGGGGAAGCCGGAGGTGGCTGATTTTGGTGTGCCGTGGTGGCGGAGGCTGGGGAAGCCGGAGGTTGTGGAGGCTGAGATTGAAGAGAAGCCGTAGCAGCGGAGGGCGTAGGATGTCCGTTCGCTGAGGTGGAGGGTGGCGGAGTAGAAGTAGAGTGGTAGGTGAAATATGGTGACAGAGGAGTTTCCGTGAGAAAATCATAGGATGGTATGTTGGTGGAAGAAGACGCAGAGAACGGGAAGATGTATTCAACGAAGGTTACGTGACGGGAGGTGAAGAATTGTTTGGTAGATATATCTTGGCATAGGTAGCCACGATGGTGAAGGGGGTAGCCAAGAAAGATGCAGGGGGTGGATGTAGGAGATAATTTGTCACATGTGGTTGAAGATGTGTTAGGATAGCATAAACATCCGAATGTTCGGAGATGAGTGTAAGATGTGGAACGAAGGTAAATGAGAGTGGTGGGAGTGTTATCATTGATAGCGGAGGAAGGGAGAATGTTTAGGAGATAAGTGGAAAAGTGAAGGGCATAAGGCCAATAGGTGGGAGGCAAGGAAGCGTGTATTAGGTTGGTGCGGATTATGTTGTTTATGGTGCGAAGGAGTCGTTCGGCTTTTCCATTTTGGGGGGAGGTGTAGGGGCAAGAGAAACGAAGATGCATGCCATGAGTGGCACAAAACATATGAATTGGCTATTGTCGAATTCACGACCATTGTCACATTGTAGGGTTTTGATTTTCTTTTCAAATTGTGTGTTAATGTAAGTGTAGAAGGTGGAAAAGATGGAGTAAACTTGTGATTTGTATTTTAAAGGGAATGTCCATGTAAAATGTGTAAAGTCATCAAGAATAACGAGATAATATTTATGACCTAAAAGAGATGCGACCGGGGAGGTCCACAAGTCGGCATGCATTAAATCAAAAGGGCTAAAAGTAATAGAATGAGATGTATTAAAACTTAAACGACAATGTTTGCCTAAAGAGCAAGAATTACATGAACCGATACTACTAAGTTTAATAGGTAAAACATTATTGTTCCTAAGTAAAGAAAAACTAGAAGCGCCCGGATGACCAAGGCGATTGTGCCAAGTTGAAGAAGAAGCGGTGTGAAGAGCAAGTGGAGGTGAACGAACATTGAGGCCTGGTTGAAAGGGGTACAAATCACCGGTACTGTTGCATCTTGTGATTGGCGTCCCCGTTTTGATATCCTTCACAGAGAAACCGAAAGGGTCAAATTCAATAGAAACAATATTATCACGAGTAAATTTACGGACGTATATTAGGTTTTTAATAAGAGTAGGGACATGGTAGATATTATTTAAGATGTAGGATCGGGTGGGGTGAGGAATAGTGGTGGAACCTAGACCCGTAACCGGAAGTTTATTGCCATTACCTACTAAAATAAAATGCGGATTACGTAAAGAAAATAAGTGTGAGAAGTTACCCGCCGTACTGGCAACATGAGAGGTATACCCCGTATCCATGTACCATGAGTTGTCGGACATATTGAGGTGCATGTTGTTGAAAGCCGTGTCCAATTTGGTTGGGGTCATTGGTTTGCCATGCATGGGATAAGGGGCGCCCATGTAGTACGCCTTGTGCTGCGGAGTCTGCGGGCGCGGACCGGGACCAAGAAGACCTTGCTGCTGATAGGGGATGTCGCCGGGTACGTGCAAGGGGGTGGGTACCAGGGTGATGGTGACCACGAGTACTGTTGTTGGTTGCTATACTGTTGATTGTAGTTGCGCCCCCCTCAGCCACGACCGCGACCACGGCCACAACCACGACCACGATAACTGCCTCGACCACGTTCACCGGAATAGTTACTGTCACGCGGTGGTGGTTCGTCCGAGGAAGCGGCGGCAGTGGTGGTATCGGACCGTTGAGTCAGCAATGCTTGCGAGATGGTCTATTCTTGTTTCGAACGTCGGGTTTCCTCGAGAGTGAGCTGTGAGCATGCTTTAATGAAACTGGGTGGCAGCTCCGTTTGTTGAATAAACGTAGCAATCGTATCGTATTCCTTAGGTAGTCCGGCAACAAGTTGGAGGACCATCTTGGCATCGGAAATAGGTTGACCGACGTTAGCAAGTTGGTCCGAGAGATTCTTGATACGATTATAGTATAGAGTAGCGTTAGAAAACGCATCCATACGAGTACTGTTAAGCCGTTCTTCGAGGTAAACGGCGCGGGTGGCCCGATTGTCTTGAAAAATCTCGGCTTACCAATCCCAAAGTTGTTGAGCAGAGGCGCCCGGTTTCATGACGTTTTGAAGAAGATTGGTTGAGATACTTGCCAGAATCCATTGTTTGACAATGGCGTCTAGGCGGTTCCAAGTGGGAGTATCGATACCGGCGGGTTTTGGTGTTTGGGAATCGATGTGGTCAAGAACATCATAGGCACAATAATGAATCTGAAAGAGTTCTACCCATGATGCATACCGATCATCGGTTTGATTGAGGGATAAGGGAATGGCGTTTTTGATGTTGTTTACGCCAAACGCCGGATGAAAAACCGGTTTGCGGGTATTGGATGAAGAAGGGACGAGAATATCATCGCCGGCCATGTGTGCCGATGATGAAGCCGGAAGCAGCGACGGAAAAACGAAAAAGGGTGAGGGTTTTCGATGGTGCTAGTGCCGGCTAGTAGGGAGAGAGAAAATGGGTGCTCTGATACCATATTAATTATGAATCAATCCTTGATTTGTATTTCATTAGTATGACAATATATATATACAATTACAAGACTATCTTTCCTATAGATTAGGAAAGGATATCACATACAATTACATTGATATTTATCTACAAGATTATATCTTCCCCTATATATGGAGCTACATATGATTTTAGTTTGACACCTCATCCGTTTCAAGCTATTTGATTGACTGATAATGCCACATGTAATTCACTGATTGGCCAACGTTTTCGTTCCCTCTCCATTGGTCAGCCAATTCCCATTCCCATTCATTCTCCATTCTCCTTCCCCCAATTTCAACCCTAACCACAGTACGCTCCATTCTCCACTCTCCTTCCCCCAATTTCAACCCTAACCACTGTACCGTCAAATCACCGATCATCCCGTCTTCTAGGGAAACCCTAATTCATCGTGCTTCGTTCACTCTTGAAACCGTTCGACATTTGTCATCCCTGATACATAGGAGAAGATATCTATATACTCAGAGAATTGATCGATTGATTAAAGGAGGTGGTGTTGGGAACGCGTCGTTTGTGAGTTGCGTAGACCAAGCAAGCGTAGGGATCGTCGAGAAATGGGGTCGGTTCGAGAAATTGGCTCAGCGAGGTTTCAATTTCATCAACCCTTGCGCCGGTCAGTATCTCGCCGGTGCTCTATCCACCAAGATCAACTCTCTTGAAGTCAAAATTGAGACCAAAACCAAGTTTTTCATTCGTTGTCTGTTCGTTATAACTCATTCGATCTATGAAATTACCTTTTTCATGTGATAATTATAGGATCTTCGATTCTAGGTTATTATGTTGCTATTATTTGGATTATACGGTTCTATATTGTGGATAATGGATTTCATTTAAGTTATAAGAAGCTCGAGCTAGGGTTTGTAATTGAACTGTGATCTTCAAGTATCACAACATGTTGTGGCTAAAACTTTAATTTGTTATTGGTTCTTAATTTGCAGGACAACGTATTCTTCAATTCAGTACCGAGTAATAAAGCAAAGTGCCGATGATGCATTCTATGAGTTGCAGAACCCCCGAGAACAAATCCAAGCGATGTTTTTGATGGTGAATTTTATGAACTCACAAACATTTTACTTACAGTTACCAGTTAAACAATACCCAAAGTGAACCCTTTCATAAGTAAACGGATCAAATTTGTTTCCTTATCATAAATCGCTATTTTTGGTTCAGTTGTAAGAGCACAGGTTCCAAGAATGACTTTAGATCAGCTCTTTGAGGAGAAGGATGAAGTTGCAAAAACTGTATTGGACAGGCAACAAGATGTGAGAGCAACTGAGATTGATAAAGTAGAAATGCATTCATGGTTCCGTCCTGGTGACATTGTCAAAGCCTCAGTGGTATATAAATATATATATTTGTATTTTTCTGATTTTATATATTAATTAATAAAACTATTGATGTTTATAGCATCTGCAAGAATGCATGTTTTTAATTAGATGAGACAATTTCAACCTATTTATGTATAAATGGGTCATTTTGGGTTAAATTTTATTTCAAAAAGTTCAATACCGTCATGTGAAGTTTGCCCTAAATTGTTCATACAATTTTACAAGAAATATTGAACCTGTTTTCTCTTTATCTAAAGTTTCTTCTAAATACACTCAAACTTATTTTTGACAGATTTTTTATTTTTATTTTTATTTTAAATTAGATATCCCTAGGAGATGCACGTGCTTATTATCTTTCAACTGCACAGAATGAACTTGGTGTAGTATCAGCAGAAAGCATGGCAGGTATGTATATCTCTTTTTCTATATGTAGTTTTTTTCATGTGGTTATGGAGGGTATTTTGGTCAATGGTGAAAGCTTAGCTTAAAACCCTAAAAATTTGAACACTTATGATGAGGTTAATGTGTGAATATATATGTGAAGTTTTAGTTCTCAAGCTTTTTTGTTATCAACTATCTATGATGAGGTGTAGACATGTTCTATGTTAAAATTGTTGTTTATAAAATTAAGGGCATGTTTTTTTGAGGAATTTGTATAAATGACAATACTTGTATAAGTTTTAATACATTATCTAATTTATGTGGTTGTTTCTTTAGATTGAATTATTGTAATTTGTATAACCTTTTGAAAACAAATATATGAAATTTTATTATTATACATTTTAATATATTAAATATTTCTTTGAAAATATTTTGCAAGGTACAAAATTCCTTTAAGAGTTATGGATTCAACTGGATCATTTTCTCTACCGTTGTTTGATAGACAAGCACAACCGATACTTGACAAATCTGCGGGAGAACTTGTGACTGAGCTGAGAAAGGTATGACTTTCCTAATGAATTCCAACCAAACACATATTTTGTCACATAAATTGCGTCCTTGCTATGGTTTAACTTATTCTGTCAACTTTTGAAGAATGGAGACGAGCATAACATACCTGTTGACTTCAACAAGCTTTTGTAATTACTTATGCATTCAAAGTAGATATTAAAGAGCCAAAACCTCCAATGAACAAATACTCATACGCCATTTCCCAGTTGACAAACGATTCTGATATTATTACTGACTTGGTTAAACCAAGTATGGATGAACAGGTCAGTATTCAAATATGCATACATAATACCTAATTATGGAAGTTTATCATTAAATTACTAAACATATGATACGATTGTCTATTGTTCTGTTTTAAGTTAGTATTTTTCCACAGTTTTGGTGTTTTTCATGCTATTAATATTCCAATTTAGTATGTTTGATAAGCTTTCTCAGTATTATTTTTGTATAATTATTATTTTTTAGCTGAGGAGGTTGATCTGTCTTTGGATGTACAACAATGGCAAAAATTAACTGAATCTGAGAAGCGATTTATAAGCCATATTTTAGCTTTTTTTGCTGCATCAGATGGAATTGTTTTGGAAAATTTGGCTGCAAGATTTCTTAACGATATTCAAATAACCGAGGTTTTAAATTTAAATTAATTAGGAATATTATATAAATTGTTAATTTTTTTAATTTGTGACTAATTTGAGGCATCATGTTTTGTTAATAGGCTAGAGCATTTTACGGGTTTCAACATTCTAGTGGAGTAGCAAATTTAGTTTTTTTCTAATATATATTATTATAATTATTTGATCTATATAACTGATTTTGTATATTGTTTGTAGAGATGTATAGTTTGCTTTTGAAAACATTCATCAAGGATTCCAAGGAAAAAATACAGGCTGTTTAATGCAATTGAAAACATTCTTTGTGTTGCAAGAAAGGCCCAATGGGCTTTGAACTGGATTAAAAGGTAATATTCTTATTTCATAGTCAACAAAATATTGTTTGACTTTTGTTACTATCATGTAATTTTTTTTTTGCAGCTCGAACTCATTTGCAGAAAGACTCGTTGCATTTGCATGTGTTGAAGGAATATTTTTCTCCGGAAGGTACTGATTATCTAATTATTTCTAGCCATAATTAGTTATTATATATTAATAATTTATTATTAAAAATTATTTTTTTGCAGCTTTTGTTCAATTTTTTGGCTAAAGAAAAGAGGTTTAATGCCTGGTTTGACTTTCTCAAATGAATTGATATCAAGAGATGAGGGTTTACATTGTGATTTTGCTTGTCTTCTTTACAGGTAATTTTCTATATAATAAAGTAATGATTTTTATTACATAATTATTAAAAAAACGTTATCTTGATTTACAGTTTATTACAAAATCAGCTTTCTTGGGAAAAAGTGGATGAAATAGTGCACGAAGCAGTTGAAGTAGAGACAGAATTTGTATGCGAATCTCTTCCGTGTGCACTAATTAGCATGAATGCAGAACTCATGAGTCAATACATAAAGTTTGTTGCTGATCGTCTTTTGGTATGATTTGTTTTTATTTAATTAATTAGATGTGGTAAATGGGCGGGTCGGGTAACGGGTAAAAATAGGTTACTTTTTTTTGTTCGGGCTGGGTTGGTCCAAAACACAATTTTTTTCAACAAAAATCTGGTTTATTTTTGAGTAATTAGTGTGTCAAATATGATTAGAAAGACACTTTAATAACTTTCTACCCGAACCAAAAAAGCTTTTATATGTGTAATTGGGTCATTAAAAGATGTTCTTTTAAAAATATAACTGTTTAAAAAGTAATAATATTTCCAAAAAATTTTAAAATTATATATAAAAGTGTTAGATTTATATATAATGATAGTGAGAAATAAAAGTAATGATTTTTTTTAATAATGCAATGGTAGGTGACACAAAACCATATTTTAAAGCAAATTTAATTAAAGTTTGTACAATGACTAAACATGGACATATGTAAGAATTTGTTTTTGTTTTACATAAAAAAGCTCTTTTTTTATTAAAATAATAATTTTAATTATTTTTTTGAATAAAATGATTTATGAGGTATTATGCATTAAAAAATATTGGGTAACTTTTGACCCATTTAACAGGTTGCATTGGGTTGTAAAAAGAAGTACAATGTAGAAAACCCGTTTGATTGGATGGAGTTCATTTCATTTCACTTCAGTAAGTATCCATCTTACGTTTTTTGGTTTTATAAAAACTAAAACATTTGTAAAACATCGTTTTTAATTATTATTTTATTTATGATGATTTGAACAGAGGAAAAACAAATTTCTTTGAAAGAAGAGTCGGTGATTATCAGAAAGCGTCTGCTATGTCAAACCTTAATCAAGATGGTGCCCATAATTTTGTCTTTAATCTGGATGCCGATTTTTAATTTTGGTACACAACACGAAAACATAAAAAAACGCCGATTTAATACGGTTTATAATGATTAAATTGTTAGTTGTTATGATTTAAATTAAGTAATAATGAATAAGCTGAATGATTTTGTAACGTGTGATTTGATATATTATATAGTTTTTGTTTAATATGGATATGTGATTATGAGAAGAAGAATATGCATTAGCTCCCTTATTATTATCATTATAGTTATATTTTTCTTTCAAAAAGTGCATGATTATGAGAAGACATAATGTTTAATTTAACTCACCTACTTTTTATGCAAAAAAACTATAGTAAGTAGTTAAATCTGTCATATGCTATTTGTTTTCAATCACTTGCAGTTGTTGCTGTAACTCTTCAGTTTTGGGTTCTGTTTTTTTTAATTAAATACGAAGTAATAAAGTATTTTTATTAAACATACTTACATACTCACTAAGTAATAAAGTATTTTTAATTAGGCATTATATTATATGTCGTTGTCTCAATAATTAAGACCACGAAAGGCCTGTGGGTTATTTGTTGTGACCATGATTGCAAGTACATCAACTCAACGTCAAACATTGTGTACACCAAAGTTTTATTTCGTCTTTAATTTTTTTAACGGATTATTCATGTATACTAAAACGTTTATTCATCATTTCAATAATAATTGACTATATGATTTCCGATGTTTTTCTCTTTGTTATGCTCTCCATATCTCGAAGCTAGCCCGCCCATCCGGCCCGCCCATCCACCGAAAATTTAAGAGCTTTATGTAGTTGTATCACGAGTTAAGAACAAGAATGGATTGAAGATCATTTGTTGTGACAGAGATGGCAATTACACTAATTCAACAACAAATGTCGTTTACAAAGAAGTCTTATTTCGTCTGTAAATTTTATGTAACATCTGTTCATGTATCAAATTTTGTACAAACTCATCATTACAGCTATCGATTCTTATGTCACTTTTAAATATTTATCAATATTTGTTGATATTCTTCTATAATAAAATTTTTGAAACATGCCCGCCCAATCGGGCGGGCTATGAAGCTAGTATAATATATTAGTCTAACATATTCATACGTTGTACATGGTCAATTTATAGGATATGATTTCCTGTATGTATGGTTAATGTAATGAGCTTATGAGCATTGGATTCGGTTCGTCGATCCACTTAATGTTTAACATAGGTTTTTCACTAAGATGTCCATTTATGTAAGATTTGAATCCTCATATAAATTAAGTTATGGCTCACTAATCAGTTATACATTAACGCTAAGCTATGCTATTTAAGGATATTATTGTTTTTTTCGTTAATAGGGGTTTTCATCTATTTTATAAAGTGTAGTGTTATGAATATTTTGTTTATATATAATTATTAAATTAAATATGACGTGTATTGTTGGGATATAATAGAGTTAGTACTGACAAGATAGTCAATACTGATAATATATTTAGTACTGATGAAATCAGTAGTAATGGTTGTATCTAAACGGTGATCCCATTAGTACTGGTTTTATGATTACTACTGATATTATTAGTACTACTGACTTGTTTGTTACTACTGATCATAAGATTAATGCTGCTTAATCTTTATTATTGATATGAATATACTACTGATAAACCATTGTTGCTACATGGTTAGTTGATCGATCACTTGATGATGCACAAGATGATTGATACCGTTATGTAATTACTACTGATGAAGCAAGGTCCTATTGATCGAAGATATTACTACTGATTGAGCCATTCACAGAGTTGATCTCATCCGAGATCTTAGGAAGTTTGTTTAGAATATCGAATATATTTGTAATTTTATTGTAATCGTTTCCTAGAATAACAAGGACTATTATGTATAATTCCTTACGAATTGTAAGCGTACGTGTGTATTGTCATTCTCAAAATCAATATACATTGAAGCTTTTTGAGATAAACTGTGTTCTTCATAATTCATATTATTTACAGTTTATTGTTCTTGTTAAATCACAATAGTGTTAATTCGCTGTAACTTCTCATTGTGAGTAGATCTGTGATTCAATAACTATTCTTAAGTTATTCGATCCTGATATGTATTCTTGAAAATCCGTCGGGAAATGCAAACACATGTTCCTCAATATCGGAAAAAATACAATAATATCACAATCGTCAAATAAATATTGATGTGGTACTCAGGGGTGTCTTTGAGGAGGTGCAGCAGATGCAGCCACATAGGGCCCCACATTTTGTAGGGGCTCAATTTTTATATTTATCTTATATATAAAATCTTAAAATTTTAAGTCAACTTAATAATTTAATAGAAAAAAAATTAAAAAGTTCAAATTTTTATATAAATTTTGTATTTAGGAGCCCATTTTCGTTTATTTGCACAGGGCTTCAGAATATTGGTACTGACTAAATTAGTGATTTAGAAGTTCTAAAACTATACATATTTTAGTTCTTTAACTTCATAATAAACTAAATTACTTAAAATTTTGTCCAAAAAAACAAAAGTCTTAATAAAAAGAGTTTAATAAACCGTACCTAAAAGCATGTTAGCAAATTTGGTTTCATGTGACGTAGAAGAAAGGATTTGTTTTTAGACTTTCGCAATAGAAAACGATACAAGATTACAGCTTGCAAAAAATTTATCCAACAAATAAACGGTGGCCGAAATGATTGACCATCTTTTATACAAGTCATGTTTGATACGCTGGTTCCAATTTTAGATTCGATCTCTATTTAATTTGACTCGATTCAAATTTATCTAAACTTATCTTGTTTCTTAATCATAATTAATTTTTCATCATTCAGGTAGTCAACAAATAACTCTGGCTGCACCTAGTCAGCAACTAACTCACTTCACACCTAATTAACAATTACCATATGACCAATAATTGAATAGATAATTTTTTTGTTGTTGCAAGTACTGATATAACAGACTAGCTACATGTTAAATAAAGATAAAATTGATTTAAGACATCTGTATCTTTAAGTCGAAATTAAACAGGTTATGTATGTGTCAACTCTTTTCTAATAGGAAACTTCATCTAATCTAAAGTAAAAGGGAGTTAGATTACATTAAAATTAATATAAAAATCAAATTTAACGTGTAAAATCTACCTGCAATTTTGAAAAAATGCAGAATTTGACATGATATATTTAAAATATCTGACTTATTATCAAATTAAACAATAATTGAAAAAGATTGTGGATCTTGTCGTTTTATAATACGAAAATAAGCAAATATGAACAAATCGAGAAAATAAAACAAAGACATATATAGTTATACTATGCATTTTTTACGACACAAAAAGAGATAATATAACAATATATAGTTATATTTTGTCCTACATTTTAGTCTATCATAGACCCACTCACTTCTAAATTTGATATGTGTTATCCACTAATTCTCTATCCTCATATCATCCCTTAATTTTGACACTTGACATGATCAAATTAGTAGACACATAAATATGATCTCGCAGACACAAATACCATTACTCATACTAATAAATACTTCCATCAAAAGGAAGCATCATTCAACATTAGTTCCGGACACGGTTTTGTCCATTCAAAATCATGAAACTTTAAATTAGTAAACTTATAATAATATAAACAAAAGACTATTGGGTTCTTGAAATCCTATATATAGATACTTGCATATTGTGCTATTCATCTTCAATTCAAAGTTCAATATATCTATTCATTAGCCATGAAAACATCACTAATTTCTAGTTTTTTATTTGCTTTCTTTCTTCTTTTATCTCACTACAAAATTTCCGCTCAACCTTTCGACTACCCTACCGCAAATCTTTCCACCACGTGGAACAATAATGTAACCGCACCGCACTCGGTGAGCTTCACCGACGGCTCAACGGTTCGAGCCATCCTCCTTAGGGGATCATTCGGGCCCAGGTTCGCATGCGGATTCTACTGCAATGGAACCTGCACCAATTACCTCTTTGCAGTCTTCATTGTTCAAACTAATAGCGGGTCAGGCATTGTCCAACCGGCTATTGGTTTCCCTCAGGTTGTCTGGTCAGCCAACCGAGACCGCCCCGTCAAACTCGGGGCGAAACTTGAACTTAGTGCAGCTGGAGATTTAGTGCTACGGGATGCTGATGGTAGTCAAGTTTGGTCTACCAACACTGTCGGGAAATCCGTTTCCGGCATGCAGATAACTGATGCCGGAAACCTGGTGTTAGTTGATTCCAGTAACAAGATCGTTTGGCAATCTTTTGATTCTCCAACAGATAGTTTGGTACCCGGACAAAAACTGGTTGAAGGAAAGAAGTTGATTGCAAGCGTTTCATCCACAAATTGGGCTAAAGGTTTGTACTCAGTTGAAGTCACGAATAAGGGTTTGTTTGGTTATATTGAATCGAAACCACGTCGATTATATTACAATTACTTGATTAATGGGCGCGATGGGAGTAAAGAAAAGAGTTATGTTAGGTTTTTGAATGGAAGTTTGTCTTTGTTCGTTCATTCTTCTGAGCCAAGCCGTCCTGATGGTGTGATACGTGTTCCGGTGGCATCATCGGCTCAATATTTGAAACTATCGCCCGATGGGCATTTGAAAGTGTTGGAATGGCAGTCCGGTTGGAAGGTGGTTGCTGATATATTTGGCCCGAAATAATTAATTGATGAGTGGGATAATTTGTTGCTTTCTGCAAAATAAATATTTGATTGATTACCGTATGTAATAATTTGTTGTGCTCATATGTTATGACTGAATAAGTAAAATTTCACATAAATAATGGTTATACACATGATGGTTGGTTGTGTGAAACACGTAAGTTAAAATTGATGTCAATTGTGGCAACAAAATACGGTGTCAGAGTGATTAGAATCTTAAAAATGACCCCCTTAGGCTGCCTGGAATGGGTCCACGCCATCCGGCGTGGTGGTGAGGTGGAGTGTCAGGATCGATTAACTATATAGAAGTTAATAAACACTTTAGATCTAATTGAATATAGAAGTTGCAGCGGATCAACACTATATCAATGTAATTAAGAACAATGAACTGTAAATAATATGCGAAAGTATTAAGAACACAGTTTCACAAAAAGCTTCAATGTATATTATTGAGTTAACAATACACACGTACGTTTACAATTCGTAAGGAACTATTTATAATAGTCCTTGAAGCTAAACTATTTACCCTAGTTATTCTAGGACTTGCTTTACATCGAATAATAAAAGATATACATTGATTTACATGCTATAACTATCTCTACGAAGATCTCGGACTTGATATGCTTCCAAAACGCGTACCAGTAGTAAAATCATTCACCAGTAGTAAATGTGCATCGTCAGTAGTAACTCTGTTAACCAGTAGTAAGTCCAAAACCAACGTCAGTAGTAACTACTATTGATCAGTAGTATCTTCAATCTGTGCATGATCAGTAGTAACTTAGTTATAGTATACACCAGTATCAACTTCATCAGTAGTAACATGTTCTGCCCCATCAGTACTAATTATTGTCAGTACTAACTGCAGCATCAGTATCAAGTTGATCTGTGTTTTGTTCTAACAATCTCCCCCTAAACTTATTGATTATCTTTTAATCAATCAAGTTTCTATTTACTTCTTCTTTTCCTTTTCTTCCAACAACTTTGCTCTTTTCTGATCACCTTCTAAAGTCTGTTGGTTCCTTTTATTCCTTTGTGCAATAATATATTTGCTGATTCTTTTAACAAATTCATTCAATTTGTTTTGGAGCATCACAGCATCATGTGGTTTAATAAAGTTCATGCACCAAAGTTGATAAAGAGTTTTCTCAGAATGAGAATACTCTTTCTCATAAAGGAATAGGTCACATTTCTTACTTGTATATTCAAAGAAGTACATATTGACAGTTGGCAGCACATTCCAGGCTTGAACATTCTCTGGATTTGTAAACTTCTCTGAATAATTTTCTGGATAGAAAGCAGCATCAATCATTTCAGTAAGATAGCCTGCAGCTGAATTCTTCCAGTTCTTCTTAGTCATTCTTGGTTTACCAATGATCAACATCTTGATAATGTCACTTCTGGTTAGAGACATGACCAAAGGTTTCCAAGCTCTGAATCTTTGAGTGACCTTATCTTCTCTGATAATCTCAATCATATCATCTATATATCTCCAGTTGATGATTGGATTATTTTGTAGGGGAGCAATGGGAAGATCATAAACCTGAACCATTTGTAGTTTCTTCTTGGGTTGTTCAAGTTCAGAGGTAGCTGTCTTCCTTTTCTTTGAAGTTTGAGAGAATACACCAGATGATTCTCCAGTTATTGTTTTTCTTTCTTTCAATTCTTTGGAGTCTATCTGTTCAAGTTTAGTGGTGTACTTCTCATTAATATCTTGTTCAGTAAGATCCTTCTTCTTCTCTACACAGTACTTTTCAATTAAATTGATCAACTTCATTCTTCCAAAGGCCTTTGTGTTGTGACCTCTTGATTTCAAGAATGTGATCATTTCTTTCTTTTTCTCTGCAAATTGTTCTGGCATATCAGCCTTCTGCTCTTTGCATTCTTGTACTTGTGCTTCAAGAAGTTCTAGTGTTTCATATTCAAGTTGCCTAAATTTTTCTAGTTCTTTTCTTTGCAATTCTTTTCTTGTTTCAGCAACTTGTTTAGTTTTGACCTTTTGTTTAAATTGTGGCAGTTTTGATATATCTGCTATATCTGCCAATTTGATTTCTGTGAATGGTTGTCTCAATATTCTAGCCCTTTCTGCTAATATTTTGTTTTCATGTGCTAGAGAGACTTCAACCTTCTTTAAATATTTTGCTCTCTTAACCTTCCACCTATCCTGTTTGGCTGATTTGGCATAGTTGATTTTGTTGACCATTTCATGACCTTGTGCTCTGTTAGGTTGGTCTTCATCAGCAACTTCCTTTCCCTTTCCTATATAGTTATCTTTCTTTTTATCTGGTTCAGATTCAAGGACAAATTTGGGACCATAGTAGTGTATCTGTGATATGGGAAGTATTTTAGGATGTGGAGGCAGGGAGCATTCATCAACTTCTAACCAATTTACATCATCATCAATATCTTTCACCACCATTTGTGTTGTTTTTCTCTTTGGAGATGGTGGAAGTATCACTTTAGGTTCTAGTAGAGGTGGCAGCTCAATAATGTCATCAGTAGTAACTAAGGTAGTTACTGCTGGTATGTCTTCAGAGATTACTACTGATAGGGCATCAGTAGTGTTTGCTGCCGTTTCTTCATTTACTACTGCTATGATATCAGTAGTAGGTTTTACTACTGATACTTCTTTATCAGCTTGTTCTTCCATAGGAGCAGTAGTAATTGGCTCATCTTCAGTAACCATCATTTCTGGGCCTTCATCAACTTTTGTTTCTTTTAAATTGAGGAGAGAGGATGCTGTTGCTGCAATTGATTCATCAATCATGGTTTGTATGTTATCCTTCTCCCCCTTAGTGAGCTCAACTGGTGGAGCCTCACTATCATCAATCTTCTTCTTTAATTTTCTGATGATTTTAGTTTGTTGATGAAGCCTGTGCTCATAGAATCTCATTCTTTTGTTGATGGTGTTCATATGTCTTTTCATTGCAGCCATAGTTTTCCCTTGATTAGTAAGATACTTGAGACAATCTTGTACAGTGGATTCAAGAGAATCCACTTTATCCATCAATTGGTTGATTTTAATACTGCCCTCACTCCATCTAGCAAGATCATCGGGCTCACTAACAGGTACATTGGCTTTGAGGTTTTCCATCCTATCCATCAATTCAAAAGATCTGCCCTCATCACTTCTTGGTGATTCATTGGGTCTTTTAGACATCCTCTTCTTCCTAGAAGAAGCAGAGATGCCCCCCCTTGTGGTTTCTTGGCACCGGGGTCCTTTGAGTAACTCCTCAAATGAGTCATCACTCAAAGTTGCCGAGGTCTGGGTCCTAAAGATGTTTTCACTGTCCTGTGCACCCACCTTTGGGGCATCAGTAGTGAAAGCCCTCGCCTCATGTCCTCTCTCCTCCTTGGAGGACAACTCTTGGAGCCTGGGGTTTGACTCAATGTGTCCCCTGGTGTCCTTTAAAGATTTCTTTCTTTTGTAAATAGTGGAAATATTTTGGGTTTTGTCTGGCAGGTCTTCCACAGAGTGAAGAGTAGCACTCTGCAGATTTAAATCAAGTTCCTGGGACACATTCAGGACTTCTGTTTGGGCTGGTGATTGAGTGGCTAGTTGGGGTGGTGTTTGGGCTGTATTTGGGGGTGATGGAGTGGGTTGAGGTTCAACTTGGGTTGTAGCAATGGTTGAACCCTCTCCAATTTGTGTTTGATCTTTGATCATGTTAGGAAACAAAGGGGTTTCCTTGCCCGAAAATTTAAATTGTTTTCTCATATTTGAGAAAACTTTCTTGTTCAACTCAGGTAATATGAAAATATTTTTAGGAGTTGACAAGTTTTGTAATTCACAATTTATGATATGTTGTAGAAATCTGGGATACATTAAAAATTTAAAGGAACTAAGATTTCCCAACATACCTTCAAAAATCAAGTAAGAAAAATTAAATACTTGGTCTGTGCATAAACAGACAACAGCAGAGGCTATTGCCTTATTAAACTCATTCCAAGTACTTCTTTTTGGAGAAATACAATGCTGAATAGTATGTACTAAGAATTTCCATTGTGGGGAGAGAAGACCCTTTTGAAATGTTACTATGTCTAGTCTTCCCTCATAACCCATTTTTTGTAAAATTTCAGCAATGTATTCCTTAGGTAGAGTAAACATACCTGAATCGTCATGAAGTTGTAGATGGTGTCTGATTGATTGTTCTGTTACTGTGAGATGCTTTCCATCTACTTGTGATTTGATCATTGATATGGTTGTTCCTTCCGTTTGCTCAGCATTGGTCCAGAAATCCACCAAGTGCTGTTGATATGATTTTGGTTTTACAGTTAAAGCAAACTGTATATAAGAATTTCTCAAGAACTTGACGATCGGACGAAAATCTTTTGTGCCGTCGGGATTCTTTAGGAAGGCACACATATTGTGAAATTCAGAATATTTGAGATCGGTTTGAACATTCAAAGATTTTAGAGTTGCCATTTTTGTTGAATTTTGAGAAGAACAGGAATGAATTTTGTTATTGACGAATGGTTTTTTGATCGTAAGCTAGGGTTTATCAAGCGGATTTAGCAAATCGAAGTGAAGATAATGCTAAACTAATCGACTGCCGCCTTTTATATCTTTCGATTTAACCTGCAAAACTACTAAAATGCCCTTCGAATCATAACATAACGGTTATTTTCATGGGGGTTAGTTTGGTAATTGTGTTTCTGAAAGACCAGTAGTAAATAAGATATCAGTAGTAAAACGTCAGTAGTATATACTAACATCAGTAGTGACTAAGGATTTTGACATCAGTAGTAACTATAGACATCAGCAGTAACTACTAACACACAAGACCAGTAGTATATGTGAATACCAGTAGTACTGACTTACCAGTAGTATTTAATTACCAGTAGTATTTTGTGCACATGCCTACACACCAGTAATACAGATATACCAGTAGTAAAACACTTAAGTAGATAAATAATATTTTACAACAATAACTTTACACATGATTTTAAGTGAGATTTTAATTTATCAAAATCATTCCAATACTGCTAACCAAGAAGTTGAATCTTCCTACATCAAATGCTTTTGTAAAAAGATCTGCTAATTGATCATCAGTATGGATTTTAACTACTTTGATTAATTTCTTTTCATTACAATCTCTTATAAAGTGAAATCTTATTTCAATGTGTTTAGTTTTTGAGTGTTTTACTGGATTGTTCACAATACTAATAGCACTTTGATTATCAATAAAAATAGGAGTTTTAAGGATAGAGATACCAAAGTCTAGAAGCTGGTTTTGAATCCACAGTACTTGAGCACAGCAAGCAGATGCAGCTACATATTCTGCTTCAAAAGTTGATGTTGACACATTTGTTTGCTTCTTACATTGCCATGACACCAGTCTTGATCCAAAGAATTGACATCCACCAGTAGTGGACTTTCTATCTTGACATTCACCTCCATAGTCACTATCTGTGTAGGCTATGAGTTCAAAGGGTGAATCATGTGGATACCATAGACCTAGTGATGGTTTGCCTTTCAAGTATCTGAATATTCTTTTAACAGCCTGCAAGTGTAGTTCTTTGGGTCTTGCTTGATATCTTGCACACACACAAACACTATACATAATGTCAGGTCTTGATGCAGTTAAGTACATCAAAGAGCCTATCATTGATCTATATAAGTGTTCATCTACATCCTCCCCCTCAATATCAGGATGTAGGTGTTTGTGTGTTTCCATTGGTGTACTTGCACTTTTACTGTCTTTCAAATCAAATTTCTCCAAGATGTCTTTGACATATTTTGATTGATTTATCAAAATACCGTCTGTTCTTTGATTGACTTGGAGTCCAAGGAAGAAGTTCATTGGACCCATAGAGCTCATCTTGAATTTAATCTGCATCAGTTCTTCAAATTCTTTGCATAGTAAATCATTGGTTGAGCCAAAGATGATATCATCTACATATATTTGTACCAGTAGTATATCATCTTTGACTTTCTTTGTAAACAAAGTTTTGTCAATGGCTCCTCTTTTAAAGTTGTTCTTCAATAGGTATGATGATAATGTGTCATACCATGCTCTTGGTGCCTGATGTAGGCCATACAGAGCTTTATCCAATTTGAACACATAATCACCATGTTTTGGATCTTCAAAACCTGGAGGTTGGCATACATAGACCTCTTCTTCAATCTTCCCATATAGAAATGCACTCTTCACATCCATTTGATAGACTTTGAATTTCTTGAATGAAGCATATGCTAGAAATATTCTTATGGCTTCAATTCTAGCAACAGGAGCATATACTTCATCATAGTCTATTCCTTCTTCTTGAGTGTATCCTTGGGCTACAAGTCTGGCTTTGTTCTTGATCACTATACCTCTTTCATCTTTCTTGTTTCTGAAGATCCATCTTGTTCCAATGGCTCTTTTTCCTTTGGGTAGAGGTACAAGTGTCCAAACAGCTTGTAACTTAAATTGAAGGAGTTCTTCTTGCATTGCCTCAATCCAGTTGGAGTCCTTCATTGCTTGTTGGATCTTCTTTGGTTCATCCTGAGACAGAAAGCATTCAAACATACATTCATTAGAAATTAAACTTATATTACACATATTTGTAGTTAAGCTTTTGTTTAATTTGCTTCTTGTTTGTAGTGGTGAGTTAACATCACTTAGAACAAGGTCTAATGGATGGTTCTTTTGAGTCCTTGTGGTTGTAGTTTTATCAACTACCAGTTGATTTTCAAGATTGGACTCATTTGTCTCAGGCAATTGTTCTTCTGGTGATCCTTCATTGTCATTGAAGTTTGGTTCATCATCATCTTGGTCAGAGTTACTACTGCTATTGTCTTCATTGAGATCAGTAGTATTATTGTTGTTACTGGTATCAGCAGTATCTTGAGAATCTAGGTTATTGTTGGGGCCAGTAGTATTTTGAGTACTATTACTGGTATCAGTAGTATTTGAATTACTGCTGTCCTCATTCTCAGAGTTATTACTGGTTCCAGAACTAGAGTTATTACTGACATCAGTATTAACTATTAGAGCAGTATTAACTACAATATATCTCATCTCCTCTAGACCAGTATTAACAGATGATGTTGCTTCCTTTTGAGTGTGACAATTTGAATTTCCTGCATTGAAGTCCATGTTAGAATTAAAGGATTTGGTTAGATTGTCTATATTAAATAGCCAATCTGGACCATTTCCTTGTTCATTAGAAACATTTTCATTAAAGGATACATTAATGCTTTCTTCAATTATCCTTAGTCTTTTGTTGAATACTCTATATGATTTGCTTTGAGTAGAATATCCCACAAAGATTCCATCATCAGCTTTGCAGTCAAACTTACCAATTTGTTCTCTTGTAATCAGAATAGTACAAGGACAACCAAATGATTTTAAGAAACTTATAGAAGGTTTTCTTTTATTAAAAAGTTCATAAGGTGTTTTAAAATGTGGCTTCACTATTAATACTCTGTTTTGAACATAACAGGCAGTATTAACAGCTTCAGCCCAAAACGTGATTGGTAATTTTGAATCTGCTAACATTGATCTTGCTGCTTCAATGATGGTTCTATTTCTTCTTTCAGCTACACCATTTTGTTGTGGAGTTCTAGGTGAGCTGTATTGCATGTCAATACCTTTAAGATCACAAAAATTAATTAAGTTAACATTTTTAAATTCTGTGCCATTATCACCATTTTGTTGTGGAGTTCTCCAGTTTGACAATTAAGTTCTTTATGAGTTCACTTGTTTCATCTTTTGTCCTGAGAAAGAAAACCCATGTATATCTGGAAAAATCATCAGTAATAACAAGACAATATTGTTTCTTTCCAATACTCATTACATTTGTAGGTCCAAATAGGTCCATATGTAAGAGCTGCAAAGGAACAGAAATAGAGTTCACAGTTTTGGACTTATGAGAAGTATTGTGTTGTTTACCTTTTAGGCATGCAACATAGTGATGATCACACATGAATTGTTTTTGAGGTAGTCCAATGACCAGATTTCTTTTTACTAAATTGTTCATGTTTTTAAAATTAGTGTGACACATCCTTCTATGCCATAGTTCTGATTCAGTGGTGTTTGCCTTGGATATAAAACAGTTGACCTCATTTGAAGAAATGAGTTCTCCCCCTATATCTAGGCAATACACATTGTTTCTCCTTGGAGTTCTTAAAACAACATATTTTTCATCTAAAACAAAGTCAGGAGAAAGAATGATGCACTCAATGTCTGTGAAAAGAATTTTATTCTTTTTATCACAAACTTGAGACACACTGACAAGATTGTATTTTAGTTCAGCTACATAAAATACATCATCAAAGGTAATTTTGCCATTTGTAACAGTACCTTTACCTGTGATCTTACCTCCCTGGGGATTCTCACCAAAAGCCACATATCCTCCATCAAATGACTTGAAATCTTTAAGAATTTGCAGATTTCCAGTCATGTGCCTTGAGCATCCACTATCAATATGCCATGTTCTTCCTTCTTCTGGGATCTGAATGCTCTGCACAAGTGAGTAAAGGATTAGTTAAGTTTGGGAACCCAAGCTTTATATGTCTTGGGTTCATCCTTTGAGAAATAAGCTTTTGGGGATTTAACTTTAAACACTTTTGGTACCCATACTTGTTTATTACTGGTGTTTTGTTTTACTACTGCCCTTTTGAAATTATTACTGGTGTGAGAATTTCCTACTGATCTTGGTTTATACCCGTGAATTTTTGCTTTTGAATGCTTTACTACTGATGGACCAGTAGTATTTAGGTACTTACCATGTTTAGAATGACCAGTAGTGTTTTTAGGGTTGACACCAGTAGTATTTTTGAAAGTTGTTTTGGGAGCAGTAGTATTTTTGTAATTAGGGTTTTTACCAGTAGTATACTTATATTGGTACCAAACAGCATTATAATTAGGGTTAACACTAGTAGTAAATTTGTTAAAGTTTTTACTGGTGTTGGAAAACTTAAAATATTGTTTATTTTGATTGAATTTTCCATTGTTCTTGAAGTAGTTGCTGTTCTTTGGACTTCCAACTCTTCTGTTTTGCACAAATCTTGGTGCACTTCTTCCAAATCTTGGAATTTCAGCAATTGGATTTTTATTTTTATTTACTACTGAAGAACCAGTAGTATCTTTTAATTTTTGAGTTTTTGCATTTTCTTTAAAGGTCTTAAATTCCTTTAACTCTTTGCAGTTTATTGGATTGAAGTGACAATCCTTTGCTAAATGGTTCACTTTGTTGCAAATAACACATTTTAATTTATTATCTTGAGCCTTTATGATTTTTCTTTGTTCTAAGAGTTGGTTCCTATTTCGTTGGTTTCCCCTTTTTAGAATTTTGGGTATATTTTCTGCATCATATTTAGGAGATTCATTTGGACTTTGAGCTGTGTGAAAACTTGTATCAATTGATTTTGGTGATTCAGTTTGAGAGATTGTAAATTCAATTGATTGATCATCATCAGAAGAATCATTTGATTCAGATGTTTCATTATGTGATTCAGTTTGATTTTCAGTTTTTAGTTCATTAATGATTCTTTCTGAACTGTTTTTAAGTGGTGGAATGATTTTATATGGAGGTGGTACAGCATGATATCCCACCCCATGAACAATTTTTTCTGTAGTTTGATTATTAGTTAATTCATCAAGAATTTTAGTGCTTCTTTCAAACTTTTTAATTGTTAATTTATTTTGTTCAATTTCAAGCTGACATTCTTCTAATTTACTTGTTAGTTCTTTATTTTTTATTTCATAAAATTCTTTCTCATCCACAGCCTGAAGCAATTCTTCCTTTATCCTTTGATCAATCATCTGGTACACCTTTATTTGATGTTCTTGATCAGTAATCACACCATCAAATTCATGATTTCTTCTCACTGCTTTTGCTAAATCTTCATTTAATTTAGTGTTTTCTTTTTCTAAGTTTTTAATAATTTTAGCACATTCAGAAGTACAAGGTTTAGGTTTTACCTCAGTTTTGGTGTCAGTAAAGGCCATGAGAGCTTGATTTTGAGCATGCTCTTCTGCTTGGAAGCTCCAGTCATAGCCTTGTCCTTGTTGTGATACAAGGGCAGTTGATTTTGATCTTTTGTCTGGCTGAGGACATTCTTTTGCAAAGTGACCAAGGTTGTTACAGTTGTAACATTTGACTTTAGTTTTGTCAAATCCAGCTTTGTCACCTTTGTTGAAGTTGAGGCTTGTCCTACCAGTTCTCTTTAAGAATCTTTTTGTCCTTAGGCTCAGCATAGCCATCTGCCATTTAAGATCCATCTCCTCAAGATCATCTGGGTTCAATTGTTCCAAGTCATCACTAATCAATGCAGTATGCACATGACTAGTGAAGAATGATTCTCTTGCAGCATCCTCAGAATCTGCAGCCTTTCCTGTGAAGGTTTCCTGACCTTGACCTGTACTAGAGACAAATGCAGCATTATTAGAAGAAATAGTAAGGTTCTTTTGGTTTACCTCAGTTTCAAATACTCTGAGATCATTGTAGAGTTCATCCAACTCTTTTTCTTCTAGAGCATCTCTTTGTCTATATACCACAGTATACATGGCCCATTCTTCACTAAGAGATCTTAGGAACTTCATGTTGACATCTTCTTGATCCATCTTTACCCCAACTTGGTTAAGTTCACCAATTAGCTTGTTGAATCTATCAAACACTTGAGTGAGTGTTTCATTGGGCTTTCCTTTGAAGTTTTCAAAGTCTTGTTTGAGAACAGACTTCATGTTCCTCTTGGTGCTCTTGGTCCCAACGAATCTCTTCTCCAGTGCTTCCCATAGCACCTTTGCATCATCATACTCAACAAAGAGATGTTGATAATCGTTAGGAATGGCCAGTAGGAGAGTGCTTAGAGCTTTGAGTTCGATTCCCTTGTCCTTCTTTTCCTTCTCACACTTAAGTTTGTCTGCCTCAGTTGCAGAGCTGCTTGCTTGACCAGGACCAGTTTTGTTTCCTTCAAGGACGACTTCCCACATGGAATAATCTGTAATAAGCATGTATTGCTTAATACGATTCTTCCACATCCCAAAGTTATTGGGAGTGAGTATAGGGATTTTATTGGCCTGAGTGCTTTCATTGTTATCCGACATGATTAACAATGTGTGTGTTTTAAAGATTAAAACTTTTTGTTGTTCTTAACAAAATAGTAGATCTAGAACCAATAAGCTCTGATACCACTTGTCAGGATCGATTAACTATATAGAAGTTAATAAACACTTTAGATCTAATTGAATATAGAAGTTGCAGCGGATCAACACTATATCAATGTAATTAAGAACAATGAACTGTAAATAATATGCGAAAGTATTAAGAACACAGTTTCACAAAAAGCTTCAATGTATATTATTGAGTTAACAATACACACGTACGTTTACAATTCGTAAGGAACTATTTATAATAGTCCTTGAAGCTAAACTATTTACCCTAGTTATTCTAGGACTTGCTTTACATCGAATAATAAAAGATATACATTGATTTACATGCTATAACTATCTCTACGAAGATCTCGGACTTGATATGCTTCCAAAACGCGTACCAGTAGTAAAATCATTCACCAGTAGTAAATGTGCATCGTCAGTAGTAACTCTGGTAACCAGTAGTAAGTCCAAAACCAACGTCAGTAGTAACTACTATTGATCAGTAGTATCTTCAATCTGTGCATGATCAGTAGTAACTTAGTTATAGTATACACCAGTATCAACTTCATCAGTAGTAACATGTTCTGCCCCATCAGTACTAATTATTGTCAGTACTAACTGCAGCATCAGTATCAAGTTGATCTGTGTTTTGTTCTAACAGGAGGTGAGATGGCAGGCTGGCACGACGTGGGTAGGACGGGAACACCACCCCCCTCAACGGCGTGGGGGGGCTGCGTGGGGCGAGGGTGGCCACAGCCACGGGAGAGAACGGTGTGGAAGGGATGCTTTTTGATGAATGGTGGCTTATGATTGGTTAATGAGTATTTTCTTTTCTTTTTTATTTATAATTAAATGGAATAAAATGGTGTGATGTGGTGTGGTGGGTATTTCCTAGAGATGATGTGGTGTGGTTGCTGAGGTGGCGATGATGTGGCAAAACAATTGGGTACCACATGTGGTACCCATACCGGATAGCCTTATAGTAAACTTTTTCCCCATATAAGAAAAATTCTATAAAACATAATCTGAAACTGTAATATTCACCTCATACATCTATAATTATAATAAGGGTTTTGTTAATGACAGCCCTAAGGGGTAGTTAGATGCATAAAGTGTTTGTACTTTTGTTAGTGGGGGATGATTCTTAAAATGCAGGGGGCGGTTATTGATTATTGTACAAATTTTGATGCATGTTTTAGCCTCTTATTGACAGCCCTTAGGACTGTCATTATCATTTTCCTTATAATAAAGCAAATCCTTCTAAAGGCCAAGTGGACCTCTTAATAAGACAAAGAGACAGGTGTCATCATTTCATAAATACCCAGATTTTTATTTTTATTTATTCTCAGAGATTTTTCTCAAAACTGTTGTGCAGGCAACAATGCCTATTTCAGTTTGGAAAAACTGAAAAAAATAGGAAATCACCTTTTTTAGGAGATCATGGCTAAATCTTCGGAGATCATGGCTAAAGACGATGTCTACTTCGAATTTGAAAGTCTAGGGCAACGAATTTTGTGGCATTCTTCTTCTTCTCCTTCTTCATCTTCTCATTAATTTTGGTATTTGCCCCAATTATCATTCATTAGTTCGTTCTTCATGATTTTAGGTTTTATGCTCAACTTTCCGACGATGATTATGTTTTTTTCTGAATTCCTCATTTACTTAACAGATTGAAAAATATTACAGCTCGGAGGGACTAAGTATTGCCGGTTATTTTCACGCTAATGAGCAATTCGATGATCGAGTGGTACCGTTTCGAGAGATATTGTCGAGCACATTTATCGCTATTTCCCCAAGACGCGATACTGTTGGTACGTGTTATTGATCACCGATTATGCATGATAACCATGTGTATTTCTTCCACTCCCTTCTATGATATATATAAATTTTGGACCTTTACCTAGGAATGCAAGTAATTTCAAGGCTATTACACAGAAGTGCGGTGGCATTTATTTTAAAATATATGAACTTCAATTGCAAGGTTAGTACTTTGATTGCGTTTAATATCATGTTTTTATTTACCTGACATGAAGTTTAGTGTTGTTGACGATATAAAGTTTATAGGTTTTTTTTTTTTTTTTTTTTTTTTTTTTTTTTTTGTAGATTGATGCAATTAACCCATGGAATTCCAACTGTTTGTTTTAGTGCCTCAAAGAAATAGATTTTAATCCGATTTGTGTTTGTTACTCTGTTTCTGGAGCAGTGGTTTGGTCAAGTTTTAGCATTTCAGGATGACGTAATCACACAAAATGGTAAATCCCTATCACTCTATATGGTAAATCCCTTAAATATTGTTCTATTTAATAATGGGTATTTATTGTTTGTTTTGACCCACTTGGATTAATTAATTTGGCTTAAAGTCTTAAACACGTGATGATGATTCACCATCTTCATTCATGTGTGTCTATAAATTGTTCAATCAAATGCTTGAAAGTAATTATACCCACTATCTTCTTCATTAATAACTAATTTATTGAACAGTTCAAGAACATGTATCCATTTCCAAATTACATTTTCTAAAAATTAAATTATGAAATTCCATATTCATCAAGTTTTTTTTTTGTTACATACTGAATTACTGACAATACAGGATTACAGGTGTTTGATTCTCATTAGATGAATTTTTTAATGTTTTTTGTTTGCTGGATTAGAACATTTTCTTGCAGTCTATCAGGGTAACACTTGGCAAAAAGGACCACAAATGCAAGGTATTTCAGTTTTTATGCATAATACTATTTTTATTAATAATTTTTATTTTTTTCTAGGGTAATATGTCTGTTCATAACAGTATGGATGCACAAGCAGCTGCAAGTCTGCAACATTATGTTATGATTATGATGAAGATCCTAAGCGGGTAACATTCTCTAATTTATTAAAATAACCCGTATTGACCCGAACCTGTAAGCAGATCAATTTTTAACCTCTATAATCATATTCAATACGTTTATTGTATATGATATTTAAAAAGATATGGAGAAATATAGGTGGGCAGGTCAACCCAACCTGTTTAATTTTTTTGCTGAGCTTTATGATGTTGACTATAGGAGGTAATTAATTTATTTTAAAGATTATGCATGTTTTTAATTGTTTTAATCTTTAAAATGGCGACGCAGGCTATTCTGAGTTTTATTACGATGCAATTCCAGCTTTGTACGGTCTTCTTCACATTTTCTTTGGGCACAAGAACATCTTCAAGTAACATTTCTTAATTCTTAAGCTTCGATTTTGATATTCAGGTTTTATTTCCTTATGACTTCCATGGTTAAAGTGTAGGTTTTTTTGTATTGCTTCAATCTTTATAACTGCTTCGCTTCCTACATTTGATTAGGTATGGTTTTCTTGCTGACGATATAAAGTTTGAAGTTTTTTTTTTTTGTGTAGATTGATGCAATTAACCCATGGAATTCCAACTGTTTTCTTGCTTTTAAATAACTATTTATTTCTGATTATTAGAGCTTTGTTAGATGCTATAAATTTGTTACCAACGCTTCATATTTTTCAAAAGGAAGTGATGTTGAGATAGAGCTAGAGCATGTAATTTGACTTTGTTTAAAGCATTTGACCCATCCCCCCTAATAGTTAATTTTTAGTTTGACCCAATATTGGGGTTTTAGTTAATTTCTATTTTGCCACCTTTGATAATGGATGCTATTATTCTTAAATGAGTAAAATTAATAAAAAATGTTGGACCAGGTTTCATGAAGTTAAATGACATTGCCCATTATTAAAAGGGATGCAAATTTGATGGTCCAAATTTGTTTATCTCTGTATGTAATTTGTAGATGACCATTTAATTCACGGACCATAAATAATTTGCAATATTTGATAGGCCAATTTTCTTATGAAAAATCACAAGTTGTACATGTACAAAAATTAATTTATGTACAAAAATTGCAAGTGCGTATTGTATGCAAGGGGACAATTTAATGAATAATGCATCTATATATTTCATAGATGGTGCAACTCTATGACGAAGAAGATGATGCAGCCAGCAGGTTAGCTGCCCCAAAACCTAACATAGTAACATGTGTATGATGAGATGCATAACAAGTGTTTGATAAAATGCTTCAATGAAAATTTTATACATCAAAGTTGTAAAAACACCCAAAAATCTGATGATTGGGACAAGTTTAAACCAGGAAGTCAAACTATGTGCCACTTGTGCAGAAGCTGAGGGGTCAGAAATAGTTGCAGTTTGAGATAATAAAGGGCTAGAATTTTGAACTATGTATATCATAGATGATAATGCAGTTGACGGATATACACGAAGGTTTATTGATATCTTGAAAGGACCAACTGAAAAAAGAAATGTAGTTGAGGTATGTCGATGCTCAATACCATATTACAATTTTTTCTATGATCTCTTTATTGTACTGATTCATCTGCATTGACTTCGAAAAATAATTAAAATGTGGTTTTTATTATATTTTCTGTGTTATAATTTGTATATTTTGCTTGTAGGTATTTGACAAGATGCTTAGTTTTTATCATGGTAATATGAAGATAAAAAAGAAGACTTAAAACTCTAAATATGTTTTCATCATATCTATATGTTAGATTGTCTAATGTGGCTGTAAGTTAACTATGACAATTTTCATACAAATATTTGACATCATAGCTGATTTATTTACCGTAAATTTAGTAATGTTTTATTTGTTTTTTTTGTATATTTTCATCAAGTCATTTTAGTCATCATATAATTAACAATTAATTTTGGTATTTTATTTTAATTATACAAAACTTAAAAATTGACAACCCGTGATTTTTCACGGGCTTTAACCTAGTCTTCTTAAATAAAATAACTAATTTGTCATTAATTGTTTTTTAAGTATCAAGAACATAATTCCGTGAATTAAAACTCAATTTTAAATTCAAAAGAGAAATGATATTTACTTCTACCTTTTCTTCCTACACATATCAGTCACTTTTAAATTTCACATGTGTCATCCACTTATACTCCTTCCTCATCTTATTCGTGTAGAAAAGATGGGCACTATGCTAATCTTTGCCCTAGCTTGCCTACTTTCGCTCAACAGTCTCCAACCATTGATGCTCACTTAGCCGAAGCCTTTCAAGCTCAGTGCAACACCGCTTCTCCGGATTGGTATGTTGACACCGGCGCTTCCGCGCACATGACCTCTTCACCTGCTCACATTGATTCGTCCAAACCTTATTCTGGTAATGAACTTGTTTATTTTGGGAATGGTGAAGGTGCTTCTATTTCCCATGTTGGGAAATCTATTATTACTCCTAATATTTCATTATTAGATGTGCTTGTGATCCCAAAGTTGACTAAAAATCTACTCTCTGTTAGTAGGTTGACGCAGGACAATAAAGTTGATGTTTTATTTTCTGACCCTATGTTTTTTATTCAGAACCGTCAGTCAAAGGAGACACTCGCTCAAGGCAAACGTAGGGATGGTTTATACGTTCTCGAGCAAGGTCAAAGAGCTTTTTTAGCTAAACTTTCCTCTCGACGATTACAAGCTTCTTTTGAATTATGGCACTCACGTTTAGGTCATGTGTCTTTTGATATCATTTCTAGTCTAAATAAGTTGGGTTGTTTGTCAGTTAACTCTGTTTTACCAAACCCGCATTTATGCTCCTCTTGTCAATTGTCAAAGAGCAAACGTTTACCTTTTGATGTTAATTTAAAACGTTCTTTACATGTGTTGGATTTGATTCATTGTGATTTATGGGGTCCTTCCCCCGTTACATCTTTAGATGGATTCCGTTATTATGCAGTTTTTATTGATGATTACTCAAGGTTTTCGTGGTTTTATCCCTTGAAGGCAAAATCGGATTTTTTAACGTGTTTGAAACATTTATGACTTTTGTACAAACGCAGTTTTCTTGCAAGATCAAACAGTTTCAGTCCGATGGTGGAACCGAATTCAACAATACCCGTGTTCGGTCTTTACTTGAAAAAAACGGAACTCATCACCGGTTTTCTTGTCCGTATACACCGCAACAAAACGGGCGTGCCGAGCGTAAGCATCGTCACATCACCGAAACCGGTTTAGCTATGATGTTTAACGCACATGTCCCGGAAAATTTATGGACACATGCCTTTGGCTCGGCCACTCACATTATTAATCGTTTACCCACTAAACTGCTTGAAAACAAGTCACCTTACGAATTATTATTTGCATCGGAGCCTAATTATGCAAATTTTCGGGTATTTGGTTGTCGGGTTTTTCCATACCTCCGCGATTATTCTTCTCACAAGTTGGCTCCCCGTAGTGCCCCGTGCGTATTTATTGGCTATAGCACACAATATAAGGGGTATCGGTGTCTTGACTTGTCGACAATGCGTATCTACACTACTAGACACGCACAATTTAATGAGGCTATTTTTCCGTTTTCGGGTACGGCACCTTCTTCATCAACCTCATCACCCACTTTATTTTTAACAACATATAGTGATGATTACCCTTTACCTAAAAATTACACTTTATTTTTAACAACATATAGTGATGATTCCCCATGCCAAATTTGTCCAGACCCGCCTAATTCCACTACCAACCCTATACCACCCCCTACTATCCCAAACCCACCAAATATACCCCCTAATTCCCAACATCACGAGCAAGCTGTTGACACAACACCTCACGTCGAACAGCCCCCACCCCCTGCTCCAAATAACCCACTTAATGCCTCTCACCCAATGATAACCCGTTCAAAGGTCGGCACCTTTAAACCACGACATATAGCCGACTTATCTCACGTTTCCTCATCACCATTACATCATGCACTTTTTGCATCAAAAGAACCAAAAGGCTTTAAGACCGCCGCTCGTGACCCGAAATGGTTCTCCGCTATGCGTGATGAGATGCACGCTCTTCATCTCAATTCTACTTGGGATCTTGTACCACGACCTACCACCGCCAATGTGGTTGGTTCTAAGTGGGTGTTTCGCACTAAATTTCATGCCGATGGTTCAATTGACAAATATAAGGCTCGCCTTGTTGCCAAAGGTTTTACTCAAGTTCCGGGGCTCGATTATTCCGCAACTTTTAGCCCCGTTGTAAAGGCGTCTACGGTTCGTATTATTCTATCCATTGCTATATTAAATAAGTGGCCACTTCACCAACTTGACGTTAAAAACACTTTCCTAAATGGGCATCTCTCGGATACCGTCTACATGGAACAACCACCTGGTTTTATTGATGCCAAATCACCTAATCATGTATGTCGGTTAAAGAAATCACTTTATGGTCTCAAGCAAGCCCCTCGAGCTTGGTTTCAACGTTTAAGCTCTTTTCTTATTAGCATTGGATTCTCTTGTAGTAGAGCCGATCCTTCTTTATTTGTCTTCAAAAAGGATTCTAACATCCTTTACTTGTTGGTTTATGTTGACGATATTATCTTAACCGGTAATAATCCTTCGATTATCCGTAATTTTATAACTCGCCTCAACAAGGAATTTCTTATTACGGATCTCGGGAAACTCAATTATTTTCTTGGTCTTGAAGTCTCATACACCGAATCGGGCATCTTTTTAAGTCAAACAAAGTATGCCCATGATATTCTTGCTCGAGCTCACTTATTAGATGCAAAACCGGTTGCCACTCCACTTTCCACCACTACTTATTTTACTAGTGACGGTACTCCATTTGAGGATCCTACCCTATATCGGTCTCTTGTCGGTGCTCTCCAATATCTCACGATCACTCGACCCGACTTATCTTATGCCGTTAATCAAGTGAGCCAATTCTTGCATGCTCCTACTCACGATCATTTTCAAGGAGTAAAACGGATCCTACGCTATGTCAAAGGTACTATGTCTCATGGTCTCTCGTTTTCTCATGCATCCGCGCCAACTATTCTTGGTTATTCCGATGCGGATTGGGCTCGTTGTATTGAGACACGTCGCTCCACTTATGGCTATTCTATTTTTCTTGGTGGAAACTTAGTATCTTGGAGTGCAAAGAAGCAACCTACGGTCTCTCGGTCAAGTTGCGAGTTGGAGTATCGGGCCTTAGCCAATACCGCCGCTGAGATCATTTGGATCACACATTTATTGCGCGAACTTCACATTCTTCCATCCGGACGTCCGACACTGTTATGTGACAACCGAAGTGCCCTTTTCTTGAGCCAAAACCCGATTTCTCACAAACGGGCAAAACATATTGACATTGATTATCACTTTGTTCGTGAGCTCGTTCTCTCCGGAAAATTGTCGACCAAGTATGTTTCAACGCATCTTCAACTAGCCGACATTTTCACAAAAAGTCTTCCAAGACCACTCTTCGAGGAATTTCGGACCAAGCTTCGTGTTAGTCCCCCTCCATCTTCGCTTGTGGGGGGGGGGTAACCGAATATATTTAAACATTATTTGTAGATAATTGTTTAGTTAAAAAAATATCTTGTAAATCCTTTAAATAAGGAAGTTGATAATACTTTGTATAATATAAATATATGAATATACCCTTCACAAATAATGTGAAGATTGAAATATCATATGGTATCAGAGCAAGGTTCACCCGTTGTTGGTCAAACGGCCACACGAACCCCACGTAACCCATAAATATCCACGTGTTAGGCGCGAAAAAAAAAATGACGCCACACGTGAGGTGGCGTGTTGAGATGTCCAACATTGGACAAAAGATGAACCGGTAATGTGCTTATAAGGGTCCTGGGCTACTCCTCTTACAACCAATTGGTTTTAAGAAGGAACCCCACAAACTGACAGACACTTGTCATGATCAAAATAACTAGAAATATGATGGGAAGAAATGATAGAAAGAAACTCCATTACTCAATCAAAAACACGTTAATTATAACAATAATCTACTGGAAAGTTGCGTGCCCAACACAATGATACTTTTTTGGATTTGTTTTCAACTAACAATTCTAGAAATGCAAATTTCCTGGCCATAGTAGATTTGCATTCATTTGGTGAAACGAAAATTAAATGAGTAATTTCTGGAATTAAACATATATGAATAGTGATAGAAGTATTATAGTTTTAGTAGATTTTTTGAAGACATGATTTGTTGCAAACTTTGTGGGGAAGCATTCTTATCAAACTGAGAAAAAGAAGGATCCCAAGTTATATATAGGAATCGATATCAGTAGCCTACTATCGTGACATTAATTTTAAGGATTTTGCTAACCTGCATAGTCCTTTGGCAACGATTAAGAAAATAGATAGATGTTTAAATTATGTGCATATATATTAACCATAAAAAACCAACCCTATGAATTTTACTAACCATCTTCAGATAGTTTTGATTTAACAATTGTACATTATTATACTTAACTATATCCCTAAAATAATATTGGTTAGCAAAACCCAATTTTAATTAACAAATGAGGACACATTTTTTTGCAGCTATGTTGATTAATACATTCCAAATTGTAGATTATACAACTAATATTACACATATACGAACGACTGAATGGTCGAACCTGTCATCTGTGAGTCGCTGAGTTGCTAGCGTGATTTGAGAAGGAAGAGTAGTGATGGTTTAAAGATTTAAGGCCTTAAATTTGAGATTTTGGGCTTAGAATTCTAAAGAAAATTATAAATACGCTTATATTTTTTTGGAAACGGCAAATAATATCAACGGAAGCCTACTCACAATATTTCAACGAGCACCCCAGGTTTGAGCTCCTTTACAGGGCAAACCCAGCCCCCATAGGGATTTACAGGAGTCGAACTCCCGACCTCACGCCTCATATGGGAGTAAAACTCATGTATCAATCCAGCTGGGCTAGACATCATTTGCTATGAATAGGCTTATATTTGAATGTGAAATTTTTATGAAAATTGGCCCTTAAAACATGTGGGTTCTGAGCGGTTGTCCTAGTGGCCATACACTACGACGGCCCTGGTGCCAATGTACGTGTGGGAAACGAGGAACATGTGTGTGCAATTCATGATGAGTTCACAAAGATATACAATATATTTAAATAAAAAATTTAAAAATAAATACTATTAGGGTAGTGTACATTTCCTATGGTAAATGTTAGTATCTTTACTACTCCCTCCGTCCTAAAATTATTGTCCACATTTGAAATCACACAGTTTAAGAAAAATTGCATTTATTACACTATGCAACCAATATAATTTTATCTTTACCACCGAAGTGTTTTTTGATTAGTTGAATTTTTCAAATGGACAGTCATTTTGGGATATTTAAAAAAGGAAACATGGACAATAAAAATGGGACGAAACGAGTATATATAATGTATTTGAAATTTTCCAAAATAGAAAGTCTTCATTTTCGTCTCATTGGCTTTCCAAAACAAGCATACAGAATTTTCAGCACACCTACCAGCTGGTAAAAACTGACCCGCATGCACGAGCCTGGAAGTCAAACGTACATAAGTTCGATCTTTATTGGACCAAAGGAAAACATAATGAAGGAGCTTGTCCTCATTCTCATTTCATTGGTTATACACCCAGCTTGGTTTTGTTCATCTATCAATATAGGACAATTTGTCATCCATTTAATTTGTTTGAGTTTTTGTTCTAAACACCTCACATTGAGAGTCGATATCTCATTTACAATAACTTTATTTTGGACATTTCTTTAGCTCGTTGTGTAGATCTCACAAATGTAAATGCAAAGATATCAACCATTAATCATATTGCCTCAAATATACATATAATTACATGCGTCCAAAGTTGATGATAATTTATTTTCAACACAATTTTTCCAATAAAAACAATGATGTATATAAAATTCAATCATAAAAGTTATTTTTTGTAGACGACCTTCCATTGTCAGAAATATAATTATATATATTGTAGCAAAAAGAATTAATTTTGTCAATTCTTCTATTTATTTTCTCAATAAGAGCAAATAAAAGTTTTGAATGTCAAAAGAAATAATCATATTTTTCGTCTACTGTCAATTGAATGTCAATTTTGAACAACTAATAATTTTTAACCTCCACTAAGTCATACCTACCACCAACTTTGCTTACCACCATCTTCTTCATTTCGTTAACAACCCATATTAGAAAAAATTGTGTAACCGAACTAATATATGAAAGAGTAAACTAAAACAAATCCTTTAAAACTATGGTATTGACATTGGGACTAAAACAAATTGATGTAAACTAGAAAAGATAGAATACATTAGAATCCGTTGATTCAAAGAATACCAAATTAATCTAAACAAAACCACGTTGATTCGAGATGTAACACCGCAAAATTTAGAAACCATTTTTTTAAAGGTGCAGAAGCATAAGATAATAACTAAGTCTTAACTTTAGGTTTACATTCCAAACATTCCAAATTAATTTCCAAAATAAACATTGTGTAAACGGTGTCACTTAACGAAATGGCTCATACAAAACATATTTTACCGAGCTTTGTCACTCATCCCATCCAAAGCACCGTCCAACCTGAAAAGGAGTCAACGAGCGAGGGATTATCACAAAGCTAAGTGAATGAATAAAATCTACAAATTCTGTAAAGCACAACAAGCAAGTAATAGTATTTCCACAATCGAAAGGCCACATAACCACATAACTACTGTTCCACATAATCACATAACCACTGTTCCACATAACCACTGATTTGTTTTGAGAAGATCGGTGGTCCTGCCGGAGCCTAAAACCATCGTTGGCCTAACGACGGTACCTGATGGCCTGTACCCAACTCCCCGGTAAACCCCCTTACGTGTAACACATACAGGTAATGTCCGAATACCATATTAGTCGATACACTATGCCCAGCCGATAATGTAATGACCCGAATTTTGTGTTAAATAAATTATAAAAAAAATATGATAAATAAGGATAAATCATTTAAAGAACGTAGGAATTGGTTTCGTGTCATTTGGACATCGTATGAGAAAGTTATGGACGAAATCGTGTCGAAAAGGGCAACAAAAACTGCAGGCCAAAGTTCACGCCTCGAACTAAAGTTCACGAACGTGAACTTTGGTCATAGATGTTGGGTTTTTGATTTTTGGAAGTTCACGATCAGTTCACGACGAGTTCACGGTGCGAACTTTGCTGAAACAGCATAAAATCGGGTTTTCTTGTTATTTCTCTCATTTCCAAACCCTAAAACATTCTCCCAAGTGTGAGTATATGATTTTGAGTGTAAGGGGGCCATTGGAACCAATTTTCACACTCAATCTTGAAGATTCTCACTCCATTGTTGAAATATAAGGTAAATCTCTACTCCTTTTAGTTATGGATGATGTTTTTGAGTGAAAATGGTGATGTATGTAAACCCTAGTTGGAGGGTTTGAAATGGGTGATGAAATTGGGTTTATATAACTTAGATATACAACATATTGTCAAGGAAAATGTGTTCATAACATGGATTTGATGATTATCTAGCTAGTTATGAACTTTATTTGGGGAAAAATGGTGGTTTGGGTAACCTACCAAGTTATCTTTGGGGAAGATGACTAAGATGAGTGTAGAACACTCTTTGTAAGCTTAAGAACCTTGTGTTCTTGTTAGATTTGGGTTTTGTTGATGGAAATCTTGAACTAGGGTTTATGATTCCACCAAGTTGGATCAACTTGGTGGTTAAGGAGGTTATTTTAGATTGACTAGTGACTAGTTATGGATAATAACTAGATTATATGATGATATTGATGGTAGGTCAAGAAGACCTAAAGATTGGTGACATTTCACAAGTTGGAAAGCAAGGATTCGTGTTAATGGACACGATGTGCAGTTAGCTTGGCTAAGGTGAGTACATGAGACTTTTAAACTGGGTACATAGCAAAGAGTTTTGAAAATACATATGATATTTTATGGGTCTTTATTAATAAATGTTTTTAATAAAGATATGATTGAAAAGATGAGAAAATGTAAATACTAGACTATCTAAGTATGTCTAAAATGATTGATGATTTTGAAAGAGATCATGATAATGAAAAGTGATTAATAACTAATTAATTATATGATGTATGATATTTGGTTTATTAATAATATGCATTAATAAAACTAATGATGATGATATTAAGTAAAGAGTATTGATTAGTACATTATACTAATAAAAAGTGATGAATGAATGTATATGAAAATGAATATGGCGTGACTTGTAATAAATATATATAATAGTCAAGGAAAAGATAAAAGGATTATGATGTTGATAAATAAGAAATGAATCTTATGAATTAAGTAAATGTGATTGCTTATGAACGAGTCCATGAGACTATATGGGTACGTTCACACTATGGTGAAGTAATTATATTTAGTTATTTTTAGATAACTAACTTGTTTGATGATAGATGTGATAGCCGAAGGCTTTGATTGACATAACCTTTAGGTTATAATAGGAGACAGATGGTGGTGACGCGGGAGATCCCCGGTCACTGAGCGGTGATATATATGTTTATACACCGAGTGTATATATGTTTATACACTAAGCACACGGGTGCTTATGAGTGATAGATTTGGCGGTGATTCGGGGGGATCCCCAGTCACTTTGGATGGGGCGGATTGGGCGTCGACCCATGGACCATCATGTGATAGGTGGCTTGCTACCGGACGAGATCCGGCTAGAAGTCAGGTAACAGTAGATTGGGCGATTCCCTCTTGCCGTTATCATAAGGCTTATTAAGGGGGGGGATCCCCGATTAATAAGTACGTGAGATGATGTGTTATTTGGAGATGTTCCGAATAACTAGATGTGATTGCTAGGAAAGCAAGATCGATAGGTCACAATAGGGTGACTAGATGTATGTTGACGAGATATGTATATGTTTATGTATATGTGTTATGAGCTGATTACTATTATTGGGGTCTAAAACCCATATATCTCACGAGACTATTTTGTCTCACGCACTACGTTTGTTTTGTGGCTATGTACTCGGGTACAAGTTTGAAGTGATAGAAGGTTGCACTAGAAGTGGCCTAGGGATGTTTAGCTCGGGAGCTCATAGGTAGATCCCGTTGCCTATGGTTTTGATATGCTTGGTGACACCGTATTTTTGTGTACTCTGATAAAGGTTTCAAAGTTTTTGTTAAACTGTATTTTGGACTACATGATGAATTTTGGAAAATTTTATTTTAAATGTTTTAAAAGATGTTTTAAAAAAATACGGGTGTTACAACTTGGTATCAGAGCCAGGTTTAAGTGAATTAGGTTGGATGCCCATCCTAGTCTTAGACTGTAGCAATCGGAATGTAAGATTCCTTAAGATCGTAGGTTGATCTTGAGACTTTATGTTAAGTTTAGGGTTGAACCTAGGGGACCTATAGAAGTTGTTATGAATTATGAAATGTGAGACTTTTGAGACCGTAGGGCATTAGTATGATAGGGTCGACCCCTATGCGAAATGCCATGTTTTGATCTAATGGTGTTGTTTTCGACTGTTGAGTTGACCGTTTGAATCTTGTTTGTTGGATACGTTGGTATGTCGAAAGAATGATGTGAAAAGTGGACGAGCTCCACTAAATTGGGAAGAGTTAAGAATGAGGATATGAACTAGATTTTGGATAATCGGATGAATGAGGGTAGGTGGAATGATTCCAATACCCATATGAAGGAAGAGTCATCAAATGGCGAAGTCCGTAGTGGGAAGTACCTACATAAAAAGGCAGCGAGGCCTGACCGGAAGAAACGGAAGGAGGTTGTATAACGCCGTCATAGCATGTAAAAACCGTTGTGTAATTCGGAAGTTTTGAGCTGAAGGTCACGACGTGGTGGATTCGGTAGATTTAGCAAGTGCTAGAGAGTAGCAAATGAAGGAAGAACGATATGGTGACTTTGGCGTCACCATTATTGAAGGATGAGGTGATGACACTGTGGAATGTGTTGTATGAAACTTTGTGAAGGAGAGCACGGTACAAGATGTTGTGAAAGGAACTCACAAGTGAGTTGAAAGGGGAAGTCTTCCCGGAAGGAAATCTAGAGAGGGGGGTTCATGATACAACCTCGGAGATCTTAGGTGAAATGGATGTTATGTGATTATGGTTTAATTGTTTGATTGTTGCACGAATTAGTGCTTATAGAAATTGGAGATAAGTTGTATGATGTGGAGATTTATTTTGGGAATAGTCTTCCCGGTTAGTATGTGTGTAGAAAATTATATATTGGGAAGGATGTAGACCAATGTGTCGCATGTCGTAAGGATATAAGGGTTGATGCTATTATGTAGCATAAAAGGATGAGACACGAGATTTGATAAATATTTCCAACAAAAGGATAGTAGTACAATGAAGTACTATGTCTTGATAAGAATTGTTAGTATGGATGGGAATTTTAGAAATAGAATCTTTGGAAATGGAATTTGGATATCCGGCAGGAATCCGGATAAGTAATGTAGTATTCTTATACGTGAATGGTAAAGGAAAGAATGACTAAGGTATAGTGATGCCTCAGAATTTATAAATGGAAACTATGTAAAAAAAGAAAAGAAAAAAAGAGAGTATGTGTCGGAAATGACGAATTTTGATCGCTGAAAACGGTTTGGAAAATTGTATTTTAAATGTTTTAAAAGATGTTTTAAAAAAATACGGGTGTTACAGATAACCTCCATTGCTGACATCTCAAACCTCCTCAAATATGTGTACATATTCCATTTATCGTAATCCACATTGCAGCTAGATATGTATATCATTATCATATAATTATCATACCACAATTAATTATATAAACCACAAAGCATGATATAAAAATTTGCGCTGAAGCACGGTTCAGACATCTTCGCGCTCAGTGAGACGATTGCGTTCCAGTCCTGAATTAATGGAGCAGCACTAACGAAATCAGCACTAACGGGATCAACACTAACGGATCAACACTAACGGGATCAGTACTAACTGATCAGCACTAACAGAGTCAGCACTAACGGGGTTAGCACTAACAGGATCAGCACTAACTAAACAGTATTAACGGATCAGCTCTAACGGGGTCAGCACAAACAGATCAGCATTAACGGGGTCAGTACTAACGAGGTCAGCACTAACGTGGTCATCACTAACTAAACAACATTAACGGGGTCAGCACTAACTGATCAGCACTAACGGGGTCAGCACTAACTGATCAACATTAAAAGGGTCAGCACTAACGGGGTCGGCACTAACTGATGAGCACTAACGTGGTCATCACTAACTGAACAACATTAACGGGGTCAGCACTAACTGATTAGCACTAACTGATCAGCATTAACGAGGTCAGCACTAACGGGGTCAACTCTAACTGATCGCAACCAAAAACAAGTTGGAGATTAAATCCACTCACTGTAACTTTCTCCTTGCCACCAACTCAGTAGTCTAATGTCACTGAGTTGTCCTCCCGGTTTCCTGTGAATCCAAAGGAATACCGAATTAGTACATAATTCCACCAAATTATCAACAATTGTCAAGTAAGTTCATTAACTAAGTTTTTACCCAAATGACATCTAAATACTTGCAATAATAACTACTCAAGTCATATTCACATCATACTTTCATAATTTAAGTCAACTAACCACATTATACATTTTACATCCAAACGGGTCAAAACCCAAAATATTTCTAATACTACTAAATCTCGACTTTTAACCTATATAAACACCACATTTAGCAAGTCATGACTAACCACATAATTTAACCAAATCAACACCTTTCTTGACCAAGTATTTTACCCAAAATCACTAGTTTATCTTTTTGACCCAAATTATCCAAACACTAACTAGTTTATTTCACAAAATCCACCAATACTTGACAATCAACATAAGTAATTTACCAAACATGTTATCTTAACATAATAAACAACAATAACCATCAAATTCTCAAGAAATCCAAGGTTTGACAATACCCATCTTCTTCAAACCACCATTAATGGAGCATGAAGGTGAGTTTCATCAAAACTTAGTTTCTTCCCACAAATAACCACACAATATATGTAAAAGCTTGAATAAACATGTAATCTAACATCTAACACAAGATTCACCTTTGAAACTTCAAGAATCATAAACCCTAGTTTACCAACTTGCATGAAATCAATAACAAACACATGTAGAATGAAGCTCACTTCAAGGTCTACTAAAAAATGAGTTTAGAATTTAGATTGAGCAAGAAACAAGCCTTAGGTCTTCAAAAGACACCAAGAACAAGAAAGAAGATGAAGAGGGTTTTTAGAGAGAAGTTAGAGAGAGAAAAGGCACATGCAATCTTGTTGTGTGTGTTGGTATGTAAATGAGAGAAGATAAGGAGGTTTGGACAGCTCCTTCAAAACGTGGCACAAGGGGAAACAACGAGTGCATATTTCATTTAATAACAATGACAAAAGGGTATTCGGTCGACAGTTAATTCATTTAAAATACCAACAGACTCCATTTTCAAAAGGAATATATTTTCGGGATCGAAATTCAAAAGTGAACCCAACAATATAAAAACCACATAATCATTTAAACATTTCAGAAATCAGATATTTTAATCCCTTGATTAAAATATCACAAAAAAGACAAAACACTAAACAATTCTGTTGGATCCCAACAACACAAATGTGTTGCGTTATGACAAGTAAACGCGATAAGATAAAGAACACACAAGTTTTCGATAATTAAGAGTTTATTAAAACAACTTAATATAGTACAAAGTTTGCGGAAATAGATAGTACACACTAACTAAAACTTTATACTTGAAGTGACACTTTTGCTCGCTCAAACTCGAAGACTATGCAAGGAGAGTTATATCAGCTGATACTAATAGCTGATATTGAATGCCTGTGTAATAACTATGGGAGAGTTAATACCAGACAATAACAAACTCTCAGAGAATGTTCTTGTGCTATGAATGCTAAAAGGTGTATGTGAATGCAAACATTTATGTGTCTATATATAGCCCAAGATCCATGTTCCTTTGTTCACAAGTTAATCGACGTGTAAACATATCATTCGTCGATGTAGACTTGTCCACGGAAACATTTAATGCACTTGCATAGGTTATAGTCCCAGTTGTACTTTGTGTCAACTCCTTTTGCTACCTTTTCTGACGCACAGTGAAAAGGTGTACTATGATAGTACAAAAGTAGTTGACTTCCCCTTTACATGCTTGGAGGGACAAACGATGATGTACTGGCATATTATCTTCTATTCCATAATGGAAGATCTTCATCGTTTTCTTCTGATCTTCATCGTTTTCTTCTGGTCCCCAGACTAAGGAAAATGTTCAAAGTCTTTATCTGCAGCAGGTAGCATCAGCTGATTCCACTATCAGCTGAATGGTCTTCTTCTGGTCTTTGTCCTTTGGCCATAGACTTCGAATGAACACTCTTCTATAGCTGCCGATTTGACTTGTTTCCTAGAGCTAAGTACGTACTCAGCTGAAGGATTATGAATATACTTGTACTTCAGCTGAGATACATACTTCAGCTGATATTATTTTTCTTAGCTTTCGATCATCAAATCTTATTTACTTAGTCTGGGGACTAACAATTTCCCCCTATTTGATGCAATCGAATAGCTGTATAAGTATGAACCTGTAATGATTCAGCAGTTTGGATCAGCTGAATTCTTATGTGCTTTGACGCTTTGGGTTCTTTTGTCTTTGTTTATCTTTTTACAATATTTTTACAAGTATATTACAAAATAATGATTTTGTATTGATAGAAGCTGATTGAGTACAAGGAAAATCAAAACATAAAAATTACAATGTCGTAGGCATAGCTTCCCTTACGACACTTTGATATATTGAGCTGATGGCTGAGTTGATTAATTTCTTCATTTCTTTTCCCTCTTCAGTAGAGGAACTCAACAGCTTGTGATAGACCATAAGTTGTTCAACGTCGCATCGGTCTAATTCATCAGCTCGTTGAAAGCAAGGCCTCTTGTTTTCAAGATAGCAAAAACCATAGATGTGTTCTTTGACAATCAGCCCAGGGATGAAATTTACTCCCATGGGAATGGCTCTTGTGATATTGAGTCTTGTTCGTTTTGCAAAAATTATTGAAGACCTAATATCAAGTGTTCTGGGTTCAGCGAAAGGCTCGGGGAGAACGGACTTACGTTTCTCCCCTCTTATTGAGGAGCTTTCACCAGCAGGTTCTCTGACAGTAACAACTTGAGATTCATGCAATTCAGCTTGTATGCGATTTGCCAAGTCAGGAGATTGTCTTCTGATCTTATCTCATTTTTCAGGAATGAAGACCCCCCAGCTCTATAAATGATGACTTCAGGTGGAGAGCTGGATTTTGTTTTGGGGCCTCTGACGCTGGTATTTTTGGTTCTTTCCTTCGTTTATAGAGTACCTTATTGAACAACCTAACGTTCTCAGCTCTCTCTGCTTCAACTTTTTGAAACATCTCTTCTTGAGTTTTCCTTTGGAGAGCAATAACTGTTTCGAGCTCAGCAGTGGTTCTGACTTCCTCTAGGAGGCCAACTTTAAACGAGGCAAGATTTAGCTCCCCCTCAGCAGGTTGAGGATTCACCTGTACAATGGGCTGAGGGTTTTGGATATGCGGGGATTGGACTTGTGGGCCCTCAACTGATTGAAATGAATCAACAATATTAACATAATCAGTTGAGGTTTCTTCAGCCCTGAGACCTTCAGCAGAGATGAGTGTTGATTGCGTTGTTGTCTCATCTGCTGAAGCAATTACCTCAGGTTTTCCAGTAGGGACGAGTGTTGTTTGAATTGGGATCTTGTCTACTGACACGTCTTCTTCTCCTTCTTGTATTCTAGCAGTGGTGAGTGGTGGAGAAATTGGAGTCTCACCTGCTGGAATGTCTTCTTGAACATTGGCTCCAACAGCAGAGGTGACTATGAGTTGTGAATCAAGAAGTTCACCTGTTTGTTCACCTGTTTGTTCACCTGCTGAAGTAGCTTGCTCTTTCTCCCCCTCAGAGAGTGCATGAAGAAGTAAGGTACTCTCTGGTGCTGAAGCAGTAGGATGAACATCAGCGGCACCCTCATTTAGCTTTTGTAGAATGAGGTTAAGGGTGCCTTGAAGACCAGCTACTTGGGAGGTCAAAGACCTGACCTCAGTCTCCAGTTTGTCCATCCTGGTGGACATAATAGAAGCAGACTCCTCAATAGCCTTAAAGAGATGGCTATGAGTATTGGTAAGCAGAGACTCTTGCTTGGATTGTGCAAGACCAATACGATCAACATCTGATGAGAGGGGAGATACCTTGGATTGCAAGGTATTCAGCTGTCTTTCGACTTCTGCTTCTGTTGCCCGGGCTTCGGAGAGAAGCTTTTCCTTTTCGACTCTGTCAGATTCGCGAATGGAGTTCAACTCTCTATGAATGTATTCTTTGAGAGTGTTGAACTCGCTGGTATTGCTTCGAATCTGATCAGAAAGAAGAGCCAGCAGAGGAGTCTGAGTGTGAACCTCAGTATGCAGAGAAGTAATGCTAGAGGATAGATTCTCAGCAGCATCAGCACACTTCTTTGGAACATCCCTGTGAAGGGTGTTCATCTGCTTCCTCAGCGTGGCTATCCCAGGTCGAATCTAGGATTTCACAACTCTAGATATCAGAGCAGCAGCGTCTCTGATGGGAATGCTTTCTCCAGCTTTGCTGGATTCAGCATGGGACACTTGGACGCTTTGGGCGAAGGGGTTCGGTATGTCTCCAGCTGGAGGGGTAACCTCAGCTGTGGAAGTAGGTGTTTCTGAGTTAGGAGGAATGGCTCCTATGGGATGCTCAGAAACTATAGGGGGTGAGTTGGGTCCAGCTGAAACTTATGGGTTTCTGTCAGAAGTGCCGACATCAGCTGTCAAATCAATTCGAAGCCAAGGTTCATCTACTTCTTCGTCTAGAGAAAATAGTATGTCTGAATGGGTTCATCTGCAGAGTCAAACATCATGGCGTATGCTATTTGATAACCTTGAGCTTCAGCCTCACCATTCGGCTGAGCTGGTATGGAGACTGGAGGAAGAGTTCCTCTGGGTAGTGTGTCAGCTTCCTCACAGCTCAGTTGGCGAATACGTTCGCGATCACTGGCAGTTTGGGTGGATGCCTCAGTAACAACTGGGTCTACAGTTGTCTCTTCATCGGCGGTGGTGGTTTCCTCGATCTCCAGCTGGTGTAAGCTGGTGACGTTGTGGGAAACAGAAAGAACAGTTTCAAGAATGACTTGGTTTCCAGTCAATCTACCATCAACTGCTGACTCAGAAAGTGATGAAGAAGTTGGTGGTGGTGTGTGTGCAACTGACTCACGAGTGGCTTGGGTTGAGCCAAAAATTCACCAGCAGTCTGTTGAGAGACTGAGGTTGCTTGTGGAGTTTGTTCCCTTGTTACAACGACTGATAATGAATCAGTTGAGGAGCTATTCAGAGGTGTGGAGCCGGCACTAACTCCTAAAGAACGAAATTGTCGTATTAAAGTCTGCTGACTTGTTGAGAAATCAGCACGTGGAGGAGAAAGAGGAAGAGAAAGAGAAAAGTGATTAGCCAGGGATGTTTGACTAGGAGCTTCGATTGTTGGTGGAGCTCCTGGAAAAACACTGCAAAACTAAAAATGAGAAGGATTATTCTAAGACGCTGGCATAGCTTCTATTCGTAATCCTCCCAATCTGGGACTCGAGTGAGTACCCAGAGGATCCTGGCTGAATCTTGATGATACTGCTGTCGCCAGGTCAGCATCATCAGCTGCCACACTTTCTCCACAGGTAGCAGACCCTCTTACCCTCAGCTGAGGAGAAGAAGGAGTACGTGAAGTGGGAAAAGTTGGGGGAAGGAAGGGAGAGGAAGTGGGAGACCGATGGGCCGTTCTTTTGACTCGTTTCTTCACCACTAGAGGAGCAACCTCCTCATCCTCATTTTCCACATTAATGGGCAATGAGGTCCCTGTTGAGGTGGAAGTATTTTCATCAGCAGCTAGAGGACGACTAGCAGCTGGAAACCTCTTCAGATGAGAAAAGGACTTACCTTCTTGTAGGGCAGATTTCTTCGTTGTGGTGCCCTGTGATCGATCCCTTTTGGATCTGGTCCGATCATTAATGATCTTCAGCATGTACGAGGAGAGGGGAATATCCTTACCAGCTTCCTTCTTGGAGTTGAAAATTGTGTTAGATAAGGCACGAACCTCAAACCATTCCCCCTGAAGGTCTTCATAATCGATTTTCAGCTTCTCAAGCACCACATGAGCGATGCAAAGAGTGAAGAATCGAATATAGGGAATGTGAGTTCCCTTTTCCTTGAGCTTGGTCTTGATCTCCTCGAAAACCAGTTTCCCATAATCAATCCGCTGACTGGTGATTAGGGCTTCAGCAAAGATCTGAAGGCTGGAGTTGCACTGGTTGTGGGACCCAAGGTTGTCGCCTATGCACTGAATGATGTGCGTGAAGAAATAGGCCCATGGTCTCGACAGCTGAGACTTCTTAAAGATCTGCACCCTATCGTCGTCCTTTTCTAATCGATATTCGGTGATACCGATTAGACTTGCTTTTGCCTCATCAGAAGATTTTATCTCCTGATAGAGTTCGACGGGGAGCAAGTAGTCGAACCCGCAAGCAGTTCGGAAATCATCAACAGTGATGGTGATTTGATCACCTCCTACTTGCGCAACAATGTCGTCTCCAGAAATGGATACAGACATCTAGAAATCACGCAAGAGTTCGTAAAAACTCTTGGTGAAGCGTAAGAAAGCACCCCTGATAGGACATTGGCGCAAAAATTTTCCGACTGGACAGTAAACATCTTAGAGGTTTTCCGGTGGAGATGTGTTTGCTACCAAGTTCGAGTTCTGAGTGAACTCGATGGCAACTCTAGTGAGAGGAGCTTTTGAAGATTTCTTAGACATTTTGGGAGAAGAAGAGAGACAAAAGCTTGAAAGAATATGGGGTTCTTGAGAGAATTTTGGGAAGAAGTTTAAAGGGTGGTGAAGTGAATAAGGCGAGATGGATGGGTATTTATAGGGGTTTGTAGGACGGTTTGGGTAAATATTTGAATTTAAACCGAGCTATAAATGGATAGTTAGAAACCAACTATGGAAATGTTGGTTATCGTGCGGAAAAAGGTGGTTGGATGTGACAGTGAGGGGTTAATGGAGCCGTTTCGGTGTCAGGGTGGCTAGTCCTTCATAAATGCCAAATATTTTCACTTGAGTGAAAATATTGGCCACAGAGATCGTGTGGATAGGGATGAACGATTCCTTTTCTTTAGAAAACCAAACGTTTTAACTTGCAAAACTGGATAAGTATCATTTTGAGATGGATATTCAGCTGATTGAATGAATTCAAAACGTTTTTAGTCAGCTGAATGTACTAAGTGACAAGGTGATCTTATCAGCTGCTGATAGTACCTCAGCAGATGATTTAAGCATTTAACATGCCCAGCTCGCTGATTAAAAAATTGAAAGGTGTTTCATCTAAAGGCTTGGTGAACAAATCAGCCATCTAAAGGTCTGTTGAAATGAAATGAATTTCAACGTCACCTTGTTCAATGTGATCTCTAATGAAATGATACCTGATATCGATATGTTTGGTTCTGGAATGAAGAACTGGGTTGTTGCTGATTGCGATAGCACTTGTGTTATCGCAGTAGATAGGAACCTTGCAAAAGTTCATATCAAAATCAATCAGCTGATTCTTCATCCAAAGGACTTGAGCACAACAGCTTCCAGCAGCAACATATTCTGCTTCCGCTGTAGAGGTGGAAACAATATTTTGTTTCTTGCTTGTCTAGCTGACTAGCTTGCCACCTAGCAGCTGACATCCTCCAGTAGTGCTCTTTCTATCAATCTTGCAACCTGCAAAGTCTGAATCTGAATAGCCAATTAGATGAAACCCAGAGTCTTTGGCATACCAAAGACCTAGGCTTGGAGTACCTTTAACGTACCTCAAAATTCGCTTAGCAGCTATTAAATGAGACTCTCTAGGATCAGCTTGATACCTAGCACACATGCAAGTAGCAAACATAATATCTGGTCTGCTGGCAGTGAGATAGAGCAAAGACCCAATGATTCCTCTGTAATATGTGATATCAATTAATTTCGCAGTTGCATCAACATCTAGATTATTCGGAGGAGCCATTGGAGTTTTCATAGATGATGATGAATTCATATCAAATTTCTTTAAAAGATCTTTGATATATTTTTCTTGATTTATAAAAATTCCATTTTTAGATTGCTTAACTTGTAAGCCAAGAAAATATGTTAATTCACCCATCATACTCATCTCATACTTTGTAGACATAAGTTTTGAGAAACGTCTACAAAGTTTTTCATCGGTAGCACCACATATTATGTCATCCACATAAATTTGAACAAGAATGATATCACCTTTGATTTTACGAATGAATAAGGTTTTATCAATCTTTACCCTGGTGAAGTCATTTGCTAGAAAGAACGTGGAGAGAGTGTCATACCATGCACGAGGAGCTGGTTTCAACCCATACAGCGCCTTATCCAGCTTAAACACATAGTCTAAGTACTTAGGATTTTCAAAACCTGGGGGTTGCTTCACGTTAACTTCCTCTTGCAATTTACCGTTTAATAATGCACTCTTCACGTCCATCTGAAAAACTGTGAAGTTTTTGTAAGCAGCGTAAGCTAAAAATATTCTTATAGCTTCAAGCCTTGCTACTGGAGAAAATGTTTCATCGAAATCGATTCCTTCCTCCTGTCTGTATCCTTGTGCAACGAGTCTAGCCTTGTTGCGAATAACCACACCTTCTTCATCCATTTTATTCCTAAACACCCACTTGGTAACAATTATTATCTCACCAGCTGGTGGAGGCACCAGCTGCCACACTTTATTGACCTCAAATTGGTTAAGTTCTTCCTGCATCGCTTGAATCCAGCTGGAGTTTTCTAAGGTAGCTTTAATATTTTTCGGTTCTTCGGCTGCTAAGAAACACGACCATAGGAAAAGATTACATGATGCCTTACTTCTTGTGACCACTCCTTGTTGTGGATCTCCAATGATTAATTCAATTGGATGTTCTCAGGTCCACTTGGATTGAGGATCGGCTGAAGAGGAAGAGGATTCAGCAGAATTTGATCCTTGTTGAGCGGCTGAATGCTCAGCAGGATTGAGTACTTCATTTTGAACTAATCTTCTTGAAGTATGAAGAGGTGGCTTAGAGTTGGATGTAGCCTTGGATGATGCTCTTGCTGTTGGAATTTCTTGTTGAACAGCTACAATATCTACAAGATATGTGGGAGAATCATGAAATGTATCAACTGAATCATTTATTGGAACTTCAAAAAGATTCAAAGCATCAGAGAATGCTTCAGCTGCATCATCAGTTGATGGTTCAGCTGATATCTGAAATGCTTCAGATGATTCAGCAGAGGTGGGATTTAAGTCCGTAGAGTGTTCTTCAAAAGTAACATTTATAGATTCTTCCAATGTTTGTCTTCTTTTGTTGAAGACTCTGTACGCCTTAGACACAGTGGAGTACCCCAAGAAAATTGCTTCATCAACTTTAGAGTCGAATTTACTCAGCTGATCTCGTGTGTTTAACACAAAACACACACGACCAAATACATGAAAGAAACCGATATAAGGTTTCCTCTGACGGAGAATCTCAAAGGAGTTTTCTTGTGTCTCTTTACGTAGAGAGACCTGTTTTGAGTAAAACAAGATGTATTAACAGCTTCTGCCCAAAATTGTTTTGGCATGTTTGAATCCGCAAGCATCGTTCTTGCAGCTTCTATTAGGGTTCTGTTTCTTCTTTCAGCAACACCATTCTGTTGAGGTGTTCTAGCGGCTGAAATTTTTTGTGAGATCCCAACTTCTCAGCAGAAGTCTTCCAATGTACGATTTCTGAATTCGATACCATTGTCTGGTCTCAGCTGCTTTACTCTTGACCCATTTAGAAGTTCCATCTTCTTCATGAATTTGATAATTTCATCAGCTGCATCACTTTTGTTACGAAGAAATATAACCCAAGTATATCGTGAGTATTCATCAACGATAACAAGTGTATACTTCTTTCCACCTAGACTTTCAGTGCTCATAGGACCAAAGAGATCCATATGGAGCATGTGCAGGCAGTTGTCGATGGAGAAGCATTGCTTTGATTTGAAGGAGCTTTTTTGTTGTTTGCCTTGTTCATAAGCTGAACAAAGTTTATCCTTTTCACACTTGATCTGTGGCAAGCCTTTCACCAGCTGACCTCGGGACAACTTTGATATATTTTTAAAGTTTAAGTGAGATAACCTTTTATGCCACAACCAATTCAGCTCTTCAGTGGAGTGCGAGAATAGATAAACTTCTTGATTTTGAGGATTCATGTCAAGTGTATATACATGGTTGTTTCTTGGTGCGATAAGCACGACTTTTCCACTTTTATCTGTCACCGTTCCTCTGTACTTATTAAAGTTCACTGAGAACTCTGCATCTCATAGTTGGCTAATGCTGATTAAATTATGTTTCAGCCCGTTCACATAACCAACTCTTGTGATCTTTATAGATCCATTTGAGATGGATCCATAACCTTCAGTTGAGCCTCTACATGTTAAGGCAAAAAGCCTTACCACTTTTGGATCTTAAGATAATAAAACAACCTAGACTAGCTTAGAACAGTTTGTAGAATAAAACAGCTTAGTTTAGGTGTGATACTGAGTGGGCAGTATTGGCCACTCAGTATCATTACTCAGTATTGGAAGTCCAATACTGAGTAGAAGGACTGAGTTACATTTTCACATGTAACTGACTAAGATCAAATCCCTTGATCTTAGTAATTTTCCTTGTTCAGTCCTGCGGTTACTCCTTTGCCCATTATGTAAGATCTCTATATCATTATAAATAGAGATCACCTTGCAAAGGAGAACTTACCAATTTACTTTACACGAATATATCTTTTGTAATTGATCAGTGGTATTGCTATTCCGCAGCATACCACAGTGGAATTACACATTTGACTCTAATACTGTGTTCATCACTTTAATTGTCTTAAGTTTAATTATTACATCAATTATATAAGTAATCCAGGGTTGTTGTGACCTAACAACTGGTATCAGAGTAGGCTAAATAAATTCTTATTTAGTCGATCTATTACCCTGCCAGCCATTCCTTATACATATCCTTCCCAAACTCAAAAATCCAAAATGTCTACTATCGTTGCACCAGTCTTGTCTGGAAAGGGAGTGCCTATCTTTGATGGCAAAGATTTCCATCAATGGAAACTAAAAGCTCAATGGTATCTCGAATCTATCCATCATGAGATGCTCACAGTACTAAATGATGGTCCCATCATTCCACAAACTGTGGAACCCGTTGCAGCTACTAATGATGCTCCTGAGAGCACAAGAACAGTTCCTAAACTGAAGCATACATGGACTGAACTGACCGTCAGTTGTGCACTCTAGACTTCAAAGCAAAGGGGGTGATTGGTAATGTTGTTACCAAAGATATACTAAATGCAATTATGAAATTGCCAACTGCAAAGGCTATGTGGGATAGTCTATCAGTCACCTATGAAGGCACACCCAAGGTGAATTTGCAAAGAAAAAGCAACATGAGAAGAAAGTATGAAAACTTCTTCTCAAGTCCAAATGAAGACATCACCACTCTCTATAACAGGTTTAATACTGTTGTCCATGATCTTATCAATGTAGGAATTGTGAAGGAAGAAGGAGAACTTGTTCAAAAATTTCTGGACAGTCTTCCTCAATAATTTCTTGATATGACAAACTCTGTCAATGCTGCTAACAACATTGAATCATACACTCTTCAAACTTTGTATGGTCTAATGTTGAATCATGAGGAGAACAATGCTGCAAGACTGATCAACTGGAAGAAAACTGACTAGACTTCCACTGGCATGGCTCTAGTTGTGCAACAGGCCTAAACTGTCACTGGGCCTGAAGAGCCAGAGGTTGATCTTGCTGATGCTGAGGCAGAGGAGCTTGAAACTCAAATGGCTCTCATGTCTATGAAGTTGGATCAGTTGAAGAAGAAGAGGCTGGGTGTTAGCTCTTCCAATACTGACCCAAGATCAGGTCTTTGCTATAGGTGTGGAAAGCTTGGACACATTGCTGCCAATTGTCATACTAAGTCAACTGAAACTAATCAGAATGACAAGATTGCATACCGAGCTAAACGGTATAGAGACAAGTATGTCAAATTGAAGAACTGGAGCAAGGGCAAGGGTGCAGCAGGGAATGGAGCACCTCATCAAGCACTTTACTCTGAAGCTTGGATGGATGAAGAGCTCAGTGATGATGAGGAAGAAGTTGAAAACAAAGCCTTTATGGCTTTCACTGAAGAAGATTTGAAGAGCTCCTTTGAGAAGGATATCAAAGAAGCTGAGAGGATGAGTGTTCATACTGATTGGGATTCCACTCAGTTGTACAAGGTGAGTTCCTTTCAAACTTATTCAGTGAATGAAAAAGAAAACAATTTTGAGTACATGATTGTCGATCTTAAAACTTTAGTACAGAAAGAAAAAGCTTTGAAATTAACTATTCTTGAACTTGAAAGGGTAAATAATGAACATTTAGATAAATTAGCAAAATTTAAAGATTTAGAATTAAATTTTTTAAACTTACAAGACATTAACCAAAGATTAGTTGATAAAGCTCATTTACACAAATTAGAAAAAGAAAAATTTGAAAATCAGTGTAAATTTGGGGAAATGCATCTATTAAATTAAATAAATGTCTAAATCAACAATTTCCAGAAAATGTGAGGGTTGCACTTGGTGTTGATCCTCAGTTAAAAAATAGAAACAATTTTGCTAATTTATTTGAAGAATTTTCTGATATGAACCCATTCAGTTTGTAAAAGCAAAAACGTTTTGTGAAGTTGGATGTCAAACTGAGTCTAATGATGAGGATAAAATTACTTTTAAGTCCAATTGGTCCCTCCATCTGTTCAAAATGCTATATTGAATTACAAGATCTCAGTATTGAATTTCCTGTAAAGGAAATTTCTGATACTGAACTCGAAGTAGTGCAGTATGACACATCTGATGTTCCTCCATTTGAATTATTATTTAATACCACTACTTTTGAAAAATATAATGAAAATGAAGCTACTTCTACTACTAGTGTCTTATCTGATACTGAAGTTGCAGGAACAGAGAAATCATGTACTGAAGAATCTAAAGAACCTGTTAAAGTTGTCATTTTAAAACATGATAATCAAAAATAAACTTCAACATGATCTTCTAGTGGCAGTATCAAGAAGTCTAATAATAATAATACTTCTTTGCTAAATAAAAAGAAGAAACCAGATCCATCTCCCACTGAACCAGTCAAAAACAATATGAAAATACAAATAAAAAATGAAAAAAATAACATTTTAAAATATATTGGTGATCAGATCAAAGTTTTAAGTCAAAAGTTTGCAAAACTTACTCATATTGGTCAACCAAAAATAAAACAATTTTCTAAAATACCTTATGAAAATATGTTCAGAAATAGACCTAGAAAATGTTATAGATGTCATCATACTGGACATAAAGGAGATGAATGGTGGACTGATCTCTCAAGTCCTAGGTACTCAATACCAAAGAAAAGGAGAGAACTAAGTCAGTGTCACCAAAGAAAACCTCCAAGGTTTCCCCTGAAGTGATACTGACCTCTTCAACTAAAGAGATCAAGTCTAAACCTGTTTCTCCTACCAAAGGTCCCATTCAAAAATGGGTTCCTAAAAGGAAGTAATCATTATGTTGTGTCTTGTGCATGGTGATAGAAAATGGTATCCGGATAGTGGCTGCTCAAGACACATGACTAGCAGTATGGAGTACCTTCTAAACTATACACCAAAGAAGGGTCCTTCTGTCAAGTTTGGAGATGATTCAGTTGGAAAAACAAGAGGGTATGGAGTAATCAAGGCAGGAAACATAACTTTTAAAAGAGTTGCCTATGTAGAGGGTCTTAAACACAATCTGCTCAGTATCAGTCAGATGTGTGATGATGACAATGAAGCTCGCTTCAGGAAGAATGCAGGAATCATCTACAATGATAAAGGACAACCTGTACTCATTGCTAGAAGAGAAAAAGATGTCTATGTGGTCAACCTGTCTTAACTAGACCTTACTATTCGAGTTTTCCTGCTTTCTGAAGTCAATCCATAACTGAACTGGATGTGGCACAAGAAATTCTCTCACATCAACTTCAGAAACATTAATGAGCTCAGTATGAAGAAGTTGGTGAGAGGGTTGTCCACAATTACTTATTCTAAAGATAAGTTATGCTCAGCATGCGAAATGGGCAAGCAGAAGAAGAGTTCATTCAAATCTAAAGTAAACCACTCTATTAATGAACCGCTTACCATGATACATATGGACCTCTTTGGCCCCATCAGTACACCATCATTGGCCAAAAAGATCTATACCTTAGTCTTGGTTGATGAATACTCAAGATACACTTGGGTCATCTTCCTCAAGACTAAATCAGATGCAACCACAGAAATCATTGCTTTTATCAAAAGAGAAGAACTTCAGAAGTCAACAAGGTCAAGCAACTAAGAAGTGACCATGGTAATGAGTTCAAGAACTCAGTATTAGCAGATTTTTGTGAAGAAAAAAGAATTGTACAAAACTTCTCTGCAGCCTACACACCACGACAAAATGGGGTTGTAGAAAGGAAAAATAGAACACTAATTGAAGCTGCAAGAACTTTGTTATGCCATGCTGGACTGGCACTGAGCTTCTGGGAAGAAGCTGTAAATTGTGCAAATTTTACTCAGAACAGAGTTACCATAGTCCAGAGACATCAAAAGACTCCTTATGAGTTATACAATGGCAAGGTTCCTAATGTGGAATACTTCCACATATTTGGGAGTAAATGTTTTGTACTCAGTACTAAACAAAATCTCAACAAATTTCTCCCAAAGCAAATGAAGGTGTGTTCATGGGCTACTCTCCACACTCTAAAGCCTTCAGATTGTATGTTATCTCAACTGGGATGATTGTAGAATCCATCCATGTTACTTTTGATGAAAATCAGGATGTTCATTCTACTTCAGCAAAGGAAGACATTAGTTGCGTAGAGATTTTATGCAATCTAGAAAACTCCATTGCTGAACAGCCCAAGTCTCTCCCATACTATGTTGATCATGGTATGAGTGATACTGATCAATTCAGAACTCAACATGACTCAAATGCAACAAATACTGAGGTTCCTATATCTGGGAACCCCAATACTGAGTTCCCAATAATTGATCTGAACAAATCCACCTATGAAGAAGGTGAAACTTCCAATACTTCTCAAGAATCCACCTCAGATCTGCAAAACGAATAAGAACAGCAACCTGAACTGTCTAATACTGACCAGAATTCAGCTCAGTATCATCAGACAACACATCAGTACAACAAGATATTGTTGACCTTGCTTTAAATGCTCCCTTAGGAAACAATTTGAGGGAACACAGAGACCATCCACATTCTGATATTATTCGTCCAATTGAACAAGGTGTTCAAACAAGAAGGAAGTTAGATTTTGAACCTCAAGCAACTGCAAACTTTTGTTTTTTTCAAGTTTCCTGTCTACCATGGAACCAAAGAAAGCTGATGCGACTTTGTTAGATGAAGACTGGGTAGAAGCTATGCAAGAAGAGCTTACAGAATTTGAAAAAAACAAAGTTTGGAACTTAGTACCACCTCCTGCTTGCAAAACTATTATTGGTACTAAGTGGGTGTTCAGAAAAAAGATGGATAAAGATGGTGTTGTTATCAGACACAAAGCTAGACTGGTTACTCAGGGTTACAGGCAAGAAGAACGCATTGACTATGATGAAACTTTTGCACCAATTGCAAGCATTGAAGCTATTAGGTTGTATCTTGCATATGAAACCTTTAAGAACTTCAAGGTTTATCAGATGGATGTCAAGAGTGCTTTTCTCAATGGAAAACTACAAGAGGAAGTTTATGTTAAACAACCACCAGGTTTTGTTGATCCTAAATTTCCTAACTATGTTTTCAAGCTTGATAAAGCTTTATATGGGCTCAAACAAGCTCCCAGAGCCTGGTATGATACCCTGTCCGAGTACCTAATTGAAAATAAATTTGTAAGAGGTAAAATTGATAAAACATTATTTTCAAATAGGAGAGGTTCTGACATCTTACTTATTCAGATATATGTAGATGATATTATCTTTGCTCCACTGACAAGTCAATGTGTGACTAGTTTGCCAAGATAATGTCATCTCAGTATCAGATGAGTATGATGGGAGAACTTACTTATTTTCTTGGTTTACAAGTTGATCAAAAGCATGATGGCACTTTTATAAATCAAAGTAAGTATGTGCATGACATGCTAAAGAAATACAAATTTGAAAATTTTTCTTCCATGCACACTCCTATGGGTACTCAGGATAAAATAAGTAAAGATGAGACTGGTAAGCCAGTATGTCAATCCACATACCGAGGTATGATTGGTTCTTTACTTTACATAACAGCTAGCAGGCCTGATATCATGTTTGCAACATGCTTGTGTTCTCGGTATCAGGTTGATCCTAAGGAATCACACATGAAAGTTGTTAAGTGCATTTTTAGATATCTTTCAGGTACTCCTAACATGGGTCTTTGGTATCTCAAAGACTATAACTTTGACCTTGAAGGGTATACATACGCAGATTTTGCAGGTTGCAGGTTGGATAGAAAAAGTACAAGTGGAGGATGTCAATTCCTTGGTGGAAGACTAGTTGGTTGGTCATCCAAGAAGCAAAACACAGTAGCAACTTCCACAGCAAAAGCAGAATATGTTGCTACAGGAAGTTTTTGTGCTCAACTATTATGGATGCAGTATCAACTCATGGACTATGGGTTCAACTTTCAGAAGACACCCATTCATTGTGATAACAAAGTGCTATTGCTATCACTGAGAACCCAGTCCATCACTCAAGAACAAAGCACATTGATATCAGACATCACTTTATTCGAGATAATGTGGAAAAGTGTAAGGTTGAGGTACATTTTGTTCCTACAGATGACCAATTGGCTGATGTGTTTACTAAACCTCTCTCTAAAGAAAGGTTTATGTACCTATTAGGGCAATTAGGTATGCTGAATCCTTAATTTTCCTCAAAACTTTCTGATACTGTCAGCTCAGTAGTACTTCTAATACTGACCAGCTCAGTATCACTCGTCTGGTTCATTAAAAATAATTATTTTTATTTTTTCATTAGTTTATAGATTAAATTAAATGCTTTTATAATTTTTTTTTAAAACTCGGTATTGGAGTCCTGGAGTGGTAAAACTAATTCTAACCCTCATTCTCCCCAACGGTAACCTTTCTTATTAAGAAAGTTACCGTTGGAACATGGTAAGGCTATCATTTCAGCCGTTTTTACTTCCTAATTCCAAAATTATCACCTAATTAAGTATAAATAACTGTTTTTTTTTTTTCATTTAAAACTTTCTAACAGTTATTTCATTCTTTCTTCTTCGATTCTCTCTACGGTTAACAATTTTACACTCTCTTTGCAAGCAAATTTCAAATCTTAATCCATATGGCAAATTATCGATTCGTCGCCCCAGAGGTTGGACCGGCGACTCAGTTTCGAAAAGATGAACTACCCAAATTTGTGAGGAACAACATTACTGCAAATTTCAATATTCCTCAGGCTTAGGCGTGTCCCGAATTCACTCACATAGTCACATATTTGAAGCACTGTCCAATCACTCGAGCCCTGACTTTATATCCTCGAGCTATTTATCCGAAAATGTTGTGTGAATTCTGGTATTCTGCAAGACTTGATTCTCCAGATATGATTACTGGATGGGCGATCCAAGACCAAAGAAGAGTATTTGTCTCAACGACTATTATAAGGGAAACACTAGACTTCCCGCCCACGCTCAGTATGAGCCATTTGTTGATCAAACAGAGGCCAGATCAGTATTGCCCTTCATTGGTCGCAGAGGTACCACAGGCATAATCAAGAGAAACGAATTTGGTCCAATGTGGGGTATTTTAATTTCAACACTTATTCGGTGCATGACCCACAAGACCGGAGCTTTGGACCAAACCAATGAATTTGGGATGCAGATAGTACATGCTATGTACTATGGTCGACACATTGATTATGCAAGATTAATTTTTATCCCTCATCTTTCAAAGTTCAATGGCTACACATATTTATAATGAGAAGATTTATTTTTATAGACCAAGGGAAGGAGAACCTGTACTGAGTCACTCAATGTGGGCTATTGTGCAGCCTCATATAAATGATGAAGAAGAAAATGATGAAGATGATTCTGATACTGGATCAGAAAATGATAATGATGATGATAATGATGATGATAGTGGTGATGGTGATAATGATGCTCAAGATGTTGAGATGGTGGATGCTCAACCAGATCCAGATCAAGAACAACCACTCATTCCACACCAAGGCCAGGATCCTGATGCTCCTCATACTACATCAGATTCTAATACTGAGTCAACAGAAGTGCAACCCCGTATCATAAGGCGTAGAAGAAGAAGCAACTTATCTCCAGTGATAATGGGTACTTTATCATCAGAAGAGGTGCATCACACTCATGTTCCATCTCTGACTGCATATCTTCAAGAACAAAATATAGTTGCTGCCAATGCTGACCTTCCAGGCCCAGAACCAGAACAAATTGCTCAACAAATTGAGGAACCTCATGTTCCTCTTGATGTGGAGATCCAGTATGAGCAACATACACTGGAAGGTGCTCAGGCCAGCAGAGAAGTAGGTCCTGAAGGTGTTGGTGCCTCAAATCAACATACAAATGATCCGACTAAGTCTCAGGTATGAATCTCCATAATACTGTAGAACTTATATATATATATATATATATATATATATATATATATATATATATATATATATATATATATATATATATATATATATGTATATTATTATTATTATTTTCTCAAATAGAGACTAAGTATTGGCCAGTACCAACTCAATACTGACCAACGTCTCAAACGAACTTTCAAATATATATATCCTCTTATGGCCAACATAGTTAGCCCACTGCTGGTATGCAACATTCATATGCTGAGCACTTAAATGATCACTGTCAGTCTACAGTCGTCTCAACATTTAAAGAGATAATGGTGGTTGATGTCACACTGACACCCACTGGTGCTGCTTGGATCATGTCCAAGTTATTTTTGAGTTGGGTCGCATGATTCAAGAAGTGATCACAAACCCTTAAGCCACAATAGCCAAATATCTTCCATGGGTTTTAGCCACATTTCTGTTATCACTCTGAAACCGAGTGATAAACATTGAACATAAAAAGAAGCACATCCCAAGCTTCGTTTTCCCTATTCAAAACCTTTTAGTAAATGTGACCTAACAAAACTTCTTACACATGTTATGCACAAGTCCACAATATTTCATCATGAACCAGATGAAATACAGACTTCAAACTTCTGTTTACATGATTATAGAGTTAAACAAAAACACAATTCTATTTGATAAACCTTTCTTTCTAACCAGTTTTATGTTTTAGTTTCTTTAGCACCATCTGTGCAGGGTAATCAGAGGAACAGGTGACCCTGCAGACAATCATGCAGCAAATCTTGGCCATGCAGAACACTCAGAACAACATTCTGGCCCGGATGGACACCATGACTATTGAGATTAACTGTTGAGTACAGTTCTATCATGGCTTAGAAACATGTCGTAGAGAGAAGAAAGAGTGTAATCTTTTAAAGTAGGAGATGTACTCGTGCAAGTTATGATGGTAGCCCATTTAGAGGGTAAGGTTGCCATAAACTTACACATTTTGGACATATCGTCCTTTTCAACCCCATGAGACTTCAGCTCGTTTAACAAAATGTTATAAAGATTGAATGTATGAGTTATAGTCTCACTAGGCTTGGCTTTAAACAGCTCGTAGTCATGAATGAGCATGTTTTTGTTGTGTTCACGCACAACGGATGTGCCTTCATACACTTCAACCAACCTTTCCCACATTTCTTTCACTGAGTCACAAAATTGAATGTTGTGATACAGTTCATCACCAACTATTTGAAAAAGCATATCCCTTCCTTTATTTTCATGATGGACAAGACATTTTTCAGCGTCTGTCCATTGAGCTTCAGATTTCACAACATAGTGTTCTGGTACTTCAGGGGTACCAGGAATAAGGGTTTTGGGAATATATTTTCCTATCGTTATATTGTCTTGAAGTTTTGGGTGATAGGTAACCATGTGGGATAACATACGAGTTTTCCACATGGGGTAGTTGGTTTGAGTAAGTTTAGGAGGTTTTCAGATGATGGAAGATCGGATGTTGTAGGTTCAGCCATAACAAATGCTCAAAGTTGATGGAAAACAACTTTGACACTTGCTCTGATACCAGTTGTTGGATCCCAACAACACAAATGTGTTGCGTTATGACAAGTAAAGACGCTAAGATAAAGAACACACAAGTTTTCAATGATCAAGAGTTTATTAAAACAACTTAATACAGTACAAAGTTTGCGGAAATAGATAGTACACACTAACTGAAACTTTATACTTGAAGTGACACTTTTACTCGCTCAAACTCGAAGACTATGCAAGGAGAGTTATATCAGCTTACTAGCAGCTGATATTGAATGCATGTCTAATAACTATGGGAGAGTTAATACCAGACAATAACAAACTCTCAGAGAATGTTCTTGTGCTATGAATTCTAAAAGGTGTATGTAAATGCAAGCATTTACGTCTCTAAATATAGCCCAAGATCCATGTTCCTTCGTCCACAAGTTAATCGACGTGTAAACATATCATTCGTCGATGTAGACTTGTCCACAGAAACATTTAATGCACTTGCATAGGTTATAGTCCCAATTGTACTTTGTGTCAACTCCTTTTGTTACCTTTTCTGACGCACAGTGAAAAGGTGTACTACGATAGTACAAAAGTAGTTGACTTTCCCTTTACATGCTTGGAGGGAAAAACGATGATGTAGTGACATATTATCTTCAATTCCAAAATAGAAGATCTTCATCGTTTTCTTCTTCTTTGAGCGGGAAAATAAAATGTTCAAAGTGTCAAGAACATTTTCCGCTAAGTCTTTATCTACAGCAGGTACCATCAGCCGATTCCACTATCAGCTGAATGGTCTTCTTCTGGTCTTTGTCCTTTGGCCATAGACTTCGAATGAACACTCTTCTATAGCTGCTGATTTGACTTGTTTCCTAGAGCTAAGTACGTACTCAGCTGAAGGATTATGAATATACTTGTACTTCAGCTAAGATACATACTTCAGCTGATATTATTTTGCTTAGCTTTCGATCATCAAATCTTATTTACTTAGTCTAGGGACTAACAAATTCATTTAATAATACTTTAAGGCCAAAACTACTAGACCGGGTTTCAGGATGTTACACGAGAATACTGTGAGATTTCTCCTTCAAAACATGTTCAACACGAAGAACACAATTTTGGGAGAGAAAAAATGAATTTCACAAAATTATCCAACTGATTATTCCAATGGGTAAAATACACTTTAAATATGGCCCAGAATTTGAATGGGCCTAAAACGACATGCCAAAAAATTGGGCCCAAACAAAGTTTGCAAAATTAAGGAAAAGACAAAAACATAAATTAAGTGTTCAAGACAAGGCTTTTTGGGCCGGAAAGTTGGCCTTCGTTTCAAGCTTTGATTTGGCAGTAAGTAGGCCTGAAACGGAGACCCGAGCTAAAAGTTATGGTCATTTCATTAAAGTCCATTTCCTAAAACGATCATGAGCTTCCATAAACAAAAAAGTCTGCCCTTCTATCCTTGGGCCTGCATCACAAATCCTTTAAAACTATGGTATTGACGTTGAGACGTTTTTTCAGGGGTCAAGTCGGGATTAAATAAATTAAACTGGCACAACATGCAATGAAGATGACTATTAAAGATTTGAGTAAATTACATGAAACGTCCCTGTGGTTTGTCACTTATTACACTCACAGTCCCTGAACTTCGTTTATTACACTGAAAGTCCTGGTGTATACAATTTGTTACACCCATGGTCCCTACTGCCTTCAACTTTTTCTAAATGACGAAAATACCCTTTTGGTTTTTTGTAATAAAGCGAAGAAAAGGGACTGTGAATGTAATAGGTGATAAACCGCATGGACCATTCGTGAAATTTACTCTATTAATTGATTTTTTTTCTTCTCTCTTCTTTAATTCATGTTCTTCCACCACATTCAGACTTACCACCCACCTCTATCTCTTGGAATTCAAACATCAATCAATAACCATTATCGTCGTGCCACCAAACCCCCTGAAAATTTGATCCATCACCAACCTCTGCCTATGGTTTCCTTCTTTAGTTGTTCTGTGCCGATGACATTGTATCGACCAGAATTGAATCAGACGATTGATGCACGTCACCAGAGATAATTCATGCACGTCACAATTGGTGGTTTGCACACGCTGTGATACAGTCAATTGATGCACGTCAGAGGAGTTGGTGTTTTGCACACTCAGGCGATAGAACGTCATCGGCGGCGTGGTGAGTCTCAATGTGGCAGAAAAATATGAATTAAAGAGAGAAAAGAAAAAAATCAATTAACAGAGTAAATTTCACAGATGGTCCATGTGGTTTATTACTTATTACATTCCCGGTCCCTTATCTTCATTTTATTACAAAAGACCAAAAGGGTATTTTCGTCATTTAGAAAAAGTTAAGGGCGACAGGGACCATGGGTGTAACAAAGTGTATACACCAGGGACGTCTAGTGTAATAAACGAATTTCAGGGACTGTGACTGTAATAAGTGGTAAACCACAGGGACCTTCCGTGTAAATATGAGTTATCAAGTCTAACTTGGATAGCCTACCTTCTAGAAAAGCTTGATTCAAAGATGGAAACTTTAAGATTTCACACATGGATGCATTAAATGGTTGCTGTAGATTTAGTGGCTAGTTTTTTACTATAAATAAGGGATGTAATCTCAGTTGTAATGCACCACCAAACAGAGAGTGTTTAGAGAGTAATACTTAGAGTGAGTATTAGCTAGTGAGTTTGTTTTTCTTTCGTAATCGTTGAGTGTTTAAGTGTTTTCCTTTGTAAAACTATCTCAATAACGAATAGAAGTGTTTTTCATTCACAACAAGTGGTATCAGAGCTTGGTTTAAGCTCCCAAGCAGCCTCTAAACGAACCCTCTGTTTTTTGGTCAAACATTTTTGGTTTCAGAATTGTATTCTGAGCGCACCGTTGTAAAGGTCTCGTTCCAAGGATTCCGAAAATATATTTTTTGGAATTTTTGGACCACCGGAAGGCTTCGAAAAAGTTGGTCAAAGGTTTGTCTCTCCTCGGTCAAACTTACCGGACTTGTTGCCGGAAAAACCAGGTGGAGGTGCAGTTTGCTGGAGAAGAAAGCTGACGTCACTGCTGACGTCATCTTTGACCAGAAGTTCTGAAAAACTGCAGTTTAGTCCCTGAAGTTCTGAAAATTGCAATTTAACCCCAGAACTTTCAAAAATTACAATTTTGCCCCAAAAATTCTGGAAAATTCAAATTTTACCCCTGAAGTTGCGAAACTTACATTTTTGCCCCCTAAAGTTCCAAAAATTGTAAACTTAGCCCCTAAACTTCAAAAACAATGCATTTTGGCACTTATTTTTCAGAAAAAATTGTAATTTTTTGTCATATTCTTCCAAAGCATTTCAATTTGGTCCCGATATCTTTAAAAAGGGTTACAAGTTAGTGTATGCCAAAAATGACCACACCGAGTACCCTTCAAGTTGTAGATGAAGTTGTTCAAAGAAGCGAGAAAGATAGTAGTGTTACTTTACACTACCCAATGCTTACAAAAATGAACTACTCGGTATGGGCTATAAAGATGCGGGTGAATTTGCAAGCATAAGGAGTGTGGGATGCAATTCAAAATACGGGAGTGGAAGAAAGGAAGGATCGGATGGCCCTTGCAGCTATATATCAAGCAATTCCAGAGGACGTGCTCTTAATGTTGGCCGAGAAGGACACGGCTAAAGAAGCATGGGAAACGCTTAAGACGATGCACATGGGAGCCAATCGGGTAAAAGAAGCCAAAGTACAAACCTTGAGAAGTGACTTTGAGGTGATCCGGATGAAGGATAATGAATCGGTGGATGATTTTGCCATGGATTGAATACTATTGTGACTGGTATTCAATCTCGAGGTAAAAAGATCGATGAGATCACGGTGGTAAAGAAGTTTCTTCGAGCCGTCCCGACGCGGTTCGTGCAAATTGTTACGTCTATCGAACAATTTGGTGACCTAAAGAACATGACGGTGGAAGAAGTTGTGGGTCGTCTCAAGACCCATGAAGAGAGACTCCGAGGTTATGGAGATCAAGAAGGAGGACCTTCTCTATTGCTCACACACGCCGAGTGGGCATCTGGTTCCAAGAAAAACGAGAGGAACTCGTCAAACACCTCAAGAGGAAGAGGTGGATATGGAACCCGAGGTCGAGGAAGAGGTGGATATGGAACCCGAGGCCGAGGAAGAGGCCGAGGACGTGGACGCGGCCAAGGTGGTGGTCGTGACACCAATACAAGTCGGAATGACCATAATCCTACCCGAAAGGATAGAGGTAAGATTAAATGTTTCAATTGTGAAAATTTTGGTCATTATGCATCGGAGTGCCCGAACAAGAATCGAGGTGAGGAGGTGAACCTCATTCGAACCGATAACGGAGATCCCGTTTTGATGATGGCAATAACACAAGAAGACACACCTGGCAAGGTATCGCTACAGGAGAAGATTTGTGTTAGCCTTCTCGCATCAGGAGAAAATCGAGTAGATACCGGAGTTTGGTACCTAGATAATGGTGCAAGCAACCACATGACCGGAGATCGTTCAAAGTTCTACAAGCTAGACTAAACCGTCTCAGACCATGTGAAATTTGGAGATCATTCGACCGTTGGTATTTTGGGAAAAGGGTCGATTTTACTCGATTGTAAAAATGGCGACCAACGAATCCTTTATGAGGTATATTTCATCCCGAAACTTAAAAGTAATATTATTAGTCTTGGTCAATTGACTGAGGATGGTTATCGGGCTGAATTAAATGGGGATTTGTTAAGAGTGTATGATCAAAGCAACACTCTACTTTTGAGGGTTAAAAGATCCCCAAACCGGTTGTAAACTCTCTTGAATATTGGTAGACCAACTTGTTTTTTAGCAGCAAAAGACGAACCAGCTTGGGTATGGCATTCTGGGCTCGGTCACGTTAACTTCTCCGCTTTAACGAAGTTGACGGAGAAAAATATGGCAACCGGAGTCCCGAAGATTGAGCACCCAAATCAAGTGTGTGAAGGGTGTGTACTTGCCAAACAAGCCAGAATTCCTTTCCCTGATCAAGCAAGTTTTTGAGCTCAAAAACCTCTCCAACTTGTTCATGCGGACTTATGCGGTCCGATTACACCCACCTCTATTGGAGGGAGTAAGTATTTTCTCCTTTTAGTAGACGATTTTAGCCGGTGGATGTGGGTTTACATGCTACCGGTGAAGTCTGAAGCTTTACATGCTTTTAAAAAGTACAAGTTGATGGTGGAGAAAAGTTCAGGTTTTAAAATAAAGACACTACGCACAGATCGAGGGGGAGAGTTCACTTCAAAAGAGTTCAATGTATTCTGTGAAGAAAATGGTATCAAAAGACACCTCACGACGCCACATTCACCTCAACAAAATGGAGTTGTAGAAAGGCGAAACCGAACTGTAATGGAGATGACAAGGAGTCTTCTCAAAGGAAGGAACGTTCCAAAATAATTTTGGAGAGAAGCAGTTAGACATGCGGTCTTTCTTCTCAACCGTTTACCAACGAAGGCACTTCCTGATATCACCCCATATGAAGCATGGTTTGGCAAAAAGCCAAACCTTGGGCATCTAAAATTTTTTGGTTGTGTTGCTAAACTTGTAGGTGGTAACTTGAAGAAGCTTGAAGATAGAAGCAAGAAGATGGTGTATCTTGGTGAGGAAGATGGAACAAAAGGCTGTCGATTATTTGATCCACAAGACCGGAAGTTGCGGGTTAGTCGTGATGTTGTGTTTGAGGAGGAGATAGCATGGAAGTGGACTGATACAAACACAATTATTTCAGCTACTACACATGTCTTCCCAAACCTAAACAGCCCCGAAACAAGTCCATCATCACCCGAAAACATTCCCCAAACACCTCTATCTTCAGCTTATCAAAACACAACAAACCCTTATGTTCCAAACAGCCCCGAAAATCCACTTTTAGTTGAGTCAGATATTTCACCAAACCAAACAGGACCCAGGGGATATCGCTCGCTATCAAACCTCTACGATGATACCGAAGTTATGCCCGTTGAAAATGAAGAATTGATGATGATTGCAGCGGATCAACCTCTGAATTTTAAAGAAGCAGTGGCTTCTAAAGCATGGCAGGAGGCTATGCAAACAGAGTTGGACGCAATCGAGAAGAACAAGACATGGCAACTTACCGACTTGCCACCGGGTCATAAAGCGATAGGTTTGAAATGGGTCTACAAAGTGAAGAAAGACAGCTCAGGAAAAGTGGTGAAACATAAAGCTCGACTAGTAGCGAAAGGCTTTTTTCAAAAGCAAGGAGTCGACTTTGATGAAGTCTTTTCTCCAGTAGCACGACTAGATACTGTAAGGCTCATTCTTGCCTTAGTAGCTCAACACGGGTGGGTTGTGCACCACCTTGATGTCAAGTCAGCTTTTCTCAATGGAGATCTCAAGGAGGAGGTCAATGTAACCTAGCCAGAAGGATATGTTGATCAAGCACAAAGCCACAAGGTATTCAATCTCTCCAAAGCTCTTTATGGCTTATGGCAAGCTCCTTGAGCTTGGAATATTCGTCTAGACAAAAGCTTGAAAGGACTTGGTTTTCAGAAAAGTTTACAAGATCCTGCGGTTTATACAAGGAATCTAAAGGGCAAGATTCTTATTGTTGGTGTCTATGTTGATGACTTGATCATTACTAGGTCTAACACCGAAGATGTTCTCGAATTCAAGGAACAAATGAAGAAAGAATTTGAAACGAGCGACTTGGGATTGCTTTCTTACTACCTTGGAATCGAAGTGTCTCAAACAAAGACGGGGATATCTTTGCGTCAAACGGCTTATGCAAAGAAGATTCAAGAGAAATTTGGGATGCTAGACTGCAACCCGACAACATCACCAATGGAGCCTAAGCTGAAGGTCCATAAGGATGAAGATGGTGAAAAAGTTGATCCAACTGAATATAGGCGAGTAGTGGGATGTTTGAGGTACCTGACTCACACTCGACCTGACTTATCATTTTCGGTTGGAATTGCAAGTCGTTTCATGGAGAAACCAACCACAATGCATTTCCAAGTTGTTAAACACATCTTGCGGTATGTGAAGGGAACCATAGATTATGGACTCAACTATGGAAAAGGCCGTGATATTGAAGACTTGGTTGGTTTTACTGATAGTGATCTGGGAGGTGATATTGTTGATAGAAAGAGCACCAGTGGGATGATCTTCTATCTCGGAAGGAACACAATCACTTGGCAATCTCAATAGCAGAAGACTGTCGCGTTGTCTTTATGTGAAGCTGAGTTCATGGCAGCAACGTCAGCAGCATGTCAAGACATTTGGCTTGCGAATCTCGTGAAAGAGCTCACGGGGACATCACATCATGCCTATCACATTGTATGTTGATAACATGTCAGCAATCGCCTTGATGAAAAATCCAGTGTTTCATGGACGAAGCAAACATATTGACATCCGTTTTCACTTCATACGAGAATGCGTTGAACGTGAACAAATTATAGTGGAGTATGTCAATACAAAGGATCAACGAGCATATATCCTCACAAGGGCGTTAGCACGAGTGAAGCATGGTGAAATGCGAAATATGATTGGCGTGACGGATCTCGATCCAAGTTCGACTTAAGGGGGAGAATGTGAGTTATCAAGTCTAACTTGGATAGCCTACCTTCTAGAAAAGCTTGATTCAAAGATGGAAACTTCAAGGTTTCACACATGGATGCATTAAATGGTTGCTGTAGATTTAGTGGCTAGTTTTTTACTATAAATAAGGGATGTAATCTCAGTTGTAATGCACCACCAAACAGAGTTTAGAGAGTAATACTTAGAGTGAGTATTCGCTAGTGGGTTTGTTTTTCTTTCGTAATCGTTGAGTGTTCAAGTGTTTTCCTTTGTAAAACTATCTCAATATCGAATAGAAGTGTTTTTCATTCCCAACAGTAATTTACTCTAAAGATTTTTATACTTCCTCCGTTCCAAAATAAGTGATACAAATTAGAGTGCACAGTTTTTGAGGCAAAATATGATAATGAAGGTTAATTAGATTAAATTTGATAGTAAGTAGGGGATGGCCCCACATATATTAATTAAAGTGAATTTAATGATGTTTAAAAGTAAGAGTACATGTGTCTTTTCACTTTATTAAAGGAGATATTTAGTGGGTGTGGTCCCCACTACCTTTTACCAAATATGGTAAGTTTTCAAAGTGTATCACTTATTTTGAAACATCCCAAAATAGAAAGTGTATCACTTATTTTGAAACGGAGGAAATATCTGTTTTTCACATGTTGGCGTCGGAACAGTACAGTGGACAGGGGATTTAAATCCAACAGCTGCATAGACACCTGCAGGTCAAGGCATATATTATTAATTATGACCGAAGAAAAACGTTAATGTCGCTAGGTCAAGGCATATATAGTATACTAACGGTGTTCATTGTTTGAATGCAATTCCGAAAATTATAAATTTGAATTCGAATAACTGACATGCCCTAGATTCAATATGAAACCCAAGGCTTGTAGGATACTAGTGGTATTGGTATAAAGTATAAGGTATTACCCAGATCATGAGTTCAAGTCCCGTTGGGAACAAATTAGAGTAGATTAGACGCCGTTCAAAAAAATTAGGCTTGATTTGAACCAATTTTGCGGGTCCATAAGGGTGATAAAGATCAAACCCGATTATCATATACAAGTTAAATGTAGAGGAACAGATCCTTTTATTTTTTAAAGTTCAAAACCTTGTGAATAAAGGGACTGCATTGAAAATTGAGTTTTCTCCCAAAATTCATTTTCTTAGGTTGAACAGGTGTGAATTAAATTGTCTGTGTGTATATTGAGAATCAACAAGACCGATCTATATTCTTATTTTTTAGTCTAAGTCAGTCTCAAACACATGAATATGTTAGAACGTTACACAGATCATCACACAACGCATAATACCCAAAATATGTTATATCCAAAGTCTTATGCTCACAAGAAAAATTGAAAGTGCCCTTTGACCAGCGGCGATGTTTTGTCTAATATGATGAAAGGTTTAAATGTATAATCCAAAGAATTTCATTATATAAAATAAAAAATTCGATTCGAAAATTTTGTTCATCCTGACAAAGAAGTTAAATACTAATAATCGATGTTTTTTTATCTTATTACTGCAAAAATATTTGTTGCTCATTTTCACAGAACAGATCCAAGCTTGAATACAAACACAAACAAAAATTCATAATACACATCTAAAATTTTGTAGAAATAGCACAACAAACTTTAAAATATACTAAAACATGATGAATAACCTAAAGTTTGTGTAGAATCAAGTGAGCGCCAAATTGAGGTTGTAGAGTGATTATAGCATGTGGAGCATGCGAATATGAAGGGGATGGCTCAAAAGAGAAGCGTTGTAAAATCATTGAAAGAGCCGTTTTCACTTCTAACATAGCAAAATTTTGACCAATGCATGCACGTGGGCCACCACCAAATGGGATATATGTGGCTTGTCCCTTGGTGGCCTTTGACACACCTTCAGAAAATCTTTCAGGCTTAAACTCTAATGCATCCTCACCCCATGCATCTTTGTCGTGTTGTAAAATCATTGTGTTTAAGTCGAAAATGGTTCCTGCCGGCAAGGTTAAGTTTCCTAATTTGGCTTCCTTATGTATTTGCCGTCTTATTATTACTCCGGGTGGATATAGTCTAAGAACCTCGTTAAAGATCATGTTGATCTGCCAAAAGACAATAATTATGATACAAAATAAGTAAGAAATTTAAAGTATTAAACAAGCTTATTATACGGAAAAACTTACAACTTTTAGATGACTCAATCCATCGATATTTGGTTTTCGATCCCCAAAGACATGTAAAACTTCTTCTCTAGCACGTGTCTGTCAAACGGTGTATTGGCCTAATAAAATCATAGTCCAAACAAGCAAGTTTCCGGCAGTCTCTTGGCCTGCGAAGTAGAAGAGTTTGCATTCTTCAATAACTTCATCTATGCTTAATCCGAAATTGCTATTCCCATGCTCTTTAATTTCTTTGTAATTGGAGTCCAAAAGTGTGCCCAAAAGGTCGTCGTTGCTAGTTTCGCCCGCTTCCATTGCAACAACTCGTTTGTTGATAATGCTCTTAATTGAACTCTTGATTTTTCGGTATCTCTTTCATCCTCTTGTTGTTTTTTGTTGGCAAAAATCTATTGAATCATATTCAAGCTTATTAGCAAAAAATATTAAAAGGAGTAATATAACCATTTCAACCACTAAAGTGTTGGTTTTAAATAGAGAAACGGGCCGATTTAAAATTAACCTTCATCCCGGAAGCTAAAATGAATTTATAGCCTTTAAAACTAGTTCTGCTAGTTCTCTTTGAAGCTCAAATATCTTTCGGCCTTCCTCAAAACTACTACCAAACGATGTTCGTGAAATCACATCAGCTGCAAAGGTATGAAGACAAGGCCACACATCGACTTCACATGAACTTTCAGTAGCTACCATTTTTTCCCATTGGTCAATGATTTCATTGCAGCTCACATAAAAGGCAGGTATCATGTGCTGCAAAAGAGTTATTGTTTTAATTTTTATTTATTTATTGGATTATCACTTGTTTAACTAGATAGAAGCAAATATAACATTACAGTATTAAAAACTTTGAGCAATGAATACTGTTAGACTTAATTAAAGCTTTTGTTTAATTATATTAGAGTACTTGTACTAATATATATATTAAGCTTGATTACTACTATACACTACTAGAATTTCACCCAATCCCGACTACAAGAAAAGTGGCTATAGCGAGTAATTTTCGTCGCCATAGGCTATCCCGACGACAAGTGGCCTGGAACGTTTCGTCGCCACAGCTTCGTCGAGATAGGGTAAAATTTTCGTCGGCCATAGCTTCCTCTGTACATCCCGACGACAAGTGATCGACTGACGGGTTAAACCAATAATTATTAGACTTAAATAAGAAGCTTTTGTTTAATTATTGTAGACTACTTGTACTAATATATTAAGTTTGTTTACAATGTTTTAGAAGTTGGACCCAAAACCGGTTAAACCGAGGAACCAGTTCGACAAACTTTAATTTGATTTGAAATTATTGATTTGTGAACCGGGTTTGTTAAATATTGGCTTCTACTAACTGAAAATCCTGGATCGTGTAACATATAGAAATAAGGGAAGAGCAAGAAACCTTGAGCTTCTCAACGTGGAATGCGGGGTTAATGATTTTTCTATGTTTAACCCATTGATCGCCCTCAACGTCGAGTAATCCTTTTATTAGCAACTTGGCTAATGGATTGCCTCCCCTTGGCTTTTGATATGTATTATAATTAGCCAAAACCTCTCGTATCATAGCTGGTTCATGTACGTGTACCACCGGCATCATTCCCATCCATGTAAAACAACCTTTACCTATATCATTAACACAAAATCCAATAAATAATATGTCAAAAGTATATCATAAATGTTAGAAAAAAATAACTTTTTTAAAAAAAAGAAAAAGAAAAAGGTAACATCAATTACCGTAGGTCGCGATGGATTTGTGCAGGAAGGGTAACACACGAGGAGTGATATCGTGAGTTAGACTCATGGGTTTCGACATGGCTTTGGTCGTCATCTGCATCATCTCTTTCAAGTCTCCAAACATGATCTTATAAGTGGTACCTTTCAAGCCTTGGTTTCTTAGAAACTTCTCGGTTTTCTTTGGTTTGAACCATAACCAATTTGAAATTTTCCATATATATATATCACCAAGATTGTGGCTATTCCAAGAACACCAAAAACTGTAGTTACATTCATAGCTACCATATAGCTTGTGGGAGTAGTAGAAAAAGTTATGATCTTTTGAAACTTGTGGTGAAACTTAATGGAGGATGATGATAAGGAAAAAACGAGGGTATATATAGAAGGGTAATGTTCAGAGTACCGCCATATGTTTTGATTAGTTGATGGATATCACCCATGTGATTTTATTGTTGTCATGAAAAATCCTTCACATCACATGATTACTCTAGAGTGGGAACGTATAATCTAATCTTGAAAATATTGGAATTAGTGTCCAACGTCATCAAATAAATTGGTTAACTGGTCAATGTAAATTAAAGTCCTACTCAGGTTACCCTTAAAACGCGATCGAACACGAGAGTAAATGAACCGGGTTTTAATTAAATGTCTAATTAAAGTGTATCAGACTTATCGGGCTAGATTAAGTTAATAGGTTAATTAACTAGTTAATGTAAATGGGCTAAGCTTAACTAAATGTGTTTAATAATGGATGGGCTTGAGCTTAATTGAGTTTGACTCAAATAAGGATTGGTGTCAACCAAACCTTATGGTATATACAAGATACAGGGTATTGAGCTAAACACTAGTTCTTTTGAAACACCCATTAACCGACCACCGGAGCACCGCCATCGCCGCTGACCGCCGCAGCACCGCTGCCAGAAATAGTTTTTCGAGCTTTGTTTCGTATAGTTTTCTCGAGGGTACTTTACACTACCTAGTGGTGTATTGTCTCGTTCGTTGCAAACACTACGTGTGAACCAATAAAGGGATTCTCACTTGAATCCTCGATTGTGATTATGTTCTGGGTCGTACTAGATCTCAAAGATTGTGAACACCTACCACACCAATGTAAGTTTTCAAATTTATTTATTTACATATATCTAGCTAGTTACATTAGATTTGTATATCTAATCGTTCCTAAAATGTTTTGTCATTTATCGTATTGTTTTGTTCGTAATTCGACGACGAACAAAGTGTTGGTAAATTGGTATAAACTCCAATATAATAAAGAACAGCAAATCGTAGCATAACCCCAAATACCCAACCAAAAGGATGGAGAGCTAATGATCTGAATAGGAATGATAACCCGGGCCAGATACTAGAGCTAAATCGAGAGACTCGGTGCGGTACGCAGTACCCGATTTTGGGACTTCGGAAAACTCGATAAGCCAATTTGGTACCGGACGGGTAGCATGCTGAGCATACCCAAATGAATATTAGAATAAGATCAGTTTCGTATTGGTACCGTATTAAAGCTATAAAACTCAGTACAATAATCAATACCCGATTTGAGACCTAGAAATACTCGGCACCACTAGTATGGTAATATGCACATCCCGTGAATTGGATCCTAAATTGACGGGTTTTTTTTCACGCCTGACACGTGGATATTTGTGGGTTACGTGGTGTCCGTGTGACCAACTACGGGTGACCCTTGCTCTGATACTATGTAAGCTCGTGAGATTCCATCTTAAAACCAATTGGTTGTAAGAGGAGTAGCCTAGGACCCTTATAAGCACATTACCGGTTCATCTCTTGTTCAATGTGGAACATCTCACCTGTAGATCTATATCGAATCGAAATTTGCTAAATAGCAAGCCAGATTATGGACATAGTGTGACAAAATATAAAGATTCTTATTGGCATATGCCTGTTTAGCCTGTTTGTAATTTTCATTTGTATTCCTCTCATTGAGTGCACACCTAAGATTGGGCGTAAGGGGTGCGTCCCTCGTGCGTCCTCTTGCCAAACGCGTCATCTTCCCTTACGACGCCTAGCCCGATGCGTCCGTGATGGCATTTGGTCGTCAACGGTCGCCAAATTTTCAAAAGGGGAGGAGTTGATTTTAAAAAGGATCCGAAGAGTTTGGTCGACTACTAAATGAGTTTAGTCGGATATAATTTGCAATGTCTTTGGTCGAACTGATGTGACTTCAATGTGATAACAGATGGCCATATAGTCTAATGACACTATGAGGTGTTTATTTCGGTTAGGGTGGGCGAATTTGAGTTTTAGAGGCGTTTGGTGTTATCACTACTCAATGATTATGTCAGGTGGTATGCAGTATATTAGGCATGTGTTTATATTTCTAAGGGCCATCGTTAGATAGTCTTCGAATATACGCAACATCTCGCCAGTTTTTAGTAAATTATTTTTGTTTTTGAAAAACAAATGAGATAATATAACGATAAATAATAGATGATTAGATTCAACTTTTTGAAAGAAATTAGACATATTTTTATGATAAAAAAATACTCCGTATTTCTGAATTATTAAAAAGCATAACTGTTGGGTCCAAAATCCAAATATCAAAATTTGAGGGGTCTAAGAGCATCTCCAATCATAAACTCTATCCAAGTGAAGATGAATCTATTGCCCTGCCTCCAAGAGAAGAAATGGCACCAATCGATTCAATAGAAGGCATTAAGCAGACAAATCCCTCCTTTGTTTCCCCTGCCTCCGGGCACCTTAGAATATATTTGATTGGAAGGAGGGTGAGGAACGAAGACAGTGGATTCAATCATACATAACTTCCTTAGCTTTAAAGAAAGTTCCCTGCGGGGCCATTCCTGGCTCGGCTCCGATAACGCAATTCCGGGAGGAGTCGGTAGTTGGGCACTTCTATCTCTATAATTAGTGGGCACATTAACTCTAAACAAAACTTCAACTCCAACCATAAACTCTATATATCCCTTTAAAACTAGTGGGACCCAATTTAGATGGATTTGTTGGCTAGTAAACAAAAACTAAAATCAATTAAATAGAAACAAATATTAGATAATTAAATAGAAGTTGTGGGGTCCATTGATAGAGTGGACACTCTCTCACTTCAAATATAGAGGGAGTTTTTCTCTCACTCTATATTTAGAGTGAGATATAGAGGTGGATTGGAGGAGGAAAAATTCAAATATAGAGATAGAGGGGTTGATAGAGGTGGGTTGGAGATGCTCTAAGTGAAGTGAAAGAAATTAATGGGGGTCTCGCATTTTAATTTAAATCTATAGTCCAACAAATAAGTAAACAAAAAATGACATTACAAAGATTCAAAAGGCACTTAACCAATAAAATTGAATGTTATGATTTCGATAAGATAACAAATAGAATGAAAATAAAATTACATAGTTAAGGACATCAACTTTCCAAATTTACCAAAATCAAACAAAATAGAATTCCATTATCTCCATAGGAACCATAGCATCCGACACATAATAATCCCAATTACTTGGAGCTATAAACGTCTATTATTTGCCAACGAAGTACCATTGCACCATCCCGCCAATCATCGAATGAGTTCCCATCAAACCCACAATCGCACCATCTACGAGTTTTATCCAGTGTTTTAAAGACCGGGTTGGACCGGGCGGTCCAACCGGTTCAACCGGAAAAAATGTATACTACCGGTTCACTAGAAGTGGTTGAACAGCAAAGAATGAACCGGACAAGACCGGCCGGTTTAGTCAAAGACTGTCAAGAACCGGGTTGAACCGGATTAAACTGGTGCTTTTTGCCCCACGTTAGGCTTTTGTTTAGCAAAAATACTGCTATGCCCCCACTTTTATACGCCCCTTTCCCTTTAAATTTCTTTCAACTTTTCGATGTGGGATCAAAATACCTCTTTCTGTTTAATTTTCTTCCATATCTTTAATGTGGGATTAAACATAAGTTATTTTCTATTGTTACTTTTTCCTTTCAAATTTTCTCCTTTTAGTTTTCAAATATTTTGAAACTTATTCAGCATAAAAATCATATAGATTCAATCGCTACATGTTATTTTTTTCTTTAATATTATCTTCATTGTTTAAATTAGAGTGTAATCAAACAAACTTATCATATCATGGTTGATGATATAACAAAGTATATATTTAATTGAAGTGTGATCAAGCAAACTATAGATTATAGAAAACTATTTATTTAATTTACCTTAACAATTGTAATCCGGTCCAACCGTCCGGTTTAAACGGTCCGATCGGTTCGACCGTTTTTAAGACATCGGCCGGTCCGATTCAAAATCCGGATTTTAAAACATTGGTTTTATCCCACACCTCTTTTGTAAACGCACAAGAGAACATAAGGTGGTTGGAATTCTCCATTTCCACTAAAAATATGTGGCAATTAAACAATAGCTTCAATTTCCATACCTCTTTTTGAGAGATTAATCTCGTGGGAAGAGAGCCCAATCTCAATATCCATAGAAATACATAAATTTTTATTGGAACGGACTTGCACCAAATCGTATCCATATTTATGTCGTGATGTAAAAATTTATCAATCTATCTTCTTGTATCCGCAACCGTAAACTTAATTTTATCACCCAGATTCCAACACAATGTGTCACGACCTTCAACCAAACGGATAGAGGATAACACAATGTGGTGGCGATGGTGACGGTGAGTGGTGATGGATGATGGTAATTGTGGTGTTGGGTATAAAGGGTATAAAGGTAAAAGATTTTTTATATTCATTTTTTATATTCATTCAACCTTCAATTCAGTTCCATCAACATTTGGATGAAATTTAAATTCCTTAATTTGGTGGAATGTTTTTATCATTTAGGAATTCAATTATATTCATTTTTTTAACCAAACACTGGAATGTGGTGGAATTGGATTCCAATTCTCTCAGATTCTATAACATTCCAGCAGACCAAACAACCCCTAGGGTACGTTTGGTACAGAGATCGAAATTGCAGAGAAATGAGTGCAGAGAATGGAATTGCGGAGAAAGAGAATTCGTCTGGAGAATGAGAATTGACTATCTGTTTGGTAGCACAGAGACTTCAGTAGAGAAATGTAAATCGTTTGTCTTGTTTGGTACTACAAAAAATTCAGTTGAGAATGATACCAACTTCTGCACATATTTTTTTTCCACAATAATCATTATTTAAACACAAAACATACAAAAATATAGACAAATTAATAATAAAAATTCATTAATAAAATCAATGATAACATCTAAAAATATTCAAGTAAAGCAACTAAAAATCAAAATCTTATAGGAACTCAGATGATTAAACTCAAATTTATGAAAACCCAGATGTTTACTTTCAATAACTTTGTAACAGTTCAGCAAGTTTACTTCTATATTAAACAACAAAAATGACTAGAATTAACAAGACAAAATCCTTTTTTTTTTTTTTTCCAACAAAGGACTAAGTCTTCACTTGATCTTGTTCTTGGGCCTCAACTAGCTGCAACCACAATTATGGCGAAAGATAAAATAAATAAAATAAATAAACACTAATTTCAAGTAATATTTAATAATGAAGAAAGCTTATACCTTTTTATTGGGAACTGCATGCTTGAAGAATTTAGTTTTAGTGAATCTTAGTCAAAACCAATTTAGTTCCATGGTTAATCTCACCTACCTAGGTAACTCTGCAGCATTCCCGTTGTGACCAACCAGTGTATGCACTAACATAATATAAAAATTCACAAATGCGTTATATTTATAAATAAGCAAGAATATCATACCACAAAAATTGAAAACCTGGATGATTGATGACCAGAATTTCGCTGACAACCTGTTTTCATCATGAAATAATCTTCACCTTTTCTTGATTGACTTGCATACCAGAATTTTAGCAGTATGTAAACACAAGTATTTCAATGACATCAAAAAACATCAACTACATAGTATGACCACACAAGTATTTGACCTAATCAACCTCATTAAACATCAACTACACAATATGTAATCACAAGTATTTCACCAACATTACTAAAAATTTGACCGAAATCAATTTTATCACAATTATTTCACTAACATCACTTAAAATTCGAGTTTGACCTAAACCTGGTTATAGTTTGTTTTATCACATGTAATTGACTAATCATTGTGACCTTAATTTGACATAAAACCAATTATAGTAACCTAAATTATAGTACTAAAACCAATTTATGAACTAAAACTCATTTATGAACTAATACCAATCACATGTACTAAACTCAATGTAACGACCCGAAATTTGTAAATAAATAAATTGTACAAAAATATGATAATTAAGGATAAATCGTTTAAAGAACGTAGGAATTGGTTTCGTGTCGTTTGGAGACCGTATGAAGAAGTTATGGGTGAAACCGGGTCGAGACAAAGTTGGAAAAGTGCAGCCTGGCTGCATGTGAAGTTCACGACGCGAAGTAGTTCGCGTTCGTGAAGTCGGGCCAGATATTTTTATCATAGGCGTGAAGTAGTTCGCGATGAGATAACGGTCACTAAGTTCGCGTGCAAGGGGAAGTTAGCGACGCGAACTTAGTTCGCGTCGTGAACTTCGGACGAACAGCTTTAAGTCGGGTTTCGGCTCATTTGATGCCATATCAAAACCCTAGTTTCTTCTTTGGCGATTTTCGAACTTGGGGACTGATTGAGATCGGATCCTTCACAAATCTTTGGTAGAATTCACTCCTAGTTGAAGATTAAAGGTATATCTTCACTCTTTGATCTTCGTAGCTTAAGATCTATGTATTTTGATGTGTGGGTTTGAAACCCTAGTTCTTGGGGTTATGGGTTATGGTGATATAAGTGATGTATACACTTAATAGATGATATATTATCAAAGGAAACAAGTGTATGATTATGATTTGTAAGAATCTTGAGGGTTGGTTAAACCTAGGGTTTGGTAAATCACCATAATTGGGGGAAATGATTTAGTAAGTGTTATCAAGAGATAGATGGACACATTGGTAGTAGTATGTGATGTTGATAATCTTGTGATTATTGTATTAGGCATTTGGTGAGGTCTTGGAAGGTTGACCGAATTGTGAAGCAAGGAAACTGACGTAAAGAATACGGTTGGAGCACTTTATTGCTAAGGTGAGTACGTGTGGACTTTACTGAGTACATAGTTATATGAAGTATTTTGATTACTTATGATTGGTCTATTTAATGTCTGTCTAGACTTATTATGTGTTGAGTTAGTATATATTATTGATATTAACTAACTAACTTGTTTGATGATTGATGTGATAGCCAAAGGCTTTGACTGGCATAACTGATAGAGTTATGATTAGAGATAGATGGTGGTGAGCGGGAGAGATCCCGGTCACTGAGACGAGTGTACATATGTTTGTACACTAAGCACACGGGTGCTTCTAGTTCGCATATGTTTGCGTACTAGGTGATCTAGTAATCTAATGCATATATGTTTATGTGTTAGGTTCGCTTGTGTTCTAATACATATATGTTTATGTATTAGATATGACTGTGTTCTAGTGCATATATGTTTATGTACTAGATATGTATGCTAGGGAAGCAGGACTGATAGAGTCACCATAGGGTGACTGAGATGTGTTTGGTAAAATATAAATATGTATTTATATACGATGTGATACTTGATATTATTGGGGTCTAAACCCATGTAGCTCACGAGACATTTTTGTGTGTCTCACGTACTCCTTGCTTGTTTGCTATGTACTCAGGTTCTGGATCGAGGATTTAGGTGCACATGGATTGAGATATGCGGGGCCTAGAGTAGAAGATCATTAGAGCGGATTTGTGCTTAACCTTGGTTTTGATATATTTTGTAACACCAAACCTCATACTCTGATTTTCATATCAAAGGTTTTTGTAAACCCATGTTTTGGAACTGGTCTTCTATTTATGAAAATGATTTAATTTGGGCAAATATTTTGTATTAAAATTTGAGGTGTTACACTCAATTTATGAAATCAAATTTATGTACTAAAACGAATATATGAAATAAATTGACAGTAACAAATCATATTTACTTATGAATTAAAACCAAATAAACTATACAAATAATTAAGTTAAGCAATCGTGTGTACTAAAATCAAATAAACTATACGAACAATTCAATCAACCAAAAGCACTCTCTGTTCGATTTATGCCCAAGAATTTGGATTTACGCCCAAGAACAAAGAGCGACATGTTGTACGAAGAACTAGGTCTTAATTCTGAGTCCAGTGAGAGGTACAAATCGACACAAGTAAATACTGACATATCGAAAGAGATAGTGCATATCGTGAAAAGAAGTTGTGGAGATGAGAATGGCTTTGATGGAGACTAGTTCGATCGTGCGGCTGAAGGATTCTGTTTTAGAAGTCGAGAAAATACAAATCTCCGTGTTTTTTTTAATTCTCATTATATGATTCTACCTTTTTCCCCTTGTTTAGTAGAGAATTAAAATTAGAGAAAAAGAAAAGTTTTTTTTTTCTCCATCTTCTTTTCTCAATTTAACCAAACAAGAGACTTTACTTTCATTTCTCTTTCTCTGTCTTCAAATCTCTGTACCAAACGCACCCCTAAGGTTTATAATTTTTGCTAAAAGTTTTAGATTTGATCCTTAAGTTTTAAAAATTAAATAGATGATTAGGGATGTTCACTATTCGGATAAATCCGGATTGTTTAAATGACCAATTTGGATTGGACCGTTTGGATTGCTTTTTTGGTTTTTCTGATCGTTTTGGACTTGATCCAAATTAATAGTTTGATTTTCGGATTGGATTTGGTTTTCATTGTAAAATCCGGATATCCAAAAAATCCAAATAGTAATATATATATATATATATATATATATATATATATATATATATATATATATATATATATATATATATATATATATATATATATAGGGTCCGGATCCGGTGAATACTATTTTCCCGGTGAGGACTGCGAGGACTCCAAAAACAACTCTATAAATGATCCAAAACAAACTTTTTTTAAAACTTTCTTTTTTAAACATTAAAATCGCAGCATATAAGATCCAAAAAAATAAAAAATTTTAAAAAATGATCCAAAAAAAAATTATGGATCATAATAATGACGCAAAAAAATATGGATCATTGTTATGATCCGCAAAAAAAAAATGGAACATAATTATTTTTTTCAAATTTTTTTTGGTCAAATGTCGTAATAATCATGAGGAGTTATATATATTTTTTTCGGAATTTTTTGGAATGTTTTTGTGGTGTCCTCGCGAGTTCTCACCATTTTTTGAGTCCTCACAGGATCCCACTTATATATATATATATATATATATATATATATATATATATATATATATATATATATATATATATATATATATATATATATATATATATATATATGGTCCGGATTCGGTGAGGACTCTTTTCCTCACGAGGACTGTGAGGACTTCAAAAAAAACTCTAAAAATGATCCAAAACAAAATTTTTTGAAAAAATTCTTTTTTTAAACATTAAAATTGCAATGTATAAGATCCAAAAAAAAAAAATTCCAAAAATGATAAAAAAAAAAATATGGATCATAATAATGATCCACAAAAAAATTCTGGATCATTGTTATGATTCACTAAAAAAAGTGGATCATAATTTTTTTTTTGAAATTTTTTTTTGTCAAATGTAGTAATAATCATGGTGGGTTATATATTTTTTTCGGAATTTTTTGAAATTTTTATGAGGTGTCCTCGCGAGTACTCACCGAAAAAAGAGTTCTCACAGGATTCCACTTCTTCCCAATCGTATTATACTTATATACATTACTCTTTATATACATTTATTGTTCAAAGTTCACTACTCATTACAAAAGTTAAAATGGAACGGCAATAAGAAACGGACCTGAAAATCTAAGTATAGTCCAGTCACAAACTGGAAATGAACCTCATGTTCAAATGCAAGGTCATGATTTCTAACTTTGACTTTGTCCCTTCATTTTTTTCGTTTCTTGCTATTTGTTTTGTTATAAGTTCTATTTATTAATTATTTAGTTTTTCTAATGTAAAGTAAAAATAATACTTTTAACATTTTTATCTTTTGTATTTTTCGTCGGACGATGAGAAAAACTAAAAAATGAAGGGTAATATTTTTCAAGAAAGAAACTCATATTTTCTCAATCTAAAATTTTTATTTTCTTAACTGAAATATATATTTAACATTTTTACTCATATTTTAAATTACAGTTTATCACTTTTAGTGACACACTTATTTATGTTTAGTCTACGGGTTCGAAAAATAATACAAATATCAAATAACTCTAACTCTAAGATCTTAACCGTTCCCAAACTCCTAAAACAACCATTAAATGTTTTCTGTAAATCATGCATTAACATTTTGGATTATTATTTATGTTTAATCATTAATATTGTTATTGATATTATTGTTGTACGATATGATCCTACAAATTACGTTTATAATCTAAAATTTTTTATCTCCGACAGCTACTAAATCTTAATTTTCACTTAAAAAAATAAACATTTTAAATTCCTGCCGCAACGCGCAGGCTATATATTACTCGTTTACAAACATTCATGAATAGTACCACACTGGTTAAAAAAAATTCTTTTAGTCTTTGCCGCATTTGTTGACTTAGAGAGTTGGAGATGCCTTTTTTGTCAATTTTATACTTTTGTTTTTCATTAAAGTATTTTAAATTCCTATATTAGTGTAACATCCCGAGACCCGACCCTCAATATTTTATTACTTTCGGTAAGTAATATCTTATTGTTTATTAGTTTATTATTTTAAATGATTTTATTTGATTTAATTGAATTAATTGTATTTTTAACCATGGGGTTAAAAATTGGTAAAACTGAGATATTTATATGTCAAAATGATTTTTACATATTTGGGTTCATTTCTGAACCAGGGTTCCAAAAATATCTTTCTTGTTAAAATTGGAGTTAGTTAGGTCTGATTAAATTATCTGCGAACCTAATATCCTGTACTGTGTTTAACTGAAATTACCTGTGATGGTGAGTTGGGGTGTACGTGTTATGTAAAGGGCAGATGTCATTTTTTGGGGTTTGTTTCCTCTTCTTTCTCTCTGGAACTCGACACCACACACACACAACACACACTCTTGAGTTTTTCTTGCTAAATTGAAGAATTGGTGCTCAAACCCTTTGATTCCTGCTGTGATTTCGTGATTAGAAGCAAGATTAAGTAAGTTTCCTTCATTCTTAAGCTAGGGTTTCATGTTCTTGTGCTAGGTTGAACTAGGGTTCTTGAGTTAGTGGGTTTTTATGAATGTGTTGATGAATCTTGCTTGTATTCTTGAATTGATGTGTGATTTGGTGTCTAAATGAGTTCTTTCAAGTAATGTATGAATTGTTGTTAGTTGTGGTGCATTAGGTGAAGCTTTCATGAAGCTCCATCAATGGTGGATTGGGGAAGATGATGAAGATCTTCCCTAAATTGGTTAAATGTAAATGTTGATGTTCTTGATGTTTTGATAGTTGAATTATGCATGTTTGAATGGTAATTGTGAAGTATGAAGATCATTAGTTATTTGTTATGAAAATACATAAAATATGGTAGTGTTTGGCTAGGTGGGAATTTAGCCATAAACTAGTTAAATTATAGATTGTTGACTTTGGTCAAATCTGGGAATTGACTTTTGGTCTTGTTTAGTTTGTAAGTCTTAGTTATCAATTTTAATGTTGACAATGTGTTAGTTGAATGAATTGTAAGCTTGATTGTGTTAGTATCGGCCCATGACCCGTTTGATTGATAATTGGTGCATTTGACCTAAATAAGGTCAAGGTTGGTAATACTTGCAATTAGATGCAAGAAATATGTTGGTTATGTAATTTTGATGTTGACCATGTAGTTGAATTCGTTGGATAATGTTGTGTGTATTCCCGACTTGTTATTGTTGTTTTGACCCGTTTGGGCCTAGTGTGCAAATTGGTTAAATTGACTAATGAATTGACTTGATGAAGTGTTAGACTTTAGTTATGGTTATGAGTAAAAATACAAGTATTTGGTTATAAGCTCTTGTTGCAAAAATGTGGTCTTAAGCTTATAGTACTTGTTACATAATTGATAATTTCGGGTGACTAATTCGGTATTCATTTTGTACAGGAAAAGGGAAGGAGCCTCAGTGATATAAGATCATTGAGCTCGGCACGAGAAGGAAGCTAAGGTGAGTGGACTTAACCTTCTTCTTGTGTGATTTACAAAATTAGGGAATGGTAGAGTTTTGAGAAAAAATGCAGGATTTTGCTGTCTGGGGAAGTTCGCGATCGCGAACTTGTGTTCGCGATCACGAACAGGTGGCAGGGAAAATGGGGCTTGATCGTGAGGAAGTTCGCGATCGTGAACTCCTAGTTCGCGACGCGAACTCTGAGTTCGCGACGCGAACTTTGTCACGAGCAGATTTCTTGGCTGCAATTCTTTTTTTTACAAGTTTAACTTGGTCTGGTGGTCAATGGTAGTATGTGCACATGTTTTCTTGAGGTTAGCTATGGTGGTTTTCGGCTACGCTTCGTTACTCTTGGCAGGGGCGATCGGACTCCTTCGTATTCGTTATGTAAGGAGGGATCACCGTGCCTCTAGTAAAGAAGCCATCGGTTGACTGTTGTTGGCCGACAACAGTTGAAGGTCCTCGCCCGACCGCCGATCCTCTTTTAACGTCCAATTGCTTGTGGAAGTTTGGACGGGTTTCCCCTATTGATTTCTCTTGATTTTCTAATTGGTTGTGGTTGTGCAACTTGATGTTTATTTCTATTCACTTAGCTTTGTGCTAATCCCTCATTTGTTAACTCCTTTCAGGTTGTGGTTTTGGCTTGACTGGAGTCGGGTTTTGGAAGTCTGACCGTACTCTGATTTTGTATACCGGGTCGAGCCTGTTTTAGTAACACCTTGAATTGGATTTACATTTAGTTAATATGTAAAGTTTTTATGACATGTAATAATTTAGTAATTATGGTTTCTTAAATCCCTTCCGTATGCATATTTAAAAAAAAAAAAAAAAAAATATGGCTCTAGATTGTGGTGTTACAATTTGGTATCAGAGCCCAGGTTTGGCGATGGTTGCACATTTAGGTGTACCATTCCCAAATCTTGGCTCGAGTTGGTCAAACTTCCTTAATGTTGGGAGTGGATTAGTCGAGTGAATATGAATTGTGTGTCAGTAGTAGTTAGTAAATAGGTACTAATGATTTAAACTAATAGTTCGTGAGATGATGTGTTTGTTACAGACATGGCAGATAACGATCCCAATCCGCCGATAACCATGCCGAACCCCGAACAAGGAATCATTGGTACTTCTCGGGATACAAATGAAGACAGGGAAGATTACATTATAAGAATGGAAAGTCGATTGGAACATCTTCAGAATCTGGTTGATAGTATGAGCCAGAACCAAAATAACCAACCACCAAATTTCCCTCCCGTGTTCACTCCATCAATGCCCGTTCCTACCATGCAGATTCCCACAACTCCCGCCTTTACCATGACGGTTCCCTTAATGTCAACCACATCCGAACCTCATCCAATGATGTCACAACCACAATACTATTATGTTAACCCAAGCCAGGGTTTACCTCAATATCAGTTTACCAATCAACCTTACCCATTCGGCATGAAGCCAAGTTGCACTTTCAAACAATTTTTAGACTGTAAACCCCCTGAATTTAGTGGAAGCAGGGATCCCAATGTCACTATGAACTGGCTAAGAGAAATGGAGAGAACCCTAGACGCTTGCGGGTGTGATGACCAACACCGGGTGATGTATGCCACACGGAAGTTAGTAGGTGGTGCTATGAATTGGTGGGATACTTTAATTGAGCATCTACCTAAGGAAGTCAAAAACAGTATAACATGGGATCAATTTAAAGAACAAGTGTGCAAGCGATATTGCAATTCGTTTGAGATGGATAGAATTCGATCGGAATTCTTAAATTTGCGGATGACTGAAAGAATGACGGTTGATGATTTGATTGAATAATTTAATGAAAAGCTGAGGTTTGTGCAACAATGGGTTCCCGACGAGTCATCGAAAATAAAGCATTTTATTGGTGCTTTGCGACCCGAGTACCGAACTACTGCAAGGCTTGCTACCACACTATCACAGGCTTTTGATTTGGCTAAAACTGTTGAAGGTGATTTAAATTCTCGTGATTGGGTGACCCAAGATACACCCGGGTATCAAAAGTTCAAGTCCACACAATCGGGTTCTCAACAAAGTAAGAAAGGAAAAGGAAATCAAAGGTTTACTAGTCCGAATCGTAAACAGTCGGGTGGAAATTCGGGTCAAAGGACACAGTGGTGTGTTAGATGTAGATCTTCTCATAGTGGGGCTTGTACGGCCCAAACGATGCGGTGTGTCAGATGCGGTCAGCATGGGCACGAGATGAATGATTGTAAGTTCCCAAGAAGTGTTTGTTGGAATTGTCATAAAGAAGGTCACAGAGTCGGTGATTGTCCTTCGGATAGAAGATCGGGTTCGGGTTCTGGGTCGGTTGGGGGATCGGTGGCATCATCTCCTCAAAAGAGGAAGAGCCGTCCTACAACAGAGGGTCGAGCCTTCAAAATGACGGTCGAAGAGGCTACCACTACTGACGATGTCGTCACTGGTATGTTCCCGATAAATAACATTAATGCTCGTGTATTGTTTGATTCTGGAGCTAATCGCTCATTTATTTCTGTGGACTTTCATGCTAAGTTAAAATTGCCTACATCTGTGGTAACTACTCCATTGGAAGTGGAGGTAGCTGATGGTTATGTGGTGCCAGTCACAACATCTGTGACTGGGGCAAATATTAATATTGATGGGGCGTGTTTTAATATGTTTTTACTCTTAATGCCAATATCTGGTTTTGATGTGGTCCTTGGAATGGATTGGCTTAGTTTAAATAAAGCATTAATAGATTGTGATAAGAAATTGATTTCATTTCCATTGCCTGACGGAACACACGTAGTGGCCCGTGGGGATCGGGTTAATACATCTCTCCCTATTATTTCATTTATGAAAGCTAGAAAATCTCTAGCCAAAGGATGTGAATCTTTTCTCGCTTATGCCATTGATGTCAGAAAAGAAAAGCAGGTTGTCAGAGACATTCGGGTGGTATCGGAATACCCGGAGGTCTTTCCCGATGAATTGCCTGGGTTACCTCCTATTCGGGAGGTAGAATTTAAAATCGATTTGGTTCCGGGAGCCAGTCCCGTAGCCAGGGCTCCGTACAGATTAGCACCGTCAGAAATTCGGGAAATGATGACTCAGATACAAGAATTATTGGATAAGGGTTTTATCAGACCGAGTTCTTCGCCTTGGGGTGCACCAGTTTTATTTGTTAAAAAGAAAGATGGTACTATGAGAATGTGTATTGATTACCGTGAGTTGAATAAGAGAACGGTTAAGAATAAGTATCCGTTACCGCGTATAGATGATTTGTTTGATCAGTTGCAAGGGGCTTCATACTTTTCCAAGATTGATTTAAGGTCGGGTTATCATCAAGTCCGGGTTCATGAGAACGATATCCCAAAAACCGTGTTTCGAACGAGATACGGTCACTACGAATTTCTAGTCATGCCGTTCGGTTTGACGAATGCTCCCGCTATATTCATGGATCTTATGAACCGGGTATGTCGACCGTTTCTCGATAAATTTGTAATTGTTTTTATTGATGATATTCTAATATATTCCAAAACCGATTTGGATCATGAGAATCACCTGAGGCAAGTTTTAGACACTTTGAAACGGGAACAACTCTATGCTAAGTTTTCAAAGTGTGAGTTTTGGCTTCGAGAAGTTCAGTTTTTGGGGCATGTTATTTGTAAAGAAGGGGTGAAAGTGGACCCGTCTAAGATAACCGCGGTGATGAATTGGAGTGCCCCGAAGACTCCATCCGAAATTAAAAGTTTTCTAGGTTTGGCCGGTTATTATAGAAGGTTTATCAAGAATTTCTCAAAGATTGCTAGTCCGTTGACAAAGTTGACACGAAAAGATGTCCCATACCGGTGGGGAGATGAACAAGAAAAGGCGTTTCAATTGTTAAAACAATTATTGTGTCAAGCTCCAATACTAGCCTTACCCGAAGGCTCGGATGATTTTATAGTTTATTGTGATGCATCTTATTCGGGTTTAGGTTGTGTATTAATGCAAAGAGACCGGGTGATTGCTTATGCCTCTCGTCAATTGAAATCCCATGAAAAGAATTACCCGACCCATGATTTAGAGCTCGCGGCGGTGATTTTCGCATTAAAATTGTGGAGGCATTATCTTTATGGAACCAGATGTGTTATATGTACCGATCATAAAAGTCTTCAATATGTTTTCACACAAAAAGATTTGAATGTAAGACAAAGAAGGTGGTTAGAGCTCATTAAAGACTATGATTGTGAAATTCGGTACCACCCGGGAAAAGCTAATGTAGTTGCCGATGCCTTAAGCCGTAAGGGATCATCGGAGGTGGTTCAGTTTATGCGTATGGAAATTGTGTCCGACATTATTGACCGGTTGAGAATATGTCAAATAGAAGCCTTGAAAGACGAAAACTTGAAATCTGAAATTATGTGTAAGCGAAAAGACGAGTTGGTTGATGATTCACGAAGGTTGAAAACGTTTCGGTCACGAATTTGGGTACCGTTACTTGGGGGATTACGGGAATTAATATTAGTAGAATCACACAAATCACGTTTATCTGTCCATCCGGGTTGTACAAAGATGTACAATGACTTGAAAGTTTTGTATTGGTGGCCCTCTATGAAGTTAGATATTGCTCGATTTGTTGAAAGGTGCCATGTTTGTGCACAAGTCAAGGCCGAACATCAAAAACCGTATGGGTCGTTAAAACAGTTAGATATTCCCGAGTGGAAATGGGAGAATATTACAATGGATTTCGTCACAAAATTACCTCGTACTCAAAAGAATCACGATATGATATGGGTAATTGTCGATCGGTTGACCAAAAGTGCTCACTTTTTGGCCACCAACGAAACCGCATCACTCGACAAATTGGCTAAGTTATATATTGATGAGATAGTTTCCCGGCATGGGATCCCGTTATCTATTGTATCCGACCGGGATCCACGGTTTGTTTCTAACTTTTGGAAGAGTTTGCAAAGAGAATTAGGTTCTCGGGTGAATTTGAGCACGGCGTATCACCCACAAACAGACGGTCAGACAGAAAGAACCATTCAGACTTTGGAGGATATGTTACGGGCATGTGTATTAGAATATGGTGGGTCGTGGGATTCTCATTTGCCTTTGATCGAGTTTGCTTATAACAACTCGTATCATTCGAGTATCAAAATGCCACCCTATGAAATGTTGTACGGAAGACGGTGTAGAACTCCCACGTGTTGGCTTGAAGCGGGAGAAAAACAGTTTGCGGGTCCCGAGATTGTTCAGATAACGGCCGATAAGGTGGCGATTGCACGTGAAAAGTTAAAAGCCGCTCGGGATAGACAGAAAATGTATGCGGATCCACGGCGTCGACCCGTAACTTTTGTTGAGGGTGAACGGGTTTATTTGAAAGTTTCCCCATGGAAGGGTGTTATTCGTTTTGGAAAGCGGGGAAAATTAGCACCGAGGTTTATTGGCCCGTTTGTTATTCGTCAAGTGGTGAATGACCAAACCGTTGCACTTGATCTTCCTCCTGAATTATCGGGTATTCATGACACGTTTAATGTATGTTATTTGAGGAAGTGTAATATTGATGAGGAAATCCCGGTGTTACCGATTGCTGATTTAAAGGTGGATTCGAGAAAAAGGTTAGTTGAAGAGCCGGTGGAAATTTTGGATCGAAAAGTAACAAAATTGAGAAAGAAACAGATACCGATGGTTTTGGTTAAATGGAGTCATAGTTTGGGTGCCGATATGACGTGGGAAACCGAATCAGATATGAAGAATCGTTATCCGAATTTATTTGATCAAGGTGAGATTCCGGGGACGGAATCTCTTTAAGGAGGGGAGATTTGTAACATCCCGAGACCCGACCCTCAATATTTTATTACTTTCGGTAAGTAATATCTTATTGTTTATTAGTTTATTATTTTAAATGATTTTATTTGATTTAATTGAATTAATTGTATTTTTAACCATGGGGTTAAAAATTGGTAAAACTGAGATATTTATATGTCAAAATGATTTTTACATATTTGGGTTCATTTCTGAACCAGGGTTCCAAAAATATCTTTCTTGTTAAAATTGGAGTTAGTTAGGTCTGATTAAATTATCTGCGAACCTAATATCCTGTACTGTGTTTAACTGAAATTACCTGTGATGGTGAGTTGGGGTGTACGTGTTATGTAAAGGGCAGATGTCATTTTTTGGGGTTTGTTTCCTCTTCTTTCTCTCTGGAACTCGACACCACACACACACAACACACACTCTTGAGTTTTTCTTGCTAAATTGAAGAATTGGTGCTCAAACCCTTTGATTCCTGCTGTGATTTCGTGATTAGAAGCAAGATTAAGTAAGTTTCCTTCATTCTTAAGCTAGGGTTTCATGTTCTTGTGCTAGGTTGAACTAGGGTTCTTGAGTTAGTGGGTTTTTATGAATGTGTTGATGAATCTTGCTTGTATTCTTGAATTGATGTGTGATTTGGTGTCTAAATGAGTTCTTTCAAGTAATGTATGAATTGTTGTTAGTTGTGGTGCATTAGGTGAAGCTTTCATGAAGCTCCATCAATGGTGGATTGGGGAAGATGATGAAGATCTTCCCTAAATTGGTTAAATGTAAATGTTGATGTTCTTGATGTTTTGATAGTTGAATTATGCATGTTTGAATGGTAATTGTGAAGTATGAAGATCATTAGTTATTTGTTATGAAAATACATAAAATATGGTAGTGTTTGGCTAGGTGGGAATTTAGCCATAAACTAGTTAAATTATAGATTGTTGACTTTGGTCAAATCTGGGAATTGACTTTTGGTCTTGTTTAGTTTGTAAGTCTTAGTTATCAATTTTAATGTTGACAATGTGTTAGTTGAATGAATTGTAAGCTTGATTGTGTTAGTATCGGCCCATGACCCGTTTGATTGATAATTGGTGCATTTGACCTAAATAAGGTCAAGGTTGGTAATACTTGCAATTAGATGCAAGAAATATGTTGGTTATGTAATTTTGATGTTGACCATGTAGTTGAATTCGTTGGATAATGTTGTGTGTATTCCCGACTTGTTATTGTTGTTTTGACCCGTTTGGGCCTAGTGTGCAAATTGGTTAAATTGACTAATGAATTGACTTGATGAAGTGTTAGACTTTAGTTATGGTTATGAGTAAAAATACAAGTATTTGGTTATAAGCTCTTGTTGCAAAAATGTGGTCTTAAGCTTATAGTACTTGTTACATAATTGATAATTTCGGGTGACTAATTCGGTATTCATTTTGTACAGGAAAAGGGAAGGAGCCTCAGTGATATAAGATCATTGAGCTCGGCACGAGAAGGAAGCTAATGTGAGTGGACTTAACCTTCTTCTTGTGTGATTTACAAAATTAGGGAATGGTAGAGTTTTGAGAAAAAATGCAGGATTTTGCTGTCTGGGGAAGTTCGCGATCGCGAACTTGTGTTCGCGATCACGAACAGGTGGCAGGGAAAATGGGGCTTGATCGTGAGGAAGTTCGCGATCGTGAACTCCTAGTTCGTGACGCGAACTCTGAGTTCGCGACGCGAACTTTGTCACGAGCAGATTTCTTGGCTGCAATTCTTTTTTTTACAAGTTTAACTTGGTCTGGTGGTCAATGGTAGTATGTGCACATGTTTTCTTGAGGTTAGCTATGGTGGTTTTCGGCTACGCTTCGTTACTCTTGGCAGGGGCGATCGGACTCCTTCGTATTCGTTATGTAAGGAGGGATCACCGTGCCTCTAGTAAAGAAGCCATCGGTTGACTGTTGTTGGCCGACAACAGTTGAAGGTCCTCGCCCGACCGCCGATCCTCTTTTAACGTCCAATTGCTTGTGGAAGTTTGGACGGGTTTCCCCTATTGATTTCTCTTGATTTTCTAATTGGTTGTGGTTGTGCAACTTGATGTTTATTTCTATTCACTTAGCTTTGTGCTAATCCCTCATTTGTTAACTCCTTTCAGGTTGTGGTTTTGGCTTGACTGGAGTCGGGTTTTGGAAGTCTGACCGTACTCTGATTTTGTATACCGGGTCGAGCCTGTTTTAGTAACACCTTGAATTGGATTTACATTTAGTTAATATGTAAAGTTTTTATGACATGTAATAATTTAGTAATTATGGTTTCTTAAATCGCTTCCGTATGCATATTAAAAAAAAAAAAAAAAATATGGCTCTAGATTGTGGTGTTACAATTAGTTTGACTAATATTTTAACTAATATATTGTGATAGTCCCGAATAGGTGAATTTCTACACCTATACGTTTTCACTGATCAGTTTAAATTTTATGGAGACACTCAACATTTTTTAAACTTTTCTTTATTAATCAATAATGATACAATAAAGATGCAAGCCGTTTGCGGAATAGCTAAGAACAAATCTTAACTAAACTGCTTGCATGTGATAGACAACAACATATATTATCTAAGACAAGTTTATAATCAACAAATGATCAAGCACAAGACCATACACTTTCATTGTACAGATTCAATTCTCGAATCAGACAACCAGAGTTAACTGGTGGTTTACACTCTGCTCAAGGGAATAAAGTTCTGGGGTAAAATCAGCAGCGTGTAACCTTGTTGGGTAGACACCGGAATCGATCGTTTAAGTTCTCAATTTATATCATTGGGAAACGTAGTGCCAAAGGAATCATCGATCGATTCCACGTGTGAGAATTCCGTTGGTGCAGATGATATTTCATGGGACGCGCACGACTAACGGATCAGACACTTTCGTTATACAGATTCAATTCTCAAATCAGATAACTAGAGTGTTAGTCCCCAGACTAAGTAAATAAGATTTTATGATCAATAACTAAAGAAGAATAAATCAGCTGAAGTATGTATCTCAGCTGAAGCACAAGTATATGCAAAAACCTTCAGCTGAGTACGTACTTAGCTCAAGGAATCAAGTCAGATCAACAACTACATACAATGTGACCATTCGAGGTTTATGGCCGAAGGACAGAAACTCGAAGAAGACCATTCAACTGATAGTGGAATCAACTAATGGTATCTGCTGCAGATAAAGACTTGGTGGAAAATGTTCTTGACACTTTGAACATTTTCCTTTCCCGCTCAAAGAAGATGAAAACGACGAAGATCTTCTATTTTGGAATAGAAGATAACTTGTCAATACTTCATCGTTTGTCCCTCCAAACGCAAAACAGAAAGTCAACTTCTTTTATACTTTCATAGTACACCTTTCATTGTGCGTCAGAAAAGGTGATAAAAGAAGTTTACACAAAGTAAAATTGGGACTATAACCTAAGCAAATGCATTAAATGTTTCCGTGGATAAGTCTCCATCATCGGATAATAAGGTTTCACATGGATTATCTGATGGACAAAGAAACACATCTTGGGCTATATATAGAGACGTAAATGCTTGCATTTACAACACACCTTTTAGCATTCATAGCATAAGAACATTCTCTGAGAGTTAGATACTGTCTGATATTAACTCATTCATAGTTAATATTCAGACATTAAATATCAGCTGTTAGTATCAGCTGATATAACTCTCCTTGCATAGGATCTTAGTTGAGCGAGCAAAAGTGTCAATTCAAGTATAAAATTTTAGTTAGTGTGTACTATCTATTTCCGCAAACTTTGTACCGCATTAAGTTGTTTTAATAAACTCTTAATCATTGAAACTATTGTGTGTTCTTTACTTTCCTTGTCTTTACTTAGCCGTAACACAACACGTTAGTGTTGTTGGGATCCAACAACTCGTATCAGAGCAAGTGTCAAAGTTGTTTTTCATCAACTTTGAGCATCTGTTATGGCTGAACCTACAACATCTGGTCTTCCATCATCTAGAAAACCTCCCATACTCACTCAAACCGACTACCCCGTGTGGAAGACTCGTATGATGTCTCACATGGTTATCTTTCATCCAAGACTTAAGGATAATATAACGATAAGAAAATATATCCCTAAAACCCTTATTCCTGGTACTCCTTGAAGGATTTATGTGCACAATTAGTCAACCTATGATGATACATCCATGCCTACGAAACACTTAAGGGTCACACCAGTGAGTGCATGTAATACGAGCAAGATATGCAATGATACTATGAAGAGGAATGATTCATAATAGTCATTATGAATCAGTTAAAGTATTAAGTTAAGTTTAACTTATTACTAGATTAGTTTAACTAACTAATTAATACAAGTGTTTGTACATTACTAGTTGAGTAAATATACAATGTGTTAATTATAGATTATCCATAATATGATTTAAAGCTATTAAATAATATAAGTAATTGGATAATATTGTTGTATAAATTATATAAAGGTTATTATATAATTAATTATTAAAAGTATAAATACAAGTATATAATTCGTGTATATGGGTACCGAATAATTAGTATATTAATACTAGACATTTAATAGTTAAGTGCAAAAATAATAAACTAGTTAAACTATAAGGGATGGAAGTGTAAAAGGATAAGTTAATTAAGAGATTAATCTTAATTAAACTAGAAGGGCCCTAAGTGAAAGTCCTTCTATTATAAATAGAAGGCTTAGGGATCACTTATGGGGTTACACCAAAAAGTCGAAACCCTAGCCCCCACACTCCCTCCATTCGGCCGAAACTTGGAACACAAGTTTGTGTTCTTCGTTCTTCGTGTTCTTCAAGTATTGAAGAACAAGTTCATTTCTTAGATCAACTAGAAGATCGCTGGATTTGTTCATCATCAGTGGATCTATCTTAAGCAAACAACATGGTTTGGTTTGGGAAAACTTGTTTCTCCCTTCTCCCCTCTTGGACGAGTTCGACCAAAGAACCCTAGGGTTCTTTGGTTGATGGTCGAACGAACCACACAGGCAATGTGTGTGTTCGAGTTCTTCGTACAAGGTTTCTTTCTTGTTAATCTAATCTAGATTTCCAACATCCCAATCCTTTAGGGTTTAAGGATTAGGTTTAACCCCACTTCCGCTTTTAGGGATTAAATCAGCTAGTTGGTTTTAACCGGTCAAGAACAAGTTCATGTTCTTGGTCAGCAATGTTTTGAACCAAGCATACTAGGTGGTCGGTCCTATGGGTCGATCAGGCATGAGTGAAACCATTCAGTGGTATCAGAGCGTTGGTTTAGAAATCTAAACTAGATTAACAAAGTTTGTTTGTTTATTTTAATTAAAGTTTTTTTTTGTTCCAATTTTTTTTTCTTCTTCTTAATTTTTCGAAAAGGGTAAGAACCCTAGGACCAAAATATTAAACTAGTCTAGTTTAATTGGACAAGAGGTTTCTAAGAACCCTAGAATTTTCGAAAAGCAAGAAAGAACCCTAGGACCAAGAACATTAAACTACTTTAGTTTAACTGGTCAAAAGGCTTCTTTTCCTAACCCTAGAAATTTCGAAAAGAAGAAGAACCCTAGGATCAAGAATATCAAAGTTCTTGATCAAGAGGATTCTTTCATTATTATTTGATCTTCAAAATCTAGGACCAAGTGTGTTAAACCAAGTTTTGGTTTTATTGGTCAAAAAAGATTCTTTCCTTTTTTCTTCAAAGATTTCGAAATCAAAGGAGGTTACTTGGACACCAAGTTTGATTAAACTAGCCTAGTTTAATTGTTGGAAAAGTTTCCTAGGCTTTAGAAATTTCGAACCCTAGAAGTAATCTAGGATCAAGAAAATTAAACTAGTTTAGTTTAATTAGTTTAAAAGAATTAATTAGGATAATAATCTAAAACCTAGATAATTAAACAAGTTCATGTTTAATAGGTTTAATTATTGTTTTAGTAAATTTATTAAAACTAGTTCTTTAAACCTAGAAACTTAGACAAAGTTTTATTGTCTATAAGATTTAAATTAAAAAGTTTAAATAAATTAATTAAGGTTATAATCTATCTTAGAATTTAAACAAAGTTTATTGTTTAGATATGATTGATTAAAATTAATCTTTTAATAAATGATGTTTTTGATCAAGAAAGTCAAAACCCTAGTTTTGATTGATCAAGAACAAGATTAGGGTTTAACTAATTAATAATAGGAAATTAATAAAGATTAGAAGAGGTGTTAATTTTTAACTTCTAAAATTAACAAGATGTATTTATTTATTTATATATATATATTTCGTAATTTTAAATATTTAAAAGAAAATGAATCTTAATAGATATAATAAGTTTATACGTATTTTAATTAGATTAAGTTAAAATACATACGTATAAATTAGGTATAATATTCTTATTAGAATGTCACAAGTTTATTATAAAGTAATGAAATATATATGTATGTATATTAAATACAAGATAAAATGGAACAATTAAAAAGATAATGTTATTTTGATCTTAAAGGATAATATTATAACTAAGTTATTGTATAAAGTTATTATATAATTAAGACTAGAAAGTACAAAGTTATGATTTCATTATAACTAGAAATTGTACAAGTTGAAATTATATGATTTACTATAAATATACAAAGTTATATATTATAAGGTGTATACAGTTATAAGTTATTATAACTAGATAATTATACAAGTATAATACAAGTATTTTACAAGTCATATAATATACTAGATTAATGATCAAGGGATAAATAACAAGAAAACTTTATAACCTATATTTAACTAGTTCAAGTTAAATGTAAGAAAGGTTTAAAACAAATGTAACACCCTAAAATTTACAAGATTTTTAAAATTTTTAAATGCAAAATTAAAATCAAAGGTCCCATAAATAAAGCTCCGGTATAAATATTTAACATTTAAAACTGTATTTATTGCGGAAATAGTAAAAAAATAAAATGAAGTGTTTTAAAATATTAATTGCTGTCCACATCAGTAACGAAACGATACAGCGGTCAACCGTCCACCTTCTCCTTTCCTTTGCTGGTACCTGAAACAATGTGGGGGAAAGTTTGGGTCAGCTGGGGAAGCTGAGTGAATAATTCTCAAAATGCAAACAATCATAACATACAACACATGAGGGCACATCGGTGTACTCCTACTCAGATTCTACTCAGTTAATTACTCAGATTTATTTCTCAGATTTTATTACTCAGATTTTAATTTATATAGCGCGCTTGTGTGATTTGGGACGAGAGATCAACCTCGTCCCTCCTCACACCTCAGATAGGCGTAAGCCAAAACTCAGACGGGAGTGATCCCAAAACTCAGACTGGAATAATCCCAAAAACTCAGACGGGAATAATCCCAAAAACTCAGACGGGAATAATTCCAAAAACTCAGACGGGAGGTGATCCCAGGCATATAGCCAAAAACTCAGATGTGTGTTATTATGTTTTATTATCTCTTTAACATAATTATCTCAGATGCCCTAGCAAGTAGTAGCACAGAATGACCCTGTGCCGAGCTCAGTTACCCAGGCACAATGTCTCAGATCATGAATAAGTAAACAGCTGCTCAGATACTCAGATAACAGATCAAACTCAGATAACAAATCAAACTCAGATAGCGGTTCAAACTCAGATAACAGCTCAAGCTCAGATAACAATTATGGTGCAAGAAATGTAACACATAAGTCATGCATGTACAACGTTAAAACTGAATACACGGTGAGAATACTCACCTCGGGAAACGTAAGCTCCAACGGTTTTTACGGAAAATCACAGATGCAGCAAGTTATCTCCTAGACGGACCTAAAACATAAATCGAAATCTCGGATTATAAACCCATCTTTTAACTCTATTTCAGAAAACTGGCAGCACCCGTCGGTCTCACGGAAACTGCCCTAATTCCTAAACTGCACAGTAGATTAATCCCAAATTTTTACCATGAAAAGTAGACAACCAGAACTACATATCTCTGTGAGACGGTCACTGGCCAAAACAGACTCTAAGTGTCTCAAAACAGTGTTGCAAGACAGGCATGTCGTACAGTCACGTTTCCTAACAGCAGCATACTAGAATGGTTATAACTTTTAAACCGGAATTCGGATTGACGAGAGGGTTGCGGCGTTGGAAAGCTAACTCAAAAACCAAGGTCCCATCACGGGCCAAAAACTCTAAAAATTATTTTAAGTATCCCAAAAACTGAGTAGAACAGTAGGGCAGATTCTGCCAGAAAATGTATTAGTTTATTAAACTCGTTTTAGCAATCCGACCCGTCACCGAAAACCCGAACATTTAGAATTCATTACCCGACAGCTCTTCCCAACATCACAGTTAACTAGGATTACAAGATGATTTGAATTAAAACCCTAGACGCTACAAATTTCCTGGTTGGAAACCAAGAACCCGAGGGGTTCGGTTTCCCTTCGATTAAATGTTCTTGCAATCAACCCTATTGAGACAATAAACTAAACCCGCATCCAAACCCGACTTGGTACCGTACTGTTCTAGAACGCAGCCCTACTAGACCTTTATATCGAAAGATTAGGGTTAGAAAACTACCGAATCTATAGCCCTCGAATGGCTCGGTTCCTGGATCGAGTAAGAACACTTCCACGCACCAATTGCTTGATCACTCACTATGCCGGCTGTTCGACGATGAAGGGGAAACTAAGATCGCAGAATTCAACATAGCAAAGACAGAAAAAAGTGATTAGAACCGGTACTACAACACGAGTGAGGAAAGAAAGAAAGTCATGACTCGGACCATACCTTCAAACCGTGAATTCTTGCTCGAGAAACGAAGGTGTTATCTGCTCGACGAGTGAAAGAACCGGAGCTGCCGAGTGGTGAATTGCGGAAACAGAGGGCGATTGGATGATATGGGGATTAGGGCAAGATTAAGACTGATCGCCACCTTCTTATATGTCCTAAACGTGGGCCTTCGGCCCTCCTCTTGGTCGGATCGGGCTTCCTAGACAACAAGGAACGGTGAGGCTTGGATCAACAAAGGAGTCGACCCAAAATCTCTTTTACATCACTGGTCCATTAAGAGAAAAGAGAAGGGAATCGGGCTTGGCTTAAACAAAAGGTATTTGGTCTAATAGAAATCGTTCGCAAGCCTTGGCCTTCGGCCGGCATCCGTTTAGTACAGGAATTAACACCATCTATTTTAATAATAGCACGGGCATAAAAACGTCACATGATTAATTAACTCATATAAACGAAACGTCACATAATTAACGCGTCAATTAAGAATACTATAAATTCTAATAATACCTAAAACATAATTAAATTACTTTCTTAAATTTTTGGGGCGTTACAACAAACTAAGAATTATTATATATAGTCTTGTAAAATAAGTTTATTAGTTTCACCGAGTATAGACCGGTGATTGTGTTTGCTTTAGTTCCATCATGATTGTTGGAGCTAGTGGGAGCTACGCAAGAAAATCACAAAGTTTATAAGTGTGTCGTTAAGACATAAGGTTTGGTCGAATCTTAATAAGTCAAAATAAATGTTTAATTTCATTATTAGACATATAAAAAAAACTAGATGTGTTAAACTAGATTTATGTTTCAAGTTTATGAACCATAAAAGAATTAAAAGTTTAACATAAGTTTTTAAGTTTTTTTAAAGTAAGATAAAACAAGTAAGTTTTAGATAAGGTCTTTCACAAAACCTAGTAAAACGTTTTGTACACCTCGTTTTAGGTATATATATAAATCGCGCAATTATTGAAACTATAAGTTTTAAAGAATAGTTCTTAAGTTTTAAAAAGGTGTCTTGTAGAATTCCTAAATTCACAATTCACACATTTTAAACAAGGATTAAGATTGGAATAAAGGTTTAAGTTTAGTTTAAGACTTAAACAAACCCAAGAAAATCTTAGATCGAAGTACTATCCACCTAATGGAACACCTCACTTGTTAAACGATATTCATATTGTAAGGATAAAGAACCTTAGATATGGATTCAAATCATTACGAGTACAAGGGTGCGTAAGGTTCTGTGATAATCGGGAGTCCCGGCGCAGAGCATCGCACTGTCTTAGATGGTCTGATCTATTTTGGTGATAATCGGGAGTCCCGGCCCAAAAAATACTTGAGTAGAATAAACATACTAGACTTTATTACTAACTTAGAAATGTACAATTAGATTGTACAAGGTTATAATAAATTATAAGTCTAAAGGTTCTACGACCCCTAGGAATCGTGTCAAGTCTTGATACGATCGGTAAGGATGTTACCTACCAGAAACAACATGTCTCGTCGGGAAGTGCCCAAACCTTGCGGTGAGAATGTGATATATGGATCCTAGGTCTAAAATATTAATTATGGGTTTATTTTTTTTGAACGGCTAGTTAGTAAGTTAGTGGTTCGAGCCTAGACAGTAACATCCACAAGGGGCAGTATGCATTCCCTCGAACCATCCACCTTTTTGTCCACGACGGGACTTGAACCCATGACCAATAGGTCATGGTCAACACCTTAAATCCTCCTTGGATACCACTAGGCTAGAAGTCTTAGGTTATAATATATTTTAGAGAATGTTTATTGATGATTACTAATTAAAGTGGGTTTGATTTGTAGATGGCAACAACAAACACAACGATAAGCTACAACAAACTGTCACGACATTTCTTTCTAGGAAAGAAAGAAAAGACTGGGTCAAATTTCCTCAATTGGAGGCGTGATTTTAAGATCATGCTCAGACAAGAGAGGGATAGGATTGACCGAGAAAGAAACGCATTGAAAACCCCTGCCAAGGATGAGGAAAACGAACCAGGACAAGCATTTTACGCTTGTAAGGCGTTCGCTTCTTGCAAGATGGCTGAGGGAGCATCAGTAGGTGCACACGTCGTGAGAATGAAGGTGCACGTTGATCACCTTACTAGACTTGGTCACCACATGCCATTGCTGTTAGCAATTGACGTGATACTCAACTCATTGTCCGATGACTACAAGTTCTTTGTAGCCAACTACAGCAAACGTGATATGGATAATTCCATTCCCGAGCTACAATCCATGCTCGAGGCTGTTGAATTGAATATTGGGACCAATTCTAAAAGGGGTCGCACAACTGATGATAGCGATGAAGAAGGGCATGGTGGTAAAGGAAAGGGTAAAACCTATCCTAACCAAGGAGTGCCAAATAGTAAAGGTGTCAAACAAAAGGTCAAGAAGGTTAAGCCTAACACAGCGAGGACCGAGAATCGGTGCTTAAAGTGTGGTGAGGCTGGGCATTGGAAAAAGAATTGTCCAAAGGGTGCAAGTGGTGGTGGAGGCAACGCAAGTTCCTCGGGTAACACAACCACACTTCTTAATCACTTTAAGATACTTGTAAAGTACATTACGAGTAATCTAACTATTGCAATCGTTTATTGCAGGAGGAGATGCAAAGTGATGATGGCCGGCATGAGATAGTGATGATCTCACGAGCACAAAGATTTTATAATTCAGTATTTTATGGATTCAGTAAAACAATCTTATTTTATTGTTTTGGATAATTTTTATTTTATGTTAAAACAAGTTTTTTAGTTTTAATAAATTTCGAATCCATGGTTGAATTATATTGTGTGCATGTGTGATAATTACACTAGTCGAGGTTTATGACTAGATTGTAAGTCAAGTTTTTGATTTACTTTATATTTCATGTTATATACTTGTTTGATTGTTGTATGAATGAATAATGTCTTGATAGCTCAAGGTACTTAGATACTAGTAATTAGAAAGTTTTTCTAATGGAAGTATTTAAGAGTGTTATGGAAGCATAAGGTTTAAAAGTTATTGAACCTAGGTAAAACATCTTAAGTAATAGTGATTACTTATGATAGTACGTTTTAAAGTATTAGTATTAATATAGTTTGATTATATTGGATATAATCAAGATAGACTTTAAGAGTATTATTACAAGTTTTTAATACTTGTAATAAAGGATTTTATGAAGTCATAATTCCCTAATAGGAATAATTGGATATTCATAAAATCCAAGTGAAATGACTTAGACGTTAAATGAACTCTTAAAAGGGACAAACTATATTAAAGTATTTAAGAATTAAAAGGTATTATTGCAAGTCTTTTATACTTGTAATAAATACATTATTTAATCAAGTCATAATTCCCTTATAGGAATAATGGATATTTGAGAAATCCAAGAAAAGACTTTGGCATTAGATAAAGTTCTTAAAGAATACTAATATGTTTAAGAATTGGAAGTATCGTTTCAAGTGTATTATACTTGTTAGATACAGTAATCAATAAAGGTCATGATTCCCTAAACAGGAATAGTGGATATTCGCAAATCCAAAGGATGACTTAGATAATTGATTAATTCTTAAAGAGTTAAACTATAAGTTTTGACTAGGTCAAAAAGTAGTAGTTTAAGTAATGCTTGTTTCCATAAAATTTAGTGGGAGCTATGACTAATATATTCATTAGAGGTACTAATGAATATCGTAAGTTAGTTAGGATATTAACAACAAGGTTTTACCAAGTCGTTAGCCAAAGAGTTAAGAGAAATAATAAATGATCGTTAATTAGACTATTACAAACCTAATAGCGTGATCACAAGTCTTGTGATTAATTATTGCATATCTAATAGGTTGTTCACACTCCAGTGGATAACATAATCATTTAAGGAAATTTTTTAAAGTAGTAATGATATATCTACAAATCAAGTAACTAAAAGAGGCTTTAGTTATAAGGAGAATTTTATGAATTCAAGAAACTAAGGAGTTAATTTCCAATCCTCCTATGTTTACCGAATTTCATTAAAGGCAAGACTGGAATATGTTCTAGATTGTTGCAAGAACAAAATCTAGCAAAGGTAAAAGAAATAGTATTTTTCAAATACTTGTCTTATGTCTTTAGTTTAATAGAAATGACTGGTTTAGTGATAAAGTTACAATTAAGGTTGTAAAAGTCATTAAGTAATCAACACGAACAAAAGGAATAAGTAATGATCCAATAATAATCCGGTATCGATGTCCATTGAGGAATAATACATGAGTTAGTATCATTGTTATTCAGACTTTGTATGTTTTACAATATCCATGAATAAAAGTCCTTTTATTCAAAAAGATACAAATCCGTGAATACTCGTCTTGGTGGGAACCATGATGGGACGTTATCGTCATCGCGATATTTGGTGGTAGATTCGAAGTTCTTCGAAGATAGCTACACAAGTTTTGTGTAAACCAAATATCGGTGATATTCTGTTGGAGATTGACGAATATTGGATTGACCACCGTGACAATACTTCGTGGTTGAAAATGGTGTATTTTGGATTATGGTTTGTTTACATTGATTAGGTTTCTCGAGATAATTTAAAGTTGCTTTATTCCTTATGAAATTAAACAATTCGTGGTTGAAAAATTCAAAAGTATTGTTCACTAGGATTGTCTTTAAGCCTGAGGTATTTGGTTTGGGATACAATGAGTAATGTGCTTTGGTTCGTCTTAGACAAGTCTGAAATATGTTTGTCATACGAGGCCTTACTGGGTACAAAGGAAGTTGTAATTTGAATCAAAATATAACAAGATGGTAATTGTACCTCCTTTTTAGGAGAGATATTTATGGTCCCTTTGACATGATGAGATAACTGGAAAGTGCATGGCCATGCCCAAACGAACTGATTCGTTCTTTGTCGTTTATCACAACAGTTTGAATCAAGAAGTCATAAAATGATTTCGAATACAGGAGTTGATAATTTCTACCATGCTCGTATTCGTTATCACAAATATCGTGCTGCAAGAGATAAACCTAACATAGTTGCCCAAGAAGTAGAGACAAAGTGTTCTTTACTAGGAGACACTATTAAAGAGTTTTTCATAAACTATACCTGGGTTACGTAAGCTGTTTTTATGGGGTTGGTTACCTACATGCGCATCTAGAAGGCCACTGTAGCTCGTATCATTAAGACAAAGGTTACGAACTTGCACAAGTGGGAGTCTGAAGGATTTATGTGCACAGTTAGTCAACCTATGATGATACATCCATGCCTATGAAACACTTAAGGGTCACACCGGTGAGTGCATGTAATACGAGCAAGATATGCAATGATACTACGAAGAGGAATGATTCATAATAGTCATTATGAATCAATTAAAGTATTAAGTTAAGTTTAACTTATTACTAGATTAGTTTAACTAACTAATTAATACAAGTGTTTGTACATTACTAGTTGAGTAAATATACAATGTGTTAATTATAGATTATCCATAATATGGTTTAAAGCTATTAAATCATATAAGTAATTGGATAATATTGTTGTATAAATTATATAAAGGTTATTATATAATTAATTATTAAAAGTATAAATACAAGTATATAATCCGTGTATATGGGTACCGAATTATTAGTGTATTAATACTAGACATTTAATAGTTAAGTGCAACAATAATAAACTAGTTAAACTATAAGGGATGGAAGTGTAAAAAGACAAGTTTAATTAAGAGATTAATCTTAATTAAACTAGAAGGGCCCTAAGTGAAAGTCCTTCTATTATAAATAGAAGGCTTAGGGATCACTTATGAGGTTACACCAAGAAGCCGAAACCCTAGCCCCCACCCTCCCTCCATTCGGCCGAAACTTGGAACACAAGTTTGTGTTCTTCGTTCTTCGTGTTCTTCGTGTTCTTCAAGTATTGAAGAACAAGTTCGTTGCTTAGATCAACTAGAAGATCGCTCGATTTGTTCATCATCAGTGGATCTATCTTAAGCAAACAACATGGTATGTTTTGGGAAAACTTGTTTCTCCCTTCTCCCCTCTTGGACGAGTTCGACCAAAGAACCCTAGGGTTCTTTGGTTGATGGTCGAACGAACCACACAAGCAATGTGTGTGTTCAAGTTCTTCGTACAAGGTTTCTTTCTTGTTAATCTAATCTAGATTTCCAACATCCCAATGCTTTAGGGTTTAAGGATTAGGTTTAATCCCACTACCGCTTTTAGGGATTAAATCAGCTAGTTGGTTTTAACCGGTCAAGAACAAATTCATGTTCTTGGTCAGCAAGGTTTCGAACCAAGCATACTAGGTGGTCGGTCCTATGGGTCGATCAGGCATGAGTGAAACCCTTCACTCCTGACGTAGCAGAACACTATGTTGTGAAATCAGAAGCACAATGGTCAGATGCTGAAAAACGACTTGTCCATATTAAAAATAAAGGAAGAGATGTGCTTTTTCAAGCAGTTAGTGATGAACTGTATCACAACATTCAATTTTGTGACTCAGTCAAAGAAATGTGGGAGAGGCTGGCTGAAGTGTATGAAGGCACATCTGTTATGCGTGAACACAACAAAAACATGCTCATTCATGACTACGAGCTGTTTAAAGCCAAGCCTAGTGAGACTATAGCTCAAACATTCAATCGTTATAACATTCTGTTAAACGAGCTAAAGTCTCATGTGGTTGAAAAGGACGATATGTCCAAAATGTGTACGTTCATGGCTGCTCTTCCTTCTAAATGGGTACCATTATAACTTGCATGAGTACATCAGCTACTCTAAAAGATTATACTCTTTCTTCTCTCTGTGGTATGTTTCTAAGCCATGAGAGAACCGTACTCAACAAATTTCAACCTCCAAAGGACTCAAAAGTGAGTTCCTCAGGATCTTCTGCTGCTCTTGTTTCTATAAACAAACCAAGCAAGATTGAATATCCTCCCTCAGATGATGATGCTGACACAACTTCAGCTGTTGATTTGTTCAACGTGCCTGAGGTCAGCATCGAAGAGATCGATGAAGATGAAGACAATGAAGCTCTTATAACTGAGCTTTCCTTACTTGTTAAAAATCGAAAATTCTTCAAAGGTAAATCTGGCTCTTCAGATAGAAGCTAAGGCTTCCAAACCCTCTGGAAGTGCGCCCGATATCTATGAGATTACTTGCTACAGCTACAACAAAAAGGGACACTATGCTAAAGACTGCAAGCAAAAGAAAGTAAGTTCATCATCTTCAGTTGGTGAGTCCATTGAAGAAAAATACAAAAAGCTACAAGCCTTCACCAAGAAGATCCTTGAAGAAAAGAAGGCACTTGCAGGGCAAAGTTGATGACAAGGGTCTAGTAGCTGAAACTCACGATTGGGCTGACTCTGGTGACAGCTCATCTGATGATGATGAACCAATGGCCACCATGTGTTTGATGGCTCGTGCTGATGAAAGTATTACCACTGATGATGCTGGTTCATATCAATGGGTCAACATAGTTCACAAAAAGGTAACTTCTCTAACCTCTGCTAAGGCTTCTGAAGCCAAAGAAATTGTTGATTCTATTATCTGTGACTTGCATTTTATTGATCAGCTGAAAGGTGAATATTTGGATAAACATAATGCTATTTTACGAGAAAATGCTTTTTTAAAAGAAAGACTAACCAGTCACAAAAATTTAAAAGAAGAACTTTCTGAAACGAAATTTATAAATTCAGTTCTCCAACATGATCTAAATGAAAAAGTTAAAGAACTTGAAGCCATTAAAAATATTTGTGAATCATGGTCTCGTTCATCCAAACGCGTGAGTGAATGTGTTAACTCACAGATTCCTAGTCAAGTACAAGCTGTATTAGGAGGAGATTTCCTTGCTGCAGCCGTTGTACCTGACAGCAGTACGGATGATCCGTATTACTCTTCAGCTGATGCTTCTGTGCCAGCTGAAGAGTTGGTGTTTGGTTGCTTTGTTAAGTCTACCAAAACCTATGGTACTGAGATGTCCTCAGAAGATCCTTTTGAAACTACTGGTGAAGAATCATCAGCTGATTCTTCAGCCATGGTTGTTAGGACACCCACTGTAGTAATTGTTGAACCAAGTAAATCTATCTTGAGTTCAGCACCTGTTGTCTCTGCTGCTAGACCTCAAAGGAAGACTAGCAAGATGACAGCTAAGAAAAGTGTTCTTACACCCTTTAAGGGTGAGTCAGCTGGAGTTCGTACTTGAGCTGCAAAGAACAAAGGTAAGAGTGGTTCTAAAATCATTCAAAGTCGTTCTTTTGCTGGTTCTGTCAAACAACTGAAAGGAAAGGTCAGTAAGCTGAGATCACTCGTTCAAATTTTTACTATCTCTGATAATCAGAAAATGAAAGGGATTTTGGGTCTAGTACCCAACCCTGCTGCTTTACCTTCCACTCCACAACAAAAGAATAGAAAATGTTGTAAGTGTGGAGACCGTGGACACTTAGCAAGTGAGTGTGACATCACGAGCTTAAGACCTTCTCCAACTTCAGCTTGTGAGCCCATTGAAAATCCAACCCCTGTGAGTTCCAGCAGGAAATCACAATGACCCACCAAAGTGTGGTGTGACAACTCGACATTTCGGGTAAGTCAAATCATTTCATTTCATTTCCTACTTTCTATATTTAGAAAGTTTTCATTTTTAGGAACTTTCTCATTTCGTATTATTTCTAATTTTAGAAAGTTTCCATTTTTAGAAACTTTCCTCATTTCATTTCATTTCTATATTTTTGGCACATAAGTACATCATTATTTTCACCATACATTAGTTTTGACTATTTCAGTCAACACAACATTTTATTTTACTTCATGGTGACATTACACAAAATCATTTCTAAAAACCATTACATATACAATAAAACATTAAATGTTTAATAAAACGCAATGCGTAACGATTTAAACCGAAAAACCTACACATCTACGTTATTTTGGACCCATTTGACCGAAATTTAGCTTTCTTGTGAGGCAAGTCTCGGCCAAGTCTCATCATCATCATCATCATCATCATCATCATCCTCACGTTTGAAAGCTTAAGCCTTATCCTTATCTCGGTTTAAACCAGTTTGAATCCAACTCAAACTCCATATAAAGCCTACCTATAAATACAAGCCCTTATTTAACCTTTTTCTCTCTTGTTTCATTTGGCCAAGCACTTCCATCCGTGCCCTCTTGTGCTCGAATCCCAAGCCATTCCAAAAACCTGGCTCGTTTCGTTCGTATCTTGAATGTACACCGAAAATCCTTATTTGTTTCTCTTATTTTCGATTTTATGCAAACAAAATTGAGACCATGGCCGAAGGCCAATTGGTCTCGGCTCATTAACTTATTCGAACCATGGATGCATTGTTCACCATGCATGAATTCATGTTTTTAATCGTTTATGTTTTCGGTATTCTTCGTATTGATCCATTACTTGTTTTGATAGTAAACGAAACCCTTTTAATCTGAATTATTGATATGTTAATCACAACGAAAAACCAAACAAAACCCTAAAATTTCATAATTTTTGGAATTTGTTCGCCTCGTTTTTTACCTAAAAACCGGTCAAAACCCTAAACCGAAAAACCCTAGCCGAAACCCTAGCTTTGAACCGGATTTCTGACCCTAACTAACTGAGTGGACTAGGTAACCCACTGAGTTGAATCAGACCTGTTCTTTGACCAAAGTTGACCCATTGATGAATTGGGCCAAGGCTCGAACTTGGCCCAAACCGATTTAACCCAATCCGGCCCATTTGATCCATAAACCCTAATTGGGCCAAGCCCATTTACTTGAGCCCAATCCGACCCAAAATACTTTGGGCCGAGCCCATACTCGGTCCAAATCGGGCCCAAACTCTAGGCCCATTACCCATTGGGCGGTAGCCCATTAAGAAGCACATATGGCCCATATCGTGGCCCATTAGCCCATTTCATTTCATTTCGGCTCATTTCATTTCATTTCGGCCTATTTCCTTTCATTTCGGCACAATTAATCCAACCAAACCCAATAAGCCCAATAAGGCGGGCCTGGCCCAAGTGCCGGCCCATTAGCCCAAATCTAGGCCCAATAGGCCCATAACCCCTCATCGTTTCAAAGTTGCGTAAACATAAACCGTTTTCAATAAACCAAAACTCTTTTATAATCAAACAATCAATACTAACAATATCATTACTCAAACAATACCATTATGGATCGCCTGTGCGTGATAGCTTAGACTTGTTAGGAACCTTGTGCTTTAGGCGCTTCGGGAACGTTTATATCCATGACTTTATAACACACACATGGGAGTTGCAGTTTTGATTGTGAACTTAGGGGGATGGGTATAATACCTCAATAGCCTTGCAGATTGTTGGGAATAACAGTCATATATGCCAAACTTATGATAAACCGTTTAGAAACAAACATTTTTATATCAAACCTTTGAGTTGTAGTTCATCTACAATTCCTTTACATTTCATTTTGGTTTATCAAATTTTTATACAATTACATTACTTTTTAACAGTCATAAATCATTTTCATATTACTCATTGGTAGCAAGCAAAACTATTTTCATACATTTTATCTAAACCCTGTGGATTCACTCAACAATTTAGTTGACCTTTTAAGTAATGTATTACAGGTAAGTTAGAGACTCAGTGAGCAATGGGGATGTGAGCAGCGATTGTCTTCTGGCCATTAACTATCTTTGCATTTTTGTTTTCAAACAATATTTTCATTTTAAAACTTACCATTTTAGGAAAATTTCTATTCTTAGCAATGAAACTTATTTTAGATTTTATTGCGCGGTTGTTTGATTACTATTTCGCTTGCTTTAATAACATGAACGTTATACCTCCGTTCTTCCGCAAAACATTTAGTGAGGTAAAACTCATTTTTGGCGGGGTGTGATAGATTGGTATCAGAGCAATGGTTTAGTGAACTAGCAAGCCTAGTCTATAACTTCTAAAATATTTTTGGATAAAAACAAAACTTTTCAAAACCCAAAACTTATTTCAAAAACAAAAGTTCATGGCACACTGATTCTCACATTTTTTTTGCGCTTTTAGTATTGCCTTAGCTGTCTTAGCAAACCCTTAATTGATTTCTATTAGTAGAAATTAGTTAGTTTGATTTAGTATGATTTGCCTAATAACATCTTCATCTTGTGTGCAAATTATATTAGATGTCATCTCATATGTCGCCTTTGAGTGTTATCGATATCTCTTCCGATTTCGATGGTGATCGTCATAATGCGCCAGTTGTCCCAGTGCCAGTAATGGTGCAACCTCCTGTTATTCCACGACATCGTCGCCTAAGAAGACGTCCTATACCTATTTTCCCAAATGATCCTCCACACCAGCTCGTGGTCAGCGTCCTATTGTTTATCGTAAGCGTGAGGGTGGTATTATATACCTATGTTCGCCTGCTAAACCCAAGCGTGACATTGCCCCAAGAACTCCTCGTCGTCGAGCACCAGTGCCAGAACCAGAGCCTAAATCCGAATCAGAGGCGCCAGCAGAATCAGACTCAGAACCAGAAGAAGAATCAGAACTAGAAGAAGACGATTCATCGTCTGATTAGATTATCGTCAAAACTATGTTTTCTTTTATTTTTCAAAATTTAACTTTTATATTATTAGGTTTTTATTTTACCTAGTATGGCGGGATGTGCCATATATGTCAAAATGTATTAGGAAATTATTAATAAAAGTCTTATTTTAGTATTATAAAAGATTTCATTTCTTTCTATATATTAGCAACTTTTTACTTAAATTATTATTTCATCTGCGTCTACTACTACGTCTATTATTACGTCTACTACTATGACTACTGCTATTTATTATAATAATAATACTACTTCATGATTTCATTATGTATATGTACTAATTGAATATTTTCCTTTGCTTAACATAAATTCATTTGTCAAATTATCAATAATTCGTTATGGCTCGAGGAAGTGGTGAAACTGTGGAACAATGGTATTAACACGTCTCGATATGAATGTTTCTCGCGATTTCGAATTTTCCTTTCTTAATCCATTTTGTCTTATTTCTTTTCTTTCTAATTTTAGATCCCAATGTTAATCGTCAAGGTTGTTCGTTTAAGACCATCACTACTTGTCATCCTCCGACGTATTCTGGAACCGAAGGAGCTATTGCTATCATCCACTGGATTGAGAAGGTGGAATCCATCTTCGGTATCATCAATTGTGCTCCTGAGAACATGGTGAAATTTGCTGCAAGTATCCTGTCCAAAGAAGCTTTATCCTGGTGGAATTCCCTAGTGCAAGTCTTAGGTCGTGCAGCTGCTGATGCTATGACTCGGGATACGTTCAAAACCCAGCTGACTAACAAGTTCTGTCCAAGAAGAGAGCTAGAGAAAGTGGAAATTGATCTATGGAATCTGTCCGTGGAAGGATCAGACATTACAACCTACACCACTAAGTTCCAAGAACTAACTCGTCTTGTCTCTCATATGGTTTCCCCTGAATTTAAGCGAATTGAGAGATATCTCCAAGGTCTTCATAGTCTCATTCGAACTCATGTCATTGCATCTGAACCCTCGACATTCGAAGATGCTGTCAACCGAGCTACGCGGCTAACTGATGATGCTTTAAGGAGTGGTTCGTTCAAAGAGAAAGGTGTGGTGGCTAGCAACTCTAAAGCTTCTGAATCGTCAAGCAACGACAATGGTAAACGTTCCTACAACAATCAGCAAGATCTTAAGGGAAACAAGTATCGAAACACAAAGAATTATGCTGTAACAAATCAGAATAATCGTGACAACCAGAACAACCAGTCGAACCAGCAGTACAAGCAGTATGGTGGCAACAAGCCCAAGTGTAGCAAACGCAATTGGCATCATGATGGTAACTGTCCGAAGTGTTTTAGGTGTGATCGTTTTGGTCATACTTATCGCGACTGCAAGTCTAACATCCTCCCAAAGACTCCTCTGTGTTTCGAATGTGGTGATCCTAACCACTATCGTAATCATTGGCCTAAGCTCGATCGTAATCGTAATGATAATCACAACAACAACAATAATAACCGCAACAACAATCGTAATGGCAACAACAAAAACAACAACAACGCTCGTCAAGCTGCATGTGGTAGAGCTTTTGTCATTGGTGCCCAAGAAGCTGTTGATAATCCTAATATCGTTTACCGGTACGTTCATCGTAAACAATCATTTCGCTTCTATTTTATTCGACTCAGGCGCCGATTTGAGTTTCGTGTCTATTGACTTTAGCAAGTGTCTAGATTGTGACCCAGAGAATTTAGATATAGACTATGAAATTGAGTTAGCTAATGGCAAGTTGATTAGATCTAGTGAGGTCTACAAGAATTGTGTGTTAGACCTAGAGAACCGTTTGTTTGATATTGACCTAGTGCCAGTAGAATTAGGTAGCTTTGATATAGTCGTTGGTATGGACTGACTATCTAAAAATCATGCAGAAATTATATGATATTCTAAACAAATTCGAATTCCTTTGCCAAACAAACAAACATTAATAATTTCTGGTGAAAAAAGAAACAACAACATTAAAATCATAAGTTCTTTGAAAGCCCAAAAATATCTTCGCAAGGGATATCAATCATTCCTTGCCCATGTCATTGATAAATCATCCAAAGATCGTAAGATCGAGGATATCCCAATCGTTTGTGATTTTCCTGGTGTGTTTCCTGATGAACTGTCTGAGTGCCTGGACTACCTCCTCCTTGACAAGTCGAATTTCGTATTGATCTAATTCCCGGTGCTACACCTATTGGTCGTGCACCATATCACCTTGCACCTTCTGAGATGCAAGAACTTTCTTCGCAATTGGAAGAACTCATTAACCTTGGTTTCATTCGACCGAGTTTCTCGCCCTGGGGAGCTCCGGTAATTCGTGAAGAAGAAGGATGGTTCGATGAGAATGTGCATCGACTATCGTGAGATAAACAAAGTGACCATTAAGAATCGTTATCCTCTTCCTAGAATCGATGATCTTTTCGACTAGCTCCAAGGATCTAGTTTCTATTCCAAGATTGACCTTCGTTCAGGTTATCACCAATTGAAGGTACGTGATGAGGATGTACCTAAAACCGCTTTTCGAACTCGCTATGGTCATTATGAATTCCTCGTAATGCCATTTGGTTTAACCAATGCACCAGCAGTGTTCATGGATCTCATGAATAAAGTGTGTAAGCAATATCTTAACAAATTGTTCATCGTCTTCATAAATGATATTCTCATCTGTTCTCGAACAAAATCCGATCATGAAGAACATTTGAAGATCATACTCGAGCTGCTGGAGAAGGAGAAGTTGTATGCTAAATTGTCCAAGTGCGAGTTTTGGCTTCGTGAAGTCCAATTTTTAGGCCATGTCATAAATGAAGATGGTATTCATGTTGATCCTGCCAAGATTGAAGCAATAAATAATTGGGAAGCTCCAAAGATCCCAACCGAGATTAGACAATTTCTTGGTCTAGCCGGTTACTACAGAAGATTCATAGAGAATTTCTCCAAGATAGCTAAAGATTTAACATTGTTGACACAAAAGGATGAGAAATTCGTCTGGGGTGAAAAGCAAGAAATTACCTTCCAAACCTTGAAAACCAAATTGTGTTCCGCGTCAATCCTCTCTCTCCCTGAAGGAACTGAAAACTTCGTAGTCTACTGTGATACTTCACATCAAGGTTTAGGCTGTGTGCTGATGCAGAACAACAAAGTGATTGCCTATGCCTCTCGTCAACTGAAGAATCACGAGAAGAACTACACCACTCATGATCTTGAGCTTGGTGCTGTGGTGTTTGCGGCGAAGATTTGGTGACACTACCTCTTGGTACCAAGTGTACGATATTTACAGACCACAAAAGTTTGCAACATATTTGACCAGAAGGAACTCAACATGAGACAAAGAAGGTGGGTGGAGTTTGTGAACGACTATGATTGTGAAATCAAGTATCATCCTGGTAAAGCCAATGGCGTGGATGATGCCTTAAGTTGTAAAGAGCAACCAAAACCTCATCGTGTTCGCGCCTTGCCTATCTCGATCCAAGCAAATCTTTCCTCCCAAATTTATCCCTTCCAAGTTGAAGCGTTGAAGATCGAGAATATGAAGGATGAATCTCTTCGTGGTATGGAAAAACAGTTGGAATCCAAATCAGATGGAACTCTCTATTTCATGAATCGTCTATGGGTTCCAAATCATGGTAATTTTCGTATGAAGATTCTTGATGAAGCTCATAAATCTAATTATTCCATTCATCCCGGTGCTGACAAGATGTACAAAGATATCAAGGAATTATATTGGTGGCCAAATATGAAGAAGGAAATTGCTGTGTATGTTAGCAAGTGTTTAACTTGTTCGAAAGTGAAAGCAGAAAACCAGAAACCGTCCGGTCTACTTCAGCAACCATAAATCCCTGAATGGAAATGGGATAGAATAACTATGGATTTTATAACCAAGTTGCCTCGTACTTCTAGTGGTCATGACACAATTTGGGTAATTGTTGATCGATTGACCAAGACTGCTCATTTTATTCCAATCAAAGAGACCGACCAGATGGAAAAACTTACAAGAATTTATTTGAAAGAAGTCGTATCTCGTCATGGTGTGCCGATCTCTATCATATCTGATCGTGACAGTCGTTTTACATCTCGAATTTGGCAATCATTGCAAAAATCTCTCGGTACTCGCCTCGATATGAGTACTGCTTATCATCCACAAACTGACGGCCAAAGTGAAAGGACTATCCAAACTCTTCAAGACATGCTGAGAGCCTGCGTCATAGACTTCGGTGGAAGTTGGGATTCTCATCTTCCCTTAGTTGAATTTTCATACAACAACATCTACCACACCACTACTGAAGCAGCGCCATTCGAAGCTCTTTATGGAAGAAAGTGTCGCTCTCCACTTTGTTGGTTTGAAGTGGGTGATAGAAAAATTACTGGTCCTGAGATACTACAAGAAACAACAGACAAAATCTTTCGAATCAGAGATCGCATCAAAGCTGCCAGAGATCGTCAAAAGAGTTATGCTGATAATCGCCGCAAGCCTCTAGAAATCGCAGTGGGCGATTATGTTCTTCTTAAGGTCGCACCTTGGAAAGGTGTTATTCGTTTTGGCAAGAGAGGAAAATTGAATCCTCGATATGTTGGACATTTTTAAGTTATTGAAAGAATCGGTGAAGTTGCATATCGTCTTCGTCTGTCCAGCGAAATCAGCAACATTCATAACACATTTCATGTTTCTAATCTTAAGAAATGTGTGCATGTTCCATCTCTTATCATTCCTGCTGAGGATATTTCTATTAATGAGCGTCTACACTTCACTGAAGAACCTATTGAGATATCAGACTGGAAAGAGCAAAAGTTGAGGAGAAGCAAAATCAGAATTGTCAAAGTCAGATGGAACTCAAAAAGAGGTCCTGAATTCACGTGGGAGCGTGAAGACCAAATGAAGAAGAAGTATCCTCATCTATTTCTCGTTGTCTCTCCTGTCCATGCTTCGTCTTAAATTTCGGGATGAAATTTCTTCAACAGGGGAGAATGTGACAACTCGACATTTCGGGTAAGTCAAATCATTTCATTTCATTTCATTGGTCTCGGCTCATTAACTGATTCGAACCATGGATGCATTGTTCACCATGCATGAATTCGTGTGTTTAATCGTTTATGTTTTCGGTATTCTTCGTATTGATCCATTACTTGTTTTGATAGTAAACGAAACCTTTTTAATCTGAATTATTGATATGTTAATCACAACGAAAAACCAAACAAAACCCTAAAATTTCATAATTTTTGGAATTCGTTCGCCTCATTTTTTACCTAAAACCGGTCAAAACCCTGAACCGAAAACCCTAGCCGAAACCCTAGCTTTGAACCAGATTTTTGACCCTAACTCGCTGAGTGGACTAGGTAACCCACTGAGTTGACTCAGACCTGTTCTTTTACCAAAGTTGACCCGTTGATGAATCGGGCCAAGGCTCGAACTTGGCCCAAACCGATTTAACCCAATCTGGCCCATTTGATCCATAAACCCTAATTGGGCCAAGCCCATTTACTTGAGCCCAATCCGACCCAAAAGCCTTTGGGCCGAACCCATACTCGGTCCAAATCAGGCCCAACCCCTAGGCCCATTACCCATTGGGCCTTAGCCCGTTAGGAAGCACATATGGCCCATATCGAAGCACATATGGCCCATATCGTGGCCCATTAGCCCATTTCATTACATTTCGGCCCATTTCATTTCATTTAGGCCCAATTAATCCAACCAAACCAAATAAGCCCAATAAGGCGTGCCTTGGCCCAAGTGCCGGCCCGTTAGCCTAAATCTAGGCCCATAACCCCTCATCGTTACAAAGTTGCGTAAACATAAAACGTTTTCAATAAACCAAAACTCTTTTATAATCAAACAATCAATACAAACAATATCATTACTCAAACAATACCATTATAGATCGCCTGTGCGTGATAGCTTAGACTAATTAAGAACCTTGTTCTTTAGGCGCTAGGAATCTCTAAGGATCCATCAGTGAAGTTTTGTATTCTAAGCTAAGCATCAGATGAGTCTACAACCCTTTTTACACTTTTACTGTTTTATAACTTATGGAGTGAAAAACATAACATGCTACTGCTTTACATTTACTGGTTTATACTTGACTGAATTACATTACATTTTTATGGCATGACAAACAATTCATTATACCGTACTAAGTTCAGCCTTCATTAAGTAGAATAACTACACCCTGGATATACGTATAGTACTATCGGCAAATACTCAGCCTCCCACATTCATTGATCTCTACTTGGTTTATCCAAGACACTTTGGGAACGTTTATATCCATGACTTTATAACACACACATGGAAGTTGCAGTTTTGATTGAGAACTTAGGAGGATGGGTATAATACCTCAATAGCCTTGCAAACTATTGGGAATAAAAGTCATATATGCCAAACTTATGATAAACCGTTTACAAACAAACATTTTTACATCAAACATTTGAGTTGTAGTTCATCTACAATTCCTTTACATTTCATTTTGGTTTATCAACTTTTTATACATTTACATTACTTTTCAACAGTCATAAATCATTTTCATATTACTCATTGGTAGCAAGCAAAACTATTTTCATACATTTTATCTAAACCCTGTGGATTCACTCAACAATTTAGTTGACCTTTTAAGTTATGTTTTTCAGGTAATCTAGAGACTCAGTGAGCAATGGGGATGTGAGCAGCGATTGTCTTCTGGCCATGAACTATCTTTGCATTTTTGTTTTCAAACAATCTTTTCACTTTAAAACTTACCATTTTAGGAAACTTTCTATTTTTAGAAATTTCTATTTTAGCAATGAAACTTATTTTAGATTTTATTTCGTGATTGTTTGATTACTATTTTGCTTGCTTTAATAACATGAACGTTACACCTCTGTTCTTCCGCAAAACATTTAGTGAGGTAAAACTCATTTTTGGCGGGGTGTGACATGTGGGTTCCAAAAAGAACTAACTCTTTTAATTCTTGTGCAGGGCGATCAAAGCAAACATGTCTGGTATCTAGACAGTGGTTGCTCAAGACATATGACTAGATACAAATCCCTGCTTGAAGAGTTCGTAGTTAGCACTGGTCCTCCAGTGATATTTGGTGATAATGGAAGAGGCTCTTCTGAAGGTTATGTATCCATCTTTAATGGGTCTATAAAAATCACAAGAGTTGGCTATGTGAATGGACTGAAACATAATTTAATCAGCATTAGCCAACTATGTGATGCAGAGTTCTCAATGAACTTTAATAAATACAGAGGAACGGTGACGGATAAAAGTGGAAAAGTTGTATTAATTGCACCAAGAAATAACATCGTTTATACACTTGACATGAATACTTATAATCAAGAAGTTTATCTATTCTCTCATTCCACTGAAGAGCTAAACTGGCTGTGGCACAAAAGGCTATCTCACTTGAACTTCAAAAACATATCAAAGCTGGCTCGAGGTCATCTAGTGAATGGCTTACCACAGATCAAGTATGAAAAGGATAAGCTTTGTTCAGCTTGTGAACAAGGTAAACAACACAAAAGCTCCTTCAAATAAAAGCAATGCTTCTCCATCGAAAACTGCCTGCATATGCTCCATATGGATCTTTTTGGTCCTATGTGTACTGAAACTCTAGGTGGAAAGAAGTATACACTTGTTATCGTTGACGAATACTCACGATAAACTTGAGTTATATTTCTTCGTCACAAAAGTGATGCAGCTGATGAAATTATCAAGTTCATCAAAAAGATGGAACTTCTAAATGGGTCTAGAGTCAAGATGCTGAGATCAGACAATTGTACTGAATTCAGAAACAGTACACTGGAAGACTTTTGTTCAAAAGTTGGGATCTCACAAAACTTTTCAGCTGCTAGAACACCTCAACAAAATGGTGTTGCTGAAAGAAGAAACAGAACCCTGATAGAAGCTGGAAGAAAAATGCTTGCTGAGTCAAACATGCCAAAACAATTCTGGGCAGAAGCTATCAATACAGCTTGTTTTACTCAAAACAGGTCTCTCTATGTGAAGAGACACAAGAAAACTTCTTATGAGATTCTTCGTCAAAGGAAACCATACATTGGTTTCTTTCATGTATTCAGTTGTGTGTGTTTTGTGTTAAACACACGAGATCAGCTAAGAAAGTTCGATTCTAAAGCTGATGAGGCCATTTTCTTAGGGTATTCCACTGTATCTAAGGCATACAGAGTTTGCATCAAAAGAAGACAAACATTGGAAGAATCTATGAATGTTACTTTTGAAGAACATTCAAAGGCCTTACACCCCACCTCTGCTGATGCATCTGACTCATTTCAGAGATCTGCTGAACCATCATCTGATGATGCAGCTGAAGTATTTTCTGATGCTTTGAATCTTTTTGATGTTCCAATAAATGATTCAGATGACACGTTTCATGATGCTCCTACATATCTTGTAGATATTGCCGCTGTTCAACAAGAAATTCCAACATCAAGAGCATCATCCAGGGCTACATCCAACTCTAGGCCACCTCTTCATACTTCAAGAAGATTAGTTCAAAATGAAGTACTGAATCCTTCTGAGCATTCAGCCGCTCAACAAGGATCAAATTATGTTGATCTTCCTCTTCTACGGCGGCTCCTCAATCTAAGTGGACCTCTGAACATCCAATTGATTTAATCATTGGAGATCCACAACAAGGAGTGGTCACAAGAAGTAAGGCATCATGAAATCTATGCTTATGGTCGTGTTTCTTGGCTGCTGAAGAACCTAAAAATATTAAAGCCGCCTTGGAAAGCTCCAGTTGGATTCAAGCAATGCAGGAAGACTATAATTGGTACCAAGTGTGTGTTTAGGAATAAAATGGATGAAGATGGTGTGGTTATCCGTAATAATGCTAGACTTGTTGCACAAGGATATAGATAGGAGGAAGGAATCGATTTCGATGAAACATTTGCCCTTGTAGCAAGGCTTGAGGCTATAAGAATATTTCTAGCCTACGCTGCATACAAAAACTTCACATTTTTTCAGATGGATGTGAAAAGTGTGTTCTTAAATGTAAAGCTGCAAGAGGAAGCTTATGTTAAGCGACCACCAGGTTTTGAAAATCCTAAGTATTTAGACTATGTGTTTAAATTGGATAAGGCGCTGTATGGGTTGAAACAAGCTCCTTGTGCATGGTATGACACACTTTCCACTTTCCTTCTAGAAAATGATTTCACTAGGGGAAAGATTGATAAAACCTTATTCATTCGAAAAATCAAAGGTGATATCATTCTTTGTAGACGTTTTTCAAAACTTATGTCTACAAAGTATGAGATGAGTATGATGGGTGAATTAACTTATTTTCTTGGCTTACAAGTTAAGCAATCTAAAAATGGAATTTTTATAAATCAAGAAAAATATATCAAAGATCTGTTAAAGAAATTTGATATGAATTCATCATCATCCATGAAGACTCCATGGCTCCTCCAAATAATCTAGATGTTGATTCAACTGGGAAATCAGTTGATGTCACATTCCACAGAGGAATCATTGGGTCTTTGCTCTATCTTAAAGCCAGCTGACCAGATATTATGTTTGCTACTTTCATATGTGCTAGGTATCAAGCTGCTCCTAGAGAATCTCATTTAATAGCTGCTAAGCGAATTTTGAGGTATCTTAAAGGTACTCCAAGCCTAGGTCTTTGGTATGCCAAAGACTCCGGAAAGACTCCGGGTTTGATCTAATCGGCTATTCAGATTCTGACTTTGCAGGTTGCAAGATGGATAGAAAGAGCACTACTAGAGGTTGTCAACTGCTAGGTGGCAAGTTAGTCAGCTGGACAAGCAAGAAACAAAATATTGTTTCTACCTCCACAGCTGAAGCGGAATACGTTGTTGCTGGAAGCTGTTGTGCTCAAGTCCTTTGGATGAAGAATCAGCTGATTGACTTTGATATGAACTTCTGCAAAGTGCCTATCTACTGTCATAACACAAGTGCTATCGCAATCAGCAACAATCCAGTTCTTCATTCTAGAACCAAACACATTGACATTAGGTATCATTTTTTTAGAGATCACATTGAATAAGGTGACGTGGAACTTCACTTCATTTCAACAGACCTTCAGCTGGCTGATTTGTTTACCAAACCTTTAGATGAAAAACGTTTCAATTTTCTAATCAGTGAGCTGGGTATGTTAAATGCTTAAATCACCTGCTGAAGTACTATCAGCACCTGATAAGTTCACCTTGTCATTTAGTACATTCAGCTTGCTAAAACCGTTTGAATTTATCAATCAGCTGAATAATACATCTCAAAATGATACTTGTCAAGTTTTATAAGTTAAAACGGTTGGTTTTCCAGAAAAATGAATCTTTTATCCCTATCCACACGTTTCATAAAGTAAATATACACTCGAGTGGAAATATTTAGCATTTATGAGGGACAAGACATCCCTGACACCGAAACGGCTCCTCTATCCTTCCATGTCACATCATACCGATTTCTTCACAATCTCCAACAAGTCCATAGTTGGATTCCAACTATCCATTTTTGAAAACCGGTTGGAATTCAAATCTTTACCCTAAATGTTCTCTCCTTACCTATAAATACCCCTCAGCCTCTCATCTTCTTCCTCACCACCTTCAAACCCTTGTCTCTCTCTCTCACTACTCCCAAATGTCTAAGAAAACCCCAAAAGTCCCTTTCACCAAAGCAACCATCGAGTTCTCTCAAAACTCGAACTTGGTTGCTAACACCTCTCCACCGGAAAACCTCAAACAAATTTACCGTCCGGTCGGAAAATTTCTGCGTCACTGTCTTGTCAGTGGTGCATTCACTCGTGTCACCAAGAGTTTTTACGAACTCTTACGTGATTTCTGGTTCTCCGCCTCTATCTCTGGAGACAACATTGTTGCGCAAGTTGGAGATCATCAAATCTCTATATCTGTTGATGTTTTCCGCAGCTTGGGGGTTCGATTTTTTTCTCCCTGATGAACTCCCTCAGAAGATGAAGCCTTCTGAGGATGCAAAGTCAAGTCTGATCAATATCACTGGATATCGATTAGAAAAAGAAGATGACAGGGTTCCGATCTTTAAGAAGTCTCAGCTCGAGACCATGGGCTTACTTCTTCACGCACATCATTCAGTGCATCGGAGGTAACAATGGGTCTCAAAACTAGTGCAACTCAAAGCTTCAGACCTTCGTTGAAGCCCTAATCACCAGTCAGCGGATTGATTATGGAAAACTGGTTTTCGAGGAGGTCAAAACGAATCTCCAACTTGGGCAACAATGTTGTCTCCAGAGATAGAGGCGGAGAACCAGAAATCAAATCTCTATATCTGTTGATGTTTTCCGCAGCTTGGGGGTTCGATTTTTTTCTCCCTGATGAACTCCCTCAGAAGATGAAGCCTTCTGAGGATGCAAAGTCAAGTCTGATCAATATCACTGATATCGATTAGAAAAAGAAGATGACAGGGTTCCGATCTTTAAGAAATCTCAGCTCGAGACCATGGGCTTACTTCTTCACGCACATCATTCAGTGCATCGGAGGTAACAATGGGTCTCAAAACTAGTGCAACTCAAAGCTTCAGACCTTCGCTGAAGCCCTAATCACCAGTCAGCGGATTGATTATGGAAAACTGGTTTTTGAGGAGGTCAAAACGAAGCTCAAAGCAAAGGGAACTCGCATTCCCTAGATAAGATTCTTCACTCTCTGCATCACTCATGTGATGTATCATGAATTGGAGATTGATTACGATGACCTCGAGGGGGATTGGTTTCATGTTCGTCCTCTATCTGATATCATTTTCTCCTCTAAAAAGGAATATCTAAAAGATATTTCCCTTTCCTCATACATGCTGAAGATCATTAAAGATCATATTAGATCCAAACGGGATCACTCACAGGGCACCACAACAGAGAAATATGCCCTACAAGAAGGTATGTCCTTTTCTCATAAAGAGGGTCTTTCAGCAGCTAGTCGTCAGATAGCTGCTGATGAAAAACAACCCACTTCAAAAGGGACCTCTGTCCCTAATGATGTGGAAGAAGAGGTTGAGGATGTTGCTCCTCTTGCACGGAAGAAACGAGTGAAAAGATCAGCTCCTCGTCCTTCCATGCCCTCTCCCTCCTCTCTGCCCCCATTAACCGGTCTTTAGGTTCTTTCTTCATCTCTTCACTCTAGAGAAGAAGAGGCCACGACTGGTAGTGATGTGGCACTTGATGATGTTGATCTGGCGACAGCAGCATCATCGCGATTCAGCCAGGATCCTCTAGGTACTCACTCGAGTCCTAGAATGAGATTATTACCGTTAGAAGCAATGTCAGCATCTGGGGTTGATCCTTCTCATTTTTAGTTTGCAGTGTTTTTCTAGGAACTTCACCAACAATCGGAGTTTCTAGTCAATCATCCCTGGCTGGTCAACTTTCCCTTTCTCTTCACCTGCTGATTTCTCAACAAGTCAGCAGCCTTCAAAACGGCAATTTCATTCTTCAGGAGTTAGTGCCGGCTCCACCTTTCTGCGTAGCTCCTCGACTGATTCATTATCAGTCGTTGAAGAAGGGGAAAAACTCCACAAGCAACCTCAGTCTCTCGACAGACTGCTGGTGATGTTTTTGGCTCATCCCAAGCCACCCGTGAGTGAGCTGCACACACACCACCACCAACCTCTTCTTCTCTTTCTGAGTCATCAGTTGACGATAGTGTTAAGGCAAAAAGCCTTACCCCTTTAGGATCTTAAGATAACAAGACAACCTAGACTAGCTTAGATTAGATTGTAGAAATTAGCTAAGTCTCGGTGTGATACTGAGTAGGCAGTATGGCCACTCGGTATCAGAACTCAATATTGGGAATCCAATACTGAGTGGAAGGACTGAGTTACATTCTCAAATGTAACTGACTAAGATCAAATCCCTTGATCTTAGTCAATTTCCTTGACCGGTCCTTCCATTACTCCTTTGCCCATCTTGAAAGATCTCTATATCAATATAAATAGAGATCACTTGGCAAAGGAGTACACATAAATTTACTTTACACTTTTATATCTTTTGTAATTGATCAGTGGTATTGCTATACCGCAGCATACCACACTTAGTGGAATTACACATTTGACTCTAATACTGTGTTCATCACTTTAATTGTCTTAAGTCTAATTATTATATCAATTACACAAGTAATCCAGGGTTGTTGTGACCTAACAACTAGTATCAGAGCAGGCTAAATAAAATATTATTTAGTCGATCTATTACGCTGGCAGCCATTCCCTATACATACCCTCCCCAACCTTCAAAAATCAAAATGTCTTTCATTGTTGCACCAGTTATGTCTGGAAAGGGTGTGCCAATCTTTGATGGCAAAGATTTTCATCAGTGGAAGTTGAAAGCACAATGGTATCTTGAATCCATTCATCATGAAATGCTCACAGTACTGTCTGATGGTCCCATCATTCCACAAACTGTGGAACCCATTGTAGCTACTGACGATGCTCCTGCAAGCACAAGAACCATACCAAAACTGAAGCATACATGGACTGATACTGATCGTCAGTTGTATAGTTTTGACTCCAGAGCCAAAGCGGTGATTGGTAGTGTAGTTACCAAAGAAATATTGAATGCAATTATGAAATTGCCAACTGCAAAAGCTATGTGGGATAGCTTATCAGTCAACTATGAAGGCACATGTAAGGTGAAGTTGGAAAGAGCAACATGAGAAGAAAGTATGAAAACTTCTTCTCAAGTCCTAATGAAGACATCACCACTCTCTATAACAGGTTCAATATTGTTATCCATGATCTCATCAGTGTAGGGTTTGTGAAGGAAGAATGAGAACTTGTTCAAAAAATTCTGGACAGTCTTCCTCAACAATTATTTGACATGACAAACTCTGTCAATGCTGCTAACAACATTGAAACATACACTCTTCAAACATTGTATGGTTTAATGTTGAATCATGAGGAGAATAATGCTGCAAGACTGATCAACTGGAAGAAAACTGACAAGACATCCACCGGCATGGCTTTAGTTGTGCAACAGGCCTATACTGTCACTGAGCCTGAAGAGCCAGAGGTTGATCTTGCTGATGCTGAGGTAGAGGAACTTGAAACTCAAATGGCTCTCGTGTCTATGAAGCTGGATCAGTTGAAGAAGAAGAGGCTGGGTGTTAGCTCTTCTAATACTGACCCAAGATCAGGTCTATGCTACAGGTGTGGAAAGCCTGGACACATTGCTGCCAACTGTCATACAAAGTCATCTGAAACTTATCAGAATGATATGATTGCGTACCGAGCTAAACGGTAGAGGGACAAGTATGTCAAGTTGAAGAACTAGAGCAAGGGCAAGGGTGCAGCATGGAATGGAGCACCTCATCAGGAACTTTACTCTGAAGCTTGGATGGATGAAGAGCTCAGTGATGATGAGGAAAAAGTTTAAAACAAAGCCTTTATGGCTTTCACTGAAGAGGATTTGAAGAGCTCCTTTGAGAAGGATATCAAAGAAGCTGAAGGGATGAGTGTTCACACTGATTGGGATTCCACTCAGTTGTACAAGGTGAGTTCCTTTCATACTTATTGAGTGAATGAAAAAGAAAAGATTTTTGAGTACATGATTGTTGATCTTAAAACTTTAGTATAGAAAGAAAAAGCTTTAAAATTAACTATTCTTGAACTTGAAAGGGTAAATAATGAACATTTAGATAAATTAGCAATTTTAAAAATTTAGAATTAATATTTTTGAACTTACAAGACATGAACCAAAGATTAGCTGATAAAGCTCATTTACACAAACTGGAAAAAGAAAAATTTGAAAAACAGTGTAAATCTTGGGGAAATGCTTATATTAAATTAAATAAATGTCTAAATCAACAATTTCCAGAATATGTGAGGGCTGCACTTGGTGTTGATCCTCAGCAAAAAAATAGAAATAATTTGGCTGATTTATTTGAAGAATTTTCTGATATGAACCCTATTCAGTTTGTCAAATCAAAAACATTTTGTGAAATCGGATGTCAAACTGAGTCAGATGATGAGGACAAAATATTTTTTGATAAACCCATTGGTTCATCTATCCGTTCAAAGTGCTATATTGAACTACAAGAGCTCAGTATTGAATTTCCTGAAAAAGAAATTTCTGATACTGAACCCGAAGTAGTGCAGTATGACACATCTGTTGTTCCACCATTGAATTATTATTTAATACAACTACTTTTGAAAAATATAATGGAAATGAAACAACTTCTACATCTAGTGTTATAACTGATACTGAAGTTGCAGGAACAGAAAATTCATGTACTGAAGAAGCTAAAGAGCCTGTTAAAGTTGTCATTTTAATACATGATAATAAAAAACCAACTTCAACAGGATCTCCAAGTGACAAAAGCAAGAAATCTAAACATAATAAGACTTCTTTGCAAGATAAAAGGAAGAAACCAGATCAATCTCCTCCAAAACCGGTAAAAAATAATATTAGACCACCAATTAAAAATGACAAAAATAGCATTTTAAAATCTATTGGTGATCAGATTAAAATTTTAAGTCAAAAGTCTGCAAAACTTACTCATACTGATCAGTTCAGTCAAAAGAGAAACAATTTTCTAAAATTCCTTATGAAAACATGTTCAGGAACAGGCCTAGAAAATGTTATAGATGTCATCATATTGGTCATAAGGGAGATGAATGCTGGATTGATCTCTCAAATCCTAGGTACTCAGTACCAAAGAAGAAGAGAGAAAATCAGTCAGTATCACCAAAGAAAACCTCCAAGGTTACCCCTGAAGTGATACTGACCTCTCCATTTAAAGAGATCAAGTTTAAATCTGTTTCTCCTACCAAAGGTCCCATTCAAAAATGTGTTCCTAAAAGGAACTAATCATAATTTTGTGTCTTGTGCAGGGTGACAGAAAATGGTACCTAGATAGTGGCTGCTCAAGACACATGACTGGCAGTATGGAGTACCTTCTAAACTATACACCAGAGAAGGGTCCTTCTGTCAAGTTTGGGGATGATTCAATAGGAAAAACAAGAGGATATTGAGTGATCAAGGCAGGCAACATAACTTTCAAAAGAGTCGCCTATGTAGAGGGTCTGAAACACAATCTGCTCAGTATCAGCCAAATGTATGATGATGACAATGAAGCTCGCTTCAGGAAGACTGCAAGAATCATCTACAATGACAAGGGGCAACCTGTACTCATTGCTCGCAGAGAGAAAGATGTCTATGTGGTAAACTTGTCTGAATTAGACCCTACTATCCGAGTTTGCCTGCTTTCTAAAGTCAATCCAGAACTGAACTTGATGTGGCACAAGAAACTCTCTCACATCAACTTCAGAAACATCAACGAGCTCAGCATGAAGAAGTTGGTGAGAGGGTTTCCCACAATTACTTGTTCTAAAGATGAGTTGTGTACAGCATGTGAAATGGGCAAGCAGAAGAAGAGTTGAATTAAATCAAAAGTCAACCATTCAGTCAATGAATCTCTTACTATGATACATATGGATCTTTTTGGCCCCATCAGTACACCATCACTGGGCAAAAAGATCAATACACTGGTCATGGTTGATGAATACTCAAGATACACTTGGGTCATCTTCCTTAAGACCAAATCTGATGCTACCACAGAAATCATTGCCTTCATCAAAAGAGAAGAACTTCAGAAAGGCAACAAGGTCAAGCAACTAAGAAGTGACCATGGTACTTGGTTCAAGAACTCAGTATTAGCACATTTCTATGAAGACAAAGGAATCGTACAAAACTTCTCTGCAGCCTACACACCACAGCAAAATGGTGTTGTAGAAAGGAAAAATAGAACATTGATTGAAGCTGCAAGAACTTTGTTATGCCATGCTGGACTGGCACTGAGCTTCTGCGCTGAAGTTGTAAACTGTGCAAACTTTACACAAAACAGAGCTACCATAGTCCAGAGACACCACAAGACTCCTTATGAGTTATATCATGGCAGGGTTCCTAATGTGGAATATTTCCACATCTTTGGGAGTAAATGTTTTGTACTCAGTACTAAACAAAATCTCAACAAATTTGCTCCCAAAGCAAATAAAGGTGTGTTCATGGGCTATTCACCACACTCTAAAGCCTTCAGAGTGTTTGTTATATCAACAAAGGTGATTGAAGAATCCATCCATGTCACTTTTGATGAAAATCCGGATGTGCATTCTGATACAGCACAGGAGGACATAAGTGGTCTAGAAACCTTATGCAATCCAGAAAACTCCAATGCTGACTAGCCCAAGTTTCATCCATACTATGTTGATCATGGTATGAGTGATACTGATCAATCCAGAACTCAAAAAAATACAACTGCAACAAATACTGAGGTTCCCATTTTAGAGAACCCTAATACTGAGTTCCCAATTATTGATCTGAACAACTCCACATATGAAGAAGGTGAAACATCCAATACTTCCCAAGAATCCACCTCAGATCTGCAAAATGAAGAAGAACAGCAACCTGAACTGTCTAATACTGAACAAAGTTCAGATCAGTATCAGACAGACAACACCCCAGTTCAATAAGATATTGTTGATCTTGCTTCAAATGCTCCCTTAGGAAACAATCTAAGGGAACACGGAGATCATCCACACTCTAATATCATTGGTCAAATTGAACAAGGTGTCCAAACAAGAAGAAAGTTAGCCTTTGAACCCCAAGCCACTGCCAATTTCTGTTTCTTCTCAAGCTTTTTTTCTACCATGGAACCAAAGAAATCTTATGAGGCTTTATTAGATGAAGACTGGGTAGAAGCTATGCAAGAAGAGCTTACAGAATTTGAAAGAAACAAGGTATGGAACTTAGTACCACCCCCTGCTGGCAAAACTATTATTGGTACTAAGTGGGTGTTCAGAAACAAGATGGGCAAGGATGGTGTTGTAATCAGAAACAAGGCAAGACTGGTTGCTCAGGGCTACAAGCAAAAAGAAGGCATTGACTATGATGAAACTTTTGCACCAGTTGCAAGAATTGAAGCTATTAGGCTATATCTTGCATATGCAGCATTCAAGAACTTCAAAGTTTATCAGATGGATGTCAAGAGTGCCTTCCTAAATGGAAAACTGCAAGAGGAAGTTTATGTTAAACAACCCCCGGGTTTTGTTGATCCTAAATTTCCTAATTATGTTTTCAATCTTGATAAAGTTTTGTATTGGCTCCAACAAGCTCCAAGAGCCTGGTATGATACCCTGTCTGAGTACCTACTTGAAAATAAATTTACACGAGGTAAAATTGATAAGACTTTATTTTCAAAAAGGAAAGGGTCTGACATCTTACTCATTCAGATATATGTTGATGATATTATCTTTGGCTCCACTGACAAATCCATGTGTGATTGGTTTGCTAAGATAATGTCATCTCAGTATCAGATGAGTATGATGAGAGAACTTACTTATTTTCTTGGTTTACAAGTTGATCAAAAGCCTGATGGCACTTTTATAAACCAAAGTAAGTATGTGCATGACATGCTAAAGAATTACAAATTTGAAAATTTATCTTCCATGCTCACTCCTATGGGTACTCAAGATAAAATAAGTAAAGATGAGACTGGTAAGCCAGTATGTCAATCCACATACTGAGGTATGATTGGTTCTTTACTTTACTTAACAGCTAGCAGGCCTGATATCATGTTTGCAACATGTTTGTGTGCTCGGTATCAGGCTGATCCTAAGGAATCACATATGAAAGCTGTTAAGCGTATCTTTATATATCTTTCAGGTACTCCTAACATGGGTCTTTGGTATCCCAAAGACTCAGACTTTGACCTTGAAGGGTATACAGATACAGATTTTGCAGGTTGCAGGTTGCACAGAAAAAGCACAAGTGGAGGATGTCAATTCCTTGGTGGAAGATTGGTTGGTTGGTCATCCAAGAAGCAAAATTCAGTAGCAACTTCCACAAGAGAAGCAGAATATGTAGCTGCAGGAATTTGTTGTGCTCAACTCTTATGGATGCAGTATCAACTTATGGACTATGGGTTCAACTTTCAGAAAACACCCATTCATTGTGATTACAAGAGTGCTATTGCTATCACTGAGAACCCAGTCCATCACTCAAGAACAAAGCACATTGATATCAGACACCACTTTATTCGAGATGATATGGAAATGGGTAAGGTTGAGGTAGATTTTGTTCCTACAGAGGACCAATTGGCTGATGTGTTTACTAAACCTCTCTTTGAAGAAAGGTTTATGTATCTACTAGGGCAATTGGGCATGCTGAACCCTTAAATCTTCTCAAATTTCTCTGATACTGTCTGCTCAGTATTACTGCTAATACTGACCAGCTCAATATCACTCGTCTGGTTTATCAAAATTAAATAATTTTTATTTATTATTAATTTACAGATTAAATTAAATGTTTTTATATTTTTTTAATTTAATTTTGTTTTAACTCGGTATTGGAAGTCATGGAGTGTTAAAACTGATTCTAACCCCTATACTCCCCAACGGTAACCATTCTTACTAAGAAAGTTATCAATGGAACAGGATAAGGCTATCATTTCAGCGGGTTTAACTTCCCAATACCGTAATTATTGCCTTTTTACTATAAATAACCATTTTTCCTTTCAATTAAATCTTTTAACAGTTATTTCATACTTTCTCTTTCAATTCTCTCTGCGATTAACGATCTTACTCTCTCTTTGCAAGAAATTTTTCACTCACAAATCGCAGATTAAAGATGGAAAATTACAGATACATCGCACCCGATGTTGCACCGGCGACCCATTTTAGAAACGATGAAGTGCCCAAGTTCGCGAGGAACAACATCACTGCTAATTTCAGTATTCCTCGAGCTTGAGCCCGCCCCGAATTCACACATATCGTCACATACATGAAGCATAGTCCGATCGCTCAAGCTCTGACACTCTCTCCTCGAGCAATATATCCAGAGATGTTGTGCGAATTCTGGTACTCTGCAAAACTTGACTCTCCAGACATGATTACTGGATGGGTTGTTCGTGATCAAAGACGGGTTTTTGTCTCAACTGCCATTATGCGGGAAACACTGCGACTTCCCGGTCACGCTCAGTATGAGCCTTTTATTGATCGAACAGAGGCCAGATCAGTATTGCCCTTTATTGGTCGCATAGGCATCACGGGCACTATAAAAAGAAATGAATTTGGTCCAATGTGGGATGTTCTTATTTCTACAATCATTCGATGTATGACCCACAAAACTGGAGCTTTGGACCAAATCAATGATTTTGGGATGCAGATAGTACATACCATGTATCATGGCAGAGACATTGACTATGCAAGACTGATCTTCAATGAGCTAGCTGCTCTGGTTAGGGCAAAAACCAGAGAAATCAATGTCCCTTTCTGCAGGTTCTTGTCTTTCATCTTCCAGAACTCTATGAGTTCCCAAATTTATGATGACTTCAACAGTCCAAGAGTTGATATTCCTCCCCTCAATGAGAAGATATTCTTTAACAGACCAAGGGAAGGAGAACATGTACCGAGTCACTCCATGTGGGCAATTGTACAGGCCCATATAAATGACGAAGAAGATAATGATGAAGATGATTCTGATACTGAATCAAATGATGATAATGATGATGATAATGATGATGATGATAATGGTGGTGATGGCAATGCAGATGAAGATGTTGAGATGGTGGATGCTCAACCAGATCAAGAACAAGAGCAACCAAACATTTCACCACGTCAGCAGGATCCTGATGCTCCTCATTCTGCATCAGACACTGATACTGAGTCAACAGAGGTGCAGCCTATTATTCTAAGAAGACGAAGACGAAGTTTTACTCTAGTACTAATGGGGGCCTTATCATCAAAAGAAGACATGCAGCATACACATGTTCCATCTTTGACTGCCTCTCTTCAAGAGCAGAATGTGATTGCTGCATCTGCAGCCATTCTAGGTCCTGAACCTGAAATTATTGCTCAACCAATTGAGGAACCTCATGTTCCTCTTGATGTGGAGATCCAGTATGAGCAACACACAATGGAAGGTGCTCAGGATAGAAGAGAAGTAGGTCTTGAGGGTGCTGGTGGTTCCAATCAACACACAAACGATCCAGCACCGAGCTCTGCAGATGGGAGAAGGGAATCTGACAAAGTCTCAGGTATGAATCTCTATAGTACCTTCAACTTATATATATATAAAACTTTCCCCCATAGAGACTAAGTATAGGCCGGTACCAATTCAATACTGACACCCACTGGTGCTGCTTGAATCATGTCCAACTTATTTTTGAGTTGGATCACATGATTTAAGAAGTGATCACAAACCTTTAAGCCACAAGTATCTCTGCAAATGATCATGCAGCAGATCCTGGCCATGCAGAATACTCAGAAAACAATTCTAGCCAGGATGGATACTATGAGTAGTGAAATTGACTCACTACAACAGTCAGTGGCACTACTCCAACAACAACATCAACCTCCACCAACTCCACAATTTCAACATGGTGGAAATAATGAAGATGAAGGTGGAGATGATACTGAGCCAAGGCAATCACCCTCCAATGCAGATCCTGAGGGTGATAATGATGTTGCCACCGAGCTTATGCCCTCCCCTAGTCAAGATGATCCAGAAGGGGACATAGGTGGTGATACTGAACCTCTTCCTTCCCCATCCAATGATAACAATAAAGGGGAGAAGAGACAAAGATAAGGTGAGGTTGATCAACCTGAGCCATCTGCTCAGGAGGAGAAAAGAAGAAGATTAAATGAAGATCAACCTCCACAACAACAACCATCTCAGCAATTCACTCACACTGAACCACTTCGGTTTTAGTATGAGAGAAGAAGACAAAGAGGGAGGTCAGTCCTGCAACAACTTGAAGAAACATCTGAGCCATCTGCTCAGGGGGAGACTGATACTGACCAACTTCAGCAGGTTGATACAGATTCACTTGCTCAGGAAGTCAACAACCTGAAGATTGTGGTTTACAGGCCATTCATCTGGCCTATTGCTGATGATGAAGATGAAGACCCAAATCCAGTGCCAAATCAAAACTTTCTTAACTATGCACTGGATATGGCAGAACAAGAAAGCTCTTCGTCATCATCCTCCGATGATGAAGAGCCAGAAGAGCCTCAAGACTATCTGGTTACCAGAAGAAGAAGAGAACCCACCAGAAGACTTCTAAATATCATCCTCACTTCTTCTGAATCAAGTGAGGAACCTGCTCCTTTAATTACAAGACCAAGAAGACCTGTCCATACTATGGACAGTGACACTGAGCAGGTTCCAAGATTGACTCGCCAACAACTTTGTGAAGAACAAGAAATATTTTTATATGAACAATAGTTGGGGGTCAAAGAAGAACCAGATACCGACCCAGATACTGATACTCCTGGTCCTTCTCACAGAGTTACAAGAAAGGGTCCAGACCATATTCAACATTATTGGAATATGGTTGCTGCTCGGACTCAGTATAAGGAGAACAGGAAGGAGTTCTTGAAGACCAAGGCATTTCCAAATGTGAGTGGGATACACTAGTTAAACCTTGATGTCAATAAGGTGAAAGTGCAGTCCAAAGAAGGAAGAATTGTTATCACCTGCACTGGATTAATCAGCCCTCCCATGAAGATTTTTCTTCATGATATTCAGAGAATTGGTCTTCAAGATTGGGTGAAGATCACAAGACTGATCAAAGAGCTTCCGAAAATATCAACAAATGCTCAAACAACATACCTGAGTGCCTCCATACATACAAATTTTTCCAGAAGTACCCTCTTCCTCCTAACCTTGTATTTCAGGATCAAAAGAGTGTCATATATCCAACCTCTGGATATATGTATACTGACTCAGAGGATAGGGAGTGCTTCATCTCTGAAGCAGATCTGCCAAGAGCCCACATCAGTCATCTTGTTGGACTGAAATGGATGATAACCAGGAAGGAGGACTCTTGGTTCAGAAAGAATATCGTTGCAGTGCTAAACATCAGAAGGGGTGAACTAAGGAAAAGAGAAGAGTTCATCCACATCAAGCAAGAGGTCTTCTATGAGCATGAATCCATCAACAACAGATGAAGAAGAAGACTCGACTGTTTTGATGAAGAAGAAGACTATGACGTCTTCTTATTTTTTGTTATGTATTTAAATTCTCTTTGTATTATTGTATTGTTATCATTAGATAGGGGGAGATTTTTAAGGCAAAAAGCCTTACCCCTTTAGGATCTTAAGATAACAAGACAACCTAGACTAGCTTAGATTAGATTGTAGAAATTAGCTAAGTCTCGGTGTGATACTGAGTGGGCAGTATTGGCCACTCAGTATTGGAAATCCAATACAGAGTGGAAGGACTGAGTTACATTCTCAAATGTAACTGACTAAGATCAAATCCCTTAATCTTAGTCACTTTCCTTGACCGGTCCTTCCATTACTCCTTTGCCCATCTTGTAAGATCTTTATATCAATATAAATAGAGATCACTTGGCAAAGGAGTACACACAAATTTACTTTACACTTTTATATCTTTTGTAATTGATCAGTGGTATTGCTATTCCGCAGCATACCATACTTAGTGGATTTACACATTTGACTCTAATATTGTGTTCATCACTTTAATTGTCTTAAGTGTAATTATTATATCAATTATACAAGTAATCCAGGGTTGTTGTGACCTAACATATAGATTGACTGGAAACCAAGTCATTCTTGAAACTGTTCTTTCTTTTTCCCACAACGTCACCAGCTTACACCCGCTGGATATCGAGGAAACCACCACCGCCGATGAAGAGATAACTGTAGACCCAGTTATTACTGAGGCATCCACCCAAGCAGCCAGTGATTGTGAATGTTTTCGCCAACTGAGCTGTGAGGCAGCTGATACACTACCCAGAGGAACTCTTCCTCAAGTCTCTATATCAGATCTGCCGACTGGTGAGACTGAAGTACAAGGTACTCAAACTGCATTTGCCATGATGTTTGATTTTGCTTATGAGCCCATCATGCCCTATTACTTGTCTTCTGACGAGGCGGCAGATTAACCTTGGCTTCAAATTGATTTGACAGCTACTGTCGGCACTTTTGACAGAAACCCAGAAGTTTCAACTGGACCCATCTCACCCCCACGGTTTCTGAGCATCCCATAGGAGCCCTTCCTCCTAACTCAGGAACACCTTCTACCACAGCTGAGGTCACCCTCTCAGTTGGAGACATACCGGGCCCCTCTCCCCAAATAGTCCATGTGTCTCATGCTGAATCCAGCAAAGCTGGAGGAAGCATTCCCATCAGAGCCACTACTGCTCTGATGTCTAGAGTTGTCTCATCCCAGATACTGCTGAGAATCTCTCTTCCAGTATTGCTTCTCTTCATACTGAGGTTCACACACAGACTCCTCAGTTGGTTCTTCTTGTTGATCAGATTCGATGCAACACAAGTGAGTTCAACAGAGAGTTCCTACTGATGCACCAGAGAGTTCCTTACTTCTTCAGGCACTCTCTAAGGGGGGAAAGAGCAAGCTACACCAGCAGGTGAACAACCAGGTGAACATCTTGATTCGCAACTTATAGTCACCTCTGCTGTTGGAGCCAATGTTCAAGAAGACATTCCAGCAGGGGAGACTCCCATTTCTCCACCACTCACCTCTGCTGGAGTACAAGAAGAAGAAGAAGACGTTTCAGTAGACGAGACACCAATTCCAACAACACTCGTCCCTACTGAAACACCTGAGGTAACTGGTTCAGCAGGTGAGACAACAATGCAATCAACACTCACCTCTGCTGAAGGTCTAAGGGTAGAAGAAACCTCAACTGATGTTGTTAACATCATTGATTCTTTTAAATCAGTTGAGGTTCCGCAAGTCCAAACCCCTCAGCCCATTATACAGGAGATTCATCAACCTGTTGAGGGGGATTTAAATCTTGCCTCGGTTAAAGCTGCTCTCTTTGAAGAAGCTGGAACCGCTGCTAATTTTGAAACAGCTCTTGCTATTAAAAGAGGAACTCAAGAAGAGCTGTTCCAAAGAGCTGAAGCAGAAAGACCTGAGAACATTAGATTGTTCAATAAGGTTCTTTATAAACGAGGGCAAGAAGCTAAAATCACCAGCGTGAGGATCCCCAAATCCTCTTCTAGCTCTCCTCAAGAAATTATTATCAATAGAGATGGAGGGCTCTTCACTTCGGAAAAGGTGTCTCTGAACAAGATCAACACTCAATTCAAATATGATGAATGGAATGAGATGCTGAAAGCTGCCAGATCTGCAAAATCATCGTCTAACATAACAGATCTGGAGAGTGAGGTAAGAGTCGCAATCTACTCCTTCAAGTCTCTATGCGACAAAATCAAGAGATACTCTCCTGATTTGGCAAATCGCATACATGCTGAATTGCGTAAACCTCAAGCTGATACAATCAGAGAACTTACTGGTGAAATCTCCATTGCGAGAAGGGAGAAACGTAAGTCCGTTCTCCCTGAGCCCTTCGCAGAACCCAGATTAGCTAAAGAAGAGTCTTCCATACTTAACACAAAGCGTCCAAGACTCAACTTCTCAATAACCATTCCCATGGGAGTTATCTTTGCTACTGGGAAAATTGTCAAAGAACCAATATATGGTTTTTGCTATCTGGATCCAAGAGGAGGCAATGTTTTCAAAGAGCTGATGAGTTGGATATGTGCGATCTTGAACATCTTATGATCTATCACAAGCAGCTGAGTCCCTCTACTGAAGAAGGGAAATAAATGAAGAAACTAATCAACTCAGCCATCAGCTCATTGTATCAAAGAATCCTAAAAGAACAAATAATTAGGACTTAAAATTCTTTTTTGATTTTCTGTACATCAGCTTCATATTAATAGAAAATCATTATTTGTAATATACTTGTAAAAATATTGTAAAAAGAAAAAGAACCCAAATGGTCAAAGCACATAAACATTTAGCTGATTCAACATCTGAATCATTACAGGTTCACACTTATACAACTATTGGATTGCATCAAATAGGGGGAGATTGTTAGTCCCCAGACTAAGTAAATAAGATTTGATGATCAATAGCTAAAGAAGAATAAATCAGCTGAAGTATGTATCTCAGCTGAAGCACAAGTATATGCAAAAACCTTCAGCTGAGTACGTACTTACCTCAAGGAATCAAGTCAGATCAGCAGCTACATACAGTGTGACCATTCGAGGTTTATGGTCGAAGGACAGAAACTCGAAGAAGACCATTCAGCTGATAGTGGAATCAGCTAAAGGTATCCGCTGCAGATAAAGACTTCGTGGAAAATGTTCTTGACACTTTGAACATTTTCCTTTCCCGCTCAAAGAAGATGAAAATGATGAAGATCTTCTATTTTGGAATAGAAGATAACTTGTCAGTACTTCATCGTTTGTCCCTCCAAACGCAAAACGGAAAGTCAACTTCTTTTATACTTTCATAGTACACCTCTTCACTGTGCGTCAAAAAATGTGATAAAAGAAGTTTACACAAAGTACAATTGGGACTATAACCTATGCAAATGCATTAAATGTTTCCGTGGATAAGTCTCCATCATCGGATAATAAGGTATCACATGGATTATCTGATGGACAAAGAAACAGATCTTGGGCTATATATAGAGACGTAAATGCTTGCATTTACAACACACCTTTTAGCATGCATAGCACAAGAACATTCTCTGAGAGTTAGTTACTGTCTGATATTAACTCCTTCATAGTTAATATTCAGACATTAAATATCAGCTGTTAGTATCAGCTGATATAACTCTCCTTGCATAGGGTCTTAGTTGAGCGAGCAAAAGTGTCAATTCAAGTATAAAGTTTTAGTTAGTGTGTACTATCTATTTACGCAAACTTTGTACCACATTAAGTTCTTTTAATAAACTCTTAATCATTGAAAATATTGTGTGTTCTTTACTTTCCTTGTCTTTACTTAGCCGTAACGCAACACGTTAGTGTTGTTGGGATCCAACAACTGCTATCAGAGCAAGTGTCAAAGTTGTTTTCCATCAACTTTGAGCATCTGTTATGGCTGAACCTACAACATCTGGTCTTCCATCAACTGGAAAACCTCCCAAACTCACTCAAACCGACTACGCCATGTGGAAGACTCGTATGTTGTCTCACATGGTTACCTATCATCCAAGACCTAAAGATAATATAACGATAGAAAAATATATCCCTAAAAACCTAATTCATGGTACTCCTGACGTAGCAGAACACTATGTTGTGAAATCAGAAGCACAATGGTCAGACGCCGAAAAACGTCTTGTCCATCTTAAAAATAAAGGAAGAGATATGCTTTTTCAAGCAGTTAGTGATTGACTGTATCACAACATTCAATTTTGTGACTCAGTCAAAGAAATGTGGGAGAGGCTGGCTGAAGTGTATGAAGGCACATCTGTTGTGCGTGAATACAACTAAAACATGCTCATTCATGACTACGAACTATTTAAATCCAAGCCTAGTGAGACTATAGCTCAAACATTCAATCGTTATAACATTCTGTTAAACGAGCTAAAGTCTCATGGGGTTGAAAAGGACGATATGTCCAAAATGTGTAAGTTCATGGCTGCTCTTCCTTCTAAATGGGCTACCATTATAACTTGCATGAGTACATCAGCTACTCTAAAAGATTATACTCTTTCTTCTCTCTATGGTATGTTTCTAAGCCATGAGAGAACCGTACTCAACAAATTTCAACCTCCAAAGGACTTAAAAGTGAGTTCCTCAGGATCTTCAGCTGCTCTTGTTTCTATAAACAAACCAAGCAAGATTGAATATCCTCCCTCAGATGATGAAGCTGACACAACTTCAGCTGTTGATTTTTTCAACATGCCTGAGGTCAATATCGAAGAGATCGATGAAGATGAAGACAATGAAACTCTTATAACTGAGCTTTCCTTACTTGTTAAAAATCGAAAATTCTTCAAACGCAAATCTGGCTCTTCAGCTAGAAGCTCAGGTAGCAGACTTATCTCATCAGTTGCACCTTCCAAACCCTCTGGAAGTGCACCCGATATCTCTGAGATAACTTGCTACAGCTGCAACAAAAAGGGACACTATGCTAACGACTGCAAGCAAAAGAAGGCACTTGGAGGGCAAAGTTGATGACAAGGGTCTAGTAGCGGAAACTCACGATTGGGCTGACTCTGGTGACAGCTCATCTAATGATGATGAACCAATGGCCACCATGTGTTTGATGGCTCGTGCTGATGAAAGTATTACAGCTGATGATGCTGGTTCATATCAATGGGTCAACATAGTTCACAAAAAAGTAACTTCTCTAACCTCTGCTGAGGCTTCTGAAGCCAAAGAAATTGTTGATTCAATTATCTGTGACTTGTATTTTATTGATCAGCTGAAAGGTGAATGTTTGGATAAACATAATGCTATTTTACGAGAAAATACTTTTTAAAAAAAAAAAGACTAACCAATCACAAAACTTTAAAAGAAGAACTTTCTGAAACGAAATTTATAAATTCAGTTCTTCAACATGATCTAAATGAAAAAGTTAAAGAACTTGAAGCCATTAAAAATATTTGTGAATCATGGTCGCGTTCATCCAAACGCGTGAGTGAATGTGTTAACTAACAGATTCCTAGTCAAGTACAAGTTGTTTTAGGAGGAGATTTCCTTGCTGCAACCGTTGTACCTGACAGCAGTACGGATGATCCGTAGTACTCATCAGCTGATGCTTCTGTGCCAGCTGAAGAGTTGATGTTTGGTTGCTTTGTTAAGTCTACCAAAACCTATGCTACTGAGATGTCCTCAGATTGTCTTCTAACTATTTACCTTTTTGTCTTCATTAAACTCAGTTTACTTGCTGCATGAATAACTTTGGCTCTTGGAAAACAACCAAGTGCATATGATTGTTGTACTATTGAAAAGGGATAATTTCATATACATTCTTGCAAACTTCTAATTTTATGTATATATCTCTGCAAACATCATTATTATGTATATGTCCTTCAAAAACCTCAAAAATTCCCAGATATATCATTTTACTTAATTTAATAATATTTAAATCATTTAAATTAAACAAAACATAAATCCTAATCTAAATTAATTGTAAAATGCCTTAAATACCTTTAAATGTGTTTTTTTCTTTCATGGGTGTATTTTCCTGCCAAACTCTACAATTACATTTTCTTTTGTCAAGAGTATTTATGCTATTTCACCATTAATTTAGATTAGGATTTATGATTATTTTTTTAAATTTTAAAGCTTTAAATATTATTAAATTAGGTAAAAAGATAATATGAGAATTTTGACGTTTTGAAAGGATATATACGTGATAATGAAATTTAAAATGATATATACGTAATATTATAAGTTTGTAAGTACATATATGAAATTATTCCTGGTAAAGTAAACATTCTTCTTTGATTAAAGTTACTTGATGAACATATTGAACCCTCGGGAAATTCGATGAATTATTAGGTTCTATAGGCAATGAAGTTGCAAAAATGAGAGATATAATTGAAAATGTAAATACGTTGGATGCCATTGTTTGGTGAGCCTTTTTACAATTCAGTTTCTCTTGAATTCGTATAAATATTTTTCTGAAATCTAATAAATAAACGCATGTTGAATGTCATTGCTTGCTTATATAGTTTTTTTATTTTATTTAGAGCAACTATGTTTGCGTTTTCTCTGGAAATGAAAGAAGATTGGAAGGTGAGTTTTGAAAAGAACTTGTTCAGTTTCCAGATTTCTTGATTTCCAATGTTTATTTCAAGAAACTTCTTTACAAAGTTTTAAACTTTGTGATTTTGTTTCGTATAAAATAGTTGCAATTAGGTTCTCACTCAAATCATGTGTTCAAAAGTTCATGAATTTGTGTGGCGAGAAAACTGAAATTAGTCCTCTTTAATATTAATTTTATTAAATTCCCAAATTTCACAAAATTACATAAATTCTTATGCTTAATTTTGCGGAAACACGGAAGATGATGGAGTAATTGAAGGGGTAAATAAATTAACAACCCTTTCATATTTGGTAGTTGCTTTAGCTGTCAATGGAAGTAGAAAAACCAAATTTGATTTAATATCAATAATATGTTTGCTATAAATCCCTCCATGTTCATTAGCAAAATTATATAATAATTATGCATATTTTAGAATAAATTTTAAATATGTTTGATTACTTCACTTACAATCCAGAGATGCAAAAGTCATTGCTGATGTTGTAACGTGTCAGGCTGGGTTGGGTTGACCCAAAGCACTTAATGTCCACATCTTTTTCAATAGACTAGGTTAAAACCTGCGCGATGCAGCGGGCTGCGAACTACATATTTCTGGCGATTAAAATTCCATTGGTTACATATTTTTATAACGATTACAGTACATAAGCATGAAAACTGTGTATAAAATAGAGGAAAAAGTCAATAATTAGCATTGGCATTGAAATGTTGTCGATTACATGTTTTGATATATAATAGGGTACCCGCGCAATGAGGCGGCGGGTACACTGATACATCTTTTCCGCGACGATGTTGTTGGTGTTCGTTTACATGTTTTTTTTGTAACGCTTATTATACAAATGACTGATAGTTGGGAATGAAATATGTATAAAGACTACATTGAAAACTTATCGGCGTTTAAAATTTGTTAAATTACATGTTTTAAAAAAACATTCAGACATTGCGAAGAATGAACACGTATATTATTCATCATGTAAGACCTCTCGATACACCACATTTGATGTGTAAACGCCGTCAACATTAAATTGTTTGGCTGGAGTTACCAAGACTTTTATCGTATGCCGTAAAATTCCTCTTGACACGGCAACGTGTTTTAAGTCATGTCTGAATTTAATGTTGACATGACTTAATACTAACCTTAATTAACAATCTCGATGTCTACCTAACACTCTCTCTCCTTTATTTATTTCTTTTACTTTTCTAACTGTTATTCCTATTTTACTCTTTAAGCCCTTCTACAATATCACTTGTCTATTCCTTATCATAATGTTTTATAATTTTTTTCAAATTTGATCTCTATTTTTTCCATTTGAAGTAAACAAATCCTCCTAACTCGAAACCCGACCCGATAAAAAATTTAGCTGGTCTGGTCGGGTTAATCGGGTTTGTCGGTACAATTGGATGTTTTTTTAGTTTCATTTTGTCCTAGGTATGGGTTTTTGTGAGTTGTGACTACAAATCCACATTTTCTGAAAAGGCAAAAGTAATTTTTTAAAGGTTTATACATATGAACTATGTGTATTCTGCTACAATGTGGTAAATTGAGTTGTTCCGCATCCTAAATTAGTTGCATCATGTTTTATCCTTTTATATTTTTTTCCAAGTTTCTGATGCACTTTAGTTGTGTCGAACAGAATTCTGAGACAGTAAAAGTTGAAAAGAAACAATCAAATACACAATGCACTTCAATCTTAAAGGTTTCTCTGTACCAAATGTAGCTTTTGAAGACGACTATGCTTTACAAGCCTCAGAAAATGCTTCCACCACTGGAACAATTTTACCAAGGTTACTCCAGGTAATTGCTCCATAATCATTATATAGATGCTAATTAATTTCCAAACATTTTAATTATTATTATTTTTTATTTTTAAGTATACAAATTCACGTACATTGAATAACACAACGACAAACGGGCTAACGAAACAATAATAGGGTCATCAAAACAAAATCATCTTTCATTAATCTATACAACTATCTACATCCAAAATATTGCATGAATGTGTAACTTCCACCATATACAATAACAAAATGGTAAGAATTCATGATTTATACCATTTTTAGTATCACTGTAGCAGATATAATATTGGGAAGTTTATTTCTCTTTCCTACAGTTGCAACTTCTTCCTGGGTAAATACCGTATTTTAAATGCCTTTTGGAGTACTTATGGCGTCTTAATTCTTAAATTCAAAAAACAAGAACAAAATCTATGTAGTTGCTATTTTAATTTTTGAACATTAAAAAAAAAAGATAAAAGAAAATACTACAAATGAGTTTTTACATTCCCAGTTTCGTCAACTGTCATTAGTCTTAATAGCTCTAAATTTCGTAAATTCCTCATCTAATATTGCAAGTGTAGAACTCAATGGTTGACCCTTGATATTACCCTTCACCTGTATAAACAAAAAAGACATACTTTAAACAACAATAAATAATTTAATACAAATGTCTAGCAAAATCCAAACTCTCAACAGCAATTGGTTGTCCTCAATAACGCTCTTTGCACCAGCCTGAAATTTCAAAACTAACCCTTAACTCAACATTAGTACACAATCCCGTAAAAACAAAATCAAACTGAATACAATGTAGTCAATGGTGATGAAGGGGTCGTGAGTTTGTGTCTTATTTTATAAAGGGATTGTTAAATCAAACAAAAAAAAGGTAAATTTTAAGACTTGGAATTATCACTATCACAAGTTTTTTACTTTGATTGATATATTAATATGTATGTGAAAATTTTTATGAGCATCCATGATATATCACGGGTTTTTTGATAACTTTGTGGTGAGTTTTTCACCCATTACCGACCCACCCATTTAGCTACCATTATTATGAATTCAAGTTAAGCTTACTTCCAGCTCAATTCACGATATTTCTTTTTGTGTTGTTGCATATATGATCTCAGCATCACCAGGCCGTTGGCCCGTTTTTACCAAAGGAATTTTCCAGCTGCACTAACACAAACACCAACTCCCCAAAGAATCAAATCACAAAGGATAAAATTCTCGATTTTTTCCAATCTTCAATTTATAGTTAATCAAATCACAAGTACCCAGTCAAAATTCACTCACAAAGCAAACATAGTATTGTTTTTTTTTATTATAAACTGACTCCAATTTAAATCATTATTTAAAAAAGGTAAACATGCGAATAAATCGACAATTTAGGATGAAAACAAGAAATTGTACCTCAAAGATGAAGTAGAAAGAGAGTAATAGAGTATCATCACAAATAATTGAAATTGTAATCGTAGATGTGATGCTATCTTTAAATATTTGTAACAGAATTGTAACCGAAATGTGTCAATGCTATATTTAAATATTTGTAACCGGCCACTTGATAAATTACTGTCATATTAAGAACAAAACCATTTGACCCGTTACTGGCATACAATGGTGGAGCCATCATTCCACGATATCTTTAGATTTTAGTAACCGACCACTTGGTTGTTTCAGTCGATGTGTTAATTAGTCAATTTATTATGGTGAAATTGTCAATTATAAGGGAACAATAACGGTTTCAAAATTACCGCCCTATTAAATTTACTGTAACTTCTTCCGTTAAGTTTTTTAATTGACTATAAATTTTTGTAACCGGCGAATAGATTAATTAGGACCATATAAAGTTAGCCAAAATTGGTTAATTCTGTTATGTTTTTTTTTAAAAAAAAAATAAACAAAAATTGATGGACTTGACATAAAAAAATTAGCATGATTTTGATTTTCTAGAAAGAATGTTAAAAATGAATACTGATAATCAATTAATTCCGTTATGTTTTTATAAATTTAGTCAAACGCGTTTCCGTACAGTTAGTATATTTAGTGTACGAAACACAGACACCAAGTTGCTTATAGCCTAGTGGTAAGTTTCTTGCCTGGGGTAACTGCCCACCTGGGTTCGAATCTTGGCAAGCGCAGGTTTTTAATTTTTAAGTTTAACGTGAAATGGGTTCGGGACAGTTAATATAGAAAGTGTACAAAACATAGTCACCAGGTTGCTTATAGCCTAATGGTAAGCTTCCTGCTTGGGGTACCTGCCCACCTGGGTTCGAATCTCGGTAGAAGCAATTTTAAAATTTTGATTTTAAAGTGGGTTTGGGCATTGCTAAAATTGGAAGGGTTGAAATTCAGACTTCCTCTTTTAGAAATGTCCAACACCCATTTAAAAGTAGCAGATAAGTCATGTGTAAAATGTGATTGCAATACTATATTATTATAATAGTGATCTAATTTATAAATAAAAAAGAGAAAGAAGGTTACATTCATTAAAATTAAAGGTTGGGCAAATTTTGACCCGTTTGATATATACATGTTAGACGTTTTTTCTTTTTAGTTAAGTTTTTAGTAAATTTTACTCATTTGACACAAACCAGAGGAAATTGTGTATACTTAATACGATGAAAACATAAAATAAAACCAATTGAATAAGTAAACATTTTCTCAGAAGACTTTTATCCAACAGATGGTGTGCATTTCGGAAGCAGAGTCCCCTGAACACATGCACGGCCTTAATAACAAATTAAGATGTTAGAAACATTTTTATCAAAACTTGGTTATTATTGTATTGTAAAAATTGGTTTGTATTATCCTTTCGGCTTTAATAAAAATATTTTGAACTGTGACAGATGTGAAACATTTGAATTTGTTAATGGGTGAGTCTATCCCTACCGTTTAAATCACTTTTCCCACCATCACTGATTTGTACACGTTTATATAATGTTGACATGTTAGGTGGTGGCTATACTCCTATCTACTTCCTCCGTATCAAAATAAGTGAATCACTTTCCATTTTGGGCCGTATCAAAATAAGTGAATCACTTTACAATATTACCTTATTTGGTAAGTTTTTATATGTAAATTTACCTCTTTATCCTTACTTATCTCTCTTTAAACATACTGTAATTAACATATCCTAATATTATTAATTCAGTCAACAGCCTTAACTTCCCACCCACCGTTTCTTTAATAGACCTGATATACTTATCATCTTTCAACCATACCCTTCATATTCTAGGGTTTTCATTATCTCTCTTTCTTCTTTGAATTGTTAAAAATACAGAGCATCGATCTTCTTTTTCTTCTTTCAATCTTTCTTGTGGTGTGTTCGAAATGTCAGTCCCCGATCTTCAACCGTTGGTTGATGCTTTATTTCAAACCGACGACAAAGAAGAAGCTAAGTTCATTTATGATGTTATTGACTCGATTGAAAAATCTCCATGGGCTATATGATTATATGAAAATGGTGCTCAGAGAAGATTATGAGACCATATGCAAATCTAGCTTTGGGAACAGTCCTCTTGGTATTAAAGAGAACACACCGATCTTCTGGGATGCATTTGAGTTTCTGTCTGACGATGAAGAAGAATCTGACAAAGCCGATGAAAAGGATGAAGATGAAAAAGAAAAAGAAGAGAAAGAGAAAGAAAAAGAAAAAAAAGATAAAGATGAATCCGACAAAGCCAATAAGTTTCCGATCTTCCCAATTGCAGGTAATGTCTCAATTTTTTAGTGTCGATTATATGAAATTGTGATATGATTAATTAATGACTGAATTTTCCAAGAATTTTAATGACTGGATTTTCCACCGATCTATTTGTTGAAAATTTGACTAAAAGTTACAAAAAGTCATATTGTAATTAAAGGAAACTATGATATGGATGACACATAGTTGACCACCGAAAGCCATATTACAAAAAGTCATATTGTCATATTGTAATTACAAACATATTTTTAATTAAAGGAAATTGTTCTTCTTGATCAATTTGGTGTCAATGTTTTTCTTCAAAAGTCAGATTGTTAGACCACCGAAGTCATTGTTCAAAAAAACAAATTTTCATTCAAAAAGTCAGAATGTTTACCACTGAAGTCAATCTTCTTCAAAAGCCATTTCTTCTTCCTGTGTTGGCAGATTTCATTCAAGTATTGGACACTTTCATCTAACACTAATTGTTCAACTTGTACATATTCTTGAAGGATGCCCAATTTTTCTAATTGTTCAACACCTATAAGGATCATCTTCATTCGGTAACAAGTAAAATTTTCTTGTTTCAGGGCTTAAATAAAACCATTTTTCATCAATGTGAATTATGTTGTCAAAGTTGATAAATGTTGGTGGTTCTGTTAGGGTGGCTGGAAGAATATGGGATAAAACCCACTTCATCCTAGCCAACTTGTGTGCATTTGTTAGACTAGGATGAGTACTGCTTGTATGACTTCTTAATTTACCTTTTTGGAGGAGTCTGTGAATTGCCATGTGGTTGATATTTAATGCCTTTGCATAGCATCTTATAGATGTCCTCAAATTAATAGGAACCGATTGTAGGAAATCCTCATTATACTCTTTGTTTTTTCTCCCAACTTTTCCCTTTTTCTGGTTCCTAACATCAATGAGATCACCATTTGCTCTTTGTTCTAATGCTTTCCTCCATAATCTGCCCATTGTGATCCTGAAAACACCATACTTATTTGCTATTGTAACTATAGCACGTCGTGGTAATTTATTATTTTCTTCCATACTTAAAAGTTCCTCAATTGCTTGTCTTCTTTTATCGTCTTTTAAATTTGGTTTTTTACCTGTGATTATTTCTTGTTTTGTTTCAGAGATGAAGTGAGCTTCCAAGTGATCATCATCAAGTAATTGTTGATAGTAGTCTTCCAAATGATCATCATCAGCACTTGGTTGGAATAAATCTTCTGTTGCATCTCCCATCCTTTTGTAATTTAGCTACTGATCAGGGGCGGAACTAGACATTTCTATTAGTAGTAGCACATTTGCAGGGTCCTAAGAGCAATGATCCTAGTGGCGTCCAAGGGACATGCGTTGAAATAAAAACGAATTTGACATAAATGACTCTATTACATAAACACCATTTGATTATATACATCAAGTATTCAATAACTAATTATTGATATTATAAACCTACAAGATAACTAATAATATTATAGACTTAAAACTAAAAAACTACAAGACACACTATGGATTTTGGTTTAGATTTTTGTTTGGGCTTTGAGTTTGGAGTATTGGTTAATATAATAGTTTTTTTTTAAAGATTGATTTGAGCTATTGGTAGGTCTTTTAATCCGATAGAAGCACTGCACCATAGTACCCAAACAAAGTTTTAAAAAATTTACCCTGTGGGAAAAAATTTGAGTAGTGTCCCGTGCTACTGCGGGACACATACTACTTCCGCCCCTGCTACTGATGCAATTTTTAGTTTATGACAATGAAGTAAATTGTGGAATGTGAAAGTAAATGGTGTAATTTTGGTATATGTAGGCTGATGCAGTTTGTAATTTATGAAAATGAAGTAAATTGTGGAATGTGAAAGTAAATGGCGCAATTTTAGTATATGTACACGCACATGGGAAGGAAAGTTTCCTGGAATTAAAAGAAATGGAGGGAATTAGAAAAAATGGTGGGAATTAGAAATTAGTTTCATAAAATTAAAATAAGGCATCAGGCGTCATTTTTGTCATCTTGTATAATTGACTTTTTTCATCATTTAGTAAAAGAACAAAAAGGTAAAAGGTGTGGTCCCCATCTAATCTAATTACCTATTTAATATTACTAATCTCTTCTTTCTTTATTTTACCTCAAAAAACGTGAACACTAAATTGATTCAATTATTTTGATACGGAGGAAGTATAAGTTAGTCTACTAAAACCATTGATAGAAAGCATATATATTTATTGTGGGATTATATTTGTATCACTTATTTTGATACAGAGGTAGTATAATGATTGTTAAGTTAGATTAATTGGATTATTAGTGATGAATGAGTCTCACATCTTTTGAATAAAGTGAAGTTAATGATATTTAAAAGTAAAAAGTAAAGGTAAAGTGTCATTCACTTTCTTAAAGTGGATAGTTATTGGTGTGAGTCACATTATTTTTTTACCAAACAAAATAATATTTCAAAATGTATCAGTTATTTTAGATCACCCAAAAAAATAAGTTACTTTTTTTTAATCAGAAGAAGTATGTAAAATTAAAATTAACTAATAAAAACTCTAAGAATCATACTACATACTTCCTCCGTATCAAAATAAGTGACACAAATTGGCTTACACGTTTTTTGAGGTAAAAGATTAAAGTAGAGGTTAAAATATATTAAAGTACATAATTAGTGTAGAATGAGTCCCACTTTTCTTGAATAAAGTAATATTAATGAGTTTTAAAAGTAAAATTAAGGGTATAAGGGTAATTTCATTTTATTAAAGTGGATAGTTAGTGGGTAAGGGTCCCACTATTTTTACCAAATAAGGAAAGTTTTCAAAGTGTGTCACTTATTTTGATACACTCCAAAATGGAAAGTGTGTCACTTATTTTGATACGGAGGAAGTATAATGTTTTGTTTGAAAATGGAAAATAGTAAAGAAAAAAAAAAAGAAGAAATTTGTTGTACGTAAGAAAACAGCTATGAGCCTTTGAGGCTGGTGGAGTAACGTGTCTTGTCAACACAAGTATTTCCGTGCAATATTTTTTTAAAATTGAAATTTGTTGGTAATAGATAAATGTAATTGGGTTTTACCATTTATACCTACCCATGTGTCAACCTACTTATAAAGTTGACATATGTAATCCACTAATTAACTTTCCTCATAAATCATATCATTTCTTGATTTCGACATTTTTTTTTTTTTTATTTCGACACTTGTCATGATCAAATTGATAGACATGCACATGGGTATACACAACTGATAGACTCAATACCATTTCTTTTGTTAATAACGTGATGCACATGACACGCTATCTAGTTGTGGTGCTTGTGTTTCTGATCCCCAATTTGTGGATGCTGTGTGGAGGATACGACCCTCTCCTGTGTCCTAAACCCGTAATGAATTGTATCGATGTTTTGGAACTTTTTTGTCTTATTGCTGGAAAATATGTTGCTTATGTAAGTGAGCATACTTTAAATATATACTAATATAAGTAATAGATATATAAAACTTTATAGATACAATACAACATATTTTAAAATAAACTAAAACGTGATCATTAGCCTAAAGTTTGTGTAGAATCAAGTGAGCGCCAAATTGGGGTTGCATGGTAAGTATAGCGTGTGGACCATGCGAGTATGATGGGGATAGCTCAAAAGAGAAGCATTGTAAAATCATTGAAAGAGCCATTTTCGCTTCTAACATAGCAAAATTTTGACCAATGCATATACGCGGACCACCACCAAACGGGAGATACGTGGCTTGTCCCTTGGTGGCCTTTGACACACCTTCAGAAAATCTTTCGGGCTTAAACTCTAATACATCCTCACCCCATGCATCTTTGTCGTGTTGTAAAATCATTGTGTTTATTTGGACAAGGGTTCCTGCCGGTAAGGTTAAGTTGCCTAATTTGGTTTCTTCGTGTATTAGTCGTTTTAGTAATGCTACTGGTGGATATAGTCTAAGAACCTCGTTCAAGATCATGTTGATCTGCAAAATGAGATGATACTTATTATTAATGTATCAACCTTGCTTTATTCCATTGAGATACAATACTTATGATACAAATTCAACAAACTTTAGTAAACTTATAATACGGAAAACTTACAGCTTTGAGATAACTCAATCCATCAATATCTGGTTTTTTATCCCCAAAGACATGTAAAACTTCTTCTCTAGCGCGCATCTGCCAATCGGTGTATCTTCCTAATAAAATCATAGTCCAAGCAAGCAAATTTCCCGAGTTCTCTTGGCCTGCGAAGTAAAATAGTTTGCATTCTTCAATGACTTCATCTATGCTTAATCCAAATTTGTTGTTTCCATGCTCTTTAATTTCATTGTAATTGGAATCCAAAAGTATGCCCAAAAGATCGTCGTTGCTAGTTTCGCCCGCTTCCATTGCAACAACTCGTTTGTTGATAATGCTCTTTATTGAACTCTTAATTTCTCGGTCAATCTCTTTCATCCTCTTGTTACTTTTCGTTGGCAGAAATCTATTGAATCATATTCGAGATTAGCACAAAATATAAAAAGTAATATAGTTGGGTCTTAACTTTAAACATAGTGTTTGGAAACTAACCTTGATCCCGGAAGGTAAAACGAATTCGAAGCCTTTACAACTAGTTCTGCTTGCTCTTTTTGAAGCTCAAATATCTTTCTACCTTCCTCAAAACTACTACCAAACGACGTTCGTGAAATCACATCAGACGAAAACGTTTGAACATAAGGCCACACATCGATTTCACATGAGCTTTTTGTAGCTACCATTTTCTCCCATTTGTCAATCATTTCAGTGCAGCTCACATAAAATGCAGGCATCATATGCTGCAAAAAGAGTCGTAATTAAGTACTTCCAAATGATGGTTTTAAAGCTATAACAGAAGGAGTTATGACTTATGACTGAATGCTACAAAATTTTAAGGGATAATTGTTTTTATATCTTTGTAAAACTCATAAATTATTTCTATATCATTTTCAAATTCAAAAGTAATCTTTATATCCTTCTGAACTTTATAATTACCTTCATATCCTTCCAAACCTTTAAAACTCTTTTTTATGTCCGAAAACCTATTTTATTATTTATTAAATCATGATAATATCAATAATAAAGGCAAATAAACATCATTTTTAATACATAATCAACAAATATATTGTATACTTATTTGATAATTATTGATATTATGGTGATTAATAAATATTAAAATAAGTTTTTGGACATAAAAATGAGTTTTAAAGATTTAGAAGGATATTGAGGTAATTACAAAGTTTAGAAGGATATATAGATAATTTATGAACTTGAAAAAAGATATAAAAATAATTTATGAATTTTACAAGGATATAAAAGCAATTATCCCAAATTTTAATACAATACATGTCTACTAAATATCACTTTTCTTTTAGTCATTGGTGGACTGTATTAGCCATGGGGGAATTGATCCGACTGTACTCTTGTGATTATCTGTCCAATAATCGAACTAAACTGAACCACTCAGAATTGGACTGGAGCAAGAATTGATTTTTTTTTCGGTCGGGCCAAGAACCAAAGCGATGACGTCATGGACCGGACCGAGAATCAGGTTTTTTCCAACTTTTTTTGGTTTTGTACCGGATCGGGAACCGATTTTGCATGAAAGTTCAAACTGAAAATGGACTATGGATTGGTATAGCTCAGATCGGTTCGACAGTTCTCCTTTTTTGCTTAAAATTGCAAAAAAAGAAAAGGATATTTTGAATAAAAAGTAGGCCCAAATAATAGTTAGCACCCAAATAAGTTCCCTATCTCGATTTGTTTACCTGCTTGATCATCCTTGAAAGTCACTTCTCAATTCTCTTAGAGTTATAGGTTGTTTTTTTATTAATCTTATAGGATTATCATTTGTTTAACAAGATAGAAGCAAATATACATTAAGTAATGAATGTTAGCTAGACTTAATTAAATTGCTTATGTTTAATTATTTTTGAACGCTTGTTCACAATGTTTTAAAAGTTTGATCGAACTACTCGGGTTCGTCAAACTTTGACTTGAAACTATTGATTTGTGAACCTGAGCTTGTCAAAAATCGGCTTCTGCTAATTCAAAATCATGGAAATAAGGGAAGAGCAAGAAACCTTGAGCTTCTCAGAATGGAATGCGGGATTGATGATTTTTCTATGTTTAACCCATCGATCGGCCTCAGCATCGATTAATCCTTTTGCTAGCAACTTGGATAATGGATTGCCTCCCCTTTGCTTTTGATATTTACTATAATTAGCCAAAACCTCTCGTATCATAGCTGGCTCATATATATGTACCACCGGTTTTGTTCCCATCCATGTAAAACAACTCTTACCTATTTCATTTACACAACACCCAACAAACAATGTGTCAAAACTAATATTTGAGATACTACTTTTCTAAGAAATATGCAACAATACAGAACATTGATAATATTTTGGACAAAAATGTTAAAACAGTTGCTGAAAACTGATATTTTAGATGCTACTTTTTCTGACGAATATGCAACAATACAACACATTACTAAATCTCCAATTTAGTAAATATAGATTTTATGAATAATAATTATACATAGATATATAACAATTTTTTTAATAGAAATAGATTGAGTAATCGCCACTTATGGTTATCGGTTGAATAAGGGTGCCCGAAATTATAACCAGAACCGGCACTTATCCGGTGCGTATAGCTGTTACTTGATTTTGAGAGCGAGAACTAGAACCACTTAGGGGATTCTATGATTTTAAGATTCACAGACAATTCCGGTTCGAATTCTATGATTTTAAGATTCACAGACAATTCCGGTTCGAATTCCAGTTACCTGTTTTTTTAGTTCACGCTTATTTCGCATATAGGTGTCACCAGGCCACATTATTGTAAATTATACTACCTTCATATCATAATAAGTGATACATTTGAGATTTTACACGGTTTTTTGACAAATGATTAAAGTGTGAATTACAATAAATTAAAGTAGATAGTGGGGAGTAGGATTAACTCATTTTTAATAAACTGATATTAATGATATTTAAAAGTAAAAGTAAATGTAAAAATATAATTTCATTGTATTAAAATGAAATTTTAGTAGACGAAAATTCTAAATTTTTTAATCAAGTAACTTAAAAAATATAAATAAATGAAACGTATATAATATAGGTGGAATTAGGAGTAGATTAGGTTGCCGTTCAAGAAAAACATTACAGACTACGAAGATAGTATCAAAACATTAAAATTCCAACTATCTTATGAGTTTTCCCAATAATCGCTAATAACAAGATAAAACTTGAAGGACTTTTTGTTTACTTTAATGGTTGACTATTTAGACACCCCCAATGTATTTAATTAATTAATTTAATTTATAGCCCTCCATCTCTTTTTAGTTGTCTATCTTTCTATTTTACTACTTCCTCTAAATCAAAAGATTATAATGAGAGTTAAGTTAGATAATTGAATGGTTAGCGGAAAATGAGTGATGATTTTTTAATAGAATAAGGTTAATTATACCTAAAACTAAAAGTAAAGGTAAAATAATCATTTCCCGGTGTGGAGCCTACTACTTTTTACCGAATATGGTAAATTTTCAATGTATATCACTTATTTGAACATCAAATATGAAAAATGTATCACTTATTTTCCGGTGGAAGGATGTCCCAAAATTATTGTCAACTTAAAGTTTCACCTATGAAAAAATAGTTAGGTGGTAACGATGAAATCTTATTGGTTACACAGTGCAATAGATGTATTTTTCTGAAACTGCATATTTTTTGTCTATGAACAATAATTTTAGAACGGGAGAAGTATTTTATAATATAAAATAGTACTTTGTAATAACAAAAAAAAATTATAAGTTAGTAATTATAACCAGTTTTATTTAAATAAAACTAAGAATTAATAGAAGACTTAAAATATAAATTAATAATATAACAAATTATAAATAAGTAATGTAACAAGTTATAAAAAGATTTAAAATATTTAAATTAAATTCAAATAAAAAGAACTAAATTGTCAAAAGATTTAAATCAACTATATATTTTTTAGGTTAAAAGTGTTTATATAGTAGAGAATTGTGTGTCAATAGAAAATGCTGAAGAACACATCTCAAAACTGGAGCAGACGATTGTGAAAGCTGGTCATACTGAACAAACGATAAAATTAAACCAGTCTAAAGAGTTCAGATCTTTCAAGTCAAAAGTGGGTCTCGGCGCTGAGAACTCCCGTCCTCTGGAAAAAGCTGCTGATGTTGTTCCCACACTATACAATTACGATTACATGAACTTGGGAATATGGCAAAGCTTTCTTCATATGCCGGACGAGGAAGCAGAAATCGAGAAGTTCAGCAGAGAAAAGAAGGAACACGCTCAAATCAGCTTTAACTATTCTGAATTGAACTATACATATGAAAAGAATAAAGCAAAATTTGAAAACAATGAGTACTTCCCGATTGTCACTCCAGAAGAATTTTCCATCTCTGAAAATGAAGTTTTAAAACAAACAATTGAACCAAAGCTTTATGTTCCACCGTTGATTTTAGAAAAGAAAATTGTTCAACTTGAATCTGAAATTGACGAAACCCACAAAGCATTTGACAAAGAAAAGGAAAATCTTCTAACCAAAATACATAATTTAGAGGACACCATTTTAGAATTAAAAGCTAAAACGAACAATACTGTTTCTCAAAATTCTAAAGCTTCTTTATTAGGACCAGCACCAACAAACCCAGTTCCAATCATCTTGAGGAGAAACTCTAATTCACCTGTCCTAAATGCTTCCATTAGTACTTTAGAGCCTCGGAGCAAGGAGCCCAAGCCCAATGGAGTCAAAGGAGATGTGCAGTCTAAGAAGCCGAGTTCGTCTAAGTCTAGCACGCCTAAGAAGCCTTGCGAGCTTAAGAAGTCTAGACCATATACGTCTTCAGTTTCTTCTTCCACTGTTAAAATTAACAATAACAACTCCAAAAAATTTAAATCTCCGGCACTTGCATTTGGAACTGTGTATGATGCTTCTGTTTATCGTCCTGTAAATTACTCACCTGATTTTGGTAATGTGTGTGTCAAATCTGAAAAACTTGGTAAAAAGATATTGAGAGATAAATCTACAAATAAACAAATTTCTCAGAATGATGATCGATTTTTTGTTAAGCTAAATGCTCCATGTGGTTTAAAAATCAATGTTTTCCATAAATCTGGTAAAATTATAAAATCATGCAAAACATGTTTTCCACAACCATGCAAGAAATCTGTCTCTCATCCACACAAACCAAATAAAAAAGGTTCATCTTCACATGCTTCCAAAAAGGAGAAGAGTTCTTCCAAAACCCCACCAATCTCTGATAAACACTCGTCTTCTCGTCGCAAAGTTTCTCGAGGATCTTCCGCACCTAAGCCAAAGTCTTCAGGTTCCTCAAACAGCGACAACAAAACAACGACCAAATCTTCAACGTTTGTGAAATACACATGGATCAAAAATGAAAAATCTCATTGGATTATCCAATCCTCTGAAAAATCTTTAAAATGGGTAGTTAAATCCACAACCTCTGAACTGCCTCCTTGCAGTTCTTCAAAGCTCTAAATTGATCTTAAAACAATTTTACATAAAACATCTGTCACTAATCGTATAGGACCCATACATAATTGGGTACCAAACATGTTTTAATTGTTTTATGTAGAATTACTAGAAAGGTGTTTGGAGTTTGGAGGATGACTTATACACACATCAGTGTATAACTCGCGCCACAACAGAATGACTTATACACAATTCAGTGTATAACTCGCATTTCAGCGAAGAAATGGCTTATGCGCATGTCAGTGTATAACCCGCGCTTCAAAGCAATGGCTTTCAAGTACATCTGCTTGAAACCCAGTTTTCAATGACATCATTGGTTGAGGGGGAGAATTAGTATATTCACTTGTCAAGGGGGAGAAAATTGACATTCTTATGTCAAGGGGGAGCATAACTGCTTTATGATTTTTGAAAAACAACTGTCGAGGGGGAGCATTCTTTATAATCGCTAAATCCTGTTTCAATGCTCCTTTCAAAATTTTTTTTTTTAATTATCAATATGGGGTATCCATTTTTGTAATATCCGTAAACGATCTCATTACCAATCTCACTTGGTACTGATTGCATCTGTTTATTACAAATTTTCTTATTCTATCTTGATAATAAATTTTTTTTTCTTTCCTCAAACAGTTTTTCAACCTCCTACAACTTTACAATAACACAAGCTTATCAAAGTTGAGTATTAGCTTTTGCAATATTCGTAAACGATCTCTTTACCAGTCTAGGTTGGTACTGATTGCATCTGTTTATTGCTAATTCTCTTATTTCTCTTTGCTACCTTTGTGTTCCTTCATTGTTAAAATTCTTTAATTGTAAATCAGTTTTTCTCTTCTTACATAAAATTTACATTTTTCAAAATCAATACTCAATTACAATTTTTTTTTTACTCATATTGAGTTGTTGACATCACAATCTCATAAATTCTTTATTATTCTGTGATGCTCAACATTCCAAAATTTTTTATCTCACTTAGTGCTCACAATGATGTGTTCACAACGTAGGATACAAATTTTTGTCATATTCGTAAACGATCTCTTTACTAGTCTCGATTAGTAAAGATTGCATCTGTTTATGACAAATTTTTCGTCTCTTGCGTTGTGGCTCAATTTTTCACAACCCTGATTTTGCACAACATAAATTTTTTATTTTTAAATGACTTGTTTGTAACACTCAACACAATTTGCTGTTAAATTCGTCGATCTCTTTACTAATTTCAATCAGTACTGATTGCATCTGTTTTTAACACCATCTTGGATTGATTGTTCTTACTATTTTTAAACGATTTTCATTCTTAAACGCTCCGTGGAGAAATCATTTTTCATCTTCTCAAAACTGCTCAGATTCAATTATGACTTTCTCCAGTTCTCACACACTCAAAATCGTTTTGAATGCACATTGTTATGTCATTGATCTTTGTATATCCGTCGATCTCTTCTCTACACACGTTCAGAGAAGATTGCATCTTTGTAAGTGGTATACTTCACTAATCTTTGATATAACCAAACAAATTGATTTCTTTTAAATTTTAAATATTTGATTAACAATGTCTCTAATCATCGTGTTTGTCATATCCGTAAACGATCTCTTTACTGAAGTTCTTCAGTAAAGATTGCATCTGTTTATGACTTCACGTGATCATTGACATTGCTATTCTTCATTTTCAAATATTTTTCTCAAAACATTCAAAGGATTAAATCAATTTGTCGAGTACTACATGTTTCTGGTTCTCATTCCGATCTTGGCTCTTGATTTTCACCGACACACCATTCCTCTCTCCGTTTCCAAAACGCAACGATTCAGCTTTATCATGAGGACCCTTATCATGATCCTCATGAGGGGGAGAAAAAGAGCAAGAAATAGTTAAAATATCGGATGTATAACTGAACAACATCAAAAAGAACCACAAACATCCCATCAAAGAAGAAAATTTACATCGTATGTACTCAGATCAACTGCAAAATCAGAATTAAAAGAAACCGATTCATCCAAAGAAATCTCTCTCCAAAATCTCAACCAAATCTCAACCACCACAATCTAAACCTTAACCGTATAAATCATTCCTTTCAAATTCTCTATCATCAAAATCCGAACCTTAACCGTTCAAATCATTATTTACAAAACACAAAACATTATTATCCTGTCCTCACAAAACCTCCATCACAAAATCCAAAACAAAATCTCCAATTACTGAAATCCCAGACAAATTCTTCCCTACTGACATTCCATTACCAGAACTTTTAACCTTAAATGAGACATTTTTAGATCTTTCTTACACCAACTAATTCAACGGGAAAAATCCATTGAGTGTTTGAAACTTGGAAGTTCTGTAACGGAAATTATAATTGCTTCTACTTCCACTCAGATGTTATTATTGAAAAGCGAAACCTAGAGATGTTAATTACAGCATTTGACAAAGAATTGAAATGATCAAACGTAATTCACCATCTTGAAGTACATCTGAGAATACATGAACATTGTAGCTTGCCCATCTTTTCACAAGGTTACGCAATCCTCTATCAACTTTTGATCAGATGAAGGATTTGCAATGAGATCTTGAACTTACTTCATACGTGAGAAGGAGAGCAACGGGCCAATAGAAGCAACTGAAGACGGAAGACTGGGATGGAGTGCATCAAGCACAAAAAGGGGGAGATTGTTAGGGCGAGTTAAACTAGTTAGTGGTGATTAGTGAGAGGAGGTATAAATAGGTGAAATTAAGGCTAATGATTGCTTAATCCAACTCCCGTGAAAAATAATTGTTTGTTTGAGGGGGAGCGTAACCGTTATCAACATGTTTCCTCAACAACAATTATCAAGAACCATAGATCGACATAAAGCCATAAACGTCAAAAAGAGACCCCCGCTGCTAACCGCTCTATCTATGGGTCTACATTCAGTCGATTTGCATGAAGTCTTCTGGAATACTTTTTATTGGTTGAAAAGCCGATTAAAAGTATGTCTGTCACCGATGATCAAAGGCTGATGCTGTTTTATCAACATAACTGCTCAACGGTTCAATTCTCAGCTCCAGCCTTACAAACACAGAAGTCTTCAAAGATATGCAACCTAGTCTACTATTACAAAGGGGGAGATTGTTAGGTACTAGAAAGTTGTAATATATAGTCTTGGGGGTAAAGTGTAACATTGTATATATGTTAAGTTTTATTTAGGAAATGGTCCTAACTAACAAGGAATTAAGCCATGGTATAAATACCAAAGTGTAAGGCTTAATTCCTTAACTTTTGCACAATTATCATTTCAATTTCTCTGCATTTGTTCTCTCTCTCTCTCTCTCTAACTTTCTCTCTCTAAAACCCTAATTTGTTCTTCACTTTTCTCCTCAAAATCATCATCAAACACCATTTTATGGATTGATTCAGTGTTATTGTGATTTTCACACTTATCCGGTGCGTATAGCGGTTACTTGATTTTGAGAGCGAGAACTAGAACCACTTAGGGGATTCTATGATTTTAAGATTCACAGACAATTCCGGTTCGAATTCTATGATTTTAAGATTCACAGAAAATTCCGGTTCGAATTCCAGTTACCTGTTTTTTTAGTTCACGCTTATTTCGCATATAGGTGTCACCAGGCGACATTATTGTATATTATACTACCTTCATATCATAATAAGTGATACATTTGAGATTTTACACGGTTTTTTGACAAATGATTAAAGTGTGAATTACAATAAATTAAAGTAGATAGTGGGGAGTAGGATTAACTCATTTTTAATAAACTGATATTAATGATATTTAAAAGTAAAAGTAAATGTAAAAATATAATTTCATTGTATTAAAATGAAATTTTAGTAGACGAAAATTCTAAATTTTTTAATCAAGTAACTTAAAAAATATAAATAAATGAAACGTATATAATATAGGTGGAATTAGGAGTAGATTAGGTTGTCGTTCAAGAAAAACATTACAGACTACGAAGATAGTATCAAAACATTAAAATTCCAACTATCTTATGAGTTTTCCCAATAATCGCTAATAACAAGATAAAACTTGAAGGACTTTTTGTTTACTTCCTCTAAAATAATCATTTCCCGGTGTGGAGCCTACTACTTTTTACCGAATATGGTAAATTTTCAATGTATATCACTTATTTGAACACCAAATATGGAAAATGTATCACTTATTTTCCGGTGGAAGGATGTCCCAAAATTATTGTCAACTTAAAGTTTCACCTATGAAAAAATAGTTAGGTGGTAAGTGGTAACGATGAAATCTTATTGGTTACACAGTGCAATAGATGTATTTTTCTAAAACTGCATATTTTTTGTCTATGAACAATAATTTTAGAACGGGAGAAGTATTTTATAATATAAAATAGTACTTTGTAATACAAAAAAAATTATAAGTTAGTAATTATAACCAGTTTTATTTAAATAAAACTAAGAATTAATAGAAGACTTAAAATATAAATTAATAATATAAAAAATTATAAATAAGTAATGTAACAAGTTATAAAAAGATTTAAAATATTTAAATTAAATTCAAATAAAAAGAACTAAATTGTCAAAAGATTTAAATCAACTATATATTTTTTAGGTTAAAAGTGTTTATATAGTAGAGAATTGTGTCTCAATAGTAACACCTTACTTTATTAAATTGTAATCTACTTTTTTCGTTCATGATAAACTTTGAACTCGTGACTTATAGGTTATGGGCAAGACTTTACACCTTACCACCTGGGCCGGTCCTAGGCTATCAGGGCAACCGCCAAGGGCCTAAAGATATAAGGGCTTATGTTAAAGAAAAATAAGCCTACGTATATATGTAAGCACAATAAAAATAAGAGTAAATTACATGAATAGTCCCTGTGATTTGATAATAGTTTTGGATTTGGTCCCTAAGTTTTAGAAATTACACCCGTGGTCATCGTGGTTTAGACTTCGTATTGGTTTTGGTCCCTAATACTAACTGCCGTTAAAATTTGTTGTTAAACTTTTTAAATTGACAGTTTTACCCTCACCCTCACGATATCTTTCCTCTTTGACAATCCTCCGGCAGCCTCACCATCACCACCATCTCCGGCACATCACCACCACCATCTCCGGCAACCTCACCGCCGCCGCCATCTACGACACCCATCACCACTACCAGTTTCATGTATCCTCATCCCTAGTTCTTAATGAAAAACAAGTACGAAGTATTAAAAAATTTCCAAAAGCCCCAAGGTAAAAAACACAACTACAAACACCAAGTTGTTTGAATTTGACGATCTGCAGTCCTTATAAAACAAAACTACCCATGAACCCATCTTCTTCATCCACTCCCTTTAAAACAAAACTACCCATATTTGATAACTGATGCGTACGATCTTGGTGTTATACTTCTTGAAATCATATTGGGGAAACCATGTTCTGATCAATCGTTAACAACAATGGCGGAAATATGCATGTGTTTGGTAAACGACCGGGAAGAGAGAAGAAAACGATGATGAAAATAATTTCCGGGTATTAATTTGAGAGAGAGAGAGAGATTAATAGGCGTGGTAGTGTAGATTTTAACAAACCTTCAAATCTGGGTGTTTATCAACAGACCAGACCTTAACAAAGGAAATCAGATCATTCAAATTGTGATAGGATTTCTGGGTGTTGATGTTCTTCTTCTTCCCCTCACCCCTAACCCATCTGTAAAGTGTTTTGTCGAAAAAGGTTTTCTGGATGAGGATACATGAAACTGGTAGTGGTGATGGGTGCCGTAGATGGCGGTGGCGGTGAGGTTGCCGGAGATGGTGGTGGAGAGGTGCCGGAGATGGTGGTGATGGTGAGGCTGCTGGAGGATTGTCAATTTGTCAATTTAAAAAATTTGCAGGGAAAGAGGAAAGAGATGGTGAGGGTAAAACGGTCAATTTAAAAAGTTTAACAGTGAATTTTAACAGCAGTTAGTATTATGGACCAAAACCAATACGAAGTCCAAACCACGGTAACCACAGATGTAATTTACGCCAAAAATATTCTGAAATTTAAGTAACAAATCCAAAACTATTGTCAAACCACAGGGACTATTCGTATAATTTACGCTAAAAATAATGAAGGGCATGGTTTAAACTTTTAACTATTTTCAGGGCCAATATAAGTCATGGGGCTTTAACTGAACAATAAGTTTAAAATAGGGGCCCAACAGGAATTTAGCTGTAAACTTAACTAACACCATACTAGGGGTGTTCAAAAATATCTGAAAAACCGGGTATTCGAAAAATTACTCGATATCCGAAATCCGGGTATCCGAAAATCCGGGTATCCGAAATCCGGGTATCCGAATTCCGGGTACCAAATACGGGTAGTGTTTTCAAGATTTTCGGATACCCGATACCCGAATAATTACCCGAAAATAAAAAATATACGAAAAATATTCAAAAAATATACAAAAAATACACACAATATTTGAGAAAATACCCAAAAATACCCAAAAATACCCAAAATATTTAAAAAGTACCCGAAATATCTGAAAAATACCCGAAATATCCGAAAAAAACTCGAAATATTTGAAAAATATTTTAATATTTTGTTTTTTCCGGATACCGGATACCCGGATTTCGGATACCCGAAATCCGGGTACCCGAAATCCGGGTACCAAATGCGGGTAATAAAATTCACTATCCGAAAATCCGGGTACCCGAATTTCGGGTATCCGAAAATCCGGGTACCCGGTTTTGAACACCCCTACACCATACAGATATTAAGCGATTTTTCTTGGCCCATATTTCAAGTCATGGAGCACTGCTAACCGGCTAATTATAAGTTGTTATATATTTATATTTTTCATTTATGAGTATACATGTTAATATATATTTTACAAGAAAAAATTTACTTTAGGGTGGGTCTTTTTTAATATTTTGCTCAGGGTCTAAAAATTTATTAAACCGGCTCTTATATTAAACCATCTCTTCTTGTCACTAGGCTACTAATCTTGGATGATAATAGGTTAAACAATAAAAAGTGAAAATTACCTGTAAGATCTTTTTTATTTTGTTTTTAAGTTTGATCATTTATGCGGTTATGTACAAAAGATATCAACCTTATATTTGTTGTTTAAAAAAAGCAATATTGATTGTAATTAAATTAGAGTTGTGTACAACATAAAGTTCGAACAGATCTTCCAAGCTGATTACTCTGTGTCTAAAAATAGAGATCCGGTCTACAAAAATACAACCGCTGTTGACAATTAAAATAGTTTAACCAATAAAAATAAAAAAGTACCATAGGCGGCGAGGGATTTATGAAAGAAAGGTGAGACGCGTGGAGATATATCGTGAGTTAGACTGATGGGTTTGGACCTAGCTTCGGTCATCATCTGCACCATCTCTTTCAAATCTCCAAACATGAACGTGTAACTGCTACCTTTCAACCCTTGCTTTCTTAGAAACTTTTCGGTTTTCCTCGGTTTGAAATATAACCAATTTGAAATCCTCCATATATATATCACCAAGATTGTGACTACTCCAACACAAAAAACACTAGTTAAATCCATATCTTGTTGGATGTGATCTTTGGAAACAACCGCGAATGATTATAAGAAACAAAAAATGTATCTTGTATACTTATAATAAAAAAAGCTCTCTAAGTGGCACACCCTTCGAGCACATCAGGACACATGTCGTTGTCAACTGCTACCCATATGCTCCACTTCAGTTTCATTAGTGCCATGCTTTAATTTTGTGATGCTATTTTTGTTATCAATTTTATTCTGATTAACAGTTGTTTTCCAATAAACTTTATTTTATCTGCAGCGTCAATATTCATACAACATACGTAGTCCTAAAGATGCACGGCCTGACCCTAAAATTTGATATACCCTTAAACTTATCATTTTTTTTCTAATTTTATGCAGATTTGACTTTTTTAGAATGCCAAAACACCACCTCAAAAAAACTTCATTGATTTTTCAGCTTTTTTAAATTATTTTTGCCCTTTTTTGTTTTTTAATTCATACTTGGTAGTTGTATAACCCTAGCACTAAAGATGCACACCCTAACACTAAACTTTGTTATACTCTTAAAGTTGCCTTTTTTCCAATTTTATGGAAATTTTATGCATGTTTGACTTTTAGAATGTCAAAACTTTTTCAAAAAAACTTTACTGAACTTTCAGATTTTATTTTAATTATTTTTGGCCCATTTTTGTTATTTTTTTGCTCAAAGTTAGTTGTTGTATAACCCTAGCCCTAAATAGTCCTAAAGATGTACACCCTAACCCTAAACTTTGTTATACCCTTAAAGTTGCCTTCTTTATGCAAATTTTATGCAGGTTTGACTTTTTAGACTGTCAAACCACTCTTTTTTTTTTTTTTTTTTTTTTAAATTTCACTGATTTATCAGCTTTTTTTAATTATTGTTTGCCCTTTTTTGTTAATTTTTTTCTCATAGTTTTTTTTTTCTCATAGCTACTAGTTGTACAACCATAGCCCTAAACACTCCTAAAGACGCACACCCTAATCCTAAACTATTTTTCGGGCTTAAATTTGACTTTTTCCTCCAATTTTTAGCATCTTTGACTTTTTAGAAATTCAAAACAATTAATCGTAACTTTATTATTGATTTTTGTGCATATTACTTTTGCTCTGTTTTGTTAATTACGATTCTGCATATTACTTGTGTTCTGTTTTGTTAATTACTATATTTAAAAACAAATTGAATCAGTACTCTAATTGTAACAAAACCACAACCCTACATGTAAACTTATGTTATACGCATTTTTTGTTATTTTTTGCCAATTGTTTTTTGCATCAGAACCCTGATCGAACAAGACCCCAACCCTAAACATTTTTTTGCTTGTGTGGAATTCAGATTCTGCATAATTACAAAGTGTATGCATGCGGATGATAGGATTCTTTCTAGAAATCACTTAAGAAATGAAGAAAGGAATTAATCAACCTAAGAATTTAAGGATTAAGAATTGAATTCGAAAGAAGACTATGAATCATAAGATTTGTATTTATGAAATGATTACAGAGAAAATAGAATCTAAGCTAGCTAATCTCTCAGGTCTCTTTACAACTTATATTACGGACTAGGTTATAACCCGTGAAAAATCAAAGGTTGTTAATAATTTTACTGAGCGTATCTTTTATATACTATAAAAATATATATTCTTGTATAATATTAAATATTTTTTAATGAATATTCATAAAAATTAAAAAGTCCTATTTTAATGATTAACCACTCATCTCGTTATTATTATCGAACTATCATATAAGTAGAACCTGTATTTCTCAAATAAAATCATGTTTAACATATCAAAACAAATATAATCGTGTATTGCAATTATTGGAACTGAACTGTTTAGTTAATATCTATCACGAGCCTTTTTGTTATCTTAACCATTACAAATTGAGCCCCTTAATATCATGACCATCAAACATGACTTATCCTGTAAAAAGTTACACAAAAAGTAAAACAAAATCTTAAAACTATACTGCCCGAACAATAGGGCAAACAAAATTATCAGAAGAAAAATGGTGTTACATATTCTAAAAGTATTGTATACTGTTGGACTATTTGTGTTATAAATGGGTATACGACAACCTTTTTTTCTTTCTTAGGATATAATTATTGGTTAAATACGATAAGAAAATTTATACTTCCTCCGTTTCAAAATAAGTGATACAAATTAGAGTCCACGGTTTTTGAGGCAAAAGATGATAATGAAGATCAATTAAAATAAATTTGATAGTTTTTGGAGGATGGATCCCACATATATTGATTAAAGTGAATTTAATAATGTTTAAAAGTAAAAGTAAAGGTACATGTGTCTTTTCACTTTATTAAAGGAGATAGTTAGTGGTGTGGTCCACACTACCTTTTACAAAATATGGTAAGTTTTCAAAGTGTATCACTTATTTTGAAACACCCAAAATGGAAAGTGTATCACTTTTTTTGAAACACCCAAAATGAAAAGTGTATCACTTATTTTGAAACGGAGGAAGTATTGTTTTTAACAAATAAAATTTCAGCAACTTTCGACCCATTTTACTAATTTGGATCCGAGCAGCTAATTCTTTTAATTTTACACACTTGACCACGTAAATAAAAAAAGCAACGCAAATCCACCCATTAATAAGAAAAAAAGGTAAAAGTTGCCACTCCTTATATTTTTGGATAAAAACATTAAAAAATAATTAAAGTTGCAAGATAAATACCTACAAATGAAAAAAAATACATGCATAAAAGCATTCCATTTATATCTCCACACTTTTTGAATTTCATCAATCAACCTCTTATTTTCTCATTAGAAAGTTGAAAAAACAATAAAACTTAGCATTAAACTTCAGGAAAGTAACATGTAAAACATTTCTTTACTATTAATGTCAACAAATTTTATGTAGAAGTTAATATATTAATATATGTTTTGTACACGCTTTTATCATTTATAAAATATAAAATTTCGTTACAAAGAGGTGTTTGAACCTCAACTCGTTTTTTACCCGTTACTCAACCCACCCATTTTGACCCGTTACCCAAACAGCCCATTTTAATAGCTCTACTAATATAAAGATTTTAGAACTTGTTGCTCGTAATACTCTACGATGTTGATTTTAAGAAATCCATTATGGAATTCCATATTATGCACATTCTCATCTTCTTTTCGGCCGCTACACTTATTCTTATTCAAATATATTTGGTAAGTAAAATAAAAAATGCAACATTTAATATTGAAAAATAGGAGATAGTTTATACTTTTTCCATTTCAAAATAAATAACACACTTTCTATTTTGGGGCGTTTAAAAATAAATGACACACTTTGAAACTTTCCTTATTATGGGGTGTTTCAAAATAAGTATCTCCTTCAATAAAGTGAATTGACTCATTTACCCTTACTTTTATTTTTAAACATCATTAAATTCACTTTAATCATAATATGTGGAACTCACCCTAGGGTTGTCAAAAATAACCGAAACTCGTTCTACCCGCCCGACCCGTCATGAATTCGTGTAGATCCGGTCGGGTACTTCGGGTATCGGGTAGAAACATTCGGGTATTGGGTAACCCGAAAATAGAATGGTTCGGGTATAAGGTAATATTTGAAGTGGTCAGGTATACCCAAATACCCGCTTTTTTTTAAAAAACAGATTTACTTCGAAGTTATATTATCAATTTATCTGGAATATTATACTCTAGTATCTGTTTTTGCACATATGAACGCTAGTTTCATGATTTGTGAATATTCAAGTTAGTAATAGTTGTAATTACATAATACTTTATTTTCTAACTCAATATAAATGAAAAACTAATAACATGTTATTGTTGATTGTATATGTTACTGCTGACATAAAATATTAATAATATGTTATAATTAATAACATCTTACTGTTGCAATTTACACGTATAAATATATCTTACTGCTGCAATTTACACGTATAAATATTGGTACAGTGAAATAATATTTACAAAATAACATTTTGAGGATGAGATGATTGACCTTGAAGTTAAACATCCAAAGAATATTAATTAGAACTTAAAAACAAATTTTTAGGTATTATTAGATATATTTGTACCCGACAACATGACATGAACCATTTCAACCAACACTAAAGATACTTGTTTCGAAGCGAATATGTTTCCAGTCTTTTGACCCATTACCTAATCTGTTTATGGGCCAACTATAGGAGACGCCACGTAACAAGTATAACGTGCAAAAACTAAAAATTGTCAAACATAATGTACAAAAATATATCAACTTAATATATCAAACTAAAAATGTCAATAAGAATATAGGTTACATAAAGTTTTGAAAGTAATATATCAACTTAAAAAGTAATGTCTTTAAAAAAGCAATGCCATTGATATTAGAGTAAATTACACCGATAATCTGTGTGATTTGTTAAAAGTTTCAGATTTGATCTTAATTTTTAGAAGTTACACGGACAGTCCTTAAATATGAGAGTCGGTCACACCTTTGATCCTTAAGGTGGATGTCCGTTAAAAACATACTAACTATGTGCTAGGTATACAAGAGTAACTTGGTCATTTTATCTTTATCCCTTCTATCTCATAATACCAACAAAAAGAGAGAAAGAACAAATATAAGATAATAGAATAATATTTAATTCCTTCTCTCATTATGTCATATTTACTGTCAAATTGATTATAACCATTTAATAATTATCAACAAGTGGTAATTGCGAAGATGTGTTTACCCACGTATTTATTTCCGGATACTATGCAAGATTTTAGGATTTAAAAAATAATATATTAAAACGAAGGAATTAAAAACGACTGAAAATTACACTTGAATTTTTTAGAGCTTGCCACATGTATCCCTTCATTCTAAGAGATGCCATGTGACACTAAAGGGGTTTGTTTTATTATAGTAGTAGATGTCAAACAATGACTAACTAAATTCAGTTAGCATAATTACGTGCACCCGAAGTGGTCTTCTTTAACGGGTTCGTATAAGCAAATTCTGTAAGTTATTATTATTATTATTATTATTTAATTTTCCAACGGTTTTTTCATACTTGAATAACATTAAAATTAAAAACAATGACTTTTTTAAATTAGGGTTAATATTAGATTACCATTCCATACACTGCATATATCATGTTTCATATTGTGAATCTCCTTTTTTTCACGTCACCCTGCATTAAGAAACTTACACATATGATCGAAAATTCAAATTATTCCTAATTGCAGCATTACAAACATAAATCAAGTAATTCGCAGTATGCCATAAATCACATTAAAATTAAAAACAATGACTTTTTTTTAATTCAAATCGATAAACATTAACTTACTCGATTTACAGCTGTAATGCTGGACTCGATGAGAGGAAGAGCGACTGCGAAGGGTTGCTGGATTCCATACCATCGAATGCCCTGAAATTCTTATTACACGGTTCATTTATAAATGGGCCGATTAGTTTATATAGTTTATGGGGTCTTATTAACAATTAAAAAGCTTGGCCCAGATTATACGATATATTATTTGATGGCCCATTATCAACCCTGAAACTAACTTTCAAAGGAACTCTTTGATGTCCCATTTTAACATAATTATACGAAATATATAATGGTAATATTTGTTATAATATGAATATATCTACATATGCAATAATGTAGATAAACTATGCTACTAGTTGGATGATCAATTAGTCAAGATTTCTTGTCCAATCCATTTAATGTTTAACCCAAATACTTATGTTATATTACTCACCAAGCATGGGTTCAAGGGTAACAAATTTAGTATAAATACCAATGTATGTGAAGATGTAAAATGCACCTAAGTATACACTTTCATAAGTGCTATAATTCTCTCCACCTTGTTCTTGTTTATAAACTTCAAGTCTTTTACATAAGTGCTAATAGGGCCTTAATTAAAGTTAATTTTATAACACGTTATCAGCACGAAAATTATTAGGAAGATCAACTCAATCACAAGGTACATCTAATTAATCAAGTTAATTACTTAAGGGTAAACATTTCTTATAACAATAAGCTATAATATAATAATAAATTTGATGAAACCAAACACATTTAATCAAGGACTAATCTTGAGACTACTAACATACTTATATTTATTATTTTACTAATTTTATTCTTATGTTTACTAACCCTTTTAATTTATGCAAACTAACATTTACATTTATGTATTCTAACTTTTACTTATGCTTATGCTAACATTTACATTTATGTATTCTAACTTTTACTTATGCAAACTAACATTTAATTTTATTGCATTTAACCTTTATTTATGTTACTAACATTTACTTATATATACTAACTTTCCTTTATGTATAATAACATTTATTCATATTTTTTCTTTCTTTTATTTACTAATTTATTTAAAATTCACTAATATTTTTACAAATATGTCTATGTAAATTATTTCTTTAATTATTCTTTTTATTAAAAAAATTATATATATATATATATATATATATATATATATATATATATAACGCTATATATGTAACGGTTATAAACGGTAAAAAAAAATATTATATAAAATATACAACAACTATATTTTTTAGTGCTGTCAAATCGTGATATCGTTTCGTTTTGCTGGATAACACGACACGACACAAATTCGTTCAACACGAAAACGACATGACACGAAGTCGTGTTTCATTTTACTAACACGAACACGACATGATAAAAAAACGATAAACACGACAACACAAAATAAATAACAAATTTCTTACTTATTACATGTTAAAAACACGACAAACACGATAAACAAGACAAAATCATAACTATCGTGTCAATTTCGTGTTAATCTCTGAACACGAACACGACACGACACGACTTCGTGTTTGTTTTGCACAACACGAACACGACACGAACACGAATTCAAATTTCAGTTTCGTCCCAATTTCTTTTCGTTTCGTGTATTTTTGTCGTGTCGTTTCAAGTTTTGACAGCCCTAATATTTTTACACTATAAATAAACGCATCATTCACACTTCTTTATACTACAAAATAATTTCTCTCATCTTCAAAATCAAGATCAAGAATGATTCACCCGTTTTTAATTTTCATGATTGTAATGGTTATTGAACTGGGCATCTTAATTTGTAACATCCCAATTTTCATTATTCAGTTACCAGGCAAATATAGTTACCGAAATCGGTTATTTCCGTTAAATGAATAAAATATATATAGAGGTTCAGTTTAACTAGAGGTTAAATATTGGACATAAGATTTTATTAAGAGGTGAATTATGGCTAAAAGTGAAAGACTTAATGGTATATATAGACCCAAAGTGCATTTTTACATAGTAAAAGGGCTAATTTTGCCAAATGATGAAATTTTGGGTGGTGACTCACCCAAAACCGGGATAAATCTTTTGACACACCTTTCAACCTCCCACTTTCACCATTTTCATCTTCTTAAACTCTCTCAAGAAGCTCTCAAAGATCCATGGTGAATCCATGCTAAAATCTTGCCAAAATAAGAAACTTTTGGTGTTTTTGAGGAAAGATCAAGGTGTAGAACTCAAATCTAAGTACATCCTTGCTAGAATATGAGTTTACTTCATATCTCAACAAGGTAAAGTTTCTTAAACTTCATGGATAATGACATGCATGTTAGTTTTAAGCTTGGAACTTTAGTATTATGACTTTTAATCACTTTTTGATCAAGAAAAGAAAGCAAACAAGTTTATGCATCTTTTTGATCAACAATCGGTTTGCATGCTTGTTATTTGATCTTAGATGAAGTTTCAAAATAAGTTTGTAGCCTAAAAATGTCAAAAGTTTGATAAGATAAAGATATTGACACTTTTAGATAAAGATGATTTCAATTACCCCAGCAGATTGTAAAATTCGTATAAAATCAGCCGTTACTCTGATTGATCTGCAAATCGCGAGTCCTATAGTTTTCGGTGTTTTGTACACTTTTCATGTTTTACGTTTTGTCCAATTCGGACTCTAAATGGGTTAAAACTGTGATTTACAATCTGGACAGAATGTGAAAGAATAAGAAAATAGTTTCTTAACTATTAGGAATAAAATAGATATTCATCTATTGAACTAAGAATTATTTATGAATATATAGGTATTATATTAAGGAGATTTAGGGAAGTTTTGTCATTGACTTGGAGCTTCCGAATCATCAATTGAGGTGAGTTTTTCTTACAACTCACTTTGAACCGATTTTAATACTTTTATGTTAAGAATCCATTACAAGTTTAATTGAACTATATTGTTCATATGATTATCTTATGGAACGCATTTTATATGAAAAATAATAAGTTACTTGCAAAGTGTGTCACTTATTTGATAGCAAATGATATGTTTTAAGATTTAAGGAGTAAGAATAAAATTGCATTTATATGTGATATATATATTGTTTGTAAAAGTTTGCTACTATTTGTATGTGTAACTTGTATGTCAAACATGTTAAAGAACTATATGATCAAAGAATTAATAGAAAATATACAAGATTTATAGATTAAAGAAAGAATTGAATTTTGGATAAAATATGAGATTATTTTATGTAAAATAATTCGTAACTAAAATTCTGCATAATCGTAGAATTTTGTTGATTTTGTAAAAATCATAGAAAATCAACCGTAGATCCGTTTTGGGCGTATGACTAGTCATTTTAAAGGTATAAGAGTCTACTTTCATTATATCATATCATCATGAGATTATCTGGGAAGAAAAGTATTCAAAATACAGGTTTTATAACAGCTGGTTGGTTTGATAACTTAGCTACAAAGAAGGAAAAAGAAAAGAGAAGATGGTTATGAGTGTTTATAAAGATAACATGCTAATTTCTAAATTATATGATTTACTTATATGTTATGTGACAATAACATATGATTTCTTCACTTGTTTAATTAGTATGTTTACGATTAAAGAAAAGAATTAGAAGGATTAGTGGGATACGTGTAGAATAAGAAATGAGAATTCTACTTACAGATTTAAGAGTCCTAGTAGGATGAACCTCCTAGGATAAGTGCTAGCCGAATTGGAGTTTACTTTGCCTTTCTAGTGGGCGGGTGACACATGGTCCATATACACTTTATTGTATGTGGGCTGGAGCGGTATTGACCATGAAGAGGTATGTACAAGTATCACATTGGGAACTGGAGGAGTGTAAGAATACTCCGTTTGTACAGCCCTTAACGACACCGTATTGTATTGTTCGATACAAAGTCGGAGTAGTGAAAACGGATGGACCTTAATGACTTCTTGTCAAGACAGGAGTAGCTACCTGGATTGGATTTGAGTTGTTTGGGCACGTTATTAGCGAACCATTGGGATCACTTGGGTTAGGATTATTACTTTACTCATAGATCCATCCACTAAGAATTATGAACGACATGAGATTAAGGAACGATAAAGATAAAGATTACGAAAAAGATAATGAATAAAAGATTTAAGATTTATGTGTATCATGTATGAATATGCAATTTATATGTTTTGAATGAATGACATTTTTGGTATATATTATGATTTGATATATATATATGTTATTAAGATATGATTGCGACTCTTACATGATTCTAACACTTGTTCTTGCTTTTTGGGTTGCCGTGTATGCGGTATAGGTTAAATGATGGCGAGGTGCGAAAGTGTTGGGACATGAAAGGGTAGTATGCGTAGAATCAGTGATACCCTTGGGACATAATGGTTTTTGAAATATGGTTGTAAATAAGAAAACTTAAACCACTTTTGTTGTCTAAACAATTATGTAACCGTTTAAATGTTTTTAAATTAAGTAGTTATTATGAAAAGAACTTTATGAAAAGAAAGTGATGCTATGATTTACAAAAGAAACTCTGAACCTACTGCTTTGACTAAGTCTTCCGCTAAAGATTATAGTTATTTACTATTAAATAAAAAGTTTTTCAAATGGGTAAAAATCATGGTGTCACAAGTTGGTATCAGAGCCCGACTGCGAGCGAACTGAACATTTGAGTAAGTGTTCAGACTCGTAGTGTGTTGGCTCATATAGGAACGATTAAGATTTAGTGGGAATGGGTGTGTGATTGAGAGTTAGTCGGTTTACTTTAAGAATTAGTTCTTTTAGACCTCTTTTTATTTTCCTCAACTTAGCAAATTCACGTTAGCCTTCAAGCTTAACTTGGGTTTTGTGAATTTTGTTGGTTGAACAGGAATATGGCTGATACCACAACAAAGAATGTTGATAAGGGTAAATGTGTGGCGAATGAAAGTCAGGTACATCGAACGGGTTCTCCTCCAAAGGTTCGATCTGAAGAAAGTAGTCAATATTCCTCCAGCTCTGATAAATATGCTGATGTTTTAAGACAACTTAAAGAAAAGAACAATCAAATTGAGCAGATGCAACAGATCATGGTTAACGCGGGTTTATTGAAAGTCGGTTCTGATGGAATTCTCCGTGAAGCTGAACAAGAAAGCGAGAGTCAAACGACTCCTTCTAGGCCGGTACGTCAACAAGCTGAAACCCAATTCATGACTTTTAAGGCCTTTAGAGATTGTAAACCACCTGTATTCAAAGGGGGTGAAAATGCCCTTGTATGTTTAAGGTGGATTAGAAAGATGGAACAAGTCTTTGACTATGGAGAGTTCACTGAAAATCAGAAAGTCCGATATGCTATACGTATGCTGGAGAATTCAGCTTTAGAATGGTGGGATTATGTTAATGAAAACCCTGATGGTGGTGTGGATAAAAACTTGACATGGAAGATTTTAAGAAAATGATAAAAGAACGATTTTGCACCACTAGTGCTACCTGTAGAATGGAGAAAGAATTCCTGATTTTAGAGAAAGGAGACATGACCATAGCTAAGTACAACGCTGTATTTTCAGAAAAATCTCTGTTTTCGAAAGGCGTATACCCTACAACTGAAGCCCTTATTGACCGATATGCTGAAGGATTGCCTTATGTATACCGAAACCCGGTCAGGGCACAACAGACACTCGTGGCGGCGATGGACGCAACTCATCGGGTGGAAGATGATTTAAAGTCGCGTGGTTGTGTTATTTGCGGTTCGAATGAGAAAAGAAAATTTGAGGGTCAATCTGGATCATTTAGCAAGAAAAGAAAATTCTCGAAGAAAGGAGGCAGATTTGGACAATTCAAATATTGTGAAAAGTGCCACTCGAAGCACAAAGGGCCTTGTAGCAGCAACACACAGAGCTGCCGCAATTGCGGAAAGACAGGGCATAAGTTTGAGAACTGTAGGAATGAACCGATCTGTTATAAGTGCAAGAAGACATGACACATTAGTCCACAATGTCCTGAACCCAAAGTACCGAGGAACGAAGGAGCATGGAAGAAAACTGATGGTCAGAAAGCCAAATGACGAGCCTTTCAGATGACTCTTGAGGAAGCAAGAAGAGACGATGAGGTAATCTTCGGATCATTCTTAATAAATTCAATACCAGCGAGTGTGTTATTTGATTCCGGAGCTAGTAAATCCTTTGTGTCTATGTCCTTCTGTGAACAATTTGATATTCCTCGTGTTCCTTTGATGCATGCTTTGAATATTGAGGTAGAATTAGGTAAACCTATTTTAGTTAGGGAACAATATAAGAATTGTACAATCTCTATTGATGATAAAGTGTTTCCCTTAGCATTAATTCCTATGCCTATAGTGAGTTTTGATGTGATAATTGGTATGGACTGGTTAGCGGCTAATCATGCTGAGGTAATTTAATCTAAGAAATTAGTTCGAGTCCCTCTGCCAAATGGAGAATTTGTAATAGCACATGGAGAAAAGATTCTAGAAAACATGACTCTAATTTCAGTCATGAAAGCAAGAATATGCCTTATAAAAGGTTGTCAAGCTTATCTAGCACACGTTGTCGAACCCACGAAAGAGAAAGTAAATATATCAGATGTTGAGGTAGTAAAAGATCCCGACGTATTCCCTGATGAACTTCAAGGACTACCCCCACAAAGACAAGTGGATTTTAAGATAGATCTGATCCCAGGTGCAACTCCTATTGCAAAGGCACCTTACCGTCTAGCGCCATCTGAAATGAAAGAGATGATGACGCAACTTAAGGATCTTCTTGACCGAGGATTCATTAGGCCAAGTTCCTCTCCTTGGGGAGCACCGGTCTTATCTGTAAAGAAGAAAGACAGAACAATGAGGATGTGTATAGATTATAGAGAATTGAATAAGATCACGATAATAAACAAATACCTTCTACCAAGAATAGATGATCTATTCGATCAGCTTCAAGGTGCAAGCTACTTTTCAAAGATCGACTTGAGATCAGGATATCATTAAGTCCGAGTCAGAGATGAAGATATCCCTAAGACAGCTTTTAGAACCAGATATGGTCATTACGAATTCCTAGTAATGCCATTTGGGCTGACAAACGCGCCAGCAGTTTTCATGGATCTCATGAATCGGGTGTGTCGCACATATCTTGATAAATCAGTCATCGTTTTCATAGATGACAATTTGATTTATTCTCTGAGTGTAGAAGATCATCGTAAGCACTTGCAAGAATTACTAGAGACATTGCGAACGGAGAAATTGTACGCAAAATTTTCTAAGTGTGAATTTTGGTTATCTGAAGTACAATTTCTTGGTCATGTCATAGGAGCTGAAGGAATTCGAGTAGATCCAATTAAGATAGAAGCTGTAATGAAATGGACTAAACCAAATACACTTCCAGAAATTCGAAGTTTCTTAGGTCTAGCTGGATACTATAGAAGATTTATTCAAGATTTTTCTAAGATTGCAGCTCCTTTGACAAAGTAAACTCGAAAATCAGAACCTTTCATTTGGACGAAAAGACAAGAAGAGTCTTTCCAGACATTGAAGAAGCTCTTATGCGAAGCACCAGTGCTATCATTACCTGAGGGTAATGAGGATTTTGTTGTTTACAATGATGTGTCTTACTCAGGTTTAGGATGTGTGCTCATGCAGAGGGGGAAGGTAATTGCTTACGCTTCTAGACAACTAAAGAATGCTGAAGTGAACTATACTGTACATGATTTAGAGCTTGCAGAAGTCGTGTTTGCTCTTAAGTTGTGGCGTCACTATCTATATGGGACGAAGTGTACCCTGTATACTGACCACAAGAGCCTCCAACACATTAAGAATCAGAAGGAATTGAACATGAGATAAAGACGATGGATGGAACTTCTAGCCGATTACGATTGCGAGATTCAATACCATCCAGGAAAAGCAAATATCGTGGCTGATGTCTTAAGCCGCAAACAACCCAAAGTCTCGTATCAACTTAAATATATGGGAATAGTCGTAGTACCAGATATTATGGAACAGATTAAAGCCGCCCAGGCTGAAGGCCTGAGTGAGAAGAATATCAAGAATGAAATTATGAACAAGCAAAAAGAGAACCTTGTTGATAATAATAATGGAATAAAGACTTTCAAGGGACGAATTTGGGTTCCCAAAGTCGGTGATATAAGAAATATTTTATTAAGTGATACCCATTGATCTAAATATTCTATACATCCAGGCACCACAAAGATGTTCAGAGATTTAAAGACTAATTATTGGTGGCCCGGAAAGAAGGTAGATGTGACTGAATATGTATCCAAGTGCGTGACTTGTTCACAAGTCAAAGCTGAACATCAAAAGCCTTATGGCGAATTACAATAATTGGAAATTCCAGAATGGAAGTGGGAGAAAATTACTATGGATTTTGTCACTAAATTACCCAAAACGACAAAAGGAAACGATATGATATGGGTAATTGTGGATAGAATGACAAAAAGTGCCCACTTTTTAGCCACAATTGAGACAGAGAAATTAGAAAATTTGGTGAAATTATACGTCCGTGAGGTGGTTACGCGTCATGGAGTACCTTTGTCCATCGTCTCAGACCGAGATAGTCGTTTTGTTTCGAGGTTTTGGCAGACATTGCAAGAAGAATTATGGACAAAAGTACATTTAAGTACAACATACCACCCACAAACAGACGGTCAGAGTGAAAGAACCATTCAGACTATGGAAGATATGCTCCGGGCTTGTGTGATCGAGTATGGCGGTAATTGGGATTCACATTTACCTTTGGTGGAATTTGCCTACAATAATACATATCATTCGAGTATTGGTATGGCACCTTATGAATTCCTCTATGGTAGAAAATGTCGTACCCCTACCTGCTGGTTAGAGCCTGGTGAGAAACATTTTGCAGGACCTGAGATTGTACAAATCACTGCAGAGAAAGTTGCAATCGCACGAGAACGATTAAGAATAGCTAGGGAAAGACAAAAGAAATATTCCGATAGCAAGCATCGACCAAAGACATTTGAGATTGGAGAAAAGGTCATGTTAAAAGTCTCTCCCTAGAAAGGAATAATCAGATTTGGGAAGCGTGGTAAATTAGGTCCTCGTTACATTGGACCCTTCGAAGTACTCGAAAATATTGGGGATCAGGCATATCGGTTAGAATTACCACCTGAACTAGAAGGCATACATAACGTATTTCATGTATGTTATTTGAGAAAATGCCTAGCCGAAGAACCCAGTATCTTACCATTGGACGAATTACGAGTGGATGAATAAAAAAGAATGATTGAAGAACCTATATCCATTTTAGATCACAAAGTAAAGCAACTACGAAAGAAAAGAGTTCAATTGGTTAAAGTGTTAAGGAAGAATAAACACGGAGGAGACATGACTTGGGAAGTAGAGAATGATATGAGGAAGAGATACCCAAGTTTGTTTTCTGGTAACTGATTCCGGGACGGAATCAATTTAAGGGGGTGAAGATTGTAACATCCCAATTTTCATTATTCAGTTACCAGGCAAATATAGTTACCGAAATCGGTTATTTCCGTTAAATGAATAAAATATATATAGAGGTTCAATTTAACTAGAGGATAAATATTGGACTTAAGATTTTATTAAGAGGTGAATTATGGCTAAAAGTAAAAGACTTAATGGTATATATAGACCCAAAGTGCATTTTTGCATAGTAAAAGGGCTAATTTTGCCAAATGATGAAATTTTGAGTGTGACTCACCCAAAACCGGGATAAATCTTTTGACACACCTTTCAACCTCCCACTTTCACCATTTTCATCTTTTTAAACTCTCTCAAGAAGCTCTCAAAGATCCATGGTGAATCCATGCTAAAATCTTGCCAAAATAAGAAACGTTTGGTGTTTTTGAGGAAGGATAAAGGTGTAGAACTCAAATCTAAGTACATCCTTGCTAGAATCTGAGTTTTCATCATATCTTAACAAGGTAAAGTTCTTAAACTTCATGGATAATGACATGCATGTTATTTTTAAGCTTGGAACTTTAGTATTATGACTTTTAATCACTTTCTGATCAAGAAAAGAAAGCAATCAAGTTTATGGATCTTTTTGATCAACGATCATGGTTTGCATGTTTGTTATTTGATCTTAGATGAAGTTCCAAAATAAGTTTGTAGCCAAAAAATGTCAAAAGTTTGATAAGATAAAGATATTGACACTTTTAGACAAAGATGATTTCAATTAACCCAGCAGATTGTAAAATTCGTATAAAATTAGCCGTTACTCTGATTGATCTGAAAATCGCGAGTGCTGTAGTTTTCGGTGTTCTGAACACTTTTCATGTTTTAAGTTTTGTCCAATTCGGATTCTAAATGGGTTAAAACTGTGATTTACAATCTGGACAGAATGTGAAAGAATAAGAAAATAGTTTCTTAACTATTAGGAATAAAATAGATATTCATCTATTGAACTAAGAATTATTTATGAATATATAGGTATTATATTAAGGAGATTTAGGGAAGTTTTGTCATTGACTTGGAGCTTCCGAATCATCAATTGGGGTGAGTTTTTCATACAACTCACTTTGAACCGATTTTAATACTTTTATGTTAAGAATCCATTACAAGTTTAATTGAACTATAGTGTTCATATGATTATCTTATGGAACACATTTTATATGAAAAATAATAAGTTACATGCAAAGTATGTCACTTACTTGATTGCAAATGATATGTTATAAGATTTAAGGAGTAAGAATAAAATTGCATTTATATGTGATATATATATATATATATATATATATATATATATATATATATATATATATATATATATATATATATATATTGTTTGTAAAAGTTTGCTACTATTTGTATGTGTAACTTGTATGTCAAACTTGTTAAAGAACTATATGATCAAAGAATTAATAGAAAAGATACAAGATTTATAGATTAAAGAAAGAATTGAATTTGGATAAAATATGAGATTTTTTATGTAAAAAAATTCGTAACTAAAATTCTGCATAATTGTAGAATTTTGTTGATTTTGTAAAAATCATAGAAAAACAACCGTAGATCCGTTTTGGGCGTATGACTAATCATTTTAAAGGTATAAGAGTCTACTTTCATTATATCATATCATCATGAGATTATCTGGGCAGAAAAGTATTCAAAATACAGGTTTTATAATAGCTGGTTGGTTTGATAACTTAGCTGCAAAGAAAGAAAAAGAAAAGATAAGATGGTTATGAGTGTTTATAAAGATAACATGCTAATTTCTAAATTATATGATTTACTTATATGTTATATGATAATAACATATGAATTCTTCACTTGTTTAATTAGTATGTTTACGATTAAAGAAAAGAATTAGAAGGATTAGTGGGATACGGGTAGAATAAGAAATGAGAATTCTACTTACAGATTTAAGAGTCCTAGTAGGATGAACCTCCTAGGATAAGTGCTAGCCGAATTGGAGTTTACTTTTCCTTTCTAGTGGGCGGGTCACACATGGTCCATATACACTTTATTGTATGTGGGCTGGAGCGGTATTGACCATGAAGAGGTCTGTACAAGTATCGCGTTGGGAACTGGAGGAGTGTAAGAATACTCCATTTGTACAGCCCTTAACGACACCGTATTGTATTGTTCGATACAAAGTCGGAGTAGTGAAAGCGGATGGACCTTAATGACTTCTTGTCAAGACAGGAGTAGCTACCTGGATTGGACTTGAGTTGTTTGGGCACGTTATTAGCGAACCATTGGGATCACTTGGGTTAGGATTATTACTTTACTCATAGATCCATGCCCTAAGAATTATGAACGACATGAGATTAAGGAACGATAAAGATAAATATTACGAAAAAGATAATGAATAAAAGATTTAAGATTTATGTGTATGATGTATGAATATGCAATTTATATATTTTGAATGAATGACATTTTTGGTATATATTATGGTTTGATATATTTATGTTATTAAGATATGATTACGACTCTTACATGATTCTAACACTTGTTCTTGCTTTTTGGGTTGCCGTGTATGCGGTATAGGTTAAATGATGGCGAGGTGCGAAAGTGTTGGGACATGAAAGGGTAGTATGCGTAGAATCAGTGATACCCTTGGGACATAATGGTTTTTGAAATATGGTTGTAAATAAGAAAACTTAAACCACTTTTGTTGTCTAAACAATTATGTAACCGTTTAATGTTTTTAAATTAAGTAGTTATTATGAAAAGAACTTTACGAAAAGAAAGTGATGCTATGATTTACAAAAGAAACTCTGAACCTACTGCTTTGACTAAGTCTTCCGCTAAAGATTATAGTTATTTACTATTAAATAAAAAGTTTTTGAAATGGGTAAAAATCATGGTGTCACATAATTAGTGTCACACCTGATGTATTTTATCCTTTCTTGTTCATGTATGGGATGATTGTTCTCCCACTTCTGTTTTGTGCAATACATATCGATATATATGGATTCTGATTTTTAACTTGTTTTTGTTCTAAATATATATAGTTATAAAATGTCAAACGTTGCGAAGATTGAGTTTAATGCGTTAGAAGCATCTGGTAAAAATTACAACTCATGGATCACCGATATGAGAGCATATTTAGCATCAATGGGTATCTTAGATGCCTTAAATGAAAATAATAATTGCTCATCCCAAGAATAATGGAAACCAGTTTTCAATCTTCGTAAAAACGTTGACGCTAGTTAAAAAATGAGTATTTAAACATTGAAGACTCATATATTTTATGGAAGTCTCTTAAAGAAAGATTTGATAATAAGAAAAGGGTTTTACTTCCCTTTGCCAGAGAAGAATGGAGATCATTAAGATTCCAGGATTTTAAACAAGTGTCTGATTATAGCTAAGCGTTGTTCAGGATATGTTCACAACTTGAATTTTGTGGAGAACCTGTGACAGATGAAGAAAAGTTGGAGAAAACTTACTCCACATTCCATGCATCAAATGTTACTTTGCAAGAGACTTTGCGATTGCAAAAATTCTCAAAATATTCTTATTTGCAAGAATATCTTCTGACGCCTGAGGAAAATAATATGCTCTTAATGTAAAATCATGAATCCCGTGCCACAGGTTCAACAGCACTCCCTGAAGTCAATGCTGCAGAAAATGTTGGTCCTCGAAATAACATAAGGGGACGTGGTCGTGGCCATGGACGAGGTCGTTTTACTCAAAACTATACTAATGGCCGAAACCAAAACTTTGGTCGAAGTCACCCTTATGGTTGTGGTCGTGGACGTGGTCCAAGAAATAATACTTATCATGCTCCACAAGGTAACAAAGTCCAGTCACAAAACAAGACCACAAAACATGATGCTGAAGCAAGTGATTCTCAGAACAATCAAAGTGTGTGTTATAGATGTGGTAACACGGGTTACTGGCAAAGTACTTGGCGCACACCTTCCCACTCTTGCAAGTTGTATCAAGCTTCACTTAAGCAAAAGGAGAAAGAAGTAAACTTTGTGGATCAATATGAAAACACTGATCTAAATGCTTCTGATTTCTTGAATGACATGGAATAATATGAAGCTTAATCACTCTTGTCTAAACCATAATTATGTTTATGTTTTCATCTTTGTAATTCGTCTATGCATTTCGTTAAACTAGGATTTCCCTTGTTTTCATGTAATGAATTTCTAATCATCTGTATAATAACTTATGTTTTTCCATTTTTCAAGTTTGATATGAACTCTACTGGAGCACAACAACAATCGATGGTTGGAGATCTATGTATTCTAGATAGTGGTTCCACACACAGCATCCTTAAATCTAAGAAATATTTTTCTGAACTAAAACCAACAAAGGCAAGCATAAACACCATATCAGATCCAGCGGACTTGATAGAAGGTCTAGGAAAGGCTAATTCTATACTACCTAATGGTACACAAGTTTTGGTAGATAATGCTTTATTTTCTCCTAAATCTAAGAGAAATTTATTACGTTTTAAGAACATATACCATAATGGATATGACACTCAGAGTGTGACTGCACATAATGAGAAAATATTACACATTACTAATAAAAGTCATGTATTGGAAGAACTATCATTGCTTCAATGTGGTCTACACTACACACATATAAACATCCCAGAGTCACACATGGTAGTCAAAGTAAATAGTCACGATCCTAGTATATTTAGCTTATGGCATGTCAGGTTAGGGCATCCAGGCTCAACAATGATGAGGAGAATAATTGAAAACACTCATGGGCATCCATTGAAAGATCATAAGATCCCTCATACAGGAAAAAAACTCATTGTGCATCATGCTCCCTTGGTAAGTTGATTATAAGACCTTCACCTATTAAAATTGAAATGGAAACCCCTGCGTTTCTTGAAAGAATCCAGGGAGATATTTGTGGACCGATTCATCCACCATGTGGACCATTTTGATACTTTATGGTATTAATAGATGCATCAAGTAGATGGTCTCATGTTTGTTTATTATCAACACGTAATGTTGCATTTGCAAAATTTCTTGCACAAATCATTAAACTAAAATCACATTTTCCTGATCATACTATAAAAGGAGTAAGATTGGATAATGCTGGTGAATTTACATCTCAGGCATTTAATGATTATTGTATGTCTGTAGGAATTGTTGTTGAACACCCAGTTGCTCATGTACACACACAAAATGGTTTAGCTGAATCTTTGATTAAACGTATTCAGTTAATTGCTAGACCATTAATAATGAGAACAAAACTTCCTGTGTCTATTTGGGGTCATGCTATTTTACATGCTGCATCATTAATTCATATAAGACCAAGTGCATATCATAAATACTCTCCTTTACAACTTGCTTTTGGCCAAGAGCCAAACATCTCCCACCTTAGAGTTTTTGGTTGTGCTGTATATGTTCCTATTGCTCCACCACAGCGTACAAAAATGGGACCTCAAAGAAGGTTGGGAATATATGTTGGGTATGAAACAAGTTCAATCATAAGATATTTTGAACCTTTAACAGGTGATGTTTTTACAACACGTTTTGCAGATTGCCACTTCGATGAGGCAAACTTTCCAACATTGGGAGAAGAGAAGAAAAGAAAAACAAAGAAAAAGATGTATCATGGTGTGAGCCATCACTATTATATCTTGATCCTCAAACTAACCAATGTGAAAAAGAAGTTCAAAAAATAATGCACTTGCAGGAAATTGCAAATAAATTGCCTGATGCATTTACGGATACTAAAAGAGTGACAAAATGACATATACCGGTTGTTAATGCCCCAGCTCGGATTGAAATACCAAATGAAAAATCTGGTGATAAAGTTACTCAAGAGTCTAAAGCACGCTTAAAGCGTGGAAGACCAGTTGGTTCCAAGGATAAGAATCCTAGAAAAAGAAAGAATGTAGAAAATGCAAATGATCATAAGGAAAGTGTTTCTGAAGAAACACAAAATATCGAAACTCCTCCACAAGAGGAAATGAATGATGTTAACAATGAGGTTTCCATAAATTATGGCCAAACAAGTATATTATGGAATCAGGATGAAATAGGAAACATTGATGAAATATTTTCCTATGTCGTTGCGTGTGAAATTATGAATGATGATCCTGAACGAAAGTCCGTTATTGAATGTCAAAATAGACATGACTGGGATAAATGGAAAGAAGCCATGCAAGCTGAATTAAATTCGTTGAACAAACGTAATGTTTTTGGACGCATTGCCCTCACACCAGAAAGTGTGAAACCTGTGGGTTATAAATGGGTTTTCATACGAAAACGAAATGAGAAAGATGAAATTATTAGATATAAAGCTAGACTTGTAGCTCAAGGTTTTTCTCATAGACCAGGAATTGATTAAGATGAAACATATTCCCCGGTTATGGATGCAATAACGTTTAGAGATCTAATCAGCCTGGTAGTTTCCAAAAATTTAGAAATGTGTCTAACGGATGTTGTCACAGCTTATTTGTATGGATCACTTGATAGTGATATTTACATGAAAGTTCCCGAAGGATTTAAAATTCCAAAAGCATTAAGGGAAAGACCCAAGGAAATGTATTCAATTAAGTTACAACGATCCTTGTATGGGTTGAAGCAATCTGGACGCATGTGGTATAAACATTTAAGTGATTACTTAATAAGTAAAGGTCATACCAATAATATTATTTGCCCATGTGTTTTTATTAAGAAAACAACATCCGGATTTGTAATCATAGCCGTCTATGTTGATGACTTGAACCTTATCGGCACACATAAAGAAATTCCTGAAACTACTGTACTTTTGAAGAAAGAATTTGAAATGAAAGATCTTGGAAAAACCAAATATTGTCTTGGTTTACAAATTGAGCAAATGAATAATGGAATACTTGTCCATCAATCAATTTATATAGAAAAGATTTTGAAACGTTTCAATATGGACAAGGCGAATCCATTAAGCACTCCAATGGTCGTTCGATCACTAAACGTTGATAACGATCCCTTTTAGACCTCGTGAAGAAAATGAAGAGATTCTTGGTCAAGAAGTACCATATCTCAGTGCAATTGGAGGTTTAATGTATCTTACTAACTGTACTAGACCCGATATTTCTTTTGCAGTTAATTTATTAGCAAGATTTAGTTCAGCTCCTACAAAACGACATTGGAATGGTATCAAACATATTTTTCGATACGTTCGAGGAACTGTTGATATAGGTCTATTTTATTCTAATGATTCAAAGCAAGAGTTAGTCGGTTATACAGATGCAGGTTATCTATCTGATTCTCATAAAGCTAGATCTCAAACGGGATATGTTTTCATGAGTGGAGGCACTGCTATTTCATGGCGTTCCCAAAAGCAAACACTTGTCGCGACATCGTCAAATTATGCCGAAGTCATCGCACTACATGAAGCCAGCAGAGAGTATGTGTGGCTAAGATCGATGACAAAACTCATTTTGACTTCGTGTGGACTAGAGGGGAGAAAAATTCAACTGTGATTCATGAAGACAATGCAGCTTGTGTTACACAGATGAAAGAAGGGTATATAAAGACTGACAGAACAAAGCATATACCCCCAAGATTTTTCTCATACACTCAAGACTTGATAAAGGATAATCAGATCGAAATGAAGTACGTTCAATTCTGCAGATATAATCAGATCTTTACACTCCCTACTGCAATGTTCAGAAAACATGTTCACAATATTGGAATGCGGCATGTTCATCAGATGTGATAGATGTCTACAAGAGGGGGAGTCACTATACACTGCACTCTTTTCCCTTCGCTAAAGTTTTTTTCCCACTCTGTTTTCTTTAGAAAAGATTTTTAACGAGGCAGTACTATAAAGTTGAACTCTGGCTTGAATAGTTGTCATCCAAGGGGGGAGTGTTATAATATGAATATATCTACATATGCAATAATGTAGATAAACTATGCTACTAGTTAGATGATCAATTAGTCAAGATTTCTTGTCCAATCAATTTAATGTTTTACCCAAATACTTATGTTGTATTACTCACCAAGCACGGGTTCATGGGTAACAAATTTAGTATAAATACCAATGTATGTGAAGATGTAAAATGCACCTCAATATACACTTTCATAAGTGCTATAATTTCTTCTCATAGTCCGTAATGATATTTATAAACTCTCAGATGTGCTTCGAAATATTGAATTACTGAAATATTTTTACATCTGAGCAGCCTGAGAAGCAATTAAGATCTCTGTCTTTGACAAGAAAATGTTTTCTGAATTTCAAGAACATAACATTGCAGAAATTTGGAAGTTTCAGATACTCAAAGAAAATATATTTTTCGTTGAATCTGCTTGAGTAAGGAAGACCTAAAAACTTATTTACTAAAGTTTTGAAAGTTCTAGAAATGGAATCAGTTAGGTAAGGATTTGTCTGGGATTTCAGATAATGGAGAGGTTGTTTTGGATTTTGTGGTAGAGGTTTTGTAGGAGTGATGTGATGATGTTTTGGATTTTTGAAAAGAATGATTTGAAAGTTAAAGTTTTGGATATGTATGGTTGTTTTGTATTTTGGAAAGAATGATTTGAACTGTTTAAGTTTTGAATGTGTATGGATTGTTTTGGTAAGAATGATTTGAAAGTTTAAGTTTTGAATGTATATGGATGTTTTGTATGTAATTTGGAAAGAATGATTTATACAATTAAATTTCGGATTGAAATGGATGTTTTGGATTGAAATGGTTGAGAATTTGTGTTTTCAAATTTCTATAGATGAATCGGTTTCTTTTTCTTCACAAAATACTTCATGTAAATCGACGAAATGTAGACCCATAGATAGAGTTGTTTATAGCGGAAGTCTTTTCTTGAAGTTGTGGCTTTGTCGATTTATGATCATTGATAATTGTTGTTAGGTAAAATGTTGATAGAGTTTACGCTCGCCCTCAAACAAACAATTATTTCTTAACGGATCTTCAGTTTCTTGTTTATTCCCCCTTAACCGGTGCATACGTCTTTTTAATGCGGAGTAAACTGAGCTAGTATATTCCCCCCCTCATGATGAACAAGATTTATCTGAATCATCATGTAAAATATGAGGCTCTGCGAGGTGGAATTAGGAAGAATCTTCGAAGCCCATTGATAAAAATGTGTTGAATAATGATATATTCATATTTTTGAATGAATCAATATATAACACATTTTATCAGTTAAACCCAGATCGTTGTTGATAATGAAGAAATACGATCAAATCTTTTGTCGTTTAATCTCAATGACCGTTGTTGATGACATAAAAGAACAGTCTCGTGTTTATCATTTGATCTCCCGACTGTTGTTGATAAAGTTGTAGTACAGTCATCAGATATGTACATCGTAATCGAACAGGGTAAACCGGGATCACTTAGATTGCCTGTTAACACAACAGTTACAAAAACTGTGTGACCTACGTTCAGTGTTGGCTTTGATGTTAACACTGGTAGGATTTCCATTCAATCATTATGGAATACCAATAATTTTGGTATCAGTATGAATGTTCCGGCTATATCACACAGATATGCTTGGTATTTTGCCTGTGTCCTAAAAGTGTTTATTTCGGTTCTAGACTCAATTAGTGGACAATAGAAGGCGAGGACTGGAGAGACTTGTCCTCTTGTTCAATATCAACAATCTCCAAGTGAGATGTCGATAGCATATGATCTTCTCTCCGTGAAAATGAAACAAGTAATTTTTAAGAAATACTTGAATGGCTAGGGGGTTTTCAATATCAGAGAGCAACATATGCAATCTGATAGAGACGTGGCGACCCGACATTTAATCGGTTTGGTAAGGGTTTTTCATTTCTTTAACCCTGACACACCCTCCTCACTCAAGCTTACTTTTTAAAATTTTCAACTACGCCCTCATTTCATTTTACAATGTATTTAGCTGAATTGCACCCCATACTTCATTCCCCCTCTCAAACTTTACCTCTGTGCACCCCAATCAAGATCCCATGATACTTGCAACTGCTCACCTAGACCTATGGACCCTCACAACATGTCCTATAATGTAGGTGGCTCCTGGGGAAGATCATGCCGCTTATAGCAGATCATAGGAGTTATTTGAGAGTGAACTATAACGCTCATGTGCAGTTGATCAACATTTATGATGTTACATTATAAGAATGATTCACATGGATTTTTCATCGGAAATGTATGTGTTTCCGTCATAAGTTGTTGCCATCTTGATTGAAAATTTTAGGCACAACAACTTGAACAGTTTAGGTAATACCGGTCTCACATAGAGTAACCGTTAACACACCGTATGAATCGGTAGTCGTTTGCACAAACGTTGATTCAAATGTGTGACCTGCATTTAGAGTTGGCACAATTTTAGCTCTAGCAGGATTTCCACTCAATCCTCGTGAAGCACCAGATTGTGATGCCACTATGAGTGTTCCGATGAATTCACGGAGATTCATTTTCAATAGTTTATGTGTCCTAAATTGGAAATATTTGACGGCGAGATCTAGACACACTGTGCACTGAATTAAGACGTAACACGGGGCAAGAGGTTAATGATTTCAATACCAACATACTCCGAATGAGCAGTCGATAGATTATGTGCTACGTCCCCTGATGAATTGAAACAAATTCCTATTGAGAGGAATCTGAGTGGTTGGTGGTGGAGTGCAGATGCTTTACTGGGCCAGTTAAGTCTAGTGAAATATTAAACATGAATGATCACCCTTTTATGAGGTTGCCCGGTTTGTTGGTTATTTGGTTGCACTCAAAGGTGTGTTTTCTTGATATTATCATGTTTTCACATCACCTTGCACTCACCTAAATCTATACCCTAGACTTATACCCTCAGATTTACCAATCGGCTAAAAAATATTTCCCTTGGAAGTTAAGGCCGGTTCTGGCAAACCATGGGAATGTATTGTCTTTTTAAAAGATTTATCGTTTAATTATACAATCAGGTATAAAAGTTTTAAAATTTAATGTTTCTCCCCCTTGAAATACTAATTCTCCCCCTAGAATTATTATTTCTCCCCCTCCACAAAATAAAATAGTGAAAATTTTTGTAGATCAGAAATGTACCTTTTAACAGCAGTAGAGGGGTGGAGAAGAATTTATACAGTTATGTGCTTACTAGTTACGAACGGGTTCTAAACATAGTTGATTAGAAACCATTTGACATTGAGAACCGGGTTTCAAGCTAAAGTATTTGAAAGCCATTGTTAGTAGAACAAAAAGCATATGAAAAGTTAAAAAGTAAAACAGTTTAAGATTTAAGATTTAGCATACCAAGTTTAGACACAAGAAAGTTAAATCGTTTTTCATCTAAAGCTTTGGTAAATAAATCAGGTAATTGGAAATCGGTGGACACGAAGTACAATTCCACATTACCTTGTTCAACGTGATCTTTGATAAAATGATATCGATGATCAATATGTTTTGTTTTGGAATGTTGAACAGGCTTGCATGAAATTGCAATTCCACTTCGTGAATCACAATATAAAGGAATAGAGTTGTATGAAAAGCCATAATCTTTTAATTGTGGTTGCATCCAAATTATATGGGATAGGCAGCTTGCAGCAGCAACATACTCTGCTTCTGCAGTTGATAGAGATACACAATTTTGCTTTCGTGAAGACCAGCTCACCAATTTATCTCCCAGAAATTGGACGCTTCCAGATGTACTCTTTCGATCCAGCATACATCCAGCATGTTCAGCATCAGAGAATGCAGTCAAGTTAAAATAAGTTTCTTTGGGATACTAAAGACCAAGATCTCGAGTTCCCTTTAGATAACGAGATATACGTTTGATCGCTTGAAGATGTGATTCTTTAGGAACAGCCTGATACCGAGCACAAATGCAAGTAGAGTAACATAATGTCCGGTCGACTCGAAGTTAGATATAACAAGGATCCGATCATCCCCCGATAATTTGTGATATCAACCAGTTTGCCGTCAGGATCAACATGTAATTTTGAACCAGGTGACATCGGTGTAGGAATTGGTTTACAGTCATCCATTTGATATTTCTTCAATAAATCCGAAATATACTTGGATTGATTAATGAAGATCCTGGTAGGTAATTGGTGAACTTGAAGTCCAAGGAAGAAAATCATTTCCCCCATCATACTCATCTCAAATCGTTTAATCATAAGACCAGAGAACTTTTTGCAGTATTTAGGATTTGTAGAACCAAAAATGATATCATCGACATAAATTTGAATGAGAACAATATCTTCCCCTTTTCGTTTGATGAAAAGAGTTGTATCGATTTTTCCTTTTGAAAAACCAGAATCAGCTAAGAATTTGGATAACACATCATACCACGCACGAGGAGCTTGTTTCAAACCATATAAAGCTTTGTCGAGAATATAAACATGATTAGGAAAATTTGGATCTACAAAACCTTTGGGTTGATGAATGAACACTTCTTCATTGAGAATGCCATTTAAAAATACAGTTTTTACATCCATTTGATATATTGTAAAATTCTTATGTGCTGCATATGCCAAAAATATTCGAATGGCTTCTTTTCGTGCAACCGGAGCAAATGTTTCTTCAAAGTCAATGCCCTCCTGTTGAGCATACCCTTTCGCAAGTAGACGTGCTTTATTACGAATTACAATCTCATTCTCATCCTTTTTGTTTTTGAAAATCCACTTAGTACCAATAACAGATTTCCCGGGTGGTTTTGGAACCGGAAGCCAAACTTTTAATCGTTCAAATTGAGTGATTTCTTCTTGCATAGCAAGAATCCAGTCTTGGTCTGAGAGAGCTCCAATAACTTTCTTAGGTTCATTAGAGCCTAGAAAAGCAGAAAATTGACATTCATCAGCAATAGCTCTACGGGTTTGAACAGAAGAGTCAGGATTACCGATTATTTGATGTAGTGGATGCTCTCTTGTCCATTTTAGAGAATGAGGAAGTGGAAGTTGATCCGGAACTATATTTGAGGTATCAGAAAATGCAGGATGAGGGATTATTGCAGTTTGAGTATTTGATGAAGAAGAAGGAGGATCAACACGTTGAAGATTGAATTTTAAAAAATCGATCACCAAAGGTGGAGCTTGTGGTGGAACTAAAGTTAAATCTAAAGTATTGACACCTTGAGAAGAAGGTGGGGGATTATCCGGAGATGATGGAGTTTCCAAAGATGAAGCAGAATCAGAAGGAGAAAAGTTGTTATTGGGAGCATCAGAAGTATGAGATGGAGAATCAGTAGAACTTGAATTTTGCATTTCAGGTACAGTAATGGATTGAACATCAGCTACTGATGGAAATGGAACGCCAGCCTCCTTAAGTAAAGTATGTCGAATGTTATTATAATCATCATAAAATGTTTCAAACAAGACGTCTAAATCATTTTGAGATGTGGAAGGCGACGGCCAAGGTAAAGGAATTTCAACATTTGTAGTTAATGAATCAATAGGAAAGGTCTCATCAAAAGTAACATTGACACTTTCTCTTATTGTTCGATTTGACCGATTATATATTCTGAATGATGCAGATTCACATGAGTATCCGACAAAAACTCCTTCATCAGCTTTAGCTTCAAATTTATTCAGTTTGTCTTTGTCATTTAATATGAAGCACCGACTCCCAAAAATGTGGAAAAATTTAACATTGGGGATTCTGTTATTAATCAGTTCATAAGGAGTCTTGTTTTAGGTTTTGTTGATGATGGAACGATTTTGAGTGAAACATGCCGTATTTATGGCTTCAGCCCAAAGAGATAATGGGAGTTTTGAAAATGAAAGCATGGTATGAGCGGCATCAAGCAAAGTACGCTTTTTACGTTCAACAACCCCATTTTGTTGAGGAGTTCGGGCAGCGGAAAATTGATGGGATATACCAACTGAAACAAGGAAAGAATCTAAAGTTTTATTTTTAAATTCAGTCTCATTGTTAGCACGAATGGTATGAACTTTTAATTCCAAATTTGTCTGGGTTTTCTTGATGAAGGAAATGATAATATCAGCTGCTTCATCTTTTGTACGTAAGAAATAAACCCATGTATAACGTGAATAATCATCAACAATGACCAAAACATATCGTTTGCCGGCTATGGATTGAACGCTCATTGGTCCACATAAATACATATGAAGTAATTCAAGTGGTTTTGAAGTACTGGGAACATGTTTGGACTTATGAGACTTTTTAGTCATTTTTCCCAGTTCGCAATACGAACAAAGATGATCCTTATCAAATTTAACATCTGGAAGACCAGAGACATAACCACCTTTTACCAATTTGTTGATCGTTTTGAAATTAACGTGAGAAAGACGACGGTGCCATAACCATGATTCATTTGACGACGCCATTGTCATTAAGCATACTTCTTCAAGTGGGACCACGTCATTTAGATTGATAATAAATAAATTTGTCTCACGAGATCCGGTAAGAAGTTCTTTTCCTTTATAAGTGTGAATAGCACACTTCTTTGTTCGAAAATTTACTTCTAACTCTTTATCTCAGAATTGACCAATACTAAACAAATTGTGTGTAAGATCTTCAACATAGGTCACATTTTGAATGATTAAATTGTGACGAATTATATCTCCAATACCCATTATGGCAGCTAAATGGTCATTCCCAAATCGAACAGTTCCCAAATATTTGTCTATAAAATTTGTTAATAAGTTCTTGTTTTCGGTCATATGTCTTGAACAACCAGAATCAAGATACCAAATATTCTACACAAAACAATTAAAAAATTGAGGTCCCAATCAGTTATGGGTCCTTAACGATTAATATGAGTTGTTTTATGTAGTGACCTAGGAATGAAAAATTTAGAGGGTTGAAGAACTGCAAGGAGGCAGTTCTGGTTTTGTTAATTTGAAAGTCCATTTTAAAGATTTCTCAGGAGAATGTAAGATCCAGTTTGATTGTTCATTTTTAATCCATTTATATTTAACAAACTTGGATGGTTTTTGATTTAGCTTGGGAGACGGAGTCGAGGAACCGGATTTTGGCGATTTAGGTGCAGACACTACTCTATAAACAAGACGGCAAGTGGAAGATTTATCAGAAATTGATGGATATGAACGTGTAGTGATAGGTTTTAGAGATTGAGAGAGTATCGTTTTGCAAGGTTCTGGATAACAAATTGTACATGAATGTATGATTGAACCATTTTTAAGAAGAACATCATGTCGAGGACCACAAGGAGCATCTTTTCTACCAAAATATCGTGTATCATATTGAGAAATTGGTTTATTAGTTTTTCTATCAAAATAAACCTGTTTGCCAGTTTTATCTGTTTTAACAATCAAATTGACACCATTAACAGTGTAATTAACAGGACGATAAATTGCAGAATCATACACAATCCCATAAAATGTGGCAAGAGAAATAAACTTTGTTGAGTTATTACATTTATTGGAAGTAGAAAAAGAAGAAGCTAACAACGAAGGAGATCTAGACTTCTTAAGCTCCTTGGACTTAAGCATACTAGACTTAGTCGAAGTAGACTTCTTAGACTGCTCAACTGCTGTTACTCCGCCGTGCATTGGCTTGTTAAGCTTGGATTTTAAATTTCTATCTGAAAAATTTAATACAGGTGAATTAGAATCTCGTCTTAAAAGAATTGGAGTTTTAGGAGAAGAAGAATTAGCATTTTGAGATGTTGGCTTTGAAGAAGCATTTTGATTAGAAACCTTTTGATTAGAAACAGATTTTATTGCAACATTTTTATCTTCTAATTCATGAATTTTGGTTTGTAAATCAGATTTTTCTTTGTCAAATGCCTTATGTGTTTCATCGATTTCATTTTCCAATTGGCAAATTTTATTTTCTAGAATTAGAGAGGGAACATAAATCTTTGGTGTTACTTTTTGTTGAAGCGCAGCATTACCCTTAATCTCAAATTCTTTGGGTGTAATAATTGGAAAATAATCATCATTTTCAAATTTGTCCATTTTAGTTTCATATGTTTTATTTAATTCAGTGTAATTGAAACTAATTTGGCCATTCTCCTTTTTAGCTCTGTTGAAGGTCTCAATTTCTTCTTCCTCGTCTGTCATCCAAATGAAGCTTTGCGATATACCATTCTTCATGTATCTTGAATCATATAACGTAGGAACCATTTTGCGTGCGTTCTTAAGATACTCTGGATTATCAGCTCCTAGCCCTTCTTGTGAATTGAAATATTTGAAGTCTGTGGGCTTGTTTAGATGGATGGTTTGATCAGTATGTCCCCTTTTGACAATCAATTCCTCAAGATGCTTGATATGGGAATTCAATTTATTGTTTTCATTTTTAAGTGTGTTTATGATATTCTGTTTTCTTTTCAATTCGTTTGAGGAAATGATGTGTTGTTCATGTAGATTTTCAGATAATTCTTTAATTTGAGAGGTTAAAGATTGAAAGTACATTTCATTATCATCAAAATCTTGTTGTTTACGTGCCAATGAATTTTTATTAATTTGATATTCATGCCATGTCTTAGTGTATAGTTTGTGATTGTGATCATACTTAGCCCTTAATTCTGATATATGAGTTTGTAAATCCAGATTCTCTTGTTTAAAAACGGTATTTGTTGAATATAATGAACAAGTTGATCACCTAGATGAGCAGTTTGTTTTTCCAAATCGTTTAAACGATCTTGAAGTTGAATATTTATCTTTTTCAACTAAAAGTTTTTGGTTTAACAATTCTATTTGAGATATCTGAGTTTGGACAAAACAAGTATCAGATTTAGTGGATTGATTTTCATTAGAGAGGAGAGAAGTAAGTACCTTGCCATCCTCGTCGACTTCTTCATTAATTCGATCAGCAACCTCAGCATTTTCTCTTGCCATAAAGCATAAGTTGGCTGAATGTTCTTCATCTTCAGGTTCAGAATCTTCCATCCACTGAATGTCTTCAGCTAACAACACTTTTCCAGCCTCTATTTGCTTAGCCATTAGCATCTTTCGTTTAAAATACTCAGAATCACGGACTTTAGGTTTCTTGCAATCACGTGAGTAATGACCAGCAATACCACAATTGTAACATTTTTTCGTTGGATCCAATGGTGTAAGAGTTGACTTATCAGTTGTGTTGTTTGTTGCTGAAGCAGATGGAGCAGATTTAAAGTTTGAGGAAGATCTTAAGTTGTTGTTTGTTGGTTTTGGGTAGTACTTCTTCTGATAATTTGAAATAAGTGACATAGCTTGAAGTACATCTTGAAGATCTTTTTCCATGTCATCAGTTGCAGATTTTACAGGTGCTTCAACACTTTCTTTCATTTTAGTGGCTGTTGCATACTGACGATGTTGATTTGTGAGTAGTGCAAGAGTATCGGCAGTCTCTTGTTTAGTTTTTACTATGTTTTTAACCATAGGTTCATTTTGATGCAAGTATTCATAGAGTTCATGAATATCGATTAGATTGGGATCTTTGTGTTGCATGACACTATTCCCAAACATTTCCCACTCTGGTAAAAGATTGTTGATGAATTTGATATTGAGCTCCAAATTTTCTTTTCGCAAGTAGTTTTTGCGAAGTTCAGTTCATTCAACAATGTACAATATCGATGATAAGTACTTTCCAAATCTTCTCCAATTGTGGCTTTAAACGATTGATAAGAGTTTAGGGTAGTGACCATTTTTGCTTTGTTTCCAAAAACAATACCCTCCATTTGTTTTATGATCTCATCCCACAGCTCTTTTCCTGTTTCAAGGCTATCCAAACTGTTATAGATATCATTCGGTAAGCCTTGAAGCATAAATGAATAAGCTTGTAGATCGGCTTTGGCACGTTGTTTTTGTTGAGCAGTATAATCAGCAGGATTAACTGTACGTCTACCACCAATAACAGCAGGAATAACATTCGGATCAGCAACAACATCTTCATAAAATACCGCATTGGCATGATTGAGAGATTCAATAATTTCCGTAGCTAACTCCTGATTTTTGATAAAGTGGAGAAATCGTTTCTTCCACTGAGGATACTCTCCTCTATACAAAACCGGTGGTTTGAGATCAGATCCGATTGAAAGTGCATCTTTTGAAGTCATTGTGAAATGATTTATCGGGTTGAGGAGATCCGGGTTGAAAACAATTAAGATCTCGGGTCTTAAACAAAATGTTAAAATTTTGTGTTCGAGGTTGGTCGAGAAATTCAAGAAGTCCAAGATCAAGTATTGGGCTTAAGTTGTTTGGGTTTAATTGTTTTTGGTTTAAAAAGGGTAGTTTTGGTCTTTTATTTGTTGTTAAAAGGACCGAACATTTGAATGGGTCAAGAAACAAGTAATAATTTGGGCTTAAAAAACTGATTTGGGCTTTATATGTTTTTGGACGTGAAGATGATTATGGCTTAAAATAAACTTTGGGCTTATTATAAATGTTGATAAGTATTGTTTTGGGCTTATGATAAACTTTTGGGCTTTTTAACAAGGGCCGAGAACAAGATCAACTGGAAACACAAGAACTATCAGGCACGAAATGATTTCTTCAAACGAGATCACTTGGAACAGAATGAACGATTACGTTTCTATGTTGAATTGTTGACAGATTATATGTTGAATTAATTGTCGGAATTGACAGAATTGATTGGAGGATTCGATTAGGTTGAATTGTTCTCGTGTCGAAAACGGGATCTTTTCAAGCTGTCGTCTTTGGTTTCTTCCAGAAATCAGAAATCGAGATTAAAGCGAAGATCAATTGATTCAGTTGAAATCAACTCGAATTCTGAAATCGATTAAGGCTGAAATCAATTCCATTTTGTAATCGATCTTTAAACTTAAGCCGAATTCTTTGATTTAACTGAGCCGAACTTTTTGTTATTGCCGAACTCTTTGTTATTGCCGAACTCTTTGTTATTGCCGAACTCTTTGATCTTAAGCCGAGTCGAAATCTGAGCCGAACACTTTCAATAAGCCGAGCCGAACTCTGAGCCGGGAACTGGCATAGAGCCGAACTTTGTCTTCGAGCCAAACTCTATGTTCGAGCCGAACTCTATGTTCGAGCCGAACTGTATTTGAGCCGAACAGTTTTGAGCCGGGAACCTTAGCCGAACTCTTTGACTAAGCCGGAGTTTCAATAAGCTGAACTGTTGAGCCGAGAAGAGTCTTCGAGCCGAACTTGTTCTTGGAGCCGAACACTAGAACGGAACGAACAGGTATAAAAAAAAACTTTACAATTTTGATTCAATCTCGCTCAATACTCAACCAAATCCAGTGATTCCAATCACAAATTGCTCGAAAATCAATTCCTAACAGTTTGATGCAATCAAACAACTCAAAACATATCAAATCTACACTCGATTTTGATTTTACAGACCGAAAAATGAGTTTTCATATTTTTCACTAAAATCACAAAATTGAGATGAATTGTTGATGGATTGGATTAAAATTTGATTCTATTGTGATTAGAATCAATGGACAAGTAAGAATATCTAATCAAATCATCAATTCCAAACGAAAAATTTGATGATTAATTCCACAAATCGAACGAACAAAAAATTTTCAAAAACTCAGATCTGGATCAAATCATCTCGAATTTGGATTTGCTCCTTGAAGGATTGAGCTCTGATACCAATTGATGAAGCTCTTGAGATCGAAATCAAGCTAATTCATAGTGATTTGAGTAGAATTGAAGAATTAAGTGTGTGTTTTAGTGTGTGTTTTCTTGAGAGAAAAGATGGAGGGAAAGGTAGCTTTCAAAGTGTAATTCTATTCAAGTGAGGAAAGCTTACACAAAAAGTCATCACAAATGGTATTTATACCTCCTATTGCTAATTACCACTTAACTAGTTAACTAAGGCTAATTACATCTCTAATGCTCAAAACTAGTCCTAACAATTACGTCATTGTAATCATCACTACAAAGAATTTCATTTAAAAAAATATATATATTTGATTCGAAATATTGGTTGATCCTGACAAAGAAATTAAGTATTAGTAATCGATGTTATAGAACTTTTTTATCTTATTGCTGCAAAAAATATGTTGCATATTTTCACATAACATAGCCAACATTGCATGCAAATACATACTAATATGAATAATACATATGGATAACTTTGTAGATACAACACACTATACTTTAAAATAAACTAAAACGTGATCAATAACCTAAAGTTTGTGTAGAATCAAGTGAGCGCCAAATTGGGGTTGCATGGTAAGTATAGCGTGTGGACCATGCGAGTATGATGGGGAAAGCTCAAAAGAGAAGCGTTGTAAAATCATTGAAAGAGCCATTTTTGCTTCTAACATAGCAAAATTCTGACCAATGCATATACGCGGGCCACCACCAAATGGGAGATACGTGGCTTGTCCCTTGGTGGCCTTTGACACACCTTCAGAAAATCTTTCAGGCTTAAACTCTAATGCATCCTCTCCCCATGCTTCTTTGTCGTGTTGTAATATCATTGTGTTTATTTGGACAAGGGTTCCTGCCGGTAAGGTTAAGTTACCTAATTTGGTTTCTTCATGTATAAGTCGTCTTAGTAATACCGCTGGTGGATATAGTCTAAGAACCTCGTTGAATATCATGTTGATCTGCAAAATGATAACTATGATACAAAATAAATGAGAAATTAAAGGTATTCAACAAGCTTTTGTAAACTTACAACTTTGAGATGACTCAGTCCATCAATATCTGGTTTTTGATCCCCAAAGACATTTAAAACTTCTTCTCTAGCGCGTGTCTGCCAATCGGTGTATTGGCCTAATAAAATCATAGTCCAAACAAGCAAATTTCCCGTGGTCTCTTGGCCTGCAAAGTAAAAGAGTTTGCATTCTTCAATGACTTCATCTATGCTTAATCCAAATTTGTTGTTGCCATGCTCTTTAATTTCATTGTAATTGGAATCCAAAAGTATGCCCAAAAGATCGTCTTTGCTATTTTCCCCAGCTTTCATTGCAACGACTCGATTGTTGATAATGCTCTTTATTGAACTCTTAATTTCCCGGTCAATCTCTTTCATCCTCTTGTTACTTTTCGTTGGCAGAAATCTATTGAATCATATTTGAGATTAGCATTAAATATATAAAAAAAAAACCTATTATAGCCATTTCAAGCACAAAAGTGTTGGTTTTAAGAGAGAATCGGGTTTAAACTTTAAAGATATTGTTTGGAAACTAATTAACCTTGATCCCGGAAGGTAAAACGAATTTGAAGCCTTTATAACTAGTTCTGCTTGTTCTCTTTGAAGCTCAAAAATCTTTCTGCCTTCCTCAAAACTGCTACCAAATGATGTTCGTGAAATCACATCTGCGGAAAACGTTGAAAGATAAGGCCACACATCCACTTCACACGAGCTTTCCGAAGCTACCATATTCTCCCATTTGTCAATCATTTCAGTGCAGCTCACATAAAATGCAGGTACCATATGCTGCAAAAAGAGTCATACTTAAGTACTTCCAAATGATGGTTTTAGAGCTATAACACACGGGAGTTAAGATCATGTTATAACTTTTCACTTCCGTGAGAATAAACCTTGTAGATATGTGTGAAGGTTTGTAACATTGTGAAGGTTATGTTATGACTTACGGCTGATTCTTACAAATTTTTAATAATTTATCCAATTCAAAATAAGTGACAACATATTTCATTTTTTGGTAATTAAAAAAAATGGTACACATAGAATTTTTTTTTCTTCCCTTATTTGGTCTCCACTAACTATATCTTTTAAAATAATGAAATTACTTATTTACCTTTACATTTACTTTTAGAACTTATTAACTTTATTTTATTTAAAAGATGTGTGACCCATCCTCACTAACAATGTAATTTAATCTAATCTATCTTTATTATAATTTTTTTGTCTAAAAAACAATGAAACAAATAATGTATCAATTTATTTAAATCGGAGAACATACAATACATATGTACTAAATATGTGACAACCCTAAAATTTGGGTATTTAATACGACATTTATTATAACCCTAATAGTGTCCAAGACTCCTAAACTGATTTATAAAACCAGTTACTCGCATTTATATCTAGCGAAAAACCCTAATAGCATTTATGATAACATCTAGGGTGCATTTAAGTTTTGGTGAAACCCTAGAAATCATGTATCATCAGTACACATCATCATTTGATGCAGTGGTCATTTAGTTGCATAAAATCATCAGTCAGTTATTCAGCGAGTTGGTGACACAACATAATTACAAATCAAATTAAAATCATAATATTATAGTTCATAATGATCCATTAAATTAAGCAAGTCAATTGGGACAAAAACTAACAATCTAAACATTACTCACAATTATAAATCGCAAATAAACATATAGTTATTACCCGAACACTTAAAGTAACAAAATGAATACTCAAAGTAACATTTTTCTATTACCAAATAGTCACCATTAAAAATCGAGTAAAACCTCGTTGAAAACAATTCTAATATACAATTGTATCAATATTGAGTATAGCAAATACAAACAAACTTAGACCAATTTAAATTTAAATTAACATCGCTTTTCCTTTTGTTTTCGGTCAAACCGTGATCCTCAATTCTTGCCATCTTAAGTTATCATATGAGTTAATTATTAATTTAATATCCCAAAAATATCAACCAATCAAAACCATTTACCATATTAAATGATTGACCACATTACTAAAACCCATATCTTCTCTTGCTTTATTCCACCATCATCGAACAAGAAATTAAACCAACCTTCCTCGGTTTTTTTTTTCTTCCGGCCAGCCACAACAAGAACCGCCCACCCCCTACTATCTTCCCCATCTTTTTCACCCATAAGAATACCGACCAGACATATTTCTTGATCTCTCTTTGACAGAAACTAGAAACCACCATCTTCCTTGACTTACTCCGGTGAACATGGAGCAGAAGCAAGAAAACCAGCAAGTTCACGGCGACCAGGCAGCGTTCTCCGACAGCTCTCTCTCCCACTAGAATGAAGGAGGTAGAACCCGAACTCCAAACCCTTATTCATTTACGTTTATAATTCGATGGGTGATTATGGACACCGAAGATGACACCCTCGGGTGTGATTATGTGTGTGTGTTATCCGACGGTTTTGTTTTCCGTAACCGGCTGGAATGAAGACTGTTATTTTTGTTTTTGTTTAATTGAGCCCACCAAATAACTAAACTCAGCCACAACTATTTAGCCCAGTAGTCTCCTGTGGCCCAACGTTTTTCCCAGCCCAACATGTCAAAGGTGTAAAGCCTTTCTTTAAAAAAAAATCAGATTTTGATGGTTATATATTAATATATGACTTTATATTTAATTAACATTTGCTTTCTTTTTAATAAAGCCTTTCTATTTTTAATCAGTTAATCGATTTAATTTAATAAATATTTATATTTCTTAAACATTAAATTTGATATTTTCATTTTCTATTTAATCGTAGATTTAGAAATTAAAGATTGTTATTATTTACTTTATTTTAAATAACTTTATAAAATGGGATAGCCTTTTATTATTTTATTTGAAACCAATACTCATCGTACACTTCAGATAAATAAATTCATCAAATCAAATCAAATTAATATATAAATCAAACCAAACTTAAATAATTATCAATATCAATTAATTAAGTATCACCAACATATCACTCATTTAGTTTGTCTTTCTATGCATATAGGAAGCTAGCATGGTTTGGTTGGAACCATTATTTCATTATTTGAACATTTTGGAAGCTTTACATCAGGTGAGTCCACAGCCCCACTTTTTATTGTATTTTTATATACTATTTTACAACAGGGGTGAAAAACATACAAAAATCACTTTTGCTATTCATCTTTTATTGTGATGATACACTACTCAGAACATGACATTCAGTCCTTTATGCTCGAACTAAGACAAGATGTAGTGACATTGGTAGATGTCTACATACTGTAACCGTTAGCTAGTTGCGACTAGACCCTGGATATGCAGATAGTACTATCGACTGAAACTCACCCTCGCACATTTGTTTGATCAGTTTTAACGGTCTACCGAACCGTCACGGGAGTGCATATCTTAGATTCAGTAACATCATTTTGGAGTTGTAGTTTGGTTATGGGCTTAGGGTCGGCATTTTAACTCAAGGGCATTGCAAACCTTTGGGGGATATCAGTTCATGTTGGTTTTTAATATTCTTTCAAGGATATCAGTTCATTACATTTTTAATATCCTTTTTAGGATATCAGTTTATACAATTTTATTAAATTATTTACATGTTTTTACATGTCAAAAAAATCATTTCAATATTGCCTTTGTGCAAATCATTTTCAAACATCATATCATCACAACATTTTTAGCCATAATGGCTCGCAAACATTTTGGATAACTCAAAACATTCTTTAAACCTGTGGATTCACTCAACAATTTTTGTTGATCATTTTACTTATGTTTTTCAGGGAATTCATTGAAGCATGAGTCATAGGTTGCATTTGGATCACAAGCATGCATATTGTCGAGATGCCACGAATGTCTTTTCATTTCCAAACGTTAACTTTTATTTTCAATCGGTTCAGTTACATTAAATTTTGTGACATACTTTAAATCAATTATTTATTGAAACTTTTGAACATTTATTGTTTATAATAATCATAGTTGTGTTACTCATGAATGTTATATCTCGTTCTTCCGCAAACATTTATTACTATAAAATCATTTTTTGGCGGGGTGTGACAAAATATCACTTTTCTTTTAGTCATTAGGGGTGCACTGTAGTAGCCATGGGGGACTGACCCCACTGTACGATTGTGCACGGTACAATAACTGAAGTGAACCGCTTAGAATTGGACCGGAGCGAGAAACAAGAAAATGGTTTCGTGCAGATAGAAGACCAAACCAATGTCGTCATGGACTGGACCGAGAACCGGGGTTTTTCTGATTTTTTTGACGTAATCTAGTTTTGGACTGGACTGAGAATCAATTTTACATGAAGGTTCAAACTAGAAAATATTGGTATAGCTTAGTTCAGTTTAATAGTTCCGGTTGGTTCTCCTTTTTCAACATGCCTACCCCATTGGGCTTAAAATTGCAACAAAAAGAAAAGGATTTTTTGAATAAAAGGTAGGCCCAAAAAATAGTTTGCCCCCAAATAAGTTCTCCCTATCTCGATTATTTTTTACCTGTTAGATCATCTTTAAACTTAAAAAGTCACTTCGCAATTCTCATAGAGTTATAGGTTGATTTTTTTTTTTATCTTACTCGTTTATCAGTGGTTTAAGTAGATAGAAGCAGATATAACATTGATTTTGATAATGACGGCCCTAAATAAAATTTGTACATTAATAAAAAAACGGCCCCCTACATTTCAGGCATCCATTATCCATCAATGAAAATACAGCTTTTTATACATGTTATTGACAGCCCTAAGGACTGTCATTATCAAAATTCATATAACATATAGTAGTAACGTGTCGCAGACTTACATACTTCCTCCCATACACACTTTCTTTTTTGTGATTCAAAATAAGTGATACATTTTGAAAAATTACATTATTTGACAAAAAAATAGTATGATACACACTATTTTAATATATAGTGAAATGATTCATTTACCATTACCTTTACTTTTAAACATCATTAACCACACTCTATTAGAAATGTGTGGGAAATATTTCCCACTAATCATTCAATTAATTTAATTTAATAATCATTATAATATTTTGCCTAAAAAATCGTGAAAATAACAATGTATCACTTATATTGAATCGGAGGAAGTATAAGAAATTTGAAGTAACGAATGTTAGAGTTAACTAAAATGATTTTTTTCAACTATTTTTGACCGCTTGTTCACAATGTTTTAAAAGTTTGAACGAACTAGCCGGTTTGACTGGTTAAACCGGAGAACCATGATTTGAAATTATTAATTTGTGAACCGCGTTTGTCAAAATTAGGCCTCATTAACTTAGAATCCTTGATCCGTCACTGCTATTAGTGAAAGTTATCATCTTGTAACATATAGAAATAAGGGAAGAGCAAGAAACCTTGAGCTTCTCAACATGAAATGCAGGATTGATAATTTTTCTATGTTTAACCCAATGATCGGCCTCAGCGTCGATTAATCCTTTTGCTAGCAACTTGGCTAATGGATTGCCTCCCCTTGGCTTTTGATATTTAGTATAATTAGCCAAAACCTCTCGTACCATAGCTGGCTCACATATATGTACCACCGGTTTAATTCCCATCCATGTAAAACAACTCTTACCTATTTCATTTACACAAAACCCAACAAACCATGTGTCAAAAGTCAAAACTAATATTTGAGATACCACTTTTTCTAAGGAATATGCAACAATACAGAACACCGGTGTTTAGGGAAAAAATGTTAAACAATTGCTGAAATTTTTCTGACGAATATGCAACAATACTGAAGATTGTTAAAAAAATGTTAAGCTGGCATAGGATTTTAAATTATGTGAAAACTAATATTATAATTTATACTAACATTTAAATAAAAATAGATTGAGTCATCGCCTGTTACAGTTATCCATCGAATACGGGTACTCGAAATTAGAACCGGAACCAGCATTTACCCGGGGGTGGCGGCTACTAAATTTTGAGAATTAGAATCAGAATCGCTTAAGGCGTTTTCATAATTTAGGGAACAGAACCAGTGATTCAGAGACAATCACTTGTTTTTCCAGCTCATGCTTATTAAGCACATACAATACACTGTATGTCACCACCCCACATATAGTAGTATATTATACTACTTCCGTATCATAATAAGTGGTACATTACTTTGAAGTTACACGATTTTTGAGGCAAAACATTAAAGTGTGGATTAAGATAAACAAAAGTGGATAGTTAAACCACTCCCAACGGTGATGCTGACACTTCAATTTTTGTCAAATCAGTATCACGTCAGCTCACACTTCGATTGACATTCAACTAACATACTGATGCCAACAATATTCCTGATTTTCAGTTTTTTTGAAACCACCATTATAAAATAGACAAAAAAATAATACCAAAACAATATTAAATTGTCTTGGGCCCACCAAAAATACTTCCCCATCTCTTCCTTGAACCGAAGTCTTCAACCGAATTTTGTCAATCGATAGGGCGTCCCTATAGGTGACGGCATCCGTTGGACAACTGATGGCATATCCAACCCCATTGGCATTGTTCTTAGTAAAGAATAAGTCTCATTATTTTTTGATAGGGCGTAATATCATAAACATTAAAAATTCCATCTAACTTATCTTATTTGTGTCCCAATAATCGCTGATAACAAGGTAAAAACTTGAAATTTTTTCCCTTTACCTTATTGAATTGTATTTTCATTGATAAGAAGTTAAAATATAAAAAAGTGAAAATTACTTGTAAGATTTTCTTTTATTTACTTTTTTGATCATTTATGCGGTCATGTACAATACGTATCAGCCTTTTTATTTGTCTTTTAGCAAAAAACAGTATTGGTTCTAATTAAGTTAGAGTTTTGATTGGGCCAAAATAAAGTTCGAACAGATCTACGGTCTACCAAGCTGATAACTTTATCGATCTGTGCCTAAAAATTGAGATCCGGTCTACAAAAATCACAACGGCTGTTCACAGTTAAACATAGTTTAACAAAAAAAAAAAAAAAGTAAGTTTAATTACATACGTACCATAGGCCGCGAGTGATTTATGGAAGAAGGGTGACACACGAGGAGTGATATCGTGAGTTAGACTCATGGGTTTCGCCCTGGCTTCGGTCATCATCTGCACCATCTCTTTCAAATCTCCAAACATGAACGTGTAACTGCTTCCTTTCAAGCCTTGTTTTCTTAGAAACTTCTCGGTTTTCTTCGGTTTGAACCATAAATAATTTGAGATTCTCCATATATATATCACCAAGACTGTGGCTACTCCAACACAAAAAACAGTAGTGAAATCCATAGCTACTATATAGCTTGTAGATATAGTAGTAGAAATGGTTGTGATCTTTTGGAACTTGTGATGAAACTTAATGAAGGATGATGATAAGAAAAAAAGTGGGTATATATTGAAGGGTAATTTTCACTTTGCCACCATATGGTTTGAGTAGTTGATGGTTATGATCCATGTGTTTTTATTCTTGTCATGAATCCTTCACATCACATCAACAATTTGGTATCGGATGGGGACCATGATGAGTAAATCCAAGCGAATTGGTCCAGTATCTGTACCAAATTTAGGGACTCGGCACGATACACAATACCTGGGACCTTGGAAAACACTACAAGAAAATGTGGATTTTGCGATGGTAAGGGTTTTTGTGGCGACCCAAAACGCCGCAAAAAGTCACAAAATGACAAAACAATCGGGCCTCCGTGTTTGACTTTCAATATGCCCTTTTGCGGCGATGCCTCTCGCCGCATAAAACGTTTTTTTTAATGTCGCCGCAAAAACCCTTCCTCGCCGCAAATTCCTCGCCGCAAAAAGGCGATTAGGGCTCATATGCGCAGCTTTCGTCATATTTCATACATTGAAGAGAGAGACGAGTAGAGCGGCGAGCAGATAACGACACTTACGAACCGAGCACCACCGCCACCTCCGACGAACCTCCTCCACCTCCGACGAACCTCCTCCACCTCCGACGTACCTCCTCCACCTTCGACGAATCACCACCGCCAGCATTTCCGACGCAAAAAACGTACAGGTCTGCCACCACTTTTCACTTATCCAAACAAAATTCTTCTTCGATTATGGAATCCAGAAACCTTCTGAAATGAACGAGAACAAGAACGGCCACTAATAGCCTCTAAACCAGCTACTAAATTTACCTAATTGGCTAATTATCTACAATGGCGATGCAAACTTCGCATACCGTAAGTGTAATCGTCACATATATGTTAATCTTTGTGTTTCCAACTTCAGACTTCACTTCTAAATGGATGAAATCTTGTGGAATTTCAGTACAGTTGAAGAAATTTTTTTAATTGAGTCGCATGCCAACTGTTTGATAAAATGTCTACTTGAAAAGTGATGGAAATTGTTCATGTTAGTGTGTTCTTACTGATAAATAATTGGTTTATGAAGCTAAACCTGACAAACAAATATGGAAATGAAAGCTGATTTTCACATTGTTTTAGGTTTGATCCACATTAGTATCTTATTAATACTATTAGGTAAGTATTAATTTATCATTATTGGATGAGTTCTAAGTATTAGTAGATACGTTTTAGAATAGAACATGATTAGTAATTAGAGTTGTAATAGAAATGATTCTTGTCTGGATTCTGTTGATAGGGTTTTAGGGTTGTAATTTCTATTATGGTGAATATTGATTAGTGATTTTGATGTCAACTGGGACTCAAATATAGACTAATCTATCTGTTATTCTTTATTTTATTCGATTTCTAGTCGATTTGTATCATATTTCAATTACTTGATCAAATTTGCATGCTTTAGATCACAGTGTTGTTTTATATTATAAATCTCAAATGCCACATGCTCCATGTACATAGTATTTCACTCACATTATCCTTAAAAATCTGTTCAGGTTCTGTCACTAAAAAGTTGCTCATCATTAAGAAAATCATCTTCAGTTTATACCACTTTCACCTAGAAAAAGTTGCAGCAGTTATATCATTTGGTATAAACAATTCTACTGGAGTTTGAGAGTTTCTTTTTATTTAATTATCAGTTTTATATTAATATATGGTGTCTTTAATATTTATTTTGATTATATTAAGCATTTAAGAATTATGATCAAAGGTAATTGTTATAATTTTTTACTACATTTGAATACACATCTTTTAGGACACACGTAATTGTTATCATGTTTTGATTCTTGCAGGATCTTTGTCCCTGTCTTTTGATCCTCTGCAGACCATAAAGCTTTCTGATCGATCCAGAATTTCTCATTCGTTACACATCACCACCTCCGATTGTTGAAAGTAAGATTTACTAGTGGTAGTGTTGTTCGTGTTGCTAGTGGTAAATCAGGTTTGACCAAACCTCCGATTTTGATGCGTGTTTTAAATTAAATCAGTTTTGTTGTAAATCAGCTTGCTAATTTAGGTTAATTTCCTATAAATCAAATTTTGTTGAAACTGCTTGTAAATTTTTGAATCTGGTCAAACATAGTCAAATCCGGTCAAAGATGGTCAAACCTGGTCAAATTTGGTAATTCTAGTAAATTAAGTATACATCCCCGTATGAACTTAGAATATTTGGGATCAGGAATATTTGTAATTCGCAGATGTTCTTTGATTTACAATCCCACTTCAATGGCCCAGATCATGAAGGAGTCAGAGATGGGCTTGAAACGATGTTCGCTGACCGGTATCGAGATAAAAAATCAAAGTTTAAAAGTAAATGGTTTACCGGAAGAGGGGGGCCCTCAAATCCCGAGTCACTTCGTGACCAACCTCCGCCAAATATGGACCAACAAGAGTGGTCTCGGTATATAGACTACTACTTGCTTCCAAACATCATCAGGCGGTCGGAGGTAAACAAAAATGTGAGAGCGAATCAAGTATATCAAAGCAGACATGGTAGGATACCATATGCACAGTATCGGCACTTGAACGTAAGTTGCTTTATCTTTAAACATATATAAAGAATTACTTTCGTTTGTGTGATTGTTATTAACTCTACATTCATTTCATTTGTTTATAGCGAGATCCGGTTTCGAAGCAACTTCCTAGTGTCATAGACGTGTATCCTGATAAACATTCACATGATGGCGTTTATATTCATTCGGATGTTGCCGAAAATCACGTAAGTAATTATTTATATTTGGTTTATATTGAGTTTTTTAAGAGAGTCTAGTACTTTTAAGAAGTATTTAACAAATGATAGTAGTTTTAAAAGTGTTTACAAAAAGACATATTTTCAAAGTTTTTTTTGTCTATTCAACTTTGAAACTTTGAAAATACGTCTTTTTGTAAATACTTTTAAAACTACCATCGTTTGTTAAATACTTTACAAAAGTACTAGGCTCTCTTGAAAAACTCGTTTTATATTTAACATACGAAATAATATTTGACTATTATTAATTTGTTAACTTCACAGCGCCGTATGGTCGAGTTGAGGGATAATCAAGCCGGGAGCCAAAATCCATTGAGCGACGAGGAAATCCTGAAAGCTGTGTTGGGCGAACGTCCTGGACATGTTCGTGGAATAGGTAAAAAGATAAGTTCTACGACTTCGACTTCAGCTTCAGAAACTAGCCAGGGCACTAGCCAACGGATGTACACACAGGCTGAGGTAGATGCCATGTTTGCGACTCAATAAAATGAAATACGAGATCAGAACCGAAGAATCGTTCAATTTTTAGCTGAAGTGGGTTTGGATATGAATCGTCCTTCCTCTTCTCATCCTACCGCTTCTCGTCCTACCGCTTCTCGTCCTACCGCTTCTCGTCCTACAGCTTCTCGTCCTACCGCTTCTCGTCCTACCGCTTCTCGTCCTACCGCTTCTCGTCCTACCGCTTCTCGTTCTACCGCTTCTCGTTCTACCGCTGCTCGTCCTACCTCTTCTCGTCCTACCACCGATTTGGATCGTGATGAAGAGCGTACCGATAGCGATGATAATTAGTTTGTAAAATATTTGAATATGTTAAACGTTAATGTTATTAACTTTGAAACATAAACATTGTGTTAACTTGCTACTAGTTGTGTTTGAAATTATTATGCTTAAATATTTGATTGTGTTGTGGTTTGTTTGAAACAGAAAAACAACAAAAAATAACAGCAAAAATATAACAGCAGAAAACTAGGTGGAATACAAGAAAAATGGCAAAAAAAAAAAAAAAGACTTTTTGCGGCGAGCCGCAAAAACTCGCAGCAAAAACTCGCCGCAAAAGGTAAATGCTACATCGTGTATATCACCGCAAAAAGCTCGCCGCAAAAAATGTCGCCGCGAAAAGCTCGCCGCAAAAGACATAATATGATGTCGCGTATAGAAACGACGTCGTTTGAATCTCGCCGCAAAAGCTGGAAAATGATCCCGCAAAAACATTTTAGCCACGAATCTTTCCCGGCGAGCCTTTTGCGGCGAACTCTCGCCTCATAAAACATATAGCGGCGATAATGTTGGCTTTTGCGGCGATTCCGGTCGCCGCAAAAAGTCTTTTTTCTTGTAACCGGGCTCGTTCCTAGATTTAAATCGAAGGAATAGTGTACCATTGTCAAAATTACAAGCAATATTCTGGATTTAGTGTGACAAAGTTTAATTAGTGGCAAACAAACGCACTCCCTAATCTACACAATTTTTTTCACGTCAGGACTTGAACTCACAACTTTTTTAGACAACTAATCATCTTATTATTTGAACGGCACCTAATGAGAGTAGTGTAAGCGGTCTTGGTACGTAGATAGTCTTGGATAATATGTAGTATCTCGCTGGTTTAAAAAAAAAGTTCTTTAAAAATAAAAACAAAATAAAAAAAGCATAAATAATAGAAGTTAAGAATCAACTATTTGAAAGAAATAAAATATATTTTTAAGATACAAATTTGTTAAGTATTAAAAACCATAACTGTAAGGTCCAAAATTCAAATATTGAAATTTGGGGGTTTTAAGTGAAATGAAAGAAAAAAAGTGGAATGTAAAGTTTGAATTAGTGTGAACTTATGTAAAAGACTTTATCCCAATAATTAATTGACTGATATAAGATGACAATAAAAGGTTAATTTTCAGAAAGAAAATAAGACTACTTTCTTCTTTTATAAACAAAAAGAAAATATTTAAAAAGTGCGTAATTATTTAGTGATTAAGAGCATGTTTGGGAAAGCTTTTATAAGATACTTATAAGTTTAGTTATGCTTATAGTTATATAAGCTAATAAACTTATAAGTATCTTCTAAAAACTTTTCTTAACATGTCTTAAGTACATCAAATTCATTAGCTACTGGTGAGCATGGTACATAGATAGTGGTATCAAATTTTCTCGGGTCTAATACTAAGTACCGTATCAAGTATTGTAGGTCAGTATCGGTTCAGGTAGTACATGTATGGTAGAAGTTCGATTGTGATATTTGTTTGGATTTGTTCATCATAGTATCCCTTCGGTAACCGAGGGTAGCAAATTCTTTTTGGGACAAAAATTAGATACTAAGTATCGAGTTCGATCGGTATTAATTCTATAATTATGTATGATGCTGATTTAACTCTAGAATTGCTCATTTCTATTTTCTACCATATTAATATTTTAAATATGATTAACAAATGAAAACTAATAAATAATACGAAGTACTATCATATTTTGAATATTATAAAGAACACACAAAAATTGAATTAAGTGAAGGTGGGAAGATAACAAAACCTCATATTTTGGACCTTCTAGAGCATTTTCAATGTGCACATAAATGTACTTTTTATATTAATTTAAGGTAAAATGTAAAAAAAAATATTTTCAAATGTAAATAGATTTAAGAGTACACTGTTAAGTATAATAAAAAATCAAATAATAAATTATAGATTTGATATAACACTATTCTCTATTAAATAATAATAATAATAATAATAATAATAATCATAATCATAATAATGATAATGATGATGATGATGATGATGATGATGATGATGATGATGATGATGATGATGATGATGATGATAATGATAATGATAATGATAATGATAATGATAATAATAATAATAATAATAATAATAATAATAATAATAATAATAATAATAATAATAATAATAATAATAATAATAATAATAATAATAATAATAATAATAATACTTCCTCCAATTCAAAATAAAGTGATACACTTAATTTCCTTTTAGGGATGAATAAAAAAAGTGATACACTTTGATAAATTATCTTATGTAGCAAAAAATAGTAATAATAATAATAAAATGTGTATTCTTTATTGATTTCATTTTTATATTAACTAAATTAAATTTTTTTTGGTATAACATATGTATTTCAATGTAAATATATTATTGATTGATTGCACTATTTACACTATTTTTATATGAGTTTTTCTAGCATGTGCCCCAAGGCACATGTTTAAATACATTAAGTAACATAAACTTTCCATTATAACTAATAAATACATTTAGTACATCTTTTGAAAATATAACTTTATAACTTCATTAATGTTTAATAAAACTTTATTAGGAAACTCTGATGTTATTTAATACACCTAAACATGACACATATTATAAAAACCCTATTTATATAAGCAAGATGTTGTCATGATATCATCTAAAAATGTTATAGAACTACGAGCATTAAGTATGGTAGCTCAAGTTAATCCACTATCTTAACATCACATTAGCTTAATATCAACATTCCTTATTTTATATTCACATTCCCAAATACCTCTTTGTTCGTAACTCAACAAAAAATCATCCTTTTTGGGACCCACTAAAATACCACCTGGTCACAGAAATCTAAAAAATCCGTCTCTCATATCTCCTCCACTAGAGAAATGGCGTATGCTTTGGCCGAACTCACACGGGGTGTGGTGCCACAAGATGACATATGTGCCATGTAGGATGGTGAGGATGTGGTCTTAGCCATATCCAATGCTCTAATGGTGTTTTTCTTCCATAGTAAGGAGACATCACATGTTGTCCTTCACGAGGAGTTGAGGCTCGCGCTTCGCAGCGGGTTGTAAAGATATATATAATATTTGTATACCAACATGCTATAAATTTCGTTAGAGTAACTTGGACGATTATTAACCTAGTTGACCTTTATAAGACGTGAAAACATGTTGAATAATAATAAGGTCACATGAATTGTCCAAGAGAAAGCGGTAACAACCAAAAAACAGTTTAAATGTATGAAACATACTATTAATCAACTATTTATAAATAGTGAAAATATTTGATAAATGTTATATACTTCATCTGATTCAAAATAAGTGCTACATTTTCCTAATGTGGGTGATTCAAAATAAGTGCTACACTTTCCTTATTTGGTAAACTTTTGTATATAAAATTACCATTTTATCCTTACTTAACTTTATTAAACCTCAAAAATTATTCTCTTCTTTCTCTTTCTTCAATAAAGCCAAGATTATAGTGGGACCGTCTTCACTAATTATCCTCTTTAATCTATCATAATCTCTATTACAATATTTTGCATCAAAAAGCGTGAAAGTAAAAGTGTAGCACTTATTTTGAATCGGAGGAAGTATATAGTTTTGTAACTTCATCTTGTATTTGGTTTTCTCTTCTTATCTTTCACACAAACTTCAAATATCAATAGACTATTAATCAACTATTAATAAATAGTGGAAATATTTGATAAATGTTATATATACAATTTTGTAACTTCATATTGTATTTAGTTTTCTCTTCTTACCTTTCACACAAACTTCAAATATCAATAAACTGCAAATATTGGGTAGTATGCTTATTATATCGATCTTATTAAAGGTTGTCGGCTAGGCTCCATCCTTGTTGTCTATTTGTTCACATGCATGTGTACTTTTGTTTGAATTCATTAAAGGCGTTCAGTAAAATACCAAATCGAAGTAGCTAGGCAAGTCGGACAAGGCTCTTGGCGATCGGGTGATCTTTGTGGATTTACACAAGAAAAAAATTATTTATAACTTTAAATAAATAATTTTGACTTATAAATGAAATTACATATGTTATATTCATTTTTTGATCTCCTCGCATTTTTGTCATTAATTTTCTCAAATATTAACATCATTGGATTGGTCCATTTGTATGTATAAAATGTAAATAGAAGTATTAAATACATTCGAAGTTGCTATTTTTAGTTAATAAGAATTTAATACATGTAAAAAATAAATATCAATAATATGTGAGCAACGTTACAAAAGGAATTTTCAAACTCATTTAATGCTTTTAATCTCATGCCTTAGGGCATGAGTTAGAAAAACCCAATAACATTTATCTTTATATAAACCCAATGTTTTAAGTAACATTTCAATACAGTTTATTTTTAATTTTTTCTTTACCACTATCATTATTGCTCTTATGGTTCCTAAACGGGTATGTTGGTTTAACGGTAATGAAATCCTTCAACGAATTCAAGTCAAGCTAAGGCTATGGGGTATGAGCATTATCACCATATCATTTTTTCTATCATATCATTTGCCACCTCATCAACCATACCACACCACACCATTTTTTTCCATGTCATAATTTTTTTCCATTTATTTTAATAAAAACACAAATTACATCTTAATAAAAATACAAATAACAATTTAATAAAAATAATAGACAATAACATTTATTTTAATCTTCGTCTTCATTATTGTCTTCATTTGCGTTGTGATTTGCGTTATTGTAGAAATGTTCCGTCAAGTCTTCTTGAAGTCTATCATGTATTGCATTGTCTCGAATGTCAACAACCCTATGCAAATATTCAGCGGTTCCCGGCACATACAACGCATGTCGAGGAGCGTCCGAAACATAATGTGAAATGTTTCGACCTTTGTCTTCGACAATCATATTATCTATAATCTATAATACTTATAAATCATTTAGGCCTTCCCTTATGGAAGGTCTTAAATTTCCCCTTGCTTCTTTGGGAAATGTCTTAAACACTTAAGAACCCAAAATATTAAAACGCAAGATACGGGCGAACCTGCAACCTCTCGCTCAATGCTCCAAATGATCCACCACTGAGCTAGGGGAGATTATTGGTTCAATATCAACTCCCTTTAATCTTAAGAAGCATACGATCTAAGCACAATATATAATTTGAAAGATGAATTGACAGTTTATTATATGCGATTATGCTTATGCTTAACATCATATTTTAAATCAATTATAAATAAACCTGAAATTTTTTTAACTATAACTTTGAATAGACATACAAAATTCCTTTAAATATAAAAATTTGATTTAATATATATCAATCATTTCTAAAACTGGTCAGTCAAAAAAAATTTAATAACCATTTTAATATGTGTTTCTTAATCAATATTTTAAAACGGTTGACATTTTAATATGCGTTTTCTATTTAATTATAATAAACCATTTTAATATGTGTTTTCTATTTAATTATCTTTTACTGTATATATTATATATTTCAGACTTTGTCAATTTAGCAAGCTTAACCATACACTACCCGCAACAACTACCATATTTGTTGTTGCGGCCATACTCTACCCGTAACAACAATCTAATTTTTCAGTTTAATTAATTAATTAATTTGCAAACAAAAATAAATTTCATAAAAATACAACGATAACATTACATATATGTAACAAACTATTAAAGACAAAACCAAAACAAGGACAACCAAAGCAAAAGCACAAAGCTAACAAACATGCATGTTGAATTTAGAGAAGAGTAACCTTGTAGAAAAGTCCATGACCATTGTTTTTTTCTTCGAGATCAAGGGTGAACATGACATGTTGGTTCGTGCGGATGCCCATCTTCGTTTGAAGTCAACCATATCACCATTGATAGTCATATGGTCTATAAAACGAACATTGGACCTCCTTCGATCACCGTGGGTTTGTAAATTGAAAACTTTACCGTATGGGGGACTCATCTCAAGATTTTCCAAAGCAACCAAAGGACGCTCATCCCAAAGTTGGTGATCCCTAACAAATTTTGCTGGAATAGTCGGATGAAAGAAATGAAAATTAAATCTATACTACAAATTATAATATTGGTTATGTGTATATATATATATATATATATATATATATATATATATATATATATATATATATATATATATATATATATATATATATATATATATACATATATATAAGTGGGATCCTGTGAGGACTTAAAAACGGCGAGGACTCGCGAGGACACCTCAAAAAAATTTCAAAAAATTCCGAAAAAGTATATATAACTCCCCGTGATTATTACTACATCTGACAAAAAAAAAATTTGGAAAAGGTCCATATTTTTTTTGGATCATTTTTGAATTTTTTGTTTTTTTGGATCTTATGGGCTGCGATTTTGATATTTAAATTTTTTTTTTTTGAAAAAAGTTTGTTTTGGATTATTTTTAGAGTTTTTTTTGGAGTCCTCACAGTCCTCACCAGGAAAAGAGTCCTGACCGGATCCGGACCCTATATATATATATATATATATATATATATATATATATATATATATATATATATATATATATATATATATATATATATATATATATATATATATATATATATATATATATATATAGCAAGAAACTAAAAAAAAAAATCATACAATTTTTTTTGTCACGGACGCACACCATTTTACGATGAAGTAATTATTAACTTGTACTTCGTGATCACCAATATGCAGACTAGAACTCATATTAGAAACTTACAAAAGAATCTTATTTTGAAAAGTATTTTGATATAACAAAAGGAATGCATGAAGTCTTGTACTTATAGAAACTTACAAAGATAACTAAAATGTTTGGCGGGATGGGTGATTTGGCGCACTTCACAACTGTACAACCGCATCTCCAAACAAGTAAACAGTCATGTTGATTTCTGCTGCAGCATCATCAAGATTCGTGTACGAACAAAATCTGCTGCAACATGTGAATCTTGATGTTGCCGCACCAGTAAGCAATGACTTAATTTATCTTCATATATGAAGATTAGTTTGATCCATCAAAATAATGGCAATTAGAGTCCAATATATAGAGCTGAAATTAAGTTCTCTTTTAATTTCAAAGAAACTCTCATTACGTATAATTTTAGAATCTCAAGATAATATTTGATTCTCCTGCAACACTATCTATGATGTGGTAAAAATTGAGGAAAAACATTAGTTGTTGCGGTTATCGTATTTGTTATTGCGGTTATGTGGATAAGTATTAAAAAGTAGTTGTAACACTAGCTGTATTTTTCATCCAACTTGATCTGCAGTATTAACTCGACGCATTTACCACAAATATTAATTCAAATAAAATCGATGCAGTTACACTGTGTAGAATTGGTAAGTGCGGTTTCAGTATTTGTTATTGCAGTTACACTGTTGCTACGCGCTTGAATTCCATAAGATGGTCAATTTTCTCTCTTCAATTTGGTAGTTACTGGCTGCAACTTTCGACGCCCCTGGTTATTATATAAAGTTAACCATATTCTTCTAAAATGGCAACCTTTGACACCAGAAAATTATCAATCAAAAACTTTTCTTTGTTATCAAGCATGAGTTCCCAAAGTGAAGCCCACTATTCTGCTAAAATTATTGAAATCGACTGTTCTACTGACGATGATATTAGCAACTATCGAAGTGAAGATCCTTTAGAAAAAAGCCATTTCTTTACTGTGAAATGGAATACTCACATTGTTAATCGTTCTGAAATTGTATGCATATATTTTGGTTTTGTTTGCTTTCTGTTTTTTTATAATGATTAAATATATTTTATTTTGATGTTTTAATTTCAGACTATACCAGCAAAGGTGGTTCATGATCACAAGCTCTACAACTATGGCTCTCTTTGTATCTTCAAGAGAGGAGAAATGAGTGAAAGGTTCGTGATAGTTGATACCTTTCGTAATCGAAAGAAACCAGATGAAGAAAGACCCTATGGCCCGATCACCATTCATGGAAATTTTGACCAGTTGAGAATGAAGTGGGGCATTCGATGGAACCAAAGGGTTGTTTTCACAATTGATCTGGAGAAAATGAAGCCTGGAGGCCGAGTTTTCTTGAAAGTTACTTTGTTTTAATTAGTTTGTTTGGTTGTTAATTTTGTGACTTTTTAATTTCCTTTGTAATGCATGCACGTTTATAATATTAAGTATCATATTTTTAGTTAATCATCTATCTTCAAAGTCTCCATTCAAAAAAAAAAATCTATCTTCAAATTAATTAGAATGTCTAATTTAAAATAATTAATTTATAATATTAACAGATTAATATTAATATTTTAATTGATTAATTTATAATATTATCAAATAATGACTGAAATCTTTAAACGTTAATTTACGATGGTTTCCAAGATGTAGTAGTTGGCAATTAATCATCTATATATATATATATATATATATATATATATATATATATATATATATATATATATATATATATATATATATATATATATATATATATATACATATATATACATATATATATATATATACATATATATATATATATATATCTTTAAAGTGTATCAATTTATTTTCATATCATGTAAACAAGTTTTACATGTAAAACGTTATTTATTGTAACGGCTAGTTTACATTTGTTAATGCGGTTTTTTTTTTCTTTTGTTGTTGCGGGTGTGTTGTTTTGTTATTGCGGTTCGACCGCAATAACAAAAAAAAATTTGAATTATTTAATATCCAACGAACATATTTTGAAATAGTTATCTTTCTTCTTCGTTGAGATCCTGTTTTCGTTCTGCTACTCTTTTTAAGGTAATTTCGTTTACTTTTTTTAATTTCATGCTTTGAAGTAGACTTAGAAATGTAAGTACCTTCCAATTAGTTGCCAAAATAGACAAATTACAATCATAAACTAGAGAATACAGTAGATTATGCAAACATTGCATATCCTATGAAAACTATGAAAATCCCTATCAAATACATTTTCATTTTCCTTAGCATTAAGTCACGTTCCTCCAGTTTCATTTCAAGATTGTTCTTCGAATTTATTAATCCTGGAATGATTTGTTTGGATCTTTCACACATAACAGGATCAAACCACACAAAAAACCTACATGTAGAACCCTATATATAAAAAAGAATATACAATAGTTAAGTTGAATTCTAAAATGGTTATATATTAAATATCTTCAAAAGTCCTTACCTTTGTTGGACATGTATAAAACCTTCGTCCCGGGTTTCTGGCTGTCCATGAAGTGCGAATCACTGCTTGTTTGCCACATGATGAACAGATAACCATCTTGTAGCTAGAAAGAAAATGTGTTCGTTTGTTTTAGGTTGAATTAATTACTTGATAAACGGCTGAATAAGAGACTTACTTATATAGTCTTCAATTACCATTTAAATATAATATTAATTAATTTTTATTGTGGATTTATTAATTTTTAGATGGAGCGTAATTATTGGATGTATCAAGCTCTACGTTCATCCGTCGATTATGTCATCGGTGTTGGAAATTTTATTTGGTTTGCTGAATCGAATCGCGTTAAGAACGCAAGTCCTTCGATTTTATGTCCTTGCAAAACTTGTAAAAACTCTAAAAGATTCACAAACGACGCTGATATAGAGCACCATTTGTTTCAGCATGGTTTTATGTATAATTACACTTGTTGGTCAAGTCATGGAGAATCACGACTTGATTGTAACACATCTTTGAGCAATGTAAATAGTAGTAGTGCATATACAACATTAACAACGAATCATACCACAATAACGATCAATACACTTCAAATGACCGTTTCGATGAAAGTATTAATGAGTTGGATACTAATATGAGTGGTGACGTTGGTGAACAAGATGAATTACATCGCTTATTTGATAAAGCCAAAACACCGTTATATAAAGGTTATAAATTAATGAAACTTGATGCTGTGTTGAAGTTAATTAACTTAAAGATGAAAAACGGATGGAGTGATACAAGTTTCACAACCCTATTAGAGCTTTTACATCATGAGTTGCTCCCGGAAGAAAATGGATTACCAATTTCTACATATCGAGCAAAAAAATTAATGTGTCCAATGGGATTGGAAGTAGAAAGAATACATGCATCTCCCAATAATTGTATGTTGTTTCGGAACGAGTTCGTAGATTTGCATAACTGCCCTCATTGCAGTGCATCGAGGTATAAACGGAAAAAAGATACGGATGAAGTTGACGATGATGTGACAAAGAATGGACCACCGGCTAAAATGTTGTGGTATCTTCCTATTATATGTAACACCCTGAAACCCGGCCTAGTGTTTTATCCCTTTCGGTAAGTGACAAATATTATCTATTAATTTATTTGAATTAATTGTTATTTTAACCAAGGGGTTAAAATTAGTTGAAATTAAAATATGTAGGTATTTTAATGATTTTTATATTAGTAGATTCACTTTTGAACCAAAGTTTCAAATATATCTTCATTGTTGAAACTGAGTTAGTTAAGTATTTAAAAATAATTTAATTGCGAATCAGATAACATGTATATCCTACTGAATTAATAAAGATTAGTCACCACTCATGTGTGGCACGTGTAAGTAAATGTTTGAGTGTGTGGCACGTGTAAATGTTTGAGTTGTAGTGTCAAAAGGATGTAAAATGCATTTTTCTTTCTTTGGCTTTCTCTGCTTCGTTCTATACAACATCAATACAAACAATTTTCATTTTTGTCCAAAAAATCAAGAATTCAAGCTTAAAATTTGTTGTTTTTAGCTCTAAACCCGAAATTCTTCAAGGATTCAAGAAAAGAAAAAGAGGCTCAGTGATATTAGACAACTGAGTGGAAAGAGACTTGGCAAAGGTGAGTGGATTTATAACTTTTGTGTTGTTTAAATGGAAATGGTTTTGGTTGCAATTGAAAGTGTTTAGTGCTGATTCCGTTAGTGCTGACCCCGTTAGTGGTGATCAGTTAGTGCTGACCCCGTTAGTGCTGACTCCGTTAGTGCTGATCAGTTAGTGCTGATCAGTTAGTTCTGACCCCGTTAGTGCTGATCAGTTAGTTCTGACCCCGTTAGTGCTGATCAGTTATTGCTGATTCCGTTACTGCTGACCAGTTAGTGCTGATCCCGTTAGTGCTGATCCCATTAGTGTTGATTCAGTTAATGCTGATTCAGTTAGTGCTGATTCATTAGTACTGCTTCGTTATTTCAGGACCGCTATTAAATGTTATATGATAATTAACTGGCTATGTGTTAATTAATTGAATGATATGTGCACATGGAAATGTATAGAGGTCAGCCTGATTGGGTGGGGCTGGGCTTTCGTTTTACTGTTAGATAACGGTAATTGTACCTTGGCATATTCGTTGTGTCTTAAGGAATCTTTACCATTTCTAATGAGTAAAGGGCTATCGGTAAGCTGTTGTTAGGCCCGAAATAGTTGTAAGGTTCTGCAAAACCGCCGGACCTCTCGTTATTTGTGAATCTGTAAAAATTGTGAATCCGTAAAGAGTGTGAATCTGTAAATATTGTGAACCCGTAAAGATTGTGAATCTGTAGAGGTTGTGAAACGAGATTGTTGTACTTAGACAATATAAAATGTTATATTTTCATTCACTTAGCTTCGTGCTAATCCCCACTATGTTGAATCTTTTACAGGTTGTAGTTGGACAGGTCTTTTGGAGATTAAGTTTAGGAATGATTGACCAAGACTTAAAGAAAATGATTTTGATGTCGAGCCATAATGTGAAGTAACACTATTTTGGAAAGTTAACTTTTGTAAAATTATGCATCTTATGTTTTTTTATAACTTGTGAATAACAAGTTATATATATGTAATTTTGAAACGCTTCCGCATGGGTTGTAAAAAAAAAATGGTTCAGATTTTAAGGTGTTACATTATACCAAGACTGAAAAGGTTATATTCAAACGAGAAAGAAGCCAAGTTACTTCGTTGGCATTCAGAAGAACGTGTAATTGACGGAGGAAATTAGACATGTTGCGGATTCACCGCAGTGGAGAAACATTGATAAAAGGTATGTTGAGTTTGGGAAGGAGATCAGAAACATACGGTTTGGGCTTAGTTCAGATGGGATAAATCCTTTCGGTAACATGAGTAGTCGTCATGGTACGTGGCCAGTTCTCTTATGCATTTACAATCTCCCACCATGGTTATGCATGAAACGGAAATACATTATGATGTCGTTGTTGATTCAAGGTCCGAAACAACCGGGTAATGATATTGATGTTTATTTATCCCCTTTGATTGATGACTTAAAAACTCTTTGGAGTGATGGTGTAGATGTATACGATGCTTATAGAAAAGAACAATTTAAATTGCGGGCCATGGTTTTTTGTACTATCAATGACTTTCCAACATACGGTACCTTGTCAGGATACATAACGAATGGTAAGAAAGCTTGTCATGTTTGTGAAGATGAGACAAGCTCGGTGCGGTTACGAAATTGCAAAAAAACTGTATACATGGGACATCGAAGATTCCTTGCCAAGTGCCACCCCTTTAGGAAGAAGATGATTGATTTTGACGGAACTATCGAGGTCAGGACGGTGAAGAAACGATTTGATACATTTTCACGAGTTAAAAATATTAATGTTGCGTTGGGTAAGAGATTGTAACAACCGTAATTTTACGTTTGTAATTTCGTATGTTTAATTCGCGATTTACTTGAATTTCATTATTTATATTAGTTTATATTTCGAGTTGTGTTTTATCGAGTGTTTGAATGTTTAGGGCTTGGTATAACCAAGTATGGGTCAAAACTTGGATGGAAACAAAGTGTAAAGACCAAGAATCTGCCTGGAACAGCTCTCGCGGCGCGAGTCAAGCGCGAGCCAGGCGCGAGTACGCATTTCAGCAAAACAGCAACTCCAGCTACGAAAAGCGAGAAGGTCGTGTCGAGCTCGCGACGACGTCGCGTCGGGGTCGCGGCGCGAGCGGGGCGCGAGGTTCGTCTTCGGGTGGCGACTAGCAGGAAACTCCGCGTCACTTCGCGGCGCGAGCTGGGCGCGAGGTAGCCCTGAACTATATAAAGTTGTGTGAAGGCTAGGGCTCACAACACCTACAACCCTAGATCTATAGCAGCCGTTTTTGGGAGCTCTCTTGCACGTTTTTGCAGCTCAAGAGCTCAACTCTTCACCATCTTGAAGGATTGAAACATCAAGGGCAAGAATTCCTCATTATCTTGCATATCTACCTTGATTTTAAGTTTAGTATGGGTAAAAATGGTGGTTTTGGGAACCAACCATATCACCTTTGGGGAAGATGAACTATCAAGGGTGTAAAACACTCCTTGTGGACTTGTATTCAATGTGTACAAGTTAGATTTGGGATTGTTGATGGAAAATCTTGAACTAGGTTTTGAGATTCCACCAAGTTTGATGAACTTGGTGGTTAGGGAGGTTAAAATGGATTGTTTAGTAATTGGTTATGGATTATAACTAGTTATTGTAATGATATTAATATTAGGTCAAGAAGACCTTGAGATTTGAAGTACTTCTTTGATTAAGAAGTAAGGATTTGTGTTGATTAACACAAGTGTTGGATAGCATTGTTAAGGTGAGCACATGTGATCTTTTCTGAGTACATAGTAAAATGATTTTATGGTTTAAATGATTAAACAAGTTTTTAGTAGTCTTTATTGAATAAATGTTTAATAAAGAAAAAGATTGATTAGTTAGTAAATGAATTGAATTGTATTGACTTGCTTGGTTACCACTAGTATGTTGAGATTTATGATTTGGAGCATTGGCTCAAGTTGTTGAATTGTTATGTGGTAGCTAAACAATTGGATCCTAAATAACCCACACAAGTTGGGGGAGTTAGTGACACCTACTCAGGGCGGTACCACCCTGCGTAAGGGTAGTGTGTCGAGAAATAGATAACCCGGAAAGCGGGGGAGTTTGAGATAACCCGGAAACGGGGGAGTTTACCTAGATAACCCATATCGGGGGAGTTGTTTCGGGGAGGTCCGTTACATATGTGTTGGGCTTATGGCAAGCCTTATATCATGATTGACTATGTTCAATTTGATAATTATTTAATTATTATTTTATTGCAAATATTTTTCTAACCGGGTTTAAAACCCATGTTTCTCACGAGACATTCTTGTCTCACGTACTACTTTTATTTTGGCTATGTACTCAGGTTTAGGAGCTAAGGATTAGGCGGCCCGTAGTTGTTAGCATTTAGAAGTAATTAGCTCGGTGTACTTATTTAATTCCCTAGACTCTAGTTTTGATATGTTTGTAACATCGGTTTTTGGTACTTATTAATTATTCCAAATGTTTTATTTAAATCATATTTTTGGGATACTTGGTTTGTAAGACTTAAGTTTTATAATTTAAAAGTTTTAGATTTGGTTGGAAAAATTGGCGTGTTACAGAGATTTCGTATTGATAATGATGCTATCTGGAAAAAGAAGTCCATATTTTTTCGATTGCCTTAGTGGAGACATTTAGATGTTAGACATTGTCTTGATGTTATGCACATAGAAAAAAACGTATGTGAGAGCTTGATAGGCTTATTATTGGATATTAAGTATAAAACTAAAGATGGTATTAAGGTTCGAAATGACATGGTCGAGATCGGAATACGTAAAGATCTTGCTCCCGTACAATGACGCGCTCGTACTTATCTTCCACCCACATGTTATAAAACAACGAAAGAAGAAAAAAAAGTCCTGCCAATGTTTGCACGATATTAAGGTTCCATCATCTTATTCAGCAAACATTAAAAGATTTGTGTCGATGAAAGATTATAAATTGCTAGGGATGAAGTCTCACGATTGTCATGTTTTGATGACACATATGATTCCAATCGCAATTCGTGGAATTTTACAAGATGATATCCGACATACAATCACAAAGCTTTGTTTGTTTTTCTACAATATTCATACGAAAGTTATTGATGTGGAAGATTTGGGCAAATGGGAGAAAGACGTTTATGTTATCCTTTGTGAACTAGAGATGCACTTTCCACCATCATTTTTTGATATAATGGTTCACCTAATATCTCATATCGTACAAGAGATTAAGGCATGTGGTCCTGTATTTCTACGTTACATGTACCCTTTTGAAAGATACATGGGAATATTGAAGGTTATGTAAGAAACCGTAATCGACCAAAGGGAAGTATTATTGAAGGGTATAAATCTTAAGAGGTGATTGAGTTCTGCCAAGGTACGTATGTAATATATATGATCAACTATAGCAAAAATTAATTTATTATACATTTTGTTTTTCTTAGGCTATATGGAAGGTGTCAAAAGTGTTGGCGTTCCTAAAAGTCGCCATTCAGGTCGAGTTGAAGGAAAGGGAGGAGTAGGTTTTAAGATAATATTGCCAATGCACGAAGAACTACTAGTTGCTCATTTAGTAATCTTAAAGCACATGACATGCCTCACTCCATATGTTGATGAACATATGGATATGTTAAAGTCGACGAACCTGGGTAAACAACAAGTGTGGTACATAAACAATGTCAAAAAATTGGGACAAGGTCCTGATGCTAGAGTATAATCTTACCAAGGATATGATATTAATGGTTATACATTTTACACCAAAGATCAAGATAGAAAAAGTACAGTGCAGAATAGTGGAGTTACAATAATAGCATCAACAACCGAAATCGATTGGCGTGATCAAGATACATTGATAAGCATCGCAAAAGATTCTTATTACGGTGTGATACAAGAAATTTGGGAATTGCAGTATTTTGATTTCATAATTCCAGTGTTCAAGTGTAAGTGGGTAAATAACCGTACGGGTGTTAAAGTTGACAAATATGGTTTTACACTTGTCGATCTTGAAACTAATGGCTACAAATCCGAGCCATTCGTTCTCGCAACACATGTAACACAAATTGTTTTCGTCATAGATCCGAGCAAAGCAAAATACCACATTGTGTTGCAAGGTAAAAGACGTATTCTTGGGGTTGATAATGTTGTGGATGAAGAAGAACACAACAACTTCGATGATTTACCACCATTTTCCGTCGGTATCGAACCCGGGAATTTTGAAAACATGAATAGAAGCACATATGTACGAACTGACGGAGAAGGAACATATATTTAATAACTCGATCTATGATATATTATTGAAAATTAATAATTGTATTATGTGTTTTAGTAGTATGCAATGTATAATTAACCTACTGTTTTATTCATGTGTAGCGTTTTTTAATAATTTGAATTTGGTCCGCGTAGGCAATTCAAGCAATGCAAAGAGACAATTCAAGGTCCGCGTAGGCCGAAGCGGGTGGACCCGTTTAAAAAAAATAAAAGGATGCAGTTTGGTCTGAACTTCTAGAAAACCACAGTGTTCTTACGGAGATTCAAAGTGAACGGTCTAGGTTGTTTTTGATGGGTTGTGAAGTTAAGAATAGTGAAGGAAAGTTTGAACTTCCTAACGAAGCGCTTGACAATTTCCAAGTTTTGGTAAACTAAGTTTTATTTAATTGAAGATTTTTATCTTTTTGGTAAACAAATACCTTTTGTAGCTCGTGGAAGAGAAAAAGATGATAGAGGATGGTACTTATACAGAAAATAAAGAGGATCCTTTAATTCGTCTTCTAGGACGCGAGCACGGGGGACGATCTCGGACCGTATCCGAGGTAATTGGATATACAAATGTTAAAAGTGGATTGATTAGAAATGTGATCCCGCAAAGTACCCCCGTGGTCAACACAAGCCACCATGATTCATGTGGGTCTCGTGGAACGGTGGAACATTATCCACTTATTGAGGTAACATTTTTAAAGTTTTACAGCCTATACTATCCAACCTAATTATTGTATCTGATTTACAGGTGTTGTCACGATGTGAGTTGCTAGTTATGGTGGCTGTTGCCCATGTAGTCAAAGTTGGTTCTGGACGAGTATGGCCAACTGTGGTATTCCAATTGTTACATAATAAACCGATTGCCGATGGTTATCTAAAAGTTCAAGTGGATGAGATCGTAGCTGGAAAGGAGGATTTGCCTGTCCATCCTCTCACAAAAACAGATGATGTTCAAAGGGTTGATAATTTGCCTTGGGAGATAGTACAATGGCCAAGATATGCAGTGAAGGTATATTTTAGTTTTTTTTAATGTTTTTGCCCGTTTTATCTAACTTTGTAGAAATTGTTTAGGTTATCGGCGATGGGCTTGTCAATTCCACGGAAAGAGACTTGAGAGAATCCTCTCCATTTGATTTGTCAACAAATTCTGTTTATATACCACAAATGCATGAAACTTCACCCTTCCCTTTAGACCAAGACTTTTATGCATATACTGTAGGGTTTCATATAAACACTGATCAACCCTTTGGGTCAACCACCTAGTTCTTGGTTCGAACCATACTGGTAAGAACATGATGGTGTTCTTGACCAGCTAAAACCAACTAGTTGATTTAATCCCTAAAAGCGGAGGTGGGATTAAACCTAATCCTTAAACCCTAAACGATTGGGATGTTGGAAATCTAGATTAGATTAACAAGAAAGAAACCTTGTACGAAAAACTCGAACACACACAATGCTTGTGTGTTTTGACAACTTGACATTTTGGGTATGTTACTATTTTTCATTTCTTACTTTCTATATTTAGAAAGTTTCAATTTTTAGAAACTTTCTCATTTTGTATCATTTCTATTTTTAGAAAGTTTCTATTTTTAGAAACTTTCCTCATTTCCTATCATTCTAATTTTAGAAAGTTTCTATTTTTAGAAATTTTCCTCATTTCATATCATTTTAGTATTTAGAAAGTTTCTATTTTTAGAAACTTTCCTCATTTCATTTCATTTCTACTTTTGGCATCCAAACACATGACTAGTTCACCAAACATTTAACATTTTCACCATACATCAGTGTTTGACTATTTTAGTCAACACAACATCTTATATTACTTGTGGTGACATTTATACTTCAAAACATTTCTATTAATGATATTTAAGTAATATTTAATCAATAAATCAAAATAATTAACGAAATCTGACTCGTAACGAATTTTATTCCAAACCGACACATCAATTGTTGTCCCAACCTCTTAGTGGCCGAACCCCATTCTTGGCCACCATAATTTCGTCCAAACCACCCTTCGTGGTGTGGTTATCTTCATTTTAAAGTGTAAAGCTTTATCCTTATCTCCTTGATCATTATCATTATCCTAATTCAAAACTAGTTTGAGTTGTACTCAAACACCAACTTGAAACCCTAGATATCTCCCATATAAATACCCTACTCTAGCCGCCAATTAAACCCTAATGTTCCTTTGATATTTTCGTCCAAAGCAAGTCCCAAAACAGTCCCGATTTCATTCGTCCCAAGCCAAAACCGAACTCTTTTCGGGTTGTTCATGATCTCCTTCGTCCGGTCGCAAGAAGGTATACCGAAATCCTATTGTTATAATTTGTTTTTCTATTCGTTTTTGTATCATATCGAACCCGAGACCATGGCCTAAGGTCATATGGTGTTGGAAATATACTCTAACCCAAAATCATGTGTGCATGGTCCCCATGCATGTGTACGTGCTTGATTTATAATCTTTTCGGTAGTGTTAAATTGTTGTTTTTGTTCTTTTTGTAAAACCCGAAGTATAAAGCCTTTAAATCCAAAATTTTGACACGTTAATCACAATGAAAAACCACATAAAACCCTAAAATTTCATGATTTTTGGAATTCGTTTGCCTCGTTTTTGACCTAAAAACCGGTCAAAACCCTAAACCGAAAACCCTAGCCGAAACCCTAGCTTTGGACCGGATCTTGAACCCTAACTCACTGAGTTAATTCGGTAACCCACTGAGTTGACTCAGATCTGATCATTTGACCAAAGTTGACCCGTTAATGAATCGGGCCAAGGCCCAAACTTGGCCCAAACCGATTTAACCCAATCCGACCCATTTGATTCTTAAACCCTAATTGGGTCAAGCCCATTTACTTGAGCCCAATCCGACCCAAAAGCCATTTGGGCCAAGCCAATATTCGGTCCAAATCAGGCCCAAACCCAAGGCCCATTATCCATTGGGTCGTATCCCATTAAGAAGCCCAATTGGCCCATATTGTGGCCCATTAGCCCATTTAATTTCATTTCGGCCCAATTCATTTCATTTCGGCCCAATTCATTTCATTTCGGCCCATTTAATTCAACAAAGCACATTAAGCCCATCTAGGCCCATTTAGCCCATTAGGCCCATTAAGCTTAACCCAAGCCCATTTCATTTCACTTTGAAGCCCATTTCATTTCATTTCATTTCGTTTCATTTCATTTCATTTCGAAGCTTATTTCATTTCATTTCATTTCATTTCGGCCCCTTAAGGCCCAATAACCCTAATCCATACGATGTCACAAAACATAACACAAACTTATAACATAAACAAACTTATACAATTTATTGTTAGTAGCCCGTGCGTTAGCTTAGTGTTGATTAGAATATTTATTGCGTTTAGGCGCTAGGAGTCTTTGAAGAGATTCTTTGAGGTTTATCGACACCTAAGCTTTGCCCAGGTGAGTCCACAGACCCCTTTACTACTTTTACTGTTTTATAAACTTTGGGGTGGAAAACATAAACACAATTGCTACTGTTTTACTATGACTGTACAACATTTACATTTTCATTAACGTGTTGTCATGACAAACAATTATTATACCGGACTAAGGTTTGCCAGCAATCATTAACTAGTGGATCTAGACCATGGATATGCAGATAGTACTATTGGCTGACACTCATCCTCCCAACATTATTTGATCACTACTTGGTATATCCAAGACATCTTTCGGGAGTGTATATCCATAAAAGAACGATAACATACTGGAGTTGAAGTGTTGATTGTGGATTTAGGGGTTGGTATATTAACTCAATAGACTAGCTACCTGTTGGGGATAACAGTTCATGCGATGTCAAACATAACACTTGTTCAACACTTTTTCATAAACAAAACCACTAATTGTAGATCTTCTACAATTACACTTTACTTTTTATATCTACTTCTCATATCATTTCTCATATCATATGAGTGTTGAACTTTATACATTTTCAGTCATAAACCATTTTCATGACAAACACTTTGGGTAGCAAATACTTTACTTTTCATACAACATTAACCCTGTGGATTCACTCAACATTATTTGGTGACCCCCTTTTACTTATGTTTTTCCAGGTGATTAGGTGCACAGTGAGACTGGAGGATATGAGCAGTGGATTGTCGTGAGCCTTGAATGAACATTTAAGTTTACAAACAATCCTTTCAATTTCAAAACTTACCATTTTAGGAAACTACTAATTTTGGAAACTTTCCATTATTAGAAGGTAAACCATTTTCATTATGTTATTTACCTGGTTGTTTGTTTACTTAATTTTTGCTATGTAATCATGAATGTTACACCTCTGTTCTTCCGCAAAACATTTTAAAAGAAGTAACACTCATTTTTGGCGGGGTGTGACATGGGTGTTCGTCGAACACTCACCAAGAACCCTAGGGTTCTTGGTGTTTTCGTTCGATCGAACAAGAGGGGACAGGAGAAAGAGTGTTTCATGAATCATACCTTAGTTTAGCTTAAGATAGTCCACTGATGATGAACACGGCGAGCGATCCTCTAGATGATCACTTGCAACGATCTTGATCTTCGAAACTCGAAGAACACGAAGAACGAACGAAGAACACGAAGAACGCAAAGTTGTGTTCTTGTGTGTGTGTGTGGCTTCGGCCGAATGGGAGGAAAGGGTGCAAGGGTTTTCGTGATTATGGTGTAACCTAATAAGGGATCCCTAAGCCTTCTATTTATAATAGAAGGACTTTCACTTAGGGGCCCTTCTAGGTTAATTAAGATTAATCTCTTAATTAAACTTATCCCTTACACTTTTAACCCTTGTAGTTTTACTAGTTATTATTGTCACACTTAGTTATTAGTGTTTCGTAGGCATGGATGTATCATCATAGGTTGACTAACTGTGCACATAATTCCTTCAGACTCCCACTTGTGCAAGTTCGTAACCTTTATCTTAATGACACGAGCTACAGTGGCCTTCTAGATGGGCATGTAGGTAACCAACCCCATAAAAACAGCTTATGTAACCCAGGATTAGTTTTTGAAAAACTCTTTAATAGCGTCTCCTAGTAAAGAACACCCTGTCTCTACTTCTTGGGCAACGTTATTAGGTTCATCCCTTGCAGCACGATATTTGTGATAACGAATACGAGCATGGTAGAAATTATCAACTCCTGTATTCGAAATCATTTCTTGACTTCTTGACTTAAACTGTTGTTTTTAAATGAAAAAGAAAAAATCAGTTCGTTTGGGCATGGCCATGCACTTGTCAGTTTTTCATCATGTCAAGGGACCCATAAATATCTCTCCTAAAAAGGAGCTGCAATTACAATCTTGTTATATTTCGATTCAAAATACAACTTCCTCTATACCAAGTAAGGCCTCGTATGACATCCATATTTCAGGCTTGTCTAAGACGAACCAAAGTACATTAGTCATTGTATCCTAAACCAAATACCTCAGGCTTAAGGACAATCCTAGTGAATAATACTTTTGAACTTTTCAATCACGAAGTATTATCACGGTGGTCAATCCAATATTCGTTGAGCTCCAAAAGAATATCACCGATATTTGGTTTACACAAAACTTGTGTAGCTATCTTCGAAGAACTTCGAATCTACCACCAAATATCGCGATGACGTTATCGTCCCATCAAGGTTCCCACCAAGACGAGTAGTCACGGATTTTTTTTTACCTTTTTGAATAAATAGACTTTTATTCATGGATATTGTAAAACATACAAAGTCTGAATAACAATGATACTAACTCATGTATTATTCCTCACTGTACATAGATACCGAATTATTACTGGATCATTACTTATTCTTTGCGTTTGTGTTGATTGCTCAATGACTCTTAATTGTAACTTTTATCACTAATTACAATTAGTCATTTCTATTAAACTAAAGACATAAGACGAGTATTTTAAGAATACTATTACTTTTGTCTTTGCTAGATATTGTTCATGCAACTTTAGAACATATTCTAGTCTTGCACTTTTTATATGATTCGTTAAACATAGGAGGATTGGAAAATTACTCATTTAGTTCCTTGAATCTATAAACCTTGCCTTGTAACTAAATCTCTTTAGCTACTTGATTTGTAGATACTTTTACTAGTTAAAGAAATTCCTTTAAATGATTAACTTGTTCACTGAAGTGTGAACATCCTATTAGATTTGCAATGATTAATCACAAGGCTTGTGACCACGCTATTAGGCTTGCAATAATCTAATTAATGATCATTTATTTCTCTTAACTCTTTGGCTAACGACTTGGTAATTCCTTGTTGTTAATGTCTTACTAACTTACTAAATCCATTAGTGTCTTTAATGAATTATGTTAGTCATAGCTCCCATTACCTTTTATGGAATTCAAGCATCAATTTAAACTACCACTTTGACCAAGTCAATAACTTGTTGTTTAATCTTTTAAGAATTCTATCAATAATTAAGATCATCCTTTGGATTTACGAATATCCACTATTCCTGTTTAGGGAATTATGACTTTGATTGATTACTGTATCTAACAAGTATGAAACACTTGAGATGATACTTTCAATTCTTAAAAACTTTAGTATTATTTTAAGAACTTCATTTAATGCCAAAGTCATTTCTTGGATTTCCTAAATATCCATTATTCCTATTAGGGAATTATGACTTGATTAAATAATGTATTAGTTACAAGTATAAAACACTTGCGTTTAATACCCTTAGTTCTTAAATGCTTTAATATAGTTTGATCTTTTTAAGATTTTATTTAATCTCTAAATCAATTCTTGGATCATGCGAATATCCAACTTTCCTTGTTAGGGAAGTATGACTTGATTAAATCCTTTATTACAAGTATGAGACACTTGTAATAATACTCTTAAAGTTCATCTTGATTATATCCAATATAATCATGCTATATTAATGCTAATACTTTAAAACGTACTATCATAAGTAATGACTATTACTTAAGATGTTTTAACTAAATTCAATAACTTTTGAACCTTATGCTTCCATAAAACCTCTTAAATACTTGTATGAGAAAAACTTCTAATTTCTAGTATCTAAGTACCTTAGAGATTTTAAGACATTATTCATTCATACAACAATCAAACAAGTATAAAACATGAAATATTAAGTAAATCAAAAACTTGACTTACAATCTAGTCATAAACCTTGACTAGTGTAATTGTCACACATGCACACATAACACAATATAATTCAACCATGGATTCGAATTGATTAAAACCAAAATACTTGTTTTAACATAAAATAAAATGACTATTCAAACAATAAAATAAAACATTTTATAAATAGAAGAACATTCCCAAATTTGGATTTACAAAAACCTTGGTATGAAATCAGAGTATAAAAGTAGGTGTTACAAAATAGATCATAACCAAGCTAAGACTAAATCCAATCTAGTGCTCTTCTATTCTAGGTCCCGCATCTCTATCCATGCGTACCTAAGCCTTCGATCCCGAACCTGAGTACATAGCAAAACAAACAAGGAGTACGTGAGACAAAAACGTCTCGTGAGCTACATGGGTTTAGACCCGACAATAATGGTAATTATAATATAACATGTAAACATAGAACAAGTAACTCATCCATCTAACTAGTCACCCTATTGTGACTCTAATACCTTGCTTTCCTAGCAATCATATCTAGTTATCGGGTTGCCCCCGAACTAACTAGAACCACCTTGACTTATTAACCGAAATCCATCGCCATTAATAAGCCTCAAGATACTGGCAAGAGGGATTCGCCCAATCTACCAATACCTGCCTTACTCGCCGGACTACCTCCAGTTAGCAAGACTACTATCGTGGTGGAGTCGATGGGAATCCACCCAACTGCCCCTCACACCACACCTCATGACCGGGGGCCCCCCGCATCATCACATCATCTCACCATATCATAACTCGATGGTTATGTCAATCTAGCTCTCGGCTATCACGTCTATCATCAAACAAGTTAGTTCAATACAACTATCGGTATAACTAACTATAAACTACTAGTCTACAGAAATAAGCAAATAGACCACAACACAAGTAATAAAATATATTTCATAGGCTATGTACTCAGTAAAGTCCACACGTACTCACCTTAGCAATATAATGCTCCAACCGTGTTCTTGACACCAACACTCTTGCTTCACAATTTCACCGACTTTCCAAGATGTCACCGAAATCCTAAAACAATGATCATACAATGTTCAACATCACAATCTACTAATAATGTGTTCATCTACCTCTAGATAACACCCATCAATCCATTTCCCCCAAATATGGTGATTTACCAAACCCTAGGTTAACCAACCATTAAGATTCTTACAAATCATAATCATACCCTTGTTTCTTTTGTTAATATACCATCTATTAAGTGTATACACCATTTATATCACCATATTCCATAACCCCAAGAACTAGGGTTTCAAACCCAAGCCTCTAAACCCATAGATCTAAAGCTACAACTACAAAGGGTTGAAGATATACCTTAAATCTTCAACTAGGAGTGAAGAATCACAAGATTTGATGAAGAAATCAGCTCCAAATGATGCTTTACACCCAAAATCGTTCACAAGCTTGAAGAGAGAAAACTAGGGTTCATAAATGCCATAAATGAGCCAAATCCCGACTTTAATGCTGCCAGACATAAGATCACGACGCGACCATAGTTCGCGTCGCGAATTCTGCGACTCCCCATAGTTCGCGATCGCTAACTCATCGCTAACTACTTCGCGCTCGTTGGCCAAAATCCCTGGAGCTAGTTCCCGATCGCGAACCTGAGTTCGCGTCGCGAACTCCTGATACAGCCAGGGCTGCACTTTTTCAACTTTGTTCCGGCCAGGTTTCGCCCATAACTTTCTCATACGGTGTCCAAACGACACGAAACCAATTCCTACGTTCTTTAAACGATTTATCCTTATTTATCATATTTTTTTCATATTTTATTTATTTACAATTTCGGGTCGTTACAACTATCTACCCCTTAAGAAGATTCCGTCCTCGGAATCTCATCATAGTTCACGAAATCCGGGTACCTCTTCCGAATCTCGTCCTTGACTTCCCAAGTCAAATTCGGCCCAAGTGAATGCTTCCACTTGACCAACACCAACTCGATCTCCTTATTCCGAAGCTTCTTTGTTTTCGTTTCTAATATGGCCTCGGGCTCCTCAGTCAATCGGTTCGGGCCGTCAACCCGCAACTCTTGCAATGGAATAATATTTTCAACTTCCCCGATAAACTTCTTCAAATAACTCACGTGAAAGGTGTCATGCACACCTTGAAGCTCGGGTGGAAGTTCCAACTTAAAAGCTTGAAGCCCGACCCGTTTCAATATTTTAAACGGTCCAACATACCTTGGGCTTAATTTTCCTTTCTTACCAAACCGCATTACACCTTTCCAAGGTGACACTTTCAACATCACCATATCACCGACATCCAAGTCGTATGGTCTTTTCTTCAAACCCGAGTAACTTCGTTGTCTATCTTGGGCGACTTTCATGTTGTTTTGAATAATACCAATCTTTTCATTCGTCACTCTCACGATCTCGGGACCCGTGAGTTTCGTCTCTCCCGCTTCCAACCAACAAGATGGAGTTCTACATTTCCTTCCATACAACGCCTCATAAGGCGGCATCTTAATAGTCGAGTGATAGCTATTATTATACGAGAACTCGACTAACGGTAAATGTTCATCCCATTTACCCCCGAAGTCTAACACACACGATCTCAACATGTCTTCGACTGTTTGAATCGTTCTTTCACTTTGACCGTCGGTTTGCGGGTGATAAGCCGTGCTCAACCGCAACTTTGTACCTAACTCTTCTTGTAAAGATCGCCAAAATCTCGAGGTAAACCTCGCGTCTCTATCGGATACAATCGATAACGGAACCCCGTGGAGTCGAACCACCTCATCAACATACAACTTAGCCAATTTTTCAAGTGGCAACGTTTCCCGAATTGCTAAAAATAGTGCACTCTTGGTCAACCGGTCAACTATGACCCAAATGGCATCGTGACCTCTACTCGTCTTCGGTAACCCTACTATGAAATCCATAGTTATATCTTCCCACTTCCCGGCCGGTACAACTAATGATTGGGCTACCCCATACGGTACTTGATGCTCGGCTTTCACTTGTGCACACGTGGCACACTTAGAAATATACTTGGCCACTCTCGTTTTCATTCCGGGCCACCAATAAACCCGTTTCATATCTTGGTACGTCTTTGTACTTCCCGGGTGAATCGAATACTTCGATTTGTGCACATCATACAACAACTCTTTTCGGATGCCACCGAATTTAGGAACCCAAATACGACCGCCTACGGTCTTCAACCCTTGTGCATTTTCGAGAAAATGTTGGTTCTTACCTAACCGTTCTTGTCTTAACTCGTCTTTTCCCATAACCTCTCGTTGGGCATTCTTGATCCTTTCGATAATGCTCGAGACGACTTCTATACGTGTTAAAATTCCTCGGTTCGGGTTTTCATATACCTTTCGGCTCAAGGCATCGGCCACCACATTCGCCTTACCCGCGTGATACACAATTTCACAATCATAATCGGCTATCAACTCGATCCACCTTCTCTGTCGCATATTAAGATCTTTTTGAGTAAACACGTATTGTAGACTTTTATGATCCGTGTACAGTGTACATCGAGTACCATACAAATAATGCCTCCACAACTTCAAGGCAAAAATAATCGCCGCCAATTCCAAGTCGTGTGTCGTTTACCTTAATTCCGCATTCTTCAATTGTCGCGAGGCATACGCGATCACTTTACCTCTTTGCATCAACACACAACCGAGCCCTTGGTTCGAAGCATCACTATAAACCACAAAATCTTCCATACCATCCGGTAACGTAAGGATCGGCGCGTTACATAACTTTTCTTTTAACAACTTAAACGCCTCTTCTTGCTTCCTCTCCCACACAAACTTCTCACTTTTTCTTGTTAACTTCGTGAGTGGAATCGCGATTCTCGAGAAATCTTGTATAAATCTTCGGTAATAACCGGCTAATCCAAGAAAACTTCTAACCTCGGTAGGAGTCCTCGGAGGCTCCCAATTTGACACCGCTTCAATCTTGGACGGGTCAACCTTAATACCGTCACATGTCACCACGTGACCTAAGAATTGTACTTCCCGCAACCAAAATTCACACTTCGAGAATTTGGCATACAACTTTTCCCGTTTTAACACATCTAACACAAGCCTCAAATGACCTTCGTGTTCTTCCTCGGTTTTCGAATAAATCAAAATATCGTCAATAAACACGATTAAAAACTTATCAAGGAACGGTTTACAAACCCGATTCATCAAATCCATAAAAATAGCCGGCGCGTTTGTAAGACCAAACGGCATCACTAGAAACTCATAATGACCATAACGTGTACGAAAAGCCGTCTTCTCGGTATCGCCTTCTTTCACCCGAACTTGGTGATAACCCGACCTCAAATCGATCTTTGAGAAATAACTAGCACCTTGCAATTGGTCGAATAAGTCATCAATTCTCGGCAACGGGTAACGGTTCTTAATAGTTACCTTATTCAATTCCCGATAGTCGATACACATTCTCATCGACCCGTCTTTCTTCTTAACAAATAACACCGGTGCACCCCATGGTGACGAACTCGGATGAATAAAACCTTTATCCAACAATTCTTGCAATTGGGTCATCAATTCCCGCATCTCGGTGGGAGCTAAACGATATGGAGCACGAGCAATCGGCGTCGCCCCCGGCACTAAATCAATTTTAAACTCGACTTGTCTCTCCGGTGGCAAACCGGGCAAGTCATCGGGAAATACCTCGGGAAAATCCCGAATAATTTTGACATCATCCATTGACTTCTTTTCTTTTCGGCCATCTAATACATATGCAATAAACGATGCACAACCTTTCGATATACTTTTCCTCGCCTTGATGGCGGTAATCACATTAGGCATGTGATGTCGTTTCTCCCCATACACATACACTTTCTCATTCTCGGGTGTCCTAATCGACACTATTTTCTTTCCACACAAAATCTTGGCTTGGTGCATACCCAACCAATCCATACCGATAACCACATCAAACGCCCTAATTCCCATGGGCAACAAATCCACCTTAAATTTTCTACCGTCTATTTCTATTTCACAATTTCTATAAACACATTCAACCATAGACGTTTTTCCATCGGCTACTTCTATCTCATAAACCTCATCTAACATTTCGGACGGCACATTCAATTTACAACCGAACTCATAAGACCGGAACCCGAATCAAACAAAATATGAGTTGGCAAGGAGTTAATGAATAAAGTACCTGACACAACATCGTGTGCCTCCTTCGCCTCCTCCCGAGTGAGTTGGAAGGACCGCCCCTTCACCTTTGCCGGTTCCACTTTCTTTTGAGCCGTGGACACCATCGACTCAATTCCCTTCTTCGGGCATACGTTGCTATAATGCCCTTTTTCGTGGCATGAGTAGCACTCCACATCGGCCGACAACTTGGCCTTACAATCCCGGGCTAGGTGCCCCATCTTCCCACAACTATAACAAGCTTTTGACTCTCCTCGGCATATGCCGGTATGATTCTTCCCGCATTTCTTGCACGGGCCCACACTTCCTTGTTTAGAGAAGCTCGAAGTGAACTTCCCCTTTTTGAACGAACTAGAGCCGCTCTCCGCCTTCCTTTTCTCGCCCACATGGGCCCTCTCGGCAACACGTGCCTCATTTACTTCCTCCACACTCCGGGCGGCACTAATAGCCTCATCGAGTGAAACCGCCCTTTTCACTTCCAATTGATAATCCCACGGTAGCCCACTTGCATACCGAACCACTCTCAACCTCTCATCCGAGTAGGTTTTAGCAACAAACGGGAGCAATCCCGTGAACTCCCTCGAGTATTCTTCAATCGACATATCACCCTTCTTAAGGGTCAAGAATTTCTCATGCATTTTCTCCATATCCCTCTCGGGACAAAGTTTCTTTTTCAACCTCGTGGTGAACTCATCCCACGACATCTTCTCAATCACCTCCCTCCCGAGGGTCTCATACACAATATCCCACCATACCATAGCATCTTCTTTCAATAGTTGTGACGCATACGTCACCATGTCGGCATCCTTACACTTGCTACTACCGATAACCCTCTCGGTTTCCCGGATCCACCTCATCGTTACTTTCGGGTCCGAACTACCCGAATACACATTTGGCTTACAAGCCATGAAGGATTTAAACGAACAACCTTCCTTCACAATGGGCTTAGCCCTAGCATCACTTTGGCCACCCGTGGAGGACTTTCCCTCCCCGGTGCCACTACCCCCGGTTCTCTCTTCCGATTTAGCTTCGGATTCACGGTCTCCACCCGACCTTTCACGGTCTCCAATAATTCGGTGCACTTCCTCGGCCACCGTTCCCTTGATTTGGTCGATAATAGTTTGGAGATCCGCCATGGTCACCAGAGTTCTATTAGCTCCGACCTCCGACTCATCAACCCGATGCATTGACGGTTGACTTTCTTGCTCATCCACCCTCTCAACAGGAGGTACTTCCTCCTCACGGCCCTCCGGGGCTTTACCACTTCTACGTGTGGTCACCATTTTCTTTCGATCAAGACTATACGAAAGACATTAAACATTTAGTACCTTGTGTACAACCCATTAGTCGCATAAGACTCAATATCCAAAATCATACCGAATTCATCGGTCCCCTAGGTTCAACCCTAAACTTAATATAAAGTCTCAAGGTCAACCTATGATCTTAAGGAATCTTATATTCCTAATGCTACAGTCTAAGACTAGGATGGTCATCCAACCTAATTCACTTAAACTATAGCTCTGATACCAAGTTGTAACACCTCAAATTTTAATACCAAAAATCAGCCAAAATAAAACATTTTATAAATAGAAGAACATTCCCAAATTTGGATTTACAAAAACCTTGGTATGAAATCAGAGTATAAAAGTAGGTGTTACAAAATATATCATAACCAAGCTAAGACTAGATCCAATCTAGTGCTCTTCTATTCTAGGTCCCGCATCTCTATCCATGCGTACCTAAGCCTTCGATCCCGAACCTGAGTACATAGCAAAACAAACAAGGAGTACGTGAGACAAAAACGTCTCGTGAGCTACATGGGTTTAGACCCGACAATAATGGTAAGTATAATATAACATGTAAACATAGAACAAGTAACTCATCCATCTAACTAGTCACCCTATTGTGACTCTAATACCTTGCTTTCCTAGCAATCATATCTAGTTATCGGGTTGCCCCCGAACTAACTAGAACCACCTTGACTTATTAACCGAAATCCATCGCCATTAATAAGCCTCAAGATACTGGCAAGAGGGATTCACCCAATCTACCAATACCTGCCTTACTCGCCGGACTACCTCCAGTTAGCAAGACTACTATCGTGGTGGAGTCGATGGGAATCCACCCAACTGCCCCTCACACCACACCTCATGACCGGGGGTCCCCCGCATCATCACATCATCTCACCATATCATAACTCGATGGTTATGTCAATCTAGCTCTCGGCTATCACGTCTATCATCAAACAAGTTAGTTCAATACAACTATCGGTATAACTAACTATAAACTACTAGTCTACAGAAATAAGCAAATATACCACAACACAAGTAATAAAATATATTTCATAGGCTATGTACTCAGTAAAGTCCACACGTACTCACCTTAGCAATATAATGCTCCAACCGTGTTCTTGACACCAACACTCTTGCTTCACAATTTCACCGACTTTCCAAGATGTCACCGAAATCCTAAAACAATGATCATACAATGTTCAACATCACAATCTACTAATAATGTGTTCATCTACCTCTAGATAACACCCATCAATCCATTTCCCCCAAATATGGTGATTTACCAAACCCTAGGTTAACCAACCATTAAGATTCTTACAAATCATAATCATACCCTTGTTTCTTTTGTTAATATACCATCTATTAAGTGTATACACCATTTATATCACCATATTCCATAACCCCAAGAACTAGGGTTTCAAACCCAAGCCTCTAAACCCATAGATCTAAAGCTACAACTACAAAGGGTTGAAGATATACCTTAAATCTTCAACTAGGAGTGAAGAATCACAAGATTTGATGAAGAAATCAGCTCCAAATGATGCTTTACACCCAAAATCGTTCACAAGCTTGAAGAGAGAAAACTAGGGTTCATAAATGCCATAAATGAGCCAAATCCCGACTTTAATGCTGCCAGACATAAGATCACGACGCGACCATAGTTCGCGTCGCGAATTCTGCGACTCCCCATAGTTCACGATCGCTAACTCATCGCTAACTACTTCGCGCTCGTTGGCCAAACTCCCTGGAGCTAGTTCCCGATCGCGAACCTGAGTTCGCGTCGCGAACTCCTGATACAGCCAGGGCTGCACTTTTTCAACTTTGTTCCGGCCCGTTTTCGCCTATAACTTTCTCATACGGTGTCCAAACGACACGAAACCAATTCCTACGTTCTTTAAACGATTTATCCTTATTTATCATATTTTTTTCATATTTTATTTATTTACAATTTCGGGTCGTTACATATTATTAGGGTGAGTCTAAATGAACCCATAGTAAAAATGTCATTATTACATAAATAATTGAAAAGTAAGACATGATTATATATAAATGATTACAACACATGATTGGAAAATATAACATTTTTTTAGTAATTAAATATGATATTTTTTAATTTTTTTTTACGTTTTATATACTAGTATAAGAAATAATAAATCTTAAGATATATATAAATTAATTCAAAATACAATGAACTTAAAAATAGCATTAGCGTATGACGTTCAATATAAAATTAAGTGTATTATTACAACATTTTTTTTAATTTATTTAGCTTAAATATATTAGAAAGGTATTATATACTAGGTTTTATAGAAAACTTTATTTAATGAAAAAATTAATATATCATAAATACATTGAAAACTTTTATATTATTATAATATTTTTTATCTGAATAACAAAAATATTTTTTTCCATATGAGATGTATCAATTTTCTGATTGAAAATATTTTCTTATCCGAATGAAAAGTAAATTTTCGGTATGAAAATTTATAAAAATATAGTTTGACGTTCTAAATTTTAAAATTTCACGTTTTGGATAACTCACTTTGTTACATAAATAGTTCATATGATTTTCTCAAAATTATAGCTTTAGTTATTATATTTTATTATATTTATTTTCTGATAACTTTTAGCATATATTATGAATTTTAAGTCACGGACAATTTATTTTTATATAAACTTCTATTTAAATTATGGCATAAACTTTTATATAAATTATGACATAAACTTTAACTTCCTCCAATTCAAAATAAGTGATACATTGTTATTTTCACAGTTTTTAAGCAAAATATTATAATGGGAATTATATTAGATTAACATGATGTTTAGTAGAGAATTGGTTACACAATTTTTAAATAATATAATGTTAATGATGTTTAAAAAAAGTAAGCATATAAGTGTAACTACGTTAATCTGATGTATTTAAAATTTTACCAAATATAAACAATAAACTACTTAGTATAAATGAAAAATATTAAAGTAAAGTAAATATTAAATAAGGCAAAAAAAAAAGTTACATACTTCCTCCGATTCAAAATAAGTGATACAATTTTACTTTCACGGTTTTTGAGGTAAAATTTTATAATGAATGTTAAATTAGATTAATTGGATGGTAAGTGGGGAATGGGTCTCACAATTTTTTAACAAACTAATGTTAATGATGTTTAAAAGTAGAAGTAAGGGTAAAGAGGTAATTTCACCTTATTAAAGTAAGTAGTTAGTGGATGTGGGGGCCACCACTTTTTACCAAATTAGATAAGTTTTTAAAGTGTATCACTTATTTTGATACACCCAAATATGGAAAGTGTATCACTTATTTTGAATCGGATGAAGTATATATATATATATATATATAGTGTCATCATAAAGACAAGTAAATATTAAATTATAGAGAGAGAAAACGGTTTATGCCATTCTGACTCATTTTGATATAAAAGGTAATTTTCTCACTAAAAACAGGATATTTATGGAGTTGATATTAAAAAAAGAAAATGATAATGACAGCCTTTAGGGTTGTTATTGAGAAGGCAAAATAACAAAAGACACAATTAAATATATATTTGAGCCGCAATGACACAATTATTTGGTGCTGGTGAGAGTGAATGTTCGCAATGATGGGACACACAGAGAGAGTTGAACCACTGCATCTATGTTCTTGAAGACCTTGCTGAAGAAGAAAATGCAAATTTGTTCTCTGGATGAATTCATTAGTTGGTCCAGCAAATTGCAAACAATAATTACATATTTTTTCTATATTTTAAAATCTAGTAATTTTGTTACGAAACTAGCAGGATGCAGTTAAAGTTCGTTGAAATAATAACTAAATAAAAATATATACGTTGTTAATTCTGCAATTCACGTTCAACAAACATCATTATTATTAATAGAGTCCGGATCCGGTGAGGACTCCAAAAAAATATTAAAAAATAATCCAAAACAAACTTTTTCAAAAAACAAAATTTAAAACATAAAAGTCGCAGCCTATAAGATCCAAAAAAAAATTTCAAAAATGATAAAAAAATATGGATCATAATTTTAATCCACAAAAAAATATAGATCATTATTATGATCAGCAAAAAAAAGTGGATCATAATTTTTTTTTTTAATTTTTTTTTGGTCAAATGTAGTAATAATCACGGGAAATTATACATTTTTTCGGAATTTTTTGAAATTTTTTTGAGGTGCTCTCGTGAGTTCTCACCGTTTTTTGAGTTCTCACTGGATACCACTTCATTATTAATATTTATATTTGTTTAAAAATATTTTTAAAGTTAAAATTCTAAATTATTACGAATCAAAATTGTTAGTCCCCAGACTAAGTAAATAAGATTTGATGTTCAATAACTAAAGAAGAATAAATCAGCTGAAGTATGTATCTCAGCTGAAGCACAAGTATATGCACAAACCTTCAGCTGAGTACGTACTTAGCTCAAGGAATCAAGTCAGATCATCAGCTACATACAGTGTGACTGTTCGAGGTTTATGGCCGAAGGACAGAAACTCGAAGAAGACCATTCAGCTGAAAGTGGAATCAGCTAATGGTATCTGCTGCAGATAAAGACTTGGTGGAAAATATTCTTGACACTTTGAACATTTTCCTTTCCCGCTCAAAGAAGATGAAAACGATGAAGATCTTCTATTTGGAATAGATGATAACTTGTCAGTACTTCATCGTTTGTCCCTCCAAACACAAAACGGAAAGTCAACCTCTTTTATACTTTCATAGTACACATTTTCACTGCGCGTCAAAAAACGTGATAAAAGGAGTTTACACAAAGTACAATTGGGACTATAACCTATGCAAATGCATTTAATGTTTCCGTGGATAAGTCTCCATCATCGGATAATAAGGTTTCACATGGATTATCTGATGGATAAAGAAACAGATCTTGGGCTATATACAGAGACGTAAATGCTTGCATTTACAACACACCTTATAGCATTCATAGCACAAGAACATTCTCTGAGAGTTAGTTACTTTCTGTTATTAACTCCTTCATTGTTCATATTCAGACATTAAATAGCAGTTGTTAGTATCAGCTGATATAACTCTCCTTGCATAGGATCTTAGTTGAGCGAGCAAAAGTGTCAATTCAAGTATAAAGTTTTAGTTGGTGTGTACTATCTATTTCCGCATTAAGTTGTTTTAATAAACTCTTAATCATTCAAAATATTGTGTGTTCTTTACTTTCCTTGTCTTTACTTAGCCGTAACGCAACACGTTAGTGTTGTTGGGATCCAACAACTGGTATCAGAGCAAGTGTCAAAGTTGTTTTCCGTCAACTTTGAGCATCTGTTATGGCTGAACCTAGTACATCTGATCTTCCATCATCTGGAAACCTCCTAAACTCACTCAAACCAACTACCCCATGTGGAAGACTCGTATGTTGTCTCACATGGTTACCTATCATCCAAGACTTAAAGATAATATAACGATAGGAAAATATATCCCTAAAACCCTTATTCCTGGTACTCCTGACGTAGCAGAACACTATGTTGTGAAATCAGAAACACAATGGTCAGACGCCAAAAAACGTCTTGTCCATCTTGAAAATAAAGGAAGAGATATGCTTTTTCAAGCAGTTGGTGATAAACTGTATCACAACATTCAATTTTGTGACCCAGTCAAAGAAATGTGGGAGAGGTTGGCTGAAGTGTATGAAGGCACATCTGTTGTGCGTGAACACAACAAAAACATGCTCATTCATTACTACGAGCTGTTTAAAGCCAAGCCTAGTGAGACTATAGCTCAAACATTCAATCGTTATAACATTCTGTTAAACGAGCTGAAGTCTCATGGGGTTGAAAAGGACGATATGTCCAAAATGTGTAAGTTTATGGCAGCTCTACCTTCTAAATGGGCTACCATTATAACTTGCATGAGTATATCAGCTACTCTAAAAGATTATACTCTTTCTTCTCTCTATGGTATGTTTCTAAGCCATAAGAGAACCGTACTTAACAAATTTCAACCTCCAAAGGGCTCAAAAGTGAGTTCTTCAGGATCTTTAGATGCTCTTGTTTCTATAAACAAACCTAGCAAGATTGAATATCCTCCCTCAGATGATGAAGCTGACACAACTTCAGCTGTTGATTTGTTCAACATGCCTGAGGTCAGCATTGAAGAGATCGATGAAGATGAAGACAATGAAGCTCTTATAACTAAGCTTGCCTTACTTGTTAAAAATCGAAAATTCTTCAAATGTAAATCTGGCTCTTCAGCTAGAAGCTCAGGTAGCAGACTTATCTCATCAGCTGCACCTTCCAAGCCATCTGGAAGTGCACCTGATATTTTTGAGATAACTTGCTACAACTGCAACATAAAGGGACGCTATGCTAACGACTGCAAGCAAAAGAAAGCGAGTTCATCATCTTCAGCTGGTGAGTCCATTGAAGAAAAATATAAAAAGCTACAAGCCTTCACCAAGAAGATCCTAGAAGAAAGGAAGGTCGTTGAAGGCAAAGTTGCTGACAAGGGTCTAGTAGCTGAAACTCACGATTGGGCTGACTCCGGTGACAGCTCATCTGATGATGATGAACCAACGGTCGCAATGTGTTTGATGGCTCGTGCTGATGAAAGTATTACAGCTGACGATGCTGGTTCATATCAATGGGTCAACATAGTTCACAAAAAGGTAACTTCTCTAACCTTTGATGAGGCCATAAAAGCCAAAGAAATTGTTGATTCCATTGTCTGTGACTTGCACTTCATTGATCAGCTGAAAGGTGAATGTTTGGATAAACACAGTGCAATTCTTCATGAAAATGCATTTTTAAAAGAAAGATTAACTGATCACAAAACTTTAAAAGAAGAGCTTTCTGAAACAAAATTTATAACCTCAGTTCTTCAACATGATCTAAATGAAAAAGTTAAAGAACTTGAAGCAATTAAAACGATTTGTGAATCATGGTCTCGTTCATCCAAACATGTGAGTGAATGTGTTAACTCACAGATTCCTAGTCAAGTTCAAGCTGTATTAGGAGGAGATTTCCTTGCTGCAGCCGCTGTACCTGACAGCAGTACGGATGATCCGTACTACTCGTCAGTTGATGCTTGTGTGCCAGTTGAAGAGTTGGTGTTTGGTTGCTTTGTTAAGTCTACCAAAACCTAAGCTACTGAGATGTCCTCAGAAGATCCTTCTGAAGCTGCCGGTGAAGAATCATAAGCTGATTTTTCTGCCATGGTTGTTAGGACACCCATTGTAGTAGTTGTTGAACCAAGAAAGTATATCTTGGGTTCAGCACCTGTTGTCTCTGCTGTTAGACCTCAAAGGAAGACTAGCAAGACAACAGCTAAGAAAACTGTTCTTACACCCTTCAAAGGTGAGTCAGTTGGAGTCCGTACTCGAGCTGCAAAGAACAAAGGTAAGAGTGGTTCTAAAAACACTCAAACTCCTTCTTTAGCTGGTTCTGTCAAACAGCTGAAAGGAAAGGTCAGTAAGCTGACATCACTCGTTAAAATTCTGACTATCTCTGATAATCAGATAATGAAAGGGATTTTGGGTCCAGTACCCAACCCTGCTGCTTCGCCTTCCACTTCACTTCAAAAGAATAGAAAATGTTATAATTGTGGAAATCATGGACATCTGGCAAGTGAGTGTGACAGCACAAGTTTAAGACCCTCTCCCACTTCATCTTGTGAGCCCATTGAAAATCCAACCCCTGTGAGTTCCAGCAAGAAATCACAAGGACCCACCGAAGTGTGGGTTCCCAAAAAGAACTAACTCTTTTAATTCTTGTGCAGGGTGATCAAAGCAAACATGCCTGGTATCTAGACAGTGGTTGCTCAAGACATATGACTGGATACAAATCCATGCTTGAAGAGTTCGTAGTTAGCACTGGTCCTCCAGTGATTTTTGGTGATAATGGAAGACGCTCTACTGAAGGTTATGGATCCATCTCAAATGGATCTATAAAAATCACAAGAGTTGGTTATGTGAATGTGCTGAAACATATCAGCATTAGCCAACTATGTGATGCAGAGTTCTCAGTGAACTTTAATAAGTACAGAGGAACGGTGACGGATAAAAGTGGAAAAGTTGTATTAATTGCACCAAGAAATAACAACGTTTATACATTTGACATGAATCCTTATAATCAAGAAGTTTTTCTATTCTCTCATTTCACTGAAGAGCTAAATTGGTTGTGGAACAAAAGGCTATCTCACTTGAACTTAAAAAATATATCGAAGCTGGCTCGAGGTCAGCTGGTGAATGGCTTACCACAGATCAAGTATGAAAAGGATAAGCTTTGTTCAGCCTGTGAACAAGGTAAACAACATAAAAGCTCTTTAAATCAAAGCAATGCTTCTCCATCGATAGCTGCCTGCATATGCTCCATATGGATCTTTTTGGTCTTATGAAAACTGAAAGTCTAGGTGGAAAGAAGTATACACTTGTTATCGTTGACGAATACTCATGATACACTTGGGTTATATTTCTTCTTCACAAAAGTGATGCAACTGATGAAATTATCAAGTTCATCAAAGAGATGGAACTTCTAAATGGGTCCAGAGTCAAGATGCTGAGATCAAACAATGGTACTGAATTCAGAAACAATACACTCGAAGACTTCTGTTCAGAAGTTGGGATCTCACAAAACATTTCAGCTGCTAGAACACCTCAACAGAATGGTGTTGCTGAAAGAAGAAACAGAACCTGATAGAAGCTGCGATAACAATGCTTGCTGAGTCGAACATGCCAAAACAATTCTGGGTAGAAGCTTTCAATACAGCTTGTTTTACTCAAAACAGGTCTCTCTACGTGAAGACACACAAGAAAACTTCTTATGAGATTCTTCGTCAAAGGAAACCATACATTGGTTTCTTTCATGTATTTGGTTGTGTGTGTTTTGTGTTAAATACACGAGATCAGCTAAGTAAATTCGATTCTAAAGCTGATGAAGCCATTTTCTTGGTGTAATTCACGTGTCTAAGGTATACAGAGTTTTCAACAGAAGAAGAGAAACATTGGAAGAATATATCAATGTCACTTTTGAAGAACACTCGAAGGCCTTAAACCCCACCTCTGCTGATGCGTCTGACTCATTTCAGAGATCTGCTGAACCATCATCTGATGATGCAGCCGAAGCATTCTCTGATGCTTTGAATCTTTTTGATGTTCCAATAAATGATTCAGATGACACGTTTCATGATGCTCCTATGTATCTTGTAGATATTGACGCTGTTCAACAAGAAATACCAACAGCAAGAGCATCATCCAGGGCTAGATTTAACTCTAGACCACCTCTTCATACTTCAAGAAGATTAGTTCAAAATGAAGTACATAATCCTGCTGAGCATTCAGCCGCTCAACAAGGATCAAATTCTGCTGAATCTTTCTCTTCTACGGCGGCTCCTCAATCTAAGTGGACCTGTGAACATCCAATTATATTAATCATTGGAGATCCACAACAAGGAGTGGTCACTAGAAGTAAGGCATCATGTAATCTATGCTTATGGTCGTGTTTATTGGCTGCTGAAGAACCTAAAAATATTAAAACCGCCTTGGAAAGCTCCAGCTGGATTCAAGCGATGCAGGAAGAACTTAAACAATTCGAAGTCAACAAAGTGTGGCAGCTGGTACCCCCACCAGCTGGTAAGACAATAATTAGTACCAAGTGGGTATTTAGGACTAAAATGGATGAAGATGGTGTGGTTATCCGCAATATGGCTAGACTTGTTGCACAAGGATATAGACAGGAGGAAGAAATTGATTTCGATGAAACATTTGCGCCTGTAGCAAGGCTTGAGGCTATAAGAATATTTCTAGCCTACGCTGCATATAAAAACTTGGCATAAACTTCTATATAAATTATGACATAAACTTTAACTTCCTCCAATTCAAAATAAGTGATACATTGTTATTTTCACAGTTTTTTAAGCAAAATATTATAATGGGAATTATATTAGATTAATATGATGTTTAGTAGAGAATTGGTTACACAATTTTTAAATAATATAATATTAATGATGTTTAAAAAAAGTAAGCATATAAGTGTAACTACGTTAATCTGATGTATTTAAAATTTTACCAAATATAAACAATAAACTACTTAGTATAAATGAAAAATATTAAAGTAAAGTAAATATTAAATAAGGCAAAAAAAAAAAGTTACATACTTCCTCCGATTCAAAATAAGTGATACATTGTTACTTTCACGGTTTTTGAGGTAAAATTTTATAATGAAGGTTAAATTAGATTAATTGGATGGTAAGTGGGGAATGAGTCCCACAATTTTTTAATAAAGTAATGTTAATGATGTTTAAAAGTAGAAGTAAGGGTAAAGAGGTCATTTCACCTTATTAAAGTAAGTAGTTAGTGGATGTGGGGGCCACCACTTTTTACCAAATTAGATAAGTTTTTAAAGTGTATCACTTATTTTGATACACCCAAATATGGAAAGTGTATCACTTATTTTGAATCGGAGGAAGTATATATATATATATAGTGTCATCATAAAGACAAGTAAATATTAAATTATAGAGAGAGAAAACGGTTTATGCCATTCTGACTCATTTTGATGTAAAAGGTAATTTTCTCACTAAAAACAAGATATTTATGGAGTTGATATTAAAAAAAGAAAATGATAATGACAGCCTTTAGGGTTGTCATTGAGAAGGCAAAATAACAAAAGACACAATTAAATATATATTTGAGCCGCAATGACACAATTATTTGGTGCTGGTGAGAGTGAATGTTCGCAATGATGGGACACACAGAGAGAGTTGAACCACTGCATCTATGTTCTAGAAGACCTTGCTGAAGAAGAAAATGCAAATTTGTTCTCTGGATGAATTCATTAGTTGGTCCAGCAAATTGCAAACAATAATTACATATTTTTTCTATATTTTAAAATCTAGTAATTTTGTTACGAAACTAGCAGGATGCAGTTAAAGTTCTTTGAAATAATAACTAAATAAAAATATATACGTTGTTAATTCTGCAATTCACGTTCGACAAACATCATTATTATTAATAGAGTCCAGATCCGGTGAGGACTCCAAAAAAAAAATTAAAAAATAATCCAAAACAAACTTTTTTAAAAAAAAATTTAAAACATAAAAGTCGCAGCTTAAAAGATCCAAAAAAAAATTTCAAAAATGATAAAAAAAAATATGGATCATAATTTTAATCCACAAAAAAATATAGATCATTATTATGATCAGCAAAAAAAAGTGGATCATAATTTTTTTTTTAATTTTTTTTTGGTCAAATGTAGTAATAATCACGGGAAATTATATATTTTTTCGGAATTTTTTGATATTTTTTTTGAGGTGCTCTCGTGAGTTCTCACAGTTTTTTGAGTTCTCACTGGATTCCACTTCATTATTAATATTTATATTTGTTTAAAAATATTTTTAAAGTTAAAATTCTAAATTATTACGAATCAAAATTGTTAGTCCCCAGACTAAGTAAATAAGATTTGATGATCAATAACTAAAGAAGAATAAATCAGCTGAAGTATGTATCTCAGCTGAAGCACAAGTATATGCACAAACCTTCAGCTGAGTACGTACTTAGCTCAATGAATCAAGTCAGATCATCAGCTACATACAGTGTGACTGTTCGAGGTTTATGGCCGAAGGACAGAAACTCGAAGAAGACCATTCAGCTGAAAGTGGAATCAGCTAATGGTATCTGCTGCAGATAAAGACTTGGTGGAAAATGTTCTTGACACTTTGAACATTTTCCTTTCCCGCTCAAAGAAGATGAAAACGATGAAGATCTTCTATTTGGAATAGATGATAACTTGTCAGTACTTCATCGTTTGTCCCTCCAAACACAAAACGGAAAGTCAACCTCTTTTATACTTTCATAGTACACATTTTCACTGCGCGTCAAAAAACGTGATAAAAGAAGTTTACACAAAGTACAATTGGGAATATAACCTATGCAAATGCATTTAATGTTTCCGTGGCTAAGTCTCCATCATCGGATAATAAGGTTTCACATGGATTATCTGATGGACAAAGAAACAGATCTTGGGCTATATACAGAGACGTAAATGCTTGCATTTACAACACACCTTATAGCATTCATAGCACAAGAACATTCTCTGAGAGTTAGTTACTTTCTGTTATTAACTCCTTCATAGTTCATATTCAGACATTAAATAGCAGTTGTTAGTTTCAGCTGCTATAACTCTCCTTGCATAGGATCTTAGTTGAGCGAGCAAAAGTGTCAATTCAAGTATAAAGTTTTAGTTGGTGTGTACTATCTATTTCCGCATTAAGTTGTTTTAATAAACTCTTAATCATTCAAAATATTGTGTGTTCTTTACTTTCCTTGTCTTTACTTAGCCGTAACGCAACACGTTAGTGTTGTTGGGATCCAACAACTGGTATCAGAGCAAGTGTCAAAGTTGTTTTCCATCAACTTTGAGCATCTGTTATGGCTGAACCTAGTACATCTGATCTTCCATCATCTGGAAACCTCCTAAACTCACTCAAACCAACTGCCCCATGTGGAAGACTCGTATGTTGTCTCACATGGTTACCTATCATCCAAGACTTAAAGATAATATAACGATAGGAAAATATATCCCTAAAACCCTTATTCCTGGTACTCCTGACGTAGCAGAACACTATGTTGTGAAATCAGAAACACAATGGTCAGACGCCAAAAAACGTCTTGTCCATCTTGAAAATAAAGGAAGAGATATGCTTTTTCAAGCAGTTGGTGATAAACTGTATCACAACATTCAATTTTGTGACCCAGTCAAAGAAATGTGGGAGAGGTTGGCTGAAGTGTATGAAGGCACATCTGTTGTGCGTGAACACAACAAAAACATGCTCATTCATTACTACGAGCTGTTTAAAGCCAAGCCTAGTGAGACTATAGCTCAAACATTCAATCGTTATAACATTCTGTTAAACGAGCTGAAGTCTCATGGGGTTGAAAAGGACGATATGTCCAAAATGTGTAAGTTTATGGCAGCTCTACCTTCTAAATGGGCTACCATTATAACTTGCATGAGTACATCAGCTACTCTAAAAGATTATACTCTTTCTTCTCTCTATGGTATGTTTCTAAGCCATAAGAGAACCGTACTTAACAAATTTCAACCTCCAAAGGGCTCAAAAGTGAGTTCTTCAGGATCTTTAGCTGCTCTTGTTTCTATAAACAAACCTAGCAAGATTGAATATCCTCCCTCAGATGATGAAGCTGACACAACTTCAGCTGTTGATTTGTTCAACATGCCTGAGGTCAGCATTGAAGAGATCGATGAAGATGAAGACAATGAAGCTCTTATAACTAAGCTTGCCTTACTTGTTAAAAATCAAAAATTCTTCAAATGTAAATCTGGCTCTTCAGCTAGAAGCTCAGGTAGCAGACTTATCTCATCAGCTGCACCTTCCAAGCCATCTGGAAGTGCACCTGATATTTCTGAGATAACTTGCTACAACTGCAACATAAAGGGACGCTATGCTAACGACTGCAAGCAAAAGAAAGCGAGTTCATCATCTTCAGATGGTGATTCCATTGAAGAAAAATATAAAAAGCTACAAGCCTTCACCAAGAAGATCCTAGAAGAAAGGAAGGTCGTTGAAGGCAAAGTTGCTGACAAGGGTCTAGTAGCTGAAACTCACGATTGGGCTGACTCCGGTGACAGCTCATCTGATGATGATGAACCAACGGCCGCAATGTGTTTGATGGCTCGTGCTGATGAAAGTATTACAGCTGACGATGCTGGTTCATATCAATGGGTCAACATAGTTCACAAAAAGGTAACTTCTCTAACCTTTGATGAGGCCATAAAAGCCAAAGAAATTGTTGATTCCATTGTCTGTGACTTGCACTTCATTGATCAGCTGAAAGGTGAATGTTTGGATAAACACAGTGCTATTCTTCATGAAAATGCATTTTTAAAAGAAAGATTAACTGATCACAAAACTTCAAAAGAAGAGCTTTCTGAAACAAAATTTATAACCTCAGTTCTTCAACATGATCTAAATGAAAAAGTTAAAGAACTTGAAGAAATTAAAACGATTTGTGAATCATGGTCTCGTTCATCCAAACATGTGAGTGAATGTGTTAACTCACAGATTCCTAGTCAAGTACAAGCTGTATTAGGAGGAGATTTCCTTGCTGCAGCCGCTGTACCTGACAGCAGTACGGATGATCCGTACTACTCGTCAGTTGATGCTTATGTGCCAGTTGAAGAGTTGGTGTTTGGTTGCTTTGTTAAGTCTACCAAAACCTATGCTACTGAGATGTCCTCAGAAGATCCTTCTGAAGCTGCCGGTGAAGAATCATCAGCTGATTTTTCTGCCATGGTTGTTAGGACACCCATTGTAGTAGTTGTTGAACCAATAAAGTATATCTTGGGTTCAGCACCTGTTGTCTCTGCTGTTAGACCTCAAAGGAAGACTAGCAAGACAACAGCTAAGAAAACTGTTCTTACACCCTTCAAAGGTGAGTCAGTTGGAGTCCGTACTCGAGCTGCAAAGAACAAAGGTAAGAGTGGTTCTAAAAACACTCAAAGTCCTTCTTTAGATGGTTCTGTCAAACAGCTGAAAGGAAAGGTCAGTAAGCTGACATCACTCGTTAAAATTCTGACTATCTCTGATAATCAGATAATGAAAGGGATTTTGGGTCCAGTACCCAACCCTGCTGCTTCGCCTTCCACTTCACTTCAAAAGAATAGAAAATGTTATAAGTGTGGAAATCATGGACATCTGGCAAGTGAGTGTGACAGCACAAGCTTAAGACCCTCTCCCACTTCATCTTGTGAGCCCATTGAAAATCCAACCCCTGTGAGTTCCAGCAAGAAATCACAAGGACCCACCGAAGTGTGGGTTCCCAAAAAGAAGTAACTCTTTTAATTCTTGTGCAGGGTGATCAAAGCAAACATGCCTGGTATCTAGACAGTGGTTGCTCAAGACATATGACTGGATACAAATCCATGCTTGAAGAGTTCGTAGTTAGCACTGGTCCTCCAGTGATTTTTGGTGATAATGGAAGACGCTCTACTGAAGGTTATGGATCCATCTCAAATGGATCTATAAAAATCACAAGAGTTGGTTATGTGAATGTGCTGAAACATATCAGCATTAGCCAACTATGTGATGCAGAGTTCTCTGTGAACTTTAATAAGTACAGAGGAACGGTGACGGATAAAAGTGGAAATGTTGTATTAATTGCACCAAGAAATAACAACGTTTATACATTTGACATGAATCCTTATAATCAAGAAGTTTTACTATTCTCTCATTTCACTGAAGAGCTAAATTGGTTGTGGAACAAAAGGCTATCTCACTTGAACTTAAAAAATATATCGAAGCTGGCTCGAGGTCAGCTGGTGAATGGCTTACCACAGATCAAGTATGAAAAGGATAAGCTTTGTTCAGCCTGTGAACAAGGTAAACAACATAAAAGCTCTTTAAATCAAAGCAATGCTTCTCCATCGATAGCTGCCTGCATATGCTCCATATGGATCTTTTTGGTCTTATGAAAACTGAAAGTCTAGGTGGAAAGAAGTATACACTTGTTATCGTTGACGAATACTCATGATACACTTGGGTTATATTTCTTCTTCACAAAAGTGATGCAACTGATGAAATTATCAAGTTCATCAAAGAGATGGAACTTCTAAATGGGTCCAGAGTCAAGATGCTGAGATCAAACAATGGTACTGAATTCAGAAACAATACACTGGAAGACTTCTGTTCAGAAGTTGGGATCTCACAAAACTTTTCAGCTGCTAGAACACCTCAACAGAATGGTGTTGCTGAAAGAAGAAACATAACCCTGATAGAAGCTGCGATAACAATGCTTGCTGAGTCGAACATGCCAAAACAATTCTGGGCAGAAGCTGTCAATACAGCTTGTTTTACTCAAAACAGTTCTCTCTACGTGAAGACACACAAGAAAACTTCTTATGAGATTCTTCGTCAAAGGAAACCATACATTGGTTTCTTTCATGTATTTGGTTGTGTGTGTTTTGTGTTAAATACACGAGATCAGCTAAGTAAATTCGATTCTAAAGCTGATGAAGCCATTTTCTTGGTGTAATCCACGTGTCTAAGGTATACAGAGTTTTCAACAAAAGAAGAGAAACATTGGAAGAATATATCAATGTCACTTTTGAAGAACATTCGAAGGCCTTAAACCCCACCTCTGCTGATGCATCTGACTCATTTCAGAGATCTGCTGAACCATCATCTGATGATGCAGCCGAAGCATTCTCTGATGCTTTGAATCTTTTTGATGTTCCAATAAATGATTCAGATGACACGTTTCATGATGCTCCTATGTATCTTGTAGATATTGACGCTGTTCAACAAGAAATACGAACAGCAAGAGCATCATCCAGGGCTAGATTTAACTCTAGACCACCTCATCATACTTCAAGAAGATTAGTTCAAAATGAAGTACATAATCCTGCTGAGCATTCAGCCGCTCAACAAGGATCAAATTCTGTTGAATCTTCCTCTTCTACGGCGGCTCCTCAATCTAAGTGGACCAGTGAACATCCAATTAAATTAATCATTGGAGATCCACAACAAGGAGTGGTCACTAGAAGTAAGGCATCATGTAATCTATGCTTATGGTCGTGTTTATTGGCTGCTGAAGAACCTAAAAATATTAAAACCGCCTTGGAAAGCTCCAGCTGGATTCAAGCAATGCAGGAAGAACTTAAACAATTCGAAGTCAACAAAGTGTGGCAGCTGGTACCCCCACCAGCTGGTAAGACAATAATTAGTACCAAGTGGGTATTTAGGACTAAAATGGATGAAGATGGTGTGGTTATCCGCAATAAGGCTAGACTTGTTGCACAAGGATATAGACAGGAGGAAGAAATTGATTTCGATGAAACATTTGCGCCTGTAGCAAGGCTTGAGGCTATAAGAATATTTCTAGCCTACGCCCTTTTCAGATGGATGTGAAAAGGGCGTTCTTAAATGGAAAGCTGCAAGAGGAAGTTTATGTTAAGCAACCACCAGGTTTTGAAAATCCTAAGTATTTGGACTATGTGTTCAAATTGGATAAGGCGATGTATGGGTTGAAACAAGCTCCTCGTGCATGGTATTTCACATTTTCCACTTTCCTTCTAGCAAATGATTTCACCAGGGGAAAGATGGATAAAACCTTATTCATTCGAAAAATCAAAGGTGATATCATTCATGTTCAAATTTATGTGGATGACATAATTTTTGGTGCACTGATGAAAAACTTTGTAGACGTTTTTCTAAACTTATGTCTACAAAGTATGAGATGAGTATGATGGGTGAATTAACTTATTTTCTTGACTTACAAGTTAAGCAATCTAAAAATGGAATTTTTATAAATCAAGGAAAATATATCAAAGATCTGTTAAAGAAATTTGATATGAATTCATCATCATCCATGAAGACTCCATTGGCTTCTCCAAATAACTTAGATGCTGATACGACTGGGAAATCAGTTGATATCACATTCTATAGAGGAATCATTGGGTCTTTGCTCTATCTCACTGCCAGCAGACCAGACATTATGTTTGCTACTTGCATGTGTGCTATGTATCAAGCTGATCCTAGAGAATCTCATTTAATAGATGCTAAGCGAATTTTGAGGTACCTTAAAGGTACTCCAAGCCTAGGTCTTTGGTATGCCAAAGACTTAGGGTTTGATCTAATTGGCTATTCAGATTCAAACTTTGCAGGTTGCAAAATGGATAGAAAGAGCACTACTGGAGGATGTCAGCTGCTAGGTGGCAAGCTAGGCAGCTGGACAAGCAAGAAACAAAATGTTGTTTCTACCTCTACAACTGAAGCAGAATATGTTGCTGCTGGAAGCTGTTGTGCTCAAGTCCTTTGGATGAAGAATCAGCTGATTGACTTTCATATGAACTTTTGCAAGGTTCCTATCTACTGTGATAACACAAGTGCCATCGTAATCAGCAACAATCCAGTTCTTCATTCTAGAACCATACATATTGACATCAGGTATCAATTCATTAGAGATCACATTGAACAAGGTGACGTGGAACTTCACTTCATTTCAACACACCTTCAGCTGGCTGATTTGTTTACTAAACCTTTAGATGAAAAACGTTTCAACTTTTTAATTAGCGAGCTGGGTATGTTAAATGCTTAAATCATCTGCTGAAGTACTATCAGCAGCTGATAAAATCACCTTGTCACTTAGAACATTCAGCTAACTAAAAACGTTTGAATTTATCAACCAGCTAAATAATTCATCTCAAAATGATACGTGTCAAGTTTTATAAGTTAAAACGTTTGGTTTTCAAGAAAAATAAATCTTTTATCCCTATCCACATGTTTCTTAAAGTAAATATTTTCACTCGAGTGGAAATATTTTGGCATTTATGAGGGACAAGACATCCCTCACACCGAAACGGCTCCTTTATCCCTCCATGTCACATCATGCCGATTTTCTTCACATTCTCCAACAAATCCACAGTTGGATTCCAACTATCCATTTTTGAAAACCAGTTGGAATTCAAATTGATATCACGGATTCATACATATTTAAATTCGTCAATATTGTGTTTTTTAGGCTTGTTTTATTGTAAAAAGAGTGTTTATGCCTAATTTATGATGTTGTTGACAAAATGCAGGTCAAAAGTCCAAGTTATAGAAGAAAAGGGCCAAAAATGCACAAATTCAGCAAAAATCCGAAATTCAAGCCTGCTCGAGCGCGCGAGCAGAACCCTGTCGCAGCCTGTCTCGCGCCAGTGTCCCTGTGTCAAGTGCTCGACAGAGCCTTGGTCGAGTACTCGAGCAAATCGAAAAAAGGGTATTTAAGCCAAAGTTCAGCCATTCTTTCGGGGGAACTTTGTTCCAGTCGACTTTTGACGTAGGGGTATCATTGTGCACGAATTCAAGGGGTTTCAAGCTTCAAGATCTTCAATTCCATTCATAATTTTCGGTTCTAAATCATTACAATCGTTATTATGTTTGTTCTATTGAATATTTACACTTGTTTTCCGATGTTTAGCATGTTTGTGTGCTAATCATTTAATATTCGCCATGATTAGATGAAATCTAGGCTTTAGGTTTGGTATTTTTAGGATTTTAATATTGGTTTTGAACACTTGTTTATTTATATCAAGGACCCTTTCGATTAATTCTTGAATTTTTTTATTGTTTTAACTGTTGATAATTGATTATTTTGTTGAGTGACCACTAGCAATTGTAGTTAATTATTACTTCAACTTTTCACCTCGGTGACGTAGTTGGCAATCCACAAGATGTAGGGATTCGAGTTTAAGCATCAAATAACTTAGGTGAAACCGAAAGTCTAGTCTTAGTAACGACTGAATTCGAGATCAGAAGGCGACGGAAGTCCGGGCCTAGATATAATTAACAAGCTGAAGTGTGACCATAGTATGATTCTATAGGAAAGCCTTTCTTAGGAATCATAATACGGTCATTGTAGGAAGCTAGAGACCACTGCTTACCTGGCTTCTAGAACACCAATTAAATCGGGACTTAACCAACCAAACTTAAAACTAGGTGGAATCGATCATAGTGAATATTCCCTCTCAATTTGGACACAGTTTTACTGCATTGTCAATTTGTTTCAGTTTCTAAAAGCTCACAGTTACTTTTAATCAGTTTCTTCATTTAAATAGTTTAAAAAACAAAAACCCCTACTTTATGCATTTGTTTAGATTAAATCATTAGTTTTAGACTATTTAGTCGGCTTAACTGTTCCCTGCGGAAACGAACACCCGAAGTACTTACCTGAACTATATTGCTCACGATTAGGTCATACTTGCCTAAGAGTGTGGTAGTCTAGAGATGGTGTATTTTAGGTTATTATTTTATAACTAGTTTTATCACATCACAAATCTTTACCCTAAATGTTCTCTCCTTCCCTATAAATAACCCACAGCCTCTCATCTTTTTCCTCACAACCCTCAAACTCCCATCTCTAAATTCTCTCCAATACCCTCGTTTTCTTTCAAGCTTTTGTCTATCTCTCCTTTCTAAAATGTCTAAGAAAACCCCAATAGTCCCTCTCACCAAAGAAACCATCGAGTTCTCTCAAAACTCAAACTTGGTTGCTAACACCTCTCCACCGGAAAACCTTAAACAAATTTACCGTCCGGTCGGAAAATTTATGCGTCACTGTCTTGTTAGTGATGCATTCACGTATTTCACCAAGAGTTTTTATGAACTCTTACGTGATTTCTGGTTCTCCGCTTCTATCTCCGGAGCCAAAATTGTTGCGCAAGTTGGAGATCATCAAATCTCTATATCTGTTGATGTTTTCCGCACAGCTTACGGGTTCGATTATCTGCTCCCTGATGAACTCCCTCAGAAGATAAAACCTTCTGAGGAGGCAAAGGCAAGTCTGATCAATATCACTGGATATCGATTAGAAAAAGAAGATGAAAGGGTTCCGATCTTTAAGAAGTCTCGGCTGTTAAGACCGTGGGCTTACTTCTTCACACACATCATTCAGTGCATCGGAGGTAACAATGGGTCCCAAAACCAGTGCAACTCAAAGCTTCAGATCTTCGTTGAAGCCCTAATCACCGGTCAGCGGATTGATTATGGAAAAATTGTTTTCGAGGAGGTCAAAATGAAGCTCAAAGCAAAGGGAACTCACATTCCCTATATAAGATTCATCACTCTTTGCATCGCTCATGTGATGTATCATGAATTGAAGATTGATTACGATGACCTCGAGGGGGATTGGTTTCATGTTCGTCCTCTATCTAATATCATCTTTTCCTTTAAAAAAGGAAGATGTAAAGGACATTCCCCCTCCTCATACATGCTGAAGATCATTAAAGATCATATTAGATCCAACTGCGATCAATCACAGGGCACCACAACGGAGAAATCTGCGCTACAAGAAGGTGTGTCCTTTTCTCATAAGGAGGGTCTTTCAGCAGCTAGTCGTCAGATAGCTGTTGATGAAAGAGAACCCACTTCAACTGGGATCTTTGTCCCTAATGATGTGGAAGAAGAGGTTGAGGATGTTGCTCCTCTTGCATGGAAGAAACGAGTGAAAAGATCAGCTCGTCGCCCTTCCATGCCCACTCCCTCCTCTCTGCCCTCATCACCCGGTCTTCAGGTTCTTTCTTCATCTCTTCACTCTAGAGAAGAAGAGGCCACGACTGGTAGTGATGTGGCAGTTGATGATGCTGATCTGGCGACAGCAGCATCATCACAATTCAGCCAGGATCCTCTAGGTACTCACTCGAGTCCTAGAATGAGAGGATCACCGTCAGATGTATTGCTAGCATCTGGGGTTGATCCTTCTCATTTTCAGTTTTGTAGTGTTTTTTCTAGGAACTCCACCAACAATCATAGTTTCTAGTCAATCATCCTTGGCTGATCCCCTTTCTCTTTCTCTTTCTCTTTCTCTTCCACCTGTTGACTTCTCAACAAGTCAGCAGCCTTCAAAACGGCAATTTCGTTCTTCAAGAGTTAGTGCCGGCTCCACCTTTCTGCGTAGCTCCTCGACTGATTCATTATCAGTCGTTGTAACAAAGGGACAAACTCCACAAGCAACCTCAGTCTCTCAACAGACTGCTGGTGAAGTTTTTTGGCTCATCCCAAGCCACCCGTGAGTCAGCTGCACACACACCACCACCAACCTCTTCATCACTTCCTGAGTCATCAGTTGACGATAGATTGACTGGAAACCAAGTCATTCTTGAAACTGTTCTTTCTGTTTCCCACTACGTCACCAGCTTACACCCGCTGGAGATCAAGGAAACCACCACCGCCGATGAAGAGATAATTGTAGGCCCAGTTATTACTGAGGAAACCACCCAAGCTGCCAGTGATCGCGAACGTATTCGCCAACTGAGATGTGAGGCAGCTGATACACTACCTAGAGGAACTCTTCCTCAAGTCTCGGTACCAGATAAGCCAACTGGTGAGACTGAAGTACAAGGTACTCAAACAACATTTGCCATGATGTTTGACTCTGCTGATGAGCCCATCAGGCCCTATTACTCGTCTTCTGACGAGGCAGCAGATGAACCTTGGCTTCAATTTGATTTAACAGCTGATGACGACCTTCTAACAAAAAATCCAGAAGTTTCAGCTGGACCCTTCTCACCCCTCAAAGTTTCTGAGCATCCCATAGGAGCTTTTCCTCCTAACTCAGGACCGCCCTCTCCCACAGCTGAGGTTACCCCTCTAGCTGGAGACATACCGGACCCCTCTCCCCAAATAGTCCATGTGTCCCATGCTGAATCCAGCAAAGCTGGAGAAAGCGTCCCTATCAGACCCGCTGCTGCTTTGATGTCTAGAGTGGTATCATCCCAGATTCGACCTGGGATGGCCATGCTGAGGCAGCAAATGAACACCCTTCGCAGGGATGTTCCAATGAAGATCGTTGATACTGCTGAGAACCTCTCTTCCAGTATTGCCTCTCTTCACAATGAGGTTCACACTCAGACTCCTCAGCTGGTTCTTCTTTCTGATCAGATTCAGAGCAACACTACTAAGTTCAACACTCTCAAAGAATACATTCATCGAGAGCTGAACTCCATTCGAGAATCTGACAGAGTAAAAAAAGGTAAGCTTCTCTCCGAAGCCCGGGCAACTAAAGCAGAAGTCGAACGACAGCTTAATACCTTGCATTCCAAGGTCTCTCCTCTTATTTCAGCTGTTGATCGTATTGGTCTTGCACAATCAAAGCAAGAGTCTCTACTGACCAATACTCATAGACATCTCTCTAAGGCTATTGGGGATTCTGCTTCTGCTATGTACACACGGATGGACAAATTGGAGACGGAGGTTAGATTGCTATCCTCTCAAGTTACTGATCTCTAAGGCACCCTTAACCTCATTCTTCAAAAATTAAATGAGGGTGCTGCTTCTGTTCATCCTACTGTTGCACCAGAGAGTCCCTTACTTCTTCAGACACTCTCTGAGGGGGAGAAAATGCAAGCTACATCAGCAGGTGAAAAACCAGGTGAACATCTTAATTCACAACTTATATTCACCTCTGCTGTTGGAATATATGTAGAAGATATTCCAGCAGGTGAGAACCCAAAATCTCCACCACCCACCTCTGCCGGAATAGAAGAAGAAGAAGACGTTTCAGTAGACGAGACCTCTATTCCAACAACACTCGTTCCCGCTGAAACAACTGAGGTAATTGCTTCAGCATGTGAGACAACAACGCTATCAACACTCACCCCTACTGAAGGTCTCTGGATAGAATATCCCTCAACTGATTATGTTAAAATCGTTGATTCCTTTGAATTAGTTGAGCTCCCGCAAATCCAAATCCCTCAGCCCATCATACAGGTGAATCCTCGACCTGCTGAGGGGGAGGGAGTTAAATCTTGCCTCGGTTAAAGCTGATCTCTTAGAAGAAGCTGGAACCGCTGCTGATCTCGGAACAACTCTTGCTATCCAAAGAAAAACTCAAGAAGAGCTGTTCCAAAGAGCTGAAGTAGAAAGAGCTAAGAACATTAGATTGTTCAATAAGGTTCTTTATAAACGAAGGCAAGAAGCTAAAATCACCAGCGTGAGGAGCCCCAAATCCTCTTCCGGCTCTCCACATGAAATTGTTATCAATAGAGCTGGAGGGCTCTTTACTTCGGAAAAGGTGTCTCTGACCAAGATCAGCACTCGTTTCAACTATGATGAATGGAATGAGATGCTAAAAGCTGCCAGATCTACAAAATCATCGTCTAACATAACAGATCTGGAAAGTGAGGTAAGAGTCGCAATCTACTCCTTCAAGTCTCTATGCGACAGGATCAAGAGATACTCTCCTTACTTGGCAAATCGCATACCTGCTGAATTGAGTGAACCTCAAGTTGATAAAATCAGAGAACCTACTGGTGAAAGCTCCTCTGCAAGAGGGGAGAAACGTAAGTCCGTTCTCCCTGAGCCCTTTGCAGAACCCAGATTAGCTGAAGGAGTCTTCCATACTTAAACGCAAAACGTCCAAGACTCAACTTCTCAATAACCATTCCCATGGCAGTTATCTTTGCTCCTGCGAAAATTGTCAAAGAACCAATATATGGTTTTTGCTATCTGGATGCAAAGAGGAGGCAATGTTTTCAAAGAGCTGATGAGTTGGATATGTGTGATCTTGAACATCTTATGATCTATCACAAGCAGCTGAGTCCTTCTACTGAAGAAGGGAAAGAAATGAAGAAACTAATCAACTCAGCCATCAGATCATTGTATCAAAGAGTCCTAAAAGAACAAATAATTAGGACCTAATTTTTTTTTGATTTTTTGTACATAAGCTTCACATCAATAGAAAATCATTAGTTGTAATATACTTGTAAAAATAGTGTAAAAGATAAAAAGAACCCAAAGGGTCAAAGCACATAAGCATTCAGCTGATTCAACAGCTGAATCATTACAGGTTCATACTTATACAGCTATTGGATTGCATCAAATAGGGGGAGATTATTAGTCCACAGACTAAGTAAATAAGATTTGATGATCAATAGCTAAAGAAGAATAAATCAGTTGAAGTATGTATCTCAGCTGAAGCACAAGTATATGCAAAAACCTTCAGCTGAGTACGTACTTAGCTCAAGGAATAAAGTCAGATCAACAGCTACATACAGTGTGACCATTCGAGGTTTATGGCCGAAGGACAGAAACACGAAGAAGACCATTTAGCTGAAAGTGGAATCAGCTAATGGTATCTGCTACAGATAAAGACTTGGTGGAAAATGTTCTTGACACTTGAACATTTTCCTTTCCCGCTCAAAGAAGATGAAAACGATGAAGATCTTCTATTTTGGAATAGAAGATAACTTGTCAGTACTTCATCGTTTGTCCCTCCAAACACAAAACGGAAAGTCAACTTCTTTTATACTTTCATAGTACGCCTTTTCACTGTGCGTCAGAAAAGGTGATAAAAGAAGTTTACACAAAGTACAATTGGGACTATAACTTAGGCAAATGTATTAAATGTTTCCGTGGATAAGTCTCCATCATCGGATGATAAGGTTTCACATGGATTATCTGATGGACAAAGAAACATATCTTGGGCTTTATATAGATTTGTAAATGTTTGCATTTACAACACACCTTTTAGCATTCATAGCACAAGAAAATTCTCTGAGAGTTAGTTACTGTCTGATATTAACTCCTTCATAGTTAATATTCAGACATTAAATATCAGCTGTTAGTATCAGCTGATATAACTCTCCTAGCATAGGATCTTACTTGAGCGAGCAAAACTGTGAATTCAAGTATAAAGTTTTAGTTAGTGTGTACTATCTATTTCCGCAAACTTTGTACCGCATTAAGTTGTTTTAATAAACTCTTAATCATTAAAAATATTGTGTGTTCTTTACTCTCCTTGTCTTTACTTAGCCGTAAAGCAACACGTTAGTGTTGTTGGGATTCAAAAAAATTAAAATCACTACTTTAATATATAATGGGGATGGTATTTTTATTAAAAAAAAAAAGTTAAAAAGAAAGGGGTCCAACATAAATATTATTCTAATACCTGTTTTGTACCATATTTAAACATTATTTATTTTTGAAATTCAAAAGAAACATAAGAAAAGAGTCTATGGCTCGAGTTGACCTGACTCATTTAACTAAAATTAAAGTTGACATGCGTGTTTGACTAGTTAATTAATTATCTTGACCCACAAGTCTTAAATCGTTCATGAGTACATCGATCATTATTGTAATTTTGTTAAATTAGTGGCCTAAGTTATCATTTATCTTTTAAAATTAAATATGAAGTATGCGCAACATTTATGTATTTGTCATATTAGTTTTCACTAAAAAAAACACCTTTTGCGGCAAGCAAAATCGTCGCAAAAAGACGAAAAATCGCCCCCAAAGGCTGTTTGCGGCGACACGTCGCAGCAAAAGGATCGTCGCTAACAATTCGCAGTAAAAGGTTTTTGCGGTGATAGTTTTTCACCTTTTGCGGCGAGAGTGTTTGCGGCGAGCGTGTTTAACCTTTTGCGGCGATCTTTTTGCAGCGAGCCGTCGCCACAATTTTTTTTATTTTTTTGTTTTTTTTTTTTTTTTAATTTCTGCTGTATTATAGTGGCTTTTTTGCGGCGAGCTTTTTGCAGCGTGCCGTCGCCACAATTCTTTTTTTTTTTGTTTTTTTGTTTTTTTTGTGTTTTTTTTTAATTTCTGCTGTATTATAGTAATTCCATCCGGTATTTCCAGACAATAATTTTTAAATACCTGTTTTTATCAAACAAATCCCAACAATAACATTAACAAAATCGAATATTTCAAAATTAACCATTTCATACAAAAAGCCTTCATCACGAACATGTTTGAAAGTTTACAACATTTATATTTAACGTAAAAAATATAACAATAGTTTTCATCATCGCTATCGGTACGGTATTCATCACGAGCCAAATCAATCCTAGAAGGCAAGCTCACAACCTACAATCACAATCACAATCTGTTCAATCAAGTCTTTGTAAATTCCTTCAACAACCTTTCATTTACTTGCATAATTAAGAACCAAACAGAACATCAATCTCTCCTCGTCGGAGGTGGAGGTGGTTCGTCGGAGGTGCTCGATTTGTAACTCTCAATCTCTCCTCGTCGCTTGATCTGTATCTCTCGTCTCTCTCGTCGATGAAAATGAAGCTGCCTGTATATTATAAAGCTCTAACTCTAAAAAATGAAAGCTGACTGTATGTTATAAACCCTAAAAAATGGGGGGAAATGGTCCCACTTGATTTTTTCAACGAAAAAAGGCTTTAAGCGGCGATTCTCTCGCCGCAAATTCTCGAGTTGAAAGTCAAACCACGGGGCCTTCAATTGTTTTGTCGTTTTGTGACCTTTTGAGGCGTAATACCTCGCCGCAAAAAAGTGGCCGTCGCAAAAAGTCATTTTTCTTATAGTATTTGAACGTATATGTAATTATCATATAAGGTTAGTCATGTAACGAACATTTTGGTTAGCATGTCATGTGACTAGTTTTTAATAACATTCGTTGTTTAATTTTCTTTCGACTTTTGAATAGTTTGGTTATGTGATAAGAAAGAGAACGACTATATTTATTGTTGGGTGTGTTGTTGGTTGAATATTGAAGAAATTCATAAGGCATTATTTATAAATTTATAACTATATTATAATTTCTGCTGCTAGAGCGGTGAAATCATAAAAGCTTAATACTATTGTAAAAAAATAATAGCATTAAACTAAAGCTAATTTATCTACGAAGTCGTACGGTATCAATCAAAGACAAGAATTTCAAAAAATTTATATTGTGTTTCTAAAAGGAAATCAACAAATTTAATTAGATAGCAAAGAAAAAGAAATTCGCGAAAAACTTCTTTTTTTTAATTAAGGCGTTTGTTTTCCGGAAAAACTTATTAACGTACTCTGATTTATTCGATGGTTTTCGGATTCAAAATTCTCTCTACAGAAAAAATCTAAAAAACCTTATATTGTTATAAATTAGATATGATTATGACCCTATTAGCACTTCATCAAAGAACTTGCTACATCTATAACAAGAACATAAGATGAAGAACAATAAATAGAAAGAAGAGAGGAAGAGAAGTATGTAAACACTTATGAAAGTGTTGAGGTGCATTTTATTCATCCATCTCATGGGGTATTTATACTAAAAGTTTTACCCTTGCATTACATGTACATACAAATGAAAGGTAAATAAGTAGACATAGATTTGATGGAGAAGACATGAAGGGTTGAAAATGTGGCAATTCATTTAATGGCTTTGTCTTGCATATTCATAATACTCCCCCTTGGATGACACATTTTCCAACTACTACTGCCTCGTTAAAAACCTTTGCTAAAGAAAACCCGGTGGGAAAAAACTTTAGCGAAGGGAAAAAGAGTGCTGTGCATAGTTTACTCCCCCTCATTTATGTAATCACTATTCTTCACATGCTATGCACATGTCGCATTCCGATACCCGATACATGCTTTCTAAAGATTGCAGTGGGAAGTGCCTTCATGAAAAGATCTGCTGCATTGTTACTGGATTGAACATACTTTATCTCAACTTTATGATTCTTTATAAGTTCTTGAGTGTATTCGAAAAACTTTGGAGGAATATGTTTTGTCCTGTCGCTCTTGATATATCCTTCTTTCATTTGATTAACACATGCCGCGTTATCTTCATATATTAAAGTTGGGACTTTATCTTTATCCCGTCCACATGAAGTTAAAATGAGTTGTGTCATTGATCTTAACCATGCACATTCTCTGCTTGCTTCATTTAGTGCTATTACTTCAGCATGATTTGAAGATGTGGCAACAAGTGTTTGCTTTTGAGAACGCCAGGAAATTGCAGTACCTCCATTCATGAAGACATATCCAGTTTGAGATCTTGCTTTATGAGGATCAGACAAATACCCTGCATCTGCATAACCAATCAATCCTTGTTTTGAATCATTAGGATAAAATAATCCTAAGTCACTAGTTCCTCGAAGGTATCGGAATATGTGCTTGATCCCGTTCCAATGCCTTTTTGTCGGTGATGAACTGAACCTTGCTAATAAGTTTACAGCAAAAGAAATGTCAGGTCTGGTACAATTAGTAAGATACATTAGGGCACCTATTGCATTAAGGTATGGTACTTCTGGACCAAGAACCTCCTCATTTTCTTCACATGGGCGAAATGGATCTTTGTCAATATTTAGTGATCTAACAACCATTGGAGTACTTAGAGATTTGGCTTCGTTCATATTGAAACGCTTCAAGATCTTTTCTGTATAATTCGATTGATGTACAAGTATTCCATTAGGCAAATGTTCAATTTGTAATCCAAGACAATACTTGGTTTTCCCGAGATCTTTCATTTCGAATTCTTTCTTTAAAAGTTCAATAACTTCAAGAATTTCTTTATTCGTTCCAATGATGTTTAGATCATCAACATATACAGCTATGATCACATATCCAGATGTTGTTCTTTTAATAAATACGCATGGACAAATAGTATTATTTTTGTAACCTTTACTTGTCAAGTAATCGCTTAAACGATTATACCACATGTGTCCAGATTGTTTTAACCCATATAAAGATCTTTGTAGTTTAATTGAATACATTTCTTTAGGTTTTGTATTCAATGCTTCAGGCATTTTAAATCCTTCAGGAATTTTCATATATATATATATATCACTATCAAGTGATCCATATAAGTAAGCAGTAACAACATCCATAAGACGCATCTCTAACTTTTTAGAGACTGCAAGGCTGATTAAATACCTAAAAGTGATTGCATCCATAACTGGAGAATATGTTTCCTCATAATCAATTCCAGGTCGTTGAGAAAAACCTTGTGCTACAAGTCTAGCTTTGTATCTTACAATTTCGTCTTTCTCATTTCTCTTTCGAACAAAAAATCCATCTATACCCTAATGGTTTCACAACTCCAGGTGTCATAATAATAGGTCCAAATACCTTTCTCTTGTTGAGAGAATTCAGTTCAGCTTGTATAGCTTCTTTCCATTTAACCCAATCATGTCTATTTTGACATTCATTAACATATTGTGGTTCAGAATCATCATTCATAATATCACATGCGACAGCATAAGAAAATTTCTCATCAATATTTTTTTCTATAACATTACTTTCCTCAACCGGAGGATTGTTTTGTGTTTCTTCAGGAACACTTTCCTCATGATCAATTGCATTTTCTGTTGGTTTTCTTTTTCGAGGATTTTTATCCTTTGAACCAATTGGTCTTCCACGCTTCAAGCGTGTCTTAGATTCTTGAGTGAATTTATCATCAGATTGCCTATTTGGAATTTCAATTCGAGCTGGCGTATTAACACCTGGTATATATGATTTAGTCACTCTTTTTGTATCAGTAAATGCATCTGGCAATTGATTAGCTATTTCTTGGAAATGCATTATCTTTTGAACTTCAGTTTCACATTGTTTTGTGCGAGGATCAAGATATGACAAAGAAGGTTCATTCCATGAGACATTCTTTTCTTGGTTTTTCGTTTCTGCACCTAATGGTGGAAAAACTGATTCATTGAATTGACAATCTGCAAGACGTGCTGTAAAAACATCACATGTTAAAGGTTCAATATATCTTATAATAGACTTTGTCTCATATCCAACATATATACCCAACCTTCTTTGGGGACCCATCTTTGTATGTTGTGGTGGTGCAATAGCAACGTATACAGCACATCCAAATATTCTAAGATGAGAAATATTTGGTTCTTGACCAAAGCAAGTTGTAAGGGAGAGTATGCATTAGATGAACTTGGCCTTATGCGAATTAATGATGGAGCATGTAATATTGCATGACCCCATATGGAAACAGGAAGTTTGGTTTGCATTATCAATGGTCTAGCTATTAGCTGTAGACGTTTAATTAATGATTCAGCTAAACCATTTTGTGTGTGTACATGAGCTACTGGATGTTCAACAACAATCCCTACAGACATGCAATAGTCATTGAATGCTTGGGAAGTAAATTCACTAGCATTGTCCAGTCTTACTCTTTTGACTGTATAATCAGGGAAATGTGCTCTAAGTTTAATGATTTGAGCTAAGAATTTTGCAAATGCCATATTACGAGATGATAATAGGCAAACATGAGACCATTTGCTAGATGCATCTATCAAGACCATAAAGTATCTAAATGGTCCAGATGGTGGATGAATTGGTCCACATATATCACCTTGAATTCTTTCAAGAAATCTAGGTGATTCCTTGTCAACTTTCATCGGTGAAGGTCTTATAATTAATTTTCCAAGGGAACAAGACGTACATGGTTTCATATTACTTGTTTGAGGGAACTTCTGGTCCTTCAATGGATGACCATGTGTATTCTCAATTATTCTTCGCATCATTGTTAATCCTGGATGACCTAACCTGTCATGCCATAAACTAAATATCCCAGGATCACAATGTTTTTCTTTAACCACCATATTTGATTCTACTTTATTTATATATGTATGGTGTAAATTGGAATCAAATTTTGGTAGTTTCTCCAACACTCGATTGTCATTTATAATAAGCATAAATTTCTTATTATCTATTATTTTGGTTTGCGTGTCATATCCGTTAAGATATATATCACCAAAACTCAATATATTTCTGCTTCACTTTGGAGAAAATAAGGCATTATCTATTTGGAATATTGTACCATTAGGTAATATGAAATTAGCTTTTCCAGTTCCCTCAAATCAAGTCTACAGGACCCGATATAGTACGTATTGAACCCTTTGTTGGGTTTATTTTGGAGAAGTATTTCTTTGATTTCAATATAGTATGTGTAGTACCACTATCTGCTATTAAAAGATCTCCAATATTTCCTTGATGTTGTGCTCCATTTGAACTCATATTGAACTTCACATGTGAAAAACAAATAATGAGGTTATTATAAAGAAACTTCATTTATTGAAGGAAATATATTACATAACACAGACTTCATTTGCTGAAAGGAAATATATTACATAAGACACACTTTATCTGCTGAAAGGAAATATATTACATACGACAGACTTCATTTGCTGAAGGGAAATATATCAGATAAGACAGAAAGCAAGTAAAAACAGGCTACAACAAACCACTGATTTCCTTAATCGATGTCTTCCATGTCATTGCAGAAATCGAGAGTACTGAGGTTGGTAATATCATCAATGTTGAATTCCATGTTGTTAGTTTCAACATTATCAACGAGATTTACTTCTTTTCCCTTTCCTTTGAGGGAAGCTTGGTAAAGTTCACATAGATGTGCAGGTGTGCGGCATGTCCTAGACCAATGGTCCGCGCAACCACATCTATAACAACAACTCTCAGCATTCTTTGATTTACCAGCATCATACCTTGCCCCTTTGGCCTTATCTTCTGTTTGGACATTGTTCTTTTTAGTGGCATTATAATCATTATTTTTATAAACACGACCACGACCACGATTATAATAATTGCCTTTTCCACGACCATTGTTATGGTTTGGATTTTGATTAAAATGCCCACGGCCTCGTCCATAACCACGACCACGTCCTCGTCCACGTGTATTGTTTCTAGGACCATCAGTATTAGTAGCATTTGCTTCAGGAATTGCTACTGATCCCGTTGGACGAGATTCACGGTTTTTCATTAAGAGCTCATTATTTTGCCCTGCAACAAGGAGACAAGTATTCAGTTCAGAATACCTCTTGAACTTTTGCAATCGATATTGTTGCATTAAGTTTATGTTTGATGCATGGAATGTGGAGTATGTTTTCTCCAACATATCTTCGTCAGTAATCGTTTGCCCACAAATTTAAGTTGGCAACAGATTCTGAACAAAGCAGAGTTATACTCATTTACTTTTTTAAAGTCCTGGAACCTCAGATTTCGCCATTCATCTTTGGCACTTGGAAGTATAACTTCCTTTTGATGATCAAATCTTTCTTTTAAAGACATCCAAAGAACACATGGATCAGTGACATCAAGATATTCAAATTTTAACATGTCATCAATGTGTTTACGAAGAAACACTTGTGCCTTTGCCTTGTCTTGGGATGAGCATTCACTGTTTTCATTTATAGTTTCATGAATGCCCATCGATTCAAGAATTAGTAAAACATCGATAGTCCATTGCATATAGTTTTTCCCAGTAACTTCAAGTGCAGCTAGCTCACGCTTTACAATACTAGACATTTTGAAATTATAGATTTTGAACAAAAATAAATTTAAAAATTAGAATCCATATATATCAATATGAAGTGCACAAAACAGCAGTGGGAGAACAATCATCCCATACATGAACAAATAAGGATAAAATACATCAGGAGGGAGATTACTAATTAGGATGCCAAGTGCTAAAACTAATACAATTACAAAAATCAAAAGCGGGTGAATCATTCTTGATCTTGATTTTGAAGATGAGAGAAATTATTTTTGTGGTATAAAGAAGTGTGGATGATGTGTTTATTTATAGTGTAAAAATTTATAGCCGTTGTAAATTTTTAATATTAAAATATTTTTTTTATCGTTATATATAGCCGTTATATATATATAATTTTTTTTTAATAAAGAGAATAATTAAAGTAATAAATTACATAAAACATATTTGTAAAAATATTAGTGAATGTTATATGAATTAGTAAGAAAAATATAATATGCATATATAAACGTTAGTATACATAAATGAAAGTTAGCATACATAAATAAATGTAGTAACATAAATAAATGTTAGTAACATAAATAAAAGTTAGATGCAATAAAAGTAAATGTTAGTTTGCATAATTAAAAGTTAGAAGACATAAATGTAAATGTTAGTTTGCATAAATTAAAAGGGTTAGTAAACATAAGAATAAAATTAGAATAATCATAAATGTAAGTATGTTAGTAGTCCCAAGATTAGTAGTCCAAATGTTATCATAATGTCCTTGATAGAATATGTTTGGTTTCATTTAGTTTATTATGATAATTCTATTACAATTTTATGTTAAGAAATTGTTTACCTTATGTAATTAACTTGATTAATTGAATGTACCTTGTGATTGAGTTGATCTTCCTCGATTAAGAACTTTCGTGCTGATAACGTGTTATAAATTAGATATGATTATGACCCTATTAGCACTTCATCAAAGAACTTGCTACATCTATAACAAGAACATAAGATGAAGAACAATAACTAGAAAAAAGAGAGGAAGAGAAGTATGTAAACACTTATGAAAGTGTTGAGGTGCATTTTATTCATCCATCTCATGGGGTATTTATACTAAAAGTTCTACCCTTGCATTACATGTACATACAAATGAAAGGTAAATAAGTAGACATAGATTTGATGGAGAAGACATGAAGGGTTGAAAATGTGGCAATCCATTTAATGGCTTTGTCTTGCATATTCATAATATATATTGATTAATAGGTTTACAAACTTATTATTCAATCTGAAAAAAAAAAACATAAATAAAAAGCCCTGTTTTTTCCTTTGTTATATATACTCCCTCCATCCCACAAAAAAAATTCTCATATCTTTTAGACACGAGTTTTTAAGAGATAATTAGTGGTGAGATTTTTGATACTTCCTCCGTATCAAAATAAGTGACACAAATTGGTTTACACATTTTTTGAGGTAAAAGATTAAAATAGTAGTTAAAATAGATTAAAGTACATAGTTAGTGGAGAATGGGTCCAAGTTTTCTTGAATAAAGTGATATTAATGAGTTATAAAAGTAAAAGTAAGGGTATAAGGGTAATTTCACTTTATTAAAGTGGATAGTTAGTGGGTATGGGTCCCAATATTTTTACCATATAAGGAAAGTATATAAAGTGTGTCACTTATTTTGATACACCCCAAAAAGGAAAATGTGTCACTTATTTTGATACGGAGGAAGTAATATTTTTTATTAAAATATAATGTTAAATTGGAGAGAATAAATATTTTATTGGTAGAATCATTGGTAATTTCAATATTTTATTAAGCGGAACCCTCAAATTTGAGAAATGAAAACTTTTTTATGGGACAAAATTTTAAGTAGAAATGAGATTTTTTTTGGTACGAATAGAGTATCAACTAAGAGCCGAATAAAATGAATGCATAATATTATTTTATAATTTATGCAATAGTTATGATTAGAATATGATAAAATTTGATAGTTTTTTTTTATAAATCGGTAAATAAGAAAAATGAGAAAATAAAGAATTAATTAAAGCAATTTAGTTTTTTATTTTATTTTCCTTTTTAATAATAATTAGAAAAAACTGTAGTGTTAGAAACTAAAAAGATAATTTATGAAGAGTAAAATAGTTTAATTACAAACATTCAGACGTATGTATACTTTAAAACACAAATAATTCTATATAATTCAGATTTCAAAATCATCTTTTTTTATTGTAATAAATTAGTTTCAGTTTTTTATAAAACACTTTTTTCAAAAAAAACATACATCACCTAAGAAATTAAATGAAAGTTATATTTGAAAAGAAACCAAAGGTAGTTGCTTCTTTAAGATTGCTTCCAATGGTGCACCAATTGACGCCATCAGTTCCTGACAACTCAGCACCACCTCAGCAGACACATTAACAAATATTAAACTGACGTAGTTATACCAACAACACACATTTTCTTCACCAAATTTGGGCCCCACCATGTACTTTTATTTTTCTAATAAAAATATACAACTAATTAGAACATATAACTAATAAAAATAAATTTCATTAATTAAAAAAAGACATTACATAAAAAAGACATTATTTAAAAAAAACATTGCATAAAAAATGAAATTAATTAATAAAAAGACATTAATTAAAAAAACTACTAGTGAATAGATTCATTGTCTTCTTCGTCTTTGCCTTCGTCAACGGTCCTTGTGTTCCCGAACCCTCACCGACACCCTCATCGTCATCCTCGTTAAAAATCGTCAAATCCTTATGAAATTTACTTGCAACTGATGCCCGAGCTTCTTCAACTATTTTCTTATCACTTTCGCTAAAATTATTTGGTACGCCTTTGCCAAAGAATTTTCAACTCTGCAAAATTAATTTTTTCTTAACCATTTTTGAAACTTTAACGATAGCGTTACATTGCTTATTGGAGATTTGCCTAACCGCGTACAAAGTGTCCAACTTAATGGACCTTGAAGAAGTTACGGCATCGGACGAACCTGAACTTTTTTGACTTTTCTTACTAAGACTGCGACCGGGGGGCGCCTTAACGAGTCATCTCGATACAACGCATGCATGTTAGTCGGTGTCGCCCTTGTATCCATGCTAACCGGGTCATCGTCTTCATCGAGGCTAACCGGCGTATCCACGAAGCCTTCTTCAAAATTGAACTTTGGGTAATCTTGTAGCACTTCCCAACATTCATCGTATATAAAATGACGGCCAACATTCTCATGAAATTGTGTACAGGAAGCTTTTATAACGTCCTCGTCTCGCGTACCGCTTCCTATACCCTCACTTAAAGAATTGTATATAGCACTGAAATTTTTCACGTCAACAGCTATTTTGGACCATTTTCCCGTTAGTTGGTTCATGTTACGCTTCACAGAAGCCACCGAGTTGAAGTCCTCGAGAACTTGGGTCAAATGGACCGTATGTTTTTTTGTTATTCCCCTTAACACCATCTTCGGAGTTATGAACCCAACGTTCGGCTAAAATTATCGTGTCTGCGGTTGACCACTTTGTTTGTGTCCTTTTTGGCGCCGCTTTTTCTATCCCTTTTTCTTTCCCTTTTCTTGTGGGTGGAAGTTGTTGGAATTGGAAGTTGGGTGGTGGTTGGTGGTATCGGAAGTTCGGTGGTGGTTGTTGGTATTTAAAGTTTGGTGGTGGTTATTGGTAGTGGAAGTTTGGTGGTGGTTGTTGGTAGTGGAAGTTTGGTGGTGGTTGTTGGTATTGAAAGTATGGTGGTTGAGAGTAAGCCGCAAAACTCATTGATGGTGCCGGGGTGCTTGTTTGCGCCGAAGAAGAACCGGCCGATGAGTGTGGGGAATCGATGGGGTTATCATTAAATAGCTCCCACATGTCGTTGAATACCAATGGTTGACGTTTTTTGGACATTTTCTCAAGTTTGGGAGGAAGTATGAATTTTTTGAGAGATAAAGAAGGTGATATGTGGTGTAAAAAAATAGCAGAAATGAGTGGGTATATATAGATGTAAAATGTTCAATTTGTTTTGAATTTTTTCGAAATATTACCTTTTTTTAAAAGATTCCCATTAAATTTTTTTTTCCCAATGGCTAGAAAATCAAAGGGGCCCTCACTTTTTTCAACCGGCGCTTCCTCTCGCTCTGGTCTTCAAACTGGCGGGTCTCAAACTGGCGCCCAACCAGCGGGGCCGTACCAACGGTCACCACAACCGGCGGGGCAAACCGGCGGTGACGCTTGGTGCCGTTGGCACCCGTCTAACCACGGGAAAAGTTTAAACACACACAAGATCTTGTCAACTTTAGGAGGAATGTTGGTTAACAAAGTTTAACAAAGTTTAACAAAATTTTCTCTCTATGAAAAGTTTGGAAACACAACCTACAAAAAAAATCTTTTACTTGTACTTTTCTCTCTAGAATAAACACACGCGTTAATTGGCTAGAATAATCTTTTTATTGAAAATGATATGTTTCACCTTCTTGACATAAGCTTACTGACATTCAAGAATACTATTGAGCGGAAATAAAAAGACTAATGCATGTATGTTGAATTATTTTTAATTGCAACAATTTCAGAGCGTACGATGCATGATAAAGAAAGGACAAACTTTTTCCTTAACTAGGTACACTATCTTTCTAATATAAAAAATAAGAAATGATATTGATTTCTACATTTTATGTCTGCTTATTTGTCTACTCATTCTATAAGATAATATGTATGATCTATTAATCTATCTCTTAATATTATTATTTAATTTTGACACATGTTTTGATCAAATGGTAGAGATATAAGTTTGCATAAAAAGTAAGAATTAATACCATTACTCTAACAAAATTTTTTAGAGATAAATTGCTAGAATAACACTTTAACAAACTATCATTTAGTATAATTGCTTAAGACTTACATATCATCATCATCGTAACTAATACAGTATGAGTAACACTTTCGATTTGTTAATAACTAAGTCAATCGTGGGTTATACAGAAGAGATATAACATTCGTTAGCAAGTATTAATTTATGTCTCTACGTATGCATTGTATTAATCCATCTATCTATATGCTTACTAATAATGAAAAACTAAATTTTATACTATAATTTTTTTTATAGTTGTCCTTTTCCATCAATTAGCCTATACATATTATCTCTCAAGTGTCTTTGAGAAGGTGCAAGAGATGGGGTCACATAAGGTTTATGTTTTATAAAGGGCCTATTTTTTTTTATATATCTTATATATAAACTTAAAATATTAAGGCAACTTAATAATTTAACAGAAATAATTAGAAAATCCAATTTTTTATATAAACCATATATTTAGGAATTCATTATCGCACAGACAATTCAAATTTCAAGACCAATGTTACAAAAAAAAAAAAAAAAATGCATGTGAAGGATTGATATTTCATAATATTACTACCAAACATCGGATTATAACGTGGCTAACCAAACACAGTTACGGGAAACCACTACCACTTTGCAGTAGAAGTCAAAAAGATTAGTAAAAAAATTAGGGACATATATGATGAGTTGCGTTCAAGGAGATCCATAATTTTTACAAAGTCCCGAGAAATAAATTTCAACCATTGATGAATATGATCTAATGATCAAGATTATTCACATACTTTATACATTGAGGGGTATTTTGGTCATTTGGCACTAAACAAATTTTATTTTTTTTATTTTTTATTTTCTATTTTAAATTTTTTAAATTTTTAATTGATGGGTATTTTGGTCATTTTGAAAAAATTATTATTTTTTTATTTTTTATTTTAAAATTTTAGTTTTTTTTAAAAAAATTATTTAAAAAAAAATGTATTTATTTATTATTATTTTTTAAAAATTTATTAATTTTTCATTAATAACACATAATGTTATTGTATAGTGAATCAAATGTGATTGCCTAGTGAATCACATGTGATTACATTCTGAATCACATGTAATTTAACTAAAACATGATTTTACACTAAAATCACATGTGATTAAGTTATACACGTAATTATCAAATAAATATAATTTTTTAATTAAAAAAATACAAAAATAAAAAAAAAATTAAAAAAAAAAAATTCGAAATTTTTTTAAAGTGCCAAATGACCAAAACACCCATTCATAATAAAAAATAAAAAAATAAAAATAATAAAAAATAAAAATAATAAAAAAATATTTTTATTTTTTAAAAAATGACCAAAATACCTTTCAATATATAAAATATGTGATTAATCTTAACCATTAGATCCTATTGATCAATGATTGAGATTCGTTATTTAGAACTTCCTAAAGATAATGGAGCTCCTTGAACATTTCTCCAAATATGATATATCATGGAGATGGTAAACTGAAGGACTTAACAGAAATGTTGAGAGTAGGCTTACAAAAATGGGCTGGCAAGTACCCAACCAGCCCAAGCTCTTAGGTAAAATCGGCCAATGGCCCATAGTCCAATTTATTTCCATCTAGCCCCTTATAACAGATTTATCATTGATCTATCCAATACTAACAAAAAAAAAAAAAAAAACAGTGATCGGAAAAAAACATATATAGCCGTAGATTCATTACCTAGACTCCTAGAGCATAAGCTAAACTATATATCCGAACTTAGAATTGCTAAAAGAGTACTTTTTATTATATAAAAGATAAAGAGGTGAATAACTATCATGGAGATGGTAAACTGAAGGACTTAACAGAAATGTTGAGAGTAGGCTTACAAAAATGGGCTGGCAAGTACCCAACCAGCCCAAGCTCTTAGGTAAAATCGGCCAATGGCCCATAGTCCAATTTATTTCCATCTAGCCCCTTATAACAGATTTATCATTGATCTATCCAATACTAACAAAAAAAAAAAAAAAAACAGTGATCGGAAAAAAACATATATAGCCGTAGATTCATTACCTAGACTCCTAGAGCATAAGCTAAACTATATATCCGAACTTAGAATTGCTAAAAGAGTACTTTTTATTATATAAAAGATAAAGAGGTCCACATGTTATTCACCTTATCATAGTTATACGCAACAATGTAACATGACTAAAACCAACATGGAAAGATGAGAATTAAATACAAGCTATTTAAATTTTATGCAATATCAAGTGAGCCCCAAACTGAGGTTCAAGACCGAGGACGGATTGCGGAGCATGAGAATAAGACGGGGAGAGTTCAAAGTGAAAGTGTTGTAGAATCACAGTGAGTGCCAATTTTGTTTCCAATAAAGCGAAATTTTGTCCGATACATACACGTGGGCCCCCACCAAACGGGATGTATGAAGCTTGTCCCTTACTCGCCTTTGAGACGCCTTCGGAAAATCTTTCGGGATTGAAATCCTTCACATCATCACCCCATAAATCACGATCATAGTGTAAGAACATTGCATGTAATTGGAGGAAAGATCCGGCCGGCAAGGTTATGTCCCCTAATTTAGTTTCATGATGTATCATTCGTCCTAATATGGTTGCCGGTGGGTATAACCTAAGAACCTCATTTAAAATCATGGTAACCTGCAAGACATCATGAGTAAACGCTTGAACAACGTTGACAAATCCTAAAATGAGTAAAAGGTTACAGACTTAAAAAAAACAATATCATAACATATAACTACCAAAAGAGAATATTTTATCTTAGTATTAAAATTCCTACCGTTTTTAAATGATTCAACCCGTCGATATCAGGTTGTTTGCCGCTAAATACTTGTGAAACTTCGTCTCTTGCACGAGCTTGCCAATTTGTGTGTTGAGCCAACAAGACCATAGTCCAAACAAGCAAATTTGCGGTGGTTTCTTGTCCTGCGAAGTAGAAAAGCTTACACTCTTCAATGACTTCATCGATGCTTAATCCAAGTTTGCTATTTCCACGTTGTTTAATTTCATTGTAATTAGAATTCAAGAGTATTCCCAACAAATCATCATTACTGATTTCGTTAGCATCCATTGCGATCCTCTTTTTATCAATTATGCTCCTTATCAAAGTCTTCACTTCTCGGTTAATTTCATTCATCCTTTTATTTCTTTTTGTTGGTAAAAATTTGCGAAATTAGTTTCCATTACATACCATTGGTATGATACCAAAATAAGCAAATTGAAATCCAACCTCAAAGTTTTGTTTTGGAAAACGTACTCACCTTGATCCAGGAATGTAGACAGATTGTAGAACCTCTGCAATCAACTTGGCTAGTTCATGTTCGAGTTCAAATATTCGTTTCCCTTCCTCGAAGCTACTACCAAACGCCGTACGTGAAATTATATCGCCTGAAAATGTCTAAAGATAAGGCCACACATCACACGAGTTTTCGTTCTTTAACATTTCCTCCCATTTATCTACAATATTCTTGGCACAACACATATAACATGCAGTCACCATATGCTATAAGATATATTAATAACAAGCAATGTTTGATCCGCGCGTTAGCATCTATAAACAACATTGTCAGTAGTAAGTCCATCATCAGTAGTATCTTTGTAATTCTGCCCTATCAGTACTAACTCTTGTAGCAGCATCAAGTCTTCGTCAGTACCAACTGCAGCATCAATATTAACTTGATTTTATCCCAACAATCTCCCCCTAAACTTATTAATTCACTTTGAATCAATCAAGTTTCTTTTTCTTCTCTTTTTTCTCTTTTCTCTTTTCTCTTTTTCTCTTCTAACAATTTTGCTCTACGTTCATCACCTTCTTTAATTCTTTGATTTCTTCTTCTCTTCTTTGTTCTACTATGAATCTCTTGTTCTTTTCAAGAAAATATTTATATTGTGTTGAAAACGTAGCAGCATCATGAGGTCCGATGAAGAGCAACAAGTAGCTTGATACATTGCTTCTTCAGAATGATTGTACTCTTTCTCTATCATAAATAGCTCACATCTTTTACTGGCTCGTTCAAAGAAATACATGTGCACTGAAGGTAGAACATTCCAGGCATACACAGATTCTTTACTTGCAAATTTCTCAGGATAATTTTCTGGATAGAATGCAACATCTATCATTTCAGTTAAATATCCAGCTCCTGAGTTCTTCCAGTATTTGCTAGCCATTCTTGGTTTTTCAATATTCAACACTTTGATTACATCACTTCTGGATAGTGACATAATCTTTGAGTTGATTTATCTTCCCTAATTATTTCAATTACATTACTAATGACCCTCCAATTGATAATTGGATTGTTTTGTTGAAGAGCTTGAGGATCATCAAGTATTGGGGTGTCTAATTTTGCTTTCTTCCTAGCAGATTCTTCATTTTCAGTTGTTTTTCATTTCTTTGCAGTAAACTTTGAAGATTCACCAATCATAGGTTTTCTTGTGAGTACCTCTTTAGGATCAATTTCTACTAATTCTGTTAATTTGACTTCTTTGACCTCTGGTTCTGCTAGTTCTTTCTTCTTTTTAATGCAATATCTTTCAATAATGGTTATCAGCTTCATTCTTCCAAAGAATTTTGCATTGTGACCTCTTGATTTTAAGTATGAGATCATTTCAGTTTTCTTTTCTGCAAACTGTTCAGACATGTCTTCTTTCAGACGTTTGCATTCTTGTACTTGAGCTTCAAGAAGATATATGCTTTTTTTTTTCAATATTCTTTATTTTATTCAGCTCTTCTTGTTGATCTTCTTCTAGGAACACTTCTATTTCTTGAATGGCTGCATTTTTTATTCTTTCTTCTCCAGCCTTCCTTTTATTTTCATGTTCAAGAGTTTTAGCACACTTCCTTTGATATCTTATTCTTTTCACCTTCTAGTGACTTTGCTTTAGAGTTCAAGAGTTTTACCATGTAATGACCTAAAGCTCTGTGTGGGTAATCATCATCAAATTTATCTTTTCCTTTACCAACACACTTTGGAAGTGGAGTGTACTTCATATCAACAACTGGGATAATACAAATATTAGGATCAAATTTATGAATCCTTGCTTCAGGAAAGATCTTTGGATGTGGAGGTAATGAACATTCATCTACCTCATCCCAGTTAACATCAGCATCAAAGTCCGGAATTACAAGAAGTTTTAGTTCTACAGTTTTTGTTTCAGTTGGGATTACTACTGCTGGTTCAATCAATTCTGGTATTTCTTTAGACTCAGTAGTAACCAGTTGCAAGTTTGAGGAGTCTACTACTCAGATTTCTTCTGTTGTTACTACTGGTGAGGCGTCAGTAGTAACTGGAATAATTGTTGCTGCCGTTGAAGGACTTAGTACTGATGTTGCTTCTTGTACATCTTCTTCCATAGGATCAGTAGTAAGTACTTCAGTTTGTTCTATGACTTCAGTAGTATTTATGGGATCAGTAGTACCCATAACTTCAGTAGTATTAACTACATCAGTAGTAATTGGAGAATGTACTTGTTCTGCTGTTGGTGATTGTTTTGCAAACACAAACACATCTTCCTAGATACTTTTAACTCCTCTATCAAAGTCTTCATCACTTTGACCTGTTTCACCATGAGCTTCTTTTAAATTTAAGAGGGAGGCTGCTGCTGCTGCAATGGAAGTATCAATCATTCCCTGAATTTGATCCTTCTCCCCCTTAGTGATCTCAACTTTTGGAGCATCACTACCATCAATCTTCTTCTTCAAATTTCTTATAATGGTTGATTGTTTTTGAAGCCTGTATTTGAACCTCTTCATCCTTCTGTTCATTACATTGATGTAGTGCTTCATGTAGCTCATGGTTCTTCCTTGATTGTTGATAAAAATTTGGCAATTTTGTACAGTGGTTTCAAGGTTTTCCATCCTATCCGTCAATTTGTTTTGTTCAATACTACCCTCATCCCTTCTAGGTAAATCATCGGGCTGATTAGGTACATTGGCTTTAAGGTTTTCCATCCTATCCATCAATTCAGTTGATTTCATTCTACCCTCATTACTGCTTGGTGATTCATTGGGTTGTTTAGATACTCTCTTCTTCCTAGAAGAAGCAGTAGTATCTCCCCTTGTGGTTTCTTGGCACCGGGGTCCTTTAAGTGCTACCTCAAAAGATGAGTCATCAGTCAAAGTTGCCGAGGTCTGGGTCCTAATGATGTTCCTACTGTCCTGTGCACCAACCTTAGGTGCATCAGTAGTAGGAGCCCTTTCCTCATGTCCTCTCTCCTCCTTGGAGGACAACTCTTGGAGCCTTGGATTTGACTCAATGGGTTCCCTGGTGTCCTTTCTGGAAATTCTTTTCCTTTTATATGTTGTGACAATGTTTTTGGCTTTAGGTTGGTCTACCTCAGAGTGAAGAGTAGCACTCTGAGGTTCAATAACATGTTCCTGGGACACATTTAGGACATTTTGTGGTCTAGTTGATTGAGTGGAGTCATGGGATTGTGTTTGGGCTGTTTTTGGTGATGGAGTGGTTGGGGTTCAATTGGGTGGCTTGAACCTTCTCCAGTTGGAGGGTGATCATAGATCATATTTGGAAATAGAGGAGTTACAGTTGCAGAAAATTTGAACTGTTTTATCATGTTTGAGTACACCTTTCTGGTGTAGGAAAAATGTGTTTTAATTTTGGAAGATTTGGGATTTCTCAATTTAAAATATCTGCAATGAATCTTGGATACATCAAAATTTTTGACGGTGATAAGTTTCCAAGCATTCCATCAAAAATCGTTTTATAAAAACTGAATACTTGATCTGTGCACAAACAAATAATAGCAGATGCTATTGATTTGCTGAAATCATTCCAAGTACTCTTTTTAGGACAGATGCAATGTTGAATAATATGTATTAAATATTTCCATTGGGGTGAAAGAAGGCCTTTTTGAAAAGTTAGTATGTCTGTTCTTCCTTCATACCCCATTCTTAAAATTGTTTCAACAATATCCTCCTTTTCAAGAAGAGATTTACCTGACTTATCATTGAGGTGTAGATGTTGTCTGATGGATTGTCCAGTTATTACTACAGTTTTTCCATCTATAATGGACTTAATTTTGATATGTTGTCCTCTTCTATTCGCTCTGCAGATTCCCAAAATTGTACAAGATTTTGTACATATATTTTTGGATCAACGGTTAATGCAAATTTGATGTATGTATTCTTGAAGAACATCACAATAGGTCTGAAATCTCTTGTTCCAACTGGATTTCTTAGAAAAGCTAGCATGTTGTGGAATTCCGAGTATAGAAGATCAGTTTGTACGCCTATTGGTTTCGTCATTGCCATTTTGATTTTGATTCTTGGGAGAATTTGAGAAGTTGTGATCTTTGAGGGTTTGATTTGAGAATAGTTTGAGAGATTTGGAACTGGTGTAAGGTTTTGATCGAGCTTACCGACTTAAGGGTTTATCGTAGGGTTTAGCGTATCGAGGTTTGGATTATACTTAATTAATCGAATTCAGTTATTTATAATTTTTGAATTAACCTACAAAATGTCACGAATACCCTTCGAATCATAGCATAAAGACTTTTTTCATGGGGGTTAGTTTAATAAAACTGCGTATTTCATAAGAAACGGTCGATCAGTAGTAACTAAGTATCAGTAGTAAAACGTCTGTAGCAACTGTTGTTTTACACTTAACCTAATTCTAAGTAACATCCGATCAGTAGTAACTTGTGAACACTTACCCACAATCAGTAGTAATGAATGATCAGTAGTAAAAACACTTCAAATTAAAAACTAAAAATTAAGAATAATATACAACTACTTTACAAATTCAATTCTTTATGAAATTAATTTATTAAAATCATTCCAATACTGCTAACCATGAATCCAAATCTTCCTACATCAAATGCTTTTGTAAAAAGATCAGCTAGTTGATTGATTGTCAGTATGAATTTTAACTACTTTAATTAATTTCTTTTCATTGCAATCTCTTATAAAGTGAAATGTAATTTCAATGTGTTTAGTTTTAGAGTGTTTTACTGGATTATTCACAATACTAATTGCACTTTGATTATCAATAAAAATAGGAGTTTTGAGAATAGATATACCAAAGTCCAATAGTTGATTTTGAATCCACAACACTTGAGCACAACAAGCAGATGCAGCTACGTACTCTGCTTCAGCAGTTGATGTTGAAACATTTGTTTGTTTCTTGCATTTCCATGAAACCAGTGTTGATCTAAAGAATTGACATCCACCAGTAGTTGACTTTCTGTCTTGACATTCTCCACCATAGTCACTATCAGTGTATGCTACAATCTCAAATGGTGAGTCATGTGGATACCAAAGTCCAAGTGATGGTTTTCCTTTCAAATATCTGAAGATTCTTTTAACAGCTTGTAAGCGAAGCTCCTTTGGTCTTTCTTGATACCTGGCACAGACACAAACACTATACATAATATCAGGTCTAGATGCAGTTAAATACATTAAAGAACCTATCTTTGATATATATAAGTGTTCATCTACATCCTCCCCCTCAACATCAGGATGTAGGTGTTTATGAGTTTCCATAGGAGTACTTGCACTTTTACAATCTTTCATTGCAAACTTCTCCAAGATGTCTTTGACATATTTTGATTGATTAATTAAAATATCATCTGACTTTTGATTGATTTGGAGTCCAAGAAAGAAATTCATTGGACCCATTGAGCTCATCTTAAATTTGATATGCATTAATTCTTCAAACTCTTTACACAGTTGGTCATTTGTTGATCCAAAGATGATATCATCTACATAGATTTGGACCAGTAGTATATCGTCTTTGACTTTTCTTGTGAACAGAGTCTTGTCGATTACACCTCTTTTGAAATTGATCTTCAATAGGTATGATGATAATGTATCATACCAAGCTCTTCGTGCCTGATGAAGGCCATATAAAGCTTTGTCTAATTTTACATATAATCATCATGTTCAGGATCTTCAAATCCTCGAGGTTGACACACATATACTTCTTCTTAAATTTTTCTATATAGGAAAGCACTCTTTAAATCCATTTGATATACTTTGAATTTCTTGAATGAAGTATATGCCAAGAAAATCCTTAGTGCTTCAATTCTTGCAGCAGGGGCATATACTTCATCATAGTCTATTCCTTCTTCTTGAGTGTATCCTTGTGCTACAAGTCTGGCTTTATTTGTTATCACATTTCCTCTTTCATCTTTCTTGTTTCTGAAGATACATCGTGTTCCATTGGCTCTTTTTCCTTTTAATAGAGGTACAAGTGTCCAGACAGCTTGTAATTTGAATTGAAGAAGTTCTTCTTGCATAGCCTCAATCCAGTTTGAGTCTTTCATAGCTTGGTGAATCTTCCCATTCCATCATCTGGCTTATGTTCTTCATGTAGCATTCAGACCGAATGACTCTATGAAATTACGTTGATACTTCCACATATTATGGGTAACGTAGGAGATATCTCTATTTCCCCCCGGGGAATCTTTAGAATTACCACTGCTTAGCTTTCAATTCGCCTCTGACCATCAAATGAAATGTGAATAATCCGTCCTCTTCCTGAGATAGAAAACATGCAAACATACATTCATTAGAAATTAGACTTATATTGCAAATATTTGAAAATAAACTTGAATTAAATTTGCTTCTTGTCTGCATATTTGAATTGACATACCTAGAACTAGGTCTAATGGATGATTCTTTTCAGTTCTAGAGCTGGAAACTTTGTCAACAACTATTTGACTATCAAGATTTGATTCATTGGATTCAGGAATTTGTGCATCAGTCCAGTTTTCTTCTTGATTTTCTGGATTATCTTGATTTTCTTCATTGTTACAGACATCGGTATCAACTTGATCTTCATTTAGATCATGTGTTTCAGTGTTAGTATGATCGTCAGGATTGTTTGAATCATCATTATCATTTGAGTTTCTGAATTACTACTGGAGGCAGTAGTATCTTGATAATTTGAGTTACTACTGGCATTAGTATTGTTTGTGTTATCCAAGTTGTTACTGTCCTTAGTATTAACTGTGGGGGCAGTATTAATAAGGGTATACTTCATTTGATTCTGACTACCATTGATTGATGATGATCTACCATGTGCTTTTTGATTGTTTGTTTCACCTGCATTAAAACCATAACTAAAATCAAGAGATTTTGTTAGATTATCAATATTGAATAACCAATCTGGACCATTTCCTTGTCCATTCATTAAATTTTCATTGAAGGATACATCTACACTTTCTTCAATGATCCTCAGCCTCTTGTTGAATACTCTATATGCTTTGCTTTGAGTTGAGTATCCCACAAAGATCCCATCCTCTGATTTGCAATCAAATTTACCAATTTGTTCTCTTGTAATAAAAATTGTATAAGGACAACCAAATGATTTTAAAAAACTTATTGAAGGTTTTCTTTTATTAAAGAGTTCATATGGTGTTTTAAAAGTGTGGCTTAACTATTAATACTCTGTTTTACACATAACAGGCAGTATTAACAGATTCAGCCCAAAAAGGTATTGGTAATTTTGAGTCTGCAAGCATGGATCTGGGTGCTTCAATGATTGTTCTGAAGGATTTATGTGCACAGATAAGTACGCGTGTCACCGTGTCCAATGTTATAAGACACTAAAGGGTCACACCACTACACACCCAATAATGGACAACCGAATAAAGTAAGTTGTGTGGAATAATTAACTAGTTCAGTTAATTATAAAGTAGAGAATAAATAATAATAAGTTAATTATTATTGAGGATGGTTAAATATTAGGTTAAGTATTTAACGGACAGTTAACTAATAGTTAATTAATTAACTAGTAAAAGTCCAAGGGTTTAAAGTGTTAATAGGAAGTTTAATTATGAGATTAATCATAATTAAACTCCAAGGACTAAACCGTAACATCTAGCCTTATGAATAGAAGGCTTATGTGAGGGTTTTAGGTTACACATTACAATAAACTAAAAACCCTAATCTCACTCTTCTCTCTCTCGGCCGAAGTCGACCGAAACCCTTAGGGTTCTTCGGTTCGTGTTGGACGAATGGAACACACACACAAGTTCTTGTGTGACACTTTGTTGGTATAACGCGGTCTTGCAGCGTGTCCAGGTGGTGCAGTAGAGGTGGATCACTTCTTTAGCTATCTAAAGGTAATGTTCATCATCTTCTCTTTCTCGTGATCTCATTGACTAGTAGAGATCCAGTAAAGTGGTATTCAAGTTCCGGCATGTGAATACTACAAGGTTTTCCTACAGTGGTATCAGAGCTTTCTACTAATCTCAATGAGATTCAATTGAGTTTCTTTTCATTTAGAAAAGAACCCTAGAATTTTCGGCCTAGAACATTGTTCAAGTTTAAGAATAATTGGTTTGAATAGGGTTCTAGATAAAAAGAAATTAGGCTTCTTTTTCTTCCTTATTTTTTCGAATTCGTGTACATATATATACATATATTTAAGTTTTTTTTTTATCTTAGAAAGAACCCTAGTAAATTTAATCCAAGAACATTGTTCAAGTTTATGAACAATTGGATTGAATATGTTTCAAGATAAAAAAAATTAGGTTTCTTTTTTGTTTAGTAAAATAAAACCTAGTACTTTTAATCCAAGTATGTTATTCAAAGATCTTGAATAATTGGAATAAAAAGGTTTTAAGAAAAAAATTAAGAAAATGTTATGTTAGATTTTATGTTTATAAAATTTAACACTTTATTTGTTTATTATTGATATTATTATCGAAAATATATAAATAATTTACGACAGTCGAACCCGCCTCAACCGAGTTTCGGTCGAAGCAAGGTTCGACCATTGAGTGGCCGTCGAACACCATCCCACCGAGTTTCGGTTGGGGTAACTTCATGGTCAAGAAACTTTTATTTTTGGTCCAATATTTCCCAACGTTTTTGGGAAGTATGTGATCCTAAATAAGGGATAAAATCTACAAGTTTCTAATGTAAGATTTTATCATTAATAGTCAAATCTTTTAAATAATTTTTGACTAGTTTATTATTTTTGTTAATTAATAACAATAAAGTTTAATAAACTATTAAAATAGACCTAATGATTTTAATAGTTATTAAAATTAAGGAGGAAATAAGAAAGCAGTTTATGGGTAATTTAATAATTACCAGTTTGGTAATTTAAAATATCAGTTTATTTATTTATTTAGTATGACATAGCCCAAAAGTCGTGACATTGTGTTAAATGTTAAACCTTCCGCATTTTTTAAATTTATTTTCGGATTTTAAATTTTTAATTTTTTTTTTAAAATACACAAAACACAAGACCAAGTCTTTGGGGTTATGGCATGGCAATTTTTTGAAAATTGCAAGCTTTATTTATTTTTTCGTTTATTTATTATAATATGAAATAATAAGGTGGTGATTATAAACAGTTTGTATAGAAAACCAAGGTATAAATTAATATAATGGTGATTATAAACAGTTTGTTTAGAAAACCAAGTTTTAAATTAATATTGGTAAAGTAAACAGTTTGTTTATAAACCAAGTTTTATAAAAGACAAATTAAAAGTGGAATTTATAAAAAGTTAGTTTATAAAACCAAGTAATTAAAAACTGGCTAACTTTTTCGAACAAAGGAAAATCCTTTTTAGAAAATCTTAGATCAGAGTGCAACCCACCTAATGGTACACCTCACTTGTTAAACGATATTCACATTGTAAGGAGAAAGAACCTTAGATGTGGATTCAAATCATTGCGAGTGTTAGGGTGCGTAGGGTCTTGTGATAATCGGGAGTCCCGGCCCAAAATGCACTAGAGGGATTAAAACATGTACACGTTTGTTGTTCAACTTGATATCCCGAGGATCTAGGAATCGTTTCTAGTCTAGAGGCGATCGGTATGGCTATACCTACCAGAAATAGCGTGGCTCTAATGGGAAGTGCCCAAACCTTGCATTAGAGGACGTGAAATATGGGTCCTAGTCTAAATGTTATTATTAAAAGGTAATAATGTTAGAAGTTATTTATTTTATCTAATCTTACTAACCGTTTGTTTGTTTTTCTTATAGATGTCTGTACCGTCAGAAATTCCGTTTTACTCACCAAACGAATCGAGAAAGTTCATCACTGGAAAATGGAAGCTTACTGGTCTGAACTACAAAGTTTGGAAAGTGCACTTTAGGAGTTACCTAAAAGCACAGAATCTACTGTACGTGATAGACGAGGTGCCCAAGGGACAACCAGGGCAAGATGCCCATGATGATGAGCTTGACGCTTATTGTCAGTATCTGGCAGATGAATCACAAGTTATGTCGATTCTTATTCTTATTTCATTATCAGAGCTTACTGATAATCTACGTAAGAAACCATGCTATGAGTTTGTACAGTATCTTGAGGAGACGTTTAAAGATAGTACTGAAGATAGCAAGCAATTCATTTTACAAGAAATCATTACGTCAAAAATGAAAGATGATCAACCAATGAGTGATCACCTTATCAACATAAGGAGGTTACTAGATTGTCTCACCCTAGTTACTGGCACATCAAACGAGCATGAACAAGTCGTGTTCTTGTTTGGTTCTCTTACTCAGTACTATCAGGACAGGGTAGTACGTATAGTCTGGAATTTTGATTTGAGTGTCCCAGGTCTACACGAGAATCTCTTGTGTATACGCGATGTTCAAAGGCTAGAGGAAGAATCTCTCCCCGAGATTCAGGAGGACGAGTTTCAAGAGTGGTTGAATGACTTTGCTGATTTGTGTTGCCCAGCTTGTGGCAGCAAGGATATTTGCGAGCACACGTCGGACATGGGGCTGTTGGACGCTGACTTTGTCAGCAATTCAGGTATCTTTATGATTGATTTTCTCGTTACTTCTAGTGAATCCTGGGTATTGGATACCGGATGTGGTCATCACATTTGCAATCATTTGCGGGGATTTAAGAAGAACAGGAGGCTGGGACGAGTGGATGTTGAACTACGAGTAGGCGAAGGTTCCAAGGTTGGAGCTGAAGCCGTAGGAACATATATTCTCAAGTTGCCTTCAGGAAGAGTCTTGGAACTTAAAGATTGTTATTATGTTCCTAGACTTATTAAGAATGTTATTTCTTTTGATTTACTTATAAACAGTGGTTTTTATTATTAGTTTTATGGAAAAACGATTTCGTGTTTAAAAGATGACATTTTATATTTTAACGCAAATTCTCATAATGGTCTATATACGTTAAATCTAAATAACATAGAACGAGACGTTTATCATATAAGTAAAATATCCAAGAGTAACTTGAATCAAACTTATCTTTGGCATTGTCGTTTAGGTTATATAAACGAGACTCGCATTAAGAAGCTCCACGATGATGGAATTCTAGAGCCATTTGATTTGGAATCATATGCAATATGCGAAGCTTGTTTATCTGGCAAGATGACAAAAGACCCTTTCAACCACTACAATGAAAGGGCATGCGAGTTGTTAGGGATTATACACACAGATGTGTGTGGACCCTTTACTCCAGAAGCCAGAGGAGGATACCGCTACTTCATTACCTTTACTGACGACTTCAGTAGGTATGGTTATGTCTTTCTTATGAGACTAAAGTCTGAGAGCTTTGACAAGTTCAAAGAATATCAGAGGGAAGTAGAGAACCAACTAGGCAAGAAAATTAAGTCACTTCGGTCTGACCGAGGAGGCGAATATTTGAGCCAAGAGTTCGACGATCATTTGAAGGAATGTGGGATTGTTTCACAACTCATACCTGCGTATACGCCTCAGATGAATGGCGTATCAGAAAGGAGGAATCGCACCTTGTTAGACATGGTACGTTCAATGATGTGTCGTGCCCCACTACCACTATCATTTTGGGGACATGCACTCGAGACTGCAGCATTCACACTGAATAGGGTTCCAACCAAGTCAGTAGAAAAGACTCCGTTCGAGCACTGGTGGAGAGAAAACCTAAATTATCTTTTCTCAAGATTTGGGGTTGTGAAGCGTACGTTAGACGTAAATTCACAGACAAACTAAACCCCAAGTCAGATAAGTGTATCTTCGTTGGATATCCAAGGGAAACCTTAGGATACTATTTCTATCATCAAGAAGACAACAAAGTTTTTGTTGCTCGGATGGGTGTCTTCTTGGAGGAGAAGTTTCTAGGAACTGAAACTCCAAGAAAAGAAATAGAGCTTCAAGAAATTGAAGAGAACGAAGATCCACCGACGACTTCAGTCGAACCAGTAGTTCAACAAAGAATTGTTGATTCCCAACCAGACCCACCGGTTGAGGAAGAAGAGACACGCAATCCGCGTAGGTCCAGTAGACCACGCCAAGAACCAGATAGGTATCTTGGATTCATGATCGATGAAGATGATGGAAGTCTACTAGAACCATTAACCTACAGCGAAGCTGCTAATGGCATAGAGTCTGAAAGATGGCTCGAGGCTATGCAAGCAGAGATGCAATCCATGTATGACAACCATGTTTGGATGTTATCAGAGTTGCCACCACAGTCTCGTGCTGTTGGATGCAAATTGGTTTTCAAGAAGAAAATGGACATGGATGGGAAAGTACATACTTACAAAGCACGACTCGTTGCGAAGGGTTTCACGCAAACACATGGTGAGGATTATTCTGAAACCTACCCGGCAGTCGCTATGCTTAAGTCTATTAGAATTCTTATCGCCATATCGGCATATTACAACTATGAGATATGGCAGATGGATGTTAAAACCGCCTTCCTTAGCGGGGAATTGAATGAGGAAGTATTCATGATACAACCGGATGGTTTTACTGATCCAAAGAATCCTGATAAAGTATGTAAATTGCTAAAATCCATTTATGGGTTGAAGCAAGCATCTAGAAGTTGGAACTTACACTTTGACAAAAGAATCAAAGAATTTGGTTTTGTCAAGAGTGAGTTCGAGACATGTGACTATACAAAATTCAGTGGGAGCATAGTAATCTTCCTAGTCTTGTATGTTGATGACATACTGCTCATAGGAAACGATATACCAGCATTACAAAGAGTAAAATCCTGGTTAGGTAAATGTTTCCAGATGAAGGACTTGGGAGAAGCCGCGTTTATACTAGGTATAAAGATCTATAGGGATAGATCTGGGCGGCTTATTGGACTTAGTCAAAGTACATACATTGACAAAGTACTGAAGAGATTCAGTATGAGTGATTCCAAGAGAGGACTCATTCCAATGACACATGGCATTACACTGAGCAAAGCTGAGAGTCCCACATCTAGTAAGGAAATAGCTAGGATGAGTTTGGTACCATATGCTTCGGCAATTGGATCAATCATGTATGTCATGTTATGTAATAGGCCCGATATTGCTTACTCCATAAGTCTCACAAGCAGATATCAAAAGAATCCTGGTGAACCCCATTGGGTGGTTGTCAAGAACATTCTCAAGTATTTGAGAAGGACGAAAGAAATGTTCTTGGTCTTTGGAGGTTCGTTGGAAGAATTGCGTGTAAATGGTTATACAGATGCAAGTTTCCAAACCGACAGAGTCGATTACAAATGTCAATCGGAATTTGTCTTCACACTAAATGGAGGAGCTATATCTTGGAAGAGTCAGAAACAAGATACGATAGCAGATTCGACTACAGAGGCTGAGTACATTGCCGCAAATGATGCTGGGATAGAAGCCATGTGGCTTAACAATTTTACCGAGGATCTTAGAGTTATTGCTAGTATCTCTAGACCCATCGAAATATTCTGTGATAATAGTGGAACAATAGCGCAAGCTGTTGAACCAAGCGAGCATCAAAAGACCAGGCATGTACGCAGGAAATATCACCGCATACGTGAGTATGTAAGAGAAGGTGATATTGTAATTAAGAAAATACCAACGGATGACAACGTCGCTGACCCGTTGACAAAACCACTAGCTGGACCAAAGCATGAGAAACATGCGCACGCTATAGGCATGCAGTACCTAAATATTGGTAGCTAGTAATTTTGATTAGAATCATAGACATGTTTGAAATCGATACATTATGTAATAACATTTCATGGGATTGAAATAGAAAGTTTTACGTAATATTTTCACATTGTCTATTCTTAACATGTTTTAAACCTATCCTTGATACACAAATTTTTGAGTATCTAAATTGTCTGTGGTTGCTTGAATTTAGTGGGAGCTAGATTCAAGAGTTAATACCATTATGAATATTTATCTATTTCATAGTTATTGAATAGAGAAACAAGGGTTGCTAAAATAAATATTCATAGATGTTTACAGAGTTTGCTAAACATTAGACGTGACCAAAAGATCGAGATTACTTCATGGAGCCTAAGCATGAATATTTTCGAGTAGATGTCCTCTGACCTGAGATGTTTTGGTTTGAGACACGATGATTTCCGATCTTTACCATTTATCTACCATCACACCGTAAAAGGGTGATCATAAGGAACTTGACTAAGACAGCGGAAGTTGTGGGCAAGATAACGCAAATGTCAAGATGGAATTTGCACCTTTTTTTAACTAGAAGAGATATTTCATGGCCGCTCGACGATTAAGACTACTGAAATGCGTGGCCACGCTCGGAGAATGATTAGATCATTTGGTAATCCGTTACCGCAGAATGTCAAAATCAGAGTTGAGAAAATTCGAGTATATAGAACAAGATCCCTGCTCCATGTCTATTACTCAAATTAAGAAATATCATGATGCGAAAGGAAAATCTGTTAGTGTGATTCATTATATGAATATTATCTCTGGATGTAAGAGTTCTTATAACCTGGTTATCCTAAATGTCTGGCTAGGGACCGCTTTAGGCCAACGATGATCAGAAAGTGTTTCTTAACTTGCACAAGTGGGAGTCTGGAGGATTTATGTGCACAGATAAGTAAACGTGTCACCGTGTCCAATGTTATAAGATACTAAAGGTTCACACCACTACACACCCAATAATGGACAACCGAATAAAGTAAGTTGTGTGGAATAATTAACTAGTTAAGTTAATTATAAAGAAGAGAATAAATAATAATAAGTTAATTATTATTGAGGATGGTTAAATATTAGGTTAAGTATTTAACGGAAAGTTAATTAATAGTTAATTAATTAACTAGTAAAAGTCCAAGGGTTTAAAGTGTTTATAGGAAGTTTAATTATGAGATTAATCATAATTAAACTCCAAGGACTAAACCGTAACATCTAGCCTTATAAATAGAAGGCTTATGTGAGGGTTTTAGGTTACACATTACAATACACTAAAAACCCTAATCTCCCTCTCCTCTCTCTCGGCCGAAGTCGACCGAAACCCTTAGGGTTCTTCGGTTCGTGTTGGACGAACGAAACACTCACACACATACACACAAGTTCTTGTGTGACACTTTGTTGGTAGAACGCGGTCTTGCAGCGTGTCCAGCTGGTGCAGTCGACGTGGATCACTTCTTTAGCTATCTTAAGGTAATGTTCATCATCTTCTCTTTCTCGTGATCTCATTGACTATTAGAGATCCAGTAATGTGGTATTCAAGTTCCGCCATGTGAATACTACAAGGTTTTCCTACATGTTCTATTTCTTCTTTCAGCTACACCATTTTGTTGTGGAGTTCTAGGTGAGCTGTACTTCCTGTCAATACCTTTAAGATCACAAAAAGAAATTAGATTTGCATTTTTTAATTCGGTGCCATTGTCACATCTAATGGCTTTCACTTTGAGATCTCTAGTGTTTTCCAGTTTGATTATCAGGTTCTTGATGATTTCACTTGTTTCATCTTTAATCCTGAGAAAAAATACCCAAGTATATCTAGAAAAATCATCAGTAATAACTAAGCAGTATTGTTTCTTTCCAATACTCATTATATTTGTAGGGCCAAATAGATCCATATGTAAGAGCGGCAAAGGGTTAGAAATAGAATTAATTGCTTTGCACTTATGATAAGTTTTGTGTTGTTTACCTTTCAGGCATGCAATACAATGATGATCACACATGAATTCTTTTTGAGGTAAACCAACTACCAAATTCTTTTTGACTAAATTATTCATGTTTTTAAAATTTGTGTGACACATCCTTCTATGCCAGAGTTCTGATTCATTTGTGTTTGCCTTGGATATAAAACAGTTGATCTCATTAGAAGAAATGAGTTCTCCCCCTATAACCAGGCAATACACATTGTTTCTCCTTGGTGTTCTTAAAACAACATATTTTTCATCTAAATTAAGTTAGGAGAAAGAATTATGCACTCTATATCTGTAAAAAGAATTTTGTTCTTTTTATCACATACTTGTGAGACACTGAACAGATTATATTTAAGCTCAGCAACATAAAATACATCATCAAATGTAATCTTACCATTTGATACTGTACCCTTACCTATAATCCTACCACCTCTTGGATTTTCAACAAAAGCAACATATCCACCTTCAAAGGACTTGAAATCTCTAAGAATTTGAAGATTTCTAGTCATGTGCCTAGAGCATCCACTATCAATATGCCATGTTCTTCCTTCTTAAGGGATCTGGATACTCTGCACAACAAAACATTTGTTAGTTCATTTTGGGAACCCAAGCTTGTTTTGTCTTGGGTTCATCCTTTGAAGAGTGAAATTTTCTAGTAGTGTGAACTTTTGATGCAGGTTTGGTTTTCAATTTTTAATTGTTACTGCCTTTTGGTGTTACTACTGATTTAGGTTTATACCCATAATTTTTGGCTTTTGAATATTTTACTACTGACGGACTAGTAGTATTTGGGTGATATGACTTCTTAGGATAATCAGTAGTATTATAGTAATTATATCTGACAACATTGTAATTAGGTTTAGTATCAGTAGTATATCTTTGATTGTTACTACAGATGTTTGAAAGTTTGAATATTTTGAAAATTGATTTTGCTTTTGATTATTTTCAAAATAATTACTTCTTTTTGGGCTTCCATGCCTGATATTTTGTACAAATCTTTGCGCGGTTCTTCCAAATTTAGGGACATCAACATGTGAATTTTTATTAGTTTGTTGTAATTTGGATTCTTTAAATTTTAATTTGTTTTCTTTAAACACTTTAAATTCTTTGCAGTTTATTGGATTGAAATGACAATCCTTTGCTAGATGGTTAACTTTGTTGCAAATTAAGCATGTTAATTTTTTTGTTTTAGCACTTTCAGGCTTTCTTTGTTCTTTTAACTGATTCAAGTTTCTTTGATTTCCCCTTCTTAATATGGTGGGTATATTTTCAGAATTATATAAAGGGGATTCTTGACTTTGTGTGGTGTGAAAACTTGTATCAGTTGATTTAATGGTGTGTTCATCATCAGATGAATCATTGCTTGTTTCAGTTTGACTTCCCAATTTTAATTCATCTAATATTCTTTCTGAACTAGATTTAAGTGGAGGAATAAAATTTGATGGAGGAGGGACTGCATGATATCCAACTCGATGAACAACCTTTTCAGTAGTTTGATTACTAGTTAGTTCATCAATTATCTTTGAACTTCTTTCAAATTTGATAATTGTAAGTTTGTTCTGTTCTAGCTGTAATTGACATTCTTCCAACTTAGTTATAGCTTCTTTTAATTTTAATTCAGCATGCTCTTTATCATAAGTTGCTTGTAAAAGTTCTTCTTTGCATTTTTGATCAGTTATTTAATAGATTTTAATTTGATTTTCTAGATCAACAATGCAACCATTAAATTCAGTTCTTCTGTTTCTATTTAATATCATCTCATCAAGAGTTTCTTTATTAAGTTTTCCTAGTTCTTTATATGCTTTAATGCATTTAGGAGTGCAAGATTTGGAATGTACCTCAGTAGTAGGATCAGTGAAGGCCATGAGTGCTTGATTTTGAGCATATTCTTCTTCTTGAAAGATCCAATCATAACCTTGTCCCTCTTGAGATACAAGAGCAGTTGAGTTTGATGAACTGTTCTTGTTGTAACTTGATCTTTGATCTTTGCTAGGGCATTCTCTAGCAAAGTGACCAAAAATGCTACAATTATAGCATTTGACTTTAGTTTTATCAAATCCGGCACGTTCACCTTTGTTGAAGTTCAGATTTTGTCTGCCAGTTCTTTGAAGAAATATTTTGGTCTTCAAGCTCAGCATTGCCATCTGCCACTTTATATCCATCTCTTCTAGATCATCATGATTAATTTTTTCCTAGTCTTCACCAATCAGTGCAGTGTGCACATGACTAGTAAAGAAGGATTCTCTTGCTATAACCTTAGTTTCTTTATGCTTTCCAGATGTAGCATCCTGACTTGTACCTGTACTAGACACAAAAGCAGCATTGTTTGAAGGTAGACTAGGAGTTTTCTGACTTACCTCAGATTCAAATACTCGTAGTTCATTGTAGAGTTCATCAAGCTCTTTATCTTCCAATGCATCTCCTTGTCTATATATCACAGTACACATAGACCACTCTTCTCCAAGAGATCTGAGAAACTTGCTGTTTACATCATCATTGTCTGGTTTAACTCCAACTTGATTGAGTTCACCAATAAGTTTATTGAAACGATCAAAAACTTGTGACAAAGATTCATTCTTTTGCCCTTTGAAGTTTTCAAAGTCTTGCTTTAGGACAGACTTCATGTATCTTTTTGTACTTTTGGTACCAACAAACCTTTTCTCCAGTGTCTGCCACAGCTTCTTAGCATCATCATATTCAACAAAGAGATGTTGATAGTCATTGGGAATAACAAGTAACAGAGTGCTTAATGTCTTCAGTTCAATGCCTCGGTCCTTCTTTTCCTTATCACTCTTGAGCTTGTTTGCTTCAGTTGATGAGCTAGTGATTTGTATTGGAATGGTTTTGTTGCCTTCAAGTACAACTTCCCACAGTAATAAGCATGTACCGCTTAATTCTGTTTTTCCACATCCCAAAGTTGTTGGGAGTGAGAACTGGGATCTTGTTTGCCTGCGTGCTTTCATTGTTATCAGACACGATTAACAATTTTAGTTTCGAAAGTATGAAACTTTTTGATGTTCTTAATTCGTAGATCTAGAACCTTATTGCTCTGATTGTAGGAAAACCTTGTAGTATTCACATGGCGGAACTTGAATACCACATTACTGGATCTCTACTAATCAATGAGATCACGAGAAAAGAAGAAGATGAACATTACCTTTAGATTGCTAAAGAAGTGATCCATCTCTACTGCACCACCTGAACACGCTGCAAGACCGCGTTGTACCAACAAAGCAACACACGAACTCGTGTGTGTGTGTGTGAGATCGGACGAACTCGAACAAGAAAACTCGAAGAACCCTATGGGGTTCTTCGTTCGTTCGTACGGCCGAAGGAGGGAGGGAGTATTAGGGTTTTGCTTGTGTTGTAATGTGTAACCTAAAACCCTTACACAAGCCTTCTATTTATAAGGCTAGATGTTACGGTTTAGTCCTTGGAGTTTAATTATGACTAATATCATAATTAAACTTCCTATTAACACTTTAAACCCTTGAACTTTTACTAGTTAATTAATTAACTATTAATTAATTGTCTGTTAAATACTTAACCTAATATTTAACCATCCTCACAAATAATAATTAACTTATTATTATTTATTCTCTTCTTTATAATTAACTTAACTAGTTAATTATTCCACACAACTTACTTTATTCGGTTGTCCATTATTGGGTGTGTAGTGGTGTGACCCTTTAGTGTCTTATAACATTGGACACGGTGACACGTGTACTTATATGTGAACATAAATCCTTCAGACTCCCACTTGTGCAAGTTAAGTAACAGTTTCTGATCATCGTTGGCCTAAAGCGGTCCCTAGCCAGATATTTAGGATAACCAGGTTATAAGAACTCTTACATCCAGAGATAATATTCATAAAATGAATAACACTAACAGATTTTCCTTTCGCATCACGATATTTCTTAATTTGAGTAATAGACATGGAGCATGGATCTTGTTCTATATACTCGAATTTTCTCGACTCTGACTTCGACTTTCTGCAGTAACGGATTACCGAATGATCTAATCATTCTCCGAGCGCGGCCACGCATTTCAGTAGTCCTAATCGTCGAGCGGCCATGAAATATCTCTTCTAGTTAAAGAAGGTGCAAATTCCATCTTGACATTTGCGTTATCTTGCCCACGACTTCCGCTGTCTTAGTCAAGTTCCTTATGATCACCCTTTTACGGTGTGACGGTAGATAAATGCTAAAGATCAGAAGTCATCGTGTCTCAAACCAAAACGTCTCAGGTCAGAGGATATCTACTCGAAATTACTCATGCTTGGGCTCCATGAAGTAATATCGATCTTTTGGTCACGTCTAATGTTTAGCAAACTCTGTAAACATCTATGAATATTTATTTTAACAACCCTTGTTCCTCTATTCAATAACTATGAAATAGATAAATATTCATAATGGTATTAACTCTTGAATCTAGCTCCCACTAAATTCAAGCAACCACAGACAATTTAGATACTCAAAAACTTTGTGTATCAAGGATAGGTTTAAAACATGTTAAGAATAGACAATTTGAAAATATTACGTAAAACTTTCTATTTCAATCCCACGAAATGTTATTGCATAAGGTATCGATTTCAAACATGTCTATGATTCTAATAAAAAGTACTAGTTGCCAATATTTAGGTACTGCATGCCTATAGCGTGCGCATGTTTCTCATGCTTTGGTCCAACTAGTGGTTTTGTCAACGGGTCAGCGACGTTGTCATCCGTTGGTATTTTCTTAATTATAATATCACCCTCTCTAACATACTCGCGTATGAGGTGATATTTCCTGCGTACATGCCTGGTCTTTTGATGCTCTCTTGGTTCAATAGCTTGCCCTATTGCCCCACTGTTATCACAGAATATTTCGATGGGTCTAGAGATACTGGCAATAACTCTAAGATCCTCGATAAAATTCCTAAGCCACATGGCTTCTTTCCCAGCATCATTTGCGGCAATGTACTCAGCCTCTGTAGTCGAATCTGCTATCGTATCATGTTTCTGACTCTTCCAAGATATAGCTCCTCCGTTTAGCGTGAAGACAAATCCCGACTGAGATTTGTAATCGTCTCTGTCGGTTTGGAAGCTTGCATCTGTGTAACCAGTTACACGCAATTCTTCCATCGAACCTCCAAAGACCAAGAACATTTCTTTCGTCCTTCTCAAATACTTGATAATGTTCTTGACAGCCATCCAATGTGGTTCACCAGGGTTCTTTTGATATCTGCTCGTGAGACTTATGGAGTAAGCAATATCGGGCCTAGTACATAACATGGCATACATGATTGATCCAATTGCCGAAGAATATGGTATCAAACTCATCCTAGCTATTTCTTTGCTAGATGTGGGACTCTGAGCTTTGCTCAGTGTAATGCCATGTGACATCGGAATGATTCCTCTCTTGGAATCACTCATACTGAATCTCTTCAGTACTTTGCCAATGTATGTACTTTGACTAAGTCCAATAAGCCGCCTAGATCTATCCCTATAGATCTTTATACCCAGTATAAACGCGGCTTCTCCCAAGTCTTTCATCTGGAAACATTTACCTAACCAGGATTTTACTCCTTGTAATGCTGGTATATCGTTCCCTATGAGCAGTATGTCATCAACATACAAGACTAGGAAGATTACTATGCTCCCACTGAATTTTGTGTAGACACACGCCTCGATCTCACTCTTAACAAAACCAAATTCTTTGATCTTTTTGTCAAAGTGTAAGTTCCAACTTCTAGATGCTTGCTTTAATCCATAAATGGATTTTAGCAATTTACATACTATATTAGGATTCTTTGGATCAGTAAAAGCATCCGGTTGTATCATGAATACGTCCTCATTCAACTCCCCGTTAAGGAAGGCGGTTTTAACATCCATCTGCCATATCTCATAGTCGTAATATGCTGATATGGCCATAAGAATTCTAATAGACTTAAGCATGGCGACTGGCGAGTAGGTTTCAGAATAATCAACACCATGTGTCTGCGTGAAACCCTTCGCGACGAGTCGTGCTTTGTAAGTATGCACCTTTCCATCCATGTCGGTTTTCTTCTTGAAAACTCACTTGCATCCAACAGCACGAGACTGTGGTGGCAAGTCTGATAACACCCAAACTTGGTTGTGATACATGGATTGCATTTCTGCTTGCATAGCCTCGAGCCATCTTTCAGACTCTATGCCGTCTGCAGCTTCGCTGTAGGTTAATGGTTCCAGTAGACTTCCATCATCTTCATCGATCATGAACCCAAGATACCTATCTGGTTCTTGGCGTGGTCTACTGGACCTACGCGGATTGCGTGTCTCTTCTTCCTCAACCGGTGGTTCTGGTTGGGAATCAACAATTCTTTGTTGAACTATTCGTTCGACTGAAGTCGTCGGTGGATCTTCATTCTCTTCAATTTCTTGAAGCTCTATTTCTTTTCTTGGAGTTTCAGTTCCTAGAAACTTCTCCTCCAAGAAGACACCCTTCCGAGCAACAAAGACTTTGTTGTCTTCTTGATGATAGAAATAGTATCCTAAGGTTTCCCTTGGATATCCAACGAATATACACTTATCTGACTTGGGGTTTAGTTTGTCTGTGAAGTTACGTCTAACGTACGCTTCACAACCCCAAATCTTGAGAAAAGATAATTTAGGTTTTCTCCCCTCCCAGTGCTCGAACGGAGTCTTTTCTACTGACTTAGTCGGAACCCTATTCAGTGTGAATGCTGCAGTCTCGAGTGCATGTCCCCAAAATGATAGTGGTAGTGGGGCGCGACACATCATTGAACGTACCATGTCTAACAAGGTGCGATTCCTCCTTTCTAATACACCATTCATCTGAGGCGTATACGGAGGTGTGAGTTGTGAAACAATCCCACATTCCTTCAAATGATCGTCGAACTCTTGGCTCAAATATTCGCCTCCCCGGTCAGACCGAAGTGACTTAATTTTCTTGCCTAGTTGGTTTTCTACTTCCCTCTGATATTCTTTGAACTTGTCAAAGCTTTCAGACTTTAGTCTCATAAGAAAGACATAACCATACCTACTGAAGTCGTCAGTAAAGGTAATGAAGTAGCGGTGTCCTCCTCTAGCTTCTGGAGTAAAGGGTCCACACACATCTGTGTGTATAATCCCTACCAACTCGCCTGCCCTTTCATTGTAATCATTGAAAGGGTCTTTTGTCATCTTGCCAGATAAACAAACTTCGCATATTGCATATGATTCCAAATCAAATGGCTCTAGAATTCCATCATCGTGGAGCTTCTTAATGCGAGTCTCGTTTATATGACCTAAACGACAATGCCAAAGATAAGTTTGATTCAAGTTACTCTTGGATCTTTTACTTATATGATAAACGTCTCGTTCTATGTTATTTAGATTTAACGTGTATAGACCATTATGAGAATATGCATTAAAATATAAAATGTCATCTTTTAAACACGAAATTGTTTTTCCATAAAACTCATAATAAAAATCACTGTCTATAAGTAAATCAAAAGAAATAACATTTTTAATAAGTCTAGGAACATAATAACAATCTTTAAGTTCGAAAACTCTTCCTGAAGGCAACTTGAGAAGATATGTCCCTACGGCTTCAGCTCCAACCTTGGAACCTTCGCCTACTCGTAGTTCAACATCCCCTCGTCCCATCCTCCTGTTCTTCTTAAATCCCTGCAAATGATTGCAAATGTGATGAACACATCCGGTATCCAATACCCAGGATTCACTAGACGTAACGAGACATCAATCATAAAGATACCTGAATCACTGACAAAGTCAGCGTCCAACAGCCCCACGTCTGACGTGTGCTCGCAAATATCCTTGCTGCCACAAGTTAGGCAACACAAATCAGCAAAGTCATTCAACCAATCTTGAAACTCGTCCTCCTGAATCTCGGGGAGAGATTCTTCCTCCAGCCTTTGAACATCGCGTATACACAAGAGATTCTCGTGTAGACCTGCGACACTCAAATCAAAATTCCCGATCATACGTACTACCTTGTCCTGATAGTACTGAGTGACAAATCCAAACAAGAACAAGACTTGGTCATGCTCATTTGATGTGCCAGTAACTAGGGTGAGACAATCTAGTAACCTTCTTATGTTGATAAGGTGGTCACTCAGTGGTTGATCATCTGTCATTTTAGACGAAATGATTTCTTGCAAAATGAACTGCTTGCTATCTTCAGTACTATCTTTAAACGTCTCCTCAAGATAATGGACAAACTCATAGCATGGTTTCTTACGTAGATTATCAGTAAGCTCTGATAATGAAGTAAGAATAAGAATCGACATAACTTGTGATTCATCTGCCAGATAATGATAATAAGCGTCAAGCTCATCATCCTGGGCATCTTGCCCTGGTTGTCCCTTGGGCACCTCGTCTATTACGTACAGTAGATTCTGTGCTTTCAGGTAACTCCTAAAATGCACCCTCCAAACTTTGTAGTTTGGACCAGTAAGTTTCCATTTTCCAGTAATGAACTTTCGCGATTCGACTGGTGAATAAAACAGAATTTCTGACAGTACAGACATCTATAAGAAAAACAAACAAACGGTTAGTAAGATTAGATAAAATAAATAACTTCTAACATTATTACCTTTTAATAATAATAGTTAGACTAGGACCCATATTTCACGCCCTCTAATGCAAGGTTTGGGCACTTCCCATTAGAGCCACGCTATTTCTGGTAGGTATAGTCATACCGATCGCCTCTAGACTAGAAACGATTCCTAGATCCTCGGGATATCAAGTTGAACAACAAACTTGTACATGTTTTAATCCCTCTAGTGCATTTTGGGCCGGGACTCCCGATTATCACCAAAATAGATCGTACCATCTAAGACAGTGCGATGCCTTGCGCCGGGACTCCCGATTATCACAAGACCCTACGCACCCTAACACTCGCAATGATTTGAATCCACATCTAAGGTTCTTTCTCCTTACAATGTGAATATCGTTGAACAAGTGAGGTGTTCCATTAGATGGGTTGCACTGCTCTGATCTAAGATTTTCTAAAAAGGATTTTCCTTTGTTCGAAAAGTTAGCCAGTTTTTAATTACTTTGTTTTATAAACTAACTGTTTATAAATTCCACCTTTTAATTTGTTTCATAAAACTTGGTTTATAAACAAACTGTTTGCTTTACCATTATTAATTTTAAACTTGGTTTTATAAACAAACTGTTTATAATTACCATCTTATTAATTTATAACTTGGTTTTCTAAACAAACTGTTTATAATTACCATCTTATAATTAAATCTTGGTTTTCAAAACAAACTGTTTATAATCACCACCTTATTATTTTATGTTATAATGAATAAACGAAAAATAAAATAACACTAGCAATTTCGAAAAATTGCTATGGCATAACCCCAAAGACTTGGTTTTTGTGTTTTGTATATTTTAAAATAAACTTTATGTAAATTTTCGAAAAATGAAAAAATAATTCCGAAAATTAAAAAAGTAAACACAATATCACTTCATTTGGGTTATGTCATTCTAATTAAATAAATAAACTGATAATTTAAATTACCAAACTGATAATTATTAAATTACCATAAACTGGTTTCTTATTTCCTCCTTAATTTCATAATTATCTTGATCTTAAACTAATTGTTTAAAATCATTAGGTTTATTTTAAATGTTTATTAAACTTTATTGATATTAATTAACAAAATAATAAACTAGTCAAAAATTTATTTAAAAAATTTGACTATTAATGATAAAATCTTACATTATAAACTTGTAGATTTTATCCCTTATTTAGGATCACATACTTCCCAAAAACGTTGGGAAATCTTGAACCAAAATAAAAGTTTCTTGACCACGAAGTTATCCCAACCGAAACTCGGTGGGATGGTGTTCGACGGCCACTCGATGGTCGAGCTTAGCTTCGACCGAAACTCGGTTGAGGCGGGTTCGACTATCGTAAAATATATATATTTTCGGTAATTAATAACAATAATAAACAAATAAAGTGTTAAATTTTATAAATGTAAAATCTAACATAACCTTGTCTTAATTTTGTCTTAAAACCTTTTATTCCAGTTATTCAAGATCTTTGAATAACATACTTGGATTAAAACTACTAGGTTTTATTTACTAAACAAAAAAAAGAAACCTAGTTCTTTTTATCTTGAAACCTATTCAATCAATTGTTCATAAACTTGAACAATGTTCTTGGATTAAATTTACTAGGGTTCTTTCTAAGATAAAAAAAAACTTAAATATAATATACATATATACACGAATTCGAAAAAAACAAGGTAGGAAAAAAAAGAAGCCTAATTTCTTTTTATCTAGAACCCTATTCAACCAATTGTTCATAAAGTTGAACAATGTTCTTGGCCGAAAATTCTAGGGTTCTTTTCTAGATGAAAAGAAAAACCTTCGAATCTCATTGAGATTAGTAGATCGCTCTGATACCACTGTAGGAAAACCTTGTAGTATTCATATGGCGGAACTTGCATACCACATTACTGGATATCTACTAATCAATGAGATCACGTGAAAAGAAGAAGATGAACATTACCTTTAGATTGCTAAAGAAGTGATCCACCTCTACTGCACCACCTGAACACGCTGCAAGACCGCGTTGTACCAACAAAGCAACACACGAACTCGTGTGTGTGTGTGAGATCGGACGAACTCGAACAAGAAAACTCGAAGAACCCTATGGGGTTCTTCGTTCGTTGGTACGGCCGAAGGAGGGAGGGAGTATTAGGGTTTTGCTTGTGTTGTAATGTGTAACCTAAAACCCTTACACAAGCCTTCTATTTATAAGGCTAGATGTTACGGTTTAGTCCCTGGAGTTTAATTATGATTAATCTCATAATTAAACTTCCTATTAACACTTAGTCCCGGACTTTTACTAGTTAATTAATTAACTATTAATTAACTGTCCGTTAAATACTTAACCTAATATTTAACCATCCTCACAAATAATAATTAACTTATTATTATTTATTCTCTTCTTTATAATTAACTTAACTAGTTAATTATTCCACACAACTTACTTTATTCGGTTGTCCATTATTGGGTGTGTAGTGGTGTGACCCTTTAGTGTCTTATAACATTGGACACGGTGACACGTGTACTTATCTGTGCACATAAATCCTTCACTGATACCACTTGTCAGGATCGAATAACTCAAATAGTTATTGAATCACAGATCTACTCAACAATAGAAGTTACAGTGGATTAACACTATGTTGATATATCAAGAACTATGAATAACTGTAAATTATAAACTAATAAGTATGAATACAGTTTTTGTCAGTATCAACTGCAGCATCAGTACTAACTCTTGTAGCAACATCAAGTCTTTGTCAGTATCAACTGCAGCATCAGTATTAACTTGATTTTATCCCAACATAAAGTCTGTAGATAATCTCTCCACCTTTATATAAATATATGAAAGTGTACATCTTGCTATCCTCATAGTCCTCTTTTGAAAGAATAGAGTATTATTATTGTTATGTCTCTGAAAAAATACACATTCGTTATTTTCAATATTTAGTTGAACAAAATTTCACCACCAGATGCTACCTTTACAAAATCGGAACACATTCACCATGTGTGTATAATCATCCAAAAGATTTAAAGATAAATAAATGATAATGATATATTACTCATTTCAAATGGACGACGACTAATATTGAATTGTCTAACCAATAATCGTTGTCTTATGAAGAAGAATTTCGCGTTACAAGAAAAAAGTATTAGTAACTCTAATGAAGAAGTTTAATCTCGATGATATAAGCACACTAAACGTGGTGTATCGAGAGGTTTTACATGATAACTAAGTCACACTAACAGTCATTTTAATTTTTTGTTTATCTCAATTTTATACTAAACAAGCATAGTAGACCCGTGCTTCGCTGCGATTTTATATACGGGTTTTTTGATTCTATGAATTCTAAATCACAAAAGTATTTTCATAATATGAATTTAGTTGCTTATTACATAGTATTTATATAATGTTCTAATTTAGAAACTTACGTATTACTTGAATGAATACATAGTAGAAGTATAAACTAAAAAATTTTAGGGGTTAAATATAACAAATGTTAAAATTTTAAGAAGAAAGTTTTTTATAATAACCAATTTTATTTTATTTTTTACATAAATTGGGGTTTAAAGTATAAAATATGAATTTAGGAGCTAATGTGATAAAATATAGAAGTCCAGGGACTAATTTTATAACTAAAAGTACCTTACAGCAACAAAGAAAAATATTAAAATGCCATTTTCAGGATTCGAGCTTGGGTCTTCTTCTCTTTTAAGTCCCAAACTTATAAAAGAAACCACCGCACCAACTTTGTGGATCCTAAAACAACCAGGATCACATAGTTTGCATGTTAACACATTTATTATGGAAACTGTGTGACCTACGTTCAGCGTTAGCTTTAATGTTAGCACTGACAGGATTTCCATTCAATCATTGTGAAATACCAATATTTTTTGTATCACTATTAATGTTCCGGGAATATAACAAATATATGCTTGGTAGAGTTCTCATGTGTCCTAAAAGTTTTAATTCGGTTCTAGACACAATTAGTGGACAAATGAAGTCGAGGATTGGAGAGGAGTGTCATCTTTTTCAATATCAACAATCTTCAAATGAGATGTCAATAGCATATGAACTGATCTAAGTGAAAATGAAACAAGTACTTTTTAAGAAGTACTTGGGTAGATGGGAGGTTGTGCATTGCATGACCGGGTTCATGATGACTTATTCAGTATTAGAGAGCAACATATGCAATCTGATATAAATGTGGCTACCCGGCTTTTTAATCGGTTTGGTAAGGATTTTCTAGTTTCTTTAACACTGTCACACCCTCCTCACTCAAGCTCACTTTTAAATTCTCAACTTCTCCTTCATTTCATATTACCATATGATTTATTGAATTGATTAGCTGATGTGCACCCCATACTTCATCCCCCTCTCATTTTTTACCTCATCGCACCCCAATCAAGATCCCGTGATACTTGATTCTGCTCACCTAGACTTAAGGACCCTCACTTTATTTACTATATTGTAGGTGGCTCCGGGGAAGATCATGCCGGTTATAGCAGATCATAGGTTTTTATTTGAAGTATTCTATAACGCTCATGTGCAGTTAATCATCATTTGTCTTTCTTTGTGTGTATGGATCACATGGATTTACCATCGGAATTATTGATGTTTCCGGTATAAGCTGTTGCTGTTTGGTTGTGAGTGAAAAAGCAGAGCAACCTTTGATTTAAGTGTAACACCGGACCCACATAGAATAGCCGTTAACACACCATATGAATCAGTAGTCTTTTGCACAACCGTTGATTCAATTGTGTGACCTGCATTTAGAGTTGGCGTAATTTTAGATATAGTAAGGTTTCCACTCAATCTTTGTGAAGCATCAGATTGTGATGCCAGTATGAGTGTTCCGTTGGATTCACAGAGATCCATTTTAGCAGGTATTTGTGTTTGTGTCCTAAAATGGAAATATTTATCGGTGAGAACTAGACACTTTGTGCATATAATAAAGGTGTAACCCCGGGCAGGAGGTTACTTATTCAATACCAACAGACTCCAAATGAGCTGTCAATAGTTTATGTGCTACGTCCCCTTATTAAAATGAAACAAATTCCTGTTGAGAGGAATTTGAGTGGCTGGTGGTGGTGTGCATTTGCTTTACTGGGCCAGTAAAGTCTGCTGAAGCACTCAAACACATGAGTGATCATACATGAAGTGGTTTCCCGGTTAAGATCATTTTGGATGCACTCAAAAGTGTATTTTCCTTTTGTTATCATGTTTTCACATCACCTTTTACTCACCTAAGACTATACCCTCACATTGATTGATTGGCTGAGACTTATTTTCCCTGGTAAGGTGAAGCCGGTTCTGACAATACCATGGGAAGGTAAGTCTTTTGAAAAATGTTTGAAGATGGTAAGCAACGATAATTAAAAGAATTTGTAATAAACATATGCAATCTTTACTAGGATCTAGTAAAGAGATCGTTTACGGATAGCACAACGAATTATAATCAACGTTACTTAACAAAAATAGTTATTTCTTTTGTCGTTTTGATCTCTGATATTTTCTCCCCCTCAAAATACTAATTCTCACATATAATTAATATTTCTCCCCCAAGACAAGACATATGTAACTGATAATTGTAAGTTCAGAAGATTACCTTGAACAACGCTAGAGGGGTGTAGTAGATTTTTTGCAGTTAAGGATTGATATGAGCCCATTGTCGAATCTTCAAAAATCTTATACAATTGTACCGCATCCCAACCTTCAATCTTTAATGTCTGCCAGCTCCCCTCTGCCTCCTTTTGAATGGAGCCGATTCATGTTCCCATCTTAACCCATTGTATTAACCGAACTTCTCAAGAGGATGTCGAACCTGAGTTGAGAAAGTGGGTGACATGCTTCTATCACGTATGCCCAAGTGAACTTCAAATTATCGAATCACATTTCGCCAATTGAGTTTCTCATTAATGGCAGTGATGATCTTAACAATGTTTCGTTGTTCAACCTGTACATCCGGGTGACTGGGAAACAGGTTAAGATTTCGAACTTTAATAGCCAATTCCTTCCTGAATTTTAATAGAGTGCCATCGCAGAACTTGGATATCTCAGAAACCCGAAAATAATGTTGCTCTTTAAATCTGTTGACATAAGATAGTCTCAAGTAGGGTTCACTGAAGATGACATGTTCTCGAACGGGAGACAGTTGGAAATGATCTATCAGGAGCAACAAGGTGAACCTTTTCAGTGCCACTCTCAAAGGCCATCTATACATCCTCCATTCTTGCAGCAAGAATTTTCACAAACATGAAGCGTTTCAGTGCATCCTGAGTGAGATTTCGTGGAATATTTCTTGTCTGGATTAGCACGGATGTCATTGTACATTATTTCAATATCACGCGGTTCAAGAAATTCAAAGTTAGCCTCATTGGATGTATAAACTTGATCATTATATCATTTGACTTTGAAGACAATGTAAGAAGATTGATTTTCTAATGTTGCAGATGAAGGATCAGAGTATGATATGGGTAAAGATGAAGTTGAAGCAGCAGATGTTAGAGATGGAGAGTCATTAGATGTGGGAGTGTTCATCTCAAGAGCAGTGATGGATTGAACATCAACTGAAGGTGGGGGTGGAATTCCAGCTTCATGAAGCAGTGTATGTCTGATATTGTGATATTCATCATATAACTGTTCAAACAAGATATCATAATCGTTTTGAGAGGTTGAAGGTGTACCGACCCGAATTTTGTAAATAAATAAATTATGTAAAAATATTATAATCATGGCTAAATCGTATAAAACACGTGGAAATTGTTTTCGTTTCATTTGGACACCGTTTGGTATGGTTAAGGTCAAAACTGGGTCGAAACAAGAAACGAAGAGTTGCAGCCTGCGTGAGTTAAGGAGTTCGCGGCGCGAACTAATCCTCACGGACGTGAGGATCGACAGGGAGTTTGGAGTTTCAGAGATCGGAGTTCACGTTTGGATCAAGATCGCGAATAGTTCACGACACGCAAAGTTCACGGCGTGAAGTATGGGTTCACGGTGTGAATCCTTTCAGACCAGCATTAAAGTCGGGTATTGGCTCATTAAATGCTATTTTAAAACCCTAGTTTCTCTCTACAAGTGTGTGAATGATTTTGAGTGCAAGAGATCATTTAGAGCCAAATTCTTCATCAAATCTTGTGATATTTCACTCCTAGTTGAAGATTAAAGGTAAATCTTCACTCCTTGGTCATTGTAGCTTTAGATCTATAGATTTTGAAGCTTAGGTTTGAAACCCTAGTTCTTGGGTTTTTGGTTAATGATGAAATAAATGTTGTATACACTTAATAGATGGTAGTTTAACAAAGGAAAAGAGTGTATGGTTAACATTTGTAAGAATCTTAAGAGTTGGTAAAACCTAGGGTTTTGGAAATCATCAAAATTAGGGGAAAGTGTTATTGAAGGGTTTCTAATGATAAAAGGGTTTATTATTAGTAAGTATTTGCTGTTGAACAAATTATGATTGATATATTAGGGTTTTGGAGAAGTCTTGGAAGGTGCTAGCTTGTTGAAGCAAAAGGATTGTGTGTGAAGAACACATTTGGAGCATTAATTGCTAAGGTGAGTACGTGTAGACTTTACTGAGTACATAGCCACATAATTGTTTTTTTATTACTTGTGATCGGTCTATTTAATTAACTGGGTAGACTTATAGAATGCTGAGTTAGTTATATTATTGTTGATAGTTACCTAACTTGTTTGATGATAGGTGTGATAGCCGAAGGCTTTGATTGAAATAACTGTTGAGTTCGGGTAAGATTGAGATGATGTGATGATCCGGGGGATCCCCGGTCATGAGGTGTGGATTGAGGGGCAGTTGGGTGGATTCCCATCGACTCATCCACGTTAGTAGTCTTGCTAACTGGAAGTAGTCCGCCGAGTAAGGCATGTATCGGTAGATTGGGCGATTCCCTCTTGCCGGTATCATGTTTCTAGTTAGTTTGGGGGCAACCCGATAACTAGATATGTATGTGCTTCAAACTAGTTCGGGGACAACCCGATAGTTAGATGTGATTGCTAGGGGAGCAAGATCGATAGGGTCACAATAGGGTGACTAGACTGTTTGGCGAGTTATATATTTATGTTTATATAATTTTCTACTTGTTATTATTGGGGTCTAAAACCCATGTAGCTCACGAGACTTTCTTGTCTCACGTACTCCTTGTTTGTTTTTCTATGTACTCAGGTTCTGGATCGAAAATATAGGTGCGTACGGATAGTGACGTGCGGGGCCTAGAATAGAAGAACACTAGAGCGGAATTATGCGTAGCTTTGGTTTTGATATATTTTGTAACACCAACTTCATACTCTGATTTTTATACCAAAGGTTTTTGTAAATTCGTATTTTGGAACCGTTTTTCTATTTATAAAATGATGTATTTTGCGCAAATGTTTTATTATAAAATTTGAGGTGTTACAGAAGGATTAGAAGATGAAGCAGATAAGGGTGTTTCAATGCTTGAATTCAATGAATCAAGTGGAAATGTTTCATCGAATGTAACATTGACGCTTTCTCTGATTGGTCTATTTGAATGGTTGTAAACTCTGAAAGATGTTGATTCTTTTGAATATCCAACAAAGACTCCTTCATTTGCTTTGGCTTCAAACTTATTGAGTTTGTCTTTATCATTAAGAATGAAGCACCGACTGCAAAAAATGTGGAAAATTTGACATGTGGGATACGATTGTTGATCAGTTCGTATGGAGTTTTGTTGTATGTTTTGTTGATGATAGAACGGTTTTGAGTAAAACAAGAAGTGTTGATAGCTTCAGCCCATAGAGACAATGGAAGTTTTGAAAATGAAAGCATTGTACGTGTAGCTTCGACTAATATACGATTTCGTCTTTCAACAGCACCATTCTGTTGGGGAGTTCGCGCACCGGAATATTGATGAGTTATGCCAACTGATTCAAGAAAAGAATCAAGATTTCGATTCTTGAATTCAGTTCATTGTCAGCACTAGTGAGGCAACATATGATCATGATCATAGGAATAGTCTAGTTATGAGTTGAGCTCACGTATAGGATGTTTTGAGTTTGAGCGAGCTAATGCTCTTACAAATAGTTTGAACCTTTAATTCTAGATTCACTTGAGTTATCTTGATAAACGCAATGATAATTTCAGCAGCTTCATCCTTTGAACGTAAGAAATGGACCCATGTATATCTTTAGTAATCATCAACAATAACCAACACATATCGTTTGCCACCAAGACTTTGGACACTCGTTAGTCCACACAAATCCATATGAACCAGTTCAAGTGGTTTAGAGGTATTTGCGGCTGGTTTTGGTTTGTGAGACTTTTTAGTCATCTTTCCCATTTCACATGAAGAACATTGATGATCTCTGTCAAATGATACATCTGGTAAACCAACAACGTGACCTCCCTTTATAAGTTTGTTGATGGTTTTGAAGTTTAGATGTGACAAACGACGATGCCATAACCATGATCCATTTCATGTTGCCTTAGAAACAAGACAAACTTCTTCAATTGGAAAAACATCGTTTAGGTTGATGGTGAACAAGTTTGAGTCACGTGTGCCAGTTAGGAGTTCTTTTCCTTCATATGTACGAACAGCACATCATGTCGTATGAAAGTTTACTTCTAAAGTTTTATCACAAAATTTACCGATAATGAAAAGATTATGAGAAAGATCTTCAACGTAGTGAACATTTCGAATTGTGAGATTTGGACAAATGATGTCTCCAAGACCCATAATAGCAGCCAAATGATTATTTCCAAATTTGACTGTACCAAAATATTTATCACGATAGTTGGTTAAAAGTGCTTTATTTCCAGCATGGTTGCAAAACTCGCTACTCGCTACCCGTTCGTTCGACGACCTTGTAGCGAGTACTCGGTTACTCGGTGAGTACTCAGCGAGTACTGGAATTGAGATTTTCATATATATTTTATTTATAAAATATATAATATACATAAAATTTCCCTAATTCTTAAAAATACAACATATTTTGGAGAAATTGATCGAATTTTAACCGAGTTTATGAGTTTTGACCAAGTTTTACCTAGTTTCCTAATTTTGACTGAGTTTCCAAATATTGACCGAGTTTTCGACTTGGATAAGTTTTGACCGAGTTGGCCGAGTTTTTACCGGTTTGGCCGAGTTTTTACCGAGTTAGCCGAGTTTTTCACCGAGTTGGCCGAGTTTCACTGAGTTTAATATTGACCGGGTAATTTGACCGGTTCAGACCTACCCGACTCGGCACACCACCGAGTAGCGGTTACTTGGCGAGTACTCGGCCGAGTAGGCCGAGTTTTCCAACACTGATTTCCAGTCATATGCCTTGAACATCTAGAGTCAAGGTACCACAGATTCTACATAATACAATTAAAACATTTTAGGTACCCAATCATGTATGGGTCCTGAATGATTAGTGATAGATGTTTTATGTAGAATTAGCGTTTCATCGATTTAAAGCATTGGAGAACTACAAGGAGGCAGTTCAAAAGTTGTGGATCTGACGACCCATTTTAAAGGTTGTTCAGAGGATTGAATAATCAAGTGAGAGTGTTCATTTTTTATCCAGTTATATTTAACAAATGTGGAAGTTTTGTTAGTTGGCTTGTTATGTTTGTTTCAGGAACCTGAAGAATTTTAAAAAAAAATGTAAATTAAATCAACTACACTCAGCGATGGCTTACTAATCGGTTCATGGTATGTATGATGTCTTTAATCCCTATATAATATAATTCTTACATATTAGGATGAATAGTGGCAAATCCGTCGCTATTCTCCTATACAGTCTTGAAACAACTAAAGGGACGTTTGGGATGCCGTAATTTTCCGTAATGAAATTCAGTTACGAGGAAATTGGATTCATTTATGAATTCAATTCCTTCGTAATTGAATTCCGTGTTTGGTTAAAAAAAATTTAGCTAGAATTAATATTCATACTTATGCATTTTCTTTAAACCTTTTTAGATTATTTTTTAAATTTTATTATATATATATTTTTTTTAAAAAAAATTAAAAATTAAAAATGATTTTTTTATTTAATTTTTTTTAACTATTTTTTGAACGATTTTGATATATGAAGCATTCAAAATATTTAAATTTGTTAGTTAACTAAAGGACCGTAATTGAATTATAGGGTGTCGTGACGGATTTCAATTACAACGAATATTGTATTTCGAAATTACGTCATAATTGAATTATGAAAAGAACTTCATCCAAACGTCCCTCCGTAATGTAACTGAATTACAATTATGGATGATTACGTCAAAACAAACGAGACCTAAATGTTTTATAACTAAATTCCTTTGAGTATGTTTAGCGCCAAGCGTTTATAAAGATTTAACTTTTTGTTTTGAAAAAAAAGCTTATGTAGAAATAATATATTGAAATAATTGGTTGACGATTTTGTAAAATTTGAGTTTTTCTCTCCAAAAATATTCTTCGTGTATGACCAATTTTTGAAGGCTTTTACCACAGTATTTTCTCAAATCAACGTGATTTTGTCAGATTAATCTTGTATCCTTTGAATCAACGGATTCTAATCTACACTATCCTTTTTAGCCTACAACAAATATTTATTTTGATGTATGAGCTTTTACATTTCTCTACTATCTATAATATTTCCCTAAATGAGAGGTTGAAAATTCAGCAATTTTTTTTTTTTTTTTGTCTTGACTTGGGTTCTAAAAACAATGCCCTGAGAAAGATTCAAACTCAAGGCTATTAGAGCAACAAACAAGATTGATAACCAACTGCACCCAAGTTTGGACATTGATTGGTATGATTAAATATAACCCAACCTATGGTGGCGTTACCTGCCTCAAAACCCCCTCACCCCATCGATACAATCCCCTAGACCCGTCCCAATGGACGTCCTACCTTCACGTCACTAGAAAAATCTTCCATGTCCTCACTTGACGCCATTGGCACCAAGGCGTCACAGGCGCACGTCGGTAGCCCGTGTCTCCGTTGCGACGTGAATGGGGGTGGCTTCGTAGCATGCTGTGAGGGGAGGGGAGGGGGGTTGGGTTATATTTTAATACTCCCTCCGTCACCAATCAAATTTTCTCTTTCCCACTTAAATGTTTTTGATTGGTTGAAAGTTAGGGAAAACAGTTTTTGTTAGACAAACTAAAATAGTATAGTAGACAATAAAAATGGGACAGAGGGAGTAGTTCTTTTAGTGGGTATGAGTTAGTGATGACTTAGTGATGTCTTGTTCTTGTCACGACCTCTTCAGTAACACGTCGGTAAGGAAAGGTATATTGATGGGTTTAGTGATGTGTCATTGTTGTAAGAGGCCTTAACCACACGCCTCCTCGAATGCATTACCGTCCATTTGTATTCTCTTCTAAGATATTGAACAGTTTCTAACTTGTACACTTAGGGGTTGTTTGGTTCGCTGGAATGTGAAGGAATCTGAGGGGATTAAAATCCAATTCCACAACATCCCAGTGTTTGGTTCAAAAAATGGATGGAATTGTATTCCCAAATGATAGAAACTATCCACCAAATGAAGGAATCTCGCATCCATCCAAATATTGATGGAATTGATTTCCAAGGTTGGATGGAATGTGTCTTTCCTTTATACGTTTATACCCACCACCACAATCACCATCATCCATCACCACCACCACCACCACCCACCGCCACCATCGCCACAACCACCACCCGCCGCCCACCACCTACTTCCACCACCACCGCCACCACCACCGACCACCACCACCACCCACCGCCACCGGGTCTGCAAAGAAAAGTTTTTAAACTAATTATTTTTGTGTATGCAAATTGATGCTCATGTTGGATTAGTTAATGACTTCGCTTTTGCTCATCCAAACACTAGGTAGTTAAAAGGCCGTGATAAACACGGCCCATGAAAATTGATTCAAATGGTAACTTCGATAATAACACATGAAGCGACACAAGTAAAATTGGTTTTGAAAGCGGCCCACACCGACCAATTACCCACACCAACAGGTTTGCCCCAAGAACAAGCTGCCATAATGCTTGATAATGAGTCAGCACGACAATTCTCAGCTGCCTTTCCTAAGCATCTTTTTGGTGTCTGCAAAAAAAAGGCAAAATCAGGAAAGTCAAAGTCAACATAGATGGCTTTTTAGAGTCAACATTGTCTTACAAAAACCATAGCTTCTGAAAAGGGTACTTAAAAGTTTAGTTTGTAAATACACATGTAATTTAAAAAAGTCAGTATCGATAACTTTACAGCAAAACCATCAGTAACATGTATACAATGATTAGAACAGTAAGTCTTACAGTTACACTGAATCGGAAGAAGAAAGTAAATCCTACTCGGGAAGGATAAAATATTAGTATATAATTAATAATATCGTACCATTCACTTGTTGATTTCAGCTCCTATAAGTACAACAAGAAGCTTTTCGGTTTCAATCTGAAAGAATTGATATACAAGAATCAATGGTTGTGAAATAAAAGTTACAACCTTTTTATTATGTACAACAACTTCGGCATGTACAAAAACTACATATTTTGACCTATTATGATGAATGTAGAATACGTGAGAAAGATGAGCAAAATCATTTGAAAGGGAGGTTGAACTGCAGTCTACATATTTCCAAATCCAAGTAGAGTGGTTGTTATTCTGCTTCTATAACATCAATAAGATAAGAAGTGTACGAACACCAACATATGTTGTAGGAGTTAATCTAAGTTGGATGTGAATTATAATAAAAGAAACTACGCTGGATACTCATAAGCATGTTGTAAAACTTCCTTATACACAATATTTTTAATTGTTATATTATTAGAGCAAGTGGGGACAAATCCTTTTATAAGAACTTTAATATGCTTAAAACTTTTGCTCTCGAAAGTGCCACATACAATTGACCATGAGAAAAGACGGGTTCTTTTAAATAAACACCAACATAATCAAGTGTTTGACCTTGCGCTTTGTTATGGGTCATTGCAAATCATAATCTAATTGGGAATTGAAATCTCTTGAATGGAACTGTATATTGTTCTCCACTTGGTGGATGTAATGGGATTCTATGGATAAAGACCTCTTTTCCAGAAAATTGTCCAATACTTATCTCTACACGTATAACGTTCTTTTGGAAGCCTTTACAAAGAAGTCTATGGACAAAGCCGTAATAAAGCTCTACCTGTTGGAGGACCAACACTGTCATGTTTGTTTTTACGAGATTCTTGCCTTGAAATAGCTTTTCTTTTATAAGCTCTGTTCTTTTTAAGTCTTTGATCTTTCCATCTTCGAATAGCTCGTCTTCTATATTCTTTTATATTTTCAGATACTAAAGTACTTTCAGCCGTCTCATGATTAATTTGTTTACCTTTAACATTAGCAGACAATAAGTGAGTATACATGTTTACTAACCTAGGAAATGACCATGATAAACATAATCTGCGATAATATGTTTGAACAAACCTTGCATTATAACAAAGAAACTACTTACAAAGTCTAATATTTAATCCTATAAGGAAAACTAAAAAACTTTAAAAGAAAACTGCAAATGTAATAACTTGTTTGGCACGCTTACGATCAAACTCAACCTAAATCGAAGTATTCATAAATAAATAGATCAAAATTGTACCTATAACAGTTAACGGCATTCATATAAAGATGTGGGCTCAACTCTCCAAAATTGGCCTCTTTCTACCGCTACATCATATGAATATCAAACAAATGTAATAACCTTCGAAAAGGTTTCTCTCCTATACGAATGCTCCGCGTTTAAATCTGTGTATTAATCATAATAAATAATCAGTTTATATCTTTAATATGTCGAATGGACCAAGTAAATATAACTGGAAAAGAAAACGAGTTATACAGGTACAAAATTGCCTAAATGTATTTTAACATGCATAACACCTAAATCGGTCAATATAAAGATTAGGTTGATATAAGTTGCGAAAAACAATCAAATGGGCCAGATGACCCGTTTGGGATAAAAACCAGTCTCGACATTACCCATTTAGTGGCCTTAGCCCCTATTTCATCAACTTACTTGGTGGTTATAAACTGAGTTCTTGGGTTCTTATTTCTTCACATTCTTCAATAAAAGTTATAAAATTTATATATTATTAAACATTTCTTGGCAAATAAATATTTAACTCATTATTTATTGCAATGTTGCTTTTTTTATATAATCATATTGGTTTCTAAAATAGGACAAATGTTTGTGCATTACTCTTCCACCAATTATCAAAACCTCGATTTGGGAAAGAAGACGTAATTTCGGTAAATATTTCCATTAACAGCAAGAAAACGAAGAAGGGGAAGCAGGTGAATCCTTCCAATTTGCGATGCGTGAACCCAAAAGAAGAAGCTTAAAGCCCTAATCTGGAAACGAAAAAAGAAGGAAAACCTGCATAAATTGATAGCGAAGAAGAAAAAGAACATGAAATTGAGGCGGTGGAGATGCAATTGAAATTGGAGGAGGGAGCGAGAGGACTGAAGGTGGATATGAAATTGGAAGATGTAGGAGGTGTATTGGTCTGATGCAAAGCGGTGGACGTCAATTGTGATTCGCCGGTAGACGTCATTTTTTCATAGAAGGAGGACAATGACGTGGCCAATGCAATTTCCTATTTGCATATAGATACATGAAACACTTGTGGGGATGATAAATTAATAAAGTTGTAAATTGTACAATTGCATAGAAAAATAAAGTTTCTTTACGTCAAGGAACTAACAAGGAAATGAATTAGGTGTAGGATTTAACTGGAAAAAGGCTATTTAACTTTCAAGGACATCTTTATATGTATGTTTGTGTTCATAACTTCATATTTTGTTGTGTAAATTTCTGTTCATATTTTGAACTGAAATTGATTATAAGATTAAAATATGGTTGTATGATATCTATATTTTGCAGGTGTTTTGTTTACAAAAAAACTGCTCTATACAAGTGTAACATGGTTGCAAAACCATTTGTCCTTACTCATGTTGTTGATAGTGTGAATGACAATTTAAGACTATATTTTTGTTTTTTTTCTTGATTATAGAATAATTGTTTTCTTTTCTTGATCGTGGTTTCAGCTTTTTTTGTATGTTTCCGTTTCACAATAAAACAATATCTTATAGCTGCAATAGAGGCTACATTGATTTTTGAATGTGTTGGCTCTGTCTCAAAGATTCTGGCTTAGTTATTATTGAATCTGATTCTTATTTAGATTCTTCTAGTTGACTAGAGATAGGTTGTGTTTAACTATTTTTGCTTCTTACTTTAATGTTTTATAGTTAATTATTGTTTTATTGCATTGTAAGAGGCTGAAATCTTCTATTTTTTGCTCTCTAATTAACATATATGTATAGCTTGAACCAATGTTTCCTTTAATTTCATCTCAAGTTTATTATTTTATGAGTAATGGTATTTAGGCCTACCATTTAGACCTACTCATAGGCCTACTCATTAGATGAAGACACGTGTCAAAATCAAGGGATAATATTAGGTGAGAGAATTAGTGGAATACACATATCATCCTATCAAGCGGGTAGCCCTATGAGTAAGTATAAATGATAGGACTAAATATCATTTCTCTTATTTTATTAAAGTTAAAAATTCACATCATTCTTGTTTTTATAACATGAGAAGAAAGTCTCATATTTTCTTAAGGGAGTGATTTTTGTACCACATCTTTTAATCTCCACACCACGTATGTTGCTTTATACATATGTACAGTATGCAATAATACTTGTATGATGTGGTATATGCATTAAAATATAAAAATCAATTCTCATATTCTTACATCTTGATACTTGAAACACTTGTATCCTATGACCTTATGAATAGGATTAAGTCATTAAACACATAGTAATGTTACTATTGCTTAGTTACTGATTTAACTTAGACACATCAAGTTTTGTTTTTATTCAGTAGAGATATTGGGCATGGTTTTGTTGTGAATTGGTCGAGATATTTTTCACAACGCCTCGAGATCTTCGACCTGTTAATTTGAACAAGCAAAGTTACTTTTAACAATGTTTGTAAAATTGGGTTGACCTATCTGGTTCAACCGGAACCAGGGGAAGGAGATGGGTCAAAGGTGGCTCGATTTTTGTCCACAATCCACTTGTTTAGGCACGATTACTTAGTATAAAACCCGACGACCTTGAAAAGACCCAATATTTTTTGCCTTAAATGTGTCTTTAACAATACACCCGTTTAAGCCCATCATGTACCCTACTAATGTTAGAGAAAACATGTCACCAAACAACATTTGTTCGCCGAAAAAATATTGTTACACAGGGTACCAGCCGTGGCATCCCGCAGGTGCCCTGCTATTTATTTTAAAGGAAAAGCTTTAAAACAAAAACTTACTTAGACGAGTGCCAAAGGGGGGTTGGCGCCCCTTGTCGGTTTCTTCTTTTTTGCCAAACCGTTGGCATGGGGCGTCATATCTACTTCGTCGGTGAAACTCTTCCCCTAGCCGAAGTTTGGAGAAGAGGAGAAAGGTGGGTCCAAGGTAATTTAATAGGGTATTAGTATATTTTGTATGTGTATGCTTTGTAATGGTGAGGCCCAAAACACTGAAAAGAATATGTATTGATGACATGTGTATGTTAATTGGAGTGTGAGCTGAAATATCGTTAATATGACAAAAACTGATGATGACAGTAGTGTTACTTGTTGTCAGGATCGAATAACTCAATAAGTTATTGAATCACAGATCTACTCAACAATAGATGTTACAACGGATCAACACTATTTGAGCCTCACTATTTGCAATCTTTCTTTTTAGTTTGCCGATAATATTTGATTGCCTTTGAAGCCTGTCACCGAACCTCTTCTGCCTTTTGTTTCTGGACATTGATGTAATGCTTCATGTAGCTCATGGTTCTCCCTTGATTATTCAGTAAATTCAGACAATGTTGTACAGTGGTTTCAAGGTTTTCCTTCCTATCCGTCAATTGAATTGGTTCCATGCTGCCCTCACTCCTTCTAGGTAGATCATCGGGCTGAATTGGTACATTGGCTTTAAGGTTTTCCATCCTATCCTTCAAATCAGTTGTGTTCAATCTACCCTCATCACTGCTTGGTGATGAAATGGGTTGTTTAGATACTCTCTTCTTCCTAGAAGAAGCAGAAGTACCTGCCCTTGTGGTTTCTTGGCACCGGGGTCCTCTAAGTGCTGCCTCAAAAGATGAGTCATCACCCAGAGTTGCCGAGGTCTGGGTCCTAATTATGTTCCTATTGTCTTGTGCACCAACCTTTGTTGCATCAGTAGTAGGAGCCCTTACCTCATGCCCTCTCTCCTCCTTGGAGGACAACTCTTTGAGCCTGGGGTGAGACTCAGTGGGTCCCCTGGTGTCCTTTAAGGAAGTTTTCTTCCTTTTATAAGTTTTGGAAATTTGTTTGGCTTGTGGTTGGTTTACCTCAGAGTGAAGAGTAGCACCCTGAGGTTCTGTTTCATGTACCTAGGACACATTCAAGACATCTATGGGTGAGGTTGATTGAGTGGATGAGTTGGATTCTGTTTGGGCTCTTTTTAGTGATGGAGTGGGTTGGCGTTCAATGGGGTGGCTTGAACCTTCTCCTGTAGTAGGTTGATCATAGATCATGTTTGGAAAAAGTGGTGTAACCTTTCCAGAAAATTTGAACTTCATGTTCATATTTGAGTAAACCTTTTTATTTAGTTCTGGAATGGGAAAAATGTTTTTGGTTTTGATAAGATCAGGGATCTCACAATCAAAAATATGTGCAAGGAATCTTGGATACATTAAAATTTTGAAACAGTCAAGTTTCCAAGCATTTCTTCGAAAATCATTTTTGAAAAATTGAATACTTGATATGTGCACAAGCAGACAACAGCAGATGATGTTGATATGTTGAACTCATTCCAAGTACTCTTCTTTGGTGACATACTTCCATTGGGGAGAAAGAAGACCCTTTTGAAAAGTTTGAATATCAGTTCTTCCCTCATACCCCATTTTTAAAATGTTTTCTATTAAAACTTCATTGGATTATACCTGACTCATCATTCAGTTGAAGATGATTTCTGATAGTTTGTTCTGAGATTAAAATAGTATGTCCATCTATTTTGGATGTAATCTTGATTGTGTTCTGTTCTTCTATTCTTTCAACATTTTCCCAAAATTGAACAAGATGTTGTTCATAGAGTTTGGGATGGACAGTCAGAGCAAATCGTATTGGTGAGTTCTTCAAGAACATCACAATTGGTCTGAAGCTTCTTGTGTCATCTGGATTTCGTAGAAAAGCAAGCATGTTGTGAAACTCAGAGTATTGAAGATCTGTTTTAACGATCAACAGATTTTTCATTGCCATTTTGATGTTTGAGAGTTTGTATTCTGAGAGGTTTTGATCTTGGGAACAATTTCGCAAGTTATTGAATTTGTTACTGGTTCAAGGTTTTAATCGAAATTGCAAAGATTAGAGTTTATCGTAGGGTTTATCGGATCGAGGTTTGGATAATGCTAAACTAATCATATTCAGCTATTTATATTTTTCGACTTATCCTGCAAAATGACCGAAATACCCTTCGAATCATAGCTTAACGGATATTTTCATGGGGTTAGTAAGGTAAAACAGTGAATTTCACAAATAAGGGTCGATCAGTAGTGAATTAAGTATCAGTATAAATCGTCAGTAGTAACTCTCAATTTATACTTATCCTAATTTTCAGAGAAACCCTATCAGTAGTATTTTGTGAATACAACTCATAGTCAGTAATAATGAATAACCAATAATAAAACACACTTTTTATGAAGAGATATTGTACAAAAACTTTACATATGATCTTAATAATGAAATTAATTTATTAAAATCATTCCAATACTGCTAACCAAAAAGCTGAACCTTCCTACATCAAATGCTTTTGTAAAAAGATCTGCTAGTTGATTGTCAGTATGAATTTTCTCTACTTTGATTAATTTCTTTTCATTACAATCCCTTATAAAATGAAATCTTATTTCAATATGTTTGGTTTTTGAGTGTTTTACTGGATTATTCACAATACTAATAGCACTCTGATTATCAATAAAAATACGAGTTTTAAAAATAGAGATACCAAAGTCTAGGAGTTGATTTTGAATCCACATAACTTGAGCACAACAAGCAGATGCAGCTACATCTTCTGCTTCAGCAGTTGATGTTGAGACATGGTTTGCTTCTTGCATTGCCATGACACCAATCTTGATCCAAAGAATTGACATCCACCAGTAGTAGATTTTCTATCTTGACATTCACCACCATAGTCACTATCTGTGTAGGCTACAAGTTCAAATGGTGAGTCATTTGGATACCGAAGACCAAGTGATGGTTTTCCTTTCAAGTATCTGAAGATCCTTTTGACTGCATGTAAGTGAAGTACTTTTGGTTTTGCTTGATACCTGGCACACACACAAACACTATACATAATATCAGGTCTTGATGCAGTTAAATACATTAAAGAACCTATCATTGATCTATATAAATGTTCATCTACATCCTCCCCCTCAACATCAGGATGTAGGTGTTTAAGTGTTTCCATTGGAGTGCTTGCACTTTTACAGTCTTTCATTGCAAATTTCTCCAAGATGTCTTTGACATATTTTGATTGATTAATAAAAATACCGTCTGATCTTTGATTGATTTGAAGTCCAAGGAAGAAGTTCATTGGACCCATTGAGCTCATCTTGAATTTGATCCGCATCAGCTCTTCAAACTCTTTGCACAGTTGATCATTTGTTGATCCAAAGATGATATCATCTACATATATTTGGACCAGTAGTATATCATCTTAGACTTTTCTTGTGAACAGAGTCTTGTCTATTTCTCCTCTCTTGAAATTGTTCTTCAATAAGTATGATGATAATGTATCATACCAAGCTCTTGGTGCCTGATGTAGGCCATATAAAGCTTTGTCTAATTTGTACACATAATCATCATGTTCAGGATCTTCAAATCCTGGAGGTTGACAAACATAGATTTCTTTTCAATCTTCCCATATGAGAATGCACTTTTAACATCCATTTGATAGACTTTTAAGTTCTTGATTGAAGCATATGCCAGAAAGATCCTTATTGCTTCAATTCTTGCAACAGGGACATATACCTCATCATAGTCTATTCCTTCTTCTTGAGTGTATCCTTGGGCTTCAAGTCTGGCTTTATTTTTGATCACTATACCTCTTTCATCTTTCTTGTTTCTAAAGATCCATCTTGTTCCAATGGCCCTTTTTCCTTTTGGTAGAGGTACAAGTGTCCAAACAGCTTGTAATTTGAATTGGAGAAGTTCTTCTTGCATTGCTTCAATCCAATTTGAATCCTTCATGGCTTGTTGAATCTTCATAGGTTCCTTATGTGATAGAAAACAAGCAAATAAACATTCATTAGATATTAGACTTATATTGCAAGTATTTGAATATAGAGTTGAGTTAAACTTGCTTCTGGTCTGCATATTTGAATTCACATCACTTAGAACTAAGTCTAAGGGATTGTTCTTTTTAGTTCTTGAGTTGGAAACTTTATCAGCAACAATTTGACTATCAAGGTATGATTCATTGGATTCAGGGACTTGTGCATCTGTCCAGGTTTCTTCTTGATATTCTGGATTTTCTTGAGTTTCTTCATTGATGCTGGTATCATTAGTAACATGATTGTCATTCAAATCATGTGGTTCATTGTTATTACTGATATCAGTATTGTTTGGTTTCACCATCATCAGTCAGAGTTTCTGTGTTACTACTGGGATCAGTAGTATCTTGTGAGTATGAGTTATTACTGTAGGGTTTCACATGACACTGATCGACCACTTGGGTCAACCTCCTAGTAAACTTGGTTCGACCATATCTGACCAAGAACATGAACTTGTTCTTGACCGGTTAAAACCAACTAGCTGATTTAATCCCTAAATGCGGAACTGAGATTAAACATAATCCTTAAACCCTAAAGGATTGGGATGTTGGAGAACTAGATTAGGTTAACAAGAAAGAAACCTTGTACGAAGAACTCGAACACACACATTTCTTGTGTGTTTGTCGACCATCAACCAAAGAACCCTAGGGTTCTTTGGCCGAAATTCGTCCAAGAGGGAGAAGGGAGAAAAGGGTTTCCCAAAACATACCTTGTTGATTGCTTAAGATAGATCCACTGATGATGAACAAGTCGAGCGATCTTCTAGTTGTTCTAAGCAATGAACTTGGATCTTCAAGACTTGAAGAACACGAAGAACGAAGAACACCAAACTTGGTGTTCTTGGGTGTTCGGCCGAAACCAAAGAGAGGAGGGGCTAGGGTTTCGAATTCTAGGTGTAAAGGGAATGATTGATTAGGTTTAAATGAAACCTTAAGCCTTCTATTTATAATAGAATAAGTTTCATTTAAGTCCTCCTAGTTTAATTAAGATTAATCTCTTTATTAAACTTATCTCTTACACTTTAAACCCTTATAGTTTAACTAGTTTATCATTGTTGCACTTAACTACTAAATGTCTAGTATTAATACACTAATAATTCGGTACCCATATACACGAATTATATACTTGTATTTATACTTTTAATAGTTAATTATATAATAACCTTTATATAATTTATACAACAATATTATCCAATTACTATATGATTTAATAGCTTTAAATCATATCATGGATAATCTATAATTAACACATTGTATATTTACTCAACTAGTAAATGCACAACTACTTGTATTAATTAGTTAGTTAGACTAATCTAGTAATAAGTTAAACTTAACTTAATACTTAACTGATTCATAATGACTATTATGAATCATTCCTCTTCGTAGTATCATTGCTTATCTTGCTCGTATTACATGTACTCACCGGTGTGACCCTTAAGTGTTTCGTAGGCATGGATGTATCATCATAGGTTGACTGATTGTGCACATAATTCCTTCAGACTCCCACTTGTGCAAGTCTGTAACCTTAGTCTTAATGATACGAGCTACAGTGGCCTTCTAGATGGGCATGTAGGTAACCAACCCCATAAAAATAGCTTACGTAACCCAGGTATAGTTTATGAAAAACTCTTTAATAGCGTCTCCTTGTAAAGGACACCCTGTCTTTACTTCTTGGGCAAACTATGTTAGGCTTATCCCTTGCATCACGATATTTGTGATAACGAATACGAGCATGGTAGAAATTATCAACTCCTGTATTCGAAATCAATTTATGACTTCTTGATTCAAACTGCTGTGATAAACGACAAAGAACAGATCAGTTCGTTTGGGCACAGCCGTGCACTTGCCAGTTTCTTATCAAGTCAAAGGACCTATAAATATCTCTCCTAAAGAGGAGGTGCAATTGCCATCTTCTATATTTCGATTTAAAAATACAACTTCCTTTGTACCCAGTATCGCCTCGTATGACAAACGTATTTCAGAATTGTCTGAGTTGAACCAAAGCACATTAGTCATTGTATCCTAAACCAAATACTTCAGGCTTAAGGACAATCCTAGTGAACAATACTTTTGAACTTTTCAACCACGAAGTATTTTCACGGTGGTCAATCCAATATTCGTTGAGCCTCCAACTGAATATCACCGATATTTGGTTTACACAAAACTTGGGTAGCTATCTTCGAAGAACTTTCGAATCTTCCACCAAATATCGTGATGACGTTAACGTCCCATCAAGGTTCCCACCAAGACGAGTAGTCACGGATTTTGTGTCTTCTTGAATAAATAGACTTTTATTCATGGATCTTGTAAAACAAACAAAGTCTGAATAAAAATGATACTAACTCATGTACTATTCCTCACTGGACATAGATACTGAATTATTACTGGATCATTACTTATTCCTTTCGTTCGTGTTGATTACTTAATGATTCTTACAAACTTAATTGTAACTTTATCACTAAACCAATCATTTCTATTAAACTAAAGACATAAGACGAGTATTTAGGAATACTATTACTTTTGCCTTTGCTAGATATTGTTCTTGCAACAATTTAGAACATATTCTAGTCTTGCCTTTTATGTAATTCGGTAAACATAGGAGGATTGGAAATTAACCCCTTGGTTTCTTGAATTCATAAAATTATCCTTGTAACTAAAGCCTCTTTTAGTTACTTGATTTGTAGATATTCTTACTAGTTAAAGAAATTTCCTTAAATGACTATGTTATCCACTGAAGGGTTAACAACTTTATTAGATATGCAATAATTAATCACAAGACTTGTGATCTCGCTATTAGGTTTGAAATAATCTAATCAACGATCATTTCTTTCTCTTAACTCTTTGGCTAACGACTTGGTAAAACCTTGTTGTTAATGTATTACTAACTTACTGAATTCACTAACATCTTTAATGAATTACGATAGTCTTAGCTCCCACTTACTTTTATGGAACTTAAGCATCTCTTAAACTACTACTTTGACCTAGTCAATAACTTGTAGTTTAATCTTTTAAGAATTCTATCAATAATTAAGATCATCCTTTGGATTTGCGAATATCCAACATTCCTGTTTAGGGAATCATGATCTTTATTGATTACTGTATCTAACAAGTATGAAACACTTGAAATGATACTATCAATTCTTAAACACATTAGTACTCTTTTAAGAATCTTTATTTAATGACAAAGTCTTTACTTGGATTTGTCAAATATCCATTATTCCTATTAGGGAATTATGACTTGATTAAATATTGTATTTATTTCAAGTATAAAAGACTTGCAATAATACCTTTTAATTCTTAAATGCTTTAATATAGTTTGTCCCTTTTTAAGAGTCATTTAATGTCTAAGTCATTTTACTTGGATTATACGAATATCCAATTATTCCTGTTAGGGAATCATGAGTTCATTAAATCCTTTACTACAAGTGTACAAGACTTGTAATAATACTCTTAAAGTCTATCTTGATTATATCCAATATAATCATACTATATTAATACTAATACTTTAAAACTTTCTATCAAAAGTAATGACTATTACTTAAGATGTTTTAACTAAGTTCAATAACTCTTGAACCTTATGCTTCCATAAAACTCTTAAATACTTTCATTAGAAAAACTTTCTAATTACTAATATCTAAATACCTTGAGCTATCAAGACATTATTTATACAACAATCAAACAAATATATAAAAAACATGAAATATAAGTAAATCAAAACTTGACTTACAATCTAGTCATAAACCTTGACTAGTGTAATTAGCACACATGCACACAATATAATTCAACCATGGATTCGAAAATTAAAACCAAAATAAAACTTGTTTTAACAAAAATAAAATTATCCAAATAATAAAGTAAAATTGTTAAAAACGAATCCACAAAAATACTGAATTATAAAAACTTGGTACTCGTGGGATCATCACCATCTCATGCCGGTCACTATCACTTTCCATCTCCTCCTGCAATAAACGATTGAAAAAGTTAGATTACTCGTAATGTACTTTACAAGTATCTTATAGTGATTAAGAAGTGTGGTTGTGTTACCTGAGGAACTTGCGTTTCCTCCACTACCACTTGCACCCTTTGAAAAATTCCTTTTCCAATGCCCAGCCTCACCACACTTGAAGCATCGGTTCTCGGTCCTCGCAGTGTTAGGCTTAACCTTCTTGACCTTTTGTTTGACACCTTTACAATTTGGCACTCCTTGGTTAGGATAGGTTTTACCCTTACCATGCCTATCCTCATCGCTGCCATCAGTTATGTGACCCCTTTTAGAATTGGTCTCTATATTCAACTCAACAGCCTCGAGCATTGATTGTAGCTCGGGAATGGAATTATCCATATTACGTTTACTATAGTTGGCTACAAAAGACTTGTAGTCATCAGACAATGAGTTGAGTATCATGTCAATTGCGAACTACAATGGCATGTGGTGACCAAGTCTAGTAAGGTGATCAACGTGCACTTTCATTCTCATGACGTGTGCACCTACTGATGCTCCCTCAGCCATCTTGCAAGAAGAGAACGCCTTACAAGCATAAAACGCTTGTCCTGGTTCGTTTTCTTCATCCTTGGCAGGGGTTCTCAATATGTTTCTTTCTCGGTCAATCCTATCCCTCTCTTGTCTGAGCATGATCTTAAAATCACACTTCCAATTAAGGAAATTTGACCCAGTCTTTTCTTTCTTTCCTAGAAAGAAACGTCGCGAGAGTTTGTTGTAGGTTATCGTTGTGTCTGTTGCTGCCATCTACAAATCAAACCCAGTTTAATTAGTAATCATCAATAAACATTCTCTAAAATATATTATAAACCCATAATTAATATTTTAGGCCTAGGATCCATATACCACATTCTCGCCGCAAGGTTTGGGCACTTCCCGACGAGACATGCTATTTCTGGTAGGTAACTTCCTTACCGATCGTATCAAGACTTGACACGATTCCTAGGGGTCGTAGAATCTTTAGACTTATAACTTATTACAACTTTGTACAATCTAATTGTACATTTCTAAGTTAGTAATAAAGTCTAGTATGTTTATTCTACTCAAGTACTTTTTGGGCCGGGACTCCCGATTATCACCAGAGTAGATCAGACCATCTAAGACTGTGAGATGCTCTGCGCCGGGACTCCCGATTATCACAGAACCTTACGCACCCTAACACTCGCAATGATTTGAATCCATATCTAAGGTTCTTTATCCTTACAATATGAATATCGTTTAACAAGTGAGGTGTTCCATTAGGTGGATAGTACTTAGATCTAAGATTTTCTTGGGTTTGTTTAAGTCTTAAACTAAACTTAAACCTTTATTCCAATCTTAATCCTTGTTTAAAATGTGTGACTTGTGAATTGAAGAGTTCTATAAGACACCTTTTTAAAACTTAAGAACTATTCTTTAAAACTTGCAGTTTCAAGAATTTGCACGATTTTACATGTATAGCTAAAACGAGGTGTACAAAACGTTTTACTAGGTTTTGTGAGAAACCTTATTTCTAATAAAACTTACTTGTTTTATATTACTTGAAAAACTTATAAACTTATGTTAAACTTTTAAAACTTTTATGATTCATGAACTTGAAACATAAACCTAGTTTAACACATCTAGTTTTCCATATGTCTAATAATGAAATTAAACATTTCTTATGACTTATTAGATTCGACCAAGACTTATGTCTTAACGACACACTTACAAACTTTGTGATTTTCTTGTGTAGCTCCCACTAGCTTCAACAACCATGATGAAACTTAAGCTAACACAATCACCGGTTTATACTTGGTGAAACTAATAAACTTATTATATAAAGACTATACATAATAATTCTTGGTTTGTTTAAACTTTTTTTATATTTAACTTGAACTAGTTAAATATAGGTTCTTGTTATTTTCACTTGATCATTATTCTAGTATATTACATGACTTGTAAAATACTTATATTATACTTGTATAATTATCTAGTTATAATAACTTATAACTTTATACATCTTAATATATATAACTTTGTATATTTCTAGTTAATCGTATAATTTCAACGTATACAATTTCTAGTTATAATGAAATCATAACTTTGTACTTTCTAGTTTTAATTATATTTTAACTTATACTATAACTAATTATAATATTATCTTTAATGATCAAAATAACATTACCCTTTTTAATTGTTCCATTTTATCTTGTATTTAATGTATTCGTATATATGTATATTTTATAATAAACTTGTAACATTCTAATAAGAATATTACATCTAGTTTATACATGTGTATTTTAACTTAATCTAATTAAAATACGTATAAACTTATTATATCTTTTAAAATTCAATTTTACCTAATAAATAAAAAATTCCGAAAATTTTAATACATACATATAAATAATTAAATACACCTTGTTAATTTTAGAACTTAAAAATTAACATCCTCTTTATCAATTCCCTAAATTAATTTAGATGAACCCTAATTTTGTTTTTGACCAATCAAAACTAGGGTTTTGACTTTCTTGATCAAAGATATTATTTTAATTAAAAGATTAATTTTAATCAATCCTTTCAAACAATAAACTTTGTTTAAATTCTAAGTAGATTATAACTTTTAATAAATTTATTTAAACTCTGTAAATTAAACCTTATAGACAATAAAACTTTGTCTAAATTACTAGGTTTAAAGAACTAGCTTTTAATAAATCTATCAAAATAATAATTCAACCTTTTAGACATAAACTTGTCTAATTAACTAGGTTTTAGATTATTATCCTAATCAATACCTTTAAACTATTAAACTTAAACTAGTTTAATATTCTAGGGTTCTTTAGGGTTTCGAAATTCTTAAGCCTAGGAAACTTTTCCACCAATTAAACTAGGCTAGTTTAATAAACTAGGTGTCCAAGTATCCTCTAGATTTTCAAAATCTCTAAGGGATTAGGAAAGAATCCTTTTGATCAATTAAACAAATTTTGTTTAATATACTTGATCCTAGGATTTTCCTTGGTCACGAAATCTCTAAGGGATTATGGAAAGAATCCTTTTGATCAATTAAACATATCTTGTTTAATATACTTGATCCTAGGGTTCTTTCTAGGGTTTTCGAAAATTGCTAGGGTTTTCTAGAAACCTTCTTGACCAATTAAACTTAGACTAGTTTAATATTCTTGGTCCTAGGGTTCTTCCCTTTTTCGAAATTTATGAAGAAGAAGAAAAAAACTTGAAACAAAAAAAAACTTAAAATTAAAGTAAACAAACAATCTTTGTTAATTTAGTCTAGATCTCTAAACCAACGCTCTGATACCACTGTAGGGTTTCACATGACACTGATCGACCACTTGGGTCAACCTCCTAGTAAACTTGGTTCGACCATATCTTACCAAGAACATGAACTTGTTGTTGACCGGTTAAAACCAACTAGCTGATTTAATCCCTAAATGTGGAACTGAGATTAAACCTAATCCTTAAACCCTAAAGGATTGGGATGTTGGAGAACTAGATTAGGTTAACAAGAAAGAAACCTTGTACGAAGAACTCGAACACACACATTTCTTGTGTGTTCGTCGACCATCATCCAAAGAACCCTAGGGTTCTTTGGCCGAAATTCGTCCAAGAGGGAGAAGGGAGAAAAGGGTTTCCCAAAACATACCTTGTTGATTGCTAAAGATAGATCCACTGATGATGAACAAATCGAGCGATCTTCTAGTTGATCTAAGCAATTAACTTGGATCTTCAAGACTTGAAGAACACGAAGAACGAAGAACACCAAACTTGGTGTTCTTGGGTGTTCGGCCGAAACCAAAGAGAGGAGGGGCTAGGGTTTCGAATTCTAGGTGTAAAGGGAATGATTGATTAGGTTTAAATGAAACCTTAAGCCTTCTATTTATAATAGAATAAGTTTCATTTAAGTCCTCCTAGTTTAATTAAGATTAATCTCTTAATTAAACTTATCTCTTACATTTTAAACTCTTATAGTTTAACTAGTTTATCATTGTTGCACTTAACTACTAAATGTCTAGTATTAATACACTAATAATTCGGTACCCATATACACGAATTATATACTTGTATTTATACTTTTAATAGTTAATTATATAATAACCTTTATATAATTTATACAACAATATTTACCCAATTACTATATGATTTAATAGCTTTAAATCATATCATGGATAATCTATAATTAACACATTGTATATTTACTCAACTAGTAAATGCACAACTACTTGTATTAATTAGTTAGTTAGACTAATCTTGTAATAAGTTAAACTTAACTTAATACTTAACTGATTCATAATGACTATTATGAATCATTCCTCTTCGTAGTATCATTGCTTATCTTGCTCGTATTACATGTACTCACCGGTGTGACCATTAAGTGCTTCGTAGGCATAGATGTATCATCATAGGTTGACTGACTGTGCAAATAATTCATTCACTTACTGGTATCAAGATTGCTAGGGTTACCAGATTTACTACTGTCCTCAGTATTAACTGTGGGATCAGTATTAACCAGGATATACTTCATTGTATCTTGACTGCCATTGAATGGTGATGATCCTCCTTGTGGACTTTGATTGTTTGTTTCACCTGCATTACAATCATACCTAAAATCAAGTGATTTGGTTAGATTATCAATATTGAATAACCAATCTGGACCATTTCCATGTTCATTCATCAAGTTTTCATTAAAGGATACATCCACACTTTCTTCAATGATCCTCAGCCTTTTGTTGAATACTCTGTATGCTTTGCTTTGAGTTGAGTATCCTAAAGACTCCATCATCTGATTTGCAGTCAAACTTACCAATTTGTTCTCTTGTAATTAAAATTGTACAAGGACAACCAAATGATTTTAAGAAACTTATTAAAGGTTTTCTTTTATTAAAAAGTTCATAAGGTGTTTTAAAATGAGGCTTAACTATTAATACTATGTTTTGAACATAACTGGCAGTATTAACAACTTCAGCCCAAAATGTAATTGGTAATTTTGAGTCTGCAAGCATGGATCTGGCTACTTCAATGATTGTTCTATTTCTCCTTTCAGCTACACCATTTTGTTGGGGAGTTCTAGGTGAGCTGTACTGTCTGTCAATGCCTTTAAGATCACAAAAAATAATTAAATTAGCATTTTTAAATTATGTGCCATTATCACATCTAATGGCTTTCACTTTGGGATCTCTTGTGTTTTCCAGTTTGACTATCAGATTCCTTATGATTTCACTTGTTTCATCTTTGGTACTGAGAAAGAAAACCCAAGTATACCTGGAAAAATCATCAGTAATAACAAGACAATACTTTTTATTTCCAATACTCGTTACATTTGTAGGACCAAATAAGTCCATATGTAAGAGCTGCAAAGGGTCAGAAATAGAATTTATTGCTTTGGACTTATGAGAAGTCTTGTGTTGTTTACCTGTCAGGGTTGCAACACAATGATGATCAGACATGAATTCTTTCTGAGGTATACCAACTACCAAATTCTTTTTGACTAAATTATTCATATTTTTAAAATTTGTGTGATACATCCTTCTATGCCAGAGTTCTGATTCATTGGTGTTTGCCTTGGATATAAAACAGTTGATCTCATTTGAAGAAATAAGTTCTCCCCCTATATCCAGGCAATACACATTGTTTCTCCTTAGGGTTCTTGAAATAACATATTTTTCATCTAAAATAAAGTCAGGAGAAAGAATGATGCACTCTATATCTGTAAAAAGAATTTTGTTCTTTTTATCACATACTTGTGAGACACTCACCAGATTATATTTAAGCTCAGCAACATAAAATACATCATCAAAAGTAATCTTACCATTTGATACTGTACCTTTACCTGTAATCCTACCACCTCTTGGATTTTCACCAAAAGCAACATATCCTCCTTCAAAAGACTTGAAATCTCTAAGAATTTGAAGATTTCCAGTCACGTGCCTAGAGCATCCACTATCAATATGTCATGTTCTTCCTTCTTCATGGATCTGAATGCTCTGCACAAAAAGTAAGTGGATTAGTTAATTTTGGGAACCCAAGCTTGTTTTGTCTTGGGTTCATCTTTTGAAGAATAAGATTTTCGACTAGTGTGAGATTTTGATGTAGGTTTGGTCTTCATATGTTGATTATTACTGTTGTTTAGTTTTACTACTAAGTTGAAGGATTTATGTGCACAGCTAGTCAACCTATGATGATACATCCATGCCTACGAAACACTTAAGGGTCACACCAGTGAGTGCATGTAATACGAGCAAGTTAATGCAATGATACTATGAAGAGGAATGATTCATAATAGTCATTATGAATCAGTTAAGTATTAAGTTAAGTTTAACTTATTACTAGATTAGTTTGACTAACTAGATTAGTTGAGTAAATATATACAATGTGTTAATTAAAGGTTATCCATGATATGATTTAAAGCTATTAAATCATATAGTAATTGGATAATATTGTTGTATGAATTATTTAAAGGTTATTATATAATTAACTACTAAAAGTATAAATACAAGTATATATAATTCGTGTATATGGGTACCGAATTATTAGTGTTTTAATACTAGACATTTAATAGTTAAGTGCAACAATAATAAACTAGTTAAAACTATAAGGGATGGAAGTGTAAAAAGGAAGTTTAATTAAGAAGTTAATCTTAATTAAACTATAAGGGTTTTAGGTGTAAGATCTTCTATTATAAATAGGATGCTTATGACTAAACCCTAGATGTTGATTCCTTGCCTCCTTAATCACGAAAGCCCCTCCTCTCTCTATTTCGGCCGAAGCCTCAAACACAAGAACACAAGTTTGTGTTCTTCGTGTTCTTCGTTCGTTCTTCGTGTTCTTCAAGTCTTGAAGATCCAAGATCGTTGCAAGTGATCATCTAGAGGATCGCTCGTCGTGTTCATCATCAGTGGATCTATCTTAAGCACTAACTAAGGTATGTTTCATGGAACACTCTTCCTCTTCTCCCTCTTGTTCGAAGTCGAACCAAGAACCCTAGGGTTCTTGGTAGTAGTCGACGAACACACACAAGTATGTGTGTGTGTTCGAATTTTTCATACAAGGTTTCTTTCTTGTTAATCTAATCTAGATTTCCAACATCCCAATCCTTTAGGGTTTAAGTATTAGGTTTAATCACACTTCCGCTCTAGGGATTAAATCAGCTAGTCGGTTTAACCGGTAAAGAACAAGTTCATGTTCTTGGTCAGCAAGGTTCGAACCAAGCATGCTAGGAGGTCGATCCTATGGGTCGATCAGGTTATGTGAAACCCTTCAGTGGTATAAGAGCGTTGTTTTAGAGATCTAAACTAGATTAACAAATTTTGTTTGTTTAATTTTTAGTTACAGGTTTTTCTTTTTTCTTTTTTGTTCCAAGTTTCTTTTTCTTCTTGTTAAATTTTCGAAAAAAGGGTAAGAACCCTAGGATCAAGAACATTAAACTTGTTTAGTTTAATTGATCAAAAGGCTTCTTTTTCCTAACCCTAGTAATTTTCGAAATAGTAGAAAGACCCCTAGGATCAAGTATGTTAAACAAGATTTGTTTATTTGATCAAAAGGATTCTTTCCTTTTTCCTCATAGATTTCGTGACCTAGGAAGAACCCTAGGACCAAGTATGTTAAACAAGATTTGTTTAATTGGTCAAAATGATTCTTTCCTAATTACCTTTAGATTTTCGAAATCTAGAAGGTTACTTGGACACCAAGTTTATTAAACTAGCCTAGTTTAATTGGTGGAAAAGTTTCCTAGTCTTGAGATTTTCGAAACCCTAAAGAACCCTAGAACATTAAACTAGTTTGAGTCTAATTGTTTAAAAGTATTAATTAGAATAATAAATCTAAAACCTAGTTAGTTAAACAAGTTTATGTTTAATAGGTTTAATTATTATTTTAATAGATTTATTAAGACTAGTTCTTTAAACCTAGAAGTTTAGACAAAGTTTTTGTCTATAAGGTTTAGATTAAAAAGTTTAAATAAATTTATTAAGGTAATAATCTATCTTAGAATTTAAACAAAGTTTATTGTTTAGATAGGATTGATTAAAATTAATATTTTAATAAAATAATGTCTTTGATCAAGAAAGTCAAAACCCTAGTTTTGATTGATCAAGAACAAGATTAGGGTTTAAGTAATTATTAATAGGGAATTAATAAGATTAAAAGAAATGTTAATTTTTTAAAGTTCTAAAATTAACAAGATGTATTTATTTATTTATATATATGTATTAAATTTTTTGGAATTTTTAAATATTTAAAGAAATTGAATTTTAAAAGATATAATAAGTTTATACGTATTTTAATTAGATTATGTTAAAATGCATACGTATAAATTAGATGTAATATTCTTATTAGAATGTTACAAGTTTATTGTAAAAATATACATATATATGAATATATATTAAATACAAGAAAAAATGAAACAATTAAAAAATAATGTTATTTTTTATCTTTAAAGAATATTAGTATAATTAGTTATTGTATAAGTTATTATATAATTAAAACTAGAAAGTACAAAGTTATGATTTTATTATAACTAGAAATTGTACAAGTTGAAATTATATGATTAACTAGAAATATACAAACTAATATAAGGTGTATAAATTTATAAGGTATTATAACTAGATAATTATACAAGTATAATATAAGTATTTTACAAGTCTTGTAATATACTAGATTAATGATCAAGTAAAAAATAACAAGAAAAACTTTATATCCTATATTTAACTAGTTCAAGTTAAATATAAGAAAGGTTTAAACAAACTAAGTGTTATTATATATAGTTTTTATATAATAAGTTTATTAGTTTCACCAAGTATAGGCGGGTGATTGTGTTTGCTTAAGTTCCATCATGGTTGTTGGAGCTAGTGGGAGCTACACAAGAAAATCACAAAGTTTATAAGTATGTCGTTAAGACATAAGTTTTGGTCGAATCTAGTAAGTCGAAACAAATGTTTAATTTCACTATTAGACATATGAAAAGCTAGGTGTGTTAAACTAAGTTTAGGTTTCAAGTTCATGAATCATAAAAGAATTTAAAAGTTTAACATAAGTTTTAAGTTTTTTTTCCAAGTAAGATAAAACAAGTAAGTCTTATCATAGATAAGGTTTTTCACAAAACCTAGTAAAACGTTTTGTGCACCTCGTTTTAGGTATATGTAAATCGTGCAAATTCTTGAAACTATAAGTTTTAAAGAATAGTTCTTAAGTTTTAAAAAGGTGTCTTGTCGAATTCCTAAATTCACTAGTCACACATTTTAAACAAGGATTAAGATTGGAATAAAGGTTTAAGTTTAGTTTTAAGACTTAAACAAACCTAAGAAAATCTTAGATCTAAGTACTATCCACCTAATGGAACACCTCACTTGTTAAACGATATTCATATTGTAAGGATAAAGAACTTTGCGAGTGTTAGGGTGCGTAAGGTTCTGGGATAATCGGGAGTCCCGGCGCAGAGCATCGCACTGTCTTAGATGGTCTGATCTACTTTGGTGATAATCGGGTGTCCCGGCCCAAAAAGTACTTGAGTAGAATAAACATACTAGACTTTATTACTAACATAGAAATGTACAATTAGATTGTACAAGGTTGTAATAAATTATAAGTCTAAAGATTCTACGACCCCTAGGAATCGTGTCAAGTCTTGATATGACCGGTAAGGATGTTACCTACCAGAAACAACATGTCTCGTCGGGAAGTGCCCAAACCTTGCGGCGAGAATGTGATATATGGATCCTAGGCCTAAAATATTAATTATGGGTTTATAATATATTTTAGAGAATGTTTATTGATGATTACTAATTAAACTGGGTTTGATTTGTAGATGGCAGCAACAAACACAATCGCGACAACAAGTACCAACAATCTCTCACTTCGCTCAATCCTCGAAAAGGACAAGTTGACTGGGTCAAACATTCTCAACTGGGAGCGCAATCTTCGCATTGTGCTCAGGCATGAGAGAAAGTCGTATGTCTTGGAGAGAGCAGTACCAAATGTCCCTGGTGTTAATGCCAGAGCTGAAACGAGGCAAGCTTATGATAAGCATGTCAATGATGCACTTGATGTGACCTGTCTAATGCTCGCCACCGTGAGTCCTGAGTTACAAGCGGGACTTATGATTGTGCATGCATTTGAGATGATCCAGCAACTTAGGGATTCATTTCAAGAGCAAGCTCGCACTGAGAGGTTTGACATCAATAGAGTCTTCAACTCTTGCAAGATGGTCAAAGGAACGTCGGTGAGTGCCCACATCATGAAAATGAAAGGGCACATGGATCACCTCGCTAGACTTGGTCACCCCATACCGTTGCAAATGGCAACAGACACTATACTTAACTCGTTGTCTGATGACTTTTGTGGTCAACTACAACATGCATAATATGGAGAAATCCGTTGCTGAGCTACATTCCATGCTCAAGACAGTTGAGTTGAGTTTGGGGACCAAATCTAAAGACGTTCTCGTGATCAGTAATGGCGGTGGCGGTGGAAAGAAGAGAAAAGGGCATGGTGGTAAAGGAAAGGGTAAAACCTATCCTAACCAAGGAGGGTCAAATGGTAAAGGTGTCAAACAAAAGGTCAAGAAGGTTAAGCCTAACACTACGAGAACAGAGAATTGGTGCTTCAAGTATGGTGAAGCTGGGCATTGGAAAAGGAATTGTCCAAAGGGTGCAAGTGGTGTTAGGTCACAACAACCCTGGATTACTTATATAATTGATGTTATAATTAGACTTAAGACAATTAAAGTGATGAACACAGTATTAGAGTCAAATGTGTAATTCCACTAAGTGTGGTATGCTGCGGAATAGCAATACCACTAAAAAATTACAAAGATGTTATCGTGTAAAGTAAATTAGTGAGTACTCCTTTGCAAGATGATCTTTATTTATAATGGTATAGAGATCTTACATAATGGGCAAATGAGTAACCGAAGGACTGAACTAGGAAAATGACTAAGATCAAGGGATTTGATCTTAGTCCGTTACAAGACTGACTATAACTCAGTCCTTCTACTCAGTATTGGATTTCCAATACTGAGTGTTGATACTGAGTGGCCAATACTGGCCAAACTCAGTATCACTCCTAAACTTAGCTATATAAATCTACTATTTATAATAAACTAGTCTAGGTTGTTTTGTTATCCTAAGATTCCAAAGGGGTAAGGCTTTTTGCCTTAACAATCTCCCCCTATCTAATGATAACAAAACAATTACAAAGAGAATATTAATAAAACAAAAACATCAGGCAACATAGTCTTCTTTTTCACTGTTTGTTGATTGATTAAAACTCATAGAAGACTTCTTTCTTTATGTGGATGAACTCTTCTCTTTTCTTCACTTCATCCTGCCTGTTATTCAGCACAACAACAATCTTCTTTCTGAACCAGGAGTCCTCCTTCTTGGTTATCATCCATTTCAAGCCCACCAGATGACTAATAGGGGCCTTTGGCAGATCTGCTTCAGTAATGAAGCATTCCCTATCTTCTGAGTCGGTATACACATATCCAGAGGTTGGATATATGGTGCTCTTTTGATCCTGAAATATTAAGTTATGGGGAACAGAGTATGAGTTAAAGATCCTGAAAGTATTAAGGCACTCATGCTTGTTGTTCTTCACAGCCTCAGTCATCACACTGAGTGCCCTGTAGTCTGCTTGGTACAAGATGCCTTGTTCAAAGCATACAGCAGAGACAGCCCAGATTTCATCCATCATTACTTGGGCTTCTGAGTATCTTGAAGGTAACTCCTTAATTAATCTGGCAATCTTGACCCAGTCTTGGAGTCCCATGTTCTGAATGTCATGAAGAAAGGTCTTCATGGGAGGACTGACTGGTCCAGTGCAGAATGCAACTATGGACTTATCAATAGTTTTGACTTTGATTTTGTTGACATATAAGTTCAGCCAGCGTATCTCCTTCACATTTGGGAATAACCTATTCCTTAGCATACTCATTCTGGTCTCCCTATACCTTGCTCTTTGAGCAACAATGTTCCAGTATTGTTGAAGAAGTTCATCTCCTGTTCTTCTTGTGGTGTGAGATTTCCTTGGAACATCTGCATCAGACTCAGTGTCAGGATCTTCTTCCATAATATGAAAGAATCTCTGAGCCTCAATCTCATCCTCAGCATCACTCTTTTCCTCAGTATACTGAACAGATCTTCTTGGTCTAGAAGTCAGAGGAGCTGGATCTGGTTCTTCACTTGATTCTGAGGACATAACCACTTTTGACATTCTTCAGGTTATTGGTCTTCTAGGAACTCTAGAAGGTCCTTCATCTTGAGGAGAAATTGGTTTTCTTGGAGGCTCTTCATCATCTGAGGATGATGATGAAGAGCTTTCATTGTGTGCCACATCCAGTGCAAAGTTTAGAAAGTTTTGAGATGGCACTGGATGTTCTTCATCATCATCAGCAATAGGCCATACAAAAGGCCTATAAACTATAATCTGCAAGTTGTTTGGTTCTTGAGCAGGAGGCTCAGTATCAACTTGATGTGGTTGATCAGTTTCAGTCTCCCCCTGAGCAGATGGCTCAGATAACTCTTCAAGTAATTCCAGAACTGACCTTCCTCTTTGTCTTCTGCTTTCATACTGAAACCTGAGTGGTTCAGTATGAGGAGTTTGCTGATGTTGTTGTTGTTGTTGTTGCTGTGGAGGTTGATCTTCATCTAATTTTCTTCTTTTCTCCCCCTGAGCAGATGGCTCAGGTTGATCAACCTCTTCTTCTCTTTGTCTCTTCTCCCCCTTATTGTTATCATTTGATAGGGAGGGAAGAGGTTTAGTATCACCACCTATGTCCCCTTGTTGATCATTAGGAGTAGGAGAGGGCATAGGTTCAGTAGCAGCATCATGTTCACCCTCAGTATTAGCATGGGAGGGTGATCTTCTAGGCTCAGTATCAGGGCCTTCTTCATCATTGTTACCACCAAGTGGAGACTGTGGAGGTGGTGGAGGCTATTGTTGTTGTTGAAGGAGTGCGACCGACTGTTTTAATGAGTCTATCTCATTACTCATTGCATCCATCCTGGCCAGAATATTATTCTGAGTGTTCTGCATGGCCAGGATTTGGTTGAGAATTGTTTGTAGAGCCCCTTGCACTTCCTGAGACTGAGTGGCTTGTGCTCTATGACCCTGCACAGATGGTGCTAAAGAAAACAAAAGGTAAACTGGTTAGAATGAAAGGTTTATCAAATAGAATTGCGGTGTTGTTAAATCGCTCGAGGAGATACAATCAATGCTCGAGTGATAGGATAATGCTTCAAGTAAGTTACGATGTGACTGAATTCAGGACAAGCCCACGCCTTAGGAATGTTGAAATTAGCTGTTATGTTATTCCTCGCAAATTTGGGTAATTCGCCCTTACGAAACTGAGTCGCCGGTGCAGCCTCTGGTGCAAAGAATCTGTAATTTGCCATCTACGATTTTGATTAACTAATTGTTTGCAAAGAGAAAGTAGAATCATTAATCGCAGAGAGAATTGAGAGAGAAGGTATGAAATAACTGTTAGAAAATTTTAAAGAAATAAAAGAAACGGTTATTTATACTTTAATTAGAGAAAATTACGGTATTGGGAAGTAAAACCGGCTGATTTGACAGCCTTATCCTGTTCCAACGGTAACTTTCTTATTAAGAAAGGTTACCGTTGGGGAGTGTGAAGATTAAAAGTAAAGGTTACCACTCCGGGACTGCAATACCGAGTTTTTTTTTTTTTTAAAAAAAAAAATTTAAAAATTATAAAAAACATTTAATTTAATCTATAAATTAATAAAAAATAAAAAATTATTAAAATTTAATAAATCAGACGGGTGATACTGAGTGGGTCAGTATTGAAACCAATACTGAGAGGTCGGTATCAGAAAAATTTAAGGAAAATTAAGGATTCAGCATACCCAATTGCCCTAGTAAGTACATAAACCTTTCCTCAGAGAGAGGTTTAGTAAAAACATCGGCCAATTGGTCATCTGTAGGAACGAAATCTACCTCAACCTTACCCTTTTTAACATTATCTCTAATAAAGTGGTGTCTGATATCAATGTGCTTAGTTCTTGAGTGATGGACTAGGTTCTCAGTGATAGCAATAGCACTCTTGTTATCACAGTGAATAGGTGTCTTCTGGAAATTGAACCCATAGCCCATTAGTTGATATGGATCCATAAGAGTTGAGCAAAACAACTTCCTGCAGCAACATATTCTACTTCTGCAGTGGAAGTTGCTACTGAATTTTGTTTCTTGGATGACCAACCAACTAGTCTACCACCGAGGAATTGACATCCTCCACTTGTACTTTTCCTGTCCAATCTACAGCCTGCAAAATCTGCATCTGTATACCTTTCAAGATCAAAGTTTGAGTCCTTGGGATACCAAAGACCCATGTTAGGAGTACCTGAAAGATATCTAAAAATGCGCTTAACAACTTTCATATGTGATTCTTTAGGATCAGCCTAATACCGAGCACACAAACAAGTTGCAAACATGATATCAGGCCTGCTAGCTGTTAAGTAAAGTAAAGAACCAATCACACATTGACTTGTCAGTGGAGCCAAAGATAATATCATCTACATATATTTGAATAAGTAAGATGTCAGAACCTTTCCTTTTTGAAAATAATGTTTTGTCAAATTTATTTACAATTAAGTACTCAGACAAGGTATCATACCAGGCTCTTAGAGCTTGTTTGAGCCCATATAAAGCTTTATCAAGCTTGAAAACATAATTAGGAAATTTAGGGTCAACAAAACCTGGTGGTTGTTTAACATAAACTTCCTCTTGTAGTTTTCCATTGAGGAAGGCACTCTTGACATCCATCTGATAAACTTTGAAGTTCTTGAAAGCTGCATATGCAAGATACAGCCTAATAGCTTCAATTCTTGCAACTGGTGCAAAAGTTTCATCATAGTCAATGCCTTCTTCTTTCCTGTAACCCTGAGCAACCAGTCTAGCTTTGTTTCTAATGACAACACCATCCTTGTCCATCTTGTTTCTGAACATCCACTTAGTACCAATAATAGTTTTGCCAGCAGGAGGTGGTACTAAGTTCCAAACTTTGTTTCTTTCAAACTCTGTCAGTTCTTCTTGCATAGCTTCTACCCAGTCTTCATCTAATAAAGTTTCATCAGCTTTCTTTGGTTCCATGGTAGATAAGAAGCTTGAAAAGAAACAAAAGTTTGCAGTTGCTTGGGGTTCAAACTCTAGCTTTCTTCTTGTTTGGACACCTTGTTAAATAGGACCAATAATATTTGAATGTGGATGATCTCTGTGTTCCGTTAGATTATTTTCCAAGGAAGCATTTGAAGCAAGGTCAACAGTATCTTGTTGCACTGATGTGTTGTCTGCCTGATACTGAGCTGAATTCTGGTCAGTATTAGACAATTAAGGTTGTTGTTCTTCTTGATTTTGCAGATCTGAGGTGGATTCTTGAAAGATACTGGAGGATTCACCTTCTTCATCGGTGGAGTTGTTAAGATCAAGTATCGGGAACTCAGTATTAGGGTTCTCAGATATGGGAACCTCAGAATTTGATGCAGTAGAGTTAGACTGAGTTCTTTCTTGATCAGTTTCACTCATACCATGATCAACATAGTATGGGTGAGACTTGGGCTGTTCAGCAATTGAGTTTTCTGGATTGCATAGAATTTCTATGCCACTGATGTCTTCTTTTGCCGAATTAGAATGCTCATTCTGATCTTCATCAAACGTGACATGAATGGATTCTACAATCATCTTAGTTGAGATGATATACACTCTGAAGGCTTTAGAGTGTGGAGAGTAGCCCATGAATCATTTGCTTTGGGAGCAAAACTGTTGAGATTTTGTTTAGTACTGAGTACCAAACATTTATTCCCAAAGATGTGGAAGAACTCCACATTAGGAACCTTGCCATTGTATAACTCATAAGGAGCCTTTTGACGTCTCTGGACTATTGTAGCTCTGTTCTGAGTAAAATTTGCACAGTTGACAGCTTCTGCACAGAAGCTCAGTGCCAGTCCAGCATGGCATAACAAAGTTCTTGCAGCTTCAATTAATGTTCTATTCTTTCTTTCTACAACACCATTTTGTTGTGGTGTGTATGCTGCAGAGAAGTTTTGAACGATTCCTTTTTCTTCACATAAATCTGCTAATACTGAGTTCTTAAACTCAGTACCATGGTCACTTCTTAGTTGCTTGACCTTATAGCCTTTCTGTAGTTCTTCTCTTTTGATAAAGGCAATGATTTCTGTTGTTGCATCTGATTTAGTCTTGAGAAAGATGACCCAAGTATATCTTGAGAATTCATCAACCAAGACTAAAGTATAGATCTTTTTGGCCAATGATGGTGTGCTGATGGGGCCAAAAAGATCCATATGTATCATTGTAAGAGGTTCATTAATGGAATGATTGACCTTTGACTTGAATGAACTCTTCTTCTGCTTGCCCATTTCACATGCTGAGCATAACTTATCTTTTCAATAAGTAATAGTGGGCAACCCTCTGACCAGTTTCTTCATACTGAGCTCATTTATATTTCTGAAATTTATATGAGAGAGCTTCTTGTGCCACAACCAGTTCAGTTCTGGTTTGACCTTAGAAAGCAGGCAAACTCGAATAGTAGGGTCTATTTCAGATAGGTTGACCACATAGATATCTTTTTTTCTTCTAGCAATGAGTACAGGTTGCCCTTTTATCATTGTAGATGATTCCTGCAACCTTCCTGAAACGAGCTTCGTTGTCATCATCACACATCTGACTGACACTGAGCAGATTGTGTTTAAGACCCTCTACATAGGCAACTCTTTTAAACGTTATGTTGCCTGCCTTGATTACTCCATACCCTCTTGTTTTTCCAATTGAATCATCTCCAAACTTGACAGAAGGACCCTTTTCTGGTGTATAATTTAGAAGGTATTCCATACTGCCAGTCATGTGTCTTGAGCAGCCACTATCTAAGTACCATTTTCTGTCACCCTGCACAAGACACAAAAATAAGGATTAGTTCCTTTTAGGAACCCATTTTTGAATGGGACCTTTGGTAGGAGAAATAGGGGTAGACTTGATCTCTTTTGCTGGAGAGGTCAGTATCACTTCAGGAGAAACCTTGGAGGTTTTCTTTGGTGATACTGACTTGGTTTCTCTCTTTTTCTTTGGTACTGAGTACCTAGGATTTGAGAGATCAGTCCAGCATTCATCTCCTTTATGTCCAGTATGATGACATCTATAACATTTTCTAGGTCTGTTTCTGAACATATTTTCATAGGGAATTTTAGAAAATTGTTTGACTTTTGGTTGATCAGTATGAGTAAGTTTAGCAAACGTTTGACTTAAAACTTTGATCTGATCACCAATAGATTTTAAAATGTTATTTTTGTCATTTTTTATTGGTGTTTTAATGTTATGTTTGACTGGTTTAGAAGGAGATGGATCTGGTGTCTTCTTTTAATTTGGCAGAGAAGTCTTTTTAATATTAGACATCATGTTTTTGCCACTTGAAGATCCTATTGAAGTTGATTTCTGGTTATCATGTTTTAGAATGACAACTTTAACAGGTTCTTTAGATTCTTGAGTAGTTGACTTTTCTGTTCCTGAAACCTCAGTATTAGATAGAACATTTTGAGTAGAAGTAGAAGTGGTTTTGTTTTCATTATATATCTCAAAAGTTGTTGTGTTAAATAATAATTCAAAAGGAGGAACAGCAGATGTATCATACTGAACAACTTCAAGGTCAGTATCAAGAATTTCTTTTTCAGGAAATTCAATACTGAGCTCTTGTAGTTCAGTATAACACTTAGAACAGATGGAAGGACCAATTGGTTTTTCAAAAAGAATTTTATCCTCGTCATCTGACTCAGTTTGACATCCAACTTCACAAAAAGTTTTTGCTTTTACAAACTGAATAGGGTTCATATCAGAAAATTCTTCAAATAAATCTGCAAAATTATTTCTATTTTTTAACTGAGGATCAACACCAAGTGCAGCCCTCACATTTTCTGGAAATTGTTGATTTAGACATTTATTTAATTTAATAGATTCATATCCCCAAGATTTACACTGGTTTTCAAATTTTTCTTTTTCTAATTTGTGTAAATGAGCTTTATCAGCTAATCTTTGGTTAATGTCTTGTAAGTTTAAAAAATTTAGTTCTAAATCTTTAAATTTTGCTAATTTATCTTAGTGTTCATTATTTACCCTTTCAAGTTCAAGAATTGTTAATTTTAAAGCTTTTTCTCTCTGTACTAAAGTTTTAAGATCAACAATCATATACTCAAAAATCTTTTTTTTTTTCATTCACTGAATAAGTTTGAAAGGAACTCACCTTGTACAACTGAGTGGAATCCCAATCAGTATGAACACTCATCCTCTCAGCTTCTTTGATATCCTTTTCAAAGGAGCTCTTTAAATCATCTTCAGTGAAAGCCATAAAGGCTTTGTTTTCAACCTCTTCCTCATAATCACTAAGCTCTTCATCCATCCAAGCTTCAGAGTAAAGTGCTTGATGAGGTGCTCCATTCCCTGCTGCATTCTTGCCCTTGCTCCAGTTCTTTAGCTTGACATACTTGTCTCTATACCGTTTAGCTCGGTATGCAATCTTGTCATTCTGATCAGTTTCAGTTGACTTAGTATGACAATTAGCAACAATGTGCCCAGGCTTTCCACACCTATAGCAAAGACCTGATCTTGGGTCAGTATTGGAAGAGCTAACACCAAGCCTCTTCTATTTCAACTGATCCAGCTTCATAGACATAAGAGCCATTTGGGTTTCAAGCTCTTCTGCCTCAGCATCAGCAAGATCAACTTCTGGTTCTTCAGGCTCAGTCACAGTATATGCCTGTTGCACAACTAGAGTCATGCCAGTGGAAGACTTGTCAGTTTTCTTCCAGCTGATCAGTCTTGCAGCATTATTCTCCTCATGATTCAACATTAGACCATACAAAGTTTGAAGAGTGTATGCCTCAATGTTGTTAGCAGCATTGACAGAATTTGTCATATCAAGAAACTGTTGAGGAAGACTATCTAAGAACTTTTGAACAAGCTCTCCTTCCTCCTTTAAAATGCCTACACTGATTAAATCATGGATAACAGTATTGAACCTGTTATAGAGAGTGGTGATGTCTTCGTTTGGACTTGAGAAGAAATTTTCATACTTCCTTCTCATGTTGCTTTTCCTCTGCAACTTCACCTTCGGTGTGCCTTCATAGGTGACCGATAGGCTATCCCACATAGCCTTTGTTGTTGGCAATTTCATAATTGCATTAAGTATTTCTTTGGTAACAGCATTACCAATCACCCCCTTTGCTCTGGAGTCTAAACTGTATAACTGACGGTCAGTATCAGTCCAGGTGCGTTTCAGTTTAGGAACTGTTCTTGTGCTCTCAGGAGCATTATCAGTAGCAGCAACGGGTTCCACATTTTGTAGAATGATAGGACCATCATTCAGCACAGTGAGCATCTCATGATGAATAGATTCAAGATACCACTGAGCTTTAAGCTTCCATTGATGGAAGTCTTTTCCATCAAAGATGGGCACTCCCTTTCCAGACATAACAGGTGCAATAATTGTAGACATTTTGGATTTTTAAGTGTTTGAGGGATAGATACAAGGAATGGCTGCCAGGGTAATAGATCGACTAAATAAGGATTTATTTAGCCTGCTCTGATACCAGTTGTTAGGTCACAACAACCCTGGATTACTTATATAATTGATGTTAAATTAGACTTAAGACACTTAAAGTGATGAACACAGTATTAGAGTCAAATGTGTAATTCCACTAAGTGTGGTATGCTGCGGAATAGCAATACCACTAATCAATTACAAAGATGTTATCGTGTAAAGTAAATTGGTGAGTACTCCTTTGCAAGATGATCTCTATTTATAATGGTATAGAGATCTTACATAATGGGCAAAGGAGTAACAGAAGAAATAAACTAGGAAAATGACTAAGATCAAGGGATTTGATCTTAGTCCGTTACAAGACTGACTATAACTCAGTCCTTCTACTCAGTATTGGATTTCCAATACTGAGTGTTGATACTGAGTGGCCAATACTGGCCAAACTCAGTATCACTTCTAAACTTAGCTATTTAAATCTACTATTTATACTAAGCTAGTCTAGGTTGTTTTGTTATCCTAAGATTCCAAAGGGGTAAGGCTTTTTGCCTTAACAAGTGGTGGTGGAGGAAACGCAAGTTCCTCAGGTAACACAACCACACTTCTTAATCACTCTAAGATACTTGTAAAGTATATTACAAGTAATTTAACTTTTGCAATCGTTTATTGCAGGAGGAGATGGAAAGTGATCCGGCATGAGATGGTGATGATCCCACTAGCACCAAGTTTTTTATAATTCAGTATTTCTTGGATTCAGTAAAACAATTTTATTTTATTGTTTGGATAATTTTATTTTATGTTAAAACAAGATTTTCTTTGGTTTTAATTAATTTCGAATCCATGGTTGAATTATATTGTGTGCATGTGTGATGATTACACTAGTCAAGGTTTATGACTAGATTGTATGTCAAGTTTTGACTTGTAATAAATTGTATTAAAGTATTTAAGAATTAAAAGGTATTATTTCAAGTCTTTTATACTTGTAATAAATACATTATTTAATCAAGTCATAATTCCCTTATAGGAATAATGGATATTTGAGAAATCCAAGAATTGACATTGGCATTAATTAAAGTTCTTAAAAGAATACTAATATGTTTAAGAATTGAAAGTATCGTTTCAAGTGTTTTATACTTGTTAGACATAGTAATCAATAAAGATCATGATTCCCTAAACAGGAATGTTGGATATTCGCAAGTCCAAAAATGATCTTAATTAATAATAGAATTCTTAAAAGATTAAACTACAAGTTATTGACTAGGTCAAGGTAGTTTAAGAGATGATTAAATTCCATAAAAGTAAGTGGGAGCTAAGACTAACGTAATTCATTAAAGATGTTAATGAATTTAGTAAGACATTAACAACAAGGTTTTACCAAGTCGTTAGCCAAAGAGTTAAGAGAAAATAAATGATCATTGATTAGATTATTGCAATCCTAATAGTGTGATCACAAGTCTTGTGATTAATTATTGCATATCTAATAGGTTGTTCACACTCTAGTGGATAACATAATCATTTAAGGAAATTTCTTTAACTAGTGAAGATATATCTACAAACCAAGTAACTAATTAAAAGAGGCTTTAGTTACAAGGAGAATTTTATGAATTCAAGAAACTAAGGAGTTAATTTTCAATCCTCCTATGTTTACCAAATTGCATAAAAGGCAAGACTAGAAAATGTTCTAAATGTTGCATGAACAATATCTAGCAAAGAAAAAAGTAATAGTATTCCTAAAATACTCGTCTTATGTCTTTAGTTTAATAGAAATGATTGGTTTAGTGATAAAGTTACAATTAAAGTTGTAAGAATCATTAAGTAATCAACACGAATAAAAGGAATAAGTAATGATCCAGTAATAATACGGTATCTATGTCCAGTGAGGAATAATACTTGAGTTAGAATCATTTTTATTCAGACATTGTATGTTTTACAATATCCATGAATAAAAGTCCTTTTATTCAAAAGGTATAAATCCGTGACTACTCGTCTTGGTGGGAACCTTGATGGGACGTTAACGTCATCGCGATATTTGGTGGTAGATTCGAAGTTCTTCGAAGATAGCTACACAAGTTTTGTGTAAACCAAATATCGGTGATATTCTATTGGAGTCTCAACGAATATTGGATTGACCACCATGACAATACTTCGTGGTTGAAAAGTTCAAAAGTATTGTTCACTAGGATTGTCCTTAAGCCTGAGGTATTTGGTTTAGGATACAATGACTAATGTGCTTTGGTTAATCTTAGACAATTCTGAAATATGTTTGTCATACGAGGCGATACTGGGTACAAAGGAAGTTGTATTTTAAATCGAAATATAACAAGATGGTAATTGCACATCCTTTTAAGGAGAGATATTTATAGGTCCTTTGAAATGTTGAGAAACTGACAAGTGCACGGCCGTGCCCAAACGAACTGATTTGTTCTTTGTCGTTTATCACAGTAGTTTGAATCAAGAAGTCATGAAATGATTTATGTGCACTTAAGGATTTATGTGCACAGCATTACCAATCACCCCCTTTGCTCTGGAGTCTAAACTGTATAACTGACGGTCAGTATCAGTCCAGGTGCGTTTCAGTTTAGGAACTGTTCTTGTGCTCTCAGGAGCATTATCAGTAGCAGCAACGGGTTCCACATTTTGTAGAATGATAGGACCATCATTCAGCACAGTGAGCATCTCATGATGAATAGATTCAAGATACCACTGAGCTTTAAGCTTCCATTGATGGAAGTCTTTTCTATCAAAGATGGGCACTCCCTTTCCAGACATAACAGGTGCAATAATTGTAGACATTTTGGATTTTTAAGTGTTTGAGGGATAGATACAAGGAATGGCTGCCAGGGTAATAGATCGACTAAATAAGGATTTATTTAGCCTGCTCTGATACCAGTTGTTAGGTCACAACAACCCTGGATTACTTATATAATTGATGTTAAATTAGACTTAAGACACTTAAAGTGATGAACACAGTATTAGAGTCAAATGTGTAATTCCACTAAGTGTGGTATGCTGCGGAATAGCAATATCACTAATCAATTACAAAGATGTTATCGTGTAAAGTAAATTGGTGAGTACTCCTTTGCAAGATGATCTCTATTTATAATGGTATAGAGATCTTACATAATGGGCAAAGGAGTAACAGAAGAAATAAACTAGGAAAATGACTAAGATCAAGGGATTTGATCTTAGTCCGTTACAAGACTGACTATAACTCAGTCCTTCTACTCAGTATTGGATTTCCAATACTGAGTGTTGATACTGAGTGGCCAATACTGGCCAAACTCAGTATCACTTCTAAACTTAGCTATTTAAATCTACTATTTATACTAAGCTAGTCTAGGTTGTTTTGTTATCCTAAGATTCCAAAGGGGTAAGGCTTTTTGCCTTAACAAGTGGTGGTGGAGGAAACGCAAGTTCCTCAGGTAACACAACCACACTTCTTAATCACTCTAAGATACTTGTAAAGTATATTACAAGTAATTTAACTTTTGCAATCGTTTATTGCAGGAGGAGATGGAAAGTGATCCGGCATGAGATGGTGATGATCCCACTAGCACCAAGTTTTTTATAATTCAGTATTTCTTGGATTCAGTAAAACAATTTTATTTTATTGTTTGGATAATTTTATTTTATGTTAAAACAAGATTTTCTTTGGTTTTAATTAATTTCGAATCCATGGTTGAATTATATTGTGTGCATGTGTGATGATTACACTAGTCAAGGTTTATGACTAGATTGTATGTCAAGTTTTGACTTGTAATAAATTGTATTAAAGTATTTAAGAATTAAAAGGTATTATTTCAAGTCTTTTATACTTGTAATAAATACATTATTTAATCAAGTCATAATTCCCTTATAGGAATAATGGATATTTGAGAAATCCAAGAATTGACATTGGCATTAATTAAAGTTCTTAAAAGAATACTAATATGTTTAAGAATTGAAAGTATCGTTTCAAGTGTTTTATACTTGTTAGACATAGTAATCAATAAAGATCATGATTCCCTAAACAGGAATGTTGGATATTCGCAAGTCCAAAAATGATCTTAATTAATAATAGAATTCTTAAAAGATTAAACTACAAGTTATTGACTAGGTCAAGGTAGTTTAAGAGATGATTAAATTCCATAAAAGTAAGTGGGAGCTAAGACTAACGTAATTCATTAAAGATGTTAATGAATTTAGTAAGACATTAACAACAAGGTTTTACCAAGTCGTTAGCCAAAGAGTTAAGAGAAAATAAATGATCATTGATTAGATTATTGCAATCCTAATAGTGTGATCACAAGTCTTGTGATTAATTATTGCATATCTAATAGGTTGTTCACACTCTAGTGGATAACATAATCATTTAAGGAAATTTCTTTAACTAGTGAAGATATATCTACAAACCAAGTAACTAATTAAAAGAGGCTTTAGTTACAAGGAGAATTTTATGAATTCAAGAAACTAAGGAGTTAATTTTCAATCCTCCTATGTTTACCAAATTGCATAAAAGGCAAGACTAGAAAATGTTCTAAATGTTGCATGAACAATATCTAGCAAAGAAAAAAGTAATAGTATTCCTAAAATACTCGTCTTATGTCTTTAGTTTAATAGAAATGATTGGTTTAGTGATAAAGTTACAATTAAAGTTGTAAGAATCATTAAGTAATCAACACGAATAAAAGGAATAAGTAATGATCCAGTAATAATACGGTATCTATGTCCAGTGAGGAATAATACTTGAGTTAGAATCATTTTTATTCAGACTTTGTATGTTTTACAATATCCATGAATAAAAGTCCTTTTATTCAAAAGGTATAAATCCGTGACTACTCGTCTTGGTGGGAACCTTGATGGGACGTTAACGTCATCGCGATATTTGGTGGTAGATTCGAAGTTCTTCGAAGATAGCTACACAAGTTTTGTGTAAACCAAATATCGGTGATATTCTATTGGAGTCTCAACGAATATTGGAGTGACCACCATGACAATACTTCGTGGTTGAAAAGTTCAAAAGTATTGTTCACTAGGATTGTCCTTAAGCCTGAGGTATTTGGTTTAGGATACAATGACTAATGTGCTTTGGTTAATCTTAGACAATTCTGAAATATGTTTGTCATACGAGGCGATACTGGGTACAAAGGAAGTTGTATTTTAAATCGAAATATAACAAGATGGTAATTGCACATCCTTTTAAGGAGAGATATTTATAGGTCCTTTGAAATGTTGAGAAACTGACAAGTGCACGGCCGTGCCCAAACGAACTGATTTGTTCTTTGTCGTTTATCACAGTAGTTTGAATCAAGAAGTCATGAAATGATTTCGAATACATGAGTTGATAATTTCTACCATACTCGTATTCGTTGTCACAAATATCGTGCTGCAAGGGATAAGTGTAACAATGTTGCCTAAGAAGTAAAGACAGAGTGTTCTTTACTAGGAGATGCTATTAAGAGTTTTTTCACAAAACTATACCAGGGTTACATAAGCTGTTTTTATGGGGTTGGTTACCTACATGCCCATCTAGAAGGCCACTGTAGCTCGTATCATTAAGACAACGGTTACGAACTTGCACAAGTGGGAGTCTGAAGGATTTATGTGCACAGCTAGTCAACCTATGATGATACATCCATGCCTACGAAACACTTAAGGGTCACACCGGTGAGTGCATGTAATACGAGCAAGTTATGCAATGATACTATGAAGAGGAATGATTCATAATAGTCATTATGAATCAGTTAAGTATTAAGTTAAGTTTAACTTATCACTAGATTAGTTTGACTAACTAATTAATACAAGTGTTTTTATATTTATTAGTTGAGTAAATATACAATGTGTTAATTAAAGGTTATTCATGATATGATTTAAAGCTATTAAATCATATAGTAATTGGATAATATTGTTGTATGAATTATATAAAGGTTATTATATAATTAACTACTAAAAGTATAAATACAAGTATATATAATTCGTGTATATGGGTACCGAATTATTAGTGTTTTAATACTAGACATTTAATAGTTAAGTGCAACAATAATAAACTAGTTAAAACTATAAGGGATGGAAGTGTAAAAAGGAAGTTTAATTAAGAAGTTAATCTTAATTAAACTATAAGGGTTTTAGGTGTAAGATCTTCTATTATAAATAGGATGCTTATGACTAAACCCTAGATGTTGATTCCTTGCCTCCTTAATCACGAAAGCCCCTCCTCTCTCTATTTCGGCCGAAGCCTCAAACACAAGAACACAAGTTTGTGTTCTTCGTGTTCTTCGTTCGTTCTTCGTGTTCTTCAAGTCTTGAAGATCCAAGATCGTTGCAAGTGATCATCTAGAGGATCGCTCGTCGTGTTCATCATCAGTGGATCTATCTTAAGAACTAACTAAGGTATGTTTCATGGAACACTCTTCCTCTTCTCCCTCTTGTTCGAAGTCGAACCAAGAACCCTAGGGTTCTTGGTAGTAGTCGACGAACACACACAAGTATGTGTGTGTGTGTTCGAGTTTTTTCATACAAGGTTTCTTTCTTGTTAATCTAATCTAGCTTTCCAACATCCCAATTCTTTAGGGTTTAAGGATTAGGTTTAATCCCACTTCCGCTTTAGGGATTAAATCAGCTAGTTGGTTTAACTGGTCAAAAACAAGTTCATATTCTTGGTCAGCAAGGTTCGAACCAAGCATGCTAGGAGGTCGATCCTATGGGTCGATCAGGTTATGTGAAACCCTTCATGAGTTTGGTTTATACCCATAGTTTTTGGCTTTTGAGTATTTTACTACTGATGGACCAGTAGTATTTGAGTGATATGATTTTTTAGTATGATTAGTAGTATTATAGTAATTGTATCTTACAGCATTGTAATTAGGTTTGGTACCAGTAGTAAATCTTTGATTATTACTACTGATGTTTGAAAAATTTGAATACTTAGAAAATTGATTTGGCTTTCGATTATTTTCAAAATAATGGCTTCTTTTTGGACTTCCATGCCTGATATTTTGAACAAATCTTTGTGCAGATCTTCCAAATCTAGGGACTTGAACATGTGGATTTTTTGTTTGTTGAGATTTTACAGATTGTTTTAATTTGGATTCTTTCAATTTATCTTTATTTTCTTTAAATTCTTTAAATTCTTTGCAATTAATTGGATTGAAGTGATAATCCTTTGCTAGATGATTGATTTTATTGCAAATCAGACATGTTAATTTTGTTGTTTTAGCACTTTCAGGCTTTCTTTGTTCTTTTAACTGATTTATCCCCTTCTTAAAATAGTGGGTATATTTTCTGAATTATATTTTGGGGATTCAGTTTGACTTTGTGTGGTATGGAAGCTTGTATCAGTTGATTTAATGGTTTGTTCATCATCAGATGAATCATTACTGGTTTCAGGTTGACTTTCTATCTTTAATTCATTTAAAATTCTTTCTGAACTAGACTTGAGTGGAGGAATAAAATTTGTTGGAGGTGGGACTGCATGATATCCAACACCATGAACAACCTTTTCAGTGGTTTGATTGCTGGTTAATTCATCAATTATTTTAGAACTTCTTTTAAATTTCTTAATGGTTAATTTATTTTGTTTAATTCTAACTGACATTCTTCTAATCTGGTTAAAGTTTCTTTTAATTTTAACTCATCATGTTCTTTAGCATATGTTGCTTGTAATAATTCATCTTTTAGTTTTTGATCAGTTATTTTATAAATTTTAATTTGATTTTCTAAATCTACAATGCAACCATTAAATTCAGTTCTTCTATTTGTGTTTAATACCATCTCATCAAACGTTTCTTTATTAAGTTTGTCTAGTTCTTTATATGCTTTATTGCATTCAGGAGTGTAAGATTTGGAATTTACCTCAGTAGTAGAATCAGTGAAGGCCATGAGAGCTTGATTTTGAGAATGTTCCTCTGTTTGAAAGCTCCAGTCATAACCTTGACCCTCTTGAGATACCAAAGCAGTTGAGTTTGAAGTGTTGTTCTTGTTATAATTTGATCTTTGATCTTTGCGAGGACATTCTCTAGCAAAGTGACCAAAATTATTGCAGTTGTAGCATTTGACTTTGGTTTTGTCAAAGCCAGCACGTTCACCCTTGTTAAAGTTCAGATTCTGTCTACCAGTTCTTTGAAGAAATCTCTTAGTCTTCAAGCTCAGCATTGCCATTTGTCATTTGATGTCCATCTCTTCCAGATCATCAGGATTAATTTGTTCCAGATCTTCACTAATCAATGCAGTGTGTACATGACTAGTAAAGAAGGATTCTTTAGCTGCATCTTCAGACTCCATCTGCTTTCCAGATGCAACATCTTGACCTGTACCTGTACTTGACACAAAAGCAACATTGTTTGAAAGTAAACTAGGAGTTTTCTGACTTACCTCAGATTCAAACACTCGAATTTCATTGTAGAGTTAATCCAGCTCCTTATCTTCCAATGCATCTCCTTGTCTATATATAACAATATATATAATTCATTCTTCACCCAGAGATCTGAGAAACTTCCTGTTGACATCATCATTGTCTGGTTTAACTCCAACCTGATTAAGTTCACCAATGAGGTTGTTGAATCAATCAAAAACTTGTGACAAAGATTCATTCTTTTGTCCTTTGAAGTTTTCGAATTCTTGTTTAAGCACAGATTTCATGTTTCTTTTGGTACTTTTGGTACCAACAAATCTTTTCTCCAGTGCCTGCCACAGCTTCTTAGCATCATCATATTCAACAAATAGATGTTGGTAGTCATTAGAAATGGCAAGCAACAGAGTGCTTAAGGTCTTTAGTTCAATGCCTCTGTCCTTCCTTTCCTTATCACTTTTGACCTTGTCTGCTTCAGTTGATGTGCTAGTGATTGGAATGGTTTTGTTGCCTTCTAGAACAACTTCCCACATGGAATAGTCAGTAATAAGCATGTATTGCTTAATTCTGTTTTTCCACATCCCAAAGTTGTTGGGAGTGAGAATTGGAATCTTGTTTGCATGAGTGCTTTCATTGTTATCAGACACGATTAACAATTTTTGTTTCGAAAGTATGAAACTTTTTGATGTTCTTAATTCGTAGATCTAGAACCTTAAAGCTCTGATACCACTTGTCAGGATCGAATAACTCAATAAGTTATTGAATCACATATCTACTCAACAATAGAAGTTACAGCGGATTAACACTATGTTGATTGAATAAGAACAATGTAAACTGTAAATTAATTGAGAATAAGCAAGAACACAATTTATCACAAAAAGCTTCATTGTATTAATTAATCGATCAATACACGTATGTTTACAATTCATAAGGAACTATATATAACAGTCCTTGAAGCCTAAACTTTTAACCCTAGTTATTCTAGGACTAGATTACAATCGAATTACAAAAGATTTAAATTCTAAACTAACTCTGCTAGAATCTTGTATACGACCTGTTTCATATATCGACATCAGTAGTAAACAGCATCGTCAGTAGTAAGTTGCTCATCAGTAGTATCTTTGTAATTCTACCCCATCAGTACTAAGTCTTGCAGCAGCTCCAAGATATCATCAATACTAACTGCAACATCAGTAATATAATATCAGTAATATAATATGTATTTCCCAACACTTGTTGGCACCAATCTTAATAACTTTTTAAAAAGAGATAGAGCTTTTAAATATAAAGTTACCATATCACCCTTAAAAGTCATATTCTTATTAAATTTAGTCATTGTGTTTGTCTTTTTATTTAATTTACATTTTTCAATTCTAACCTCTATATACTTTCTTTACATATTTACAAAATTAAAAGCTTCAGCTAATAGCTCGTTGTGCCAAACATACCCATAACCTGACAGAGTTATGTCAATAATTTCTGTTAGGCAATTGGCCGATAAAAGTTAGCTTTCACTTTTAGTTGTGATGAGATGCGAAATTATAATTAAAATTTAAATTGCTAAATACCAAATTACTTGTTACAATATAAGAGAGAAATTTGCGTACAAGTTATTCAACAACTAATTATAGCTACTTGTAAGATGAATAAAACCATTAAGGAAATACGTGAATTAAATATTAGCCATCTAAAGCTTATGCAATATCAAATGTGCACCAAACTGTGGTTGAAGAATGCCTGCGGATTGTGGTGCATGAGAGTAGGATGGGGAGATATCAAAGTAAAAGTGTTGTAGAATCATAACCAGTGCCAATTTTGCTTATTGGAGAGCAAAATTTTGTCCAATACATATACGTGGTCCCCAACCAAAGTGGATGTATGATGCTTGTCCCTTAGTAGCATTTGACACACCTTCACAAAATCTTTCAGGAATGAAATCATTCACATCATAGCCCCATAAATCACGATCATGGTGTAAAAACATCGAATGCAATTGGAGGAAAGATCCAGTGGGTAAAGTTATGTCGCCTAATTTAGTTTCTTGATGTATCATTCGTCCTAGTGTCGTTAGTGGGGGGTAAAGTCTAAGAACCTCATTGAAAATCATGGTTACATGCACGACATTACGGATAAAATGTTGAAAAACATTGAAAAATAGGAAAATACTTAACAAGACGAGATTTTACGGAAATAACTTACAACTTTTAGATGATTCAGCCCACAGAATTCCGGATTTTGATCCCCAAAGACTTGTGAAACTTCCTCTCTTGCACGAACTTGCCAATTCGTGTGTTGAGCCAACAGGATCATAGTCCAAACAAGCAAACTTGCCGTGGTTTCTTGTCCCGCAAAGTAGAAAAGCTTACACTCTTCGATTACCTCATCAATACTTAATCCAAAATTACTATTCCCATGTTGTTTAATTTCATTGAAATTGGAATCCAAGAGTACGCCCAACAAATCGTCGTTACTACTTTCGCCAGCTTTAATCGCGGTCATTCTTTTATCGATTATACTCGTTACCAAAGCCTTCATTTCTCGATCAATTTCCTTCATCCTCTTATTTCTCTTTGTCGGTAAAAATCTGTGAAAATTTGTTTGGTTATTGTAACACCGCAAATTTAAACCCGATTTTTTTTTTAAATAGCGGAAGCGTAATATTTAAACCATAATAATTAAGGCATTTTAGAAAATACAACTTCAAATATAATATTAATCAAAGCATCAAAACGGTTTAATGTGTTACTACAAAAACGGCTCGATTACAAAATACTATCAGAGCATCCATTGGTCAATCATTCCTAACAAGCACCCATTGACCCGCCCAACAACCGAACCTGCAAGAGAGTCAACGAGGGAGGGATTAGCTAACAGCTAAGTGAATGAACTTAAACAACCAATATATAATAGAACAACCGATACAAATTCACACGAAGAGTAACGGCGGTTTGGCCGAACCTTGAATCATTGGTGGCCTAACAATGATAACCGATGGCCCTTTACGCAAGGACAGTGTGTACCCCCTTAGAACAACCAGTGCTTCTAAGGGCGATACACCTTGTCAATAGTAAACTTATGCCCAGTAGAATGTTCCGATTACTGACCTCTTCCCCAAATAAACACATAATTAATAACCGAATTATTTATACCGAAGTGTGGGCTTGCAATAAACATTGCAACCAAAAACCTAAACCCGAGAAAGTTCTCATCGAAAACATCGCACGTAGAATTTTGCACTGCGATCCCCAAAGTTCGTGTTGCACGATGAATGCTCGTGCTGCACGAACCCTCTTCGTGCGGCACGAAAAACTTCGTGGACACGAAAACGAGTTTCTGTCCAAGTTCGTGGCACGAAAACTCAGGTTCGTGCCACGAAAGCCGAAATCATGCATTTTTACCAAAGCATCCAATTTCTACCCAAATTGTACACATATAGATTGAAGGCTAAATCCACTCACCCTACAACCGCAATCCTTCCAAACTCAGTTGTTTTATATCACTGAGTTTGCTTCCCAATTCCTGTACATAAAATGAATACCGCATTAGAACCGAATTCCACCAATTAAAGATAACAAGACAAATATGGTAAAAAGGTTCTTAATTGCATATATTTTTAACATGACCAATACACTTGTAACTTATCCAACTAAGAAATGGGCATACCAACATCTTCCAAATCAAAGTCTATCAAACTTTATGCATTTATACCAATTATAACTCAAACGGGTCAAAATTACCGAATCAACGACCAATTCCCATAAATCTCAACAACTAGTTATATTATGCTACCATATCATAAATAATGACTAATTATCATAATTATACTTCTAAAGTCAAGAGTAAACCAAACAGTACCTTTTTAATCCAATTTAGCATATTAGGCCCAAACGGGTCAAAACCGAACAATTTATCATAACACTTTCCAAATCCAAGACCAACATATCAACTAACATTTACATACCATTTTATGACTAACTTGACATCTTAAATATAAAGTCAAACTTCAGATGTGACCAAAACCAAGAATCCATAAAATTGACTAGTTTTATGTCTAAAAATCCAATTAGCCAAACACTACTAACTTTTTACCAAAAATCATGTTTCCAAGCTATAATCAATTTCAATTAACACAAATTGATCAACACATAATAATTTAACCTAACATACACATCTTGTACACAAAATCATCATTTCATAATTTAAACGATTCAAGTCATCTTCTCTAACTAGCCATTTATGGAGGATTCCATGAACTTGACAATTCAAGACAATATTAAGCATACACAACCTTTGACATTTCTAACATGTTTCTTTAACATAAGAACACAACAATTATACACAAAACTTTAATTTCAAGAATTACACCAAACACCCATCTTCTCTAAGATCACCTACAATGGTGGTTTCATAGACTATCATCAAAACTATAACTACAATTAGTATTTAACCATGTATTAGATCTCATTTCATCAAAAGAACACAAAAGATTCATCAATTTAGCAATTTACCAAAAACCCACCAAGAAATTTGAACCCTTGTTCATCTTTTTAACAAGAACTATAAACCCTAGAATCAAGAGGAAGATTTCTTACCTATGACTTGCTTCAATTTCGAATTTCATAGAAGAGATGGTAGATTCAAGCAATATAATCTTCAATTTCTCCAAATACAATTTCAAAGTGATTGTGTCTGTTATGTGTGTGTGTGCGCGACAGTAGAAGAGAAAGAAAAAGGGCATGTGGCCTAACCCACCCCACATCCAAACACGTATACATGCACATAAAGGGATTAATTTCATTTTAAACACAGTACAAATACCAGTTATCTAATTATAACCGATTAATTTTAAGGCCTAAACGAACTCTGATTTACCCAACGAAGATATATTTGGAACCCAAATTCACAAGAGAATCTAGATATATAAATATCACTAATTAATCAAAACATTTCAGTTTTCACTAATTTTAACCCCATGGTTAAAATATAATTAAATCAAATAAAACTAAATAAAATATTAAATAATAAATTATTATTTACCAAAAGTAATAAAATAATAGGCCGGGTCTCAGGATGTTACAGTTATCATTAAAGAATATCGATCCATTACATAATCCGTACACTAGAAACGTTAAATTGAGTTTCAAAGTTATGTTTCGGAGTACATTCTCACCTTGATCCAGGAATATACACGGATCGAAGAAGCTCTAAAACCAACTTGGTCATTTCTCGTTGTAGTTCAAATATTCTTTTTCCTTCCTCAAAGTTACTGCCAAACGCTGTATGTGAAATTACATCACCCGAAAATGTTTGAAGATAAGGCCACACATCCAACTCACACGAACTTTCGTTCTTTAACATTTCCTCCCATTTGTTCATCATATCGGCACAACTTGTAAAATACGTACACTACTACAGAAACGATTTGTTGTTGCGGGAAAAACGCTTTGATAATACGGGGAAAGGAACGCACTAACAAACTACGCACTATCAAACAAACAAACCGCAACAAAAGAGAAACCGCAATATCAAACACAGAGACCGCAACAAGAAAGAAACCGCAATATTAAAGCCAACACCGCAACAAAAGAGAGACCGCAATATTAAAGCCAACACCGCAACAAAAGAGAAACCGCAATATCAAACACAGAGACCGCAATAAGAAAGAAACCGCAACATTAAAGCATAAAACGCGCTATTAGTTCTTCGCACACTACACTAGATGTTATACCCGCAATATTAGTTATTCGCACACATGATAAAGTAACCGCAATATTTGTTATTCAAAATAATGAAAAAAAATCATTCCACAATATATATATATATATATATATATATATATATATATATATATATATATATATATATATATATATATTTATTTATTTATATATATATATATTATTATATTCTATTTAAAATCTAGCTATTATATATTTAAAGATAACACCAAAAAAAATACAACCGCACAGTAACTTAATGTCAAAAAAATGTACACTTGCAGGTTGTGATCATTGTAATGGACCGTGTTTCAAAAGTTTACAACTATATGTTCATAAATTTACACTTGCTTAATTGCTAACCTTCAATAAGTGGCATCACTTTGCTTGCACCTCTTCATCCATTCGAGATACAGGGGCAACAACCTTGCTATGTATTCACGAATTATAGAAGCATCAAAACTCTTATTAGTCTTTCACATCTGCTCATGAAAAACAATTAATATCAATAATTTTTACATCTAAATGAGTAATATTTTAAAACTATAACATAAACTTACAGATTGGTTGATGTTAAACTATATGGTCTGTAAAAATTCTTCAATATGTCGACTAACAATGTAACCACATTCCCAGCTTTCGTCTTGTTTCCAGCACTGTAATATTTCAATATATTGTATATTTTATACATCTTAAATAAATTGGTAAAAAATGGAAATTGAAAACATGCAGTTGTGTTTATCCATTTAAATCTACGGGGAAAAATATAATTGATTACTCCTACAAGAGTGTAGTAATCGGGACCAGATTCACGCTTTAAAGAATCAACAATATATGCAATATTCGTTTTAGGACAAAGGATAAAAAGCATCCAGTGTTGCCTGCAAGTAAACACAAGCAATTAATCAAAGTTACTTGCTTGTATAATGATTTAAAACATCCAGTGTTGCTTGTATTATGGAAAATCAAATCTTACGCTTGATAGTATGGTGCAAGAATGTATGACTTGCTTGGATGATGATTTAAAACATCCCTGATATGTTGGATGACATGGTTCTTGTTGGTGCGACATTCTGGCTCGGTAATATAGTGTGCATTGAAAAATGCACATCGTGAATTGCTGCCCACCATTGCATAATAATACCTTAAATATACAACATAATGTCAATAAATACAATTATACCCAAATATTAAAATATTAAGCTTACATTGACAAACAATGTATCATGATGCTATCAACCCAATGGAATCGAGCAAATTGTAAAACCTCGGTGGCTGGGATGCCTTCTGTATATGTCTCATGATACATACCCGGAGGGGAAGGAACACTAAGACCATATTTGTTATATTTGAAGAATGCATCAAGTATTGGGAGAAATTGGGGAGCATCGGCCATTACCATCGCATAATGCTGGTCGTACTGAGGATCTAGAGGAACATCCTCGGGTTCGGGTTCTGTTTGGGCTTCGGGTTCTGTTTGGGCTTCGGGGATGGTTCGGGCTGGGCTGTCGGGTTGAGGTGTGGTGACGGTTTGGGCTGCGGTGGGTGTTTGGGGTTTAGGGACTGTTCGGGCTGGGCTGTCGGGTTGGGCTTCTGGGACTGTTTGGGCTATGGGGACTGTTTGGGCTGGGATAATGGTTTGTGCTATGGGGACTGTTTGGGCTGGGTTAATAGGTTGGGCTGCGGTTACCGTTTCGGCTGCGGGGACGGTTTCGGCTGCGGGGACGGTTTCGGCTGCGGGGACGGTTTGGGCTGCGGGGAATGTTGGATCCTCCGCTTGCAACTACAACAAGTAATCATAAAAACATTAGTATTTAAAAATAATGATTAAAATAATGATAAATATAAGACTAACCATGTGTGCATATCCATAAAACTCTTGGTCTAAAGGGAATGGTGAAGTTTTGGGCATTTCTGGTATATAAACATTGTTTGTTGACAAATCAAATGGAGAGGATTCTCTCAAGTCCCTTTCCGGGGAATTGACAAGCCCATCACCGATAAGCTAAAACATCTCTACAAAGTTAGATAAAAGCGTTCACAAACAATTAAAAAAAACTAAAATATACCTTCACTGCATATCTTGGCCACTGTACTATACTATATGGCAAATTCTCAACCAGTTGAACATCATCTGTTTTTGTGAGAGGATGTACAGGCAAATCCTCCTTTCCTGCCATGATCGAATCAACTTGGACTTTTACACAACCATCGGCAATATGTTTATTATGTAACAGTTGGAATACCACATTTGGCCATACTCGTCCATAACCAACTTTGACAAAATGGGCATTAGCCACCCTAACTAGCAACTCACACGGTGACAACACCTGTAAAAACAGATACAATTATAAGGCTGGATAGTATAGGCTGCAAAACTTTTAAATTGTTACCTCAATAGGTGGATAGTGTTCCACCGTTCCACGGAACCCACATGAATCATGGTGGCTTGTGTTGACCGCGGGGGTACTTTGCGGAATCACATTTCTAATCAATCCACCTTTATCCTTTGTGTATCCAATTACCTCGGATACGGTCCGAAATCATCCCCCGTGCTCGGGTCCTAAGAGAACAATTAAAGGATCCTTCTTATTTTCTGCATAAGTACCATCCGCTATCATCCTTTTCTCTTTCGCGAGCTAGAAAAAGTATTTGTTTACCAAAAAGATAAAAATCTTCAATTAAATAAAACTTAGTTTTCCAAAACATGGAAATTGTCCATCGCTTCGTTAAGAAGTTCAAACTTTCCTTCACTATTTTTAACTGCACAACCCATCAAAAACAACTTAGACCGTTCATTTTGAATCTCCGAAAGAACACTATGGTTTTGTAGAAGTTCAGACCAAACTGCATCCTTTTTATTTTTTTTAAAACGGGTCCACCTGCTTCAGCCCACGCGGACCTTGAATTGTCTTCTTGCATTGCTTGCCAGTGCTTTCTCCCTTTTTAGCTACACAAATTAACAAGTTGTTAATAATAAAATATTGTACAATACTAAACATATAATATAATTAAGAGATACCATAAATTCTGGGGTGCTTCTTTGTGCCTTAAATGCTTCCCAATCATCCCTTTTAAAAAACTTATACTTCTCACAAGCATCCTTACCTGTAAGGACGAAATGTTTAACAAGCCTAGATTTAAAATTAGTACCCATTTTCATAGCTTTCTTCCTCATTAACTCTTTTTCATCATCGTTCTCGATATTCCACATATTCTACAATTTAGAGTAAATAAATTATATGCTATCATCACTTAACAACTATTTCATATTTCTAATAAATATATACCTTGGTATCCAGCCATAGTTGTTCATATATGTCTTTGTCCATTTTGCCCATATCAATTGCTAGCGGGAAACGATGTTGAACCGTCATCCCAAACCATGACGTCAGTTCTTTACTCAGGGGGATATGATTTTCATTAAATTCAGTTTTATATACATCTTTGCTATATTTCTTCCCAAAAGATGCAGGACCACGTTCGCCTCTACGTCTCTTACGTTCTTGATTATCGGCCATTTCTGCAGAATTACGACACAAATGCGTGAACATACTACGTTAACAGAAAAAGATGATTAAGAACGAATCCATAACAAACACAAGAAATCATTAACATAATACTTTAATACCTAGCTTGGTGAAGGAACATCGGTGATGTAACGGTAAACTAGGGTTTAGGTCGACGAGAGGTACTGATTAAGGTTTTTGGAAAAGTGATTAAGGATACGACGTGGTGAAAGCAACGTCGGTTACTATCCAAGGTGAAGAAAATGACGGTGAATCCAAACTCCGGCGAACTAGTGCAGAGTGATTTTGGTGAAGAAAACGGACGGTTTGGTCGATTAAGGTTTTGTGCAAAAGTGATTAAGGATTCGATGTTTGGATAACTTATGTTTTGGGATTTGAAAATTTGGAATAAACAATTTCGTTTTAGCAGGTCTTTATTTCGTTTTAGCGGGTTATTTTATTCTATTTGTTACCGCGGTTTAGTCCATTAGTTATTGCGGTTTTTTTGTTGTTGCGGTTGAGCGAGTTAGTTGTTGCGGTTTTGTTAATTTGTTGTTGCGGTTTTGAGTTTCATTTTTTTACACCTACAAGAACGTTGCATAGTAACAAATTCAAATTGTTAAAAAATGTTACACATGAATAAAACAGTAGGTTAATTATCAATTTGCATAGTACTAAAACACATATATAATACAAATATTAATTTTCAATAATATATAATAGATCGAGTTATTAAATATATGTTCCTTCTCCGTCAGTTCGTACATATGAGCGACTTTTAGGATATGTTAAAGCAACCAAAACAAGGAGTAATCTTAAAGCACATGACATGCCTCACTCCATATGTTGATGAACATATGGATATGTTAAAGTCGACTTTAACATATCCATATGTTCATCAACATATGGAGTGAGGCATGTCATGTGCTTTAAGATTACTAAATGAGCAACTTGTAGTTCTCCGTGCATTGGCACTATTATCTTAAAACCTACTCCTCCCTTTCCTTCAAGTCGACCTGAATGGCGACTTTTAGGAACGCCAACACTTTTGACACCTTCCATATAGCCTAAGAAAAACAAAATATATAATAAATTAATGTTTGCTATAGTTGATCATATATATTACATACGTACCTTGGCAGAACTCAATCACCTCTTCAGAAGTATACCCTTCTATAATACTTCCCTCTGGTCGATTACGGTTTCTTACATAACCTTTCAATATTCCCATGTATCTTTCAAAAGGGTACAGGTAACGTAGAAATACAGGACCACATGCCTTAATCTCTTGTACGATATGAGATATTAGGTGAACCATTATATCAAAAAATGATGGTGGAAAGTGCATCTCTAGTTCACAAAGGATAACATAAACGTCTTTCTCCCATTTTTCCAAATCTTCGACATCAATAACTTTCGTATGAATATTGTTGAAAAACAAACAAAGCTTTGTGATTGTATGTCGGATATCATCTTGTAAAATTCCACGAATTGCGATTAGAATCATATGTGTCATCAAAACATGACAATCGTGAGACTTCATCCCAAGCAATTTATAATCTTTCATTGATACAAATCTTTGAATGTTTGCTGAATAAGATGACGGAACCTTAATATCGTGCAAACATTGGCATAACTTTTTTTTTCTTCTTTCGTTGTATTATAACATGCGGGTGGAAGACAAGTATGAGTGCCTCGTTGTACGGGAGAAAGATATTTACGTATTCCCATCTCGACCATGTCATTTCGAACCTTAATACCATCTTTAGTTTTATACTTAATATCCAATAATAAGCCTATCAAGCTCTCACATACGTTTTTTTCTATGTGCATAACATCAAGACAATGTCTAACATCTAAATGTCTCCAGTAAGGCAATTGAAAAAATATGGACTTCTTTTTCCATATGGCATCATTATCAATACGGAATCTCTTACCCAACACAACATTAATATTTTCAACTCGTGAAAATGAATCAAATCGTTTCTTCACCGTCCTGACCTCAACAGTTCCCTCAAACTCAATCGTCTTCTTCCTAAACGGGTGACTCTTGGTAAGGAATCTTCGATGTCCCATGTATACAGTTTTTTTACAATTTCGTAACCACACCGAGCTTGTCTCATCTTCACAAACAGGACAAGCTTTCTTACCCTTCGTTATGTATCCTGACAAGTTACCGTATGCTGGAAAGTCATTGATAGTACAAAAAACCATGGCCCGCAATTTAAATTGTTCTTTTCTATAAGCATCGTATACATCTACACCATCACTCCAAAGAGTTTTTAAGTCATCAATCAAAGGGGATAAATAAACATCAATATCATTACCCGGTTGTTTCGGACCTTGAATCAACAAGGACATCATAATGTATTTCCGTTTCATGCATAACCATGGTGGGAGATTGTAAACCGCAATAACAAAACAACAAACCGCAAAAACAAAGGAAGAAAACCCGCAATAACAAATATATTCTAGTCATTACAATAAATAACTTGAAACAAGTAAAACTTGTTTAAAGATTTCAGTCATTATTTGCTAATATTATAAATTAATAAATTAATATATTTATATTAATCTATTTATATTTTTAAATAATTATTTTGAAATTTGACATTATAAATTTGAAGATAAATTAATTATTTTATCGGAGACTTTGAAGATATATAGACGGTTAACTAAAAAAACTTTAAGATAATATTAACAAATGGGGATGCATTACAATGGAAATTAAAAAGTCACAAAATTTACAACCAAAAACTAATTAAAACGAAGTTACTTTCATGTAAACTCGGCCTCCGGCTTCATTTTCTCAAGATCAGTGGTGAAAACAACCCATTGGTCCCAATGGATGCCCCAAGCCATCCTCAACTCGTCAAAATCACCATGGATGGTGATCGGGCCATAGAGTCTTTCTTCGATTGGTTTCTTTCGATTACGAAAGACATCAACCAACACGAACCTTGCACTCTTCTCTCCCATCTCAAAGACACAACATGTGCCATAGTTGTAGAGTTTGACATCCTCAACCAGCTTTGCTGGTATAGTCTGAAATTAAGAAATCAACAAAATATTTCATCATCATAAACAGTAAATTAACAGAAAGAAAAAAGAACCACAATATAGAATGCATACAATTTCCCTCCGTTGTATAACTTGGGAGGACAATTTCACAGCAAGATCTCTTGGCTGTGCTCTATAGGATCCTCGCTTCGGTAGTTATTGATATCGTCGTCGGTAGACGACTCGATATCAATGATCTCTTGTGGAAGATTTTCGCTTTGGGAACTCATGATGTTAATAACCAAAAAAGGTTTTTGATTAATAGTTTTCTTGTAACTGCATTTCAGAATAATATTGGTTAACTATATATAATAACCAAGGGAGTCGAAATTGAAGAGGGAAAATTGACCGTCAACTAGAATTCAAGCGCGTAGCAACAGTGAAACCGCTATAACAAATACGTAAAACCACACTAACAAATGTAACTGCATCAATTTTATTTGAATTAATATTTTGGGATTTAAATTAAATGCATCGAGTAAATACTACAGATCAAGTTGGATGGAAGTTACAGCTAGTGTTCCAGCTACTTTTTTAAACTTATCCAAATAACCGCAATAACAAATATGGAAACCGCAACAACAAATGTTTTTGCTCGATTTTTACCACATCATAGGTCGTGTTGCAGGAGAATCAAATATTTTCTTGAGATTCTAAAATATACGTGATGATAGTTTCTTTGAAATTAAAAGAGAACTAATTAATATCAGCTCTATATATTGTACTCTAATTGCCATTATTTTGATGGATCAAACTTAATTTTCATATATGAAGGTTTATTAAGTCATTGTTTACTGGTGCTGCATCATCAAGATTCACATGTTGCAGCAGATTTTGTTCTCACGCGAATCTTGAGGATGCTGCAGCAGAAATCAAAATGACTATTTACTTGTTTGGAGATGCGGTTGTACAGTTGTGATGCGCGCCAAATCCCCAATCCCGCCAAAAGTTAAGTATATATATAAGCAGACTTCATGCATTCCATTAATTTGTTATATCAAAAAACGTTTCATTTTTAAACCTACAAGAACGTTTCAACGAAAAACTTTTCAAAGTAAGATTAATCGATCTTTAAAGTTTCTAATATGAGTTCTAGCAGTCTGCATATTGGTGATCACGAAGTACAAGTTAATAATTTCTTCATCGTAAAATGGTCTGCGTCCATGACAAATAAAATTGTATGATTTTTCTTTTTAATTTCTTGCAATTATAATTTGCAGTACGTATAAATTTAATTTTCATTTCTTTCATCAAACTATTCCAGCAAAATTTGTTAGGGATCACCAACTTTGGAATGAGCGTCATTTGTGTGCTTTGTCAAACCTTGAGATGAGTCCCCCATACACGGTTTTCAATTTACTACGCCACGGTGATCGAAGGAGGCCCAATGTTCATTTTATAAACCATATGACTATCATTGGTGATATGGTCGACTTCAAACAGAAGATGGGCATCCGCACGAACCCACATGTGATGTTCACCCTTGATCTCGAAGCAAAAAATAGTGGTGTTGGAGTTATCTTCAACGTTACTCTTCTGTGAATTCAACATGATGTTTGTTAGCTTTGTGTTTAGGTTTTGGTTGTCCTTGTTTTGGTTTGGCTTATAATAGTTTGTTACATATATGTAATGTTATCGTTGTATCTTTATGAAATTTGTTTTTGTTTGCCAATTAATTAATTAATTAATTAAACTGAAAATTTAGATTGTTGTTGCGGGTAGAGTATGGCCGCAACAACAAATTTGGTAGTTGTTGCGGGTAATGTATGGCCGCCACAACAAATGGAATTGTTATTGCGGGTTTAGCATGGCCGCAACAACAAATTTGGTAGTTGTTGCGGGTAATGTATGGCCACAACAACAAATGGAATTGTTATTGCGGGTTTAGCATGGCCGCAACAACAAATTGAATTGTTGTTGCGGTTCCTTCTTTTGCAGTGCGAACTGAATTTGTTGTTGCGGTTATATTATACCACCGCAATAAATAAATTTATTGGTCCGCACTAACAAACCCGATCTATAATAGTGGTAGGCCCCATATGCTATCGATAAAAATAATATTTGTTCTTATTAGAAAATGCAAGTGCAAGTGCAATTAATTAACCAATGATATCTTCAATTTTCATGTTGAAACAAAAAAGATACCAAGAACAAACCTTAAGCTTTTCAACATGGAAAGCAGGTTTGATGATTTTTCTATGTTTGGCCCATCGGTCCCCCTCGGCGGTTACCAGACCTGTCACTAGCAACTTAGATAACGGATTTCCTCCCAGCAACTTAGATAACGGATTTCCTCCCTTTTGCTTTTGAAACTGTTTATAATTTGTCAAGATACCCTTGATTGTACTCGGTTCGATTATATGTACCTCAACTATCGGACCCGTCCTTGTGAAGAAATTCTTTCCTATATATATATAAAATCATGCAAAAAAAAATTTGTCAGTCATTTAGATCAATCAAGTTTCACAAATGTTATTAGTAACAAAATTACAAAAAGGTTAGCTACTAATTTGTTTACTTTTAGTTAGGGTGACAATTTCCAACGCGAAGCTCAACATAATAATGAAGGTGAGGACATATTTGTTACCACATGTTTGTTTTCCCCCGTCCCATAGACAAGCCTTTGTTCAAACAACTCAAAAAAAAAAAAAAAAAAAAAAAAAAAAAAAAAAAAAAAAACCCTCAATATGACAGAAACACCAAAGGCCCCAAGATAGAGCACTTAAAGAGTTAAAGGTATAGCCGGAAAACAGAGGAAAATTATAAATCGAGATATTATAAGTAATGAGTTGCATTCAAGGTGGTCCATTATTTTTACAAGTCCCGAGGAACAAATCTCAACCATTGATCAATAAGATCTAATGATCAAGATTAATCACATATTTTATATATTGAGGGGTATTTTGGTCATTTTTTCAAAAATAAAAAAAAATTTATTTTTTATTTCAAAATTTTTATTTTATTTTTTATTTTTTTATTGTGAAGGGGTATTTTGATCATTTGGCACTTAAAAAAATTTCATTTTATTTTTTATTTTTTATTTTTTATTTTTTATTTTTTATTTTAAAATATTTTAATTTTTTGTATTTTATTAATTTTTTTTATTAAAAAATAATATTTATTTGATAATTACGTGTATGACTTAATCACATGTGATTTTAGTGTAATCACATGTGATTTTGGTGTAAAATCACATGTGATTGTATAATCACATTTGATGTTTTTGTTCAATTACATGTGATTCAGAATGCAATCACATTATATGTTATTAATACAAAAATAATAATTTTTAAAAAATAAAATTTTTAAAAAAACAAAAATCTTAAAATAAAAAAAATAAAAAAAAAATAAAAAAATATTTTTTTAAAATGACCAAAATACCCCCCAATTAAAAACTAAAAAATATAAAATATAAAAAAAAATAAAATAAAAAATAAGAAAAATCAGATTTTTTTTAGTGCCAAATGACCAAAATGCCCCTTTATGTATAAAATATGTGATTAATCTTGACCATTAGATTTTATTGATCAATGGTTGAGATTTATTATCCGGACTTGATAAAAATGATGGACCTCCTTGAACGTTTCTCTATAAGTAATATGCAAAGATAAATTGAAATTAAAAAATAGATTGGTTTAGATATCGTATGAATTTCTTGTATTGATACTTTGTATGTTTTTAGCTTCTTGCTAGTTTTATAATCTTATGATATCCGTTTCAGAGAGAGAAAAAAAAAACAAAAGATAAAAGATAATTACAATAGTTTCTAGCTTCGTGGGGACGAGTTTAGAACTCGTCGTGAGGGTGGGTGGATGGCGGGGGGGGGGGGGGGGGGGGTGGTTTGAGCTTTTGAATACAGTATATATTTTTTAATTAGTGATGGGTAAGTAATATGTTGTTGTTGAAACAAACTTGTCAGTTTCTTGTCGGTAAAGAATAGAGTGATGTGATACTGCGGACGAGTTTGGGAACTCGTCAGTGTTGGGAGAGGCTTTATTTAGCACTCTGCCCCAATAGTTACTCATCGAGTTAATTGGTCATGTACTCTTCCTCCGTCTCAATAAAAAAAAAATTAATTTCCATTGTGCACAAGTTTTTAGATCATTATTAATATTCTTTTATTAAAATATAAAATTAGTATACGAAGAGAAATATAGTTAGTGATGAGTCATTAACATAAAAAATATTATTTTATTAAGTACACCTCATCATGTTTGAAAAAATAAGAACTTTATTTGGGACAAAAAATTAAGTATGAAATAAAAACGTTATTATGTGATGAAGTAAATGTTAAAAGTTATTTGTAAACTGTTTAACGGGTTTTTGCGCAAAAATATATAACTTCCATCTTTGATTCAATAAGAAATTTTGATACTATGTTGATCAAAAGTTTGTTTTTGGATTGTACCGAAGTAAAGTTTGTGTAGCTTATATATAAGCTCAATTTATTAATTTTGGAAAGTGTATGCCACAATCCAAAAGTTTATAGAAAGTCATTGATACCAATGTAATAAAACTCGGATTTTAAATCGGAACGGACGATGCTCTAAAAATGGTCGAACCGGTTCAACCGTTGGGTTCAACCGCATTGCAATGTTATTGAATATATATGTTAAATTAGTTGTTAGGACCAATATTGTAATAGATTTTGACCTTTAAGTCCGTTAGTTAATAATTTCCTTGTTAAGTGGTAGATGGTATAAATACTTGTATGTTTGTCTTTCATTGTAAGCTTTCCCTCACTTTTACATATATACAAATTCTGAAAGCTCATCACCTCCATCGTTCTCTCTCTTTACACACACTAACACCAAGAACACACACACACTTGATCTTCAATTTCTCATCTAAACATCATGGATTAGCTTTGATTTTAGCCTCATTCGATCTATCAATTGGTATCAGAGCAAAATCTCTCTGCGAGAAGATCCAAATTCGAGCTAAAATGATCAAGATCTGAGAAAATTTGAAGAAAAGTTCGTTCGTCACTTGAAATTTAATGTTGTAAATTTTTTGTTCAAATTGAAGATTTGATTGAAGAATCATGTTTCTCCTTCAATTCTAAGCAGAATAGAACCAAAATTTGATCCATTCCGTCAACAAATCACTTCAATTTCGTGATTTTTGTGAAAAAGTGAAAAAGTTCAAAAACTACTGAAAATCGACGAATTGAAACTGTTGCGTTATGGATTGAAGAAGATGATCGGATCAAAGTGTTAGCAAATTAATTTCGAGCATTTAGCAAAAAGAATCAATGAAATCGGTCAAGAAATGAGCAAAATCGGATCAGAAAGGTGAAGAAATACCGTATTCGTGTTCGTTCGTTACTTCGGCTTCAAGTACCAAGAACAAGTTCGGCCAAGTAAGAACTTCGGCCCGAGAAAGTATTCAACTTCGGCCCAATAACAAGTTCGGCCCGAACAATTGAGAAGTTCAGCCCGAAGACTAAAGGCCCAATAGTTCGGCCCGAAGTTAATCCTACAACAAGTTCGGCCCAAGTTCAAAACAACAAGCTCGGCCAGAACATTGACTATTGCAAGTTCGGCTTTTTCAATCTGTTCAATTCGATCTTCAAAATTCGAGAATCAATTCCGAATTCAACTATTATTCAAAATTTAATAATCAATTCCGATTTCATTCACATCGTTTATATTAAATTCAGATATCGATCAATTTCAAAATCGAAGTTCGGCTCAAATAATGTTCGTCAAAAACAATTGATCGATCTGATTTCAAAATCAACGTAGTTCGGCTTCAACAAATCAACAAATCACATTCAAAACGATTATCATATCCTTATATCAACACATAATCTTCAAGAACAAATCAAACAAGAAGTCGGTTTTTGAAATCTGGACGTTCGAATCAAACAAAATCAATTGAAGATCTTTGATTCATCAACTAGTCCAAACGTGATAATTCCGTTTCAATCTCTGCGTTTTGATTCTGCGTTTCAATTGAAGATCTTTGAAATTGTTTTGATTCTGCGTATTCAATTTCTGATCTAAACGTGATATCGGCTAATAGATCAACTAGTCAAAAGGATATTCAGCCCAAAGCACAATAGACCTAAATTTGTTTAACTGATCTCGGCCCAAATTCTATTTTTGGCCCAAATTCATATAAACCCAAAAGCCATCTAAGCCCATAAAGAACTGTTAGCCCAATCATATTTTTAGACCATTTACACACTTCAAAGCCCAATATTTTCTTTTATTCAAAGCAAAACAAATAATCTGATATTAATACAAAAACAGATTTAAACAATATTTGTACAAATAATATTTGTACAAATAATATTTGTACAAATAATATTTGTACAAGTACAAATCAAATTTAAAAATGACTTCAAAAGACGCTCTTTCGATCGGATCTGATCTCAAACCTCCCGTGCTATATCGAGGAGAATATCCACAATGGAAGAAAAGATTTCTTCATTTTATCAGAAACCAGGAGTTACATGTTGAAATTCTGGAATCCCTCGAGCATGGAAATGCTGTTTTTTATGAAGATGCAATTGCTGATCCAGATGCTACTCTGTTGTTATCAGTGGAAAACGTCGTATTCCTCCTGCTAAATATAATGTACAACAAGCTCGAAGGGCTAAAGCTGATGTACAATCTTATTCCTTTATGCTACAAGGCTTACCAAACGATATCTACAACAGTTTAAATAGTCTGGAAACTGGCAAAGAGCTGTGGGATGAGATCAGGAAACAAATGGAGGGTACGGTGTTAGGTAACAAGGCAAAGATGGTTACTACCCTGAATTCTTATCAATCATTCAAAGCTATACATGGAGAAGATCTGGAAAGTACATATCACAGATATTGTACATTAATGAATGAACTTCGCAAAAACCATCTGAGAAAAGAAAATTTGGAGCTGAATATCAAATTCATCCATAGTCTGTTACCTGAGTGGGAAATATTTGTAAATAGTGCCATGCAGCACAAAGATCTCAGTCTCATTGATATTCATGAACTCAATGAATATTTGCACCAAAATGAGCCTATGGTTAAAAACATAGTGAAAACTAAACAAGAGACTGATGATACTCTTGCACTGCTAACAAAACAACACCGTCTATATTCTTCAGCAAATAAGATGAAAGAGAGTGTTGAGGCACTAGTGACATCTACAACAGATGATATGCAAAAAGAACTCGAAGATGTTCTTCAAGCTATGTCACTCATTTCCAACTATGAGAAGAAGTATTACAAAACACCCACCAACAACAACTTGAGATCTTCCTCAAATTTTACATCGGCTCCATCTGCTTCAATAACAAACAACACATCTGATAAGCAAACTCACCATTGGATCCAACGAAAAAATGTTATAATTGTGGTATTGCTGGTCATTACTCTCGAGATTGCAAGAAACCTAAAGTTCGCAATTCGGATTACTTTAAACGCAAGATGCTAATGGCTAAGAAAATCAAGGCATGGAAAGTGTTGTTGCCTCAAGATCTCAGTTGGATGGAAGATTCTGAGCCCGAAGATGAGGAACATTCAGCAAATCTACGCTTTATGGCAAGAGAAAATGCTGAGGTTGCTGATCGTCTTAATGAGCTTGATGAGGATGGCAAGGTACACACTTCTTCTCTCTCTAATGAAAATACTTCCAATAATTCTGATACTTGTTTTACTCAAACTCGGATATCTCAAATTGATTTATTAACTCAAAAACTTTTAGAAGAAAAAGATTTAAATGATCAACTTAAAGTTCGTTTAAATATTTTAGAAAATCAAAACAAACAAAATGCTCATCTAGGTGAGAAACTTGTTCATCATATTAAACAAACTCAAATTTTTAAACAAGAGAATGTGGAGTTACAAAGTCAAATATCAGAATTACAGGCTAAATTTGATAACAATCACAAATTATATACAAAGACATGGCATGAATACCAATATAATAAAAATGCGTTGGCACGTATACAACAAGATTTTGATGATAATGAAAAACAATTTAAATCTTTAACATCACAAATCAAAGAATTAACTGAAAATATTCATGAACAAAAGATAAATTCATTAAATGAAATGAAAACCAAACAGAATATTATAAACACACTCAAGCATGAAACAAATAAATTGAATTCCCATATCAAACATCTTGAGGAACTGATTGTCAAAAGAGGACATACTGATCAAACCATTCTTCTAAACAAGCCCAAAGACTTCAAATATTTCAATTCAAGAGAAGGGCTTGGAGCTGACAATCCTGAATATCTTAAGACTGCATGCAAAATGGTTCCTACCTTATATGATTCAAGATACATGCATCATGGGATCTCACAAAGATTTGTTCGTATAACTGATGAGGAAGAAGAAATGGAGACTTTCAATCGAGCTAGAAAGGAGAATGTCCAAATTAGTTTCAATTACACTGAATTAAATAAATCATATGAAACTAAAAAGGCTAAATTTGAAAATGATGATTATTTTCCAATCATAACACCTGAAGAATTTGAGATCAAAGGTAATGCAGTACTTCAACAGAAGATAACACCAAAGCTTTATGTTCCCTCTCTCATTCTTGAAAAGAAAATTTGCCAACTGGAAATGAAATCGATGAAACACATAAAGCTTTTGACAAAGAAAAATCTGATCTTCAAACTAAAACTCATGAATTAGAAGATAAAATTATTGAAATAAAATCTACTTCTAATCAAAACGTTTCTCCTTCAAATGATTCTCCAAAGCCTATGTCTCTCAAATCTAAGATTTCTTCTCTTAAAACTCCAGTTCTTTTAAGACGAGATCCTAATTCATCTGTTTTAAATTTTTCAGATCGAAATTTAAAATCCACGCTTAAGAAGACAGTGCATGGGAGACTTAAAGACGTTGAGCAGTCGAAGAAGTCTAGTTCGAGTAAATCTAGTATGCTTAAGTCCAAGGAGCTTAAGAAGTCTAGATCATCTTCGTTTTTAGATTCTTCTTTTTCTAATTCAAATAAATGTAATAACTCAACAAAGTTTATCTCTCCTGCTACACTTTATGGAATTGTGTATGATTCTGCAATTTATCGTCCGGTTAATCATATTGGTTAATGGTGTGAATTTGGTTGTTAAAATAGATAAAAATGGAAACAAAGTTTATTTTGGCAGAAAAACTGATCAACCAATTTCTCAATATGATACACGATATTTTGTTAGAAAAGATGCTCCATGTGGTCCTCGACATGATGTCTTACATAAAAATGGTTCAATTATTCATTCATGCACAATTTGTTATCCAGAACCTTGCAAAACAATGCTTGCTCAATCTCAAAAACCTATAACTACACGTTCTTCTCCTAATTCCAAAATCAGTTTATCGGGTAGTTTCGACACCTAAATTGTCTACATCAGTCGATTGTGAGGTCTGTACACCTAAATCGACAAAATCCGTCTATCGCGTGGTATCTACACATAAATCGACAAAATCAGTCTATCGAGTTGTGTCTACAATTAAATCGTCAAAATCCATTTCTATGACTTCGTCTCCAAAATCATCCAAATTTATTAAATATAAATGGACTCAAAATGAACAATCAAACTGGATTTTAATTTCTCCGGAAAAATCCCTAAAATGGTCTATCAAATTAACAAACATTGAACTGTCTCCTTGCAGTTCTCCAGTTCTCTAAATACATTCTTTCTTATAATTCTTCAGAAGTCATATTTTACTAATCGGTTCGGTACCACATTTTTATTTGTCTTCTGTAGAATATTTGGTATCTTGATTCTGGTTGTTCCCGACACATGACCGGAAACAAGAAATTATTAAAAAAAATTTAGAGACAAATATTTGGGAACTGTTAGGTTTGGTAATGACCATTTAGCTGCCATAATGGGTATTGGAGACATAATTCGTAAAAATTTAATCATCCGGAATGTGACCTATGTTGAAGATCTTGCTCATAATCTTTTTAGTATTCGTCAATTCTGTGATAAAACATTGGAAGTTAATTTTCATACAAAGAAATGTGCTGTTCGCACATATGAAGGTGAAGAACTTCTAACCGGAACTCGTGAGACGAATCTATTTACAATTAATTTGGACGATGTCACCCCACTTGACGAAGTGTGTTTAATGTCAACGTCTTCAAATGAATCATGGTTATGGCACCGTCGTCTTTCTCATCTTAATTTCAAATCAATTAACAAATTGGTTAAAGGTGGTCATGTCGTTGGTCTTCCAGATGTTAAATTTTCTAAAGATCATCTCTGTTCGTCTTGCGAAATGGGCAAAATGACAAAGAAACATCATAAATCCAAACCAGTTCCAAGTACTTCAAAACCGCTTGAATTACTTCATATGGATTTATGTGGCCCAATGAGCGTTCAAACCATGGCTGGTAAATGCTATGTGTTGGTTATTGTTGATGATTATTCACGTTATACATGGGTGTATTTCTTACGGACAAAAGATGTAACGCCCCAGAATTTTTATAATTTATTTATTTGTGTTTGTTGCCTTGTTAGACTATTTGTATTACTTAATTTGTGAAATAATCATGTGGTGTACTCTCATGCAATCACACGTGCATTAATTAGTGGAGGTGTTAGAATAACCAGGGGTCATCTCGTTATTGTGACATTCTATTATTCCGGCATTATAATACCCTAAAACCCTTGATTCTATCCCGTTAATTCTACACCAAATTCGAGTCGTGTTTGATCGAGCATGATGAAGGGAATTGGGCTTCGAGGCCTGGCCATTAGGCCAAAGGCCGATCTCCCCATGCCCTTTTCCTACTCTGAGTTCGGCTAAATTAAAGAAGACAAGAAGAAAACTCATTCGGTGGTGGGTTTGGTTACGCAGCCCACAAATCGACCCAACACCCTTGTTCCTTATTGTTTCGGCCCGACAGAAGAAGGGCCCGAATGGGCTAATCCAGCAATGTCGCTATTAATTTAATAATCCCTAGTGATCTCTAGACCATAATCGGCCGCTGGTAAGGATCACGACATCTCCTCCAGATCTCGAATTTTTCCTCTAGCCGACGACTCCCTTCCGACCGCTTTGCTCGATCAGGCACCGCAGCTCCGGGTTTTTCCGATCGGGTGCATTACTCACCCCGCTGCCGAATCTTTTTGGTGATCGAATTGGTAAGGGTAATTCCAAATCTGTTTCTGTTTTTTTTCCGGTTATGTTCATAAGCTAATCGGATCTTTGTTGTGTTGTGAATCGACATATTATGATCGACGGTGATTGATTAGGAGGAATACAGTTTCAGCGGTGATCGAGGTATCCGAGCAGGAGAGATTCTAGTCGAGTTCAAGCAACCTAGTCGGTAGTATCTAACCCTAATCTGTAGAAATCGTTTTCCCGTTGTGCTAGCTTGTTAATCTAATTATGTAGGGGTTAGGGACTGTTTTCCGAACTGCTGTTATGTTCGCGTTTGGAATGTCGTGTCGGGTTGATACTTGTAATGCGTTAAATCATCGGTTTTAACCTTAGAGTCGTGATAGTTGTTAAGTCCTGCTCTTTGCTATGGCTAATCAAACCTTATTTAAATTGTCCTCATTCCAATTATTCAAGTCCCGGGTAGTCGCTGTTTAGTTTCTGACCTTCGAGGCTGTCGGGTTTGTTCGGTGGCAAGTAGGGTTGCGAAAACACGTTTTATAAGTTAAATTTCCTGGCAGAATCTGCCCTAATGTTCCAATCTGTTTTTGAAGTATTTTAAATAATCTTTTGAACTTTTGGCCCGTGTGGAAACCTTGGTTTTTGAGTTAGCTTTCCAACGCCGCAACCCTCTCGTCAATCCGAATTACGGTTTAAAAGTTATAGTCGATTTAGTATGCTGCTGTTAGGAAAATGACCTGTGCAACATGCCTGTCTTGCAACACTATTTTGAGACACTTAGATTCTGTTTTAGCCAGTTACCGTCTCACAGAGATATGTAGTTCTGGTTGTCTACTTTTCCTGGTAAAAATATGGGATAAATCTACTGCACAGTTTAAGAGTTATAGCAGTTTCCGTGAGACCGACGGGTGCTGCCAGTTTTCTAAATTGAGTCCTTAGAACGGATTGTAATTCGGGTTTCATTTTTATGCTTTTAGGATCATCTAGGAATAACCGAGCAGCGCCTTAGAGTATTGAGGATCCTTTGGAGCTTACGTTTTCTCGAGGTGAGTATTCTCACCGTGTATTCAGTTATAACGTTATACATGCATGACTTATGTGTTACTTTACTTGCACCATATTTGCTATCTGAGTTTGATATGTTATCTGAGTATCTGAGTACCTGAGCATCGATTTTTATTATACTGATCTGAGTATCTGTGCTATTACTTGCTAGGGCAATCTGAGATAATTATGTTAAAGAGATAATAAAACATAATAACACACATCTGAGTTTTGGGATCACCTCCCGTCTGAGTTTTTGGGATTATTCCCGTCTGAGTTTTGGGATCATTCCCGTCTGAGTTTTTGGCTTACGCCTATCTGAGGTGTGAGGAGGGACGAGGTTGATCTCTCGTTCCAAATCACACAAGCGCGCTATATAAATTAAAATCTGAGTAATAAAATCTGAGAAATAAATCTGAGTAATTAATCGAGTAGTTTCTGACTAGGAGTACACTGAGGTGCCCTCATATGTTGTATGTTATAAGTGTTTGCATTTTGAGATTATTCACTCAGCTTCCCCAGCTGACCCCTATTTTCCCCCACTGTTTCAGGAACTAGCAAAGGGAAGGAGAAGGTGGACGGTTGACCGCTGTATTCTACATATGCTGATGTGGACCGCATTTATTATTTTAATAAACATTTTACTCTATTAAACTATTTCCGCATTTAAGATTTTTGTTAAATAACGACCTTACTATTTTGGGATTTTAAATATTTAAATTTTTGAGACATTTTATATTAAAATATTGTACTCGAAAATTTTTAAATTCTTGTAAATTTTGGGTGTTACAAGTTGGTATCAGAGCTCTGACTTGAGGGATTTGGATTTGCAAGGGGCGAATTCAAACTCAAGTATGAGTATCGAGTTTTTAAAACAAGAAAAGAGTAAAATAATTTTCTGAGAAAAGCTCCACATCAGACATACAGCATGTCACGTCGACCTCTCGTTTTCCCGCTGCCGGTAATCTTTAAAAGTTCGTGTAATATTTTATACATTATATTAAAATTTTCGCCAAGAGGCATATTTTGAGAATTCTTGTTCGGAGGATACTTCGCGACATCGACGCCGAGAATACTATATATTATATACATATATATACTTTTTGGAACTATCTGTAGTGTGTGATTGATATGGAAACGGAGGGTTGTGACGACCTCAATATTTGCTGGAAACCTGTTAAGGGTAGGTGCCGAAAAATAATAGAAGGGCCCCTATTATTGTACGCACCGAACCTAAGATTACGTTTTCAGGAGAAATTGAGAAAGTTATTAATTTGACGTTTAAGTATCATTTTAGGCAAAATTCTTGTTTTCTGACAATTTACTCCCTTTCTATTTTTAGCAAGATGCCGCCAGCTAGACCTACCGCACAAGAGTTGCGAACCATGATGACTGCAATACTAGGAGAGATGTTACCTGCTATGTTCCAGGGCATGTTTGATGAGATCACTGATCAGGTCAGCCATATGCTACAGGCCGAGTTCGCTGCCCGAGATGCTGTGGTGCCGCAACCACCAGCACCAAAAGCCTTCACCTATCGTGATTTCTCTGTGTGTTCACCTCCTGAATTTAAGGGTGAATCTGACCCGAAAGTGGCAATACGTTGGCTTGCCGATATGGAGAGCGTCTTTCGCATTTCAAGATGCCCTACCAAAATGAGGACTACTTATGCATCACACTCGTTGAAGGGCGAAGCCAAAGAGTGGTGGAAACCACTAGCAGCATCCATGACTGAGGAGCAACTGACCTGGGAGGTATTCGTGGACAAGTTTAAGTTGCAGTATGTGCCACGGGTGGAGGTAGAACGGATCACCAGAGACTTTCTGAGCCTTCAACAAACCAACGAATCCGTCAGTGCTATTACCACAAAGTTTCGAGAACTGGCTTCCTTTTGTCCCGACTATGCTGCTACCGAGGAGATGAAGATGGCTCGATATCTGGATATGCTGCGTAGCGATATTAGAGAGTTTGTGGGATAATGCCCCGTAATTCCTTGGCTGAGATGATAGAGGCGGCACGTGGCCGCGAGATTGAGCTAGACCGTCAGAAGAAAGATTCCAAAAGATCCCTACCAGCATCTCAAGGGAATTACAATCAGGGTAACGAGAAGAAGCGTCGGTTTGAGTTCAAACCATACAGGGGCGGTAATTCGAGTAGGAGCAGTCAGTCTGGGAGTGGTACGCGTTATGGTAACGCACACCGCGATGACACGAGGAGTACACCTCGTGATGCACCTGGTAGAGATGAGGGGAGGATAGTACTTTGTTATAAGTGTGGACAGTCGGGGCACATGGCGAACGCTTGCACTCTAAAGGGATTGATGTGTTTCTACTGCAAGGAAGAGGGCCACACAAAGGATGACTGCCCAAAGAAGAAAGATACTGGGAGAGGTGCTAAAATCTATTTTGTTAATTACTTCATTCCTCGTAATGTTATACTTTATATTTAACTTCGTATACTATATACATATAATAATCTAGGTGGTGCTAGAGTAGGGCCAGTGATAAATCCGGCCCCGGCTACTCTCAGGATCGCTGAGGGGGCTACTACTAGGGCTCGAGGACGAGCCTATCAGATGACTGAGGAGGAGGCCAAGAAGGCTCCTAATGCTGTTGCTGGTAAATATTTTTACCTTCTGAGTTATTATCTGAGTTATTATCTGAGTTATTATCGGAGATTAATCTGAGGAAAATTTGCATGAATACTACTGTGTGATTCTAATTATGTGTGCATGTTGTGATCTCTGTGCAATAGGTACTTTTTCTGTGAACGACATACCTGCTTTTGTGTTATTTGATAGTGGGGCAACCCACTCGTTTGTCTCTCATGCTTTTAGCAAACTGATGTCTCATAAATTAGAGAACCTTTCTGAGCCCTTAGTGATAGAAGTCGTCAATGAAAAAACTCTAACTGTTACGAAAGTTTACCGGAAATGTCTGATCGAGTTGTGTGGGAAGAAATTTCCCATAAATCTTATTCCTATCGCTATGAGAGAGTTATGTGTGATTGTGGGGATGGATTGGATGACCGAATACCACGCCGAGATTCTCTGTCATCAAAAACAAATCCGTATCAAACCCCCAAGTGGGATTGAATTGTTAATTCAGGGCGACATAAACCGATTGGTGCCGGCACTGTGTTCGGCCGCGAGGGTAAGAAAATATCTTCAGCACGGTGCCGTGGGTTATCTGGCTTATGTTATCGACACCATTCTTGAAGCAAAACCGAGGTCGATAGAAAGTATTCCTGTTGTTAGCGAGTATGCCGATGTATTTCCCGAGGATCTGCCGGGAATACCACCTGAGAGGCAGGTGGAATTTCGAATTGATTTAGTGCCGGGTGCTGCGCCGATTGCTGAGGCTCCTTATCGCCTTGCACCGCCAGAAATGAAAGAACTGTATGACCAGTTACAAGAATTGCAAGAAAAAGAATTTATTCGACCGAGTTGTTCACCGAGGGGCGCACCGATATTGTTTGTAAAGAAGAAAGATGGGTCGCAGAGAATGTGTATCGATTACAGGGAATTGAATAAGTTGACAGTGAAGAACCGTTATCCATTACCGAGAATCGATGATTTGTTCGACCAGCTTCAGGGTGCGTCATGGTTTTCAAAGATCGATTTGCGTTCAGGGTATCATCAGATGCGGGTGAAAGAAGAAGATATTGAGAAAACCGCCTTTCGGACGCGTTATGGCCATTATGAGTTTGTAGTGATGCCCTTCGGACTCACTAACGCACCAGCGGCTTTCATGGATCTTATGAACCGGGTGTGTACTAGTATGTTAGATCGTTCGGTGATTGTGTTTATTGATGATATTTTGGTTTACTCAAAGACCAATACAGATCACGAAGTCCATCTTCTTGAGGTGTTAGATACGTTGAGACGCGAAGGTCTTTATGCGAAATTTTCCAAGTGTGAATTCTGGTTACGAGAAGTGCAGTTTCTTGGGCATGTTGTGAATGAGGAAGGTATAAAAGTTGACCCTGCAAAAATCTCAGCAGTAATGAAGTGGGAAGTACCAAAGACGCCATCAGAGATTCATAGTTTCCTGGGTTTGGCTGGGTATTATCGTCGTTTTATCCGAGATTTCTCCAAAATCGCGTCACCATTGACAAAGTTGACCAAGAAATCAGCTGCATTTAGTTGGGGCAATCAGCAGCAAGAAGCTTTTGAAGCATTGAGGAATCGGTTATGTGAGGCACCAATTCTAGCCCTGCCAGAGGGTGTGGAAGATTTTGTAGTTTACTGTGACGCGTCTATTCAGGGTTTGGGTGCCGTTTTAATGCAAAGGGGTAAGGTGATTGCATATGCTTCTAGACAGTTGAAATCTCACGAGGGAAATTACCCTACGCATGATCTCGAGTTAGGTGCCGTGGTGTTTGCCTTAAAGATCTGGAGACATTATTTATATGGCGTGAAAATCACCATCTACACTGATCATAAGAGTTTGAAATATTTGATGGATCAGCAAGATTTGAATATGAGACAGAGAAGATGGCTTGATGTGTTGAAGGATTATGATTGTGAGATCCTTTACCATCCAGGTAAAGCCAATGTAGTGGCTGATGCATTGAGCAGAAACCCTATTCGGGGTGTTTGTAGGAGGTTGACAGCAGTAGCATCGTTGTTGGAGTCTATTCGCAGTGCACAGGTAGAAGCCTCAGAAGCCGAGCAGGCTAAGAAAGAACGAATTGTAGGTGTGATTGGCAGTTTTGTGAAGGACAGTAAAGATCTTTTGACACATCTTGGTAGAGTTTGGGTTCCTTCACACGGTGGTAACCGTGATGTTTTATTAGACGAGGCTCATAAGTCTAAATTTTCTATTCATCCGGGATCGACTAAGATGTATCGAGACCTTCGTGAACACTATTGGTGGCCGGGTATGAAGTTAGAGGTAGCTGAGTATGTTGAGAAATGCCTGACTTGTCGCAAAGTCAAGGCCGAGCAACAGAAACCACATGGTATGTTGCAGCCTTTAGAGATTCCAGTGTGGAAGTGGGAACAGATTACTATGGATTTGATCACCAAGTTACCAAAAACGCCAGGAGGGTATGATGCTATCTGGGTGGTCATTGACCGTTTGACCAAGAGTGCCCATTTTATTCCGATTCGGGAGAGTTCTTCAGCTGAGAAGATGTCAGATATTTTCGATCGCGAGATTGTGGCGAGGCACGGTATTCCAGTCTCTATTGTATCAGACAGAGACACTCGTTTTACGTCGAGATTTTGGGAGAAATTCCAAGAGGAGATCGGTACGAGACTTCATTTCAGTACCGCGTTTCATCCACAGACAGACGGTCAGAGTGAGCGGACGATTCAGACGCTCGAGGACATGCTGAGGGCATGTGTGCTTGATTTTGGAGGTAGTTGGGATAAGTATCTACCGTTGGCGGAATTTTCCTACAACAACAGCTACCACTCGAGCATCCGTATGTTTATAACTTTTCTCTCTTTCTTTTAATTTTGTATGATCGATTTCATAATCTTCCCTCTAAATTAGGTAAACCGCCATTCGAGATGTTATACGGTAGGAAGTGCCGGACGCCCATTTGCTGGGGTGAAGTCGGGCACAAAGTGCTGGGTAGTACTGAGATCGTGTTGAAAACTACCGAGATGATCCAGATGGTTCGTGAAAGGTTCATCACCGCGCAGAGTCGCCAGAAAAGTTATGCAGACAAAAGGCGTTCGGTTCTAGAATTTCAGGTTGGGGATTATGTGCTACTCAAAGTTTCCCCGTGGAAGGGAGTAATCAGGTTCCGGAAGAGGGGAAAGTTGGGACCTCATTACATTGGTCCATATCAGGTGATTGCCAGAGTCGGAAAAGTTGCTTACCGTCTAGATTTGCCAAAAGAGCTCCATCTTATCCATAACACTTTTCACGTTTCACAACTGAGAAAGTGCATTGTTGACGAATCCGTCGTTGTACCGCTAGAAGACATTCAAATTGATGAGAAGTTGAACTACATTGAGCGGCCGATAGCGATTCTTGACCGCAAGGTCAAGACCTTGCGCAACAAGGAAATTGTGCTGGTTAAAGTGCAGTGGCAACACCGTAAGGGTTCTGAGTGGACATGGGAGCCCGAGTCTGAGATGCGTGATAATTATCCCGAGTTATTCCCGAGCGATGACTTCGGGGACGAAGTCTGATTCAAGTGTGATTGAGTTGTAACGCCCCAGAATTTTTATAATTTATTTATTTGTGTTTATTGCCTTGTTAGACTATTTGTATTACTTAATTTGTGAAATAATCATGTGGTGTACTCTCATGAAATCACACGTGCATTAATTAGTGGAGGTGTTAGAATAACCAGGGGTCATCTCGTTATTGTGACATTCTATTATTCCGGCATTATAATACCCTAAAACCCTTGATTCTATCCCGTTAATTCTACACCAAATTCGAGTCGTGTTTGATCGAGCATGATGAAGGGAATTGGGCTTCGAGGCCTGGCCATTAGGCCAAAGGCCGATCTCCCCATGCCCCTTTCCTACTCTGAGTTCGGCTAAATTAAAGAAGACAAGAAGAAAACTCATTCGGTGGTGGGTTTGGTTACGCAGCCCACAAATCGACCCAACACCCTTGTTCCTTATTGTTTCGGCCCGACAGAAGAAGGGCCCGAATGGGCTAATCCAGCAATGTCGCTATTAATTTAATAATCCCTAGTGATCTCTAGACCATAATCGGCCGCTGGTAAGGATCACGACATCTCCTCCAGATCTCGAATTTTTCCTCTAGCCGACGACTCCCTTCCGACCGCTTTGCTCGATCAGGCACCGCAGCTCCGGGTTTTTCCGATCGGGTGCATTACTCACCCCGCTGCCGAATCTTTTTGGTGATCGAATTGGTAAGGGTAATTCCAAATCTGTTTCTGTTTTTTTCCGGTTATGTTCATAAGCTAATCGGATCTTTGTTGTGTTGTGAATCGACATATTATGATCGACGGTGATTGATTAGGAGGAATACAGTTTCAGCGGTGATCGAGGTATCCGAGCAGGAGAGATTCTAGTCGAGTTCAAGCAACCTAGTCGGTAGTATCTAACCCTAATCTGTAGAAATCGTTTTCCCGTTGTGCTAGCTTGTTAATCTAATTATGTAGGGGTTAGGGACTGTTTTCCGAACTGCTGTTATGTTCGCGTTTGAAATGTCGTGTCGGGTTGATACTTGTAATGCGTTAAATCATCGGTTTTAACCTTAGAGTCGTGATAGTTGTTAAGTCCTGCTCTTTGCTATGGCTAATCAAACCTTATTTAAACTGTCCTCATTCCAATTATTCAAGTCCCGTGTAGTCGCTGTTTAGTTTCTGACCTTCGAGGTTGTCGGGTTTGTTCGGTGGCAAGTAGGGTTGCGAAAACACGTTTTATAAGTTAAATTTCCTGGCAGAATCTGCCCTAATGTTCCAATCTGTTTTTGAAGTATTTTAAATAATCTTTTGAACTTTTGGCACGTGTAGAAACCTTGGTTTTTGAGTTAGCTTTCCAACGCCGCAACCCTCTCGTCAATCCGAATTACGGTTTAAAAGTTATAGTCGATTTAGTATGCTGCTGTTAGGAAAATGACCTGTGCAACATGCCTGTCTTGCAACACTGTTTTGAGACACTTAGATTCTGTTTTAACCAGTGACCGTCTCACAGAGATATGTAGTTCTGGTTGTCTACTTTTCCTGGTAAAAATATGGGATAAATCTACTGCACAGTTTAAGAGTTATAGCAGTTTCCGTGAGACCGACGGGTGCTGCCAGTTTTCTAAATTGAGTCCTTAGAACGGATTGTAATTCGGGTTTCATTTTTATGCTTTTAGGATCATCTAGGAATAACCGAGCAGCGCCTTAGAGTATTGAGGATCCTTTGGAGCTTACGTTTTCTCGAGGTGAGTATTCTCACCGTGTATTCAGTTATAACGTTATACATGCATGACTTATGTGTTACCTTACTTGCACCATATTTGCTATCTGAGTTTGATATGTTATCTGAGTATCTGAGTACCTGAGCATCGATTTTTATTATACTGATCTGATTATCTGTGCTATTACTTGCTAGGGCAATCTGAGATAATTATGTTAAAGAGATAATAAAACATAATAACACACATCTGAGTTTTGGGATCACCTCCCGTCTGAGTTTTTGGGATTATTCCCGTCTGAGTTTTGGGATCATTCCCGTCTGAGTTTTTGGCTTACGCCTATCTGAGGTGTGAGGAGGGACGAGGTTGATCTCTCGTTCCAAATCACACAAGTGCGCTATATAAATTAAAATCTGAGTAATAAAATCTGAGAAATAAATCTGAGTAATTAATCGAGTAGTTTCTGACTAGGAGTACACCGAGGTGCCCTCATGTGTTGTATGTTATGAGTGTTTGCATTTTGAGATTATTCACTCAGCTTCCCCAGCTGACCCCTATTTTCCCCCACTGTTTCAGGTACTAGCAAAGGGAAGGAGAAGGTGGACGGTTGACCGCTGTATTCTACCTATGCTGATGTGGACCGCATTTATTATTTTAATAAACATTTTACTCTATTAAACTATTTCCGCATTTAAGATTTTTGTTAAATAACGACCTTACTATTTTGGGATTTTAAATATTTAAATTTTTGAGACATTTTATATTAAAATATTGTACTCGAAAATTTTTAAATTCTTGTAAATTTTGGGTGTTACAAAAGATGAAGCTGCTGAGAACATCATTGCCTTCGTCAAGAAAACCCAGACAAACTTGGAACTCAAAGTTCATACCATTCGTACTGACAATGGGACTGAATTTAAAAATCAAACTTTAGATTCTTTTCTTGAATCAGTTGGTATTTCTCATCAATTTTCCGCTGCCCGAACACCTCAACAAAATGGGGTCGTTGAACGACGAAATCGTACTTTAGTTGAAGCTACCCGTACCATGCTTTCATTTTCGAAACTCCCATTATCTCTTTGGGCGGAAGCCATTGGTACAGCATGTTTCACTCAAAATCGTTCTATCATCAACAAAACCTACAACAAAACTCCATATGAACTCATTAATAACCGGATTCCAAATGTAAAATTTTTCCATATTTTTGAGAGTCGATGCTTCATTCTAAATGACAAAGACAAATTAAATAAATTTGAAGCTAAAGCTAATGAAGGAGTTTTTGTTGGATATTCACGAGAATCTGCATCATTCAGAGTATATAATCGGTCGAAACGGACGGTTAGAGAAAGTGTCAATGTTAATTTTGATGAAACTTTTCCAATTGATTCATTAACTACAAATGTTGAAATTCCTCCACCTTCGTCATCGCCTTCCACATCTCAAAATGACTTAGATGTCTTATTTGAAAATTTTTATGATGATTATCATAACATTCGACATACTTTGCTTGAGGAGGCTGGCGTTCCATTTCCATCTGTAGCTGATGTTCAATCTATTTCTGTGCCTGAAGTACAAACTTCAAGTTCAACTGATTCTCCATCTCCTACGTCTGCTGCACCAACTAACAATTTTTCTCCTTCACATTCAGTTTCATCTTTGGAAACTCAATCTTCACCGGAAGATTCCCCACCTTTGCAAACTCAATCACCACTGGGCGATTCCCCACTTTCTGGAAATGCTGAAAATTCTTTGGATTTATCTTTAGTTCCAGCACAAACTCCACCTTCTGGTCAAGCTGATACTTCTTTAAATTTACCTTTAGTACCAGTACAACCTCCACCATTGGTGATTGATTTCTCTAAATTCAACGTTAAACGAGTAGATCCTCCAGCATCTACATCAAATGTTCAAACTGCACTAATCCCTCATCCTGAATTCACTGATAATTCAAATATAATTCCAGGTCAACTTCCACTTCCTCATTCCCTTAAATGGACAAGAGAGCATCCTTTACATCAAATTATCGGTGATCCTGATTCTTCTGTTCAAACCCGAAGAGCTACTGCTGACGAATGTCAATATTCTTCTTTTCTAAGCTCTATTGAACCTAAGAAGGTCAGTGAAGCTCTCTTAGACCCAGATTGGATCCTTGCTATGCAAGAAGAAATCAATCAATTTGAACGTTTAAAAGTCTGGCGTCTTCTTCCGAAACCACCTGGGAAATCTGTTATTGGTACAAAGTGGATTTTCAAAAACAAAAAGGATGAAAATGGGATAGTAATTCGTAATAAAGCTCGTCTAGTTGCGAAAGGATATGCACAACAGGAGGGTATTGACTTTGAAGAAACCTTGGCTCCTGTTTCCCGAATAGAAGCCATTCGAATATTTTTAGCATATGCAGCACATAAGAATTTCACAATTTATCAAATGGATGCTAAAACTGCATTTTTAAATGGTATTCTAAATGAAGAAGTGTTCATTCATCAACCCGAAGGTTTTGTAGATCCAAATTTTCCTAATCATGTATATAATCTCGACAAAGCTTTGTATGGCTTGAAACAAGCTCCTCGAGCGTGGTATGATGTGCTCTCTAAATTCTTAGTTGATTCTGGTTTTTCAAAAGGAAAAATCGATACAACTCTTTTCATCAAACGCCAAGGGGAAGACATAGTTCTTATTCAAATTTATGTCGATGATATCATTTTTGGTTCTACAAATCCCAAATACTGTAAAAAGTTCTCTGATCTCATGGTTAAACGTTTTGAGATGAGTATGATGGGTGAAATGAACTTCTTTCTTGGTCTTCAAGTTCGCCAATTACCAACCGGGATCTTCATCAATCAATCCAAGTATATCACTGATCTCTTGAAGAAATATCTCATGGATGATTGTAAACCAATACCGACGCCGATGTCGCCTGGTTCTAAATTGCATGTTGATCCTGATGGCAAACTTGTTGATGTTACAAATTATCGGGGAATGATAGGATCTTTTTTATATCTTACTTCGAGTCGACCAGACATAATGTTCTCTACTTGCATATGTGCTCGGTATCAGGCTGCACCTAAAGAATCACATCTTCAAGCAGTCAAACGTATATTTCGTTATCTGAAGGGTACTCGAGATCTTGGTCTCTGGTATCCTAAAGAAACTTCTTTTGATTTGACTGCATTCTCTGATGCTGACCATGCTGGATGTATGCTGGATCGCAAGAGTACATCTGGAAGTGTCCAATTTCTGGGAGATAAATTGGTGAGCTGGTCTTCACGGAAGCAAAATTGCGTATCTCTTTCAACTGCAGAAGCAGAATACGTTGTTGCTGCAAGCTGCTTATCCCAGGTAATTTGGATGCAATCACAATTAAAAGATTATGGCTTTCTATACAGCTGTATTCCTTTATATTGTGATTCACGAAGTGCAATTGCAATTTCATGCAATCCTGTTCAACATTCCAAAACTAAATATATTGATCTTCGATATCATTTTATAAAGGATCGTGTTGAACACGGTAATGTGGAATTGTACTTCGTTTCCACTGATTATCAACTAGCTGCTTTATTTACCAAGTCTTTAGACGAAAAACGTTTTAACTTTCTTGTGTCTAAACTTGGTATGTTAAATCTCAAAGCTTAAACTGTTTTATTTGTTACAATAAGTATGGCTTATGCACACATCAGTATATAACCCGTTCCTAACTGTTATATGGCTTTCAAGTAAATTCGCTTGAAACCCGTTCCTCAAAGATATTATTGGTAGAGAGGGAGAAAATCGCTATTCATTGATTGAGGGGGAGAATTCCTATATTCACTTGTTAAGAGGGAGAAAATCCACATTCATTCGTCAAGTGGGAGCATTTTTCTGAAACTTCATAGGTAAAGGGGGAGCAAACTCATTGTTAACCCATTTTCTATTCATTTTTCAAAATTTTCAGAATGTCAATCTCAAAATGTTAAAATTTTAATAAATTGAGTTTCATTGTTTCTGTTCAAAAAATGTTTTCCTCACTCATATGTTGCCAACGTAGGATACAAGTTTCTGTCAAATTCGTCGATCTCTCTACTAATTTCGATTAGTATTGATTGCATCTGTTTATGACACACTTTTGTCTCTTGCGTTGATGACATCATCTTCTCAGTTTTGCTTTCAAACTTAAACTCAATATCTTTCAAATTCTATTTGAGTTTTGTTGTTGTCATACCTTAGACAACTTCCACTAAATTCTAAATTTTTTATTCGAACTCAAATGTTACCAATGTAGGATACAAATTGTTGACAAATTCGTCGATCTCTTTACTAATCTAATTAGTAAAGATTGCATCTGTTTATGACAACCTTTTGTCTCTTGCATTGATGACATCACACTCTTCTTTTTCATATTACGTTGAATCTCAAATTTTTCTACAAAATTCAACACTTTCAGTTTCGTTGTTGCCACAACTTTGGCACAACTCAGTCTTAACTGTTAAATTTTTTTTACTCAACACCATGTGTTAACTACGTAGGATATAAGTTTTTGGCAAATTCGTCGATCTCTTTACTAATATAATTAGTAAAGATTGCATCTGTTTATGTCAAACTTTTTTCTCTTGCGTTGTTGACCTCATTTTCTCATACAGAGTTGACATTATATGCTCAACATCTGTATATTCCTCACAAAAATTTTACTCATACTTTGTGCTCACAATGATGTGTTCACAACGTAGGATATAAATTTTGGTCAAATTCGTCGATCTCTTTACTAATCTGATTAGTAAAGATTGCATCTGTTTATGACCAACTTTTTTCTCTTGCGTTGCTGATAAAATTTTTCAAACCTCATTCTGATTTTGCACGACTTTTTAATTTTTCAAATACTTGTTTGCAACACTCAACACAAGCTGTTGTTAAATTCGTCGATCTTTTTACTAATTTCGATTAGTACTGATTGCATCTGTTTATAACAACTTCTTGGATTGATTGTTCTTACCATCTTTCAAACAATTTTTACAACCCTTTATCAATGGAGAAATTCTTTTAAGTTTTCTCCAAATGGTTCAGATTTAATTCTGAATTATTCATATGATCTCACACACAAAATCGTTTTTGTGCACTGATCTTTGATCCACTTCAAATTGATTTCTTTTAAACCTCAAATCTTTGCTTAACAATGTCTTCAATCATCCTGTCTGTCAAATTCGTCGATCTCTTTAATGAAGTTCTTCAGTAAAGATTGCATCTGTTTATGACTTCAGGTGATTCTTGACACTGTTATTCTCTATTTTTCAAATATTTTTCTCCAAGATTCTTGGCTAAAATCAATTTTTATCTGGGTACTAATTGAGTACTACATGTACCTGGTTCTTGATTCCGAAATGCAACGTACAACTATCGATTCCTGGCTCTTGTATTACAACAACATACAATTTCCTCTCTCAGTTTCGACATTAGCATGAGGCTCCTGGTCATGATCCTCATGAGGGGGATAAATGAGCAAGAAATAAATGAGCAAAAAATGTACAACATTAAGAAGAACCACAAACATCTCATCAATGAAGAAAATTCATGTCTCTCGTACTCAAATCATCGGCAAAATCGAAAATAGTTTATATCAAGTATTTCAGAGGAACAGAAGGTGATAAACAACGTGTTCAAAGGAAAAACAAGTGAAGAAAAAGAAATCGACATGTTTACAGAAATCTCTCTCAAAAATCTCAACTAGTTCGAACTGAAACTTAATCGTATAAATCTTTCTATCCAAACTACAAAACATTCATATCAATCCAAAATTCTAAATTCCGTAACAACCACATGCATTCAAAAGCTTAACCGTTTAAATCATTCTTTCCAAATTCCATAACAACCATATCCATACAAAAGCCTAACCGTTTAAATCCATATTTCTATACCGAATACAAAATTATCCACATTCATTCAAATCTTAAATGTACATATCATTCTTTCCTACATACAAACCATACACATGTCAATTCAAAATTTAACCGATACAAATCATTCTTACATTTTACACACACATTCAAAACTTTGACTGACATATCATTCAAAAAAAATTAACATTCTATACTCAATATAATCCTCTACCACAAAATTCCAAAAACAACCTCTCCATTATCTGAAAACCCAGTCAAATCCTTACTTAACTGATATTCCATTTCCCAAAGTTATTAAATCTTTAGTAAATCAGTTAAAGGATTTCCTCACTCAAACAGTATCAACGAAAAACATATATTCTTTGAGTATCTTAAACTTTCAGATTTCTGTAATGTTTTGTTCTTGAAATACAGAAAAACATTTTCTTGCCAAAGATAGATTATATGAAGAATCTGAAGTCTGAAGACTGGGATGACGTATTAAAGATCAAAAAGGGGGAGATTGTTAGGACCAATATTGTAATAGATTTTGACCTTTAAGTCCGTTAGTTAACAATTTCCTTGTTAAGTGGTAGATGGTATAAATACTTGTATGTTTGTCTTTCATTGTAAGCTTTCCCTCACTTTTACAGATATACAATACTGAAAATTTCATCTCCATCATTCTCTCTCTTTACACACACTAAAAACACTAAGAACACACACACACTTGATCTTCAATTTCTCATCTAAACATCATGGATTAGCTTGATTTTAGCCTCATTCGATCTATCATTAGTTATGTAAAATATATATATATATGCAAAAAAACCTAAAAAATTACAAAAAAAATACGAGAAGTATGATAAAAATCTAAAATATTACAAAAAATATTTTCCAACAAAATTCAACACTTTAAGTTCGTAATCAATAATAAAAAGACACATAACACTTAACATTTAACTAAAAGCTTGGTGCTTCAAACTTCAAAACATATAAGCTTCAAACGCTTAAAAATTAATACAAAATATTCACTTTAATTTTAAAAAATGAGATTAAAATAAAAAAAAATATGATTCAAATCCGGGCAAATCATCCTGGTCCGACCAGGGTTCACAGTTCACTCGGACGGTTCGAAGCGGTTCATAAATGAACTTTAAGCTTGTCGAATCAGCCCGGCATATTTCCATTTCCTGAAATATTTATTATATATAAACATGTTAACGGAGAGGACTGGACTTCTCCCTGAAATCTTTTTCTAATTCTGAATTTCTAACACCTCATTTCTAGACTTTCCCCCTCTATATCTGAAAGTGTTATCCAACGAGTTCTGAACTCCGGTCACTTATAAGACAAAGAGCTTCTTTTTCACTACGATACGTTAAGCCTTAAACCACGGACTCTTTATTATTATACATGCATGTTTCTATAAAATCCGTACATGTGTTGTCGTCTAATTATTGTTGTCTTTTATGTGAACGGGTTGAATTGTTATGATATTTAAGGAGCAAGGACGATAAAAAGCATATATGACGGGACGCACGGAGAGAGTTGGACCACTGCATATTCCAGAAGACCTCGCTGAAGAAGAAAATGCAACTTTGTTCTCTTGAAGAAAATCATTAATTATTGGTCCAGCAAATTGCAAACAACGACAACCCTTGTAACTTATTGGTTGATTAAGGAAGAGTTGAGAGGATGAAATGGCGGGGCCTAGATAATTTAATAGGGTAATTTGATATTTTTTGTGTGTGTAATTTTATAATTGCGAGTTCAAAAACTGAAAAAGGAAGTATTGATAGCATGTGTATGGTTTCAGCCAGGGTCTGATGGTTTCGGTTCTTGTGAAGAAGTTGATTTGTTTTCATCTCGAGACTACTTGTTTTCGATCATAGCACATTTAAAACTTAACATTCGATCTAGAAATCTAATTTTTAACATAAACTGAAAAGCACATTTTTTACATTAACTCTCTATAATTCAAATCGAAAAACACCGGTCGTTACAACTATCTACCCCTTAAGAAGATTTCGTCCTCGGAATCGCATTATAATCTATAAAGTTCTTGTATCTTTTTTGCATCTCGTCTTTGACCTCCCAAGTCAAGTTTGGTCCGAGGGAATGCTTCCACTTGACCAACACAAATTCGATTTCCTTATTTATAAGCTTCGATCTTGATCTAATACGACTCGAGTATGGCGTCGGATTCCTCGATCAACCGGTTAGGGGCATCTACCACTACAAAAAAAGATCTTTTAGCGACATCATTAGCGACATATTTGAAGCTAGTGACGCTCATAGTGACATCAACCAAAATGTCACTACTAAGAAGTCGCTAATTTAGTGACATCCAACATTGTGTCTCTAATAGTAGAGACGCTAATAGTGACATTCATTATATTGTCACTATTTTTTATCAAAAGTCATTATCCATGACGCTAAAACTGTCACTATTTTTATCAAATCTCACTACTTACGACTCTAAAAATGTCACTACTTTTATCAGAAGTCACTACCTACGACTCTAAAAATGTCACTAATTTTATCAAAAGTCTATCCACGACTCTAAAAATGTCACTATTTTTATCAAAAGTCACTATTTACGACTCTAAAAATGTCACTATATTCATCAGAAGTCACTACCCACGACTCTATAAATGTCACTATTATTATCAAAAGTCACTACCCATGACTCTAAAAATATCATTATTTTTATCAAAAGTCACTACTTACGACTCTAAAAATGTCACTATTTTTATCAAAAGTTACTACCCATGACTTTAAAAATGTCACTATTTTTATCAAAAGTCACTACCGACAACTCTAAAAATGTCACTATTTTTATCAAGGTCACTATTAATGTCACTAAAAACGTCACAATTTTTCCAAAAGTCGTTATTCATGTTGCTAAAAATATCACTATGTTAAAAAAAAATACCAATTTGCTTTTAGCCTCCCATCCATCCATATATATAATAAATATAAAAACACAAGTCTAAACAATATATAATATTCTATTGTCAAAGAAAATTTCTAAAAAAAATTGCATATTACATAAGTATAAAATTTCTAAAATATTCTATTGTTATTAAACTTCAATCGACCTCGAATTACATCTAAATTTTGATGAGTAACTTTTTGCCAGTTCTTGCACTACTGTTTTACTCACTTCTTGAGCAACGGGACAAATTGAAAGTGTATCCATCTAGAAATTTCAACTCTTTGACCCACTCTAGGATAGAACTGCAAACAAAACAATCACTTTTATTTTATATGGACAACAAAATGTTTTTAAGATAAAAAAAAATCATAACATTACCTGCCATATGAACATGTAAAATGAGGTTATTGCAGATTTTGCTCTACAAATCGGTTGACTTTGCACGACCCCAAAGGATTAGAGCTAGAATTGCATTACCCGTTCCTAAATCAATGAAATAAATAAGAAAGTTTATTAAATCGTTGACTTTTAAGTCAAACTTCAAAACTGACATGGGTTGTTGATAACTGAATTTAACTCGATAACATATATTACATACTTAAATTTCATAACTGAATCTACATCCACCGTTGACTCCTAATAGGTCAACCAGGCAACCTAAGTAAACCAAGCAAAACATAACCCGTATTGACCCATTCATAAGTAAACCAAAAAAAACAACAACTTACAAGGTGGTTAATTGAGTCAAAGAAGATAGAGTATCTGGTATGGTTCCACTGAAATTGTTATCTTCAAGAAAACTGCAAACTTATTATGACAGAATCAGTTATTATTACACTAGAAAAATGAGATTTGTCAATTTATATGAATAAATATTTCGCGCACACCACACCGTAAATGAAATTAGAGACTTAATTATTCGTAATGGTAAACCACGAGATCCCAATGCAGCATATAAAATACTTTAGCACTAGCTGTACAAATATAAACCAAAAATTACTAAAACCTGCAAAATGATTAATTATAATATTGTTTTTTTTAAACTAAAAAAATATAGCAGATAACAAGACAATAAAATAAAATTTGATATGACCATATTAATTTAGGCACTATTACATTAGTTATGTGAAGTTATTAACATCGAAAATGATATGTATATTGTGGTTAACTAACCTCGGCCGAGTAAAAGACGAACACGTCCTGGAGTCAACACTCCCTGTTTAATTGGGAAACCTTGTTGGTCACATCCTCCCATAATCTTGAACACATGTCCCTTGAATTCTTGTTAATTATGATAAGAAAAAAGGTTAAAAACCCATCTTTGAATATAATCTCTTTATCCTGGCAATTTAGTATATATAAGTGGAATTATGGTGACTAAAAACTACCTCGCCGAGTGCATCTCCAATGACTTCCTGAGAAATCCTCTTGTCAAAAAAAGCTCCACTGTAGAAAATATAAACAATTGTCAGTCACAACAGCTCTTGAATCGAATGGCTTGTGTTGAAAAAACTTCATCCATAATGCCACGTGTAATGAACAAAATGTGACTAAAAGATGCCAGATTGTCAAAGTTGTAGCTGATTGATAATCTACAGGTCAAACTGAACTTAAAACCCTAAATAGCCACCCCTCAATAATTTCACATGGTTATTATAAGAATCATGTTCTCCTTGTTTCTAAGTTTCTTAGGTTAATACAATTTCAGTAAGCAACATAATTTTATTGCAATACTAAGCATGGTAGAATCATCATTGTACTCTATATGCAATTCTAATATTCCATATACAACTTAGAAGTCAGTGTATGTTGGCACTCTTTATTTGTTTAATTTAAATTTTTGGTTGTCTAGGTATGGGTGATGGAAATGTCGAATCTCCGGCTTAGTTAACTGGTTTTTTTCAAAAAAAAAAAAACAAATAAATAAATAAAACTTAGATGTCTGTTTCTGATGTCATCCGTCTAAGTAACTAGAATAACTTCAGATCATAAGCCAAAATCAATTATCAAAACAAGTAAATCAAGGAAGCTAAAAACTAAACATTCAGTATAATGATTACAGATTCATCCACCAGTAAGCTACAAGCTGACGCTAACTTAAATTCAGCAAAAAAGTCAAATCGCGAACAAATGCAGCATTAAGAACTCCAGATCTACTACTCTACATTCAGTATTACATTCTAATCAACAATCTGATTTTTTCTATTTGAAACTAAATGACAGGCTACTGATTCATACGAATTCGGAAAATATAAACAGTCAAACAGATTCACCTTTTGGATTATCGCCGGCGGCGTCGTATTTGAAATTTGAAGGGCTGAACTGCATAAGCTCAGTGACATAATTATCTCTTCTGGATTCTTCACGCACATTATTAACGCGTTTCAATTAAAGGAAACGGAAAGAAGAAATGCGAACGAACAGCTGATTAAGAGAACTGGAGCGTGCAATTAGTGTTAAAAATTAAAATATGCTTCACTGCATATGGTTAGAACGCATGTGGGCCTACAGGTTTATACACTTATACACTGAGATATATAATGTAATTATTATATTTACATTAGATAATTGAATAGGCATAATAGTTAAGCTTGATTTAATTAAGGGAAATAAAAAGGCTTAAGTGCAAAAGCCAAATGTGCATTCAGCTTTAGTAACATTGAAACATCCAAATTTTAAATCATACTTCCTCCGATTTAAAATAAGTGATACATTATTGATTTCACGGGTTTTGAGGCAAAATATGATAATGATAATTAAATTAGATTAATTGGATAGTTAGTGGGGAATAGGTCCCACAAATTCTGAATAAAGTGAGGTTAATGATGTGTAAAAGTAAAAGTAAGGGTAAAGATGTCATTTCACTTTATAAAAGTAGATAGTTAGTGGATGTGGTTCCCACTACTTTTTACCAAATAAGGTAAGTTTTCAAAGTGTATCACTATTTTGATACACCCAAATATGGCAAGTGTATCACTTATTTTAAATCGGAGGAAGTAAATAATTACTTGTTAATCATCGATGATTATAGTTTAATGGTACATAATTGTTCTTTAATCTAAACTTGTTTTTGAGATTAATAAAGTTTAGATACGATTTATAACTTCAAACCTAATAATCGTTAAATATTTTACCGTTTATTAAACCGACTTATGAAATGGTATGAATGAAATACATGATTTATTCATATCTTAATAAATTTTTCTTAAAATTTAATTTCTAAAATTTAAGTCACGCCGTCCAATTGGTTGAATCACTTGCTTCTACTTTTAAATTCACGTGAGACGTGGTTTGAATTTAGATCCGAGGTCATTATTGTCTACGCGTGAGACCTAGATATATTTTGACACGAGTTCACATTGGATGACTTAATCGAGTTAACGGTGAGACATTGACATGAGGCGAAGATACGACAAACACGCCACTTGACCCTAGATGCTTGTTCACTAGGTGTCATGAAGTCCCATAACTCTAAGAGTTGCACTTGTAATGCAATTGTTGATCGTCACCTACCTATTGGATCTATCATCACTAGCAGATCAACTGATGCGGTGATAGAAGCTTAATGAGGATCTTAGTTTTTAATAAAATTAATTGGGTAGTTCATTTTTTTAAAAGATATTATTATTGAAAATACTATTTTTTGAACTTTGTGTGTTATACAGATAACTACAACAAATCAAAACCCAAGTATCTCCACTCTAAAATCAGTTCTTGAAAACTGAAACTGACTAATATCGACTGATATCGAACTCTAAGGATTGTCCTTAGAAATGAGAAAGTTAATACACCTATAAGAGGCCTTACCTGAGGCACCTCCTGTGAATGCTTCTGCTTATAACAACCCAAAAATCAGGGGAAATTTAAAAATTTTAAATAATAAAATAAAACAATTTCCCCAAGAGTACAAGTAACTCAAAGGTCCCAATTCATTAATCAAAATATAAAACCGTCTCGTGGTTTAAATGTGGAATAATTAAAGGTTTTGAAAACAAAACATGTTTGACTCGAAATAAATGTTTTAATCCAAATCCATAAATATAAAATAGAAACGCAGCCCATCAACCGTTGACCTTCTCTTTGCCTTTACTAGTACCTGAAAAATAGAGGGGAGTGTTTGGGGTCAGCCACCGCTGAGTGAATAATATCAAAATAAATGAATAAATACAAACAACTCAAGCCACATAAGTGAACCCTATAACTCTACTCAATTCTCAATTACTCAAGTTTATTTTCTCAATTTTAAATTTATATAGCGCGCTTGTGTGACTTGGGACGAGAGATCAACCTCGACCCGCCTCACACAACTCAAGGCTCAACACCTGTACTCTTCGGTGTTGAGTCAAAACGTCTGGCACCAGTACTCTTCGGTGCCAAGACAACTCAAGTATATTATGTTTAATGTTTTAACTCAAGAACTCAAAACTCAGATAACTCAGGCTCCAGATAACTCAAATCACAGATAACTCAAATACATCACCCAATCAATACTCAAGCTCAATCAACAAGACAATTCACAACACATAGCACAAAATCATGAATCGAAAGTAAGTACAAGTTTATAGTGAGATTACCCAACTCGAATAGACGTATGCTCCTAAATATCCTCGGTGCAGAAGAGTGTCTCTAATCAAGTCCTAAGAGGTCCTACATAGCACAATGAAGCTCGGATTAGGATTAGACTCAAAGGTAGTTTCAGCAGAAACTAAACAGCACTCTCACAGGAACGGTCATAAATCCTAAATCGTTCATTAGATTTTCCCCATATGTTAATCACGAAAACTAGACTCAGAATACAACAAAACATTGTCAAGTGGCTTCTGCCCAAATTCCGACTCTAAGGGTCTCAAAAGCGGCTCACAAAACAGAATAGTTGAACCGAAAACTATTATGCGATGGTTTACAAAAACATCAATATCTTTTAAATAACAATTCAGATTAACGAGCCGTTAGCGGAAACAGAAAGAGAACTCAGAAAACTAGAGACCAGCATGGGCCAAAAATCTACAAACATATTTTAAGTGTATTAAAAACGGACTCGAACATAGACTATACATTCTGACCAAATTTCAGCATTGTGTTTAAAACTCATTTTGAAACCCGACATCAACCCACTCATTCCCGAGACACCCGACAGCTTCAAAATCTCTTATTATCACAGAAACCTAATTTTATATAATCTAATTAGTTTATTTAAGAATACTATTCAGTTTAGGAAACCAAGAACCTAAAGGTTCGGTTTCTAGTTCTCTCGATCAATAAAAAGGTTAGATCATTTAGCAAAAGGTTTTAACCGGAACCTTCACCCGACACGAAACCCGACACGAAACACTCACCAAAACCCGACCCTTTATGGCTCCATCACATCCATACAACCTCGGAATCCTACACACAACTGATAGTTTGAACCCGAAAGGAATAAAGATAATACGAATGAAAAGGGATAAAGGTTATACCCTACGAATCAAACCCGAGAGCACAACGATCACAAGGCCAACACAATCATCAATACCCGATCAGTTGTTTCTTGGTTGCACCGAGACAACAAACCAGCGGAGTGGGGCTGGCGCAGCATACCAAAAATCTCCCTTTCCAAACCAAAATGGTCCGATAAACAAGCCAATTAAAACAAAACTTCACTTGCTTGTTTTCCCCAAAAATCCTTGCCGACATCACCAATAATTATACAACACCACCACCTCATATTAACATGTTTGGGATAAAGACTTCACGTCAATAATAATTTCTCTAATTGTTGCCGCTAAACAAAAGTCCCTAGCCACCGTCACAGTTGATAACAATCCTCACCCCTACCAAGATTTACACGTGCCCTCCACTACTTCCCTTTTAAATCTTTTGTTTCGCATAGAGACCTCCACGTACACCAACCAATATTGTATTAAAATTAAACTTCATCGCTCCTTTCCACTCAATATTGTTCGCCTGAATGACAAGAAAAACGCAGGGACTCCTCTTTTCGATATACGGCCGCAACACCAGAGAAAGACATAGGGTTTATTTTTTTAGGAATTCAATGGGTTTAAGGTATATTACAAGTTACTTAACTGAGCCCACACACAAGCCCGAAACAAATAAAGTCTGGGGTCTTGGCTTTTGGCCGACCCAACTCAAATGATTATTGCTAAACTTTTACGATCAACTAATCGGTCAAAACTCAACACGTACTATTTAATTATATTATAAACCGCCTAAAACTATTTATTAAAATTTAACTAAAAACTTTGCCACTGATGTTATTAATTAATTTAGTTGACCTGCCTCTTGCTTTAAGAGCCGTATTAAAACCCAAGACGCACTCACGAATAATAACGTCCACTTAAAACAAACCGTCTAGCTTCATTAAAATTAATTTACTAATTATTCCTGTTAAAATTAAATATGACAATTAAATTAATATTATTTAATTATTAAAATTTCAGAGCGTTACACTGCTGCTGTTCATCAAGCCTTTACCGAATCGTTTAACGAACACCAAGAAGTCGCTACTCCTATGCTTGTGAGCATGAACCCCGAGATCCGAAAGAATTTCGAGGAACTCACAGCATATGAAACGATGAGCGAGTTGAAAATGATATATCAACAACAAGTAGAATATGAACTGTTCAAAACAGTTAAATCATTCAACGCTTACAAGCAGAAGGACGGAAAATCAGTTAGCACTTACATCTTGAATATGAAATGCTATCTTGATCAAATAGAGCGTCTTGGTTACCCATTGCAACAAGTTCTTGGAATGAGCTTGATTCTTACCTCACTATCCAAGGATTATGACCAGTTTGAAAAGAGTTTTAAAAGTACATAGCATGGGGAAGACAATTGGTGAATCTTATTATTTGCAATCTCTACTAATAAATGGCATTTCGAGGTCCTCTACTCAATAGGACACCAGTTTGTTTAAGACATAAGAAACAATTTAGTGATTCACACCACTATCGAACGATACACAAATAAGCACAATATTCTCAAGAAATGTTTTTATCACACAATAATCTCATATAGTAGGCAACTCGTGTCTTTTACTCAATTTGCATATACTCATTGCATTCATCTCAAATTTCTACAACTTGCTTTTAACTCATCGCAAGCTATTTTATTTATTTAACTCAAATCTCGCTTAACAACTTATCACAAGTCGCACAAAATGCCCATTTTCTCACTCTTTGCGCTCACTCGCGTGATCAAATTTAATTATTAGGCTACAAGAATATATAATTTCTCTTTTAGGCCGCATTATTAGTTCTCATGTTAACTAGTATTTAACAATTCCCCGTTAGCTTTTTTTTTAATATTACTCGCTCAACTCATTTTGATGATTTTATCATTTGGCTCGTCAATCATTTTCTCACTTTGTTCTCCTTTAACTGGTCTCTTCATTATTTCGGCAATATGCCCACTCGTAAATCTCATTATATCTTACGTTTTAACGCTTCAATTAAATGATTTCTTTTTGCTCAATTCATTCACTCGTTCGTTATCTCTCATGAACTGGATTACTCAATTATTTTGTCGCTATTCATAAAAAGTTTCCTCATTACTCTGTATTTTTAGCTTCTTCTCGCTTTAGAAATTCATAAAATTTTATTGTCTAATACACTTGTATTTTTCTCAGTTGCTCATTTCAATAACTATTCTTGATCATGTATATATATTATAAATAAAGTTTCATCATTTGGTTCATTTTAATAATATATTCGTTTAACTCGATTTATTAGTTTCTTACAGTTCGGTAGTTTCTCGGTAATAATAAATCTTCCTCATAATTTATTATGGCGATCTTCCATGACCGACTCATTGATAACATTCACATTACTCGAATTTTATAATTTCTCGTCATTTATAAGATCATATACTTGCCACTTCTCATTTGCACCATTACCCTCGATTTATGAATTTCTCACCACTTGATAATTATACTACCACATGAAGTTAACTATTCCCCATTATTATTATAAATACCCTAGTCACATGTATATATATTATTCAACACAATAGTTTGGCTTAAAAATTTCTTGACTGGATTAATAACTTCTAATAGTCATGTTTTTCTCATTTAACTTGACTTGAATATTTCATAATAATTTCTCATGTTTTAATAATCTCTTTTTATCTCATTATATTCCCATCGGAATAATTTCTCGGTTAATTAATCACTCTTATAATTTTTTAGCCAGTTATATGCACACATATGCTCATAATAACACATAACAACATTTTCTCTTGGCAATTCGTTTAATTTACTTCTTAAAAACATTATTATTATTATTATTATTATTATTATTATTATTATTATTATTATTATTATTATTATTATTATTATTTTTCACTTAGCTCGATTTATTAATCTCCATTAGTTCAATAATACGAATTTAATAATCCACGACTTTATAATTATTCTCTATTTGCACTCTTTATATTGGTAGTTTTCTCTTTTACCACCACTCAACTCCACTTGGAGAAAACTCGTCCCCGAGTTTGGAAGTGGCACTCAAAATCTCATATTTTAAGGTTAATTTGATTACTCGATAATTAAACTCTTATGCACAGGTGTGGGCCGGTCCCGGCGTGTACTCTTTACGCCCCTCTCACACCCGTACTCATTTACTTTTTATCACTTTATAAAAATTATTCATTGCTCATATTAGGTGTCAGCTTTCTCATTAAGCTTCTCATGGATTCTCACATCCTTATTAGATTTTCTCCATTATAACTCATCAATTTTTTTTAATTTTTTTTTAGTCTCATTATTAATGAGTCATTTTATGATTCCTCACAAGTCAAGCTCGTTACATTTAATAGCACCACAACTTTATTTCGCGTTACGCATTCACGATTATTTCTTGCTCAAATCTGAGTATTAAATTCTCATTTTTGGCTTACTCATAGCGTGTCTGGTATTATTATTACCATATAACAATTTTGTCATTGAATAGATTTCTCATTTCATTCGTAGTGAACACATCACGTAAATTTTCTCTCGTCGCTTAACTCGTTAAATAACTCGTTTTGGGTTCCTCATCTTGTTCAATTAAAGTTGCTTAAATTTTTGCAACTTTTATTAACTTTGTCAAAATTTTATCCTTTACTCAATAAATTGTATCCATTATTTCGCATTCTCGATGATTTCTCTTAATGAAAAATTAAATCTATATAGTTTCGCAATAAAATTTCTCAATTCATTAAACTTTACGCAATTCGTATTACCCCTCGTGATCTCATTAAACGTCATTTATATCATTATCACCCTTGGTTTCTCCTCGGATTATGTTTATACACTCCACAAAAATTTCTTATTAGTCAATTTAACCCTTCAAGTCGTTAATTCTCATTTACTCATATAAATCTCGTTCATTTGCTATTGTATTCCTCCTTTAATCTATTTAATGATTATACATAATTTATAATCTCTTTATTTAATTCGTTTTAGATAATTGCCAATCGTTCTTGCTTTATTAATTTCTAGTAATTTTCAATACCTTCTCAATTATGCGAATTAAATTATTCTTAATCATTTTTAATCATTATCTTCTAATTTTTAACCAGTTAATATATCTCGTTATTACTAAATGTTAACAAATTATCGTTAGTGATTTTCACCAATTTGGTTAAACTAACTTTCACTTGATTTGTTTGGGTAACTCATTATCAATCAATAATCTCTTATCAAATTTTCTCATAAATCTCAATTTATTAATACCTCAATTACATCATTTAAAGAATCCAGCTCAATTTGATTCATTAGTCTCTCTCTTGACATGTTTTGATAACTCTTTATCAATTCGCGTTTGATGAGTGTCTTATTCATTTGGTGTCACTGTTTTCTCATAAATCCCTTTTGGTGATTTTATTATCATTTATTATATATAATAATAATAATTGAGGGTTTTCATGATACTTATATGCTTGACGAATGGTCTCCTTGAATCCTTTTCGAAACATAGACATGAGTCCTGTGCGTATAATAATAGGGGCCCTCTATTATTAGCCGCACCTACCTTTGTCATGGTTTCGAGCCAGTTTCAAAAATTCCACGATCTCCCATCCTTATACCATCCACATAATCAAGTAGTTCACAACAGTACATATAGTATATATACATATATAGTCGTACAATTCACGCTCCTCTCGAGTTAATTTTATTTTATTCTCTTAGTAATCAATGTCACTCGCGACGTTTTTAATATACTAAATAACTCATAAATAAGTACTAGAGGCATAAGGTTGTTGTGATGCGCTGCTCCTCGATTTGGATTTGGACTCATTTTAAAAACAATTTTGAAAACTCATTTTGAAAACTCATGTTTCGACTTGAGTTTGGAATCCACCCCTTGTGAACCCAATTCTCTCAAGCCAGAGCTCTGTTACCAACTTGTAACAACCCAAAAATCAGAGGAAATTTAAAAATTTTAAATAATAAAATAAAACAATTTCCCCAAGAGTACAAGTAACTCAAAGGTCACAATTCATTAATCAAAATATAAAACCGTCTCGTGGTTTAAATGCGGAATAATTAAAGGTTTTGAAAACAAAACATGTTTTACTCGAAATAAATGTTTTAATCCAAATCCATAATATAAAATAGAAACGCAGCCCATCAACCGTTGACCTTCTCTTTGCCCTTACTAGTACCTGAAAAATGGAGGGGAGTGTTTGGGTCAGCCACCGCTGAGTGAATAATATCAAAATAAATGAATAAATACAAACAACTCAAGCCACATAAGTGAACCCTAGAGACTCTACTCAATTCTCAATTACTCAAGTTTATTTTCTCAATTTTAAATTTATATAGCGCGCTTGTGTGACTTGGGACGAGAGATCAACCTCGACCCGCCTCACACAACTCAAGGCTCAACACCTGTACTCTTCGGTGTTGACTCAAAACGTCTGGCACCAGTACTCTTCGGTGCCAAGACAACTCAAGTATATTATGTTTAATGTTTTAACTCAAGAACTCAAAACTCAGATAACTCAGGCTCCAGATAACTCAAATCACATATAACTCAAATCACAGATAACTCAAATACATCACCCAATCAATACTCAAGCTCAATCAACAAGACAATTCACAACACATAGCACAAAATCATGAATCGAAAGTAAGTACAAGTTTATAGTGAGATTACCCACCTCGAATAGACGTATGCTCCTAAATATCCTCGGTGCAGAAGAGTGTCTCTAATCAAGTCCTAAGAGGTCCTACATAGCACAATGAAGCTCGGATTAGGATTAGACTCAAAGGTAGTTTCAGCAGAAACTAAACAGCACTCTCACGGGAACGGTCATAAATCCTAAACCGTTCATTAGATTTTCCCCATATTTTAATCACGAAAACTAGACTCAGAATACAACAAAACATTGGCAAGTGGCTTCTGCCCAAATTCCGACTCTAAGGGTCTCAAAACCGGCTCACAAAACAGAATAGTTGAACCGAAAACTATTATGTGATGGTTTACAAAAACACCAATATCTTTTAAACAACAATTCAGATTAACGAGCCGTCAGCGGAAACGGAAAGAGGACTCAGAAAACTAGAGACCAGCATGGGCCACAAATCTAAAAACATATTTTAAGGGTATTAAAAACGGACTCGAACATAGACTATACATTCTGACCAAATTTCTGCATTGTGTTTAAAACTCATTTTGAAACCCGACATCAACCCACTCATACCCGAGACACCCGACAGCTTCAAAATCTCTTATTATCACAGAAACCTATTTTTATATAATCTAATTAGTTTATTTAAGAACACTATTCAGTTTAGGAAACCAAGAACCTAAAGGTTCGGTTTCTAGTTTTCTCGATCAATAAAAAGGTTAGATCATTTAGCAAAAGGTTTAAACCGGAACCTTCACCCGACACGAAACCCGACACGAAACACTCACCAAAACCCGACCCTTTATGGCTCGATCACATCCATACAACCTCGGAATCCTACACACAACTGATAGTTTGAACCCGAAAGGAATAAAGATAATACGAATGAAAAGGGATAAAGGTTATACCCTACGAATCAAACCCGAGAGCACAACGATCGCAAGGCCAACACAATCATCAATACCCGATCAGTTGTTTCTTGACTGCACCGAGACAACAAACCAGCGGAGTGGGGCTGGCGCAGCATACCAAAAATCTCCCTTTCCAAACCAAAATGGTCCGATAAACAAGCCAATTAAAACAAAACTTCACTTGCTTGTTTTCCCCAAAAATCCTTGCCGACATCACCAATAATTATACAACACCACCACCTCATATTAACATGTTTGGGATAAAGACTTCACGTCAATAATAATTTCTCTAATTGTTGCCGCTAAACAAAAGTCCCTAGCCACCGTCACAGTTGATAACAATCCTCACCCATACCAAGATTTACACGTGCCCTCCACTGCTTCCCTATTAAATCTTTTGTTTCGCATAGAGACCTCCACGTACACCAACCAATATTGTATTAAAATTAAACTTCATCGCTCCTTTCCACTCAATATTGTTCGCCTGAATGACAAGAAAAACGCAGGGACTCCTCTTTTCGATATACGGCCGCAACACCAGAGAAAGACGTAGGGTTTATTTTTTTAGGAATTCAATGGGTTTAAGGTATATTACAAGTTACTTAACTGAGCCCACACACAAGCCCGAAACAAATAAAGTCTGGGGTCTTGGCTTTTGGCCGACCCAACTCAAAAGAATATTGCTAAACTTTTACGAACAACTAACCGGTCAAAACTCAACACGAACTATTTAATTATATTATAAACCGCCTAAAACTATTTATTAAAAATTTAACTAAAAACTTTGCCACTGATGTTATTAATTAATTTAGTTGACCTGCCTCTTGCTTTAAGAGCCGTATTAAAACCCAAGACGCACTCACGAATAATAACGTCCACTTAAAACGAACCGTCTAGCTTCATTAAAATTAATTTACTAATTATTCATGTTAAAATTAAATATGACAATTAAATTAATATTATTTAATTATTAAAATTTCAGAGCGTCACACTGCTGCTGTTCATCAAGCCTTTACCGAATCGTTTAACGAACACCAAGAAGTCGCTACTCCTATGCTTGTGAGCATGAACCCCGAGATACGAAAGAATTTCGAGGAACTCACAGCATATGAAACGATGAGCGAGTTGAAAATGATATATCAACAACAAGTAGAATATGAATTGTTCAAAACAGTTAAAGCATTCAACGCTTACAAGCAGAAGGACGGAAAATCAGTTAGCACTTACATCTTGAATATGAAATGCTATCTTGATCAAATAGAGCGTCTTGGTTACCCATTGCCACAAGTTCTTGGAATGAGCTTGATTCTTACCTCACTATCCAAGGATTATGACCAGTTTGAAAAGAGTTTTAAAAGTACATAGCATGGGGAAGACAATTGGTGAATCTTATTATTTGCAATCTCTACTAATAAATGGCATTTCGAGGTCCTCTACTCAATAGGACACCAGTTTGTTTAAGACATAAGAAACAATTTAGTGATTCACACCACTATCGAACGATACACAAATAAGCACAATATTCTCAAGAAATGTTTTTATCACACAATAATCTCATATAGTAGGCAACTCGTGTCTTTTACTCAATTTGCATATACTCATTGCATTCATCTCAAATTTCTACAACTTGCTTTTAACTCATCGCAAGCTATTTTATTTATTTAACTCAAATCTCGCTTAACAACTTATCACAAGTCGCACAAAATGCCCATTTTCTCACTCTTTCCGCTCACTCGCGTGATCAAATTTAATTATTAGGCTACAAGAATATATAATTTCTCTTTTAGGCCGCATTATTAGTTCTCATGTTAACTAGTATTTAACAATTCCCCGTTAGCTTTTTTTTTAATATTACTCGCTCAACTCATTTTGATGATTTTATCATTTGGCTCGCCAATCATTTTCTCACTTTGTTCTCCTTTAACTGGTCTCTTCATTATTTCGGCAATATGCCCACTCGTAAATCTCATTATATCTTACGTTTTAACGCTTCAATTAAATGATTTCTTTTTGCTCAATTCATTCACTCATTCGTTATCTCTCATGAACTGGATTACTCAATTATTTTGTCGCTATTCATAAAAAGTTTCCTCATTACTCTGTATTTTTAGCTTCTTCTCGCTTTAGAAATTCATAAAATTTTATTGTCTAATACACTTGTATTTTTCTCAGTTGCTCATTTCAATAACTATTCTTGATCATGTATATATATTATAAATAAAGTTTCATCATTTGGTTCATTTTAATAATAATATATTCGTCTAACTCGATTTATTAGTTTCTTACAGTTCGGTAGTTTCTCGGTAATAATAAATCTTCCTCATAATTTATTATGGCGATCTTCCATGACCGACTCATTGATAACATTCTCATTACTCGAATTTTATAATTTCTCGTCATTTATAAGATCATATACTTGCCACTTCTCATTTGCACCATTACCCTCGATTTATGAATTTCTCACCACTTGATAATTATACTACCACATGAAGTTAACTATTCCCCATTATTATTATAAATACCCTAGTCACATGTATATATATTATTCAACACAATAGTTTGGCTTAAAAATTTCTTGACTGGATTAATAACTTCTAATAGTCATGTTTTTCTCATTTAACTTGACTTGAATATTTCATAATAATTTCCTATGTTTTAATAATCTCTTTTTATCTCATTATATTCCCATCGGAATAATTTCTCGGTTAATTAATCACTCTTATAATTTTTTAGCCAGTTATATGCACACATATGCTCATAATAACACATAACAACATTTTCTCTTGGCAATTCGTTTAATTTACTTCTTAAAAACTTTATTATTATTATTATTATTATTATTATTATTATTATTATTATTATTATTATTATTATTATTATTATTATTATTATTATTATTATTATTATTATTATTATTATTTTTCACTTAGCTCGATTTATTAATCTCCATTAGTGCAATAATACGAATTTAATAATCCACGACTTTATAATTATTCTCTATTTGCACTCTTAATATTGGTAGTTTTCTCTTTTACCACCACTCAACTCCACTTGGAGAAAACTCGTCCCCGAGTTTGGAAGTGGCACTCAAAATCTCATATTTTAAGGTTAATTTGATTACTCGATAATTAAACTCTTATGCACAGGTGTGGGCCGGTCCCGGCGTGTACTCTTTACGCCCCTCTCACACCCGTACTCATTTACTTTTTATCACTTTATAAAAATTATTCATTGCTCATATTAGGTGTCAGCTTTCTCATTAAGCTTCTCATGGATTCTCACATCCTTATTAGATTTTCTTCATTATAACTCATCAATTTTTTTTAATTTTTTTTTTTAGTCTCATTATTAATGAGTCATTTTATGATTCCTCACAAGTCAAGCTCGTTACATTTAATAGCACCACAACTTTATTTCGCGTTACGCATTCACGATTATTTCTTGCTCAAATCTGAGTATTAAATTCTCATTTTTGGCTTACTCATAGCGTGTCTGGTATTATTATTACCATATAACAATTTTGTCATTGAATAGATTTCTCATTTCATTCGTAGTGAACATATCACGTAAATTTTCTCTCGTCGCTTAACTCGTTAAATGACTCGTTTTGGGTTTCTCATCTTGTTCAATTAAAGTTGCTTAAATTTTTGCAACTTTTATTAACTTTGTCAAAATTTTATCCTTTACTCAATAAATTGTATCCATTATTTCGCATTCTCGATGATTTCTTTTAATGAAAAATTAAATCTATATAGTTTCGCAATAAAATTTCTCAATTCATTAAACTTTACGCAATTCGTATTGCCCCTCATGATCTCATTAAACGTCATTTATATCATTATCACCCTTGGTTTCTCCTCGGATTATGTTTATACACTCCACGAAAATTTCTTATTAGTCAATTTAACCCTTCAAGTCGTTAATTCTCATTTACTCATATAAATCTCGTTCATTTACTATTGTATTCCTCCTTTACTCAATTTAATGATTATACATAATTTATAATCTCTTTATTTAATTCGTTTTAGATAATTGCCAATCGTTCTTGCTTTATTAATTTCTAGTAATTTTCAATACCTTCTCAATTATGCGAATTAAATTATTCTTAATCATTTTTAATCATTATCTTCTAATTTTTAACCAGTTAATATATCTCGTTATTACTAAATGTTTACAAATTATCGTTAGTGATTTTCACCAATTTGGTTAAACTAACTTTCACTTGATTTGTTTGGGTAACTCATTATCAATCAATAATCTCTTATCAAATTTTCTCATAAATCTCAATTTATTAATAACTCAATTACATCATTTAAAGAATCCAGCTCAATTTGATTCATTAGTCTCTCTCTTGACATGTTTTGATAACTCTTTATCAATTCGCGTTTGATGAGTGTCTTATTCATTTGGTGTCACTGTTTTCTCATAAATCTCTTTTGGTGATTTTATTATCATTTATTATATATAATAATAATAATTGAGGGTTTTCATGATACTTATATGCTTGACGAATGGTCTCCTTGAATCCTTTTCGAAACATAGACATGAGTCCTGTGCGTATAATAATAGGGGCCCTCTATTATTAGCCGCACCTACCTTTGTCATGGTTTCGAGCCAGTTTCAAAAATTCCACGATCTCCCATCCTTATACCATCCACATAATCAAGTAGTTCACAACAGTACATATAGTATATATACATATATAGTCGTACAATTCACGCTCATCTCGAGTTAATTTTATTTTATTCTCTTAGTAATCAATGTCACTCGCGACGTTTTTAATATACTAAATAACTCATAAATAAGTACTAGAGGCATAAGGTTGTTGTGATGCGCTGCTCCTCGATTTGGATTTGGACTCATTTTAAAAATAATTTTGAAAACTCATGTTTCGACTTGAGTTTTGAATCCACCCTTTGTGAACCCAATTCTCTCAAGCCAGAGCTCTGTTACCAACTTGTAACAACCCAAAAATCAGGGGAAATTTAAAAATTTTAAATAATAAAATAAAACAATTTCCCCAAGAGTAGAAGTAACTCAAAGGTCCCAATTCATTAATCAAAATATAAAAGCGTCTCGTGGTTTAAATGCGGAATAATTAAAGGTTTTGAAAACAAAACATGTTTGACTCGAAATAAATGTTTTAATCCAAATCCATAATATAAAATAGAAACGCAGCCCATCAACCGTTGACCTTCTCTTTGCCCTTACTAGTACCTGAAAAATGGAGGGGAGTGTTTGGGTCAGCCACCGCTGAGTGAATAATATCAAAATAAATGAATAAATACAAACAACTCAAGCCACATAAGTGAACCCTAGAGACTCTACTCAATTCTCAATTACTCAAGTTTATTTTCTCAATTTTAAATTTATATAGCGCGCTTGTGTGACTTGGGACGAGACATCAACCTCGACCCGCCTCACACAACTCAAGGCTCAACACCTGTACTCTTCGGTGTTGACTCAAAACGTCTGGCACCAGTACTCTTCGGTGCCAAGACAACTCAAGTATATTATGTTTAATGTTTTAACTCAAGAACTCAAAACTCAGATAACTCAGGCTCCAGATAACTCAAATCACAGATAACTCAAATACATCACCCAATCAATACTCAAGCTCAATCAACAAGACAATTCACAACACATAGCACAAAATCATGAATCGAAAGTAAGTACAAGTTTATAGTGAGATTACCCACCTCGAATAGACGTATGCTCCTAAATATCCTCGGTGCAGAAGAGTGTCTCTAATCAAGTCCTAAGAGGTCCTACATAGTACAATGAAGCTCGGATTAGGATTAGACTCAAAGGTAGTTTCAGCAGAAACTAAACAGCACTCTCACAGGAACGGTCATAAATCCTAAACCGTTCATTAGATTTTCCCCATATTTTAATCACGAAAACTAGACTCAGAATACAACAAAACATTGTCAAGTGGCTTCTGCCCAAATTCCGACTCTAAGGGTCTCAAAACCGGCTCACAAAACAGAATAGTTGAACCGAAAATTATTATGCGATGGTTTACAAAAACATCAATATCTTTTAAACAACAATTCAGATTAACGAGCCGTTAGCGGAAACAGAAAGAGAACTCAGAAAACTAGAGACCAGCATGGGCCAAAAATCTACAAACATATTTTAAGTGTATTAAAAACGGACTCGAACATAGACTATACATTCTGACCAAATTTCAGCATTGTGTTTAAAACTCATTTTGAAACCCGACATCAAGCCACTCATTCCTGAGACACCCGACAGCTTCAAAATCTCTTATTATCACAGAAACCTAATTTTATATAATCTAATTAGTTTATTTAAGAATACTATTCAGTTTAGGAAACCAAGAACCTAAAGGTTCGGTTTCTAGTTCTCTCGATCAATAAAAAGGTTAGATCATTTAGCAAAAGGTTTTAACCGGAACCTTCACTCGACACGAAACCCGACACGAAACACTCACCAAAACCCGACCCTTTATGGCTCCATCACATCCATACAACCTCGGAATCCTACACACAACTGATAGTTTGAACCCGAAAGGAATAAAGATAATACGAATGAAAAGGGATAAAGGTTATACCCTACGAATCAAACCCGAGAGCACAACGATCACAAGGCCAACACAATCATCAATACCCGATCAGTTGTTTCTTGGCTGCACCGAACTATTTAATTATATTATAAACCGCCTAAAACTATTTATTAAAAATTTAACTAAAAACTTTGCCACTGATGTTATTAATTAATTTAGTTGACCTGCCTCTTGCTTTAAGAGCCGTATTAAAACCCAAGACGCACTCACGAATAATAACGTCCACTTAAAACGAACCGTCTAGCTTCATTAAAATTAATTTACTAATTATTCCTGTTAAAATTAAATATGACAATTAAATTAATATTATTTAATTATTAAAATTTCAGAGCGTTACACTGCTGCTGTTCATCAAGCCTTTACCGAAATGTTTAACGAACACCAAGAAGTCGCTACTCCTATGCTTGTGAGCATGAACCCCGAGATCCGAAAGAATTTCGAGGAACTCACAGCATATGAAACGATGAGCGAGTTGAAAATGATATATCAACAACAAGTAGAATATGAACTGTTCAAAACAGTTAAAGCATTCAACGCTTACAAGCAGAAGGATGGAAAATCAGTTAGCACTTACATCTTGAATATGAAATGCTATCTTGATCAAATAGAGCGTCTTGGTTACCCATTGCCACAAGTTCTTGGACTGAGCTTGATTCTTACCTCACTATCCAAGGATTATGACCAGTTTGAAAAGAGTTTTAAAAGTACATAGCATGGGGAAGACAATTGGTGAATAACATGTTATAGTAAAATGGGTTGAGCAAAGGTTACCCAATTCTTTTCTAGCAATCAGGGAAGGTAAAACCGCAAGCACGAGGCAAGAGTCTAGGTAAGGGTAAGCTAGTTTACTTTTCCAAACCTACGATTCCCCCACCTGCTAAAAAGGAGCACCCTACAAAGGATATTTCTTGCCATCATTGCGATGAAACCGGCCATTGGAGGATCATCTGTCCTGCCTACTTGGCAAAGTTGATGAAGGAAAAATGCGTTATGGCTAGCACATTATGTATCTTCATTATAGAACTCTATACTTTTACTAATAAATCTCGAGTGTATGACACTAGTTGTGAAACTCACATTTACACAAATGTGCAAGATTAAAAGTGAAGTAGAAAGCTAAAAGAATGGAAGCTGTGATCTAATCCTTCCTAGTGCGTTAATAATTGTTTTGAACAATTATCAATTATGCATTGTTTAGCTTTATCGTTTGTTGAATAATGAGTTATTCAAACTATTATGGATTATGATATTTTGTTTTATGAAAATAACATATTTTTATAACTATTCCTTGTAATAGTATATTTGAAATTAATATCATGATCCTAATTCAAACGATAGTTCTATATACACATGTAGCACTCAAGAATCCAAATTGGTTTGGATTCAACTTACCTAGAGCATCGTCATCTTTTCCACATATACAAGAAACACATTTTGATACTATAACACGACGGGCTTCTAAACAAATGATTATGAATAATTTAAATGTCTCTCTTGTATTTTTTGGAAAGATAACAAGAAAGCTTTTCTCCCATGTTAGGCGAAAGAGATAAAAATATACTTGGACTCATACATACTGATGTATGCGGCCCTTTTAGAACTAAGACTACGGAAGGTGCCACCTACTATATCACTTCCAATGATGATATCAGTCGATGTACGTATGTTTACTTGATTAAACATCAACATGAAAGCTTTGATGATATCAGTCTTTATGGTTATGTTTACTTGATTAAACATAAACATGAAATCTTTGAAACGTTCAAAGCTTTCTAAAGTAAAAATAGAAAATCAACTCGGCAAGACAACAAAGGCTTTCCGTCCTGATCGAGGAGGAAAGTACATGAGCCAAGAGTTTCTGGATCATCCAACATAACGTGAGATTCTCTCACAAATACATTCCTCCATACACTCCACAAGATAATGGTGTGTATGGAATGAGATATCGGACCCTGCATGACATGGTTCGGTCTATGATGAGTCCTACTACTCTTACACTATCCTTTTGAGGGGCATGCACTGTAGAGTGCTGCCCGTATACCTAATATGGTTCCGACTAAAAGGTTAAAAAGACACCATATGAAATATGCCATGGGAAAGTCCCTAATTTGTCTTACTTGAAGATCTGGGGTTGTGAGGATCTCGTGGAACGAGACATGCCGAACAAAATTGAGCCCATATCTATCAACTGTATCTTTGTTACTATTTTACTACCCACATGAGAACAAATTGTTATTGCTGTAACACACTAATTTTTCAACCAAATTTAAAACTTCTAAATAATAAAATATAAGTCTTTACAAACCGAATATCCCAAAAATAAGGTTTAAATAAAACATTTGGAGTAATCAATAAGTATCAAAAATCGGTGTTACAAATATATCAAAACCAAGTCTAGGGAACTAAATAAGTACACCGAGCTAATCACTTCCAAATGCTAACTACGGCCGCCTAATCCTTAGCTCCCGAACCTGAGTACATAGCCAAAATAAGCGTAGTACGTGAGACAGAATGTCTCGTGAGAAACATGGGTTTTAGACCCGGTTAGAAAATAATTGCAATAAATTAATAATTAAATAATTATCAATTTACACATAGTCAATCAAACTCTAACGCTTGCCATAAGCCAAACACATACGTAACGGGCCTCCTCGAAACAACTCCCCCGCTATGGGTTAACTAGGTAAACTCCCCCGTTTCCGGGTTATCTATTTCTCCCCCGATTTCCGGGTTATCTCAAACTCCCCCCGTTTTCCGGGTTATCTATTTCTCGACACACTACCCTTGCGCAGGGTGGTACCGCCCCAAGTAGGTGTCACTAACTCCCCCAACTTGTGTGGGTTATCTAGGATCCAATTGATTAGCTACCACATAAATCATCAACTTGGGTCAATGCCCCATATCACAACTCATATTATACTAGTGGTAACTAAACAAATCAATTTACAATTCAATTCAAGTCATACTCTATCCATTCAATCTTTTCTTAATTAAAAATAATTATCTAATAAAGACTCTAAAAATCATTTCAACTATAAAACATGGTTTACTATGTACTCAGAAAGATCACAAGTACTCACCTTAGCAAAGCTATCCAACACTTGTATTCAACAACACAATCCTTACTTCCAAATCAATTAAGGAAGTACTTCCAATCACAATGTCTTCTTGACCTAACATCAATATCATCACAAAACCTAGTTTTAATCCATAACTAGCTACTAATTATTCTATCCAAACATTCCCAACCACCAAGTTCATACAACTTGGTGGAATCTCAAACCCTAGTTCAAGATTCTCCATCATCAAACCCAAATCTAACTTGTACACATTGATTACAAGTCTACAAGGAGTGTTTTACACTCATGATAGTTCATCTTACCCAATGATGACATGGTTGGTTCCCAAAACCACCATGGTTACCCATACTAAGCTCAAAATCAAGGTAACTAAGCAAGATGATCAAGAATTCTTACCCTTGATGCTTGAATCCTTCAATATGGTGAAGATTTGAGCTCCTTAGCTCCAAAAACCGACCAAAATTCTCTCAAAACGGCTGCTATAGATCTAGGGTTCGTAGGTGTTATGAGCCCTAGCCTTCACACAACTTTTTATAGTTCAGGGCATCCTCGCACCCCGCTCGTGCCGCGAGGCGACGCGGGTTTTCCATTTGGTCGTCGCTTGAAGCCAGCTCTCGCTCCCCGCTCGCGCCGCGATCTCGATGCGAATCTCGACTCGAGCTCGGCACGAGTCTCTCGCGTCTGGGTTCTGAACTCTCTGTTTTACCTCGCGTTTGGCTCGCACCGCGAGGGCTGAGCCACGCAGATTCTTGGCCTTTAAACTTGTTTCCATCCAAGTTTTGACCCATACTTGGTTACACCAAGTCCCAAATATCTAAGCATTCGATAATACACAACTCGAAACATAAACTAATATAAATAACGAAATTCAAATAAATCCCGAATAAATTATACGATAATACAAACGTAAAATTACGGTTGTTATAACTATCTACCCCTTAAGAGGATTCCGTCCTCATAATCGTCTCATAATCTACAAATTCCTGGTAGCGTTTCTTCATCTCATCTTTGACTTCCCAAGTCAAATTTGGCCCAAGGGAATGCTTCCACTTGACCAACACTAGCTCAATCTCTTTGTTCCTCAATTTCTTCGTTTGGGCCTCCAATATGACCCCGGGCTCTTCAATCAACCGGTTGGGTGCATCGACCCGCAAATCTTGAAGTGGGATAATATTCTCCACTTCTTCTAAGAACTTCTTCAAATTAGAAACATGAAACGTGTCATGGACACCTTGTAACTCGGGTGGGAGTTCAAGCTTGAAAGCTTGAAGCACAATCCTTTTCAAAATCTTAAACGGTCCAACATACCGTGGACTCAACTTCCCTTTCTTATCGAATCTCATCACGCCTTTCCAAGGCTACACTTTCAACATCACCATATCACCAACATTCAAATCATAGGGTCGCTTTTTCAAACCCGAATAACTCTTTTGGCGATCTTGTGCCACTTTCATATTCCTTTGAATTATTCCAATTTTCTCGTTTGTAATTTTCACAATCTCAGGACCTGTGAGTTTCGTCTCACCCGCCTCTAACCAACAAGAAGGCGTCCTACATTTTCTCCCATACAATGCCTCAAACGATGGTATTTTAATCGTCGAGTGATAACTACTGTTATATGAAAACTCAACTAACGGTAAATGTTCATCCCATTTACCACCAAAATCCATCACACACGATCTCAACATATCTTCGACCGTTTGGATCTTCCTTTCAATTTGACCATCGGTTTGTGGATGGTAAGCCGTGCTCAATCTCAACTTTGTTCCCAACTCTTCTTGGAGTGATCTCCAAAATCTCGAGGTAAATCTTGCATCCTGATCGGACACGATCGACAATGGTACCCCATGCAAACGAACAACTTCACAATATACAATTTTGCCAACTTCTCGAGTGACATGGTTTCATGAATAGCTAGGAATAACGCACTTTTCGTTAACCTGACAACAATCACCCAAATGGCATCATGGTTTCTACTCGTCTTTAGGAGACCAACGATAAAATCCATGGTAATATCTTCCCATTTACCGGCCGGCACTTGCAATGATTGTGCAACCCCATAAGGCACTTGGTGCTCGGCTTTCACTTGTGCACACGTGGCACATTTCGTAATGTACTTTGCTACTCTCGACTTCATCCCCGGCCACCAATACATTCTCTTCAAGTCTTGATAAGTCTTTGTACTTCTGGGATGAATCGAGAACTTGAACTTGTGAGCATCATGTAACAACACTTTTCGGTTTCCACCGAATTTCGGAACCCAAATCCGACCATTCACGGTTTTCAACCCTTGAACATTTTCTTCAAATACTTGGTTCTTTCTCAATCTCTCTTGTCCATACTCGTCTCTTCCCATCACTTCCTTTTGTGTGTTTTTTATACTTTCAATAAAGCTAGATACTACGTCAATCCGCATCAATTTAGCCTTAACTGGCTTTTCGTAAGCTTTTCTACTCAAGGCGTCGGCTACCACATTAGCCTTTCCTTCATGATCAACGATTTCACAACCGTAATCACTAATCAACTCAATCCACCTTCTTTGTCATTCAAGTCTTTTTGTGTAAACACATATTTGAGACTTCTGTGATCCGTGTATAATATACACCTTGTACCATACAAGTAATGCCTCCAAATCTTTAAGGCAAAAATAATCGCCGCCAACTCTAAATCATGAGTTGTATACCTTTCTTCCACATTCTTCAATTGTCTTGAAGCATAAGCTATCACTTTACCTCTTTGCATTAAAACACAACCGAGACCTTTATTCGAGACGTCATTATACACCACGAAGTCTTCCATACCATCGGGTAGAGTGAGGATCGGTGCATTGCACAACTTCTCTTTCAACAAGGCAAAAGCATCCTCTTGCTTTTTCCCCCAATCAAATTTCACATCTTTTCTCGTTAACCTAGTGAGTGGGACCGCCACTCGGGAGAAATCTTCAATTAATCTTCGGTAATAACCGGCTAACCCAAGAAAACTTCTAACTTCGGTTGGAGTCTTCGGTGCTTCCCAATTCTTTACCGCTTCAATTTTAGACGGGTCAACTTTTATCCCGCTTCGAGATACTACATGACCAAGGAATTGAACTTCTCGCTACCAAAATTCACACTTTGAAAATTTTCCATACAACTTCTCTCGTATCAAAACTTCTAGAGTTTGCTTCAAATGTTCTTCATGTTCTTCTTCGGTTTTGGAAAAGATAAGAATGTCATCATTAACACAATGAGGAATTTATCAAGGAATGGCTTACAAACCCTATTCATGAGATCCATGAAAATATCCGGGGCATTCTTCAAACCGAATGGCATCACCAAAAATTCACAATGCCCATAACGAGTTCTAAAGGCCGTCTTCTCGGTATCACCTTCTTTAACACGAACTTGATGGTAACCCGATCTCAAATCTATTTTGGAAAAATAATCGGCTCCTTGAAGTTGATCAAACAAATCATCTATCCTTGGCAAGGGATATCGTTTCTTAATCGTCATTTTGTTAAGCTCTCGGTAATCGATACACATCCTCATTGAACCGTCTTTCTTCTTTACAAATAGAACCGGTGCACCCCACGGTGACGAGCTAGGACGGATAAAACCTTTATCAAGTAAATCTTGAAGTTAAGCCATCAACTCTCTCATTTCGGTTGGATCTAAACGATACGGGGCTCGGGCAATCGGCGTTGCCCCCGGAACTAAATCAATTCGAAACTCGACTTGTCTCTCCGGTGGCAAACCGGGTAAATCATGGGGAAAAACTTCGGGAAAATCCCGAATAATCTTCACATTCTCAATCGTCTTCTTCTCTTTTCTTCCATCTAGGACATAAGCTATAAATGATGAACATCCTTTCGATAAACACTTTCTTGCTTTAATGGCGGTCAACAAGTTTGGCATATGATGCCTCTTTTCCCCATAAATGTACACCTTCTCATTTTCGGGTGATTTAATCGACACTAACTTCTTTCCACATAAAATATTGGCTTGGTGGATTCCCAACCTATCCATCCCAATAATCACATCAAAAGCCTTAATCCCCATAGGCATCAAATCAACCTTAAACTTCTTACTATCAATTTCTAATTCACAATCTCTATAGACACGAGAATGCCCCTTCTTTGGGCAAACATTACTATAATGCCCCTTCTCCTGACACGAGAAACATTCTACTTCATCAAGGCTCTTCACCTTGCAATCTTTAGCTTTGTGGCCCTTCTCTTTCACTCACCCTTGTGGTCCCTACCACACTTTCCACAACCACCAACACTACCTTGCTTTGACCCGCTCGGGGCAAACTTGCTTTTCTTTGACGGTCCCGAAAAAACTTTCAAACTTTCTCTTTTCATTACCAACCGACCTCTCTTGAATTCTTCTTTTGCTAACCTTCTCAACACTTCGGGCGACATTGATCGCCTCATTAAGGGTAGTCGCCCTTTTCACCTCTAGCTCATACTCCCATGGTAATCCATTAGCAAACCGAACCACACGACTACGTTCGGTTGGGTAGGTACTTGACACAAACGGGAGATATCCCGTGAACTTCTTGGTATATTCATCCAAGGTCAAATTGCCTTTCTTGAAGTGCAAGAATTCTTCTAACAACTCTTCCAACTCCCTTTCGGGACAAAACTTCTCTTTGAGTCTCCTAGTGAACTCCTCCCAAGACATCTTGTAAATGGCTTTCTTTCCCAATGTTTCATACACGGTGTCCCACCATGTAAGAGCATCGTCTTTCAACAATCTTGAAGCATAAGTCACCATGTCTTCTTCTTTGCACTTGCTACTCTCAAGCACATGTTCCATTTCTCGAATCCAACGAAACGTCTATTTCGGTTCCGTACTCCCGAGATAGAAGTCGGGTCGGCAAGCAAGGAATGTTTTGTAAGAACATCCTTCTCGTTCAATCTTTCTTTCTTCACCATTTTCCTTATTAGAGGACTTCTCGGTCGGGACACTAGTGTCTGTTGACTTAGTCTTTGTGGGAGGTGGGGAATCTTTACTTTCCTCCCTCTCCTCGTCATCACGACATTCCTCTTCCTCCCTTTGAACCTGGACTTTTCTGAAACTCACTCATGTACTTCTAGGTGCATTGGCGGGTTGCTAGATTCTAACCTTTGCTTGTATAACTACTTGATGTTATGACATGTGCAAGTGGGAGCTTTTGGAATATGCTTCACGTGCATGACATGTAGTTATATGGCTAGACGCATGTGAGCCTACAGGGTCACACACTTATACACTGAGATACCATTTAATATATATAATGTAATTATTGTATTTATATTATTTATATATCCTAAGTAACATAAAATAATTGAATGGGCTTAATAGTTAAGCTTGATTTAATTATAGGGAAATAAAAAGGTTTAAGTGCAAAAGCCCAATGTGCATTAGGCTTTAGTAATATGAGATGTTACTAAACCAAAATGAAAAAGGCTTAACCTAATACGAACAGCCGGCTCTCCCTTTTGACGAAAAAATCCCGCCGCACAAAAGAACAATTGACATTCTTGACTTTTGATTTGTGTAAACAAAACCACCAAATGAAGCAACACAATTTTGTTGTGTGTTGTTTTGTGTGTACAATTAAATCCAGCAAACACCCTCCTAATGTTTCTTTGGATGTCTACGCCAAACAAAGAAGTGAGAAGAGGCACGCATGTATGTTTGGATCGTGTGTTGGGATTGAGATACAACATTGTTACTTAGAGGACTAGCATTCGTTGGTATTGATTAAGGTGTAGTGTGGACTACTTTAGAGTTATCCTTTTTTAGGTACAAAGTTTCATATCAAAAGGAGATTCAATCGGTGCTTGTGTTTCACGCTTCAAGTGTATGAATTGTTCATCCAATCTCTTTGAGCTTTCTATTAGTTTAATTGTATTATTAATATTAGATCCGGTTTTGGTGATTAAATATTTTCCGCTGCGTTTTGTTTCTTGTTTAAACCGGTAATCACCATTAATTAGATGATGAATCAGCATAAATTAGATAATGATTAAGCTAAAATTAGAATACAAATCACATAGACTTACAACTGGAGCATGCAATGATGTGTTCGAGTTTATGATGATGATCGTGAGTCGCGGTGGAGTATGGCGTCCGATTACGAGCGGATAAACACTCGTCTTCAGATTATGAGAGCGGGCGATTGTGAGCACCAGGGACGATTGTGAAATTGGTAGATTTCGATCTGATATAGGGCTTGGGCCTTCTAATAAGCCCAAGTTGAATCAGTTAAGGTTCTTTATTGGTATATTTCTTAAAATCGACTTTTAAAATAGGAGGTTATAAAATAAATCTGGATTATAATAATAATTATTGTTATTATATCACTATAAAATAAATTTGGATGAAACTTAAATAAAGATAAAAAAAAATTATATATAATAAGTCATATTTATTTACAAACTAACGACTTACTTGATGGCTTTCAATCGAGTCTTAAAATTAGCGACTTGAATAGTGTTTTTTTAAGCAAGTTGCAAAATTAACGACTTATTTTGTAACTTGTTTGAGCTAAGTCACAAAATTAACAACTTGGTTAGAGACATGTTTGAGCGAGTCACATATTAGTGACTTACATAGTGACATTGTTTAGAAAGTCACAACATTAGCGATTCGCTTGGTGACTCGTTTGAGCAAGTCACAACATTAGCGACACAATTAACGACATAGTATCTAACTTTGTGTATTTTATGACATAATTTCTGACGTGGAAGACTTGATGATCGCTAAAATTGTCAATAAATTTGTCGCGATTTTGTGACATAATTTAAATGTCACTAAAAATGTCGCTAAATGGCTTTTTTCTTGTAGTGACATTTTTATTCAAAATTTATACCCTCAACTCTTGCAACGGAATTATATCTTCCACGTCACCTAGGAATTTATTCAAATAACTTACATGATGCGTATGATGAACGCTTTGTAGCTTGAAGACCGATCCTCTTTAAAATTTTAAACGGCCCGACATATCTTGGACTCAGCTTGCCTGTCTTTCAAACCGCATCAAGCCCTTTCAAGGTGATACTTTCAACATCACCATATCACTGACATTCAATTCGTACAGTCTCTTTTATAAACCCGAAAAAATTCGTATTGCCTATTTGGCTTGAGTTACTCAAATTTTCTCGTTCGTCACTTTCACAATCTCGGGACCCGTGAGTTTCGTTTCGCCGGCTTCAAGTCAACACGAAGGTGTTCTACATTAATTTTCTTCCATATAACACCTCATAAGGAGGCATTCCTATACTCGAATGATAGTTATTATTGTACGAAAACTCGACTAACGGTGAATATTCACCCTATCTACCCCGAAATCTAAGACACAAGATTTTAACAAAATTTCAACCATTTGAATCGTTTTTTTCACTTTGACAATCACTTTATTCATATTATTGACTTTCTTAACATAATTAATATCTTAGTATATCTATTCACATTATTATTCGTTGTGATGTACCTATATTATAAAAGAAAAGCAAAAGAAAAAACAGACAGTCAAATCAAACCCACTAACCATAACGGATGGACGTATGATTTATTGTATCTTTCATGTGCACATGGAAAGAAATGATATTTGAGGAGCAAGGACGATAAAAGAAAGCATGATGGGATAAACGGAGAGAGTGTAACCACTCGCATTCTAGAACACCTCGCTGAAGAAGAAAATGCAAACTTGTTCTCATAATGAATTTAATAATTGGACCAACAAATTGCAAACAATCACACGAAAACTACCAAAATACCAGCATACAGTTTTAAGTTCTTTGAAATAACAACTAAATAAAAATAAGGTTTTGTTAATGACATCACTTAGGGCCATCTTTAAGATGCATAAAACGTTTGTTCATTCTTCATAAAGTAGTGATCCTAAAATTCAGGGGGCGGTTTGTTAATTCATTTTGCATTCTTATTAACAGCCCTTTGGGCTGTCATTATCATTTTTTATAAAAATAATATGTTACTACAATTTACGTTCAACAAACATCATTACTATTAATATTCTATTTGTTTAAATAATTCTATAAATAAAATTCTAAATTATATTACGAATCAAAATCAAAATAACTACTATAATATTTAATAGGATGGTGACTTTTTATCTGTAAATAAGTTGAAAAAGAACCAAGGGTCAAACATAAATATTATTCTAATACATGTTTTGTATCATATTTTTACATTATTTATTTGTGAAATTCAAAAGAAACATAAAAAAGAAGAGAGTTTATGGCCCGAGTTGACCTAATTCATATAACAAGTACTAACGTTTTCATGCATGTTTGACTAGTTAATTAGTTATCTTGACCCACAAGTCTTACATCGTTCACTAGTACACCATTCTTATAATTTCGTTAAATTAGTGACCAAGTCATCATGTGTATCTTTTAAAATTACATATGAAGTCAGTTATATACGCAACATTTATGTAATTGCCATTTTTTTTAATGTATATGTCATTTTCAATTTTCATATAAGGTGAGTGATGGAACGAACATCTTGGTTACCATGTCACGTGACTAATTACATATGAATCGTTAGGTTATGATGATAAGAAGAGAACGACGATATATATTGATGGGCGTGTTTCGTTTGTTAAAATATTGAAAAACTCATAGAGTATTATGTGATATATAGGGTTAGGATCCGATGAGAACTCAAAATTCGGTAATTATTGCAAGGACAATACTTAATTAATCATTTTTTTTTTAAAATGAATCAATGTTAGAATTTCAGAATTTTAGGATATTTATGGGAATAATAATGATCCAAAATTCTGAAAATAATCATAATTTTAAAAATAATTGGTTAATAATTGTCCTTACAGTCCTCACCAAAATTTGAGTTCTCACCCGATATCACTTCGTGATATATATTATGTTGTGTTTCTAAAAGAAAAGAACAAATTTAATTAAGACAACAAAGAAATCAACAAAGCGCTTTTTTTCAATTAAGACAGTCGTTTGTTTTTCCTTAAAAACTTCTTAATTATTCAAAAGTTTTATGGTTTTTGGACTAGAAAGAACGATGTCCCGTTTTCAAACATACACTTTACTTCAAGACCCGGGAAAAAAAATCCTTCTTACTGTCCTCAGTAGGGGTGTGTTCGGTTCCAGAACCGGACCGGAACTGGTAAACCTGGTAACCGGAAAAAGGAAATTTCAAGGTCCGAGAACCGGACCGGTTAAACCGGTTCCGGTCCCGGTCCGGTTGGTCTTCAAGCGGGTTTAGAACCGGTAAACCCGGTTTTTGTGTTTGCCACCCGATTATACATTTTCCGTGCATATTTTCATCTTAAAATATATAACTTAAATATTTTAGCGTATTTGGTGTTCACGGGTTGATTCAATTAAAATATGTTTGTATTAAAAGCCTATATACCTATTATTTCGACATATATATATATATGAGAACGCGTGAGTCTATATACCTATTTAAATGCCGGTTCCAAACCCGAAAAAACCGGAACCGAACCGGGACCGGAACCGGTAAACCCGGTTTGTTAATTTTTATCAAATTTAAGAACCGCGAACCAGACAGGTTAAGCAGGTTCCGGTTCAGTTCAGTTCCAGTTTTTCGTTTTTAATACACACCCCTAGTCCTCAGCCCCCTAACCATTCAAAATTGTTTTTTCCTAAAAAAAAAAAATAGGTCCAGAGTTATTACAAAACACCTTTTTAAAAAATAACAAACATCACCAAAGAAATTAAATGAAAGTTATATTTGAGAAGAAATCAAGGTAGCTGCTTCTCACGGAAAAATATAAACACACATAAAATTTGTAACTTTAGGAGGGATGCTAGTTAACAAAGTTTAACAAAATTTTCTCTCTATCAAAAGTTTGGAAACACAAAAAAAAAAAAAAAAAAAAAAAATCTTTTACTTTTACTTTTCGCTCTAGAATAAACACACGCATTAATTGGCTAATAATCTTTTTATTGAAATGATATATTTCATCCTCTTGCGATAAGCTTACCGACATTCAAGGGTTTAATCGAGCGGAAAGAAAAAGACTAAGCCTGTAGGTTGGAATTATCTCAGAATTGAGGGTGAGTTATGAAAAAAAGATCTCAATAATTGAATAATATCATCCCGACACTTTCAGAGCGTACGATGCATGACAAAGAAAAGGACATAATTTTGAGCGTACGATGCATGACAAAGAAAGGACAAAGCTCACAAAAGCTTATTATTAAATGACATCTCTAAGACTATGCGTAATGGGTGACCAAACCCAGTTTGGTCACCCCTGCCACCTCTGCGCCACATCAGCCCGACCAAACACATAAAAAATCCCGACCAAACACACGTAACCAGGCGACCAAATCATTCCCCTTTGAAAAAGTCTTCCCCCTTTGAAAATTGAACGGTCGACTAGTCGACCGTTGGGCACGGTCGACGCGTCGAAGTGCTTTGGGTGTAAGGGGGGGGGGGGGGGGACGCGTCCTATGGTGTGAAGTGGCAGGTCACGACCAAACTTTCGGTCGTGCGTTACATGGAGTCTAATGGTTAGTCTTTCAAAAGCTTTTTCTTTAATAATATTTCTAATCTATCTTTATTTATCTTAAATGTTTCATAAATACCCTTATATATAAATTGACAATTTTTTGACATCTTATAAAACTTAACATTTTTTAGAAATATTTCATACAAAAATATTATAATAATTGATAATAATATTTAAATAATAGAAATATTGCATTGCAAATATTAAAATAAAGTAAAGAATTTATAGATAATAATATATATAAGGTTTAATATGAAAAGATATTAAATATTAAGGGACTAAAAAAGACAAACATAAATTGTTCATTAAATGTTAGTAGAAAAAAAGTTATTGCAAAAAGCTTTTTAGAAAAGTTATTTATTCCAATAGTAAAAAGTCTTTCAAAAGCTTATTTGAATAGTAAAAAGTTTTTAAAAAAGCTATCATCGGAGATGCTTTTAAAAGGTACACTACATATATTGGGAGTTGATTCTTTTTTATATTAGGAAAAAAATACATAAAAAGGTATTATGTAGGTATTATGTAGTTTGGATGAAAGTTTATTTATGGGTATTTATTTTTATTTTTATTACTAAGAGGGCTAGGTATAGTGGTTCAAGTCAAAAGCTTTTCTAAATTTCATCTTAGTGCCACATTACTATTCCACATTTCATATTCAAACCTCAAATACTTCATCTACCATAACTCAACTTAAAATATTCATTTGAGACCTACTAAAATAAAATTACCTAATAAAAACACCCTAAAGTCCCTCTTTCTCTTCGAGTTCCGCCATTGAGTCCGCTTGGACCCCTACTCACCACACATTGTGGTGTGGTGGGGAGAATGAGAAAGATGCCACATAGGTATAATTGTTTTGCCCGGGGTTGCCGCCACCGTACCCAAGTCTCTAAGTGTACTAATTAACTTTTATAAATTTTTATAAGAGGAGTCTCTACTTATATTTTGATCATTAAAGGGTGACAAATTTTTATAAAAAGGAAGTATATTTTTTTTTTTTTTGATTGGCAAAGGGTAACAACTTTCAAAACAATTTGTGCACTTCACCTTTGACCGACTTCTTTAACCTCTAATGAGTTAATGAATCACATCCAATGTTTCACATTTATAATAAAAAAACAAATCAATTTGACAAAATTAAAAAACATGTATACATTTGATATATTAATTAAGAAGTTAACTTTTAGTGTCATCAACTATTGGAAAATCTTCATCTAAGTGATTTTCTACCATGGCCACTTCAGCTTCGTACTCAAACACGTGATCCACTAATGCATTATTAATTAGATGAATATGTGCTATAATGCATAAATTATCACATACAAGTAAAATATTCTCTTTTTTCTAATTATATATGAAAGTTGGTTACCCTTTGACGATCAAAAACAAAAATGAATACTATTTTTATAAATCTTTATAATAGTTGGTTACCCTTTAGTAATCAAAACAAAAGTACATATCCTTAAATAAACTTTCACACAAATATTTTCACCTTTTATATACAAATCAATTTCATTACGAAGAACAATGATGTTGTAACGACCCGAATTTTGTGTCAAATAAATTTTTATAAAAATATGATAAATAAGGATAAATCTTTTAAAGAACGTAGGAATGGGTTTTGTGTCATTTGTACATCGTACGAGAAAGTTACAGACGAAACCGTGTCGAAAAGGAATACAAAAAGTGCAGACCTGCACAACTTCGTCGCACGAAAATTTGGACTCGTGTCACGAAGTAAGACAGAAACTTTTCTTCGTGTCGTCGCTGGCGCGAAGATTTAAATTCGTGTCGCGAAGATAGCCCCGCCAAACCTCGTGCCACGAAGTTTTGGGTTCGTGCCACGAAGACTGCCAGACAGCATAAAAACGGGATTTTAGGGTTTTTGCTCATTTCCTCTCCACTCCAAAGGTGCATCCGATTTTGGGAGCTCTTGGGAGCGATTTTGGTTGTTCTTAGGCATAGAACACTACCATACATGAAGATCTTCAAACCTTGTTAAAGATCTAAGGTATTTTCATCTCCTAGTTAGTTTTGTAAACAAGATTTGGGGGAAATGGTAATTTTGAATGGGATGTGTTGGAATCTTGTTAAAGATGGGTAATGAGGGTGTAGAACACTCATAGGAAGTATGTATACCATGGATCTATGGTTAATTTGCAACTTGGAAGTTGTTGTATGAACTAGGGTTTATGGATCTCCACCAAGTTGGTGAACTTGGAGGTTGGGGTTGATTATGATGACATTAGATGATGTCTAGTTATGGACGATAACTCGAAATGTGATGATCATGTTGATAGGTTGCAAGGACCTAAAAGTTGGAGTTATTCCAAAGGCGGGAAGCAAGGATTCGTGTAGATGAACACGATATGGATTTAGTTATCGCTAAGGTGAGTACATGAGACTTTTAAACTGGGTACATAGCAAAGAACTTTTGAAAACATATATGATAATTTTATGGGTCTTTATTAACAAATATATTGATAAAGATAGTGACTTAAAAGATAACTAAGTAGGTATAATGTGATACTAGACTATGTCTAGTTTAATTGATGATTTTAAAGGTAATTATGACAAATTAAAGTAAGTAGCAATAATTTTATAGTAATGAATATTTATTAGTAAATTATACTAATAAAAGTGAAGAACGGTTATGTATGAAAACGGGTATGGTATGACTAGTAATAAATATGTATTATAGTCAAATAAAAGATAAAAGTATTATGATATTGAATAAATTGAAATATATCTTATGAGATGAGTAAGTCTGGACCTCCCAGGGTCATAGAGGTAGAAGTAAATGTGGGTTGCATATGATCGGGTCCATGGGACCATACAGGTACGTTCACACTATGTTGAACTAGTTATATATAGTTATTATTAGTTAACTAACTTGTTTGATGATGGATGTGATAGCCGAGAGCTAGATTGACATAACTGTTGAGTGATGGTAAGATTGAGATGATGTGACGTCACGGGCTACTCCCGGTCATGAGGTGTGGATTGAGGGGCGGTTGGGTGGATTCCCATCGACTCATCCACGTTAGTAGTCTTGCTAACTGGACGTATTCCGGCGAGTAAGGCAGGTATCGGTAGATTGGACGATTCCCTATTGCCGGTATCTTGAGCTTCCAGTTAGTTCGGGGGCAACCTGATAACTAGATACGTGTGCTTCTAGCTAGTTCGGGGGCAACCCAATAGTTAGATATGTTTGTGCTTCTAGTTAGTTTGGGGGCAACCCGATAACTAGATATGTTTGTGCTTCTAGCTAGTTCGGGGGGCAACCCGATAGTTAGATATTATTTGCTAGGAGAGCAGAATCGATAGGGTCACAATAGGGTGACTAGACGGAATTGATGTAGTATATATATATATATATATATATATATATATATATATATATATATATATATATATATATATATATATATATATGTTTATGAAACGATTATTATTATTAATTGGGTCTAAAACCCATGTATCTCACGAAACTATTTTGTCTCACGTACTACGTTTGTTTTGTGGCTATGTACTCAGGTACAGGTTGAAGTGATAGAAGGTCGCACTAGAAGTGACCTAGAGATGTTTAGCTCGGGAGCTCGTAGGTAGATCCCGTTTGCCTATGGTTTTGATATACTTGGTGACACCGTATTTTTGTATACTCTGATAAAGGTTTTAAAGTTTTTGTTAAACTGTATTTTGGACAATATGTCAATTATTGGGAAAAATGTATTTTAAATGATTTAAACGATGTTATAAAAATACGGGTGTTACATATGTCCTTCGTGAGAAGACTGAAATGTAAAGTGTTATAAAGAAAGGAGTGATATGATTGACTTTTAATATAAAATTATTCTGTAAAAATGTAAATTACTAGAAAAATACTTTAATAAGGCAGGGATATACATAAGAGATATAATATTCGTTATCAAGTTTAAAACTTTACAAAGGCAAAGATATTATATTCATAAAATTATAAATATATATTTTAACTAGTAGACGGTTTAATTATTTATGATTCGGTTTGTACTAAGACTATTTGGCTTGTAAAGTGAGTCTGAAACCAATGTTATAAAAAAAATTCATTTGAAAAATTGATATTTCATAATATTACTACCAAACATCAAGTTTTTCAGTTGAAAGTAAAACTACATTTAATGGTCATACCAATTCATCATACACATCAGCGCTTCTCGAAATTTTACTTCTCATCACTCCCCCTCACCTTTCACTCTTAATGGTCACCTTTAACTTATTTTTAATTTTTTTTTTTGAACTGCATATTAGTAAGTTAGTGGTTCCAGCCTAAACAGTGACATTCACAAGGGACAGTATGCCTTCCATCGAACCTTCCACATATGGAGAATAAACCTCACCGTCTTTTAATCTTCAAGTTTTACCTCAAACAATGCTTGAATCCAAAATCTTTTAAAGGAAAACCCTATTCTTTTTAAATAATAATAATACATTTAAGTTGGTGTGCTCACTCTTTGCACAATAACCGAGCAGGTACACATCTCACCACTCGTCTCCTATTTTTCCACGGCTCCCTCTAAATGCACTCTAGGTAATTTAAATTCATTATTTACACAATTCCCAAAAGGACTTCTCCAATTTCGTTTACACATGGCAGGAAACAACATTAATATTTGTGCCTTGTTTTTTTAATATCTTATTTTTTATATTTATTTATATCATTTTATTTAATATATAACTTATTACATTTCCTAACAAAAATTCTTATTACTAATAATTATCGTCGTCCAACAAAAAGATTCTTATTTTTTACTTTTAATAAAATTTAAAGAGATAGTTAGTGATGAAATTTTTGGTAATAATTTTAATTAAAGTATAAGTTTAGTTTAGAGAGAGAAAATATTCTAAGAGATAGCTAATTGTGGAATCCTTAATAATAATATATTCTATTAATATTAAGATTTGGTTAATGTATGCTCCGGGAGCATACGTTGAAAAAACCATTATAATATTTATTTCGTATTCCTAATAAAACTTGACTGACTTTATGAAAATGGGTTTTGTTTGGCTTATTGACATCTTCCGGTAATTGTTTTTTGGATGTCATATGTGACCTGTTCATTTTTATTTCAATAAGTATATATAATCATAATTTTTTTAACTTTTTCTTTTTTCATTTTATATAAAACTAACCAAATCTTAATATTAATAGAGTATATTATTACTAGGGATTTCACAGTTAGCTATCTCTTAAAATATTTTCTCTCTTTAAACTAACTTTATACTTTAATTAAAATCATTAGCAAAATTTTTATCACTAACCATCTCCTTACATTTTGTAAAAAATAAAAAATGAAAACATGTTTGCAGGACCATGAAATAATTATTAGTAATAAGAATTTTTGTTAGGGAAATAAGTAAGTTATATATTAAATTAAATGAAATAAATAAATAAATTTAAAAAATAAGATACTGAACAAATATTAATGTTGTTCCCTGCGCATGTGTGAACGAAATTGGAGAAGTTTTTTTTTGGGAATTGTGAAAATAATGAATTTAAATTAGTTAGAAGTAAATTTAGCATGACCCGTGACCATGAAATTCAACCTAATAACATGGCAAACCAAAAACAGTTAGCAGGAAACCACCACCACTTTGCAGTAGAACAAAGAAAATTAAATAAAATGGGTTTTTATAATGATAATCTTTTGTCAATAAAATGGATAATTGTTTAAAAATACTTATATTTAAATGATTATTCTATATATTTTTTCATGATAAGTTTATATTGTAAATGATAAGCCTAAACAGAACAAGGAGAAACTGAATCATGGAGACAAACATAAATAATTATATGAAATTTAATTAGTTTTTAGTTTTTAAATCAAATTATCTAATCTTATTTACAACGTAAGATTATCAAACCCATAAAAAATTAGGGACAAATATCATGGAGATGGTAAACTGAAGGACTTGACAGAATTGTCGAGAGTAGGCTTACAAGTTACAACTAACCAATGTAAAACTAGAATGAGCTGGCAAATGGGCTACCGATCATGCAATTAGCCCAAACTCTTATGTAAAATCAGCATATGGCCAATACTTCAAAATATTTCCATCTGGCCCGCTATAATTGACATTGATCCATCCGTACTAATAAAAAGATTGAAAACAGAGATTGGAAAAATCAGATGGAAATTTTCCATAATCCATTATTAAATGAAAATATTTTCTCATGTCATCCTGCTTCAACAACTTTTTAAAAGTGTGAAAATTTATGTGTACTTCATCACATTTTTTCTCAAACTTTTTAAGTTTATAAGACTATGCGTAATGGGTGACCGATACCATATCGGTCACCCCTGCCACCTCTGCGTCACATCAGTGTTCTCTCTCCTGATCAAACACATGACCAAACAGTGATCCAACGCCCGTAATGGGTGACCGATAACCTTTTAATTGGTTCTGATTTTAATTCTACACTATATATATATGGGTTCATGCGAGAACACTCATTTTTGCGAGAACTGCGAGAACTACTTTTTTGTCATTAGATTTTAAGATGTGTGGTGCAGATTTTAAGTGGCAATTTTGTAATAAAGTGAATATCTAGTATTTAAAATTAGAGCCCGGAAGGGTACAAAGGTAAATGGTCAATAAATTTAATTATGGTATATTATAAATTCCATGTAAATTGGTAGGCGGTTTTCTGAATGTGGATTTAATACTACGACCGCTTCTTCATATTCTAGGCTAACCCTAAACTAAAGAAATCTGCCCCTTCATATATATTATTTGCTCCTACAGATGCAAATGAGACGGAGAAAATCTGGTAGCCACACTTCGTGAATTGTGCAGATGTATTGCAGGTTTGTTTAATTGCTTTGTTTTTGTTCAATAGTATTGAGGATCGGCGACGCAACCAACATCCGGCGACGTCCGGTGACAACCAAACAGCCGGCGACATCACCGCAGCGGCCCCGCACCACCACACGCACAACCGCCACCCTCACACCACCATCGTTGCAGATCTGAGGTGGTTAATGGATACCGATAAACTTTCGTGCTTGGAAGTTTGGAAGACAAAAAACAAGAAAATTTTATGTGAAGAATAATTTTATGTGAATTTGGCTTTAGAAAAGTCAAAGGAAGAAGTATCTTCGATGAAAATTTAAGCTGCATCTTGATTTTTCTTTGACTTGCAAGGATTTCACGTGGGGTTAATTTATGTTACTCGTTAGCTATCTTGAATATTTATTTATTGCTTAATCTTGTATTTTTAAATTAAATATATAATATAATTATTTTACAAAATAGGATGCAATCACAAGTGTAAAGCAACAATATAATGATTTTGAAGAGAAAAATCATTAAAATTGAAGAGAGACAGTTGAATACATAACCAAAAAGAACGGAAGCGGTGGAGTTGAAGAGAAAAAGGACAATGTTAATGAGAAAAACCACAAAGAGGTAAAACAATTAGATGAAAATGTTGGGTTATGGGTTTAATTGTATTAAATTAATGGGTTTACCATTTAAATTTTTATTAATTAATATTATTTGGCGGTGGTGATATCGCCTTAATCGAGTACGGTGGTTATGAAGATTCCACCGCATTGTTAATAATTAATTTCATTAAATGGATTTTTTATTTTATTTTATGTTCTTTTATTTGTTGTTTCTGAACAGGTGTTTAGTCTGTGGTGCCGTAATCCGGCAAGGAATTGGTAACAGTGAAAGTGCAAGTTTACCGTTCTTTCAAGCTGTTATGGTCAATCAAACACTAATGCTAATTGTAATTTCGTAGAATGGAATGTTCATCTGTTCTTGTTCATCGGTTTGTAATTTCAGATTTGTATCAGTCTAAGGTTTCAGTTCATAGTTTGAAAAATGTTCATTCGTTCATCATTGAATACATTAAATGAGGTTAATAAAATTCTTTGTATCAGTCTAAGGTTTCAGTTCATAGTTTATAACTTTGTTCATTCGTTCATCATTGAATACATTAAATAAGGTTAATAAAATTCCCTGTCAGACTTGTTCATTATGTTCATTATGTATATTGTAGATTTGTTCACTACTAAATCTGTATATTTTGCAATTTGAACACATTATTATTATGCTGAACAAGTTAAATATTGTTAAAAAATATTAGTTATTTTTGAACAGGTTAAATATGGTTAAAAAATATTAGTTATTTTTAGGCGTTCATCAATGAACACATACGAATTGCGAAAAAAATTACAAATTACGAAATTCGGATCCTAAAAAATAAGATTGAGGTTAAAAATGAATTAATTTAATTAAGGAAACTGAATTTAATAAAAAGATTTTAGTGTTAAAAAGACTACAATACCCTTTAGATTAAAAAATGTAATTAAGCAAAATGATAGGCTAGAAAGTGGTTCTCGCAGTTCTCGCAATTTTAGTGATTCTCGCATGAACCGCTCTCTATATATATATATATATATATATATATATATATATATATATATATATATATATATATATATATATATATATATATATATATATATATATATATATATATATATATAGTGTAGAATTAAAATCAGAACCAATTAAGGCTATAGAACCAGCAGAACTCAATCTAAACCATTGATTTTTGAAATGAAATTATCATGGAAGACACATTAATGAATTTGATGAGAGACCCCAAATATTAGTTTGCATGGATGTCATTCATGCATGTATACATACATGTATAGATAACACTTATGTATACATACATGAAAACATATACATATATGTATACATGCATGAATGACATCCATGCAAACCAATATTTGGGGGTCCCTCATCAAATACACTAATGTGTGTTCCATGATCATTTCATTGCAAAAATCAATGGTTTAGATTGAGTTTTGCGGGTTCTGTAGCCTTATTTGGTTCTGAAAATTCTCTCTCTCTCTATATATATATATATATATATATATATATATATATATATATATATATATATATATATATATATATATATATACATATATTGAAGAATTTCATACAGAACCCATATTATATACAGAACCCGTAGAACTCGATCTTAAACCATTGAAATTTAAATTAATGGTTAAGATCGTTAGATGCATTTTCTTAAATAAAGTGAACTATATTTTTGTTAAGAAATAATCAAAAGGGCAAACTAGACATTTTGAAAAATTAAGAAAACTAAAACCCAAGAAAAACGGACCCTCTCTCCACATCTTTTTTCCATATTATCTTCTTTCCATATTATTCTCCATGATCCCAAGAAAGTGTATCTCGCTCTCTATCTCATCAATGAAACAACCGACTTAGAAATCAAAGGTTCTAACGACTAGAGAGACAAAAAGTTCCCCTCGAGACAGAACTGTTCCGGCGACTGGCGGTGGTTTCAGCAGATATGGGTTTCAGAATTGAGTGCGGCAATTTTTGCGGTTTCAAAATGTTTCAGATCTGAAATATGCAGGTTCAAAATTATGTGATGCAGATGACGAATCAACAACAACGAATGATTACGCAATGAAGAAGACGAGTTTTGACCATGATATTCCGTTCAAAATTATGCGGCGGCGCTCAGTTATTCCGTCCAAAGTATTGTCGCCGTCAGCCCTAAAGCCGCCGCTGGTCAAATGTTGATTTTTATCAGTGATATACTATATATTCATAATGGGTTGGAGCAACTAATAATGTTGAAACTCCTTTCTAAGAGACGGTAAGCTCAATCAATTTTTTTCTACAACCAAATATTGAATAGAGTCTTATTCCACTTAATTAGGTTTCTAGCAAAAAAAACTAACTACGAGCCTCCATTTTTACCATAAATACCAGCATATAATATAGAAAATCATAGTTTACAATCAAATAGTATTACTTATTGGGTGAAACTGTCAAATAACATGTGGTTTGATTGGAATAAACCTTTTCCTAGGGCCTTCAAATTCCATCACTGATACACTATTATCGATTTTTGAATTTTGATTTTTATAGACATGTATTAGGCGTATGTTATGTATGTGTTTCATATATGTATTTGGCTGCGGAGGTGAATTGAAAGATATTGGCTTTTGAAGTTTATTAGTTTAATATTGTTGAAAGTGATTCTGGATCAATTTTTTACTCTGAGATTGTTGATTTTAGAATGTATTTGGATTTTGATGTTCTAACATGATAATTATATATTTTTCAGGTTTTTAGCTGGTACATTCATGTCTGAAATAAGTAACGATACATTTATGCAGGTATATTCAAAAATTAAGGAACTAAATGCAGAGAAGACAATAACTGAAACAATTATCGAGGATAACAACGAGACCGTTGAAGAAGTTATTCTGTACATAGATGTTGTTAAATGATAAATGTTGACGCTCAGATACATAAATGTTGTTTTGTACATATGTGTTATTCAGTGTTATTCGTGTATGTATGCTACTTACTATTTGTAAATACATAAGTGTTTTTTTGTGTACATACATGTTTTTCAATATCTTTAATTGTATAATAACATAAATGTTTTTTTAAGTACATAGATGTCCTTTATACATGAATGTTAGTACATATGTGTCCCATATACATGAATGTTAGTATATATTATAAAACACATGTAAAAACCGAATAAGAGGATGAATATATACCAGATTAATTCGAATTTTGAATTGATTAATAATAAAGAGATATAATTATAGAAACTACGAATGCTATAATTTAGGAATTGAATTAATTCTGAAAATTACCATATTGAAAACTGGTTTTTAAAATACCTATATTGCCCCTCATAATTTATATATAATTAATTAATAAAATTGATCTATCTTACATGTGATTGGTCCAGAAAAGTTCTATGAGTTCTGTAAATAATACGGGTTCTGTATGGAATTCAACCTTATATATATATATATATATATATATATATATATATATATATATATATATATATATATATATATATATATATAGGGATGGTTCATGCGAGAAGTGTTTTTTTTGCGAGAAATGCGAGAACTAATCATGGCCACTAATCTAATCTAATTAAGTTTTTAATCTTCAAGGGTATTATAGTCTTTATTTAATTTTTTTGAAAATAGAACTAATTATAAAATATAATTTCCTTAATTAAATAAATCAACAAATAACCACCATTGCTATTTACGTGGATCTTATAAATCTCTGCGTATTCTTCATATATGAATCCTAACTAAATAGTACCAAGGATATATTTCCAAATATTACTAAGAATTCAATTTTAATTGAGTCATTACCAAAGATTCATCAGTGAACATTCTTATAACCGAATGCTTGCTGGAAAATATTGCTTCTACAAGGATTCATTGGTGAACGTATCAATTGTTAGTCAATTTTTCATGTAAAATATTACTCTCTCCGTCCCACAAAAAAGTTCTCATTTCATCTTGGCACAAGTTTTTAGGTGGTAGTTAGTGGTGGGGTCATTGGTATTAATTTTGATTAAAATATAAGGTTTGATTGTGGAGAGAATGATAGTTAGTGGATATTAGTAGTGGGGTCTATAAGAATAATAATATTTTATTATGTGGAGCCCATCAAATGTGAGAAATGGGAACTTTTTTATGGGACAAAAGTTTTGTTAGAAATGGGAACTTTTTTGTGGGACGGAGGGAGTATTAAAGATTCATTGATGAACGTATCAATTATTAGTCAATTTTTTTGTCAAATTAATTATGAGTGAACATTTTTGCAAAAAAAAAAAACACACAAACCTACAACATTAAAACCGATACAAATATGATAAACATAAACATTATTAAGGATTCATTATTAAACGTATCAGTACTGAACATTAAGGATTCATTAGTGAACCGATGAACAGATACTATATAACAAAAAACTCTACAAATGAACAAATACTATAAAACGATCAATACTACAAATGAATATTCTAGAAATGAATTAATGTACAAATCAAGAATGTCAAACTTTTACAGAAGCTACACATATTCTTGTAGAAATTTTACATATGTACAAATTTTACAAACTTGTTCACCGTTGAACAAAATTTACGAATGAAGTCCCATTTCCATCTTCCCCAATATTATTTTTCTAGAATGTAGAAATCTTGTTCTTGTTTTTCGGTGAATCCTTGAAATATGAAACCATGGCTGTGATAGAAAACAACAAATACAAGAAAATAAAATTAATAAATATTATGATGAGCAACAAAACAGTACATTACCTTTAACCAAAATCAAGATCGGTCGTAACCACCACTTTAAAGATTTGCCGGTGACGTTACTGTAAACCACAAGATTAGCCACGATTCAACGATTTGCCGGCGACGCTACGATTTGCCGGCAACGTTGCTGTAAACCATAAAATACGTGATGATTACCGGCGACATTGTTGTAAACCCAAAATCTGTGACCAGGCTACGATTTGCCGGCGATGGGGGTATGAATGTCAGGTGGCTTTTTCGTAAACGTGAGAGATAACTGAAGAAAAACACACACAGTGTGTGTTCTCATTTTCAATTAAAAGGGAATTTAATTGCTGGCGATATTGACGGAGAGAGAGAGAGAGAGAGAAATTAATTTGACAATATTAACCTTTTGCTCCTTATTTTTAGTCCCTTGATGTCAAGTTATTTACAGATATGCCATCGTTAATCATAGCCATTAATCTTTTAATCTAATGGCTTAAAAAATGTTCTCGCATTTCTCGCAAAAAAATTACTTCTCGCATGAACCCTTATATATATATATATATATATATATATATATATATATATATATATATATATATATATATATATATATATATATATATATATATATATATATATATATATATATATATATATATATATATATATATACATATATAGGGTCCGGATCCGGTGAGGACTCTTTTCCCGATGAGGACTGCGAGGACTCAAAAAAAAACTCTAAAAATGATCCAAAACAAACTTTTTTCACAAAATTTCTTTTTTAAACATTAAAATCGTTGCATATAAGATCCAAAAAAATAAAAAATTTTAAAAAATGATCTACAAAAAAAATATGGATCATTGTTATGATCCGCAATAAAAAGTGTATCATAATCTTTTTTCAAAATTTTTTTTGGTCAAATGTAGTAATAATCATGGGGAGTTATATATATTTTTTTCGGAATTGTTTTTTGATTCCTCACAGGATCCCACTTATATATATATATATATATATATATATATATATATATATATATATATATATATATATATATATATATATATATATATATATAGTGTAGAATTAAAATCATAATCAATTAAGGTTATAGAACCAGCAGAACTCAATCTAAAACATTGATTTTTAAAATGAAATTATCATGAAAGACACATTAATGTATTTGATGAGGGACCCCAAATATTAGTTTGCATGGATGTCATTCATGCATGTATACATACATGTATAGATAACACTTATGTATACATACATGAAAACATATACATATATGTATACATGCATGAATGACATCCATGCTAATCAATATTTGGGGGTCCCTCATCAAATACATTAATGTGTCTTCCATTATCATATCATTGCAAAAATCAATGGTTTAGATTGAGTTCTGCTGGTTCTGTAGCCTTAATTGATTCTGAAAATAATTCACCCCTATATATATATATATATATATATATATATATATATATATATATATATATATATATATATATATATATATATATATATATATATATATATATATATATATATATATATATATATATATATATATATATATATATATATTATGAGATGGTGGAGAAAAGCATGCAAAACCCGATCTCTACCTCCACCGGTCATTTTTGAACGGTCGACTACACGAACGATAGGGGAGTTGGACGCGTCGCCGGAATTTCGTGTAACGGGGGACGGGACGCGTCACCGGAGGGGAGGTGGCGGTCGCGACCGGCCAACGGTCGTGCATTACGGATAGTCTAAATATGTCCAAAAATGTATAAAACATGGATAGTAAAATCACGCGTTGTTGTGGTTTTTATTTACAGATTTTTTGGTACTATAAACTATAAGAAATAACAATATTTTTTAATATGAATTACTTGCTTATTATATAATAACTACGGTTTGTATAATGTTTCAATTTATGTTTTTATCAACTTCCGTGCTGTGTTTCCGATATGTTTGTAACTTTGTATGACCTTTAAGCGTTGTTTTGAAGTTGTATAAAGCAAAACCCATAAGCCGCAACTCTTTGCCCCAACCTAAATGGTTGGTGGTTTGCTTCATTCAAATGGATATATAGCCGTAAATTCATGACGTAGAGCATGAGCTAAAATATATATCCGAACTTAGAATTGCTATTAAAGTACCTTTGATTAAGATGAAGAGGTCCAAGGTTATTCAACACTACTTATTATAGTTGCACACAACAATGCAACATGAATACAATATGGAAAGATGTGCATTAAATACAAGCTATTTAAACTTTATGCAATATCAAGTGTGCCCCAAACTGAGGTTGAAGACTGAGGACGGATTGCGGAGCATGCGAATAGGACGGGGAGAGTTCAAAGTGAAAGTGTTGTAGAATCACCGCGAGTGCCAATTTTGCCTCCAGTAAAGCAAAATTTTGTCCGATACATATACGTGGCCCCCCACCAAATGGGATGTATGAAGTTTGTCCCTTACTCGCCTTTGACACACCTTCGGAAAATCTTTCGGGATTGAACTCCTTCACATCATCACCCCATAAATCACGATCATGGTGTAAGAACATTGCATGCAATTGGAGGAAAGATCCGGCCGGTAAGGTTATGTCCCCTAATTTAGTTTCTTGATGTATCATTCGTCCTAATACTGTTGCCGGTGGATATAACCTAAGAACCTCGTTTAAAATCATGGTAACCTGCAGAACATCATGAGTAAACGACTGAACAACGTTGACACATCATAAAATGAGTAAAAGATTACGAACTTAGAAAAAACTATATCATTCATATAACTACCAAACGAGAATATTTTATCTTAGTATTGAAATTCCTACAGTTTTTAATTGATTCAACCCGTCGATATCAGGTTTTCTGCCGCTAAATACTTGTGAAACTTCGTCTCTTGCACGAGCTTGCCAATTTGTGTGTTGAGCCAACAAGACCATAGTCCAAACAAGCAAATTTGCGGTGGTTTCTTGTCCTGCGAAGTAGAAAAGCTTACACTCTTCGATGACATCATCGATACTTAATCCAAGTTTGCTATTTCCACGTTGTTTAATTTCATTGTAATTAGAATTCAAGAGTATTCCCAACAAATCATCATTGCTGATTTCGTCAGCTTCCATTGCGATCATCTTTTTATCAATGATGCTCCTTATCAAAGTCCACACTTCTCGGTTAATCTCATTCATCCTTTTATTTCTTTTTGTTGGTAAAAATCTGCGAAATTAGTTTCCATTACATACCATTGGTATGATACCAAAATAAGCAAATTGAAATCCAACATGAAAGTTTTGTTTTCGAAAACGTACTCACCTTGATCCAGGAATGTAGACAGATTGTAGAACCTCTGCAATCAACTTGGCTAGTTCATGTTCCAGTTCAAATATTCGTTTCCCTTCCTCAAAGCTACTACCAAACGCTGTACGTGAAATTACATCGCCCGAAAATGTAGAGAGATAAGGCCACACATCCACTTCACACGAGCTCTCGTTCTTTAACATTTCCTCCCATTTATCGACAATATTCTCGGCACAACACATATAACATGCAGGCACCATATGCTATCAAATATATTAATAATTAGTTTTATTAAAGTGTGAAAATTAATGATATATTTAGTTAATTTAACGTTGTGACCGAAAAGATACAAGTTGCTAAGAACAAATTAACCTTAAGCTTCTCAAGATGGAAAGCAGGATTGATGATTTTTCTATGTTTGGCCCATCGATCGCCCTCAGTTTCTACTAAACCCGTCACTAGAAAGTTTTTTAACGGGTTTCCTCCCCTTTGCTTTTGAAAGTGATGGTGATTTGCCAAGACATTCCTTACAATAGCTGGTTCGATTATATGCACCGTAGGTGTCGGTCCCATCCATGTGAAGAACTTCTTGCCTACCGTAATTGACAACTAAGATTAGTACGTAAAAAATCACTAACAACTTTAGCTAATAATTTGTTTACTTATTTATGTTGTATTGGGAGGTGATATATACACTAATAAAACTACTTTCCACATCAAATTGTACATTTTTAAAACAAATTGTACAAGTATATCGAAACTAGTTTTTGTGATTATATATTATCTCCTTAATTTACTAGTTATGACTCATCCGTGTAGAGATGCGTTTATGGAGTTGCCTCTAAAAAAGAGTATACATTTGTTATTTTCAATATTTAGTTATCGTAAGAAGACAATGTTTTCTTTTCAACAAATTTCCAATCTAAATTCACCACAAGAACTATCCCATTTAATGACACACTTTAAAGTGTCATTGGAAATAAAAAAATGTCACTAAACGTCAAAAAAATAAAAAAATAAAGATCTCACATTTTGAACAGCACCTAGCTGAGGCATTTTATCGAACAGTTGGAATGCATTGTCTAACAAACCAGGGATCCAGGCCTAGGACTAGGGGATTCTCCAAAGAGATCCGGACGTACGGGTATGGGATACTCCAAGTGGGACCGGGCCTAGCACAAGGGGGATGTCGGAAAAGTACAAACGGTACAAAAAAGTACACAAATTCTCCTTTTTAGGGGATCCCAAGATGGGATACTAGGGGATCCGGGTCTGCCACCATGAGATAGTATTATTTTTGCAAAAAGGTCCAAAAAACGGCATTATTTGTGCAATCCATATACATTCAGCATCATTTATGCAAATTGGAACCAATGTTTTAAAACCCCACGGGTTTTTAGTCGACCCGGTACAAGTGCCGGGTCACAGGTCAGCCGGTTGAACCGGCAGATCAACCTGAGTCAACTATAATCAGATCGAGTTATCTCAAATACCACGACAATAACAACAAATATTAAAAAGGCAAAGTTCGTACCAAAAGCCGTGACATATTTATGTTGAAATGGCAAGACTCGAGGAATGATATCATCACTTATATTTATGGGCCGAGATTTGGCATCATCGAGCATCTTCCCCATCTCTTTCAAGTCTCCAAACAAGAACTTATAAGAGGTTCCCTTGAGACCTTGCTTTCTTAATAACTTTTCTATCTTCTTTGGTTTGAACCACACCCAATTCAAAAATCTAAATATGAACCATAACAATATCACTATGACTCCCACAACATACCATACTAGAGTTACTTCCATCTTGGGTGAGGTAATAAAGTCGCTCTACTAGTTTTGATTGAAAAATAGAAAAGTTAAATGTCACAAATTCAATTAAAAGACTTGATGACTAAAAACTTTAAAGGTTGAACAACAGATGGAGTGAATTTTGTGACTGAAAAAAGGAGAAAATGGATATTTATAGATGGATAATGTTCCATTCAGCTCCTCTACGATTTGACTGAACTTATGGTTATCGTTTAGGCTAATGTTTAACCCACATAATATATTGATAATATTTAATGATTTGGGCAAAACTTTCTCGTTCAATCCCTTCCATTTTGAAATTACGTACACATATCTTCCTTTGTTCTGAAACCTTTTTCACCAACCGTCCATTCTTGACATGGACGTTTATTTGGTATGTTAAGGACCTTCATGTGCGTTAGACACGGAAGCATACGTGTCATTTGATGTGTTTGTTGACTAATTAAAATACATATTCTAAATTACACGGAGACGGTCTTTATACAACAATAATACACAATCATTTCAAATGAAAGTATGTAGGAGGTAAGATGCCGACATTTATTGGTGGTATCTTTGACAAAAGTGCGAGTAAAAGTATATTAGTGTATATATTCTTTTGAAATATACATAAGTAAATGGGGATAGTGAGTATGTGGCTGTCATGTATATAACTTTAGGTGTGGAACCAAATAAAATACATAGTTTTGGTTAAAAAAAAACTTAAATTGGTAAGAGAGTTATGATTTTTTGTTAGAAACATGAAATTGATAATAGTGAGCTGTGATTTTTTGTTCGTCAATAACCATGCATAAGATTTCCTAAACTGTAAAAGTCTATTTGTTATTAACAATTAAACTGTATAACGATTATACTGATAATTTGTATAACTTGGTTTTTTGTATTATGTTTTTATGAATGATATTACAGGATTTGGACTCTATTTAAGCATAAAAGGAAGAATACATTATGGAAAGCTATTATGAGAATCCCTTGTAATTTGCCTGTGATCGTGTACAGTGAGCTGGACCAAGGGTGAAATAAGGTAGCAATATTATTTCCTTGTTTTGTTTGTTGACTTTATTTTAACACTCCCCCTCAAGTTGAATGGTGGGATCACCAAAATTCAACTTGCTTAGAACTTCATGTAGAGATCTTCCGCTGACAGCTTTGGTTAGGATGTCAGCGAGTTGGTCTTCAGACCATACAAATGGTAGTGTGATAATTTTGGCTTCTAGTTTCTCTTTGATGAAGTGTCGATCCACTTCTACGTGTTTTGTTCGATCATGTTGGACCGGGTTTTCAGATATTTGGATTGCGGCTTCATTATCACTAAAAACTTTACTGGGTTTCTTTGAGGGGTACCCAATTTCGGTTAGAAGTTTTCTTACCCACAGCACTTCAGTGATTCCTCTTGCAATTCCTCTGAATTCCGCCTCAGCACTGGACAAGGCAACCACTTTTTGTTTTTTGCTACGCCAAGTTACAAGGTTACCACCGACAAGAGTAAAATACCCTGCTGTTGATCTTCTATCATTTTTGTCTCCTGCCCAATCTGCATCGGTATATAGTTGGGTATAAAGGTGACCATTAGGTTTAAACCAGATTCCATTCCCCACTGTTCCTTTAAGATACTTTATGATTCTTAAGACTGCTTCCATGTGAGGCCTTTGAGGTTTGTGCATATGCTGGCTCACCACACCTACATCGTATGCTATATCTGGACGAGTATGTGAAAGGTATATTAGCTTTCCTACCATTCTTTGATATCTCATTTTGTCAGCCAAAACATCACTTTCTTCGTTAAGAAGTTTTTGGTTCATAATCATTGGAGTTTCAGCTGGCTTGCAATCAATCATACCCGTCTCTGCCAATAGGTCAAGAACATATTTCTTTTGGTGCATGAAGATTCCTCGCTTTGACCTTAGAAATTCAATTCCTAGGAAGTATTTGAGATTTCCTAGATCCTTCATTTCAAATTCTGAGAACAGATTTTCTTTTAGCCTTGCTATTTCTTCTTTGTCGTCACCTGTAATAATCATATCATCAACATAAATTATTAAACATGTTATTAATTTTCCCCTTCTTTTAAGAAATAAAGTATGGTCTGAGTTGCTTTGTTTGAACCCATAGCTTTTCATAGCTATGGTGAATCTCCCAAACCAAGCTCTAGGGGACTGTTTTAAACCGTAAAGAGATTTTTTAAGGCGACACACTTCCCTGTTTTTGAAGTCTTCTCTGAAGCCGTGTGGAGCTTCCATGTATACTTCTTCTTGCAATTCTCCATGGAGGAAGGCATTTTTCACATCAAATTGATGTAAGGGCCATCCTTGATTTGCAGCTACAGAGCAGAGGACTCTGATAGTGTTGATTTTTGCTACAGGGGAAAATGTTTCAGAGTAATCAATTCCATATGTTTGTGTGTACCCTTTCGCCACTAATCTTGCTTTGTGTCTTTCAATTGTGCCGTCAGGCTTGTATTTGATTGTGAATACCCAACGACACCCGACAGTCTTTTTTCCTGGTGGTAGAATACATTTTATCCAAGTTTGATTCTTTTCTAGGGCCTTCATTTCTTCCTCCATTGCATTCTTCCATTGTTTAGATTTCAAGGCTTGCTCAGTAGTTGTAGGAATTTCTTCAGAACACAGAGCAACTGCAAAGGCTTTGGCTTGTTGAGAGAGATATCCTTTGGCTATGTTGGCCATTGGGTACCTACTTTTCCTTGTCTCTCTTTCTGGTGAGTATCTATTGGGTGGAATTCCCCGGTTTGTTCTTGGAGGTAATGTATATGGTTCCGATTCTTCTTCTTGAACAGTTGTTGGTTCTTCCTGAGCAGTTGTTGGTTCTTTCTCATCTTCATTCTCGATTTCCTGTAGATTATCTTGTGTACAAGGAATGTTAGTTTCATTTAAGAAAACTGGATTACTTACCTCTGGTATCAGAACGGGGATGGCGTCTTGGGGGGCACTGTCTTCAGTTGGTTGAGGAGCTTCTGCTGATGAAACATTTGGGCAGTCATCATTACTATTAGTTTTACTAACGGTTTCAAGCCAACTCAGTGTGTCATTTATGTCATTCAAATTCTCCCCCTGACCACTGAGATTGGTATTGTAGTAATATTCGGTTTCAAGAAAATCACAATTCATAGTAGTGAACATGCGACGGGTTTTAGGATTGTAGCAACGATACCCTTTTTGATTTACCCCGTACCCGACGAAAACACATTTTTCCGCACAAGGGTCAAGTTTGGATCTATTGGATTTGGGTATATGGACAAAAATAGTACAACCAAAAATCCGAGGTTCCATGGTGTGGGTAGAAGGTGGGTCAGTGTATTCGGTGAGTACTTGTAACGGTGTTTTTGATTTTAGAATTTGGGTTGGAAGACGATTTATGAGATATGCAGCTGTAACAAGAGCTTCTGGCCAGAAAGATTTTGGGACTTGTGATTCTATTAAAAGTGCCCGAGTAATTTCTAGGAGAATCCGATTTTTTCGTTCGGCAACACCATTTTGTTCAGGGGTATGGGGGCACGAGGTCTGGTGAATAATACCTTTTTTTTGGCAAAATAATTTCATATCCATATTAACAAATTCGCCACCATTGTCCGATCTAAGAACTTGGATGGGTTTTTTAAATTGAGTATTAACCATGTTAAAAAAGGATTTAAATTTTTCAAAAACTTCGCATTTAGTTTTTAACATGTATACCCAGGTCATACGAGTGCAATCATCTACAAACATAACAAAAAAACGAAAATTTTGTCCCCCGGTGCATCATGAAGGTTAAAGGTCTGAAGACCGTCTTTTCCGCTGCTGTAGGTGACCACCAGAGCATCCCACAAGGTTTTTGCAGTGGGATATTCGGTGAGGTCCGGCAAGCGTTGGCTCAATGTTTTGAATGAGCCACGAGAAGACAATCAAATCTTCTTGTTCCCATTGCTCGAAGGATTCGTCGTCTGGGTTAGGAGGATTCGAGGTTAAGTGGGATAATAACGCCTTGGATTTTCCACCTATGGCGACTCGAATCATTCGAGTCCATAGAGCATAATTCTGATTATTGAGCTTGAGATTGATAAGAAGATTATCAGAAAGTTTCGGATTCTGCGGTTGAGAATTCACACCGTTCTTTAACAGATTTGCTATTTGAATTGATAAAGAAGTCTCCAAGTCGCCGTCGGTAGGCATGACGACTTGTTGAGATCGAATTTTTCAAAGTTTATTCGGTAAATGATGAATAAACCTGCTCTGATACCATGATAATTTGTATAACTTGGTTTTTTGTATTATGTTTTTATGAATGATATTACAGGATTTGGACTCTATTTAAGCATAAAAGGAAGAATACATTATGGAAAGCTATTATGAGAATCCCTTGTAATTTGCCTGTGATCGTGTACAGTGAGCTGGACCAAGGGTGAAATAAGGTAGCAATATTATTTCCTTGTTTTGTTTGTTGACTTTATTTTAACATATACAGTATCTGAATTGTACAATCTTAGTGCATTAACATTACATAAATGGAATTAACACTAAATAAATTTTAATTGTAATTAACATTAAATAGTATTGAATTGGAGTTCATTTCACATAAAGTACTGCCTTTTTTATGAGTATATACAATTTTAATGTTCTGATGATGAAATAGAATTAACAAGACAAAATTAAATTAAAATTTTGGAAATTTCACAAAAATTGATAATATATTAAAGTCTCCATGTGAAAAAAAAAAAAACAGAGCCTTGATGCTTGTCTATGAGAACTAAAACTCTAATCGGGAAATGAAGAGGGGTTTATATGACAATTAAAGGCAATACAAATCGGGGGTGTTTAAATTCACCATCAAAAGAAGAACAAGGGGTTTAGACGGGCTTAATTTGGAGTTTTAATTGGCTAGGGTTTGGTTTAGATTGATTTTTAAGTATTTTAAGTAAAACTACGTAGTTTTTGTGGTTCTACACCTAAGGTTAAATACACGACAGCCATACACTCACTTTTCCCTAAGTAAATACATTGAAATATGAATTTGTGTAAGAAAATGTGTTTGGCGGGTGGGGGTAGAGTGGTGGGCAAAAGAAAGCTACGTGGAAGTGAGACAGAGAGGGGAATGCAAAGAGAAAAGATTTAATTAATTAATTATTATTATTTTTTATTTTTTTATAATGGTTTTTTTAATAATATTTAAATGATTTTTTTAATATAATAAGATTTCAATTTAATTTATAAATGGTAATATTATGGTAATGTACCAAAGCTAAAAATTAAAGGAAGAAATGATGTTTATATGGATGTGAATTGTGAAGTAGAAAAAATGTGATCTGATATTGATATGTCAAACTTAGAGAGTTATGGAACTGTTAGAAAAAAGATAAGGTGATTTGTATGCCGATAGGAAAATATGACTTTGATATCTAAAATGTAAGGAAGTTAAGACGATAATATTGATGGGACACTGAAGAGGTTTGAATCACACATACTCCACATTTCTAGGAGACCCGCTCAGGAAGAAATTGCAAATATGTTCTCTTGATGCATTCATTTGTTCAACTAAATATCAAAGAGCATATAATAGACATTTTTGTGCTTTTGTTGAAATTAAGAATTTTAAATTAGCTTGTCACGGAACTACAGGGCTGTCAAATCGTGCTATCGTTTCGTATTTCTGAATAACACGACACGACACAAATTCATTTAACACAAAAACGACACGACACGAAGTCGTGTTTTATTTAGGTAACACGAACACGACACGATTAAAAAATGATAAACACGACAAACACGACAACACAAAATAAATAACAAATTTCTTACTTATTACATGTTAAAAACACGACAAACACGAAAAACACGACAAAATCATAACTATCGTGTCAATTTCTTGTTAATCTCTGAACACGAACATGACAAGAAACGACTTAGTGTTTGTTTTACACAACACGAACACGACACGAATTCAAATTCCAGTTTCGTGCCAATTTCGATTCGTTTCGTGTATTTTTGTCGTGTCGTGTCAGGTTTTGACAGCCCTACGGAACTAGCAGCTTACATTTTTTATCGCCTGAATAATACATACCTGTAAGAGTTAATTACACCAATCGTGCTTAAGGTTTGTACGAAATTTCACCAATAGTCCTTTAGTTTAAACAATTACATGGATAGTCCTTATTTCTGAGACCTTTTGCACCGATGGTCCTTTAGGCTTGACGGTGTTAAAATTTCCAGTTAACTCTCCCATGTGCCTTGCACATGAGGGTATTGTCGTCATTTTACTACATTGTTCTATTAACTCTTTTTTCTTGTCGATCTGTTCGATCAAAAACATACACATAGAAGACATACACATAAAACACACAAACATAAGACCGTGCGGTATGGGCGAGATAACGGGGTCGTGGGGCTGAGGTGGCCTCTCGGCCACGCCGTGGTGCTCCGGGGAACACCGCCCCCCTACACGGCGTGGGGTGCGGTGGTGATGATCCGTGGGCACGGCAACGGAAGACAACGAGGGGGGAGTGAGGGATTTTCGACCGTTATATACACCCAACGGTCATATGACCGTTAATAATTAAAAAAAAAAACTTTTTTTTTATTTTTTATTTCCCCTATATATACACACACTATACATCTTTTTTTCTCACATCTTTACCATCTTTCTCTCTACAATCATTCTCTCTACAATATTATTTTAATCACTACATTTAATCATGGATACCCCACCACCGTCGTCGTCAACATCATCGTCATCATCGTCATCATCCGACTCATACGAAATGGTTCTGATTGCGATAATGAAGACGATAATGAAGACGAAGAATAAAATTAATGTTATTTGTATTTTTATTAAATTGTTAGTTGTATTTTTATTTAAATGTAATTTGTGTTTTTATTAAATTAAATGGAAAAGAAATGATGAGTTGGAAAAAAAATGGTGTGGGGTGGAGTGGTGGGTATTTCCTGGATAAAGTGGAGTGGTGTGGTGTGGTGTGGTTGCTGAGGTGGCGGATGATGTGGCAGAAAAAATGGGGTGGTGGTGGTGCCCATACCCCATAGTCTAACACAATATTCACCACCCGCTAGTCTCCTTCCATATGGTGCCGCGGTGGCGCTCATACATAGTAGAAAGATGGTGTTCATACCGGGCACTCTCTCCTCTCAATTTGCTCTCGCCACAACACAACAATCAACACCACCATTACCGACGGTATCCCTCCATCTTCTCCAGCGATGAGATCCACGCACCATGTTTTTCAACATCGTCACATATATCGTCGTCGGCCACTCGATTTAACAGATCGGGTTTAGGTTTCTTCAAGATTGGCATTTGACATATCTATCTGAAGCATCAACGTCTTCAACACTCCACTAGTCGTCTCTCCCTCTACTTTCTTTCATCTTTCTTCGTGGGTTTTGGTGTGATTTGGAGGGTGCATTTAATGAATTTGCTTCCTCTTTAATCGATCTATGTAGGGTTAGGGTTGTTTAAACTGATTTTTGGGTTTTGAATTTGTATCTGGGTTTTGAGAATGGATATGACGTGCGGTGGCGCTGACGTACGGTGGTGTACGGTGGTGGTGGGGTCATTTAGGCTACACGATATAGCCCAAAATGGTGTTGGGGGGGGGGGAGCTGAGGTGGAGGGAGGCCAACGGCGTGGAGGGGAGGGGCACACCGCCCCCTACACGGTGTGGGGGCATGTGGTGCTCGGTGGTGGCGACGGACACGGCTGGTAATGGGAGGGGAAGAAGCGAGTTTTGACCGTTGAACGGTCATAAGAACGTTAAATATTATAAAAAAAACATTTTATATTATATATATATATATATATATATATATATATATATATATATATATATATATATATATATATATATATATATATATATATATATATAGAAGCGGTTCATGCGAGAACCACTGAAATTGCGAGAACTGCGAGAACCTATTTACAGCCGTTAGATTAATCTTGTTTGAATTTAATGATATGGGGGTATTTAGGTAAATGGGCATTTGATTTAAATATGGACTTTATCTAAATTAACATGAATAATACGTTTTCAATTAGGTAGTTATAACATACTCTCTTATTAAATTGCATTCCACTAATCTCTTCCATAAAAAATTCTTCCGAATTCATGTTCGTCCCCTTCATCCTTCGTCCGCATTCGTCCCCAAGAATTAATCAAATCGTGTATTCCCAGTCGCCAAAAAATTCAGCATCAATCGTCAAAAAATCCCCTGCTTTTTTTTATTTAGTAATGCAGATTTGTTAATCCTCTTGTCAAACGGTTTAAATCGTTTAACAATCTCAATTCTTTGAAGATGTCAACATATAGTGCCGCTTCTGAAGATTGTAGTAACCCTTGCAGTTTATCATCGAATAAAAACGTCCTTGATGACCAGGAAAATGGCGTTCAAAGTGAGTTTAGTAACTAAATTTTTTTTAATTAAATCGTATAAACGGCATCAATGATTTATATGAATTTACATTTTCCAATTTTCTGATTGAATGTTTGATCAAATTGTTTTTAAAAAATATTAGGATTCAGTGTCGTTATTCTTTTCGTATTCAGTGTTAAACAAAAAGTTCTGCTGAAAATACCTCATGTTTTCCTTTTATGGTTTATTATGCTGAATTTTTTTTTTACTGGATTTACCATTCATCTACATGTAATGTTATATCGTCATCATATGTAGATGTTGATCCGGATGCAGAATTTGAATCACTAAATAACACTATGACGCAAACACCAAACGGGACCAAGTCTTGGGTTCCTAATGTATCGGACGAAATCAAGCCAGTGGTTGATTCTATTTTTAATTCTCTTGATGAGGCAGAAATTATGTACAACCGGTATGCTTTAGAATCTGGGTTTAGTACTCGTAAATCAACAACCCGCAAGAATGTTCATGATGAGATTACAGTCAGGTATTTTCTTTGTAGTAAAGCTGGTGTACCTAGAAAAAAAACAAAATGTTGACACTCTACAGGTCGACATAGAAAAAGTGAAACCGCGGAATTGTAACATTAGTGTCACGAATTGTAATGCGGGCATAAAACTTAGCCTAGTTAGAGGCACATGCTCATATAAACTGTATGAATTTAAAGAGGTTCACAACCATCCACTAGTTAGTGAAGTCAACAAGCATTTGTTACGTACTAGTAGACAACTACCATTCGGTGATGAAGATTTTTTACAACAAGCGTCTACGTGTAATATTGGTCCGACAGTCGCACATAGGTTACAGGCATCACTAAAAGGGGGGTATGATAAGGTAAACGACACAGAGGTTGATTATAAAAATTGTAGGCGAGATATAAACAAATACATTGGTAATGCAGATGCACAAATGGTCGTAAACATGCTTTCTAACAGAAAACAACATGCCCCAAATTTCTCTTTCGAATACATGTCCGATGAAAACGAACTTGGAGGTCTTTTTTGGGCTGGTGAAGTATCAAAATTTTACTATATGGAGTTTGGTCATGTTACGGCATTCGACGCAACCTTCCACACCAACAAGTACGCAATCAATTGTTTATGTATACTGTTTTTTTTTTCTTATGGGTTAATTATTTTTTTTCATGTCTTAATTACCAGATATGGAATGGTTTTTGTCCCATTCCCCAGTGTTAATAATCACAACAAACCAGTTACTTTTGGGCTGGACTTCTTAAAACTGAGTCCGTTAACTCTTACGATTGGTTGTTAGAGGCATTTTTGAAAGCCCATGTTAAGCAACCTAATATTGTTGTTACAGATCAAGATCCGTCAATGAAGCAAGCTGTTCCAATTGTTTTTAATGAATCTCACCATAGATTCTGTATGTGGCATAAAATGAACAACTTCCTTTAAAGGTAAAATATTTTTTAAATGATGTCATGCCGTCATTTCAGTAGCGCACACCATTTTCCCTACATCTTATTGTTTCAAATAACAGTGTTCAGTCATGAACACTGTTCATCTAATCCATTACTTTGTTCACTACAGATCACTGGTGATAACCAAGATAGTAAAAAGATCAGGAAACGATTACATAAGCTTGTATGGAATGTTAACATTGGTACAAAAGATTTTGAGAGGCGGTGGGATGAATTAATATTGGAATTTTCATTACATCAACATAAGTGGCTTGGTGATATGTTCAATATTAGGCAGCAATGGATTCCTGCTTATTTTAAACATATACCAATGTATTGTTTGATGAGAACCACTTCACGGTCGGAGAGTTCAAATTCAATGTTTCGTAAATTCTTAAACTTTGGGCATACGTTGGTGCAGTTCATGCTTTGTTTTGAGGCTGCAATGGAAAAACAAAGATATAAACAACGGTGAGATGACTTTGAAGACACAACAAAAATACCAAAAATGGACACCTAGCTCCCTATTGAGCGTCACGCTTCATCAATATACACAATAACTTTGTTCAGGAAAGTGCAACATGAAATAGTTAGAGGAATGTATTCATGCTCACTTAAGACCTCAGTGTATGACGAAGAACCTGGGGTTTTTATGATCAAACATTTTGACAAACGCGATAAATTTGTTGGTGACTTTAAGGTACTATTACATACATGTAGTATTAATTACTTCCGTTTAAATTTTTAAGATGTTTTAAATTTTTCATTCGATGTGCAGGTCAGATATAATGCAGATGAAGCCACTGTATTAATTACGTCCGTTTAAATTTTTAAGATGTTTTAAAATTTTCATTCGATGTGCAGGTCAAATATAATACAGATGAAGCCACTGTAATGTGCAGTTGTAATCTTTTTGGGTAGCATGGATATTAATGTAGACATGTATTTGTGTTTTCAATTCTGAACACATAAAAGAGATACCTGAGAAATACATATTAAGACGATGGAGTTCTAACCTAATGCCACGTGATACACTTTATAGTCGCTATCGATATGGAACGCAGAATGATAGGTCAAACCAATCTGTGGCCAACACAATGTTAGATGTTGAATCATGTATATCTAGATTTCGTTCATCACCGAACACACTTGACGAGTTTCTTACCAGGCTTAACGAATTAACTAGTGAGTTTAAACATAAGGTACCTGATCAACATTCTAAAAAGAAAGGCAATGCTGCTAGATTTGGTGAATTAGTTGGTGATGCACAAACATAAATTCAACTAGATGCTCCTAAAGCTATTAGAAATAAAGGATGTGGTACGGGTAAGAGATTGAAAGGTCCTGGTGAGAGGCTAATAGAAAAAGCGAAGGACAAGGACGAAGTCAAAAAATGTCAAGTTTGTTTCGAGGTCGGGCACAACTCGCGAACATGTGGAGCACCTTCAACTTACAAAGGAGCATCAGCATCAAAACGACAAAAAAGATGAAATTTTAAAGCATTTAAGTTTAAAACATCAATCTTTTACTTAATATTAAGATGTTTTTCACACTTCCTTATAATTGTTGAACTTATAGACTATGTTTTCGTCTTTTTTATTCATATTAGACGATGTTTAATGATGTATTAGTATTTATATGATGTAGTTTCTATAAGAACTATTTGTTACCTTTTAACTACTAACATGTTTTATTACTATGAAATTCCGCCCAATAAACTGATATGCATTAACAACAATTTCTTTAACAGAAAAGATTTATTCAACTATGAATACCATAACTTAAAATGCAAATACTTTTTTTCATCGATAAATAGAATTACTAAGGTCTTAACACTAAGGTCTATACTAAGGTCTTAAAACTAACGTCTTAAATTAATCTTGTTTGAATAGCAAAAAAAAGGTATTAACAATAAGGTCGTGAATATGTTCAACGATGAATAATAAAACTTAAATGCAAATAATATTTTCCCAAACATAAATAAGTCTTTGATAAATTTCACCAGAAACATTAATATCCAAACAGACTAAGAAAAAAAAAACAATCATTCAATGACAAAACTAACATCTTAACATAAATATGACAAAAACATGAATGTCTATAAAAAATGAAACTTCTAATTTTTCCAATGCATATATTTAGCCACACTCTTCTGCTTCTTTCAACACTTTGTTACGTAAAATGTTATGCTCCGACATCAACATTTTTATTGTGTATCGCTCCCTCAATTTTTTCAATAAAGTTTTCTGGCTTCGTCCTTCCGCATCCAAACCACAACACCAATTTGATGCCCCGCCCCCCATGTAAGTCTCCATATGACGCATAACAAACACATCCTTTTCATGTTTATTGCCTCGTGGTTTCCAACTTATGGTAAGCAATACTGGTTTTGCAGCCTCCAACTTATGGGCTTTTGGATGATCAACGTACTTAAGATAATGTACGAAGCCATTATTTATCAAACAAGTGATAAAACATGATTGATATTTTTATCTTACCAGATTATCCGGCAATCCATCGTACTTTATTCTAATCAGTTGATCATAACTCATGTTGTCTATTATATCAATTGTTCCATGCTTTAAATCAAAGCATATCAAATAAGATACATCATCGGGATGAATACCTGCATGTGGTCATTAAAAAAAATTAATAACTTTAATCAGTGTTCAAAACTGTTCGTCTACGAAAAAAAACTGTTTACTTCAGTGTTCATTAGTGTTCATTTGCATAAGTTTACGGCTAATATGACAAGATTTAAACGTACCAGGTCCACTGCTCTCAATTTCATTAAATGAGCGTCTTTATGCATCATCTCACCAAGTACATGCGTTAACAATCTTTCACGTTCATCAATGCTCATTTTATCCTGAGTTGTCGGTAGAAACAATCTAGACGGTGATTCTGGTGCTCTAATCCCCTTTTGTAGGTTTAACATAGCAGACCATGTGTTCAGTTCTTCATCTAAAAACGGACCTAGCGTTGCAAAACAACTAAGAGGTCCTCTCATCATTTTGTGTTCATCCTTTGTCTTGAATACTACTTGACTGCATTATAATAAAATTCGAGTCAAACATTATTCGTTATTTAAATTTCACTAACAATAAAAAAGTAAAATGAATACACTTACTAATAATTCAACGCGGGCTTCGTTATGTAATTGAGTACTTTTTTTTTCTTCAGTGGTTAGTTTTTTTTCAATATCAACCACCCTCTGTGAAAATGGTGAATGTAGTTGCTCAGATACGTTTACAGCCCTCGTCGACGTCCTTTTTTGAACAACAATGGGTTGGTCTTTTGGCTTTGATATAACTTTTTGATTATCGATAATGGTTTCTTTCTGTTCATTAACAACTCGAATACCAACATCACCATCATTTCTAACGTTGTCAAACTCTTGTGTTAGGCCAAGACTAAAGCTTGGCATGTCATTTCTGGCATTCTCTTAATGAAAACATGATATCCCCTTCATAGCCGTTTCCATTGCTTCTTCAATATCCTTATAATAACCCGGTGACACTTGTGTGACCGGTATATCAATTTGAAAACCTGGTTCTTTAGGTGTAGTGATCGCTTTTTCTAAAGCCCTATAGTAGCCTGGTGACACTTCCGTAACCGGTATGTCATCCCGGTAACCATGGGCTTTAAGTTTATTCATCGTTTCTTTACAGCCTCACAATAGCCCGGTGACATTTGTGTCGACAGGGTACTAGTCTGACAACCTTGTACTTTAGGAGATTGTACGGATCATCATCATCACTTTTTTCAAACTTATCGCCCATCACATTGATCATTTGTGTGCTATTTTCTGCCAAATATACCTTTTCCGAGTTTCCTAATGGTTTAACGTACACAATCACAAGCGTTATATTTTTATTAGCATTAATGAACAATTTACAAAAATGTAGTACATGTTAACCTAGAATCGTTTTAAATTAACTAAAGTTCATCCAACACATAATAACAGTTATTATACATTCACTACCCATAATTGCCTATATTGCATTCCCAAAAAATTACAACAACCACAGGGTCCCGAGTTATAAACATACCACATCACCCACCCCCCACGTTTGTTAACAAAATATTAACGTTTAGACTTACAACATTTACGTATCTAATTATTACAATTAATTACTTACTACATATTGCAATGTTTAGCAAAAGATTATGTTCATTAGAATATCCTCAATCTTTATCATTACATTTAACATTTTCTTTCATATTTTGAGTAAATTACAGTTTTTGTCCCTGTGGTTTGCCCGATTCTGCGTTTTTGTCCCTGTACTTTTTTTTTCTTTTTTTTGTCCCTGAGGTATGGAAAATTCCGTTTTTTTGTCCTTCCGTCCACCCTCCGTCTCTTTTTAGCCGTTAAGCCCCTCACGTGCTGAAAACGTGAGGGCATTTTGGTCTTTTTCTCAGATAACTTGGACCCTATGCTTTAAAAGTTATACTTTCAATACTAACCTTCTTTATACCATCACCATCAAGAACAGACACGCTATCCCATCAAAAACTTGAAGCTTGCTGCATACAAAAAAACCCATACAAATCAAACCATCAAAAACTTCAATTTTGTTTTCAAACCCATACAAAAAAACCAACTTTACCAGAAATTCTTGAAGCTTGCTGCATACACTACCCCTAACTTGAAGAACCATAAAGAACCTTAATTTGAAGAAATCGGAAATTGGAAGTACGAATCTACAACCTAGATGAGGCTTGAAGTACGAATCGAAAGGAAAACAATATATTTCTTAGCGGTATTCGGGATTGATGGGCTCGTACTCAGGATTGTTGGGCATGAGAGACATCTTTTTATGCCTCCTGAAACCTCAGCCGCCGGTGGAAGAGGTGGTTTAGGTTCCGGCGAAAGGTGCCGGGGAAGAAGACCGAGAAGAAACCCTAGCCGCCGGTGAAACAATCTAAGTGATGACTCTTCATTTTTGTCATTTTATTACATCTCATCTTCTCCAAATTTAGTCACGATTTTAATTTGTCACTGACCTGCTTTGATTCACAAGTTCAAACATTGATTCAAGATCACATAATGATTTGGTGAAAAAAAGGTGAAAACTTAGGGGATTTTTGAATTCTGGGTTTGATTTTAATTTCATGCTTTGATTTTGGATTTGTTTAGCTGATATGTAGATGATGAACATGTGAAAAAGAAAGAATATGGAATTTCAGATGATTGCACATTTTTTGTGTGAAGAAGAAGGGTCTTTTGTGAAAACCCTAATTCTTGGTGGTGAGGGAAGGAAAAACATGAACATATATTATAGAAAATCGAAATATAAAAGAAAATGATAAAATGACTAAAGTACCCTCACATTTTCAGCATGTGAGGGGCTTAACGGCTAAAAAGAGACGGAGGGTGGACGAAAGGACAAAAAAATGGAATTTTGCATACCTCAGGGACAAAAAAAAAGAAAAAAAAGTACAGGGATAAAAACGCAGAATCGGGCAAACCACAGGGACAAAAATTGTAATTTACTCTCATATTTTTTAGCACATCATCTAACATCTTCGCCTTCTCAACGCAGTCACCGATTTTCACGCTGTTTTGAAACACAATACACGAATCGTTTGTTACTTTCACCAGTTCTTTTGTATTTTCAATTACCCTGTTCAATATTGATTCCATGTGTTCAATACACCCCCGCCATTTTATTAAAATAATATTATTAGGTAAAAAATTACATTAAAGTTTGTTTTATTTAATGTGTTATCTGTACCTCTTCCGTCATTTGGACAGCAGGTTGCACGTTTTCTTCTTCCTGTACATCCTCAGACTCGGTTTCCATCTCCTCGTCATCTGATGGTGGGATGTACGGCTCACTAAGAGCGGCTTTGTCAAACCCACCATATCCCTCCCTATCACTCAACAAAAAAGTGTTCCAGTTACTAATCACTGGCCTTGCTCTGTTCATCGTTATGTTTTTACATTTTGTTGAATCCATGAAAAGAAGCTACGTATCAAAACAGTGTTCATTATAGAACGTTAGTACAAATACATTTGAAATATAATGACCGAATGTAAACAATGTTCATTATATGAAGACAGTGTTCATTATAACGACCGAATGTAAACGACGTAATGTAAACAATTTCATCCTAATGAAACAGAGTTCATTATATGAAGAACGATGATCATCGTAATGCAACAGTGTTCATTATAAAGACACGATGTTCATTACGATGCTAAGTGTTCATTATTGAATAACATAAATAATAGAAAAAACTTACTATCAAGAACGTGATTGGCCCGACAAAATAACTGTTTTCCTTACTCTTCACCCATTTTTCCTTGCATCCTTTAACACAACTAAGTATATAGTCACACCAATCTATTCTTCTAAGGTTGGTGTTCTGGTTTATGTGTTTCAGTATCGATAGATCACATTTTCCTCTAGCTTTTGTTTTCCCCATTATATTCGCAAATAGAACTATGAAATTCAATTTGAAAATTGCATCAGCTTCTTTACTGCTTACTATTCTTTTCAACACTTCAGTCGGTTTAATTTCCCTTTTATTAAATTGGGCAAACCAGTTAAAAACTAATTCATCTTCAACTTTTTGTTCATCTAGGGAATCAATGGTTACTCCACCTAAACGCACACCTAACGTCTCAAAAACAGAATTTTTTTTTTATTTTTATTTTCCCTTTAGTCAGCTTGATTTCTAATTTTTGATCATCTAACCTATCGGCCACAAAATAACCTAGATGCCATGGTAGCGACTTAATATTCATTTCCAATAATGAACCAAGGCCCATCTCCTCGACACATTTGTTTTGTTCCTTGTTAAGAGAATGAACTGCTGAATAAAGTGTATTCGGTGATGAACGTATAAGCAGTCGTCCATTAACACTTGATGTTTCAGTTTTTTCTACCTTTTTCGTTTTCTCTTTGCCTACTTTAGCCCTTTTATTATTCGGTCCTTCCTCAAAATCAATATCAAATTCATCCACCAAATTAATCTTCCTAATCTTACGTATTTTTTTATTTTCCGTATCAGCAGCCTTGTGTTCTTTATCATTTACCTTCTGCTTACCTGTACGTAAAGCATAATCAATGAACATAATCATTAACGTATTAAAACCGCATCTTATAAAGAATATAACGTTTACCTTTATTATTTGCACTTCGTGTTATTCTGACACTTGGCACCTCATCCTTGTTATCGGTAATTTTTTCCTTCCCTAAAAATATAAATAATTAATGAACACAAATTAAAAAAAAAAGATTAAAAAAGTTAAACGGTTAATTTATTTTAGTAAACCTTTTTGCTTTGCTGTCAGTTTTACCGTCTTCTCAACACGATCATCCATCTTTTGCTTGCCTATATTTAAAAGATTAAAAATCACAAAACCATTTACAATATTACAAAAAATATTGTAAATAAAACCTTTTTGTAAAGCAATCTGTTCAGCAATTGGTTCTTCAGGAACATCAAAATGTTCAACATTTGGTTCTTCCGTGGCTGTCACATGTTTTGCCCCTGTTTCAGCCTCGGATTCTGTTCTACACCTAATATATTTTCTCCTAGCCTTGATAGGCTTTGCGAGCCTTATCATAGGTTCTGTTCATTACATACGTTCATTACTATAATGTTTCTGCTGACCATTAATAATGAACAAATAAACAAAACCCTAAGTTTTTTCAAAATTCAAAATGGAAAACCCGAATCAGTTGATTTAATCGACAAAAAATCTAACAAGAATTAGTAAATACTAACCATAATACATAATAAACACAAAACGCAGAGTTGATTTAACAAATTAACACAAATGCAGTTTCCAATGAAGATTATTAAATAAAAAGGAAACATATACCAAAAAATTTCGAAATTTTTGGCTAGAAAACCCAATCCAGTGGCTTAAATCGACAATTAAATCCAACAAAAAATTGGTGAATATGAAGCCTTATACACATTGTAGTCATAGCAACCCTTTTTTCATGTATTTCGAACGAATATTAAGAATGTGGTTGCGAACGGAATATGAACCCTGAAACAAAATCAAAATAGAAATTGGGAACGTAGCATACCTTCGTTCATGGATTTAGCGACTCCAGCTTCTGATGAAGACATTGTTACTAATTTCGCCTGTCGTTCTATGATTCGGTAGGGTTTTGGTTTGTTTTTTGAGCGAGATAGGGAGAGAAAGTAATAAGGGTTTTAGATTTGGTGAATGAACGAGGTAGGGAGAGAAAGAAATCGTGGGTTGGCTGATTTTTAGGGATCCGTCGTTTGTATCCCAAATTAAACAGGTTTCTTTTTAATATCATTAATTAAATTAGCTGCTCATTTTACTATTATACCCTCCATACACGTTTTTTTCCATCCAACTTTGTTCATTTAATTACAATTAGACCCCTTTAGATCTTAACCACTCATTTACATATCCAATGGCTGTAAATAGGTTCTCGCAGTTCTCGCAATTTCAGTGGTTCTCGCATGAACCTCTCTCTCTCTCTCTCTCTATATATATATATATATATATATATATATATATATATATATATATATATATATATATATATATATATATATATATATATATATATATATATATATATATATATATATATAGGGTCCGGATCCGGTGAGGACTCTTTTCCTCGCGAGGACTGTGAGGACTCCAAAAAAAATTCTAAAAATGATCCAAAACAAATTTTTTTCAAAAAATTCCTTTTTTAAACATTAAAATCACTATGTATAAGATCCAAAAAAAAAAGAAATTCCAAAAATGATCCAAAAAAATATATGGATCATAATAATGATCCACAAAAAAATCTGGATAATTGTTATGATTCGCTAAAAAAAGTGGATCATAATTTTTTTTTTTGAATTTTTTTTTTGTCAAATGTAGTAATAATCATGGTAGGTTATATATATTTTTTTCGGAATTTTTTGAAATTTTTATGAGGTGTCCTCGCGAGTCCTCACCGAAAAAAGAGTCCTCACAGGATCCCACTTATATATATATATATATATATATATATATATATATATATATATATATATATATATATATATATATATATATATATATATATATATATATATATATATATATATACCCAATCACAACACAATATAAATACCCATCTTACAACACAATCTATATATCATTTTCTTACCATCTTTTTTAACCTAAAATCACTACATTTAATCATGGCTACCCCACGATGATCATCATCATCATCATCATCATAATCATCATCATCGTCATCATCATCATCCGACACATACGATACGGCTCTGATGGCGTATTGCGCTGCGCGTTTGAATGAACTGGAGGCGGAAAGTAGCACCGCCTGCTTCGACAGTAAGACGGCGAAGCTCAACCGTAATCGTACCGCTGGACACCGACGGCTTTATCGAGATTATTTTGCGGATGATAGCGTTTATAACGACAGAGAATTCAAACGACGGTTTCGTTTGAGCAAAAGTTTGTTCATGCGCATATGTAGTGCATTAGAAAACAGGTATCCTTTTTTTCAACTTAAATATGATGCGAGAGGTAGGTGGGGATTTTCTCCGATCCAGAAATGTGTTGCAGCAATCATCACTATAGATTCAGTTATTATCTTAGCGATGGAATATATCCTCGTCATGCTACATTTGTGAAGGCTTACTCAAACCCCAAACAAACCTTGTTTACCCAAAAACAAGAATCGCCACGTAAGGACGTAGAACGTGCTTTTGGCGTTTTAATGGCAAAGTGGCACGTTGTTAAAAATGTGACGCGTACCTATCAACTTCATAATTTAAGATCCATTATGTATGCACGTGTCATAATGCATAATATGATTGTCGAAGACAAAGGTCGCAATATTTCACATTACGTGTCGGACGGTCCCCGACATACGTTGTATGTACCGGGAACCGCTGAATATTTGCATAGGGTTGTTGACATTCGAGACAATGCATCACACGATAGACTTCAAGAAGACTTGGTGGAACATTTCTACAATAACCGAAATCAAAACCCCAATGAAGACAATAATGAAGCCGAAGATTAAAATAAATGTTATTTGTATTTATTTTAAATTGTTATTTGTATTTTTATTAAAATGTAATTTGTGTTTTTACAAAAATAAAGGGAAAAGAAATGATGAGTTAGAAAAAAAATGGTGTGGGGTGGGCTGGTGGGTATTTCCTGGATAAAGTGGAGTGGTGTGGTGTGGTGTGGTATTGTTGATGAGGTGGCAGATGATGTGGCAGAAATTTTCAAGTGGTGGTGGTACCCATACCCCATAGTCTTAGATTTAATTTGAGTCGGCACTCTTTCTGTTCTCTGATGTTTAATTGGTGGTAAATAGGTTTAATTTGGGGATGGCAGAGAAATGGGAAATGACTAATAGAAAAAGGTAGTAAAATGACGAAAATACCTCCATGTGAAATGTACATGGGTGAGTTAACTGAAAATTTTAACACTGTCAAGGCTAAAGGACCATCAGTGCAAAAGGTTTCAGAAATAAGGACTATCCATGTAATTATTTAAACTAAAGGACTATTGATGAAATTTGATACAAACCATAAGGATGATTGGTGTAATTATTAGTAGACGACATTCGTTCCGCTCCTCGGTATGCCTCTTGATATTTCCTCTTTAATACGTTATCTAACTAAGAACAAAAAGAAAGTAAATTATTATTCTACGTATAAATTCTTTAATTACTAAAAGGAAGTAGGTTCAGGTGCTACAACTTTACATCCGATAAAAACCGTTATCTATCTATATTATATTACTATCTATATCAATAGCCATTTAGTTTAGCAGTATGATGTTTGTCCCCATTCTTAAGATCGGGGGTTTAAATTTTGTCGTAAACATATATGGTAATTAGGAGTAGATAAAGATTTAGTGTTATAAGAATAAAATAATAGAGCATTTAGTGATTTTTCAAATAATTAAACGTTAAAAATTCAATAACACTTGTTAGTTTGAGAAATATTTACTTTTACAAAAATATGTACCCATGTAACACGCAAACATGTAACCACTGCATTATTAGCATAATATCTTAAATAACTGAGCTAATAAACTATATCTTAAATACTTAGAATATATTTATCTTTATTAATATTTTAATCTTTAAAATGTTAAAAATATAACCATCACCCAGTTCAACAATCACTACCACCACCACAAACCACTCACGACAACCCTCCAACACCACCCACCATCACTAATGCTATCACCTACCATCATCTACGAGTTACCACCATCTACCAATTTGTAGCCACAAAATATAAATACATGTGCGTTCGACCGATTTATGCATGATTGTATTTTCGTAGGACGGTCAATAAATTAATTAAAAAAAAGTTAAAAAAAGAAAATTGGTGATCATAGAGTATTTGTATGGTATTTCAACATTAATTATTTATGAAATTAGAGAAAAATAACGGAAATAGGTTAAAGTGGTGTTTGGCAGCCCAGGGCAGCAATGGGATTAGGGGTATTTTTTTCTAGGGTCCAATATGCATATACTAGGCTCGTTATTAAAAAAACATATAAGAATTAAAAGAGGGCATCTCGGGAGGTGATTAGGATTGTAATTTGCGAGGAAGTCTCCCACACTCCCCAATGACGATGGAGATTTCCCAGACCAGTAAATTCCCAATGCAAATATGTTAATAAAAATTTGCAATCCAAGTAATCGATTCCCTATCTCCCAATTTCAAGTTTCACTCGACTCCTCAATTTCTATTTTGAACAAAAAGGAGAAAGCAAAAGTGGCACGAAAACAATCGAGCCATGTATTAGTGCGAGTGGTAGTTTTTGTAACAACTATTTCTCTTGAATTTCTGGTTCTTGAATTTGAATTTAACAATTCTTTTTCTTTTTTAGTTTGGGCTGCATTGCATTGATTCTGATAGTGTTTTCCATGACATATGATCAGAGAGCTTCTTGCTGCAAGCCTAAACGTATCAGGAAAATGGTACTTCTTTCTTTATACCAAATCTATATTAAATAGTTCTATCATGTTAATTAATTTGTTTAACGCCAGGTATTGAATTGCTTGCTCAAAACTTATTATATTTTTCAGTGTTGTTTATAATTTTTTCCTAATTCTACTTTCTAACATTACTAATAATTATAATCACTCGCAGTAAACAGCATCATGAAGCAACTTAATCAATTAAAAATGTTAAAACCAGACAATTATGATAAATAGCTATAATAGAAATTGGTGGTGCTAATTGACGAATTGGATTTGAAGTTTTTGAAGAATGGTTGGATCATTATTCACTTTTGTTTCAGTAATAATTTTTGCTTACTAACTTTTTAAATTTCGAATTTGGGTAAGTAATATGCTGATAATAAAGTTTCAATTGCCTTCATGCTAAAAAAAACATTTAAGAAATGGTTTAATGTCAAGAATAAATCTGAAGACTTCAATGTAGATTATTTCAGTCATGAGGGTGGTTTCTTCATAGTATACAACTACTATAGGGTTTAAAAATAATTTGGGATTTTTTTGTTTTTTTTATTTGAATTGGTTTGTTGAGAACATGAATTGATAGTATTTTTTATAAACTGGAGCCCATAGCAACCCAGGATGTGTAATTTGTTTTCTTGTTTTTTTATGATCATTAATAGTAATTTTCTTATTTTAATCAAAACAACATTTATGTTGGATTAGTTGTGGTCTTAGATTTTAGATATAATATTACAGTGAAAAGTAAACAGCTTTTTAACAACTTACCCTTTTACAAACGATGATTTCGACGAACAAGAAGTGTGCATCATCAACGAAAACAGAAGAAGTGCGTGCAACTCAGTTCACACTTGGCATTAGTAGCACGCTTCGCCCGGGGTAGCAAAACACATTGGACCGGCCCTGGTGTTTGGGTGCGCCTCAACTTGTGGTCCCTTATAGCTTTTTTATCTGTTCATGCTCGAGTATCCATGTTATCGTTATTGTTTCTGCAAAGCCTGCTGCTTTCTGCGTTATTTCTTGCTGTTTCTGGTTTTGAATCCGGGGTTCTTTTTGTTGGTTTGCTTATGTTGTTTTAGTTTGAGATTTTTTTGTTGTACTCTTCAATTAATTTCCATGCCCATGGTTTCGGAAAATAAAATAAAGAGCAAATTACACACAAGTTACCCGTACTATATCACTAATTATAATCTCAGTCTTTGAACTTCGTTTGTTACACCAGACGTCTGTTATGTATACAATTTGTTTCACTCATGTTCCTAGTGGTGTTAAATTTTTTTAAAGAGAAATTATATTTATTCATACATTTTAGTGCTACTTATAGTCCTACTTACTTTTAAACTTGACATGTGTGATCTACTAATTATCTTTCCTCAAATCGTCCATTGATTTTGGCACTTGTTTTAATCTATGATAAAACAATGGGTAGCACTAAATAGTAGGAAGCAATATCACTTCGTTGTCTTAAATAACCAAATACCCTTTTAAACTTTTGTAATAAAGCGAAGATAGATAAGTTACTTAAAAGGGTATTTCACTCATTTAAAAAAATTAACTATCACCTAAATATTTACAGATAGTTAGCTAATCAGTACCAAAGTCAGCACCTAGTACCAAAGTCAGCACCTCATAATTATGAAATTTCATTCAGCTTTGAAGAAAAAATTTCCCCGACTTTGTATGCTCATAACTTGTTCGTTTCTTAACCAAGTAAGTTGATTCTTTTTCCTATGATCTAGTTGGCTTGTGATTTACAATTGTCATATTGTGCAAAATTTCTCATTTGCTATAGATTTCATGTTATGAAGCCACCAATTAAGTTACTTCATGAAGCTAATCAAGGATCTAATCAAGCTCACCAAATTACCTCATCAAGCTCATGAAAGATCTCATGAAGATCACTAAATTACCTTATCAAGCTAACCAAGTATCTCATCAAGCTCACTAAATTACCCCATTGAGAGAAAAGATGGTCAAACCCCTTGCCAATTAGTGAAGGGGATTTGTTTCTTTATAGAGTAACAATTAAATGGATACAATGAATATGATACAGTTACTCCTATGATTACGTCTAGATATAAGGAAAGACAATAATACACAATTAATACAATAATTACACAATAATGTCTTGATACCCCGCTTGTGCGACACAGGATTTTGTGTCATAAAAAGAGCACTTTTATTGTCACATAATAAAGTGGGCCGATCGGGGGGTAAAGCTATCAATTCTCGCAAGAGATGAGTTAGCCAAATGATTTCGGCTGATGTGTTTGCCATGGCTCGATATTCGGATTCACAACTTGACCGAGATACCGTTGGTTGTTTCTTGGCGCTCCAAGAAATCAAATTTCCACCTAGATAAATAGAGTAACCATAGGTGGATCGACGCGTGTCAAGACACCTAGCCCAATCGGGATCCGAATACCCAAGTATGTTGTTGGAAGTGGGTCGTCGATATGTAAGACCAAAAGAAATGGTTCCTTTCACATAACGAAGGATGCGTTTGACAGCCGCATAATGATCGATTGTTGGATTTTGCATGAATTGAGAGACTTGATTTACCGCGTAGGAAAGATCGGTTCTTGTAATTGTTAAGTATTGAAGAACGCCAATCATGGTTCGATATAGAGTTGGGTCGTTGAAGGGTTGACCGTTTGTTGTGAAAGAAACATTCGGCGATAGAGGTGTCGACACAGGTTTGGTATCTAATAGATGATTTCGTTTGAGAATGTCGGTTGCATATTTAGATTGAGTGAGAAAAAGACCGGTGTCGGTGTAGGCAACCTCCAATCCCAAGAAATAATTAAGATTTCCAAGATCTTTAATAGCAAACTCTTGATTGAGACGATGTATGAAAGTAGCTATTGTGGTTTCATTATTTCCCGTTAATATGAGATCATCGACATAAACAAGAAGATACATTGTGGATGAGTTACTTGAGTATATAAAAAGAGAAGTATCGGCTCGACTACACGAGAAGCCATACGAGAGAATAAACGTACTCAAGCGATGAAACCAAGCACGATGAGCTTGTTTCAAACCATATAGGGCCTTAAACAATTTAGATACATGTGAGGAATGTTTACTGTCAACAAAACCCGGTGGTTGCTCCATAAAAACCGTTTCATTTAAGTCACCGTTAAGAAAGGCATTTTTTACGTCGAGTTGGTGTAATTTCCAATTATCAAGAACGGATAAAGAAAGAACAACTCGAACGGTGGTTGCTTTAACAACGGGACTAAATGTGTGAGAATAATCAAGGCCCGGAATTTAAGTGTATCCTTGAGCAACTAAGCGAGCTTTATAACAATCGATGGTGCCGTTAGAATTATATTTAACGCGATAAACCCATTCAGAGCCAACGACATTTGTGGAGGAAGGGCGAGGAACTAGAGTCCATGTATTATTTTTATTTAAAGCATTAAGTTCCTCGTGCATGGCCTCTACCCACTTTGGATCTTTAGAAGCACTTTTGTATCCACGTGGTTCAATGGAAGAGGTTAAGGCCACATGGAGTGGATGTGTGGTTAAAGATGCAAAATCGGCTATATGTTTAGTTTTGATAATACCGGATTTGGAATGGGTTCGCATATGGTGAGTAGATGTGGTTTCGGTTGTAGGCTGTGAAACAGTGGGTGATGTTGGTATATTGGGTTGATATTGGGCCATAGTGGGAGATGTAGTAGAAGGTAGTGGATCGGTTTGGGATTGGGCCGAAAAAGTGGGAGAAGGTAGTTGTGGGCCAGGAGATATTTGGTGAGTGGGAATGGGGTCCGATTGGGTTGGGTTTGAGGCGGAAGATGATAATGGGTTAGGTATTGGATTATTATTTTGAGGATTGGGTGGCGAAACAGTGGGCAGTGGAGTATTATTTTGAGTATGGGTGGGGTCACATAACGTGCAAGGAGGTGATAAAGTGGGTGGTGTAGGTGGCGTTGGATGTGGTATTTGGGAAGGTGTGAATGATGTAGGCATGCCATCTAAAAAGGTGATAAAATCCAAATTACGAATATTAGTGTCATTTGTATTTCCTCCAAAAGGGAAAATAGTTTCATTAAATCGAGCATGGCGACTAATATATATTCGAGATGTGGTTGGATCAAGGTATCTATATCCTTTGTGTTGGATGCTATAGCCGATAAAGACACATGGAATGCTTCTTGGAGCAAGTTTGTGAGGGGAATAATCGCGAAGGTACGGAAAAACTTGGCAACCATATGCTCGAAAATTATCATAATTCGGGCTTTGATTAAAAAAGAACTTGAAATGGAGACAAGTTGTCTAATATTATGGTTGGTAACCGGTTAATAATATAAGTAGCCGAAGAAAATGCATCAACCCAATAAGATGAGGGTAAATGAGCATTAAAGAGCATAGCCAAATCCGTTTCCACAATATGACGATGTTTTCGCTCAACTCGACCATTTTGTTGAGGAGTATGAGGGCACGAAAACCGATGAAATGTGTTAAAAATCGGAGATTTCTCTCTGGCGTTGATCGATTGGCGGTGTAAGATTCGTCCCACATTGGTTGGACAGGGGAATGAAACACTCTTTATAAGGGTGTGGATACCTCTCTTAGCATGAGGCCTTTTGGGTGGAAGTGGCCCATACCAAGAACAAAACCGTGCGCGGGTGGGCAAAGCGGACAATATTGTGCTACGGGGTTCTGGGATGTTACAAGTGGTATCAGAGCCAGACTCGGGCCGATGTGCACAACGAGGGCGTTGTGTCCCGAGGGGGGGAGAATTGTATGATTCGTCCCACATTGGTTGGACAGTGGAATGAAATACTCCTTATAAGGGTGTGGATATCTCTCTTAGCATGAGGCCTTTTGGGTGGTAGTGGTCCATACCAAGAACAAAACCGTGCGCAGGTGGGCAAAGCGGATAATATTGTGCTACGGGGTTCTGGGATGTTACAGGCGGAGAACCGCTTCTCCGGCGGTGCTCCGGCGAAGTAACAAAACAGTGCAAGAACAAAAATAAACAAAACACTTTTATTGATTCAGAATATCACATTCGAATGAATTACATTGATTGAATCTAAACCTATTTATACTAAATGAAAAGGTATGAACGCACAGTCACACCCCTTGGTTGTGTCGGTTACCAGCGGCGGTTATGGCGGTGCCGGTTTTTCCGGGCGGTTGGTGGCAGCAGGTGCTGCCAGCGGTTACCCTTTGTTGACACCTTTTCTTCTATCCTAAGTATTATTATACAAATACTTATATTTAACAAATGACCATTGATATTTAATTCCAACACTCCCCCTTAAATATCAAGTCATTTTTTCATGTCTTTCACGTAGCTTCATGTTGGTTCACTCCACCGACATCGTGTTCTTTAGTACTTCTTGTAAGGCGTTTACTCCGTCCGTATTATATTGTTATGTTGGTTCACTCCACCGATGTCTTGTTAGACATTTTACTCCATCCATACGCTTTTGTTATATTGGTTCACTCCACCGTTGTTGAGATCTTCATGTTCTCCGCTTGTTGTCTCTACTGGACTTATACTCTTTTGATCAAACGTCCATCCGGATTGACCAACTCTTTTGATCAAACGTCCATCCCGATTGATCATCCTCTTTGATCAAACGTCCATCCCGATCAACCATCTTCTTTGATCAAACGTCCATCCCGATTGACCATATGTTTTGATCAAACGTCTAACACGATTGACCATATGTTTTGACCAAACGTCCATCCCGATTGATCCATTCCTTTGATCAAACGTCCATCCCGATTGATCAAACCTTGCTATTAAATTTTAAATTTGTGTTGAACTCATTAAATATAATAATTTGTTATTTTAAAAAACGATTTGGTATTATTAAACCTTCATTCATATTAGTAATAAAAAGTTTTAATACTCCGTATTAACAAAGTCTAATGTTAACAGCCCATGAAAATATCTTTCCCCGTTTATTCAGTCAACAGAAACGAGAGGTTTTCTAGAAAATCAAAAAACGTTTGAAATGGTTTTTTTTTTGGGAAAAATAAAAACGTGTAGACGTTTTCAATTAAACTGATTAGTGGAAAACAAATCTTGTTTCCTTGTCTTCTCTCTCTTCGTTTTCTTCCCCGCTCTATGTTTTCTCTGACAGATTTCGTTTACGTTGATGCTTAATGGCGGCGGTGGTTGCGACGCTTGCGCATCCGGTTAGACCCCCTTTGGTCGTCGCTATTTGGCGTTAATTGTGCCCTAATTTCGAACTTTTCGGCTCTGTCCGCTTCAATCCGGTGTCGCGCCGGTAGTATTCTCCGATCAGTAAGTTCTCTTCTTTTCTTCTGTGTTCTTCCCTGTTCTTCTTTTCCCGATCGATTAGCCTTGGGCTCTGATACCATGTTAAAAATCAGAGACTTCTCTCCGGTGTTGATCGATTGGCGGAGAGCCGCTTCTCCGGTGTTGATCGATTGGCAGAGAACCGCTTCTCCGACGGTGCTCCGGCGAAGTAACAAAACAGTGCAAGAACAAAAATAAACAAAACACTTTTATTGATTCTGAATATCACATTCGAATGATTTACATTGATTGAATCTAAACCTATTTATACTAATCGAAAAGGTATGAGCGAACAGTCACACCCCTTGGTTGTGTCGGTTACCGGCGGCGGTTATGGCGGTGCCGGTTTTTCCCGGCGGTTGGTGGCGACAGTTGCTGCCGGCGGTTACCCTTTGTTGACACATTTTCTTCTATCCTAAGCATTATAATACAAATACTTATATTTAACAAATGACCATTGATATTTAATTCCAACAAAATGTACCATTGTCTTCAAATATTTTTCTAATGGCATGATTAACAAATTCGGTGTCACCATCACTTTGAAATATTTTGATTTTTCTAGAGCATTGAGTTTGAACGAGATTAATAAATGTTTGAAGAGCTTGATAAAAACTCGTCTTCGTTTTGAGAGGATAAAACCAAGTGAACCTAGAAAAATCATCAACAAACACAACATAATAACGATAACCATCTTTATACTAATAGGAGAGGGCCCCCATAAATCACAATGAACCAAATCTAAAGCATGCAAAGAACGAGAATCATTAGTATTAAATGGTAATCGTTTACTTTTTGCAAGTTGGCACGGAGTGCAAAGTTTAGGTTTTGGTAATAAAGATGTTAGGGACAAAACACCTAACTTATTCAAATGTGAAATTACATCAAAGGACACATGACCCAATCGGGTGTGCCATAATTCAAAAGAAACTTTCTTTGGGGATTGAGTTGTAGCAACAAAAGCTAGGTTATTATCCTTAAGAACATAGAGCCCGTTTTCACATTGGCCCTTTGCAAGAACCTTGTTTGTTATCCAATCCTGAATATAAAAAAATGGTTGAGAGAATAAAACGTCAATAGGATTATCGGTGGTTAACTTGTTAACCGAAAGTAGTTTCTTTGTTAGATTTGGTATGACAAGCACATTTTTTAACGGTATGTTTTTAGATATGTGATGATGATCCGTATGAGTAATAGGTAAAGTCTTACCATTCCCGAATATAACTTGTGAGGTACCTTGATATGGGGCCGTATGATTGAGAGAATCGGTGGTGGATGTCATGTGATCCGTAGCACCCAAGTCAGCATGCCAATCGGGATTGTGGTTAGTGATATGACATTGGGCATGTAAAGCTTATGCTAAAGTTTCATCATTTATGTTTGCACGAGCAGCATATGAAGGAAGATTAGGATATACCGAAGCGTAGTGGCCATTTGTTCTACATAGTTGACAATGCGGTGGTCGACGGTTTGAGCCTCGACCTCTACCACGCACTGAATTTCCACGAGTGTAGGATGAGTGACCCCGATTAGTGTTTGCTTGTTGTTGAGCATGAAAAGCAACTGATGGCGTGTTCGGCCCGTGAAGTGATATCAAAAATAACTCGTGACTTTCCGCTTGAGTCACTAAATCACGGAACGAAGGAGTCGGTTTGGTGGCACGTATTGCGGTAGAAAAAGTTTCATAAGATGCGCCCAAACCGCAAAGAAACCAATGAACTTTGTCGATATCAACAACCGGTTGTCCGATAGCGGAAAGCTTATCACATACCGATTTAAACTTCCGACTGAAATCAGAGTCGGAATCGGTACCTTTTGTCATTTTCCGAAGGGTATCACGCAAGGAGTGTATTCGCTCAACAAAAGTGTTACTATAAGCGGCTTCAAGAGCGAGCCAAATCTGTCGAGCAGAGGTGAGACCCAACACTTCAGCGGCCACTTCTTCCGTAAGGGAAGATTGAAGCAGAATAATAGCCGTTGATCGGATTCGGACCATGTAGCGGCAGCCGGATTTGGAGTAGATTCACCGTCGATTAGAACAGTGGCCGACGGAGAAGTGCTAGTGCCATCAACATGGCTAAGAAGTTTCTGATATGAAAAGATAGGAATCATATTGTTTCTCCAAAGGAGATAATTAGTTGAATTAAGCTTGATAGTCATCATGTGGAGCAAGGTACTCATAGAAAACTATGTTTCTTCATTTGTGGTAGGACCTGCCATGGAAAGAAAAGAGGGTGGGATGAAGGAAAGCCAGGAAAGGGAAAGATTTTAGAGAGAATAAAGTGAGGCTGATACCATGAGAGAAAAGATGTTCAAACCCCTTGCCAATTAGTGAAGGGGATTTGTTTCTTTCTAGAGTAACAATTAAATGGATACAATGAATATGATACAGTTACTCCTATGATTACGTCTAGATATAAAGAAAGACAATAATACACAATTAATACAATAATTAAACAATTATGTCTTGATACCCATCAAGCTCAACAAGGATCTCATCAAGCTCATTAAATTTCCTCATCAAACTCACCAAGTATTTAATCAAGCTCACTTAATTACCTCATCAAGCTCACCAAGGATCCACCAGGCTCACTAAATTGCTTTATCAAGCTCACCAAGTATTTTATCAGACTCACTAGATTATCTTATCAAGCTCACCAAGTATTCCATCAAGTTCACTAAATTACTTAATCGAACTCGCTAAGTATTATTTTCCAAACAAAACCGAAACCGATAGAACCGGAACCGAAAATGATGAATTTTTAAAAACCAAAACTGAACATATCACATGTTTCGGTTTTTGTGTGTTACGGTTTTGATTGTGTACGGTTTCGGTTCCGTTTTTTTCAACCCAAATGCTTATCCCTATCCAAAGACCAAACCGAAACCAATAGAACCGAAACCGAAAATAATGAATTTTCAAAACCGAAACGATTACATGTTTTCAATTTCGGGTCAGTTTGGTTTTTCGACACAAATATTCACCCCTACATAAAACCTCATGATTGCCATTTTTAACCAAATTACTCATTTGTCATCATAATACACAAAGCCATAGATTGTTTTGTCTTCTATTTTATGATTTGTTCTAATATTAGCTTATTTTGTGTGTTCCACCTCCACAAGCTATATCTTATACCTATTTTATATATATAATACTAACATTTGCCAGGGCAAATGCCTGTTTATCGACAGTTGATGAGCAGGAATCAACAGGAATCCTCTTCTCTGCCAAGTTTGCCCCTTATCTCATATTTGAAAGAGAGAGAAAGTGTGTCTGCTGCTTCTTCAAGCCCCATACCCACAAAATCAAGAGTTGAATTTTTTTCACAACTGCCTCCCATACCCACAAAATAAGGAATTCAATCAATCAAAAGTACAGCACCATGCTTATAATCTTCTCAAATCAACCTGTGATGTTATTTTTTTCTCTTCATTTCGTTCATAACGTAAGCGTTCTCCATCCTTCACCAGGTACAATTTCGTCTCTAATTTCCATCGGCAACTTGAAATTCCAACCTGCAACATGTTATTTTCTTTGAGTTTTTTCTTCATTTGATTCATTCTGCATGTTTGCAACTACAATAAGCTACATTCATGGCTAAAGTAGAGCTCTTATAGTACTATAGCCCTTTATTCTGTTTTATTTTGCGATCTTATTGCCAGCATATCGCCCAACACGTTCAGATGGTAATATATTAATATTTACCTTTTGAATCAGTATTTATTTATTTATATATTTATTATAAATAAATGGGTTAAAATTGCTTTTACAAATTTCTGAATTGCATATTTTTTTGTGTGTAGATGGATTTGTTACAAACAAATCTGTAAAAGGAACATATTTCGAGTGTTCGGGTGTGAGTGGCATACAATCTAAGTATTAATGACGCAAGAAACTCAAGTGCAACTCATGTGATTACAAAATTGCCGCAAATGGCTAATGAGCGTAAGACATCAAATTATAAGGTTGACTTTTTGATTTGCTAATTATGGATCTTAGTTGTTAATATTCTGAAATTTATTATTATAATAATTAAAAAGTGATTCTAACATATGAACATCAGAAAAACAGATTACGCAATGTTTATACAAGATGTATCACAGGGTTCTACATGCAGGGTATGGTCATTGAATTGGATAAAAAAAAAAGTGGCTTTATTGCTCCCTGGTCACCATCTGTCAATGCCACATAGCCTAAGAATCCGTTCAATTGTATGTAAGATTAGCTTCTTTTTTAATATACAAAAGTTTCAGTTTAATGACTATATGGACTAAGTCTTAAAGTTTATTTTTGCATATTAATTAAACTTTCTTATAATATGTTTGTAGTGGGGAGAGTATTGAAGTTGCATTGGGAGCATGCTGTAGAGGTATCAAGATTGGAAAGATTCTTATTCGTAGAGAATGCGATAATGGCCAACAGGTTTTGTTTTATAAAATGGTTTTGAAGTTCTCATGCTTTAAATATAGGTTTTTAATTTACTGATAAAACAGAAGCATATGTTGTAACTTATTATGCAGTTAATATATGAAAAAAGACACAACTCATATGTATCAAGTGTTTGATGAAATGACTCAATGAATAGAACTCACTATCTCTCTGTAATACAATTGGCAAAAAACTTGATTCATTGGTCAATCGAAGATTACAAACAAAATCTGTCGATAAATAAATATTAATTATTATTTGAGTAATACTTAACATTTTTATATTTATATTTAGAAAAATCATTATCGACTTTGCGTAATGATGTTTGCAATCATTTTTCTTCAGGTAGCCCGCAACAAGAAGCTTCTTTCTGTTCCAGGACTTCTTTATGCAATCAAATGACTACCTAAACTTCATCATGCAGGATTGCTGGCACTTTTGATATAGGTATGTTTATCAACTTTTTTTTTATAGACAAATGTTAATTGTTGTCAACTTTATAATAGATAAATGTGAATTTATGTCAACTTTATAAATGGAATTGGTTAGTAAATTGCTGTCAACCTTTTTATAAATGAATGTTAATTGCTCTCAACTTTATATGTTGTCAGATTTATCAATTTATAGATGAATGTTTACCTACTAGCAAGTCAAATTCATACATTGTCAAAGTCATATTAAAAAGTCAAATTCAGGTTAATAGAAACTTTATAAACTGAGAACAGTAAATTTATTCATCAACTTTTTCAGAAACATTTTAATATGAAAATGGATTGATTGTGCTTACCGTATAGGGGACTATTTCGACCCATTTACCTAAAAATGGGCCACTTTTCGTTGTATTTGGCTTCAATTATAAAAAAGCTCAAAACGAAAAATAGATTTTTTGAGTTAGACACTGTGTTTGTTTTTAAAATCTATTGTTTCTGAAGATATAGAACCGGAATTTAGGTTAATTGCATATTTGAACCGGAATTAAGTTAAAAGGAAAATAGTGAAAAATGCCAACCGGGTCAAATTGTAGGTTAAAAATGTTGAAAGTCAAATGGGTCAGCCTGAGTTAGCTAAGTCCGAGTTATACATTTTTATTTGCTTTTTACTCTAAATCATAACTTATTTAAAGTAATTTTCGTTAATGCATAAAGATTTGAATGTTGAAGTTGACGATTAATCATTTTCTGTCAAATTTAGGTTAATTGCAGGGTGATCTTGGTTAATTACATATTTGACATTTTAGGTTAAACGAGGTTAATTGTATATTTGAATCGCAATTTAGGTTAAAAGCAAAATGGTCAAAAAGGTCAAACGGGTCAAATTGCATGTTAAAGGTCAAAGGAAACCACACTTAAATAATCCTTAGCAGTAGACCAGTAGTTTCCAACCAAACATTTAAAGGTTTTGAGCAAAAATAAAGAAATAGAAAGAATTAAATTAAATTAAAATATTACAAAATGACAAATGCAGGAAAAATGATGTAGGTAACAGAATGAAATTAGGCATATCACCTAGAATTTTGTTATTTTTTTGACTATATGAGTTCCTCATCAGTTTTCAGATTCTTCAAGCTTAGCTTCTGGGTGTAGGGGTGACCGCGGTGCAGAAACCGAACTGAAACGAAACGAAACCTGTAAAACCGAAAACGTTGATTATAGTGAAACTAAAATTTTCTTTTACCTCCAGCCCGTTAGATATAAATGGGCCGTGTTTGGTATTCATTTATTATAGTGAATATTTGATAAATTTAAATTAAAAAATTAGACTCAGAATAAGTGTGATACTATGGATCTAATAATAGGGAAATGTTCATATTTTGTACGCTAAATACTATGGATCTAAAAATGTTATTTGCATCTAATTTTTTTTAACATTTTCCTGTCTAATACTTCTGTAGATAAACACCCCGCCGCGAAGCGCGGGCACAAAAACCTCGTAAGAAAACAAACCAAGTTTGATGCCACGTCACAAGCAACTTTTTTATCCAATTGAAATCATCCACCTCCTTCATCTACTTTATTAAAAAAGAAAGTAACACCCACCTCCTCAAAATCTGCCTCCTCTTTAAACAAAATACCTCTTCTTTATTTTTTATTTCCCCTATATATACACACAATATACATCTTTTTTTCTCACATCTTTACCATCTTTCTCTCTACAATCATTCTCTCTACAATATTATTTTAATCACTACATTTAATCATGGATACCCCACCACCGTCGTCGTCAACATCATCGTCATCATCGTCATCATCCGACTCATACGAAATGGTTCTGATTGCGTATTGCGCGTCGCGTTTGAATGCACAGGCGGCGGAAAGTAGCACTGCCCGCTTCGACAGTAGGACGGCGAAGCTCAACCGTAATCGTATTAATGTTATTTGTATTTTTATTAAATTGTTAGTTGTATTTTTATTTAAATGTAATTTGTGTTTTTATTAAATTAAATGGAAAAGAAATGATGAGTTGGAAAAAAAATGGTGTGGGGTGGAGTGGTGGGTATTTCCTGGATAAAGTGGAGTGGTGTGGTGTGGTGTGGTTGCTGAGGTGGCGGATGATGTGGCAGAAAAAATGGGTGGTGGTGGTGCCCATACCCCATAGTCTTAAACAAAAATCAACCCCCTTCATCTTCTATTATTCTCAATTACATTTTCTTTCTTAATCAAATAATCAAATCAGTGATTTACAGGATCGAAGAAGAAACTTTAGAATATGGAATCTTTAAATCATACCACCTGAACCCTAATTACTAATTTGAGTCACTCTCTTGCTCGGAACCCTAATTCAATAAGAAAGGATTTGTGTTCGGAAGCCACGTCGATCACCATATATGTGTTCGGAAGCCACGTCGATCACCAGCTTCCTTCCTACAATCAGAACTTTGCCGCCGTTCATGGCTTCCGCCGCCTACGAATCTGCTGTCTAACAATAGACACGACATCTCACCCTCTTTGCAACAAGAAAATCCAAGCTCTTAATCGTCCTATGTAAGTTTATATAACTTTAGTTGATTCTTCGGCCGTTGTATGCCATGCCCTACATATACAAGTTCCACCTTTGAAGACCCCCTCTAAGTTTCCATCTTTTTTCTTATATTTATTTCAGAAATTGGACTGTTAGGGTTAATAAAAAAATTTCATTTGTGTAATGCTTATATTATAGATAATGATTTTGGTGTTTAACCTCGAATTCGATGAGTCTCAACTCTATATGTGTTATGATCCCACATTGGATAGAGTAAAAACTAAATGGTGGCTTATAAGCCTAAGTGTCCCCTCCTCCTTCAAGCTAGCTTTTGGGAGTGAGTTCTACACTTGGACTTATTAGCATGGTGCGAGCCTAGTATGGGATGGGTTTGTATCAATATGTGATGTGAATTCGGATTTTATGATTAAACATTGAAAATTAGGTTAAGCGTATTCAAAATAGAACTAGCTTTGTTGAATGAGATACTTTTTTTAGCTCCAATTTTGATATGGATTTCAAAATTTCAAAGCATTTTACTTTTGCATTTAAGAAGAAATATGTTTAATTATAAGATTTTACTGTGTTTGTATGCGAGTATGTGGGAAAAAGGTGATTGGTTTGGATGATTTACTTGTGGATCACTACTAGGAGAAAAACAGGGTAATCGAGAGGGAATCAAAATCAGCTAAGACTCAAAATATCTATTATTCAGACGACGACGAAGATGGTAGAGTTGCTAAATTGTCTAAATATGTCGACGAATATCACGAGAAGGTAAACTATTTGCTCTTATTTAGTTATTTTCCTTTTTTTTTCTCTAAGTTGTATAATATACTATTGTTTTTATTGATACCAGTAATATTGATGTAACTTAATGAACCAAATTTTTAGATGACTCCATTAACTGATGAGGATGATGTATTGAATCGGGGAGTTCAAGTTTTTGGGAACCAGGTTTACATTCTTTGACCAAAATTGTTAATAATGCATTGAATTACAAGCATACAATATAAAAATATATGACTAATATTTTTCCATGAAATGTCACAGAAAACCCTACTTTAAAATGGAGCAAGAAGAATATACAAAAGAGGCTATTAATTTGAGCCATTAATACTTTTTCATGTTAAATTGCTATTGTTTTTGTATTGAGTTTTGTAATTTGTTATTTCAGGTGAGGCATCCAAATATATTGTCATTCCTTCGCAGTACGCAGGCGCAGAAATCTGATGGGTCATCCACAAAGGTTGTTATTTACATTGTTAGAGAATCTGTCTTATGATGTTCATTATATCTTGATGAGTTGACAGTATTTAAGATTTTGACCATTTTAGTCTTAATTTTTATTTGCGTGCTGCCTCACAGTCTCTATATCCAGATTATCAGCCACTCTCGAGTATTATGCCTTCTTGCAGGTTATTTTCTGTTCGACTTGTGTAATTTAAGGTGGTCTATGTTACCATCATTATAATTTTTTTCTGTAATTGATTTTATTTATTCATGCAGGTCTTACTAACAACTGTGAAACTCTTTGGTTCCAATGATCGGCCTATTCGAGGTGGGCTCCTTCGCATATCGATCAATATGGGGAGTCATTTTCGGCCCAAGTTGTTTATGAGCAAGAATCAAGTTTAGCAAAAAAAAGCTGATTACTTTTATTTAATTATAATAGTGTGTGAAGGATTTATGTGCATAGTTAGTCAACCTATGATGATACATTCATGCCTACGAAACACTTACGGGTCACACCGGTGAGTGCATGTAATACGAGCAAGATATGCAATGATATTACGAAGAGGAATGATTCATAATAGTCATTATGAATCAGTTAAGTATTAAGTTAAGTTTAACTTATTACTAGATTAGTTTAACTAACTAATTAATACAAGTATTTGTACATTTACTAGTTGAGTAAATATACAATGTGTTAATTAATGATTATCCATGATATGATTTAAAGTCATTGAGCCATATAGTAATTGGATAATATTGTTGTATAAATTATATAAAGGTTATTATATAATTAATTATTGAAAGAATAAATACAAGTATATAATTCGTGTATATGAGTACTGAATTATTAGTGTATTAGTACTAGACATTTAATAGTTAAGTGCAACAATAATAAACTAGTTAATTAAAATGAAGTTTAATTAAGAGATCTAATATTAATTAAACTAGAGGGTTCTAAGCGCAACTTATTTGTATATAAATCAGTGTTGCAAAAAGCGGGCTAGGCGGCCGCCTAGGCGGCGACTAGGCGCTAGGCAGGTATATGCCGCCTGGATTTAGGGCAAATCGGCCAATTAGGCGCTAGGCGGGCCTAGGCGGCTCTAGGCGGCCCTAGGCGGAGCTAGATGGTCAACTGAAAAGTCAATTTTTTTAAGACTAAAATTAGGTTTTCGATATATTTTTTATTTGCTTATATATATAGGAAGTATTACGATGGAAAAGGGGTCACAAACATACGAACAAGGACACATAAAGATCTAATATTTATCTTTGAAGTATTTGAACTAATATATTGTTTTAAGTACTTGAATTACTATGTTTAATTGTCTATTTTGCAACACCAAACTATGTGAACCTTGAAATATTTGAAATTTGAAGTATTATGTTATGCTATACATATTATTTATAGTATATATATACATAAAATTCCAATCCGCCTAGGCCCCGACTAGGCCCCGCCTAGGCCGATTAATCCTCGAAGGTGGTCGACCGCCCGACTAGCGCCTAGCGCTTTTTGCAACATTGATATAAATAAGAGGCTTAAGGTAACCCTAAAACCCCTAACACTTTACACGAAATCTCTCCTCCCTCTATTGGGAGATTTCGGCCGAATAGAGCAAGACACCAAGTCTTGGTGTTCTTCGTTCTTCGTGTTCTTCAAGTATTGAAGAACAAGTTCATTGCTTAGATCAACTAGAAGATCGCTCGATTTGTTCATCATCAGTGGATCTGTCTTAAGCAAACAACAAGGTATGTTTTGGGAAACTCTTTTCTCCCTTCTCTCCTCTTGGACGAGTTCGACCAAAGAACCCTAGGGTAGAGTTCTTTGGTTGATGGTCGAACGAACCACACAAGCTATGTGTGTGTTCGAGTTCTTCGTACAAGGTTTCTTTCTTGTTAATCTAATCTAGATTTCCAACATCCCAATCCTTTAGGGTTTAAGGATTAGGTTTAATCTCACTTCCGCTTTTAGGGATTAAATCAGCTAGTTGGTTTTAACCGGTCAAGAACAAGTTCATGTTCTTGGTCAGTATGGTTCGAATCAAGCACACTAGGAGGTCGGTCCTATGGGTCGATCAGGCAAGTGTGAAACCCTTCAGTGTGTGCTCTGCTAATGCTTTTAATCAGGTCTACCCACATGTTGCTACTGATTTTTCGGATGCATATGCCTTTCTGCGTGAGTTGACCTCAAGATACGAAGAGGTACATGCTGCATTAGAGAATGTGCATTAATGATACTAATATATGGTTGGTACTTCATTAGACCTTTTGCAATCTCTGTCATTATACTACACATATATATAGTCAATAAAGGCTTATTAGCTTAATATTATGCCTAAATTATCCAGAAAATACCAAGCTACACGTATGCGTTACGTAAATCTACACAAAACAACATAAAAGAGTAATCAATTTCAATGCTAAAACAAAATGACAAACCTAGCTATAATGTATGGATCATTTATATGGATCATTGTATGGATCATTTATATGGATCATTGTATTTTAATATGGATGGATCATTGTTTATCTGATCCATATATTTATGGCATGGATCATTGATTTTATACAACACGAACAAACAAACAATGTTCTTGCTGTTTTATTTGTTCCTGCTCTGTTTTTATTTAAACAAATAAGGAGTTAGGAAACAGACCAAGTGGGTTGAATGGGTCAAATAGGTTGGTAGGTTGACCCATATATATACTAGTTTTTATTTAAAACGAATTGTTGATAAATGATAATAATTTATCTTTTGGAGGTTGTTTGCATTAAAGATATACTTAGGGCGACTTTTGACCTGTTTTTATTTTAACTTGTTTTTTTATTTTACTTTTGCAGGAACCGTCTAAATCTGTACCTCTTATATGGAATGTCCATGAAAAAATTCTTGCTTCATGTTTCGGGAAGCCAAATTGAGCTGATTAATGATCGGAAAACTATCCTTAATTGAGCCATTGACGTCGTTTTCCCAAACTATGCCTTACCGGTATGTATTAGTCAATTCCCTCTCATAATTTTTGTCATCATTAACAATATTTTTTAGGCCATTTGACATTTTTATGGGTCGTGTCCCATTTACATGACATGATGAGAATAAAGTTTTATTTACATTGTCCTCTGAAGTAGAGTTTTATAAGAAGGCAATGGCTGGAATTCTGCAATCTGGTTTTGTTACATGTATTGTTAGTTCTGAAATTCTATTTTTTTTTTTTTTTTTTGTATGTTGCACGTTTTCGGACGTTGTATGCTGCATTTGATTCTCGAAACTACTTTGTGGTAGCTGGATCTCCATTGTGGGGATTTATTGGGGGTAATGTTAATGATGATGTTAGTGGTATTGTAGGTAGTGAGTTTTTATATAGAGAAATATTGTTGAGAAAACAGAATAGGTTTATGACAAGATTTGTGAAGATAAGAAGGGAAACAAAGTTCAAAGAATACTAATGACAGAAGATCCAAATATGGTTGTAATTTGTGTTGGATTATGTGGATATTGTCTCATTTTAAGTGCAATGTGTATCACATCCACATCCGAAGATCTCTCATTGATTTATTGCCTTTTTATAACCAATTTTTCACCCAACTATAACATTATAATTTGAACTTCTTACGATTATTGTGTTGTCGGCTTCTGCTATAGACGTGGGTCGTGCATAGCACGGCCAAGAACATTCTAATTATACCTATAAGAAAGTAAAATTTATCCAAACGATTGCTGACATAATTACTTTGTTATGACTTATTGTAGTCCACAAGGACTGTGCAAGAGGAATTCATTTTTGACGTGCGAAAAAAGTATGTTCTGATTTCGACGCATTTACTTATAAATGAATTGATTCGCGCTATGTTTCATCTCTAATGGACCAAATGTGTATAATAAAACAAAAAAAAAAAGCTAAAAAAGGAACGGGTCGAAAGTCACCCACAATATATGTTTATTGCATACAGCTTCCTGAATTATTTTAGTTTCGTAATCGCATATAAAACACAAACTATTGAAAAAGATTTCGACAAAAAGTGTTACAGGTCAACCCAACCCGACACTTAAAAAGATTACATGTCTTGATTGATGCAGGATTTTTTTTGCACCTGATGAGGTGCTTGCTGCAATTGTAACATGTGGTGGTTTGATTTTCAATGGGTCAAACGGGTAAGATCTTAAAACTTGGCTAAAATTGAAACAGGTCAATTGGGTCTAAAGTCACTTCAGGTGTTTTCAGATGCTTAGTTAACCACTTCAAGATGAGAACTTTAAAAATTATAGAAAGTGATATTGAGTTTGTAGCGACTTGCTATTCTCACTCTCAAAGGAGCATGTTGAAAAGCTTATACTTAGTTTAAGTTAAACAAGCATATGAACTTCAGGATTTTAAAAAATAATAATAGGTCAAATCTTTATTAACTATGTGTCAAACTCATGTATTGGGTCAAGTTCAACATACGGGTCAAATGGGTATTATCCTAAATGCTCAAATTGATCAAATGTGTTGAATGGGCAAAATAGGTTAGATAAGAAAAATGTTACTTTAATATTTGATCCCCAAGAATGCAGAATTTTATAAAATATATCTCCTTATATTGTTTCTTTTTTTTAAAAATGGGTCAAATGGATTTAATTTTTTAATACGAAGTAATATATTTTATTGAATTCTGAATAAAAAAAAATAATAATGGGTCCAATGGGTCAAACTTTGTATATTGGGGTAGATTCAACATAAGAGTCAAATGGGTATTATTTTAAACAGGTTCTAAATGGTCAAATAGGCCAAACCCAAACGGGTCAAATAAGAAACATGTTAGCTTAATATATAATGGGGGTTGGAGTATTGGGGTCTACAAATTCAGTTCTCGGAAAAACAAAATAAAAGTTCAGTTGGACCGAAACGGGTTAGATTTATGACATGGAATGTAAATCGGGCGAAACAGTTGAATTCAAATTTGTTGCTGAACAGATAGATAAAAGCTTGGTTTTGGAAGGTGGTGTTAAATTCTCACAATCTGGGAATTTTGAAATTATTTGTCATTGGAATATGACAAATGTGCCTGTTAATTTATCGTTTGTTGATGGAAAAGAAGTAATATGAAGTTGAAAGTGTAGGCGAAATAATAACGGGCCTTTATATGTGGAAAGTGTAATGAGCCCGTTTGTGGATAAATGGCAAGGAAGAGAAACGTTTTTCATGAGATCAAATGAACATAGTGATAGAGAAAGACAAAGACATTGGGATACAACAAGCATTGAAGGGGTTATTTTGAAGTTAGTTGAAGGTGATCAGAAAAGCAAGAATTAGTGGAAAAGGGTATCTTTTTTTGTTGTAGTTGTAGTTGAGTTAATTTTGACCCATTTACTTATGTATGGGTTGATTTGGGTTATTGTTTTTATCTCAAATGGGTCAATAAAGAAAAAGGGGAACGTATCAAAAGTTTTAAACGAGTTAAACAGGTCGAAAGTTGCGCAGATCTATTATTTATGTCTTCAACCTCCTAAATTATTATTTTTTAAATAATTATATCATAGTTGTAAAATTATTTTTTTTGTAATCATAAGTAACACATTAATTATTTACTAAAGATTAAGAAATGGACATAAGAGTGTTTATGGGTAAGCTTAGTCTGATGCATCTTAACTCATACTAAAAGATGATCTGTCTCAACCCACACCCATTTTGGCCCGTTATGATTTTTTAGGGTGCAAAGTTTTATGATTTTCTTTGTTTATTCAAATTCCAAACTAATCTTGATTTGTTTTTTGGTATCTGTATTCATTTTGTGGGTGAAGTTTGAAGTTGTTCCTGAGGTAGTGATCAAAAATGGGAATATGCTCTCATATATTCAGCCATCTATCTCAAGGTTTTATGCTCGATTTGCATCACTAACTACTTTGAAGTCATTACAACCAAGTATGGAGAATAAGAAGAAAAACATATTAGATTATAATGTATTATAGAGAATTTACTTAGACATTGTGCTTTGAAGTTGAACTTCTTTGCTATACACGTGGGCCGTACTTAGCACGGCTCTGAAACCGTTCTAGTAATTAACTATAATTTAATCCCTAAATTTTTTAATTTTCTATTTTTACTTTTTATATATTATCTAAAAGTAACAATTATACCCATTAACAATAATACTTTCAAATGACTAAACTTTGTTTATATGATTCTCAATATTAAGGATTATATTTTTATTTTGTATCAACTATTAGTATTTACTATTATCATATACCTTTTATAAAGTTTTTATTATTATGTAACTAACAACTATTTATTTTTTTATTAAATTTATTTAAGATTGATTCAGTTCAGTTTACTGGGACGCGAATTACACATTTTCTCATACCTAAATTCTATGAAATACTTAATACAAAAGATTAATTTAGATGAAAACAAATTAAAAAAAGTCATTGAAGATAAAATACTTACACATTCCCATTTTTCCCATATTTATACCATAATTTTGTCTTCATGAAATCAACCCCTGTTCCGTGAACTTTTTGAAGATAAAAATTGGCATAATTTGCCAAAATCTTATGTTTTCATGTATTTTTGTTTGATAAAATACGGATGTTTGTTTTTCTATTTACGTTTCTTTATTTAGAAATTTTGGTTTTGACAAACGATCAAATAATAGTTAAACTTGAGAATTTTGAATTAGCAATAGAAGAATCGGTAACAGAGATGATGATAGCTGAACTGGGGACTTAGGGGTTATTTGTTTTATTTATTCATTAAATTATGTCTGGTTAAAGTGTCTGTCTAAATATATTATTTCTGTTTGTATAAATTAGTGTTCTCGTTTGTTTTTCATGCTGAATGAATGATCTTAATAATAAAATTTGACATTTTCTTTCCTTTTTCAGTGTCTCATTATTGTAATTAAACATAATTAAGTGGTATATAATTTTAAATTGAAGTTTTTAATATTAAAAAATGTTGATATATAAGTAACAAAGTTAAATTTTAAAATAAAAAATTCATTTTAAAAGAATATAATTATAACTTAAATACTTTTTTGACCAGACTATATAGAACATGAGATTTTAATTAATATAGATTACATAAATATGAAAAAGATAAAAAAAAAAGTTATGATTAATGGGGAAAGCATTATCCTATGACTTTTTTGGTCAAGTCATGTTCTCCGGATTTAGACGTAACCAAACAAACTCCATATAACTTTACCCATATAGTTATCTTCCTATTAAGTCAATTAAATTGAAATCAAACGCCACCTTATTGTTAGATGGCTCATGGCTCCAGAAGTGATATAATTGATTTTATATATTTATTTTCAAGGTTATTTTGTTCAATTTGAATTAAAGACAATGATTTTGATTATTGGATGTTTATGTTATTTTCAAATAGTTATATGGTACGTCACGGGTTTATTTTATAAAATAGTAACCAAGTTTCAAAAGTGTTTCATTTAGGTTACTTAAACCTTTCTTTCACTCTGTAATAATAACTAAGTTCCAAAATTGTTCAAATCATGTGAAATTTACATTCTATTACGGAGCTATCTATGTCTCTTTTTATAAATTTGTATATAAAATTTCCATTATTGGAATACTTGAATTTACATACAAAATGACTCGGTAACCTATTATACAACGTAATTTCACATGATTGGAACACTTTTGAAACTTGATTATTATTATGTGTTTTTCTAACATGTGTGTAACACCTCAAATTTTAAAATAAAATATTTCTGTAAAATCCTTTCCTTTTTCAAACATTTAAAGTATTGTCCCAAAATATAGATTTACAAAAACCTTTGGTATATAATAAAAGTCATTAGTGGTGTTACAAAATATATCATAACCAAAGCCAAACGTAAATCCACCTTGCTATCTCTACTAAACCCGTGCGTCTCCACTAGCAAACGCACTTAATCCTTAGCTCCTGAACCTGAGTACATAGCATCGCAAACAAACATAGTACGTAAGATAAAATTGTCTCGTGAGATACATGGGTTTTAGACGCGACATTAATATATAAATAATCGCATACATTAGATATATAAATATAAATATATTTTAGTTACCTCCGCGGTAACCCTAACACATTCATATACATCGATCACCTCCTCGGTAATCCTATCACATCCATTCATAGCCTATTCGACCCATTAAGTTGTTCGGAATGCCTCCAATCCGGTAGAACCCCCTTTGTCACCTTGTCCAAGCAAGGTGACCCATATTATCTTACTAATCAGAATGCCTCCAATCTAGTAAGATCCAACATCTTGTTGGGTGATCGGAATGCCTTCAATCCATCAGTTTAAAGATACCGTGATAACCAGAATGCCTCCGAGTCTATCACGTACATGTCCTATTTCAGTCTACCCGTCATAACTATTACATGTGACTATATGTCACATCTATCAACAATGCCGTAAGGCCATCATACAAACTATCCATATACTAATCTCAATTAGTATTCACACAATCAAACCAACTAGTTAATATAAAAATTAAATAACTAGTTTATCATTAATAGTCACATATTAAAAATATTTCTTTACCGCTATGTACCCAATTTTTAAAGTTCACATGTACTCACCTTAGCAATATCTAAATCCAAATCGTGTCTATTAACGTGAATCCTTGCTTTCCAACCTGTGAAATGTCATCAATCTTTAGGTCTTCTTGACCTACCATCAATATCATCATAAAATCTAGTTATTAACCATAACTAGTTACTAATAACTTCATAACAACCTTCTTAACCACCAAGTTCATCCAACTTGGTGGAACCCAAAACCCTAGTTCAAGATTTTCATCATTAAATCCCAAATCCAACAAGAACACAAAGTTCTTAAGCTTACAAAGAGTGTTCTACACTCATCTTAGTCATCTTCCCCAAAGATAACTTGGTAGGTTACCCAAACCACCATTTTTTCCCCAAATAAAGCTCATAACTAGCTAGATAACATCAACAATCATGAAATCTTACCTTTGATGTTTGAATCTCCAAAGATGATGAAGATTTGAGCTAGGAATCACTAAAATCGCCACTTCTCTCTCTAGAATCGGCTGAAAGTGTTTTGGGAGTGAAAATGAGCAAACCCTAGCTTTTTACCGATTTAAAGCTGGCCTCGCAGAGTTCGCGTTCGCGAACTCCAGTTCGCGTCGCGAACTTCCCGTGTCGCGAACTTCTTGGCGTCGTGATCTGGCTGTGAACTCTGATCGTCTAAAACCCAAATTCTCTACCCGATGTTCACGAATGCGAATTATAGTTCACGCCGTGAACTCCCCATTGCAGCTAGGGTGCAACTTATCGTCGTCTATTTCAACCCGGTTTCGACCTTAACCAAATCAAACGGTGTCCAAATGACGCGAAACCAATTTCCACGTCATTTAGACGATTTATCCTTATTTATCCTATTTTCCCATAATTTATTCAATTCAAATTTCGGGTCGTTACAATGTGCCCCCTAGGCACATGTTTAGATGCAATAAATGATATCAACTTTCCATTCAAATTAAAAAATGCATTCAATACATATCATGAAAATGTAACATATGAATTTTATTAATTGTTAATAAGATTATATTAAGAAACTTTGAGTGAATTTATTGCACCTAAACATGTGCATATGGGTATATGTTAGAAAACCCCTATTATTATAGTATGAAAGTAAAGTTTAAGTGACTTGAATCTGTAACGCCCTAAAAATATTGTAATTAAATTATTCACTTTTTATTAAATAAGTTATATAATAATTATTTATTTGAGATTTATATGTGTTATGTGCCTTATGTGTATTTAATCTGAGTAAAATAAATACACATTTATTCGTTTAATGACAAGGATGTCATTTAATTGGTGTTTAATTAATCATGTGGATTAATTATTTAATAACTAGGGTGTTATTAAATTCTTGAGAAAGTATCTATGAGTTAATTAAATGTGTCGTGACATTTAATCCCGAGTTAATAATTTAAACGTTTAATAATTTTCGAGGTCGGCCGCTAGGCCAAGGCCTAACCTATACTACTTTGTTTCTTCCATTCGATTTCAACCAAGGCCGAGAGGGGGCCGGTTGTTGATGTTCTTCATTTCACCCACATTTGTTTCTCCTTGTGTCCATGGGAATATCGACTATTGAGTGATGAAAGGCCCACGTGAGCTTCTTGGCAGCTTGGCCCAATTTTTCAACATAAGGCTTGGGTTTTGATTGGTTTCTTGGATATTAAGCATCTATTTTTGGCCTCATTCCATCACCACCGAAATTAGAGGTCTCGGCCTTGGACTTTCGTTTCTTGGGCACAAAGCTATTTCATATAAGGTGAGAATCCCCTCATCAATAACTTGCCATCACCGAATTATTACATCCTCCTAACACCCTACACCAGCCGTCTTTATTGCCTTCTCCTTGTACGCTACTTCTTAAACCCACTTAACCTAATCATTCCACCACTTGCTACAACCTTATTCGGCCGCACATTGCAACCTGCACTCCCAATTGTTCCTTCCCAAAAAGAAAAAAACTGATCGAGCAAGCTTCTTCCAACCGGTGTCGCAATGGTGGAGCAAGGAGCAAACAGTTTCAGCCATCCTATTCGGTAACACCATTGTTATTCTTCCGATTCATTCGATAATCCTTGGGTCTTAATCGGTTCTGAGTTTTCATTTTTTTGATCGCTGGTTCCTCACTTCGAGCAGGGGTAGTTACGAGCGGGAAGCGATACCGAGTCCACCAATCAAACAAGTGCAATATGTGGTGCACACCGTGGCGTATCCTTGAGAAATTAGTCCCGAGCTAGCCCTTTTTCCCGAGCCATTCTACATCCTGTTTTGATTCGGTAGAATTTCAGCCTTGTTTATGATTTATTTCAATTGTTGTTTGGTTTTGACGAAACCCTGAGTTCATGTAGGGTCATATTAGAGCTGCTGTGTTTTGGACGTCTACACCGAGCATAATTGTCCCCGAGCAGTAGCCGATTAAGCATTCCTCCGAGCAGATTGTTGTCGACTCTATTCCGGAGTTATAACTCCCTTTGTTCAGTTTTCTTTTAGTTGATGTCGAATGACCTTTCACTTAAAGTTTAGCTGTTGTAGTTTTGGCGCAGAGTTGGCACAGAGCCGTTGAGGGCTCGGTTTCGTTTTGATATTGTTGTATCGGTTCTCAAGTCATTAGAATCCTTTAAATTAAATCTTTGTTCTTGATTAAATGCACTAATTGCATGGGAGTTCTGTTCATTGATTTCGTAGGGTGTCGGGTATCGGGTTGGGTAAAATTCTTTTGGTTATATCTAAACGTTTCGATAACCGAAAACCGAACCCGTAGGGTTTTTGGTTTCCTAAACCCGATAGCTTTTCTAAATAAAAGATTAGATTAATGGTAGACATGTTTCTGAAGTAAAATAAGTTTCGGGATTGTCGGGTGGGTGTCGGGTTTCAAAACAAGCTTTAAACGAAATGCTGAAATTTGGACAGAATGTATAGACTGAGATCGTGTCTCTTTTTAACACACTTAAAATACGTTTCTGGAGTTTTGGCCTGTGCTGGTCTCTTGTTTTCAGAGTCATCTTTCCGTTTCCGCTGATGGCTCGTTAATCCGATTTGTCGTTTAAAAGATATCCTTGTTTTCGGTAATTGTCGCAAGAGATTTTGCTGTGCAGCTATTCTGTTTTGTGAGCCTGTTTTGAGGCCCTTAGAGTCCATTTTTGGGCAAAAGCCACTTGATAGTGTTTTGTAGTATTCTGAGTCTAGTTTCCGTGATAAAAATTTGGGACAAATCTAATGAACGGTTTGGTAGATATTACAGTTCCCGTGGGGGTGTCGGGTTCTGGCAGATTGTTGTGAATCGAGTCTTGATCCAATTTTTAATCCGAGACTTATTATGTGATGTAGGATCTTCTAGGAACGGAATTGTGACCTTTGTACGTGCCGAGGACCTCTAGGAGCTTACGTTTACTGAGGTGGGTGATCTCACTATAAACTTGCATTTACTTTCATTTCATGATTATGTGCTATGTGTCATGAATTGCTATTGCTTTGAGTTAAGCTTGTTTATTTGATGATGTGCTAAGTGCTGTTTATTTTAAATACATCTTGAACTGAGATATGGACGTTGAGTAACCGAGCTAAGTACCATATCATTATGTGTTGATCTGCGTACATGAGTTATGCTTATGAGTTATATGCATATGAGATGTGCTAGTTGATTACATATCTGTTGAGATGATATGTGTTGAGTATGAGATGGTTTGTTTTATATGAGTACATGTTGTATGAGTCAACACGTTAATAAAACTAACCTAATAACTATGAGATTTTAAATTACCGATCGCAAGAGGCGACGGCGAGAGCCAACTCTTCCCATTTGAGTTGCCAAAGTACACTACACGACTGTCAGCGTGGTACTGCGGGGCACCTAGAGGACGGGTGTTGGAAGAGGGTGTTGTGACGAGCGTATGGCGGTGGGCGTACGTTGAGCATCGTCACAACCCACGGCGAACCTAATGAGATTTAATAAAAGGCCTAATAATCGAGAATTGAGTAGAGTCTTTAGGGATCACTTATGTGGTGTGGATTGTTTGTATGTGTATGTTTATTGTGTTGATTATTCACTCAGCGGTGGCTGACCCCAAACACTCCCTCCCATTTTGCAGGTACTAGCAAAGGCAAAGAGAAGGTCAATGATTGATGAGCTGCGTTTTTATTTTTATATTTATGGATTTGGATTAAATCATTTATTTTGAGTCAAACATGTTTTGTTTTAAAACCTTTAATTATTCCGCATTTAAACCACGAGACGGTTTTATATTTTTATTTATGAGTTGGGACCTTTGAGTTACTTGTACTTTTTGGGGAAAATGTAATATTTTATTGATTAATTTTTTTTATAATTTCCTCTGATTTTTGGGATGTTACAAGTTGGTATCAGAGCTCTGGCTTGAGAGAATTGGGTTCACAAGGGGTGAATTCTAAACTCAAGTCGAAGCATGAGTTTTCAAAATGAGTTTTTCAAATGTTTTAAAGTGAGTCCAAATCCAGATTGCGAAGCAGCGCATCACGACGACCTTATGCCTCTAGTACCTATTTATGAGATTATTAGTTTATTAAAAATGTCGCGAGTGACATTAATTATTAAGAGAAGAAAAGAAAATTTTACTCGAGATGAGTGTGAATTGTGCGACTATATATAGATATATAAACTATACTTATTGATGTGTATTACGTGTTATGTGGATGGTATGAAGATGGGCGATTGTGGAATTTTTGAAACTGGCTCGAAACCATGACAGGGGTAGGTGCGGATAATAATAGAGGGCCCCTATTATTATACGCACATGACTCATGTCTATGTTTCGAAAAGGATTCAAGGAGACCATTGGTCAAACATTTAAGTATCATAAAAACCCTCAATTATTATATATAATAATAATTAATAATAAAATCACTAAAAGAGATTTATGAGAAAATAGTGCAATCAATTGAATAAGAGAATCATCCAACACGAATTGATAAAGAGTTATCAAAACATGTCAAGAGAGAGGCTAATAAACCAAATTGGATTGAATTCGTTAAATGGCTTAATTGAGTTATTAATACGCGAGAACGATTAAACAATTGTTAAAGCAAAATAAATGAGAAAATAAGAGAAATGTTAATTGATAAGGAATTATGTGAAAGCATCAGTAAATCAAGATTTATGTGAAAATAATTAAAAAATAATAATAATAAATAAATAAGAGATTATTGATTTAAGTTGATAAGGAGTTATCTAAACCAAATCAAGTGAATGTTTATTAAACCAGATTGAGTAGGATTCATTAATGATTAATTGTTAATCTGAGTAATGAGGAGGTAAATTAAATGATTGGAAATGGAGAATAATGATTGAGTAAAAGTAAATGATTGAGAATAAATTAATTCCTATTAAATTAATAAATTTATGAGACATCAATAAATCAGTGATGAATGGGAAATTATCCAAAACAAATTTAAACGAAGGGATCTATGTATTGAGAATTATTAAATAGAGAATAGAGAATAATAATCGAATAATATAATTAAGAATAAGTAATTTGTTTTAAATGAGAAATTATGTATTAGGAGGAATTAATAAATCAAGAGATGAATGAACATTCATTTAAACGAATTAAATGGAAAATTATATTTAAGGCAATAAGTAACTACTAATTTGAGTCAAAATGTTTATTCTAATAAATAGTTGTTTTGAATAAATATAACTGGTTTTTGAAAATTTTTATTTTAATAAATAGAGGAGAATATGTTTTATTAGTATATGAAAACTAATGTCTAGAATCGTTAATGGACTAATAAGGAGTTATGCAATTATTGAATAATTAATTGAGTAAGAGATAAAACTTTGATAATGTTAATAAAAATTGTATAGCTGAAACATCATCAATTGAAGGAGACGAAGAACCCAAAATGAGTTATTTAACGAGTTAAGCGACAAGAGGATTTACGAGATTAATGAGAATTTTATTTAACGACAAAATTGTTTATGGTAATGATAATACCAAATATGCTATGAGTAAACCAAAATGAGGTTTAATACCCATATTTGATCAAAAGATAATCGTGAATGTGTAACGCGAAATAAAGAGTTGTGGTGCTAATAAATGTAACAAACTTGATTTATGAAGAGTCATAAAATGACTAATTGTTAATGAGACAATGATAGAGAAGAGTTATAATTGAGAAAACCTAATGTGAGAATCCATGAGAAAGCTAACATCAATTATGGGCAATCAATAAATTATGATTTTTTTTATATAAAGTGATAAAAAAAAAATTAATGAGTAGGGGTGTGAGGGGGGCGTAAAGAGTATACGTTGGGACCGACCCACACCTGTGCAATAAGAGTTTAATTACCGAGTAATCAAATTAACCTTAAAATAAGAGATTTTGAGTACCACTTCCAAACTCAGGGACGAGTTTTCTTTAAGTGGAGTTGAGAGGTGCTAAAAGGGAAAACTATCAATATTAAGAGTGAGAATAGAGAATAATTATAAAGTTGTGGATTAGTAAATTCGTATTATTGAGATAATGGAGATTAATAAATTAAGCTAAATGTGAAAAAAAAAAGTTTGTAAGGAGTAAATTAAGAGAATTACCAAGGGAAAATTTTGTTATGTGCTATTATGGGCATATATGTGCATATAACTGGTTTCAAAGTTATAAGAGTGATTAATTAATCGAGAAACTATTTCTATGAGAATACAATGAGATAAAAAGAGATTGTTAAAATATGAGAATTTATTATGAATTATTTCAAATCGAGTCGGTCATGAGAAGATCGCCAAAATAAATTATGAGGAAAATTTATTATTACTGAGAAACTACCTAACTGTAGGAAACTAATAAATTGAGTTAAACAAATAAATTATAAAAATGAACCAACTGACAAAACTTTATATATGATTAAATATTAAATTGATACTAGGGGGAATATATAATTAAATTATTAAATTAAATGTCATCAAATACTATACTTTATTGAGTAACTATTAAATAGAGAATACTTATTAAAATGACCAAAACGAGAAAATAAAAATAAAAATATAAGTGTATCAAGTAATAAAATTTTAGTAAAACATTATGAGTCTTTAAATCGAGAAAACAATAAAAATATAAAGTAATGAGGAAACTTTATATTGAGAACATAGTTGAGTATTCAAGTGCATGAAAATCATCGAGTTAAATAATTAACCAAGTGAAGAGAAAACATTAATTGAGGCGTTTGAGGCTTAAAAATAAATGAGATTAACGGGTGGAATGTTTGTCAAATTGATCAAGAGACAATTTAAAGGGGAACAAAGCGAGAAAATAATTAACAAGCCAAATGATAAAATCATTAAAATGAGTTGAACGAGCAATATTAAAAGAGTTAGCGAGAATTTGTTAAATACAAGTTAACAAGAGCATTAATAAAGCAACTTAAAAGAGAGATTATATTTTCGAGTAATCTGATAATTAAATTTGATCACATGAAAAATTATAAAAGCGATTAAATGTATACATTGTGTTGACTGGTGAGAAGTCATTAAACGAGATTGAAGTTTAAATTGATAATATAAGCTTGCGTTGAGTTAAAAACAAGTTGTAGAGATTTGAGGTGAGTGCATTTGAGTATATGCAAATTGAGTAAAAGGCATGAGTTGCCTACTACCTAGGGTTTATGTGTGATAAAATACATTTATGTGAATTATGTACTTGTGGCGTGGTGATTTATAGTGGTGCGAACCGCAAAATTGTTTATTTTGCTTTCAAACAAACTGATGTCCCATAGAGCAGAGGACCTTGAGATATCATTCTTGGTGGAGACTAATAATAATAAAAAATTTCTGGTGTAAATTATGTAAAAGTAATACCTTGTTAGAACTGTGCGGGAAAGTTTTTCCCATAAAAACATGTTTTATCGCCATGAGAGGGCCCGAGTGTGATTGCGAGCACAACTTGGACGACCGAGGACAACGCCGAGATCATCTGTCGCCACAAACCAAACCGAAACAAATCTCCAAGTGGAGTTGAATTAGAGGTCCAACGCAACGTTAACCGCTGGATGCAGCAACTGTGTCCGACTACGAGAGCAAGAAGACGGCTTCAGCAGAGCATCGTGGGTTATTTTGTACCTACTATCGACATCCTTTTATATTTTTAGATAAACTGAGATCCTTAGAGAGCTTTCCAAGTTTTGAGCCTTAATGTTGTGCGCCGTTAGAGACAAAAGGGCAATTGCAAGAACCAAATTTTATTCTTATCGAGCAAGTCACCTTGAGGAGTTCTTTTCATTCATAACCACATCGTTTTCCCCGTCTGTGGATGTGTGTCGTTGTCGAGCATGAGTCTGAGATGCGAGATCGCTACCCTGAGCTTCTTTCGAGCGATGACTTCGGGGACGAAGTCTATTTCAAGTGGAGTTGAGTTGTAACGCCCTAAAAATATTGTAATTAAATTATTCACTTTTTATTAAATAAGTTATATAATAATTATTTATTTGAGATTTATATGTGTTATGTGCCTTATGTGTATTTAATCTGAGTAAAATAAATACACATTTATTCGTTTAATGACAAGGATGTCATTTAATTGGTGTTTAATTAATCATGTGGATTAATTATTTAATAACTAGGGTGTTATTAAATTCTTGAGAAAGTATCTATGAGTTAATTAAATGTGTCGTGACATTTAATCCCGAGTTAATAATTTAAACGTTTAATAATTTTCGAGGTCGGCCGCTAGGCCAAGGCCTAACCTATACTACTTTGTTTCTTCCATTCGATTTCAACCAAGGCCGAGAGGGGGCCGGTTGTTGATGTTCTTCATTTCACCCACATTTGTTTCTCCTTGTGTCCATGGGAATATCGACTATTGAGTGATGAAAGGCCCACGTGAGCTTCTTGGCAGCTTGGCCCAATTTTTCAACATAAGGCTTGGGTTTTGATTGGTTTCTTGGATATTAAGCATCTATTTTTGGCCTCATTCCATCACCACCGAAATTAGAGGTCTCGGCCTTGGACTTTCGTTTCTTGGGCACAAAGCTATTTCATATAAGGTGAGAATCCCCTCATCAATAACTTGCCATCACCGAATTATTACATCCTCCTAACACCCTACACCAGCCGTCTTTATTGCCTTCTCCTTGTACGCTACTTCTTAAACCCACTTAACCTAATCATTCCACCACTTGCTACAACCTTATTCGGCCGCACATTGCAACCTGCACTCCCAATTGTTCCTTCCCAAAAAGAAAAAAACTGATCGAGCAAGCTTCTTCCAACCGGTGTCGCAATGGTGGAGCAAGGAGCAAACAGTTTCAGCCATCCTATTCGGTAACACCATTGTTATTCTTCCGATTCATTCGATAATCCTTGGGTCTTAATCGGTTCTGAGTTTTCATTTTTTTGATCGCTGGTTCCTCACTTCGAGCAGGGGTAGTTACGAGCGGGAAGCGATACCGAGTCCACCAATCAAACAAGTGCAATATGTGGTGCACACCGTGGCGTATCCTTGAGAAATTAGTCCCGAGCTAGCCCTTTTTCCCGAGCCATTCTACATCCTGTTTTGATTCGGTAGAATTTCAGCCTTGTTTATGATTTATTTCAATTGTTGTTTGGTTTTGACGAAACCCTGAGTTCATGTAGGGTCATATTAGAGCTGCTGTGTTTTGGACGTCTACACCGAGCATAATTGTCCCCGAGCAGTAGCCGATTAAGCATTCCTCCGAGCAGATTGTTGTCGACTCTATTCCGGAGTTATAACTCCCTTTGTTCAGTTTTCTTTTAGTTGATGTCGAATGACCTTTCACTTAAAGTTTAGCTGTTGTAGTTTTGGCGCAGAGTTGGCACCGAGCCGTTGAGGGCTCGGTTTCGTTTTGATATTGTTGTATCGGTTCTCAAGTCATTAGAATCCTTTAAATTAAATCTTTGTTCTTGATTAAATGCACTAATTGCATGGGAGTTCTGTTCACTGATTTCGTAGGGTGTCGGGTATCGGGTTGGGTAAAATTCTTTTGGTTATATCTAAACGTTTCGATAACCGAAAACCGAACCCGTAGGGTTCTTGGTTTCCTAAACCCAATAGCTTTTCTAAATAAAAGATTAGATTAATGGTAGACATGTTTCTGAAGTAAAATAAGTTTCGGGATTGTCGGGTGGGTGTCGGATTTCAAAACAAGCTTTAAACGAAATGCTGAAATTTGGACAGAATGTATAGACTGAGATCGTGTCTCTTTTTAACACACTTAAAATACGTTTCTGGAGTTTTGGCCCGTGCTGGTCTCTTGTTTTCAGAGTCCTCTTTCCGTTTCCGCTGATGGCTCGTTAATACGATTTGTCGTTTAAAAGATATCCTTGTTTTCGGTAATTGTCGCAAGAGATTTTGCTGTGCAGCTATTCTGTTTTGTGAGCCTCTTTTGAGGCCCTTAGAGTCCATTTTTGGGCAAAAGCCACTTGATAGTGTTTTGTAGTATTCTGAATCTAGTTTCCGTGATAAAAATTTGGGACAAATCTAATGAACGGTTTGGGAGATATTACAGTTCCCGTGGGGGTGTCGGGTTCTGGCAGATTGTTGTGAATCGAGTCTTGAGCCAAGTTTTAATCCGAGACTTATTATGTGATGTAGGATCTTCTAGGAACGGAATTGTGACCTTTGTACGTGCCGAGGACCTCTAGGAGCTTACGTTTACTGAGGTGGGTGATCTCACTATAAACTTGCATTTACTTTCATTTCATGATTATGTGCTATGTGTAATGAATTGCTATTGCTTTGAGATAAGTTTGTTTATTTGATGATGTGCTAAGTGCTGTTTATTTTAAATACATCTTGAACTGAGATATGGACGTTGAGTAACCGAGCTAAGTACCATATCATTATGTGTTGATCTGCGTACATGAGTTATGTTTATGAGTTATATGCATATGAGATGTGCTAGTTGATTACATATCTGTTGAGATGATATGTGTTGAGTATGAGATGGTTTGTTTTATATGAGTACATGTTGTATGAGTCAACACGTTAATAAAACTAACCTAATAACTATGAGATTTTAAATTACCGATCGCAAGAGGCGACGACGAGAGCCAACTCTTCCCATTTGAGTTGCCAAAGTACACTACACGACTGTCAGCGTGGTACTGCGGGGCACCTAGAGGACGGGTGTTGGAAGAGGGTGTTGTGACGAGCGTATGGCGGTGGGCGTACGTTGAGCATCGTCACAACCCACGGCGAACCTAATGAGATTTAATAAAAGGCCTAATAATCGAGAATTGAGTAGAGTCTTTAGGGATCACTTATGTGGTGTGGATTGTTTGTATGTGTATGTTTATTGTGTTGATTATTCACTCAGCGGTGGCTGACCCCAAACACTCCCTCCCATTTTGCAGGTACTAGCAAAGGCAAAAAGAAGGTCAATGATTGATGAGCTGCGTTTCTATTTTTATATTTATGGATTTGTATTAAAACATTTATTTTGAGTCAAACATGTTTTGTTTTAAAACTTTTAATTATTCCGCATTTAAACCACGAGACGGTTTTATATTTTTATTTATGAGTTGGGACTTGTATTTTTTGGGAAAAATGTAATATTTTATTGATTAATTTTTTTTTTTAATTTCCTCTGATTTTTGAGATGTTACAGTCACACTAAGGCAAGGAGAGAAAAAAATACAACAAAAAGGAAGATTCTTATAGTTTTGCCAATGTTTTGTGGGAACTTTTACACATCAAATTACTATTTGAGGGTATGTCAAATCTACAAGCCGCTTATGAACATGTTGGTTCAGGTTATATATTGTTTAATTTATAAATAAATATTATATTAACATCCTCCTTTTTTTGTTAATGACAAATTGTTGAAGGTTCTATTAATTTTGGGTAAGTTTGATCGCTTGGGTAACGGGTAAAAACGAGTTCAACTGACCCAAAAAATGTATCTATCCAATTCTTTTAGTGTTTAACATATATAATTTAATTATTAAATACGTAAGAGATTTATATTTTCTTCATATATACCAAACTATTTTTATATAAAGATTGATTTAGGAGGTTTACGCATTGTAAATACATTTTGGGTGATTTTTGACATGTTTAGCTCAATTAACCCATTCAGAATGTTTGACATGTATCCTTTTAATCTATTTTTATAAATTTTATTTTACCCATTTGATGATAAAAGGTAATTTTATCTGTTACCTGATTTGTTTATAGTTTATAGTTGAAAATTGAAATTTATATTAAATACGAAACTATTTCAGAGGTAAAAACAATTTCACAAATAAAATATTTTTAAAAAAGTAAAAATTATGAAAATTTATACAATCAACCAGCGATTTATCATGGTTTATACACTAATACTATATGTTTTAAAATCCCACATTATGAGTGTATATAAATTCTAGTTGTTAATAATACAAGAAGAAGAATAAGAAGAAAGAAGAAAAGGTTGATATGCATAAAACACGGGAGTGGATTACGGCGTAATATATGATATCATTTGATAAAATAAGTTAAAAGACAAAATTGCAAAAGAAACCAGAAAATGAGTGAGAACATAGGATAGGATGTTTCGGCGGTAGGCTAACTACTCCATATTTCCGTTAAAGCTGACCATAATTGGTCAATGTCTAACAACCCCGTGCCTATAAAAAGAGACTAGAACAAACGGAGACACATATAATCGTTAACTGAAAATATGGCTTCAATCATTAAAAGAGGAGGTCTTGCTTTGGCTCTCATTATGCTCATCGTCCTTAGCTCATCTTTTGGAACCATAACAACTGCCGATGCCCGAAGCCCATTCAACCCTGCCCGCAAACTAGGTTTGTTTTCTGATCAAACATACAAAATCGTACTGAAACGAAAATTTTGTTATTTTGAAATGGTTGAGAGATAAATAACGATTTGAATGTACCAATTGCAGCTACCGATTGCAATTCACCAAGACAAGGAGAAATAGCGGGGTGCGGTGGAGGAGGTGGATCATCGAGGCCAAGACCAAGACCGAGCGGTCCAGCACCTGGTTCGAGCCGTTGCAGGAAGGGCTGTTGTGGAAAGAATAAATTTGGACAGTGCGTGTGTTGCTAGTAGCTATATATATCGCCATCAATAATTAATTATTAACCGGTCTTTGTGGTTTCTTCATTATTGTTAAAATCATGATCCCTTGTTTAGATTGGCAAATAACATTTGATAAAATGTACTTTCTTTCAACCTAAAAGATATGTTGAGTTCTAAAGAAATTTCAAACATATTCGTACTTCCACATTTTGGTCTAGTGATATTTTGATGTTAGAGTTTTGCAACTGAGAATAAAGAAATTAGTGAAGATTGTGATTAAGCCCAACCCAGGTACATTTGTAATTGGTCTCCTCCCACCTCATTTTTTTTATATGCTTTATTTATAATAGAACGAATCAATCATCGGAAAAAAAAAAAAAACTCTTCCTATTTAATTATACATCATGGCGCGCCTTTTGAAACCTTGATAAACACTATTCCTCTATTAACTAATATGTCCCTGCCTCCTGTCATTTTCTAAGAACGGGTTTTACCGGGTCGCCGGTCGAACCGCTTACCCGTCCGGGTCTCATCGGGCGAAAATTCAGCAAATAACTGGACCGAGTTGACCCGCCCCTTGGACCGGGTCCCGGTTGAACCGTCCAGGTCAACCCGGGTTTTAAACACTGATTTTCTTCTCAACCATTATCCTAAATCCTAATTCAACCAAAACCATTTCAGAAAGTGTTTACAATCCAAGATTACAACAACACCCTATTAGACCAACATTTCTCACGCATTCGAGTAACATGATATTCATAATTTGTACTTGTCCTTTCAAATATATTTGTTATAGTTCATCTTGATCCGTCATAATTTCTGAAATATAATCACTTGCTAGCTTACATCTATCTGTCCGTATGTGTTTTTTCCCCTTAAAATCACTATAGCCTTGGTTTTTCATTCTATGGTTCTATCATCATTGCTCGAGTTTATAAGGCTATGTGGTATAGGTAACACTGATCATACAAATTTTATTGTCATATCATCTGTCGCCTTAGCAACCACACTATACCATTTTTGAGGAAATACCCATCACACCACCAAAATGTGGACGAGATACACCAAATGTGAAGAGAATACCCTACCAAAGCTCGTGATTGACCGTGGTCATGGCTACCTCCAGCCAGGGATGTCTTTAAGGAGGTGCAGGATGCAGCCGCACAGGACTCATATTTTGTAGGGGCCCAAATTTTGTATATGTCTTATATATATAATATTAAAATTTAAGCCAACTTAATAATTTAATAGAAAAAAATTGGAAAATCCTTTTTTTTGTTAAAAAATCTTGTATTCAAGGGGGCCATTTTCGTCTTTTCGCACGGGGTCTTCAAAATCATTGAGACGCCACTTCCTCCAGCCATGGTGAGGCCCAGCCCATACCATTTAGCCTATGGACATGCTCTTTTTTGTTTTTTGTTTTTTTGTTAGCAGATTAATAATTTAATATGACAATTAATTTTATTGTTATGTGCTTTTAAATTGCGCTCATGTACTTATTACATAAACAATGTTAACTTTGTCTATTACGAGAATGGAAATTATAATAATATACAGGCTTGTATGTATAAATCGAGTCATTAACTCATAACCACTAATAGCCTTCGTCTTTGAAAATTACATCCTCCTCATTACCGTTTTATTCATTTTGTGTTATCCTTCAAGTAATTCGTGATGAAGAAATTGGATCTCTTAATCATCTCATGATTGACTGTAGTTGTATCAAACCGACCCCAGATAGTATATTTTGTTACAAAACGAGGAGAATGTGTCCGCGATTCAGGCAGGTTTCCAAATATATTTATAAATTAACATATTGATAACATCACATTAAAAAAAACAATACTATACATGAAGTTTTCATGTAGCCTCGTTTCTGAAGAATTTATAATTGATATTTATCATTATTGACGGATAAACAAATGTCTTAGACTATTAGTAAATATATGTATATCTTGTATTAGATTAGTTTGATTTATGTATATCTTGTATTGATTAGGTAGATTTTAGAGATTATCTCTTCCTTGTATTTACCCCATATATAGGGATCATTGTGTTAATAAAAAACTCAATCATTAATCATACCATAAACACTTTTATTGACAACTTCAAAGTTGGCAGCAACCAAATGTCCGTATGTAGGGGTGTTCACTATTCGAATATAACCGGATTGTCCAATTGGACATTTTGGATCGGACTATTTGGATTGGTTATTTGGTTTTTTGGATCGGTTTGGACTTAAACCAAATTAATAGTTTGGATTTCGGATTGGATTTGGTTTCCGTTGTGAAAACCGGATTGTCCAAAAAAACCGAATAGTATTATACAGTAAATTAATTTATATACTAATACTTGTTGGTTTCCATTGTAAGCAATTGTGGTACTCATTTTCTTTACATTTCTTATAGTAAATTGATTTATATACTAACACTTGTTCCATTTTATATCGTATCATATGATTGTAAATGTCACAAGCTATGAATTAGACTTTGTTTTTATGTACAAAGTAATTTATCATTTTGGCATTTTACATATCGAACTTAATATTATTTATGTTATATACTTTTGTAGTATTTTGAAAATTTTAAAGAAAAACCAAACGGATAAAACCAAACCAATCAAATTGTTATTTGGTTTGGATCGGTTTGGTTTTCGAATTAGTTTGGACGGTTCGGTTTGAACTTTTGAAAACCGGACTTTATTTGGTTTCACCTATTTGGTTCGGATAAAATCAAACCATCCAAACAACACCCCTATCCGTATGTGGTTTCCCAACTTTCAGGCCTTTGTCGATGTTGTCGGTTAATGAACCTCCAAGATGTTATTGTGGCCTTAAAGAGTTAAAGGTGAAAGAGAGCGTTCCAAATAATAATCCACTATCACACTTTAAAGCCCACTCCACGAACAAGCCCAATCCACGAACAAGCCCATTAAGTTCGGAAATATTGTATTGCGCCTATTAGCTCATAATAGTAGCAGTCTGACTAGGGATAAACTAGGGATGATAATATAACCGGAAAATCCGAATCTGTACACGTACTGAACTGGAATCGGTTAGAATCGGATTACTAAAAAACAGCCTCGGATATCATTCCAACTTTTCTTGTGATATCGGGTATTGGGTCCATGGACGTCGAGTATAGAACAAAGCGGGTCAAAGATCCGGAACCAAAACTTAATTGATTATGTACTTTGAGATTGTTTTGGTATAACATATTATTGGTATTGTTTGGTTGATGTTTATTACACAATTGTTATTTGTAAATCATTCCAATATTACATGTTTCAACAAACAAATATAATATAAAGACCCAAAACCAGCTCTAATTATTAATTCGGTTTCAACCGTATCTGTACCCGAACCAAACTATGTATTGTGAAACAGTTTGGTTCTCGGATCTACTAATGCTTAAGTACACTTCATTTTTCAATTGTTAGAGTTGTAGTCAAATGATTCGTCCACATAAGCGTATAAACCCAAAACTTTTAATGTAGTTAGTATAACCTTCAAAGGAAATCAAAGAAATTTATGGTGGATAATATGATTCTCATGGAATTATAGTGATATTAAGCCCTAATAGAATCTCGTGATAATTTGCCCATTTACGATGAGAAATTGATAATAAGGGTAATTCACTTCTACGTTAAGTTGTAAAATGGTTAAACACAATGTATTATTGAGTTATTTACCGATGTAACAGTTATAGTGGTTGGTGATGTAGATTCGACTATATCAACCTCTAGGCTATAACATGGTAAATAGAGCTTAAAATAAATACTTTTCAAGCATTGCCTTTCAGAACTTTTATTGAAATTAATGTTGTTGAGTTGACAAACTTTCTAAAAGAAATAATCAAGTTCACATAATGCCACATAAATCAATTATTAAATTCCACAGTGACCAATGATTAAAAGTTAAAACTACTCTATTTATACCACCTTTTTAGTTTAATTTATCACTAAATAAATAATCTCTTGTCAATAGTTAGGAAACCGCATATTAATATCTCTAGTAGTTAGGGTCTTAGGGATAATTAAAAGGTGAATGGCCTAGCGGTAAACGTGTTTGCTATTAACCTTAAGCTTAAGGGTTCAAGTCTCGTAGTGGACATAGGTGGATTTAGAAGTAGATTAGGTTGCTGTTCAAAAAAGGTAGTAGTTAGGGAAAAACGTTCAGAGTTGTAGAAGTGAGATTGGGTAAGAATATTTTATTTTTGGTAAGCACTGTGAGGATAAATCTAAACCTTTAATAAAATAAAATAAAAAGAATGGTTAGAATTTAATGTGACAAAATTAACAATTATTATAAGTATATGAGGTTTTTATGTAAAGTTCAACAAATTAATGAAAAATAAAAGAAACTTTTGAAGGTTAAGAATTAGGCTAGTGGGTAGCCCTTTTCCGCCACATCGTCGCCACATCGTCGCCACCTCACACCCCCACACCACATCATTTGGTGGAAATACACACCACACCACACCACACCATTTTATTTTCCATCTCATCATTTCTTTTCCATTTATTTTTTAAACATAATATTAAACTTGCATTAAAATTAAAATAACAATACATTAAATTAAAAATACAAATACTTCAAATTAAAAGTAGAAATACTTAAAATTAAAAATACTTAAAATAAAAATACTTAAAATAAAAAAACTACAATCCTAAATCGCTCATGGATTTTCGAGCCCTTTCCTTCGCGGCTAGGAAATGTTGAAGATCTTCTTGCGGCATGCCTGGCGGCGGTTGCATACTCAAAATATTCAAATTATTGATCATTCTTTGTTCGGTTGCAAGCGCCCTATCTCTTTCTTCTTTCTCCCTCTCTTGCTGACATCGTTCTTGTTCCAGTTGAACTTGTTGACGACGCATTTCTACGCGCTCTTTCGTTGCCTCAAAGTGCTCGTCTAATCGTTTTTGAATGTCTTGCACATGCTTGCTCTTCGCTTCCTTTTCCGCCGCATGCCTACCCGCTCGTTTAGCCTTGTCTCTTCCAATTGGTCGTTCAAGAGGAGTTGGGGTTTCATCAATGTCGTCGAATAGGTCATCGGGAAATTCATCGTCCCCTGCATTAAGGTCGACACGAGAACGACCATAAGAAACGTCAACCGATTGTGAACTTTTTGAGCGCTTCGATTGTTGTTGATCTTTAGTAATTGTGCTCATCCATTTTGGATCCTCTTTTAAAATCAACCAATGTCGATCTAGCTCAAAAGCATGACCATTTTTTTCAATTTTGTATTGTTTCTTGGCGGCCTCCAAAACATCAAATGCGGCCATTCCGCTACTTCTTTCTGACGCGAGTTTGTTGTATATACCATTGAATTTTGTAACCTTGTTGTTTATGTCACGCCATTTGCTACTAAAACTATTGTCTTTTCGGTATGGCGCGACTCCCATGAAGGTATGAAATTTAGAAAGAATGGCTTCCCAATAGTTTCTAATTCTCATGCCATTCCCGTCCTTCTCGTTTTTAGAAGTCGCACGCCAAGCTCGGCACAACGCAAGTTCCTCCTTTTCCGTCCATGGAAGTTGTGTGTCTTCTTCCACATCTTCTCCCCCAACGTCTTCAACAACCTCTTTTTCTTTCCTTTTCCCTTTCCCTTTCCCTTTCGCCTTTCTCTTGCTCCCCCCCGCTTGTTGTTCTTGTGTTTGGGCTTGTTGATGAATTTGTTGTTGTTGAAAATATTGGCCGGTGGGTGCAAATTCGGATACATTTTGTGAATATTGAGGTTGTTGAAATTGAGGGAGTTGAAATTGAGGTGCGGTTTGTGGATAATATTGTGGATGTGGGACAACACCGGGATTTAGGATGTTGGCGTATTGGTCGAAGCAACCAAATCCTAGGTTCGGTGGTATATTTTGTTGTGAAGGTTGATTGGGTGTTTGTGGAGGATTGTTGTGTGGATCCATTGTAAGTAGAGAGGTATGAAGATAGGAGTTTGTAGAGAGTAAAATGGGTTAATTGTGTGTATAAAATGAGTGAAAGTGTGTAATATATATAGGTAAATAATTTAATAAAAAAAACTTTTTTTTTTAATTACAACGGCTATATAGCCGTTGTCAAACGGCTATTTCCGATCAAATTTAAGCCTTCCACGCCCGTGGGTCTGCGTCGTCCGTGCCCCTCTCTCGCCACACCGCACCCCAACGGCGTTGGGGGGGGGGGGGGGCGGTGTTGTTCTTCATGGCCACGGCGTGGCTTGTCCACGTCAAACCCAACGCCGGTGTGGCGTGGGACCATACCGCAAAGCCTTAGTAAAATGGTAATTTGTCAATATTCGCTTGTAACACCTTGATTGGATGAAGTTTTTTTTTTTCCTGAACATCATTTTTAAGCCATAAGTTTTTTTCTGTATGTAACAAATAAATCTAAAAATATCAAAAAATTTAAAATTAAATTCTTTACAAAATGAGCATAGTCATGAAAATTTGAAAAAGTAATATTTATTTTAATTTTGTTACATTTGAATCATTTTGTTAATTTAGGATTATTGTAATTTTGCATAAACAATTAGTCAAATAATAAATATCATACATAGTTTTGAATCATCTTTAAATTTTGAATCATTTTTAACTTTTACTCCCTCCTCCCACAAAAAACTTCCCATTTGAGTTTGGCACAAGTTTTAAGGTGATAGTTAGTGGTAGGGTCGTTGGTAATAATTTTGATTAAAATATAAGATTGGTTTGGAGAGAGAAAGATAGTTAGTGGATAGTAAGTGGTGGTGGTCCTTAATAATAATAGTATTTTATTGTGTGAAGCCATCAAATGTATGAAATAGGAAGTTTTTTGTGGGAAAAAAATTTAGAGTGAAATGAGAAGTTTTTTGTGGGACGGAGGGAGTATATCATTATATTAGGATCATTGTTAGTTTTTTGATTAATCAATTAGTTCTGGATTATTGTTAATTTTTGAATCATAGTGTTAATTATTAAGATCATTGATTATAATAGTTTTGGATCATATTAAGTTAAATTGAATACATTTTTAAAAACTAGATAATATGTTTTGCTCAGCATTTTTAGATCATAATATTTTTTTTCAATAATCATAATAATTTTGAATCATAATAAATTTAGATTATTATATTTTTAGATAATAATATTTTTATTTCATTATATGCTAGAGTGCTGATTTTTTTTTAATTTTCATAAATATATTTCTCTTGTAAAGAATTTAATTTCATAAATATATGGCTGAAAAACGAAATGAGGTGGAAAACCCACAACCAACCAAAGTGTGACAAGTGGCGCAAGGAGAGAAAAAAAAGTTCCTAAAAAAGACCTTTGTGCCTTCACAAAATGAGTGGACGAAAATTATTATCGTAGCTCTCACTGGTTTTTTAGTACTAACCGGATCCTAACCCCAATATTATATCTACCTTGTAATGGAATTTAATTCTGTGTGCCATTCTTTCATAAGAAAATTGCAAAAATAGTCCATCTAATTTAGTCAAATTACATGTTTGGTTATCATGATTCCATAAGTAGTGCATACTAGTAACTTTTATACTTCACAATAATTTCAATATCATTAAATAATACGTTATAATCAAGTTCTTTGAACTTCAAATATTAGTCATAATAACTTAAAGTTTTCTCATGCAATAAGAATATAGACATTTTTTCATGAATCTTATGAACTGACTGAAGATGAAATAACGTTTAAATCATAAATTATTGGAATATGTTAAAGATGTGTCCAAATACTATTGAGCGTTCTTTGTAGTTTTCCCCAAAGCAAATGAAACCAAGCAATCTTGACCATGGTCCCATGCACCCTTCAACAAATCTCTTTGTTGATTACATTGAAATCCTTTAGAGATTTGTGACCAAAACCACTTCACATACATATAGATAGATTCATGCATGGAAACATTAAACTTTAATGAAAAAGAACAACCCACCAGCTATTTGATTAGTGACCACCATTATATATATAGCAATTTATATGTTAGCTTTAGATGGGCTAATATATATATTCAGGGGAGGACCTAGTATGGTGCCCGGGGTTGCCCGTGCAACCCCTAAAACTTTTCCGAATAGTGTAAAAATAGCGTTAAAATTTTTAAATTTTGTTTTTATTAGTATATGTGCAACTCCTGAGAAAAAAATGTGCAACCGGTGACACCCCTCAACTTTTTCTCTGGGTCCGCCACTGTATATATTATACAAGAAGTGATGAACTAGTGGTCAAAGTTTATAAATAACTTATTGAAAGTTATGAACTCGATCTATTACTAAATAAACATTTACTAAATAATCAAAAGATATTTAAAAATAACCACAATAATAATTATACCATTTTACATTATACTGTAATAGGAATACTTTTGGAAAAGTAATCAAGAAACAAGTTATGGGACAATGTTATGGATATATCTCCTGAAATTGGACCCACAAAGGGAACATAACCAAAGAAGCTGGAATTTCCACGTGGTCCTCTAAAATCTATCTTTTTCAAGTCTTTAATTCAATTCTTTCAGGATAATGAGAGCGTAACCATCCATGTACAGTTCTTTTACCAACATGTCACTCAAGTTCTCTTTGTTTCAAAAACACCATAAACTTACATTTACAAAATTCAACTATCATAATTTTTCCTTCCAAGTGGCATTTAAATAATTAATAATAACTACTTTAAAAACATTAATTTCAAAATGTCTAAGCATTACGCCTCTTTTCAGATCCACAAATACCCTCCTCACTCACACCGCCGAAATAACTCGGCGCCATTGGCTTCGCAACCTGAAGACAGTGTCGTGTCTTGATGCTGGCAGCGCCAAAATCTCTGCTACAGAGGATTGGCCTGACAGGTGCGCCACCGCACTGTATAACCAACGTCGCGTTCAGTAATACACTAATAAGTCCATTCACATTGTTGAAAAGCCATATATGTAGATGAATTACTATTCTTGTCATTTTTACTAAATTTCAAATCTAATTAATAATCAGAAAAATTAAATCACATAGAAAAGGAACAAAGAGACAAAGTCAATTATGCACATATATATATAGAGAGAGAGCGACCACACACAAGTTGCAAATAAAACCCTCTTGGCAAATTTAATACACTCCTTGTATTATAAAATATATCCATTTATGGAGGGCTTCACATCAAGTTTTCATAGCTTTAAGCCTACGTGTTCCTTCACAAATATTGATCAAAACATGGAATTACTTAACCAATTTTCAATCCAATATGACAATCCGAACACGAGTTCTCAAAGCTTCACAGGGTTTCCAAATGACAATTTCTTCTCTAATCAGCAAATATTACCATCACTTGATCATCAATTTGTGCAAAGCTTTCAACCGGTTTTTCAAGATGAAATGAAGAATGCCATGGTGATTCCTGAACCGGTTCATATGAGTCCAGTTGTAAATGGCAAGAGAAAAACAATGAATTTATCAGCAAGCAGTACTTCCACGAATTCATCATCTCATTCGGTTAGTGAGACTGATGAGAAGAAATTATATCAGGTAACCGCGACATTTTTTCTAATGCAAAATAATTAACATATAGTTTTTAAAAACGAGTGATTTGATTAAATATTATACGGAATAGTAAATGTTACTCCCTCAGTCCCATTTTTATTGTCCACTACAAAAAAGCACACAGTTTAAGAAAAGTACATTAATTATACTATGTCACCAATCAAATTTTCTCTTTCCCACTTAAATGTTTTTTGATTGGTTAATATTTAGGAAAGGACAATCTTTGTAGAACAAACTAAAATAGTATTATGGACAATAAAGATGGGACGGAGGGAGTATGATTTATTGGTAACGAAAATACTAAATGGCCCCTTTCTAGCTGGACTTGCTTGTATTTATAATTTTTTATTTAATATAGGTTTCAGGAAAGGGCAAGAAAGTAAAAGTGAGTGACAATGGAGAAGCACCAAAGGAAGTGGTACACGTTAGGGCCAGAAGGGGTCAAGCAACTGATAGTCACAGTATAGCAGAAAGAGTAAGCTGAAAATTAATCTTGATTTAAATCTATAAGAAAAAACACTAAATATTTTAAATAACGTGTTATTTTGGACAAATTATAGAACAAAAATATCAAAGACTCATTTTTATTGTGGGAATAGGTTAGAAGAGGGAAAATCAACGAGCGTTTGAGATGCTTGCAAGACATCGTGCCCGGGTGCTACAAGGTAAAATTTAATCTTAAACCCAACAAATTTTTTATCGTACAATTAAATGTATGGCTTTTAAATTAACTGATTAATTAACTTGGGTATATATTCACAGTCAATGGGAATGGCAGTAATGTTGGATGAGATAATCAACTATGTTCAGTCCTTGCAGAATCAGGTGGAGGTGAGTTTAATGAACTAATATTATAAGTTTATTATAAGCTTTATTACATTTTTAATTATTGAATTATACTCTATCAAAAAACATAAATAAAAAAGTAATTCGGTTTTATGTATTCGCATTTCAGTTTCTTTCGATGAAACTCACTGAAGCAAGCACATTTCACAACTTCGATTCGGACTCTACCGATGCATTTCAGGTAAATCATAACTAGCATAATCAGGTTCTGATTGGGGTGTTTGTGTTGATCCTTTGGACATCCTTAATTGTGTGGTATCTGAATTAAAAATTGTGGTATATATATAAATGACTTTCTATATAATAATTGCATGGCGCATAAGATTTGGTGATTAAAGACAAAATTTGATTGATGGCAGATGGGAAATGTAATTGAGGGGCTGAAGATGCAAAGATTGGAAGATAATGGTCCAGTTGACCAGAGTTTTGGCTCCTATCATTCATTGTCATACCATACAACATAAAAGAAGATCCCTCTTGTTTTATGCATATACATACAATTTGTATTATTGTTTCTATACATACAAAATGTATAATCTTTACACAATTATTGAAATTAGATTAAAGTTTGCATGGTATATATGACTTTTTTGTTTCATTTATTATTTGTAATATTATAAGAACCACATCAGTGAATTGAAATTAATCAAGACACAAAGGTTTTAATTAGTTAAGAAATTGTGGTTTAAATAAAACAAATGTCATGCATCAACAGACAATTTAATTCGTGAGCAAGTAATTTAATTGGACGGCTTTTTGATCTACTTGGTTATTTCCTTTAATAGCAGAACACACCCTAAAAGACTTGTTAATCTACTTGTATGATTTTTTGTTAAAAGACTTGTTAATCTACTTGTATGATTTTTCGTTAAAAGACTTGTTAATCTACTTGAGTGATTCTTTTAAAAAAACTTCAGTTAATTTTAAAAGCGAGGTTGGGGTCCAAATTACTTTCTTGATTTATTAAAAAAAGGATAACAAACGCAGTGACAATTCTAATTTTCTAAAAGATTAAGTATGATCATTATATATTTCTAATATATTAAGATCATTGTACTATCATACGAGTATTAATTATTGGATACTAATCTTTTTTAAGACGTACATTTAGTTCATATGTGTAACCTACACCGTATTAACAATAATTTACCACCATTATTTAAGAATTTCTTCGCAAAGTATAATGACCAAATTGATTTTTTTTTCTTCAAAAAGTACAGTGATCTCAGGGTGCATTAACCATATTTCATATATCTTCTTAATATTTTTCACGTAGATATATAATGGTCAGTCATCATTTTGGCACCAGCTAAAATACATATTTGGTTGTTAGTCATTAATGAATTTTATTTTTTGTATGAATTAAATGTATTTCTAAATATAAATGGTAATTTTGAGTTCATTAAATATGCTTATCTCATGCCCTTAAGACATAAGTTAGTCAAACCCATAATAAATATACAGAACCCAAGTTTAACTTCTTCGAAAAGTACAATTACTACTGAAGTTGTCTATTAAAATTGGCTTTATGGTTGAATTGTATATTTTTATTTTTGTTTGAAAAATTGTGTTGAAAATGAATTTTCACTAACTTTGGACTCATGTAATTATATTTAGGGTAAATTACAGTTTTTGTCCCTGACCTATGGCCGATTCGGGGTTTTTGTCCCTAATGTTTTTTTGTCCGTTTTTTTGTCCTTTAAGTTTTTAAAATTCTGGAAATTTGTCCTTCCGTCTATTTTTAGCCGTTAAGTGACGAAAAATGTAAGGCATGTGAGGGCATTTTGGTCCTTTTCACAATAAGCATAACAAATCTGAATCATGGATCTGAATATCGTCCAAATAAGCATCACAAAGTGTACTATATACGTCCAAATGATTCATCTCACCAAACCATATGATCTGAATCAATGATGCAACTCAACCAAATGATTCACCCTAGTTCTGAACGCATCTGATTTTACAGATCTGATTTCACGGATCTGAAACAACTGAAGAAAACCCTACCTGAAACTCCACCGATTCTTGCTTTACAGATCTGATTTTACAGATCTTCTTCTGAACGGAGGAAGAAGAAAACCTTAGTTCTTGGTGATGCATACCTCTGGCGGCGGCAGAAACCCTACGTTTCAATCTAACACCAGCGGCGGCAGATCTGATTTTCGCCTTTGATGCATACGTTCTTAGTGATGCATACCTCCGGCGGCGGCAGATCTGATTTTCGCCTTTGAAGTGAGGTTGCCGGAGCTCGGTTGTGACCGGAGATGATTGGAAATCGTGAAGAAGATGAAGGATTGGTTTATCTGATTCAATTTCAAATACGCTTTCAGATGGTGATTTGGCACATGTGAATGCTCCGCCGGAAATGGGTGCGTGGCCGGAAAAATGCGATTCCGACATGAAGGAGGGCAGTGGGTTTGTTGCATGTGACCGGAGAAGATTCGGGCAGTGGGTTTGTTGAACAAAAACTTGAAGAAGATGAAATGCAAAGAAAACTTGTACAGTACAACATGAGAGAGGGGTAATTTGGGGAAATCACCAAAACTATCGTCAGTTAACGGAAGATTTTGGACGGAAGGACAAATTTCCAGAATTTTAAAAACTTAAGGGACAAAAAAACCGACAAAAAAACATAAGGGACAAAAACCCCGAATCGGTCATAGATCAGGGACAAAAACTGTAATTTACCCTTATATTTATATTTATTATATATAATTAATGGTTGATAGTTTTGCGTTCACCTTGTGAAATATATGCAACGAGCTAAAGCGTATACAAAATGAAGTTGTTGTGAATGAGATATCGAATTTCAAAGTGGAGTATTTATAACAAAAAATAAACAAATTAAATAACTGAGAAATTATCCTACATTGATAGATAAACAAACTCATGAACGCTTGACTCCCGAGCTCTTACATGTCTATTTTTGTCACCTGGTTCCTAATCAGCTGGTGGGTTTGCTGAAAATTCATACTGATTATTTGGGAAATTCAGTATTCTGAAAATTAAGATTTTAAAGTATCAAATGCATTATCTCTATCTATAATAAAAGAAAGCATTTCACGTCAACTAATCCATGTCATCTTTGTCACGTCATCTTTGTCACATCATTAATCATCTACCAATGAAATCATGCCACATAGGAATTGAATGCCACCAATTATTTTATTAACAATATATACCTTTTGAATTAAATACGATTTGAAATTTAATCTGGATTCTAAATTTAAACTATGAAACAATTTTAAACATATCAAAGATTTTCGTTACTAATCAAAATTATAGACGTAGTTTTAATTTTCTACAATCATTAATTAAAAATCTTTAATATTACTTTTTAATAACTTATTATTGACTTATTCTATGTTTTTATAAGTTTATATGATATGATGGATACAAGAATTGTAAGTATAAACGGCTTAAAAGGCCGAGGGAGACTAATCAAAGAGAAGAGACTTGGTATTATATAATTTTTATCTTTAATAAAGAAACATTCTGTGTCACCTAATCAATGTCAGACCAATCAAACAGAGGAGACTTGGTATCATATAAACTTTATCTTTAATAAAAAAAACATTCTATGTCACCTAATCCATGTTACTATGTCACATCACATTTACCACCTCATAAATCTTTAATCAAAGAAAATATTTCATGTCACTTAATCTACGTCACTATTGCCACATAATAAATATTTCTACAAAACAAAATTACACGTTTGTAAATTCAAATTAATCGTTATCACAAAGTAAAAAAATTCATATACAAAAATACACGCAAATTCAAATTAATCTTTATCACAAAGTTAAAAAAAATCAAATTCAAAATTATTGTGATACCACTTTAAAAATATTTATACATTAATGGTTTTATATACTTTAAAAATTAATGTGTTAGTTTACAATTTGTTTTGTATATACATATACTAGCTACAAAACCCACCCGATGGGCGGGTATGCTGTAAATTTTAGTATGTAGAAAAATGTCCAAAAACTTTATATATTTCTAAATGACATAATAATCGATAGATGTGATGATGATTTTGTACAAAAAAACGGTAAATGAAGAAATGTTACACGGGCATTTTATTAAATGAAGAATCCAGCTTTTTATGCCGTAATCCGTAATATCTGAAGTTTGGTTCCGTTGCACAATCCAGCTTTTTTATGCTGTAATCATAGAATGCCGGTTTTATGGAAATTATATTGAGTCGTGTATCACTTCTGAATAGTTATTTATTTGTTTCCTTGTATGTAGGAAGCCGTATTTAAATATTTATTTGTTTTCTTGTATGTAGGATCTTTTAAATAGTTATTTATTTGTTTCCTTGTATGTAGGAAGCCGTATATGGAGCATATGAATGTAGACCGTAAGCCGTACCAGATTCGTTTGCCGTATATGGAGCGTATGAATGTAGACCGTAAGCTGTACCAGATTCGTTTGTATTAGTGCAAATGACGTGGACCAATCAGGGAATTCCAAGTGGCATTATGGACGAATAGGAATGCTTGGAATTGTCATGGTGTCAAATCCTCTTCAAATTTAGGCCTCATATATAGGGTAGGACTAGATTATAACACATGTAGGGATGCAAATTTAACACGCGGGTACCTGATTCTTACGGGGCGGGTATTACCCGTCTAAATGGGTAACGGGTCGGGGATCGGTTTAAATTTCATACCCGCGAGCGGGTACGGGTCGGGTACGAGTTTTATAATATCCGCACCGTTTATACCCGACCCGAATATATATACTTCCTCCGATTTAAAATAAGTGATACATTGTTGCTTTCACGGGTTTTGAGGCAAAATATGATAATCATAATTAAATTAGATTAATTGGATAGTTAGTGGGGAATGAGTCCCACAAATCTATCTATTATAATAAAAGAACCTTTTAGAAAGCGATGTGGCATTTTCTAAACCCTCCACTGCCACATGGCAACCATAGAGCCACCGAATTTATAATTTAAAATTTTGAAATTACACAAATTTAAATTAAATATTAGGAGTTGCGTTCAAGGAGGTCCATGATTTTTACAAAGTTCCGAGGAACAAATCTCAATCATTGATCAATATGATCTAATGGTCAAGATTAATCACATACTTTATACATGGAGGGGTATTTGGTCATTTGGCACTAAAAAAAATTTATTTTATTTTATTTTTTTATTTTTAATTGAGGGGTATTTTGGTCATTTCGAAAAATTAATTTTTTTATTTTTTATTTTAAATTTTTTTTAAAAAAATTGTTTTTTTAAAAAAATATTTATTATTATTATTTTTTTAAAAATTATTAATTTTTATTAATAACACATAATGTTATTGCATAGTGAATCACATGTGATTGCAAAGTGAATCACATGTGATTGCATTCTGAATCACATGTGATTTAACTAAAACCTGATTTTAAACTAAAATCACATGTGATTTTACACTAAAATCACATGTGATTAAGTTATACACGTAATTATCAAATAAATATTATTTTTTAATTAAAAAAATTAATAAAAAAATAAAAAAATTTTAAAATAAAATATAAAAAATAAAATAAAAAATCAAAATTTTTTTTAAGTGCCAAATGACCAAAATACCCTTCATAATAAAAAATAAAAAAAATAAAAAAAAAATAAACCTTTTAAATTAATAAATAAAAAATAAAAAATAAAATAAATATTTTTATTTTTTAAAAATGACCAAAATACCCCTCAATATATAAAATATGTGATTAATCTTGACCATTAGATCCTATTGATCAATGGTGGAGATTTGTTCCTTGGGACTTCCTAAAGATGATGGACCTCCTTGAACGTTTTTCTAAATATTAGACAATAATCTTTGCCATAAATAATTTGAAATAAATTACATGTTAATTCATTACTGATTATCACATTCGTAATGATGATTTAAATAATCAAATTATCACATTATCTACACAAAATTTGAATTATAATTACGTATTGAATTAAAAAATCACTAATGATTATTACATTCGTAATATTGATTTAAGTAATTTAATTATCACATTATCTACACAATATAGTATCTTATCTTGCGATCAAAATTATAAGTTGTAAGGTTAAAGTGATTTAAGTCATTAAAATCTACTATTATAATAATACAAACCCTTTAGATATTATCAAACCAGGTATATATACTTAAAAAGACCATTTATAATAAGTATTTGGTTTTCAATTAAATCACTCTAATTCAGTTTTGTGAAACATTGAAACACTTTGTGATATTTATTTTATGATTGTGTTATTGCATGTCATTTTTATATTTAATGTTTGAATGTTTTAGATGTATGCATTAACATGTTCTGTAGGAGAAGCAATATTGTGGTAAACTACTTTAGTAAACTATTAGGATAAATTTCACTAATTTAAGATTCAACATACAAAAATTAATCAGTCAAACTATTTTCGTCAACATACACAAACTCTATCAGTAATATAATCTTATAAAATATCAATTTTGCTTCGATTCATGTCTGTTGACTATTGTTGAACATTTACTTAGTAAAAAAATTTTATTTGATTTTATTGTCATTCTACGTTTATCATTATATTACTTCCTCCGCTTCAAAATAAGTGATACAAATTAGAGTTCACGATTTTTAAGGCAAAATATGTTAATGTAGGTTAATTGATTAAATTTGATAGTTAGATTAAATTTGAGGCAAAATATGTTAATGTAGGTTAATTGATACAAATTAGATTAAATTTGATAGTTAGTGGATGATGGGTCCCACATATATTGATTAAAGTGAGTTTAAAAGTAAAAGTAGGGGTAAATGTGTCTTTTCACTTTATTAAAAGAGATAATTAATGGGTGTGGTCTCACCACCTTTTACCAAATATGGTAAGTTTTCAAAGTGTATCTCTTATTTTGAAACACCCTAAAACGGAAAGTGTATCTCTTATTTTGAAACGGAGGAAGTATTACATAATCTTAAATCTTCTCATGTTTATATAATTTGTAAGCTCCAATTCTCAAATTTATATTTTAGAAGCATTATATATTTTCAAATCATATATATAATAATCATGCAATTAACAATAATATTTGATATCTATAAAAGTTACTTTCCGCAAAAATTATATCTACCCGTGATTTTTCACGAGTCATAATCTAGTTTTGAATAAAATGAGGTTAATGATGTTTAAAAGTAAAAGTAAGGGTAAAGATGTCATTTCACTTTATAAAAGTAGATAGTTAGTGGGTGTGGGTCCCACAACTTTTTACCAAATAAGGTAAGTTTCAAAGTGTATCACTTATTTTGATACACCCAAATATGAAAAGTGTATCACTTATTTTAAATCGGAGGAAGTATATATTAATGTGTAATTTTTTTAATACAGGTTCAGCCCACTAGTCACTACTCAAACTTAGCTCAACTCTTAAACTATCATTAACCCAATTTAATAATGGTTAAAATTTTGCTCGTCCCCCGTTAGTCCATTACGTATTGAACGAAATAATCATGAACGAACTAAGAGTATTAAATATTTTAGTTATATTGTTTAATAATTTTATTGAAAGGGTACCCTCGGGTTACCCGTACCCGGCGGGGATTTTTCTACCCGAACCCGACGGGTATTTGACCGGGTATGGGGCGGGTACGGGTATAGGAATTGCGGGTCGGGTAAGGGTACGGGTTTTGCACTACCCGCTACTACCCGTACCCGTTTGCATCTATTAACACATGAATAATCACGGATTGTCGATAATTTTGTTGAATGTAATTTTTAGATAAATACCAAATTTAGCGACAATAGTTCGGGTTTAAAAAATTAGTTAAAGTAACAATTTATAATGTGTTTTAGTGATTGGATCGATCACTTTTAACTGGTGGAACATTAAGGGATTTATTTGGGCATATGTAATTTAACATAAAAGGGTTGGATTATATAATAGGCTTAATTATAGGCCCATATAATTAAAGAATTGTTCCATTAAACCATATACTAAATGAACCTCATATAAATGTTAAAAAATATATAGTCACTATTAAGTTACTAATGTTTTTTTGGAAACGACTTTTGAATTAAACTTAAAAAACTAGCAAGAAGCTAGAAAAAAAAAACAATCCAGTCAATAATTACATGGTAAAATGAGCCACTCCGACCACGAAACTCTAAACTTGCTATTTCTATTACAAATCCAACTAAACGAGACCTCCTTTATAGCATCGACCAACATCTCTTTTCTTCGATCTCCGTTGTTAAAAATTTACCGCATTTCTATACCGCCACAAGATCCAAACAACCGTAAAACAAACCGCTTCAACAATCACCTTACAATGCCGACTTCTATTGCTCGATTAAACCGAATCCAACAACTCATCTAAATCTTCCATGTCAACATCCAACACTTGAAGCCAATTACCAATCGCTCTCCACACACTTTTTGCTACATTACAATTCCAAAATATGTGGTCCACATCTTCCATCTCGGCGTCACAACCTTGACATCGTAAATCGTCGAGGTGAACCCCTCTCAAATCAAGATTTTGCTTTGAAGGAATTTGTAACACCTCAATTTTTAAAACACATTTTAAATCATATTTTTAAATAAAAATATTACAAGTCCAACATTCCCAAAATACGGTTTAACAAAACCCAATAAGAGTTTATCAGAGTATTAAAACCGGTGTTACAATGCAATATCATAACCATAGGATAAACGAGAACTACCTACGAGCTCTCGAGCTAATCAACACAAGGCCACTTCTAACGCGACCCTCTAATCCATCGATCCTGAATCCTGAGTACATAGCCAAAAATAAAGTTGTACGTGAGACAAAATAGTCTCGTGAGATACATGGGTTTTAGACCCGATAAACAATTAGTCAAATAATATCATTTAATCTTAAAATAATATTACTAAGTTTGTTTTGGGTCACTTTATCACTTTCATCATTGGCCAATGTCAAGATAATCGGAATGCCTCCAATCTATCAAGACCATCATATCCACGGTAACCGGAATGCCTCCAATCTACCGGGACTCATAGGTATTGGGTAATCGGAATGCCTCCAATCTACCACTAACCTTAAGGTACCGTAGTAACCGGAATGCCTCCAATCTACTACGGCCCTAGGGACATCATCATCATCATCATCATCATTACTTATCTTTTTTTTTTCCGTTATGAGCTCATAGCTCCATCATTTCTCAATCAATCAATCATTTCGTTATCAAACAAGCAATTCATCATAAATCACATAAATGACTAAATTACTTAAAGACTCGACAAAATCATTAGATCATAAAAACATTTACTAGCTATGTACCCAGTTTAAAAGTCACATGTACTCACCTTAGCCAAGCTAACTCCAAATCGTGTCTATCAACACGAATCCTTGCTATCCAATTTGTGAAATGTCACCAATCTTTAGGTCTTCTTGACCTATCATCCATATCATCATAAAATCTAGTTATTATCCACAACTAGTTACCAATAACTCCATAACATCATTCTTAACACCAAGTTCATCCAACTTGGTGAAACCCCAAAACCCTAGCTCAAGATTTCTATCAACAAAACCCAGATCCAAGAAGAACACAAGGTTCATAAACTTACAAAGAGTGTTCTACACTACTCTTAGTCATCTTCTCCAAAGATGACTTGGTAGGTTACCCAAACCACCAAATTTCCCCAAATAAAGTTCATAACTAGCTAGATAACATCAACAATCAAGAAATCTTACCTTTGATGTTTAGATCCTTCAAGATGGTGAAGATCTGAGCTCAAGAACACCAAAATCGCCTCTTTCTCTTTCTAGGATCGGCTGCACCACAATTGGGGGTGAAATGAGCAAAACCCTAGCTCAAACCTGATTTTTAATACTGCTCGACCAGACTTCGCGGCGCGAACTAAGTTCGCGTCGCTAACTCTGCATATCGTACGCATACTTAGCGATCGCTAACCCAACGCGAACTACTTCGCGACCCAAAGCCAAACTACCTGGCCCGACTTCCCGGTCGTTACCACTAGTTCGCGTCGCGAACTTTCCAAAGCAGCAGGGCTGCACTTTTTCAACTTTATCTCGACCCGGTTTCGCCCATAACTTCCTCGTACGATGTCCAAATGACACGAAACCAATTCCTACGTGTTTTAAACGGATTATCCTTATTTATCATATTTTTCCCATAATTTATTTTATTCAAATTTCGGGTCGTTACAACTATCCACCCCTTAAAAGGATTCCGTCCTCGGAATCAACTCAAGGATTTCCAATCCTCATTCCACTCCCAAATTATGATTCAATAATACTTACGCATTTAATCGCCCACTCGACCCGTTATACCCAAACGGGCCAAAGATCCAATCCAAACTTGAGTTCCTAATACCCGAACGGGTCAAAATTTCACAATTTGACCTTAACCTTTCTCATCATTTAACCAAACTCCTTACTCCCATTGGAATGATATGACCCAATCATTACTAATAACCATTTGACCAAAATGATAGTCAACCCCTCGCTTTGACCAAATTGTCAACATTGTCCCATCTTTGACTTAAGCACAAAGTCAACAATATCTTGGAAACTTTCCTTATCCATTAGTGGTTCCATTAATCATCAATTCCTTAACCATCAATCTTACACTCGTGGTCCAACAACAATCATCCTCGATTTCTAGGTTCCATTCGAAATACCCAATGGTCAAAGTCGCACCCTTTGACTACAATTATTTCCGTTAATCAATCCACCACTATCAAACACACATATATGTGATACATTATGCCCTTATCCTTGACTAATCATTTTAAACGAAAGTAAAAATCCTTTTTTTGACCAAAGTCAACAATCTACTAGTTGACTAACCTTGACTTTATGAATAAGGTCAACTTACCTTGCTAAATTCCACATATTCTTTATTACTAAGGCATCGCTTCCCAAGCTTTTCATTCCCGATTTCCTATTTAGATTTCCTTTCTCAGTTGTTCCCTTTTTCCTCGATTTCGATTTCCACAATCGATTAACAACTTCCATTTAAATTAATACCAAATCTCTATTACTTTTTAACTTTCATCCAATTACTTATACCTTTTATAATTTCCTTCAAACATCCTTATACCATACTTGAATTTCCCGATTACCGGCTCTAGAGCCTCAATCATATCCAATTGTGGCCTAACCACCCGATATACATCTTTCACCACTCATTGGCTACTAACCACTTTGCTTCCTAAAGCATTCCTTTTTCATGAACCATTAACTTGTAGGTATCCCCTCCTCATACTTCTACTTAAACACGACCCGCGTTTTCAACACAAATTCTCATTTTCCATAAAATTATAATGATAATTAACCATAAAGTTCTACATACAACAGATATAACCTCACATTCCTGATACATCAAATCATACTTTAACTATGCCACCGAGATGATCGGAAAGCCTTCAATCCATCAGGGCCCAAACTGTCACAATGATCGGAAAGCCTCCAATCCAAAGTGACTCATACAAAACTATTCCATCTTGCATACAATTCATGTATGCATTATTACACTTAGCATCATGCTATCATTTTCTTTCACAATTTACTTTCAATTTTCCTACTTATACATTATACCACACGGTATACACATAATCATTTCTAGTGCTTCCCACCAATCTACTCATCTATCAACCGTCCTTATTCGATCCATTCTATCATTACTAAAACTTCTAACTTTTCTTTCACCCGGTCATCATGAGTCAACCAATCACAAATTGATAAATCTTGACTTTTGCATAAAGTCAACCATACTTCTCCCAACTAACAAATTCTCTACTCACGAGGTACTACCCGCAATTTATCACTTCCGGTTTTACTCATCATTATTTCCTTAATAATTGTTCCCGTTTCCTTTTTACTTAAGGTCCTCCCCAAATAATCCGAGAGTCGCACCTTTACTTAAAGGTCACACTAACATTTACCGTTTCTTGACCTTCATTTGGTCACTCATACTATCACTTAGTATTCCTTCAACCATCTTTGTACCCCACCGATCAACTTCATAACTTTTTATTCTCAAACATCGGTATTAGATCCTCTACCGCAAAACATTCTACAATTTTTCACGAAATTTTACCATATCTTGGTTACCAAGTAATAAGTTGGTCTCTAGGATTTCTCTTTCCTCATATTCTATAAACCGTAGGCATCTCCTACCCATACATGACCTAATGCAACCCGCACCAGCAAACCAACTTCTTATATAACACGTAGAACTATAACAATACAATTCAACCACATGGTCCTACATTCATCTCATTAATACATAAACATTATCATACGGACATAACAATCCGTAATTCAACTATCACATCAAGATGACTGGAAAGCCTCCAATCCATCAAGATCCAAGCTGTCACAGTGATTGGAACATCTCCAATCTCGGAATGGAACCGTTGGGATTCGCCCAGCCAATTCCACCCCCAAACATCATATTAGCCGGGGATCCCCCGAGCTAATCACATCATTTCTTCCTTATTCTACCATGCATACTTCACTAGTATACACCTTTTCACATCACTTACTTTACCCCTATCTTACCCCTTTAATCGTCCATTTATTCACCATGCAATTCAGCACATTTTTCATACCATCGCGTTATCATTTTCTTCCATATTCACACATTTCTCGTCGGACATACTACTTAATACGTTTCATATAACATTACCTTTTTCATTATCACATGCCTTTAAGGCCATCATATAATGCACAAGCATTGTACCTCGCGGGTAACCAATAAAATTTCCAATTCCCATTTACCATCTCACTCACACACTAATCACCCTTAAACGGTTCATTTCCCTATTAATCAACTTTCCAAATCCTTTGTCACCACCGGGGTAACTATCAATCTATTCCCTCAACCAAAGTTCACCGGCCAACCCGGTCACCTTTGAGTCAACCAATCGACCCCGGTCTACATTTGTAACTCATGACTTGGCACACATTGGCCCAACTTTCCACACTCTCGTCTTTATACATCGCGATACTTAAAATACTTATTTTCCATTCGTAGTCTCACACTACCCCATGTCCCATACCGTCATGCCATTACTATGACATGTAACCAATAATTATTTCCTTACCGTTGATATCGAATTCATCATAATTGTCACAAAACTTGACACGGCTATATGCCAACTTTTTATTCAATCACCTTTGACAATCAAAATTCGTCGTTCCCGACACTTATTCATTTCCACATATTTCCCATTTACGAGTTCTAAGACATCACTATACCTTAGTCATTCTTGTCTTTACCATTCACGTGTAACAACCATTATGTTACTTATCCGGCTTCTCACCAACATCCAAGTTCCATTTCCCAAGGTTTCTATTTCTAGAATTTCAATCCACACTAACGCTCTTACCAACACTTAGTACTTCTTGTACCTCTATCCTTTGTTGAAACACATCTACCATCCTCGTGGTTCGTCCCTTGGTACTACATAATAATGTCAACCCTTATATCCTTACTTCCTGCGACACACCTGTCTATAATCTTTTCAAATACATGCTTCCACACACATCACTAACCGGGAAGACCATTCCCAAAATAAATCCCCATGTCGTACGACTCGTCTCCAATTTCTAAAAGCACCAATTCGTGCAACAACCAAACAATTAAGCCATAATCACATAACATCAATCTTCACCTAAGATCTCCGAGGCTGCATCATGAACCCCCCTCTAGATTTCCTTCCGGGAAGACTTCCCCTTTCAACTCACTCGTGAGTTCCTTTCACAACATAATGTACCGCACTCTCTTTCCAAAAGTTTTATACTACACATTCCACCGTGTCGATGCCTCACCCTTTAATTATATGGATGTCAAACTTATCATATCTTTCTTTCTTCGCTTGCTACTCTCTAGCATTTGCTCAATCCACCGAATCCACCAATCGTGACCTCCGGTTCAGAACTTTCAATTTACCCAACGGTCTTACATGCTATGGCAACCTTATGCAACATCCTTCCATTTCTTCCGACTAGGTCTGGCTACTTCTTTATGTAGCTACTTCTCACTACGGGCTTCGCCATTCGATGACTCTTCCTTCATACGGGTATTGGAATCATTCCTCCTACCCTTAATCATACGGTCATCAATAGTCTAGTTCACATTCTCATTCATAACTCTTCCCAATTTAGTGGAGCTCGTCCACTTTTCACATCCATTCTTTCGTCATACCAACGTATTCAACAAACAAGATTCAAACGGTCAGCTCAACAGTCAAAAACAACACGACCAGATCAAAACATGGCACTTATCATAGGGGTCGACCCTATCATACTAATGCCCTACGGTCTCAAAAGACTCATATTGCACACTGCATAACAACTTCCATAGGTCCCCTAGGTTCAACCCTAAACTTAACATAAAGTCTCAAGGTCAACCTATCGATCTCAAGGAATCTTACATTCCTATTGCTACAGTCTAAGACTAGGATGGACATCCAACCTAATTCACTTAAACTATAGCTCTGATACCAAGTTGTAACACCTCAATTTTTAAAACACCTTTTAAATCATATTTTTAAATAAAAATATTACAAGTCCAACATTCCCAAAATACGGTTTAACAAAACCCAATAAGAGTTTATCAGAGTATTAAAACCGGTGTTACAATGCAATATCATAACCATAGGATAAACGAGAACTACCTACGAGCTCTCGAGCTAATCAACACAAGGCCACTTCTAACGCGACCCTCTAATCCATCGATCCTGAATCCTGAGTACATAGCCAAAAACAAAGTAGTACGTGAGACAAAATAGTCTCGTGAGATACATGGGTTTTAGACCCGATAAACAATTAGTCAAATAATATCATTTAATCTTAAAATAATATTACTAAGTTTGTTTTGGGTCACTTTATCACTTTCATCATTGGCCAATGTCAAGATAATCGGAATGCCTCCAATCTATCAAGACCATCATATCCACGGTAACCGGAATGCCTCCAATCTACCGGGACTCATAGGTATTGGGTAATCGGAATGCCTCCAATCTACCACTAACCTTAAGGTACCGTAGTAACCGGAATGCCTCCAATCTACTACGGCCCTAGGGACGACATCATCATCATCATCATCATTACTTATCTTTTTTTTTCGTTATGAGCTCATAGCTCCATCATTTCTCAATCAATCAATCATTTCGTTATCAAACAAGCAATTCATCATAAATCACATAAATGACTAAATTACTTAAAGACTCGACAAAATCATTAGATCATAAAAACATTTACTAGCTATGTACCCAGTTTAAAAGTCACATGTACTCACCTTAGCCAAGCTAACTCCAAATCGTGTCTATCAACACGAATCCTTGCTATCCAATTTGTGAAATGTCACCAATCTTTAGGTCTTCTTGACCTATCATCCATATCATCATAAAATCTAGTTATTATCCACAACTAGTTACCAATAACTCCATAACATCATTCTTAACACCAAGTTCATCCAACTTGGTGAAACCCCAAAACCCTAGCTCAAGATTTCTATCAACAAAACCCAGATCCAAGAAGAACACAAGGTTCATAAGCTTACAAAGAGTGTTCTACACTCATCTTAGTCATCTTCTCCAAAGATGACTTGGTAGGTTACCCAAACCACCAAATTTCCCCAAATAAAGTTCATAACTAGCTAGATAACATCAACAATCAAGAAATCTTACCTTTGATGTTTAGATCCTTCAAGATGGTGAAGATCTGAGCTCAAGAACACCAAAATCGCCTCTTTCTCTCTCTAGGATCGGCTGCACCACAATTGGGGGTGAAATGAGCAAAACCCTAGCTCAAACCCGATTTTTAATGCTGCTCGACCAGACTTCGCGGCGCGAACTAAGTTCGCGTCGCTAACTCTGCATATCGTACGCATACTTAGCGATCGCTAACCAACGCGAACTACTTCGCGACCCAAAGCCAAACTACCTGGCCCGACTTCCTGATCGTTACCACTAGTTCGAGTCGCGAACTTTCCAAAGCAGCAGGGCTGCACTTTTTCAACTTTATCTCGACCCGGTTTCGCCCATAACTTCCTCGTACGATGTCCAAATGACACGAAACCAATTCCTACGTGTATTAAACGATTTATCCTTATTTATCATATTTTTCCCATAATTTATTTTATTCAAATTTCGGGTCGTTACAGAATCCTATTAAGCTTCACTTTCCATACCAAGATGTTCACTTTCCTAGGGACAAGAGAGTTCCACCGTGTCTCGATCAAACACATGGGCAACAACCGATCATCAAGCCACTTCCTAGTCGTCTTAACTTCAAAAATACATTATCACCGATCTCCCACCACCATTTATCCGGCACCCGTGACAAGTGATAATCTTGAACCTTAGCTTGTATCTCCATTATTTGACATGCCTCTCGACCCCCCCGAATCGGCCAAACCCAATCCCACACCACCGTACCCTCATGCATGCGGTCGGCTACTGAGCAATAACTATTTGCCTCCAATCTATACAATATCGGATATTTCATTCTAAAAGGAACTACATCCGCCCATGGATCATTCCAAAAGCTATTATTCAACATTTTAAGCATACAAGCCCATGGCCCATTTGAGACCTTGTGACCATTAACAGCGCCCAAACCACCGTCATCATTATAAATTGCTCGAACAACACGAGCCCACAACATCTCCTTATTATTCACAAATCTCCACACCCATTTCAACACAAGACCAATATTAAAAGCTTTCAAACTTCCAATATTAAGACCACCATTTCGGTATGAAGCCAACACCAAATCCCACTTCACCCAATGAATCTTCCGTTGGTCTTCGGCGCCTCCCCAAAAGAATGAAGCACGCAATCTTTCCAACATAACCCCCACATTCTTTGGCATAATAAACATGGACATATAATAAATACCCAAACCTCCCAACACCGATTTTATTAACGTAGATCTTCCACCTATCGATAACGTTTTGACCTTCCATCCCGATAATTTTTTTTTTAAATCTATCAATTAAGCCTTCCCAATTATTTTTTCTAGACATTGATGCTCCCACCAGAAGGCCTAAATATATAAACGGAATTTTACCTTTGCAAACCCCAAGTCTAGTTGCCATGCCTTCGATTTCATCCTCCTTAATTCCAACTCCATACAAATTTGACTTATGCAAATTTAACTTCAACCCGGACGCCATATAAAAATATTGAAGAATGATAATCAAATTTTGCATATTATGACCCGACCACTCCCCCAAGAAAATAGCATCATCCACATATAACAAGTGTGAAATTGAAACAGAATCATCTGTTATTTTCACACCCTTGAAGAAATGATGAGCTTTAGCTTCCTCCATCGCAACATGAAGGCCCTCCATGGCAATAATAAATAGAAAAGGCGACAAGGGATCACCTTGCCTTAGCCCTCTCTCTAAAATAAACTCTTTAGAAGCGTTCCCATTTAAAAGAACCGATGCTTTAGAAGAATTAAGAATGGCCTTAATCCATTTCCGCCACACATCCGGGAATCTCATAAACTCCATCATTCTATCCAAAAACTCCCAACTAATGGAGTCATATGCTTTCTCAAAATAAATCTTTAATACCATAGCACTTTTTTTTCTTTTTTTGTACCATGCTATGACCTCATTAACAATCATCGGGCCGTCCAAAATTTGACGTCCTTGAATGAACGCCGACTGTTCTATGCTAACAATAGAATCCACCACCAGTGCTAGTCTTATAGCTAAAATTTTAGCCACAATTTTATATTGAACACCAATAAGACTGATAGGCCTATAATCATTAACAGAAAGCGGGTTAGTGACTTTCGGAATCAAAGTAATAAACGAAGAGTTACACCCGGACGGTAAGACCCCCGTCACTAGGAACTCATTTACAAATGCAAAAACATCATTTTTGATCATTTCCCAAAATTTTTTCACAAAAGCAAACGTGAATCCGTCCGGTCCCGGAGCCTTCTCATTTCCACAGCTCCAAATAGCTCTTTTCAGCTCTTCCATAGTAATATCGCTCACCAACATCAAAGCATTTGCGTCATAGATGGACTCAAATTTATCACTTCGCCTCACAATTTGAATAGCCTGCACCTTTTTAAATTCATTAGCATAATAATTATAGAAATATCTTTTACCGCCATAGGTGACTCAATCCATTCGCCTTCATGTTTAACGCCTCTCATCAAAGAATGCCTCCTCTTGCTATTAATAACACCATGAAAATATTTAGAATTTTCATCCCCTTCAATACCCCACTTTATCTTAGCTTTTTGAGTGAGATCTTGCCATTCTTTTTTATCCATTTTATATAGAGCTTGTTTCGCATTTTGACGCAAAGTAAGCTCATCATCCGTAACTGTATGAGCTTCCATCTTCGCCTCAATCAACGCCACCTGATCCATTAACCGTTTCCTGTTTTCTGCCTGGTCGATTCTTTTTTCTCTCCACCATGATTTACATTTTTCTTTTATCATCTTCAACTTATCTTTAAATCTTATACAAAGATTTTGACTTTCCTGATCCCCCATCCGCCCCCACGAAGACACCACCATATCATTAAAAGACTCTTCCTCCATCCAAGAGTTGAAAAAACGAAAAGCACGAGGACCATAATCAACCGACTCCTGCTCCAAAACTATAGGTCTATGATCTGAAATGATATCAGGCATAACTTTAGCTGATAAATTGGAACAAATAGCATGCACCCCTTCCGTAACAAAAAAATCGGTCCAGCTTACTCATTTTCCGACCGTTAGTACTAATACGAGTAAAAGCCGAATCCCCCCATAGGAACCTCATCAATACCAGCCGAATCAATAAAACTATTAAAGTCTTCAACTTCTCAATCATTACTTACACATCCCCATCTTCCCCTTCATCACGAACGGCATTAAAGTCTCCAAACAAAATATAATTTCCTTCATTTGCATGAATATAAGAAACAATACTCTCCCATAATCTTCTTTTATCAACAATACTTTGTGGCGCATACACATTGGCCATAATACATTTCAACTTGCTATTCGTACATTCACCATGCACAAATAACACGTTCTGACACAAACAATACGAGAACTAACAAACAAGTTCGGGTCCCAGACAGATAGAATCCCACCTGATAACCCAACCGCACTACTTAACGCGAAATCGAACGACAAATTACCCCAACATTGCTTAATCATAAACAAATCTACTTTCGAAACCCTCATCTCTTGAATACCAAGAAAAGAAGTTTTAAACTTGTTACAACTCACTCCAATCCTCTTACGTTTGACACCATCTCCAATTCCACAACAGTTAATGGACATAATATTCATTTAAGAATATTATCCTCTCTCATTCTACTAATCATACGGTCAAGAGATAATTTGCACCCTTCCATTTCATGTCCCATTGCATGCCCGATCTGAATATAATTATTTAAATCTTCCACCAACGAAAACGATTTCGACTTATTCTTGCTATGTTCCGACTTATTCACTGAATTTTGAGAAAACGTAGATTTTTTCATCTTCTCACCTCCTAACCCACCGCTTTTAGCAACATCATTTAAGACCTGTTCAAACCTCGGAGGTTTAGAAATTGATTCCTCCGAACTTGACTGATTTCCCGCGCTATTATTTTCCACCACCGTTTCAGCGTCCACCACCATTTCATTTTCCACCGCCACTGGTAATTTAGCCTCCACTGCCGGCGAGAGTATCTCGGCAATAGACCCCTTCGACCCATACTCATTAAATTGATCTTCACTTTGTTTGTTACCATCCTCTTCACCAAACCGATTCTCATTATCTTCACTTTTTGAATCATCCGATCTACCAGAAAATAATGAAACATCATCATCTTCCTTATTCTCCAAATCAGCACACTTCATAACCGGTTTCCACACTGCAATTTCATATAACCAAACCGGGTAAACAATGTTATTAATCATAACATCCAGTTCCTCATCAATCTTTCCTCGTAACCCCGTCTTTATGCACACCCTACCCGTTCCACCATATCCTTGATCTTCATCAAGGAACATTATGTTACTAATGTCATTTGTTAATACATATATAATGTGGAGTTTCAAAAGAGAGAGGACGCATGTATATAATTGTTGTAGCATTAAGAGATTTATTTTGGTCAAAATACTTAATAACATTGTTTACCATGAAGTTTTACAAAAAAAATTGAAAATGTTTGCAAACAACATGTACTTTATTATAAATTTTGTCAACTATTTATACGATATAATGAGATATGCAATTATCGTCAAATATTGGGTTGTTTGTTTGATTGTCTTCTGGCATATAATGTTGTTTTGGAACAAATATCATGAAATTATTACAAGCCGTCCTTGATTTATCACGGGTTATAGGCTAGTATGTATTGTAAAGATATACGTATCATTTAATAATAATTAATATATGTATTAAATTTGTGTTTAACAGCAAGCTAGAAATAGGATATTAATTAACAGCGATTTTAAAATCGTGATATTATAATCTATAAATAATTTCAAGTTAAATTACATAGTTGTTGGAATAAACACTATGGATTTTGCCCCCGTTACTTTATTGCTATTAAGTTGGTGTGAGGCTTAAATCCAATTTTTAATTCAGGTGCATTGTACTTGGTTATATTTCTGTAGGGTCCTCTTGTCCATAGTGAGCTTCAAACTATTTTTAATATCTTAAGAGGAAAGTGGTTACTGAATTTTGATTATTTTAATTAGATGATGTATTATTTATATATTTAGACGATGGAAAAAGAATTCAACAACAAACATGCAAAGTAATTAATAATTTTAACATCAACTAGTATTATACGAAGTATATAGATAGGGACAAAACAAAATAAAAACATTAAAGCATCAATGAAGGCTTATAGTATATATTTTGTGAGGTCCGGTGTGTTATGTGATCTTTTTTTAACGGCATGTGCTTCATTTGTCTATTTAAATTCACTAACAGGTTACCCGCACAATGCGGCGGCGGGTACCCTGTGAATAAATTTGACGGCGATCAAATAGTGGGTGGTGACGACGGTAGTGATAGTGGCTGCTGGTTGTGGTCGTGCGGATGGTGGGCGGTGTCTTACCTTAACACATGAGCATATGTCATGGGTAGTATATCGCCGGAAATCGTAGGAGGGTAAATGTCGCCTGATTCGTAGCATTGTGTTTCTTTTAGGGTTGTGGTGGAGGCGTTGCAGAATCAAAGTAACTGAATAAGATGGGCGTTGCAGAATCCAAGTAATTGATATGCGTTATATTGAAAGATGCACACAATGTAATTTGGGAAGTAAATTAAATGGCATGTAATGTAGAGTTTTTTTTTTTGCAATAGTCAAGACGTTACCTTCAATCAGTGTTGACTAAGAAGGGTGGTCAAACCTTCTAGAATACATATTAAATTGTATTTGAAATAACGGAGGCGACAATCTAGACGTTTTGCAGTGTTATGTTTATTGTTTATTTGAGATTAAACAAATTGTCATTTAGATCAATCGGTTAACACACAGTCACTACTTACGAGAGGTCTTGTGTTCAAATCATGTAAGCAGCATTTTTTTTTAACGCATGGTGTTTAAGAGGTTACTAAAAGTATAAATAAGTTTAAGTTTAAGTAATTCTAAATGTAGTAGTCCTAAACACATTATAAAGGAGTAAGATAAGATAAGATAAGGTAATAAACGCGCACAATTAGTAGTTACTTACAAATCTGTCAAGCAAAAACAAATACAGTTTGTTTTGTTTGTGGTCAAACCAAACATATTCAACGCGCAAACATCTGCATTTGTACCAGTACTGAGGTTTCCAGAGGTCTTGAAAGTTTTCAATCGTCTCGTATGGTACAAAAGCCTTGAAAAAATTGAATGAAAAAAATTCAATTAAAATAAAATACCCGTGATATATACACACACCTATTGATCACCATGTCAAATAATAGTATTCATGATCATCACTACAAATTTGTTATGAAAGTTGTTATGAATCATCTCGTATTTCAAAATTTGTTATGAAAGTTGTACCTCTTGAGCCTCAAAAGTTGAATCCCCTGCATCCGGATGGTGTGGTGCAGTGAGCAATGAAGTACCAATATGTGTGGTTGAAGACATGAAATTTGCAGAAGTTGCTTACACCCCGACAGTCGAAATATGCAAAGTTAAAGAAAATTAGTATGAGAAAGTAACAATCGATTGTTAATATATATATATATGATCTTAAACGGACAACAAACCTTAACACCGGAGCATATGTCATGGGTATTTTATCGCCGGAAATCGCAGGCGGGTAAAACGTCGCCTGATTTGTAGCATCGTGTTTATTTCACGGTTGTGGTGGAGGCGTTATGTTGAAAGATGAACAAAAGTTTTTATCTTCTTAAGATATGCGTTATGGGTAGTATAGTTAATTTAGGAAGTAAATTAATTGGGGGGTAAGACGTTTCTAAAAAATTAGTACTGAAAAATTAGTATAGTCAATAAGTGTTGAATAGTCAAGACATTTCCGGAAATATAAATTTGTAACGGAAATTAAAGATGTGTCAAATGCGAGGCTTTTAAGAGAGAATGACACTTTATTTTTTTGGGATAAAACAAGGTGTTATTTAGAGCAATTGGTTAACACACAGTGAGTACTTACAAGAGGTCTTGTGTTCGACTCCTGTTAGCAACACTTTTTTATTTTTGTTTAGTTGAAGAAGTTACTAAAAGTGGAAATCTCTTTAATTTTAAGTTTAAGAAGTTGCTATGTTTAGTGGTCCTAAATGTATTATTAAGAAGTAAGATAACATATATATTATGAGTAACACCTTACATTTTTACCACCGTTTTGAATTCCTCGTATCATTTATTGTCTTTATAATTTAACTTTAACAGTATAATTTATGTACGCTAATATATTTGTTTCGAAAGACAAATATTTACGCAATTAGTTTAACGTATTACTAGCTGAAAATATATAATAAAAAAGAGACCCCACAAGTAGAGGGGTTGGACACATAAATCCTGATGGTGTTGCCAATTCAAGAAGTTGATGATTGAGTGAATTACAATACTGATATTGTTTAAATGCGAAGTGCAATTTGGAGTCGGATGCAATGGATGTGTATTGGGCCTACCATCAAATTAATTACATCTTCAAGTTGGCCCACTCCTGAATGGGCAACTTCTACTTCCTCTAACATGATAAGAGCTTCTCACTCATTCCCCACTCTCTACAAATTTAATCTTATTTGATTAGATTTATACTACTTTGATTCTATGTGAATAATAAATAATTATATATAACACAAGTGATATACTTTTCATTTTTATCAATTTCAAAATAAGTGTTGAGTTTTAAAATTTATTTTATTTGGTAAAAAATATGACTCATATAGTCATACTCCCTTAATTATTTACTTTAATAGAATGAAATAATCATTTTTACACATATTTTTTTACTTTTAAATATTAGTTATTAACATTATTCTATTTTAAAGGTGTAAGATACATCCTCGCTATCTATTCACTTTACTCCATCTTAGACGGGTGTTAACCATGACCCAACCAACACCTATAGTTGTTGTCACATCAGCTGACACTTCAATTGACACACTCATGAAAACAATATTTTTTTCTTCAGTTTTTTGAGCTTCGTCATGTATTATAAATTATAACACTCGATACCCTCTTAAAATACCCCTTTGGGCTTTCATTTAGTAGTCCGCTATCTTCGGCCAACCGACAACAAAAACCAAAGGTAGCCCACCGACGGGGCGTGCCAATGGTGGGAAGGAACCGAAGGTCGTCGGCTGGGGAACACGTGCAGTTGGCACCAATTTTTTTTATTTTTTTTTTGAACGGCAAACACACATAACATTAAAAAGCAAGCAAGGAGTTGGCGGAAAATATTACAAAACAGGGAAAGGGTGTAACACCCGTATTTTTAAAACATCATTAAAATCATTTAAAATACATTTTTCCAAATATTTGACACATTGTCCAAAATACAGTTTAACAAAAATTTTAAAACCTATATCAGAGTTTACAAAAATACGGTGTCACCAAGTATATCAAAACCATAGGCAACGGGATCTACCTATTAGCTCCCGAGCTAAACATCTCCAGGCCACTTCTAGTGCAACCTTATATCACTTCAAACCTGTACCTGAGTACATAGCCACAAACAAACGTAGTACGTGAGACAAAATAGTCTCGTGAGATACATGGGTTTTAGACCCCAATAATAATAACAATTTCATAAATATATAAACATATATATAAACTACATAAATACCATATAGTCACTCTATTGTGACTCTAGCTACCTTGCTTCCCTAGCAAACATATCTAGTACCTAAACATATAGGTACCAGAAGCACAATCATATCTAGTACATAAACATATATGTACTAGAAGCACAAACATGTCTAATACATAAACATATATGTATTAGAACCTAACATACCTAGTACCAAACATATGCGTACTAGAAGCACTCGTGTGCTTAGTGTATAAACATATATATATATATACTCGGTGTATAAACATATATACCACCGCTCAGTGACCGAGGGTCCCCCGCGTCACCACCATCTATCACTTATCATAACCTAACAGTTATGCCAGTCAAGCCTTCGGCTATCACATCAAACATCAAACAAGTTAGTTATCTAATAATAACAATATGTAATTAGTTCAACATAGTGTGAACTTATCCATATAGTCCCATGGACTCGATCTTTAACAACTCACACATACTTCCACATCTATGAACCCTAGGAGGCCCATATCTACTTATTTCATAAGCTACATTTCTTGTTTATCGATATCATAATACTTTTGTCACTTCGTTGACTATAATACATACTTATTACTAGTCACATCATTTTCATTCCCATATGTATTCGTTCTTTACTTTTAGTAGTAATCCTTACCAATAGATTATCATTATTATAAAATACTTCCCAATCGCCTTACTAATACATACTTATTAATAAAAGCTCAATATACATTCTTTTGATCAATTACTTCATTATTATGGTTCATTAATAAGGATCTCATAATTACTTTAATTTATCATATTTACCTTCAAATTCATCAATCATACTAGACATATTCTAGTATCACAATCTACCTACTTTCATACATTTTCAGTCACTATCTTTATCAAAATATTTATTAATTAAGACTGATAAAATATCATATGTACTTTCAAGACTATTTGCTATGTACCCAGTTTAAAAGTCTCATGTACTCACCTTAGCGATAGCTATATCCATATCGTGTTTATCAACACGAATCCTTGTTTCCCGCCTTTGGAACATCTTCAACTTTTAGATTCTCGCAGCCTATTAACATAATTATCACAATTCTAGTTATCATCCATAACTAGACATCGTTTAACATTAACATAATCAACCCCAACCACCAAGTTCACCAACTTGGTGGAGATCCATAAACCTTAGTTCATGAAACTACTTTCAAGATACAACTTAACCATAGATCCATGGTCTACATACTTCCTATGGGTGTTCTACACCCTCAATACCCATCTTTAACAAGATTCTAACCCAACACATTCAAAATCATCATTTCCCCCAAATCTTGTTTACAAACTAGCTAGGAGATGAAAATACCTTAGATCCTTAACAAGGAATGAAGATCTCCAAGGATGGTGGTGTTCTATGCCCAAGAACACCAAAAATCGCCCCCAAGAGCTCCCAAATCGGCTGCACATTTTGGAGAAGTGAAAAATGAGAGAAAACCCTAGGAATCCCGATTTTTATGCTGCAGCGACGAAGATTGCGTCGCTAACAGCAAGTTAGCGTCGCTAAATCTGCCCCCGCGCCTTTTCGCGACACCTTTCGCGTCGCTAACTCCAGTCGCTATCTCAATTTCGCGCCAGCTCTGACGCTAATTCGGCTTGCTGTTTGAATACCACTATTTCGCGTCGCTATTTAAAGATAGCGGCGCTATCTTGGGTAATGCAGCAAGGCTGCAACTTGTGCTTCCCGTTTCGATCCGGTTTCGGCCATAACTTTCTCATACGGTGTCCAAATGACACGAAACCAATTCCTACGTTCTTTAAATGATTTATCTGTATTTATCATATTTTTATAAAATTTATTTATTCACAAAATTTCGGGTCGTTACAACTATCCACCCCTCAAAAGGATTCCGTCCTCGGAATCACTAAAAATTTCAACCCACAATCGCTCGAGCATTCCGTTCTCATTCCCTTGTGGTCAATACCATCAAACTTTTCTCATTCCGATTCCGTTAACATTATGTATCTAAACATTCACTTAACCCCGTTAAGTCCGAACGGTCAAGACCCAATTTAACACTCGTAATACTTAAACGAGCCAAAATTTCACAATTTGACCATAACACTTTAAAACCTTTAATCAAACCCGCTATACACATAGAAACTATATGACCTAATGTCGTCTAGTCTTTGACTTAAGCACAAAGTCAACTATACCTTTACAATTTCTTTACCAGCTAAAGGTCTCATTAACCATCATTTCCATTATGGTTCAACAACCATCATACGCCCGATTCCCAAATTCAACTCGGAAATACTCAACGGGTCAAAGTCGCATAATCCGACTATAGCTCTTTTTATTATTCCATTAACCTTTTCACATACACACAATCGACACATTATACTCTCAACATTCACTAGTCGTTCAAAACGAGAGTCAAAGCCCATCTTTGACCGAGTCAACCAATCACAAATTGATTAACTTTGACTTTTGCGTGAAGTCAACTGTACTCCTCCAAACTAACAAATTTCATACTCACGGGGCACCATTACTAATTTATCACTTTCGGTTCTACTCATTATTGTTCCCTTAACAGTCGTCCCCGTTTTTCCACACCTTCAATATCTCCCCAATTATCCGAGAATCGTACCTTTACATAAGGTCACACCGACCTTTACCGAATCTTGACCATCATTTGGTCACTCATGCCATCATTTAGTATTCTTTCAACAATTTCTTTTTTTGCATCACATCGGTCAGTTCTGTAACTTTTATTCTCAATTATCGGTATTAAATCTCCTACCGCGACACATTCCTCAATTTCACACAAGTTTATCATAACTTGGTTACCAAATGATGATTTGCCCACTAGGAGTTTCTCTTTCCTCCTATTCTATGAATCGTAGGCATCTCCTACACATGCATGTCCTAAATGTAACCCGCATTTCAAACCAAATTCTCATTTACCATAACATAATAGCAATACTCATTAACCACATGGTTCTACATTCATCATATAAACACATAAACATTTACACACATATATATATACACATATATATCACGCCAATTCAATCTAAACACCTCTATTGTGCACACATACAAACATATGTATATGTCACCAATACCATCTATACATCTCTATTGTGCACATATACAAACATATGTACATGTCACCAATACCATCTATACATCTCTATTGTGCACATATACAAACATATGTACATGTCACCCAATACCATCTATACATCTCTATTGTGCACATATACAAACATATGTATATGCCACGCCAATACCATCTAGTACCCAATTTTTTCGCATCACGTAGCTTTGCTACTTTCTCGCTCATTCAATCGTCTATCTATTCATCATGGATTCTAGCACATTTCCCATAATATCACCATATCATTTTCTTTCATATCTAACATATTTCTCATTTGACATATTACTCAACACGATTCACATGACATTACCTTTTCACTATCTTATGCATTCGAAGGCCATCACATAGCTCACATGCATTGTACCCCGCGGGTAAACTAATAGCATCTCCAATTGCTATTTACCGTTTCACTTACACATTAATCAACCTTAACCGGTTCATTTCCTTAACAATTTCCGAATCTTTTGTCACCACCGGAGTAACTACCACTCCATTCCATTAACCATAATTCACCGGCCAATTCAATCATCCTTGAGTCAAACAATCGACTCCGGTCCACACTTACAACCCATGACTTAGCAACCAATAGCCCAACACTCGATGTTCTACTTTTCCACATCGTGGGACTTAGGGATATTCCTTTCTCAATCGTAGTCTTACACTACACTATGTCATGCATTATCACACTATTACTATGACGTTTTACCACCGATTGTCTTCTCATCCTTAATACCGAATCCGTCAATCTTGTCACAAAACGTTGCTATGGCTATATGCCAACTTATACTTAACCATTTTCAACAATCAACATTTGTTATTCCCGACACTTATCATTTTCCACATTCCATTTATGAGTTTTAAGGTATCACTATACCTTTAGTCATTCTTCTCTTTACCATACACGTATAATAACATTACATTGCGTATCTGGATTCCCGCCGAATATCAAAGTTCCATTTCCACAGTTTCTATTTCTATAATTCTCATCCAAACTAACAATTCTTACCAAGACTTAGTACTTCATTATACTTTCATCCTCTTACTGGAAACATTCACCAATCTCGTGTCTCATCCTTTTACGCTACATAATAGCATCAATCCTTATATCCTTACTACATGTCACACACCGGTCTATATCCTTCCCAATATATAATTTCTATACACATACTAACCGGGAAGACTATTCCCAAAATAAATCTCCACATCATACAACTTATCTCCAATTTTTATAAGCACCAATTCGTGCAACAACCAAACAACTAAATCATAATCTCATATCATTCATTTTACCTAAGATCTTCGAGATGGCATCATGAACCCCCCCTCTAGATTTCCTTCTGGCAGACTTCCCCTATCAACTCACTCGTGAGTTCCTTTCGCAACATCTTGTACCGCGCTCTCTTTCCCAGAGTTTCATACAACACGTTCCACCGTGTCAACACCTCATCCTTCAATAATGATGATACATAAGTCATCATATCATTCTTCCTTCGTTTGCTACTCCCTAGCACTTGCTCAGCCTACAGAATCCACCACATCGTGACCTCCGGCTCAGAACTTCCGAATTACACAAAGGTTTTACGCGCTATGAAGGCCCTATACAACATCCTTCAATTTCTTCCGATTAGGTTTTGCTACCTTTTTGTAGATAACCTCCACTACGGACTTCGCCATTCAATGACTCTCCCTTCGTACGGGTATTGGAATCATTCCGCCTACCCTCATTCAAACGGTTATCAAAAGTCTGGTTCACATTCTCGTTCATAACTCTTCCCAATTTAGTGGAGCTCGCCCACTTTTCACATTCATCCTTTCGTCATACCAACGTATTCAACAAACAAGATTCAAACGGTAACTCAACAGTCGAAAACAACACTATTAGATCAAAACATGGCATTTCTAATAGGGATCGACCCTATCATACGAATGCCCTACGGTCTCAAAAGACTTCACATTGCACACTTCATAACAAATTCTATAGGTCCCCTAGGTTCAACCCTAAACTTAACATGTGGTCTCAAGGTCAACCTATCTATCTCAAGGAATCTTACATTCCTATTGCTACAGTCTAAGACTAGGATGGACATCCAACCTAATTCGCTTAAACTATAGCTCTGATACCAAGTTGTAACACCCGTATTTTTAAAACAACATTAAAATCACTTAAAATACATTTTTCCCAGTATTTGACACATTGTCCAAAATACAGTTTAACAAAAATTTTAAAACCTATATCAGAGTTTAAAAAAATACGGTGTCACCAAGTATATCAAAACCATAGGCAACGGGATCTACCTATTAGCTCCCGAGCTAAACATCTCCAGGCCACTTCTAGTGCAACCTTATATCACTTCAAACCTGTACCTAAGTACATAGCCACAAACAAACGTAGTACGTGAGACAAAATAGTCTCGTGAGATACATGGGTTTTAGACCCCAATAATAATAACAATTTCATAAATATATAAACATATATATAAACTACATAAATACCATCTAGTCACTCAATTGTGACTCTAGCTACCTTGCTTCCCTAGCAAACATATCTAGTACCTAAACATATAGGTACCAAAAGCACAATCATATCTAGTACATAAACATATATGTACTAAGAAGCACAAACATGTCTAATACATAAACATATATGTATTAGAACCTAACATACCTAGTACCAAACATATGAGTACTAGAAGCACCCGTGTGCTTAGTGTATAAACATACATACACTCGGTGTATAAACATATATACCACCGCTCAGTGACCGAGGGTCTCCCGCGTCACCACCATCTATCACTTATCATAACCTAACAGTTATGTCAGTCAAGCCTTCGGCTATCACATCAAACATCAAACAAGTTAGTTATCTAATAATAACAATATGTAATTAGTTCAACATAGTGTGAACTTACCCATATAGTCCCATGGTCTCGATCTTTAACAACTCACACATACTTCCACATCTATGAACCCTAGGAGGCCCATATATACTTATTTCATAAGCTACATTTCTTGTTTATCGATATCATAATACTTTTCTCACTTCGTTGACTATAATACATACTTATTACTAGTCACATCATTTTCATTCCCATATGTATTCGTTCTTTACTTTTAGTAGTAATCCTTACCAATAGATTATCATTATTATAAAATACTTCCCAATCGCCTTACTAATGCATACTTATTAATAAAAGCTCAATATACATTCTTTTGATCAATTACTTCATTATTATGGTTCATTAATAAGGATCTCATAATTACTTTAATTTATCATATTTACCTTTAAATTCATCAATCATACTAGACATATTCTAGTATCACAATCTACCTACTTTCATACATTTTCAGTCACTATCTTTATAAAAATATTTATTAATTAAGACTGATAAAATATCATATGTACTTTCAAGACTATTTGCTATGTACCCAGTTTAAAAGTCTCATGTACTCACCTTAGCGATAGCTATATCCATATCGTGTTTATCAACACGAATCCTTGCTTCCCGCCTTTGGAACATCTTCAACTTTTAGGTTCTCGCAGCCTATTAACATAATCATCACAATTCTAGTTATCATCCATAACTAGACATCGTTTAACATTAACATAATCAACCCCAACCACCAAGTTCACCAACTTGGTGGAGATCCAAAAACCCTAGTTCATGAAACTACTTTCAAGATACAACTTAACCATAGATCCATGGTCGACATACTTCCTATGGGTGTTCTACACCCTCAATACCCATCTTTAACAAGATTCTAACCCAACACATTCAAAATCATCATTTCCCCCAAATCTTGTTTACAAACTAGCTAGGAGATGAAAATACCTTAGATCCTTAACAAGGAATGAAGATCTCCAAGGATGGTGGTGTTCTATGCCCAAGAACACCCAAAATCGCCCCCAAGAGCTCCCAAATCGGCTGCACATTTTGGAGAAGTGAAAAGTGAGAGAAAACCCTAGGAATCCCGATTTTTATGCTGCAGCGACGAAGATCGCGTCGCTAACAGCAAGTTAGCGTCGCTAAAACTGCCCCCGCGCCTTTTCGCGACACCTTTCGCGTCGCTAACTCCAGTCGCTATCTCAATTTCGCGCCAGCTCTGACACTAATTCAGCTTGCTGTTTGAATATCACTATTTCGCGTCGCTATCTTAAAGATAGCGGCGCTATCTTGGGTAATGCAGCAAGGCTGCAACTTTTGCTTCCTGTTTCGATCCGGTTTCGCCCATAACTTTCTCATACGGTGTCCAAATGACACGAAACCAATTCCTACGTTCTTTAAATGATTTATCTGTATTTATCATATTTTTATAAAGTTTATTTATTCACAAAATTTCGGGTCGTTACAAAGGGAAGAGAAACAAACAACAACCCTAATGAAAGCAAGACATGAGCGAAACACACCAGTCTGACCACCTATTAGCTAGCTTAATGCCGTTGGCTTTATTCTTAAACCAGAAAAAGAAAGAGCCTGAATTTCACCATAAAGAACACCAATTCGATCATTTCCGTTGCCCGCAAAGACCTAATTATTTCGCATCTTCCAAACAACCCAAAAAATGTAAAAAATTCCCCTGATCGCTTTTTTCTGATCAGCAACCAAGGGGAGGGACTCGAGCCATGAAAAGATGGCAGAGATGGAGTTCAGCCCCGAGGCATCAATTCCCCACCACACACAAACGTCTTTTAGAAAACTCCTTGACTTCGGGCAATTTGCGAACAGGTGATCTTCATTTTCGTCCGCGAAATCACATAACGGACATAACTGGGAAAGACAAACTATATTCCTAGTTAGGGGTGTTAACGATTCGTGTCGAGTCGAATATCTGGAAATTTGAGCTCAGCTCGTTTAGTAATTACTCGGCTCGAGCTCGACTCGAGCTCGAATAAGCTTTTAAAATTGGGTTCGCGCTCGAGCTCGAATATTTATACAGCGTTCGAGCTCGAGCTCGATACTCGTTTATGATTCCATATTTTTTGAAAATAACTAATTTACAAACTCGAAAAGCTCGTGAATTACTCGACTCGTTAACACCCCTATTAATATATGTATATTCTTGTACTTATTGTATCAATATTTGTACTTATTGTATAAAACACTTGTTCGGCTCGTTAAGATCGAATCGTGAAGATCGTCTGGCTCGTTCTGCTCGAGATTAAGCGAGCTCTCGAACGAGCCGAGTCGAGTATGAAATTATTAGACTCGGCTCGTGAAATTAATCGAGTCTTGTTTTATGTTCGAGCTCGACTCGAGATCGAGTTTGTGTAGGCTCGAGCTCGATATAAACGAGCTCGAGCTCGAGTAGCTCGTTAAAAGCTCGACTCGTTAACACCCCCATTCCTAGTCATGAGGTTGGTCTTTGTAGGGATTCTTTCGTGTAAGATACGCCAAGCTAGGATATTGATTTTAGAGGGGACCCAATTACAAAAGGTTTGTTGATTCTAAAATGTAAAGTCGAATCATCAAAAACAAATCTTAAAGAAGAGACCTTGAAACCGTCCCGGTCAAGAGCCCACGACCAAGACTCACCGTCACCCGAAGCCGACGGAACCCATTGAATCCTAGAAAGAACAGGGAGATTAAAGCTGGAGAAGTCGGCTTGGCTTTTAATGATGTTTCTCCAAACCCCTGTGAATTTGCCAGTTGGCACCAATTTTAACTCTCATTTTAATCTTTTGCCTCAAAAATTGCAAAAACCACATTTATTTGATTGTGATATAGAGGTAGTATAATAGTAGTTTCAATAAGGACATTTGGTTTAGCGGTAAGGTATTTGCCCCATCCTTGAGGTCGGGGTTCAAATCTCATGGTAGACATATGTGGAATTTAGATTAGGATTTGCGGTTAAAAAATAAAAATTCAAATAACTCAAAACCTGAAAACCGAACTTTTCTTTTTTATAGAAACGTGATGGTTAATTTGAGTATAAAAAGCAAAGAATTGATACATATACTAGGTGACGATGTCATGCTACATCATTCGTTTGGATGTGAAATGGGTGTGACTAAAATGGGTCGATTGGGCTTCGTTTTCAAGAAAAGCATGTAATATTCCTTTAGTTCAACTTGATTGCGGGCACCTACTTTTATTTCAACCGCACTGAACTGCATGCTGCTGCTTTCACTCCTTTTTACTATATATTGTTGGCTGTCTCTTTGGAGCATGAATGAACGCGGGGGAAACTACTAAGAGCCGACAAATTTGGATCGAAGTCTTTTATAAGATGCAATGTTTTAAAATCAGGTTTTGTATTAAACAAAGTAACAAACTAATGCCTTGAATGCAATCAAACCGGTCAGACTGGATATATCTCCTGGTTGAACGGGATGATAATACTATTTGATATTTAGAATGCAATTAATAATTAAGAAAATTGTGTACAAACGTCCAAATATTAGAAAGTTACAAAACAAAATTCCAAAAAAAATAATGAAAAACTATGTTTTAACTAAATTTAATACTTTTAGGTTCCGAAACATATATAAAAAAGTCCATATATCATTTTTTTTTTCTCTATTGGTGTTTCGAAAGAGATACAATACCTAATATGTGCAAGTTCAAGGTTTCCAATTATATCATATTGTAATAGATCACCATGAATCTTGTTGTGTACAGTACGCTTTTCAACCTCCCTCAACCTTGTCACTTTTTCTTTTCCTTTTCTCTTTTATTATGCATACATATACATATTAGGCTATTAGCATCGCACAATAAAGAATATATAATTTAAAAATGTAAAGATAAGTTTATTATTATCAGTTTTCTCAATCGAGTGTAACAAATTTCTCTCTATACTTCTAATTATAGCCAACGTTTATTTTACGGTTTTTACCCTTGTGGTTAAAAAAAAGATTTTATACATTTATTAGCATGAGAACTATTTAGTTGAAGGAAAATCAGATAGATTTCTTTGGAATTAATTAAAATTGAGTTGAGATAACCCACATCGCTTTGATGAAATAAGTAGCCAAGGCACTTCATATAGAAAAAGGAGAGGTTGCGGGCTGTAGATCCGTAACAAGGATATCCTTTTCAAGGTTGTGGCCCGTATATTCCGGGTTTCACAGACTGTTTTATCAATTGTTTGACTGGATATCAACAAACCGGAGTGGGTGGTGGTCCGGTAATCGAAACCCAAGTCCAACTCATCTTCCTCTTTTGTGGAGTTTAGATCCTATTTCCTTTGGGCCTTGGGTTTGTATTTTTTTTTTTTTTTTTTTTTTTTTTTGAGAAATGGTATTTGTGTTATTATTTGTGTCTACTTATGTGCCTACCCACTTCTAAACTTGATATGTGTAATTTAATAATTTTCTTTCCTCATATCATCCGTTGATTTTGACACTTATCATGATCAAATTGGTAGCACGTAGGCACAAATGATAAACACAAATATCATTTCTCTTTTTTTTTTTTTTTCCTTTTTGGTGCTAGTAAAATTTTTGCCGGTTAAATTAAAATATTAAATCATTAGTGGTTTGTTAAAGTTAATCCATAACTTTTTCGTAATTCCAAAACACTAATTTTAATTATTAATCAATAATAAAAATTATTGTTCAAAATTAATCACATATTTTATAGATATTTTTATTCTTTGACAAGCATATGTGACCAGGGGTACCAATCGGGTTATTGAGTTGGGTTATGACTCTTATCGGGTCGGATAAGCATTCGAGTTTGTCGCGTTCAGGTCAGTCGGGTTTCGGGTTTATTGGGTTGACCCGATCGGGTTTCGGGTTGACCCGATTGAGTTAGAAATTTTGATAAAGATAATGAATATCTCTAACATATTAAATTTTATGAGTTTTGATTTAACATTTATAATAGTTAATTTATTTTTATTGAATGAATAATAATTATTCATTTGCTAATCCATTGATTTGTGGTAAAAGCATCCTAAATTTTAAAGGAAAAAAAACACTTTAATTTTAATCGGGTCTATCGGGTCAACCCGAAACCTGACAAAATAAAAAAATTTAACCCGAAACCTGACCCGATAAGGAATCGGGTTAGTCGTGCCAGGTTCAAAAAACTCGATATCAACATAAGACCCAAATACACCTGACCCTACTAGCATATTCGGGTTCGGGTCGGGTTGACCATTTGGGCACCACCATATGTGACTATCAGATTTGATAATGTATATAATCACATATAATTATCAAATCATATTTTTTTTAACAAAACAATAAAAAGATAGATTAAAACTTATGTGAGTGTTAAATGATAAAATATCCCTCCACGTATAAAACATGATGTGATTAATTTTGAACATATTGATCAAAGATTGAGATTAGTCTCTTGTGATTATAAAAATATTAAATACTAGCTTGAACACAATTTTAGAAAATTAAATGAATATGTAATAATAAGTCTTATCTTTTTATGTATTTTTAATCGTTGACGATATTTGTAGTTTGTCGTCGCTAATTTGTAATCAAAGATGTACATTTTGCAATGATTATCGTCTCAAAGTAGGGGCTGGCAAAATCAAACCTAACCTGTCAATCCAACCCGTTTAGAACCCAAAAATTAGCGGGTTGAGTTATAACATTCAACCCATGGGTCATAAACGGGTCACCCCGTTTACAACCCGCATATAAACAAGTCGGGTTGGGTTCAGATTTACAACCCACTTACGACCCGTCAACCCGTTTAAATATTATATATATCTTAATTACATAATATAATATATGTTTCCAAAAAAAATATACATAATATAATATATCTCTACTATCTATAATGCATTTAGGATATTTTTCTATATATAGAAGACTGAAAATTCAGCCAAAATCTTGCTATTTTTGGAATCTAATCTTTTTACTAAAAAAGTTGCTCCAGGACGGATTCGAACCAGCAACCAGCAGATGAAATAATAGCGCCCAAACCATCTGGTCTGTCTTGATGTTGTGATATTACTCCTAACAAAACTGTGATAAATGGCTAAAAGATACGGATGTTCACAGATTTACATCTCCTTGTTACACTAGGCAGTTTTTAGTTTAAATTGAATACACGACTTGAATCCTAATCAATGTGCCACTTTAAACAAACTGATTTACTTGACTCCTCTCAATCAATGCTCGTCATTTTGATACATATTGTGCTAAAAGAACTATTAAAAAATTGTTCTATAGTTGCTTTAGATAGTGGAAAAATTGTGTTTCATAGACAAGCCCATTCATTACCATATGGTGCATAAGGTAACCAAATGAAATTGTGTATCATAGACAAGCCCATTCATTCTATAGATTCTAAAATTGTTACACGATTTCAGCTAGCCTTCAAATAGCAAACTCAAATTCAAGAAATGATGGTTTGTTTGATGATCAAAGAGAGGGATCTTTACAAGTAAATGCAGGAAATGTATAAATTGTTTGTGTTGGAAATGATGAATTTCAACCTTATTTATCTACTTGTACTGATCGTGATTTAATATCATTCATTACCAAAAGAATTAGAAGGTCTTCATGGAAAAATATTTAGCCACTTGTAGATTGTTTCATTATTGAGAGCTTTATCAACAACAATAAATTTCAAGCACTGTTTGTGTTTCGTATAATCGGCAGATTCAACATACTTTCCAAATATTAAATGCAGTCAGTGTTTCTTTTTATCTTTTTGCAAAATTAAGTTATAAAAATATCTTTGTTTATTTTGTACTTGTAGAAATAATGTGACCTCAAACAACCCCTGGTGACGAGATTTATAGAATTGGTTCCATGTCAACGTTTGAGGTATTTTCTTGATAGTTGACACCATCTTTCATTTTAACCCATTGAGCCAGTTTGTGATCGGTTGGCCCAAGGGGTTGATGGACAGGATGGAAGATCATTATCGGTGGGTGAGTGGGGTGCACATGGTGGTGGTGCTTTTTCCGTTAAAGACCTGACTAGATTGGACCAAAGTGGTGTGTATATTGTTAGGCAAGTGGGTCAGAGTTTTGTAGTCCCGTAGGTGCATTGTTCAAGATTCTTATGCTATTGGTGTTTTGTTGAATGCTAACCATTCTTTTGTGTTTGTTTTCTTGATCGTTGGGGTAACATTTAGAATTTGAATAATACATATTTAATGTAATCTTTCAACAAACATAGATTTTATAAAGAGCTTATTTTAGACTTTGTGTTTTATTTCCTTATCACATGACTCATTTATTTCGTTTTTAGAGAGTTTCAAAATGGGACTTAAATGTAACATGATGAAGCCTTAGTAAGGAGGTAATTACATATGATGTATATAACTTTTTTTCTCAAAAGGAATCAAACTATTCAGATTTGTTTATGCCTATGTATCCGATTTTGTAGTAATAAACAAGTTAATGTTTGAATAACGGGAATTTCTTCAACTTTTTGATCATTTGATTATGTTTTTTATGTACTATATAGAGAAGGTAACCTACTAACATTTTTGCTTTTTCGAAAATTTTATTGTTTCACTAATCATCGAGCACATATTTTGTCGGATTTGCGATAAATGAAATTAAATGGATATGTAAGTGTTCTACAAAACTGTTTTAGTAATTTTGTGGCGTTGAACATAACCGCCATCACTACTCATCACCACCACTTACCACCACCATCTACCACGACCACCACAATCACTACCGGCGCCATTTTACCATCACTATGCACCACCACTCGCCATCACTATTGCCACCGACATCACTATCATCATAGGGTACCCGCCGCCGCATTGCGCGGGTACCCTGCTAGTCTCTATTTATTTGTATTTTAAATACATAATATAATGTATTATTATAAGTAAAATCTAGCATACACATACATGAGTCACATATATCAATTTCTCTGGAAGCTAAAGTTGAGTTATGGAAGACGATGGTCGGGTTGCTTATTTTTCGGCTTTCGCTTTGTATTTTGAACAACTTTTAGTAGTGTTAACTTTTGTTTGTATTTTGCAATTAATCTACTTATTTTGTTATTTTGGTCTTTAATTGTGTGTGTTGTTTTTTTTCTATTTTTTTATAAAATGATGTTTTATTGGGTCAACGCGTTTATGACCCAACCCGCTTAGTAAACAGGTTGGGTTGAAAATCTCAACCCGTTTAGATAAAAAGGCTGGGTTGGGTTGGGATCTTCAACCCGCAAACCCAACTAGCTCAACCCGTTTATGACCCAACCCGACCTAATTGCCACCCCTATCTCAAAGTTTTACATTAGCGACGACTTTTACCCCTTTAGCGATAGACTTCTGTCGGCACAAAATGGTGAATTTCTTGTAGTGAAATTACTACCCGACAATTATTAGCTTCACAATTATATTATTCAGAAACCTAGATATACAATTCACATTCAAATAATCTTTTATTCCATGTGTTTAGTTAACACATCGTTCACAAAAATTGGATCTTCATGACTATAAAAGGTGGTGCATCTTGCCAAAATTAGAAAGTAGAAAAGACCATTAACATAATGAAACGAGTAGGAGAAGAAAATTCACATTAACATATATCATAACATGTAGCTACAAACACAAATCATGGTAGGCCGGGGTTCCAATCTTGGAACACTTATTAGGGCCTCATGAAAATACTTTAGTATACAAAAACAAAAGTTACAAAGTCTACTTGCGGAACCAATACACACCACTATCGTCAGCACCTTCGTCCGGTTCAACGTAAATGCAATCCCTTGTTTCCCTCCAAAAAGCCTCGAGGATCGGTGTATCATCGTATTTGTAGTAGTCACCGAGAATGGGCTTAATAGCCTTGGTTGCTTCCACTGTATGATAATGCGGGATACTTGATATCAAATGGTGCACCACATGAGCGCAAGTTACATCATGGAAAACATTGTTAAAGATTCCGTAATCTCTGTCAACCGTCGATAAAGCACCTCTTAGCCAATCCCACTCTCTAGAATCAAAGTGAGCTAGTGAAGGATGACTATGATGTAGAAATGTGAAAAAGATGAAATGCGCGTTCATAACCAACAACGGCGCTCCATAGATGCAAAACAACCAAGCGACACCCGTGGTTGATGCAACCTTGTAAAGAACATAGTAAGCAACCGCCATTCCAACATCGGACAACCAAATTTGTTTGCGTTCGCTGTCGTTGAATATAGGACTTTGTGGGTAAAAGTGGCTTGCAAATCCGTCGTATGGCCTTCCGTGAAGATTGAAGGTAAAGTACAATGGAAAGCTTAGAAGTAACCTAACCGTAGTCATGAACAAGTTGCCGAGTGGGTTGTTGAGAACTTCAGAATAGAAGGTGTCCGCCTTCCGTTTGGGGATCCACACCTCGTCATACTCCATTGAATTGGTGTGAGCGTGGTGGCTACGATGACTGTATTTGAACGAAAAGTATGGAGTGAGGAAAGACGAGTGGACGAAGAAACCAATTGTGTCATCAAGCCATTGGTATTCACTAAAGCTATGATGTCCCAAATCATGACCTATGCTCCATATGCCCATAAAGCTACTACCTTGACAAAACCAATAAATCGGCCATGCTATGTAATTTAGTGGTTTGGGTAAAAGAGGAATATAGTTTGATGCGATATGGTAAAAACTAAAGCATATGGCTATGTCGGCAAAAAGATAGTAGAGAGAACGTGATAGATCTCGTTTGTAACAGTGTAATGGTATTGCTTTCTTGAGGTCGCTAATTTCAAATGGCGGTTTTTTTACTGGGACACGTTCGAGGACATTTTTGCCATTGGTAGCAACATTCATCCGACCACCTGCTCCCATCTTTGGTTTCAGAGTAAAGAACCTGCGAATTATAAGAAAAAGTCAGTCAAGGCACAATATACTTTTGATCGAGCTCAAAGATAAGATAGATACCTCAAAGAGAGCCTTTGAGATTTGCAGCTGGTTTGAATCGAATTAGGCTAAGATAGGTGCATTTATACTTGCGGTTTGTGTGCCATATCTTTAGTTTCTAATTGTTTTCAGCATATTCTAATAACATTGGTCCATTTGGGTGTGCTGGGTTACGTTGTTTTCAGTGTTTAGTCAAGCCCTCTAACTACTAATGTTTTGGACTAATATATAATGACAACTTATGAGCAGAACGTTTGCTTACCGATCTATTGGCGTATCTCGTGTTACAAAAGTCTAACATTTTTTTATTAATATATATGTAAGGTGACGAAAAATAATTGTGTAGCCTATTTTTAAACTACTATTTTTAAATCTCATGTACTAGTTTAAAAATCGACCCATATGTCCATTGAAAGTTGAATTACAAAGGAATAACTAGACGGATTGCATATTTAGACACGAAACCAAGGAATGTGAATTAGGGGGGGCAATTCATGACATTATCCGCAACCCAACATGAAACGAATAAAATTAGATTTGCGTTGATCATAAATAGGTTTGGGTCAAAAACATGTCAACCCGTTCAACCCATTTATAAATCTGGTTAGGATCGGTTTGAGTTGTGTATAAACAGGTCGATCCACCAACCTGTTTAGATTTATAAATTATTTTTTTCAGAAATATATAAATACTTTAAATAAAGTCCCTAAATACCACCTAAAATTTGACTTTTCAATTTTAATCCTTACACATTATCTTAAATTTTGGCCGAATTTCGATAACAAAGTTAATTGTAAATTTAGGGCATTCAATAAACTTTCATTAATAACTTCAATTCCAAATCAAAATCACAAGTCCTTTCCTTTTACCTGCAATTTATGTAATCATCAAAATTTCAATTATCACATTTTCCGTAATCACTTAAGTTTGTGTGGTCCTTTTTTTTCCCTTCAATATAGCGCACCCCTTCCTAACAGGTATAGAACAATTTAATCTTGTTCGAGTTTTGTTTAGAAAACGCATGATCCATTACTTGAAATATATTTAGTTACAAGAAAAAAAACGTGTTACTTATTAATATAATATAGAAAAGGTTGTCTATAATGTTTATTTAAATAATGAGGAATAATATTTTTCCCTACATTTTATTCCTACCTATAGTAATCCACTAATGTTAACATGTGTAATCTGCTAATTCTTTTTCCTCATATCATCTATTGATTTCGACACTTGTCATGATCAAATTGGTAGACAAATAAGTAGGCACAAATGGTAAGAACTAATACCATTTATCTTAAATAATTTACTTCTACTCGTCTACAACATGTTTATCTTTAAGTTATGTCGTACTTGATCCCCATAAAAAGTTTTCTAATAGAAACTCACGCATACACCACTAAACTACTGGGATTTTGTCGTTGCATTGGTCAACAGTAGCGCAAAGACTTCATTTATATCTCTCTTTTTTTTTCATTTAATGCATCCAAAAAATGGGTAGTTCACACATTACCTCATGGAGCACATCTTATACGACTCCGTGCTAATATCTAGTACCATTAATCAAAATATCACATGATCCAACAACTATAAATAGTTCTGCGATTTTATTACTCTCCAGCAACAAGGTTAATCAATTACTTCTCCTAGAGGTATATTAAATAATTGTATTTGGATGTTTGAGTTCCAAACAACTTAACTGCTTAACTGATTTAATTTGGTTCTTTTGCAGATTCTTTTCTTTGTGGAGAATAAGATGGGTGCCGGTGGCCGGATGAACGATGTTGCTTCTAACAAAGACGTTCTTAAACGAGTTCCGACACAAAAACCTCCATTTGAAATTAGCGATCTCAAGAAAGCAATACCGCCACATTGTTTTAACCGATCTCTTGCGACATCTTCCTACTACCTTTTCCGTGACATAGCCATATGCTTTACCTTTTACCATCTAGCATCAAACTACATTCCTCTTTTACCTAAACCGCTAAATTACATAGCATGGCCGATTTATTGGTTTTGTCAAGGTAGTAGCTTTATGGGTATATGGAGCATAGGTCATGATTTGGGACACCATAGCTTTAGCGAATACCAATGGCTTGATGACACAATTGGCTTTTTTGTCCACTCTTCGTTCCTAACTCCATACTTTTCGTTCAAATACAGTCATCGTAGCCACCACGCTCACACCAATTCAATGGAGTATGACGAGGTGTGGATCCCCAAAAGGAAGGCCGATACCTTCTATTCAGAAGTTCTCAACAACCCACTCGGCAACTTGTTCATGACTACCGTTAGGTTGCTTCTTAGCTTTCCGTTGTACTTTACCTTCAATCTTCACGGAAGGCCATATGAAGGATTTGCAAGCCACTTTTACCCACAAAGTCCTATATTCAATGATAGCGAACGCAAACAAATTTGGTTGTCCGATGTTGGAATGGCGGTTGCTTACTATGTCCTTTACAAGGTTGCATCAACCACGGGTGTCGCTTGGTTATTTTGCATCTATGGCGCACCATTGTTGGTTATGAATGCTCATTTCATCTTTTTCACATTTTTGCATCATAGTCATCCTTCACTAGCTCACTATGATTCAAGAGAATGGGATTGGATTAGGGGTGCTTTATCGACGGTTGATAGAGATTATGGAATCTTTAACACTATTTTTCATGATGTAACTTGTGCCCATGTGGTGCACCATTTGATCTCATCAATTCCACACTATCATACGGTTGAGGCCACCAAGGCTATCAAGCCCATTCTCGGTGACTACTATAAATACGATGATACACCAATTTTAAAGGCTTTTTGGAGAGAAACAAGGGACTGCATTTACGTCGAGCCAGATGAAGGTGAAGAGAAGAGTGGTGTTTATTGGTTCCGGAAGTAAATATTAACATAAAAATTGCTATGTTATGTTGTATTCCATTATGATTTGCACCCCTTGTGCCCGTTGTTTAGTTTTCTCTTGGCCCTTTTCTAATAATTAAGGCTATGATACAAATGTAAGGTATTGTCAACGTGGATTTCTTTTTTAAGGCATTTTCGTTTTATCATTCTATATTGTTTTGTCTTCTTGTTTTAAATAATCTTTGTGGGTCGAATGTTATTTCTATTTTGAAAAAGTCATATTCCAAAATAATTTACAAGGGGAGACTAAACTTTAGAGACGTAGTATGTGGTGTTAAAAGAAAATTTCAGAGACGGGTTGTTGATAATAGGAATTAAAACTTTAGATTTTAAATTTTTTATGGAATTAATTATAGGTATTAAAACTTTTTGGAATTACAACATAGTAGAATTTTTTATTTTTTTTGTAATATCTTTTTAATAAATGATCGACCATCTTCTTTCTATCTTTTTTTGGAAACGGCAAATATATATTAAATAAACTCGAGCTTAGCAAGACACTAAGACGAGAAACATCTTCTTTCTATCTAGCAATAATTTGTTAATGTCCTTTCTTTGGTCTCTACTCTAACTGTAGTTAAAGACCTTTTTTGGTTGCTAACAGTTTATAGTTAGTGACCAACTAAATTGAGAATCTATAAAACATCCTGAATCAATTAATTCAGAATCTCTAATTATTATTCTAATCAGCGCCGTTCCTTGGCCTGGGCCAAACAGGACATTCGCCTAGGGCCCACTAATTTAAGGGCCCACTAAAATTCATTAGTTAATTTATGAGCCCAATTAGTCTATATTTCATATTAAGGGCCTATTAGTCCATCACTCCGTCACTGCTCTTCGTTTAAAAGAATCTGGAATTGGAAACGGCACCTTAATTTCGTAACTTCTTTTAATCGTTCTTAACTTCGTTCGGTCGTTCGTACTTCGTATCACAGATCCTATCCATCGTTCATATCAGATTTTTGATTTTTGATTCACACACTGTATGACAGCAGAAACAAATTTCTATTTTTTCTATCTCGTTTAGCCGTTCGTATTACAATAACTCGGCCACTCAGGTATATCTGATTTACGAAATATATTAATCTGTCATTTTTATTGAAAACAAAGGACTAAACCAAATTTCATATGTGCATGTATGTTCAGTATTGTAGTAAGTTCTGTTTTTTTTTTTTTTTTGTGCTCAACGTTTTTGCTGTTATCGTTTTTTAACTTATAATGGTTTTTGGTAGCATTGCAAACCAAACGTCAACGTTAATTCTATTAGCGTTTTATTTTTTCAAAAAAAGTATAAATTCCGGCTACCTGAAATAACCCGACTTGAAACCGAATAAAAAATGACCTGTTAATTCAGTCCGGTTCTTAGTTCTCGATTATTTGGGGGGAAATTATTCTAGGTGCCTTTTTCAAGTTTTTGCCCAGGGATCGGCCCTGATTCTAATAATATATTAGAAGTAATTAAGCTCACATGCTATTACTTATATAAAAAATCACCAAATAAAGTTGGACATAGTTGTCTCAGATATACTCAACGGACTTTACCTATTAGCAAAAACGATCGGTTTTGACTCGTAACCAACATATTTGTAGACCATTGTTTTCATACATAGACAGGGGCGAATCTAAATTGCATTTAAGAGGGGTCCATAGCCACCACTTGGTGGCCCACTCAATATGTGTATGGGCGTGTTTTTGGGTGGCGTGGTTGAGGCACGGCGTGGGGGTGGAGAGGGAACACCGCCCCCACAAGGGCGTGGGGTAGGCGTTGGGGTTGGGTGGCCACGACAACGGGCGGAAATGTGCGTGGGGTGTAGGATTTCGATGGAAAAGTAGCCGTTGAACGGCTATAAAGCCGTTGGAATTTAAAAAAAAAAAAATTACCCCTTTTCTTTTACCTATATATACCTACATATTTTACCAAAATAAATCACACAAAATTACTAAACCCCTCTACAAACACCAAATTTTTCATACCTCTACATATTTTGCCAATGGATCCAAACAACAACCCTACACAAACATGAAACCAATCAAAAGAAGTTGTAGAAGAAGAGCCAGACGCCCCACTGGTCTGGATGGAAAATGAGGAACTTGCTTTGTGCCGAGCTTGGTGTGACACTTTCAAAAATGACAAAGACGGTAATGACACCAAAATAAAAAAAATTGGGAAACTGGTGTTCAGGTTGCTGAGGTGGCAGGAAAAAGTGGTGTAGGATGTGGTACACATACCTTAAATATTTTATATCCTGGTTGAATTAGTGAAAAGTACGAGATTTTTCAAATTCTCATCCTAGCCTACTTTTATTACTAGTTCACTTATAGTGGACTTTTATTAGTGAATCCCATATTAAGGTGTTATTTGGTAAGTCTCTTAATGATTCAATTAAGAGGACAACATCTTAATTGGACGTACAGATTCAGAGCATTTGGTAAGACCTCTTAATCAGCTTCTGTATCAAAATTTGAACATGTTCTGCCTCTTAATTGGACATACGTAAGGGGAATTCTGAATCATTCAGACCTCTGTATCATTTAGATATTAATCATTCAGATGCTACTAAACAACACCTAACTTTAGTCCTGACTTGTGAAGATTTAGATGATTGTGTTGAAGTGAATCCACCATTTTAATTATCTTACTACTTTAAAAAGCATTCTAGACATTTCTAAAAAAGGAAGTCTGAATTTTCAACATTTTCATTTTTAGCAATGTCCAAACACCCTTTAAAATCAAAATTTTAAAATTGCTTCTGCCGAGATTCGAACCCGGGTGGGCAAGTACCCCAGGCTTGAAGCTTACCACTAGGATATAAGCAACTTTGGTGAGAATTTTGGGTAACCTAAATATACTAGCATTCCGTATACGCGTTTTTAAATAAATTCCTTCAATTTATTGAAACGCTTCCTATGATACCGGCCTAATATCTAAACAATAAACCCGGGGCAGCCTTCATTTGCTTTGAATCTGGCCGACGGTTTCCCCAAAATTAAGCTCTGAATCTATAACATAGCCGACGGTTTTTCACGAAATTATGCTCTGAATCTCGCCAGTCTTAATCATTGATTACCTGATACACCATCAAAGGCAGAGTTTACGGCAAAATCAGCCCCCATAACCGCCCGACGGTAAGTAATTTCTGGGATTATTCATAGTAATGCATTTTTAGTTCAATTGATATATATACGTATGCACTGTGTTCTTAACTTTAGGGTTTTTTTATTACATCTAATTCGAACTGCTTATGTTTACTATGGATAGGCACAATGACTCTTCCATGGCTTCAATCAGCAATATCTTTTGGATTGCCTCTTTTTAGAAAATGTAGTGCGTGTCCCGACACAGATACAACTATTGAATGCCCTCGTCCACCAGGGAATTATGTAAATGTAAGTTTTAATATTTATTAATAATTAACTTATTTTTCCTGACAGCTGGAATTTATGTGCAGTTCTTTTGTAGTAAGGGAAATGAATACAACGACCTTGCAACCATCTTTTTTAATACTCAGTTGAGCAGATGGTATTACTTTTCTTTTCTTCACTTTTTATTTAATACCAACACCTGTTTTTTTTTTATCTGGATGGATGCAGGATGATGCCATAAGAAATTTGTTCAGTGCAAAAACTATACACGAGTATAGTGCCCAAAGCCGGCTCACCTTTTTGGTAACTTATCTCCACTTGCCAGCTGTCATGTAAACAAACAGACGAATCTAATGTTTGTTTTCAGGTTATGTTCTATAGCTTGGCGGTGGTGACATTTGGGACTGCTGTGCCAGCTGGCCAATTTGTTCCTGGTATAATGATTGGATCAACGTATGGACGCCTTGTTGGCATGCTTGTTGTTAGACTCTACAAAAAGATGAATATTGAAGAAGGAACGTGAGTGCATATATATATATATATAAATACATATTTTTTTAGCCACCCACTAGAATTAGAATTAGAAATTGAATTGGTTTGACTTTGACTTTGAGTTTGAGCCAGGTATGCTTTACTTGGAGCTGCATCGTTCCTAGGAGGTTCAATGAGAATGACAGTGTCACTATGTGTAATTATGGTTGAAATCACAAATAATCTTAAACTTTTACCTCTAATCATGCTTGTTCTCCTCATATCAAAGGTAAGCAACGGTTCATTTTATTTTATTATATTAGATTAAATGAATTTAATTAGTTATGTGGTAATTAATAAAAAGCTTTTTTTTTAATCTTGATTAGGCTGTTGGTGATGCTTTCAATGAAGGCTTGTATGAAGAGCAAGCTAGATTGAGGGGTATTCCTTTACTTGAATCCAGACATAAAAAATTGATGAGAAAAATGACAGCAAAAGAGGCCTGTGGATTTCAAAAGGTATTTTGAATGCATACAAATGATTCTATTCAATATAGTATATTATTTTAATCATACTACCATTTTATAAAAACTAAAAAGTAGCCATTTGAACATGTTACTCATCTTTATCCTCTCCATCTTTTGTATAAAGAATGAGATCAAGTGTTTGCATGAAATGATTGTTTTCTTTATTCATAGGTTTCTTTCTTGACTCGTGTGGTCAAAGTTGCTGATGTGGCCACTATTCTGAGGACTAACAATCACAATGGTTTCCCTGTATGTCATTTCTGTTTCCTTTTTTAAAAAAAGAAATAGAAAAAAGAACTGAATATTATGTTTTTGCATGCCATTTAGGTTTTGGATCGGTCACGAAGTGGAGAAACGATGGTCACTGGTCTTATCTTGCGCAGGTATAAAACAATAATCTGATACCCAAATTACCTTTTTATTAAAAGTAAAGGAATACTAAATAGTTTAAAAATTTGCTAATTTAAAAAATCATTTTTGTGGTGCAGTCACTTACTGGTACTTTTGCAGTCGAAAGCTGATTTTCAGCATAGCCCTGTTGCAGTTGATATGAGAAGCCAATCTATACCAATCAGGTATATTATGATATTGAATATTAAATAAATATTATATCATGTAATTTAAATTTGAATTTGATATTGCAGGCAATGGAATGGGGAGAACCTCAAGTTCCTTCTGGCAAGCAGGTAAGATAGATGTTGGTTTAAATGGTTACAACTTAATAAATGTTTTTTTTATCGTTTATTTTTATGTAACGATTTTAAATTCATAATTTGTGCAGGAGCTAGCTGAGATGATTTTCCAATATGCAATGTAGGTTACAGTTTTTAAGTAGAAATAGTTTTGGTTTAGTTTAGAAGTCAAGTAATTAAAATAAGGAAACAGAATTTTCTGTCCAATGGAGTCTGTATCTAGAATTGAAAATGTTAACTGCTTAAAGATTATTTATCAGTTAATTTAAGTTATGTTTGATTTTACTCGTGTTTGTTTGCCTTTTGACTAGTCACACTTTGGCCAAGTATCCTACAAAGAGACTCCGAAAAGAGGGCGGCCCCTCTTCATCATATTAAAGGGGCGCGGCTTTGTATGAGCCATCTTCGCTAGCCGATCTGTCAGTTCTATAGGGTATGAAGCTCTTTCCTAGTATTGGGTTCAGGAATTCATGCGTATCTCAATATAGTTATTCCAATATGTGTGTAATTCTATTGATTTTGATCATTAAAACATGGATCCTAATCGTTCAAATTATTTTAAAAATCGTAGTGAACCAATCAAATTACAATTCGGTTGGATCACTAAAAAACCAATTGTAACCAACCACCTCAATGTGAATTGAGTTAGATTTTTTATACAAACAAGCAAAGGTGCTCATTTATTAATCCATGTTATAAAAAATGTCATAGAATAAAAGGCAGATATGAAATTCAAAATAATAATTTGTTTTTGGTCTGATCTATAAAACACGTCCAAAATATATGATACAATCCAAATTATGTAAGCTAGCACATCTATAGTTCCAAGGAATCATTTAACCTCTATGTCTGTCCGAATCCGACATGTTTCCTTTCAAGTTGAAAAGAAAACAGTTTCCGGTTCGGCTAAGCTTCGCTATGACAATCAACAAGCCAAGGACAAACAATTCCAAACGTCGGCGTTTATCTTCCGGAATCTGTGTTCTCGCATGGGCAACTTTACGTTGCCTTGTCAAGAGGAATTTCACGGCATACGACAAAAGTATTGGTAACTCCAGCAAAACAATTTAATGTTGCCGGCGTTTACACAGCAAATGTGGTGTATCGAGAAGTCTTACATGTTTTGAAAAAAAAATCATACATGGGGAAGAATTATCACGTATTAACAGTTTCCGGTTCGGCTAAGCTTCGCTATGACAATCAACAAAGCCCAAGGACAAATAATTCCAAACGTCGGCGTTTATCTTCCGGAATCAGTGTTCTCGCATGGGCAACTTTACGTTGCCTTGTTAAGAGGAATTTCACGGGAGACGACAAAAGTATTGGTAACTCCAGCAAAATAATTTAATGTTGACGGCGTTTACACAGCAAATGTGGTGTATCGAGAGGTCTTACATGATGGATAATATACGTGATAATTCTTCCCCATGTATGATTTTTTTTTTCAAAACATGTAATTTAACAAATATTAAACGCCGATAAGTTTTCAATGTAGTTTTATACATATTTCATTCTCAACTATCAGTCATTTGTATAATAATCGTTATACAAAAACATGTACACGAACACTATCAACATCGTCGCGGAATAGATGTATCAGTGTACCTGCCGCCTCATTTGCGCGGGTACCCTACTATATATCAAAATATGTAACCAAACAACATTTCAACGACTATGCTAATTCTTGCTTTTTAACTCTATTGTATACACAGTTTATGATTATGTATTGTATTCGTTATAAAAATATGTAACCAATGGACTTTTAATTGCCAGGTTTATATAGTTCGCAGCCCGCCGCATCGCGCGGGTTTTATGCTAGTCTTTTAATAACCCTTCTTGATAACATTAGTTACTAGTAATACCAGTTGTCGATCTTTTTTGCTGGAAACTATAAAACATAAATAGGATTATACTATTAGTCAAGTCAATTCTTACTATATATATGCGTCCAAAAGACTGGTAGTTACTAGCTAGTTAGACCCCAAAATTGACTGGGAACTCCGAAGGAGAACCAGTGATCTTCTTTTGACTTATTTTGTCCATGTGCTTATTTTTTTCGAACGTGATTTGACTAAAATCTTTACTATATTATAAAGGGTTTACCCCTTCCATAATTAACAGGGTTGAAAATTAAGCCAACACACTTACCAATTTTGGATTTAGTTGGGTTTTAAAAAAATACGTATATGGCTAGGTTCGAACTCACGAAGCCCGTGACATTATCATGATAGCTTAACCACCTGATCTAAGAGACCGCTTGTTCTTTAATTTACTATCAGAAAGTTTATACAATGAGCGAACTAATTTTCAAACTAGGGCATTCCAAACGTCATTTCAAATGGGGAAGTTTAAGGGTGGTTCAATCGGGAACTGGAATGGCTTACATCGAGGCAGAGAACATGTGATTAGCATGAAGATCACGCCCTCTCCTCCTCCTGTCGTTGCCGAATTGCTACCCTCATCGCTCTTAGCCTATGCCATTACTTACCGTTTGCAAACCACTCGCCACCTGCAATTTCTATGTAAAACCCTATCTTCTTCATCAAATATAAGGGCGGCCACCACGGTTTTTCATAAATTGCCGCCTCACTCCCGCACAAGACGGTTTTTCATTCTGTTTTACTTCATAGCCATCTGTGCACATATGTTGATTGTTTTGATTGTTTCATTATACGATTTACCGGGATTAACAATGTCGATGTTAGTAATTTGCATTTTCTGATTAATCTTAGTTTCATTAAATTTAGAAAGCATTTTTTGTTGTTTCTAATATTGCAGATTACACCTATTAACCTTTGTTGAAGACATAGAAAATGGTTGAAGAAATAATAAATATGGTTAGAGTTTATGTTGAAAAGGTAATTTAAATATAGTCTCCATTTTATAGAACGACATTCTCCCGATCTGTTGCAACATTAGTCCACATTTGATGCAGAATTTAATATTATTTATGAAAAGTTGGATAAGTGTGTAAAAGTGATGCCAAAATTGTTTTTACGCTTATCAGTTTGTTATTAAAACTTTTGACTGCTAAGATTTTCAACGTTTTTACATACAAAATTAATACCCAAATTATGTTTGGCTGATCAGTTTGACATGTTTCCCACCATTTTATGATTTCATTGCGAACAATGAGCTAGCTTCTGTTTCCCAAAAGTTTTGTGTATAAGAGTTTAGACTTTTACAGTTTTTTCCATTTGGATCTGACTCTCTTTGATTTTCACATGCTGATATTTTCTAATTCCTTATCCATGTTTGATGATTATGAATTTAGCATTTTGTATAATCTGTGTAATGCTATATGTTTCCTGAATTGCCTTTTTTTCTTTTGTTGTTGCAGTACAAGCCATCTTGTGAGATTCAAGCACACAAATGTGATAGAATTAAAGTTCATTACAAGGTAAGAACATACATTGTTGCTTAATTCGTTTTATTATTATGCCAATGCTATTCGTTTAATTATCATTACCAGGTGAACAGATAGCTTTGTAAATATAAGCTCAAGATGATCTTGTGAATTATTCTGTTCGCGCACATTTCATTTGTCACCATAATCTCTTCAATTGTATTTGTATTTAAATTCTGAAAGCTATGAAAATTATAAACGTGACTTCTGATTTTGCAGGGAAAATTTACTGATGGAATTGTATTTGATTCCAGCTTTGAGAGAGGTGGCTCAATTGAATTCGAGCTTGGTACTTGTCAGGTGATTAAAGATATGAAATCAGCCGCCTTGGATTTTTTATTTTATTATTAAATTTCTAATAACAAAATGATTTGCATAGTTATTTGTATAATAAGTTAAAAGTATTATTATTTTGGTTCGAAACAGAGGAATATAATTGGTGAACGCTAATTTAAAAGAACAAGAAAAGCTTTTACTGATTCAGCTATCATTATGCTTGATGATCATAAGGATTCTGGATCTGTTTTTTCACACAGAAACCGATCTTTTGGGGGCCCATATAAAGGAAAATATGATAATCATCAACGTAAGCAAGGACACTCAAAATTTCTTTCTTGGAGTGTACTTATTTCTCATTCTGCAAGTCAACAACTTCAGTCAATGGCACACAATTTAGTTCCATCTTGAGCACACAATATTTTTCACGACACATGAGTCTTGCAAATTGTGTATTCACAGTGTGATTTGTGTTAATGTTTGTGTTATGGATCGTAGTTGCTGCTATCCCTTGTCATGATCGTGGTCTTTTTAATTTCTCAATACCTAGACAATATTCATGGAGTAGTCGTTTGTTGTTGATGGATACTCGAGTTTTGGATGAATCGATGAAAAACTTGATCGAAAAAACAGTCCCGGATTGTTACAAGAGATTCATCAAATGGAGAAATCAATTAATTCAAGTTATAGGTTGACTGATTCTGTTCAACAGTTTCCATAAATAGAAGAGCAACATAAAGATGTTAAAGATGGAGTTGTTGATTTATCTTTGGTTTGTAACACGTGTAAGAATGGATTAGATACATTTGATCGCAAATTGAGAAAAGTTTTTTCGGAAACATGTAGGTCTTGGAGCATTGAAAAATGCACAATGTTGAAGATCAAATGTTTGTCAGAAGCAAAAAATAAAAGATCCGTGAAGAAAACAGTTTGTTAGCTTGTTATTTTTGTGATTATGAGCACATTTTTTTTATTATCTATAGGACCTATTTTCTTTTTATCTGCTATATCATAATCTTTAGTTAGAAATGAATGACATGTTTATGTCTATGTATTGTGACGATAACAATACAAATTGCACCTTAATCAATATATACTCGACCACCACCTTCACTTTTATCCATAATTGGATAACAATCTATAAAAAAAGTTCATCAGTGCTCAAGAAATTCTGCACAAGCTAATGATGAACTGTTGGCATCAATTTCTTATAGATGGTTCTTGGGTTTCCTCAATAACTCATATATATCACTACTCACCACCGCCGCCTATCACAACCACCCACCACTGCCACCTACCATCACCTACCACCACAACCACCCACTACCATCACAAATGTGGCCACCCACCACTATAGCTATTGTCTCCACAAAATAAAACCACAGGCCACCACTATCACTATTGTCACCACAAAATATAGTTTTAGGGTACCCGTCGCCGCATTGCGTGGGTACCGGCTAGTATAGAATTAAGTGTAGTCATATATTCTATATAATTAAAGTTTAGATTATATTTTTTCTTCCAACAGTCATATTAAGAGGGCAACCAACAAGGAGCTGAACAACAAATATAACCGTTCTTTAAATCAAATAAATAACATAGAAATTAAATTAAATAAAAATAAAAATAAAAAGTATATACTGACACAAACTTTGTATCACTGAGAGCCCATTTATTTGTATCACTATGATATACTTTATATTTTACTATGAGCGACAATAGATAGCGGCAAAAATAACTGGCTAAATAAAATAAGGGTTTTTCTAATATGTGTCCTCAAGGCACATGTTAGTGTTCATTAAATAACATAAATTTTCTTTACAAATTATTGTTAAACATTAATGAAGTCCAATGTTACATTTTAAGGGAATGTATTAAATGCATTTTTGAATTCTAATGGAAGGTTGATGTTACTTAATGCACACTAACATGTGCCTTGAGGGCATACGTTAGAAAAACCCATAAAATAATAATTATTCTTAATTTTTTTATTTTCTGCGGTGACATGGCTGATACTTTGTCGCTAATTACTGATCAGAGATGAACCTGTAGCGACGACGGGTTTAGCTGCGACTATCGTCTCAAACAGAATGTGAGCGACAACTTGGCCAATTAGCGACGACTGTTTTCGTCCCTAAAGGTCAATTTCTTGCAGTGAATTTGTGACATTATATTTTAGTTTACAATGAATGGCCAAACTGTTGGTCAGTAATGCTTAGTTTATAGTTACTCAATATGTATCATTTGTATCCCAGAAGATCTAACATCCTTGATCCGACACATATTTGGTGTCGGCAAAAATGTACATATACAATTGGCACTTTTCCTACACGCCTTCTAATACGGGTAGCTGGAACATGGGGATCGACTACTTTAGTGACATAATTTTCCTTTTTAGTGGCACTTTCGTAAGTCACTAAGCTTTTTTCTTGTAGTAGGTCGTCAGTGATTATATATATCATGTAATAGTTAAATAAAGTCAGTTATATGAAAATTTATAATTAATACCATGCAAATATGACATCCAGTCTAGCCATCAATTTTGACTTTTCAAAATAAACAATAACATCATAGTTAAAGCTATATAAAGGTATTTTTATTCTTTAATGTTGTTTTAATACACATCTCACAATTATTCTTATTTGTGTAACAGTCGCTCCGCGGCGGGTTACAAGGATATATATCATATTTACTAGGATAAAACCCGCGCGATGCGGCGGGCTGTGAAATATATAAACCTGACGATTAAAAGTCCATTGGTTACATATTTTTATAACGAATACAATACGTAATCATAAACTGTGTACACAATAGAGGTAAAAAGCAAGAATTAGCATTGTTGTTGAAATGTTGTTTGGTTACATGTTTTGATATATAATAGGGTACCCGCGCAAATGAGGCGGCGGGTACACTGATACATCTATTCCGCGACGATGTTGATGGTGTTCGTGTACATGTTTTTGTATAACGATTATTATAAAAATGACTGATAGTTGGGAATGAAATATGTATAAAACTACATTGAAAACTTATCGGCGTTTAATATTTGTTAAATTACATGTTTTGAAAAAAAAATCATACATGGGGAAGAATTATCACGTATATTATCCATCATGTAAGACCTCTCGATACACCACATTTGATGTGTAAACGCCGTCAACATTAAATCGTATTGCTGAAGTTACCAATACTTTTGTCGTCTGCCGTGAAATTCCTCTTGACAAGGCAACGTAAAGTTGCCCATGCGAGAACACTGATTCCGGAAGATAAACGCCGACGTTTGGAATTGTTTGTCCTTGGGCTTTGTTGATTGTCATAGCGAAGCTTAACCGAACCGGAAACTGTTTTCTTTTCAACTTGAAAGGAAACATGTCGGATTCAGACGGACATAGAGGTATTCTTGGCAAGAAAACCCTTTTTCCAGCATGCTGACCAACATCTATTTCTGCATCAATCAGATTTGGCTCAAACTTTCTGCATATAAGTCTCGTGCCATTACATAATCCATGCGAGGGATCGAGATTCCGTAAAAGTATAATCGGACACCCAATTTTGAGCCGGAGAACATGAGGCGGCAGACCACTCACACTAAGCGAGTTTAAGAATTCCATAGGATATAAGCCGTTTCTGTCGTCTTCTGCTTCATCGAAACTATAATAAGTGTTCTCTTCACCAGAAAATCTGTTGATCAACTTATCGTTAAGTTCATCAACATGGTCGTTTTTTGTCGATAATATTGCCCTAGAAATGATATAATCAGCTGATCTTCCATTGACGTCCATAGAAGGAAATATGGAATTAATCAACTCTTCCTTGGACGCCTCATTATCAATGTACGGAATGGCCATGCCGTCTGGGATGCGAATATACTTTTCATCTATAACTTCTTCGTCCCCATCCCCCACTCGTAAAAGAAAGTCGGAAAACCATGGATCCGTTCGCGCTCTCATATTGATAGTCAGCCTCATCTTTTTAATGACAGACCACAGCGGTGACATTCTTAGGCTGGAGTCTACAATTTGGGCTCGCGTTCCACGTCTAAAAACTGGCAAGACTTGCCTAAAGTCGCCTCCCAACACCATAACTTTACCGCCGAAAGGGACTCTCCTCCCCGTGATGTCTTGCAATGATCGATATAATGCCTCCACAGCCCGCCTCTTAGCCATGGAAGTCTCGTCCCATATGATTAGCTTTGCTGCTGTAAGAAGCTTTGCGGTCCCGCTTTGTTTCTTAATGCTACAAAGTGAGTTGTTTTCAAGATTTATTGGAATCTTGAAGCGGGAGTGAGCAATTCTACCGCCCGGCATGTTATTGGCTGCCGCGCTAGACGAAGCTGTCGCGAGTGCAATGAAACCACGAGAACGGACCTTTGCAAGGAGAGCTTTATACAGAAAAGTTTTTCCTGTTCCGCCAGGCCCATCTATAAAGAAGACATCGGGAATGTTGTTATCCACATGCCTCAATATATCATCGTACGCGACTCTCTAGTCGGAATTTAGTGAGTCAGAGGCAACCAAGTCTTCTTCTTCCACAATTATAAAGTCCTCCTCTTGTAATTCCCCAACAACCCAGATGATAAACTCGTGTCGGTATTTAATTTAGGAAGATCAAAATCATCTAGATATTTACCCATAGACTGGAGAAAAACTTTGATGTCTTTAAGGACCATGTTGCGGGAGATCTCCAGATTTGCGCACTGTCGTCTATAATCTACCGACAATGATTCGTAGTGGTCATCCCGAAACTTCCGAACATCCCCCGGCTCACAGAATATCAAAATAGTAGCAAATAACCTCCTAAGAGCAAGTGGAAATTGAAACACAGAACCCTCCACAAGACATGCCGAGATATTATTATCATCCTGAATTAAACCTCTCGCGAGAGCTGCTGCGCGAAAAGTCTCGTACAACACATCCCCAACAGTATAGAGACAATTCCAACCCATAGGACCAGGAACATGGCACAAGAGTAGGCGCAAGTATTATTTCAATTGAAACGAAATATGTTTGATTTCCTAATTAGGCGTGATTCTAAAAGCTTACCATGTTATGGAAATTATTTTAAAGGAAATGTGATAAATATAAATCGGAAAATATGGAAATCAAACCATTAATTCCGGTTGTTTCCATAACATGTTAAGAGAAGTCAATCAAACAATATAATTGGCTGATATTATAGACGTAAAATTTGAGAAGTCAATCACACCACATTTAATTGGCGGATGGATGGTTCAGTTACATTGTAATTAATAGTTTTCCATTTCATCTCCTCAAAATCACGAATACAATGTAATTGTGTTAAACACTAAGTCATGTAATTAATTGCTAAATTAAATCTTTTATCACAAAAAAAAAAATCAAAAAGTTGTAAGTTCTAAATATTAATGGTTACGTTTTATTTAGTTGTAAACGTTTCAAGTTTGGAATCTAATAAAGTCACGGGTTGTAGTAACCATGTCTTTTTTATGTAAGAATAAACTAAACCAGCCTGATTAAGTAATTAACGGCTGTACATCAACATATATCTTTATCAAATCGTTGAACATGGTTTTTTTGTACAGAGCCCATACTTTATTAAAGATGTTAAACTTTAAAAGATGGAAAAGTTGACCCTTTGTGTTTACGCAAGTTAATTCTTTTATACCATTAAAAGCAATAATAATTATGGTTTTGATAATTTTGGCCCTAACGTAGGGCTGTCAATTTGTAAATAAATTAAAAAAACACAAATATAAAATTGTAGAGTTTATATTTTGTTATCACTTTGCTAACAAATTTTAATATTTGAGGAGATAATAGTTGGCCAACGACGACAAATTAGTTGCATATTGAATAAAAAAAACATATCACCAAATAGAGTAATTAAAATGAAGAAACAAACATTGCAAAATTGTTATCTTAAAAAAAAATGTTTTCTTCTTATAATAACTTCTGAGATTTTGATGATGTTGCTACATCATTTCCCTCCATATCACAACAGTCATCTAATTGCCTCTTCAAGTTCACCGGGGTGCTGCAAAATTTTGATCGAGTTGATGACGGTGATGGGTCGACTGAAATTGGGGTGATATCATCCCCGACTTCTGAAATTAGACTCTATATAATAGATTCACGTAAATATTAGTATGACAAAAAATAGGGTTACAATTTACATAATATATTTTGATTTTAAAATGGTTCTCCACTATTACCGGGCAACCATTTAATTTTGTTTCTAACTCTGATAGTATTTCTTCTTTGTTAGTCATGGTTGCAATGCCATAAACGCTACTACCCGACTCGATATTGTATCGCCTCATGTGTAACTTGAAAGCGAATTTTTTATTTAAGAGCTGCTTAAAATCAGTAGGAATGGTTTTGAGGGGCATACCAGCCTGCTTATAATAAGAAGACATATAAGATCAAACAGATTAAGTAGAAACCATATATGTAATATAGAAGTTCACCTTTTCAAATCCATCGACGTAGTACTTACAGTTTTACCGAGCAAGTAATTAGCATCCCGGTCAAACATGGTAACAGTTAAAACTCTAGTGTTGTCTTCAACGATGACCGGAATTTTAAACCTTGGTGACAAATTTAGGAAAATATTATATATTCGTAACAAATGTTTTACTTTAAATGGACGAAAACGTTATGTTAGTTATATTTACCGGGGAACAAAAGACGGGGGTTTTCCTTTACATGGATCTCTAGAACACACTTTAATAGACACCTGATGGCTCCCTTGAGTACCGTCTTCGTTTTTCACCATCAACACCTTTTCTTCCATTCCATTTTTACAATAGGCACACGCGTTGTAGTACCACGGGAAATCATCACCTACGCAGGTTATGGTGCATAACACAATAACTTTTTTAACCTGTTGCAAATATTACAGCCAAAGTATTAAATATAAATTTGTAAGACCATTCGAATTAGATGTTGTTTATTTAAAATCAAAACGTAATTATAAATATTGTACCTCAGCAGGGGTCAAGATATCAGCGATAGCTACAAACTTATGGTTTATTAAGAAATCATTCTTTATAGAGTAAGAAGATGTAACTTTCTTGGTGATGCTAGACGGTGGTGTGTCCAATCCCGATTCAACCATGGCAGTTTTCATTCTGTAGTTAGGAAAAAGCTCATTATATATAGCGATGACAATATAAGTGGCATATAAAAGTATACGTATCAAACGGTAATTGAAAGTTACTTATGATTAAAATCTTGTATCTCTTGTATTCCACTGTTGACAAAGACACGAGTTGCATCAAAGTAAGTGGCAACCGATGTTGGACCTATACATTTAGGAACAAAACACTCGTTAAAGTTTTTATGTTGACAAACGTAATATCATTTATGTTAATACTTAATATTATTAAATTTTCCCAATTAAAAAGTATCCTTCCATGTGTCTATTTTGGCAAATTGAAGTATTATTACGACACGATCGGTTGGTTGTATGGAGTCTAGGTAATTTTGCAAACTATGAGCATGTTCCCCCCACAAGGTTATAAGGATTTTGTCACCCCTGCAATTAAACCAAATCGATTAGTTTATGACATCAATTAGGTTTATTATATATACATATATAATGATTCGAACGAACTCTATGTTTTTTATTTCTATTGGGAGTTTGTGCTTGCTTCTGTCTTCACTTGAAGAATTAAGGCTTTCGACGACGCAAATTTCTCCGATTACATCTACAAAAATTTCATTAATTAGTATGGGTATAGGGTAATATGACATATAAATCCTACATAGTAAAATGGACTTTTCTTTTACCAATTGACTTTGAAGCTAGTAATGAGTTATTCAAAATCTTATCGTATGCGGCAAATTCAAAACCATGTAAAGGGCCAGACCACTCAGCGCATTCTTTAACCGTTGTGCTTGATTGAAATGAAAGCTTTTTATTCAAGCCAGTAAACGTGAAACTTGATTTGGTCGCCCACAACTTACCTCCTTTGATAATGTAAACACCGTCTTCCTTCAGTTTTGTTTGAAATTTACTCATTAACTTCACGTAAATAGAACCTTGAATCCTGCCTCCCTACAAAAATTTTAATACAAAATGTAGTTAATTGTAAGTTAACATTGTTGAGATAATATATAAGTAGTGATGATTTATCGAATATGATTAAGATTAATACCTCTTCGTCAATTAAAATCATCTCTAGTGATATTATCTCGTTTTTGTTGTTGAAGTTTGTTTGGGGCCAAATCCGGCAAACCTTGACCTTGATGTGAATTTTGTCCTTGAAATCATGAATGTTTCTTACAAAGTGCATTCCGGTTGTTGACTTGGTTTGCCGAATTATGATGATAGTCGATGACTGGTGATGTTTGGTGTCTATTTATGCACAATTAAAAAAACGTATATATGTTATATTAAATGTAATATCACGGCCATTAAATTGCATGGACGTTTTTAAATGTAATAAAACGTATATTAAATTGCATGGTCAACTTAAACGTCTGTATTTAAGTTGGTAAATACGTTATATATAACGATATTTATAATCTACGTTTTCTTAAAAATACGTCTGCATATTTTTAAAATGGTAAAATACGTCTTATTTTTAGCGGGGTCAACAACAATTGACAATTAAAATGGTCTGCATATTTTTACGATTCCACATATGGTAATTATAAACGCAATTGACAGTTTTGATGAACGGTTTATATGGTAATTACGTTTCAAGGTTATAATACATTAAATACGTTTTTTTGTTAATTACGTTTTGATTTAGGAAAATACATATGGTAATTACGTTTTCTAATAAATACGTCTGCATCTTTTCAAACTTGGTAAGTAAAATATGGTCAAAATAGTATATATATACCGAATTTTATTAAACAACTTAAAATATTTTTATTAAAGACGTAATTGACAGTTTTAGTTGGCCAATAAAAACGTCCATAAGTAATTCAATTTTCGTCAACCAAAATATGTTTTTTTTATTCCACATATGGTAATTATAAATACATTAAATTCGAGATATGGTAGTTACGTTTTGATGAACGATTTATAGGGTAATTACGTTTCAAGGTTCTAATACATTAATTACGTTTTTATGGTAGTTACGTTTTGATTTTCGAAAATACATATGGTAATTACGTTTTCTAATAAATACGTCTGCATCTTTTTCAAACATGGTAAAATACGTCTTATATTTAGCGGGGTCAACAACAATTGACAGTTAAAATGGTCTGCATATTTTTAGCCTTTTAAATATGGTCAAAAGACTATATATAAATTGAATGTTATTAAACAACATAACAAACTTATTTATTAAAGACGTAATTGGCAGTTTTAGTTGGACAATAAAAACGTCTATAAGTAATTCAATTTTAGTCAGTAGTAAAAAACGTAAAATATCTACAGTTTGATTACGTGTTGACGAAATATTTCCATTAACACCACAAAATATATAATTCGAGTAGGTGTACAAAATTGTACAGTACACTGACAACAATTATTTGGTTCATGACAAAATTAATATTATTAAGGCAAACCATATTAAAACAAAAAAAAAACACCAATTGTGTAACAGAAACTAAGAGTAACCTAACAATTAATTATTGTTGTCCGATTAGCAGGGCTCTATTGTTTTTGTGTGTAAGTCGATAGAAGCTTATTTCCAGAGAGGGTAGTTCTTAAGCGTCTCAAACTATTATTTGGTTGCGTGTCGGACGCGACATCGGGTTCTCCATCACATAAAACAATGGCATCATCATATTGCACAATCGGGTGGATGCTTTGAAGTGCATATGTTTCTGGCATCGGCGGGTTGAACTCGATGTTTGTAACGTCAGTAGAAACAAGATATTTGACTGAAATTTAACCAAATAAAAAAGAGATATCAATATATTTTTAATAAAAGTAAAATGAAGCACTTAATTGGAATTAACCTGTTGGTTTTATAATCAGTTTAACGCGACATGCGTACACAGTTATGTTTACAGGAGCACATCTCCTAATCATTGTTGCCGTGGCTGCCGGTATATGATACAAGATGAGCTTGATACGGTTGCCCCTGTCGGAAATTACATTTTAAATGGGTTATTTCGTAGGTGTGGTGATCATTTAAATCATGTATAAATACCTACAGACAGTCATGCAGCAGCATTGCACACGATATCCGACCAGATGTAAAAAAAAGCAACCGTTCGACATGTTTCCAGCAACGTCTGTGAAATGTTTATTAATTACGAAAAATATTAAAATATTATCACTTTAATATAAAACATCTAAAAATGTAACGTAGACGTACCAATCAACATTTTTCGAGTTGTTTGATCCTACAATAGCCATGTCAGACATCTGACCAACGGGTACTTGGGGAACCAGGCATCTTCTCCATTTGTAGTTTCAGCAAGCTCGGTTTTAGTGTTAAATACTATTGCCCATTCATTACGAGTAAAGCTATAGTTCTCATAGTTCTCGAAGCGAGGAAAGGATTTGACATCGGTGTAATCAATTTTGAAATACTTTAAAGAGAAGACACCGCCTTTAAGTTTTCGGTTTTGGTATGCAGAAAATAAGATGGAGGGATAATGGCTGCGAATTTGTGCCTCTGAAAATAAATAATTAGTAGTTAAAACAAAAAACAAAAAATAGTATCTTAATTAGTAGGAACTTACAAATCTGTCAAGCAGGAACAAATATAGTTTGTTATGTTTGTGGTCAAGCCAAACATATTCAACGCGAACAAATTTGCATTTGTACCACAAATGTGGATTCCAGAGGTCTTCAAAGTTTTCAACAGGTTCGTATCCATCAAAATCCTTTGAAACAGGAAAAACAAAATTTCAGTTAACACAGAATTTATGATTGTACAGTAAGTAGTTGTAAGTCTGAATTAGTACCTCTAATTCTTGTGTAGGTCGTGGAAGTGGTTGAAGCACTGAAGCACCAAATTGGGTGATTAAAGACATGTTTCGGTTCTATTCGTTTGTATGTTGCACAACAACTCCATCGTTAGTTGATGGAGTATATATATAGTTTAAAAAAAACGTAGAATTCAATATGTATTTAATATTTAAAAAAACGTAAATCAAAATATTTATTATCTGCCTATTTAATATTCAATATGTGTTTAATATTTAAAAAAACGTAAAACCAAAAAAAACGTATAATTAAACATGTAAATCACTGGAAATAAATAGTTTGTAAGCGGTTTTATAAATTAGGAAGGCTAATAAATGCGAAGCTGTTAAGGAAGTTGACTGTTTTGATACGTATGATACCGTAGACATTAAGTTTAATAGTGTAGGTTATCAAATGGAAACCACATGGCCCAGTGGTTATCACATTGGTTGTTTTCCGTAAGGTCTTGGGTTCGAATCTCGGGTAAGGCACTTTTATTTTGATTTTGAAGGATGCTTGAACATTGCTAAAAATGGAAGTGTTGAAAATTCAGACTTCCTCTTTTAGAAATGTCTACAATGCTTTTTAAAGTAGTAAGATAAACTAGAGTAAATTACTGTTTTTGTCCCTGTGGTTTTCCCGATTCTGCGTTTTTGTCCCTGTGCTTTTTTTCCAGTTTTTTTGTCCCTGAACTCTGTCAAATTCTGTTTTTTTGTCCTTCCGTCCAAATTAATCCGTTAACTGACGGTACTTTTGTCCTTTTTCCCAAATTACCCCTACTTTTACATTTTTTTCTCATTGCCTCTCTTTCCTTCTTCATCTTCTACTTCACCTTCTATTATCATGTTCTTCATCCATATTCATTGTTCATCCCTAAGTGAAACCTAAAAATGTCAAAAAAACTCCAACACTGCAACAGCAAAATCCACAATCGAAGTAGCATATCCTCTAAATTTCTTCATCTCAACACACAAAAAATAACAGACCAATTGAATTTGTACATATAATTTAATTTCTTCCCCAATTAAACCTGCAACAAACCGCATATTACCTTCTCCAAATTATAAAAAATCATCAAGAATTGGGTGACTCACCGCCACCGCCGGACCCCAATCTACCGCTGGACCCCAATCTACCGCCGGACCCCAAGATTTTGAAAACTGTCGCCGGACCCCAATCAAGATTTAACTTCAGAAGATTATGAAAACCACCACCGCCGCCGTACCCCAATCTACCGATCTTCAGGCATCTGACCCGCCAATCTGATCGCATTCTCCAGCGTTAATGGAGCCCTTCGACGACCCTCTTGCAGTCGATCTTGAACAGAAATTAGTGGTCGCCAGTTGCAGGTGGTGGGTCGCCGGAAACCCCAAACATCTTGAAGATTATGTATTTTGGAGATCTTTCTCGGTGGGATAAACAGGGTCTGCAATGGAGGAAATAGGGTTCATGAAATTGGTAAACCTTTCGAAAAATTATGAAATTGGTAGGTGGTTTTGATTTTAGATCTGGTAAAGCTTTCGAAAAATCCAGATTTGATTTATTTTTGTTAGGAACTTTAAAATTAGGGTTCATGTGAAGGTTGGGGAAGAAAGTGTTGGGGGAGAAAAGACAAAAGGACGAAAATACCCTTTCTTTTTTGGCATTTCACGGTAGTTAACGGTGAAAAATAGACAGAAGGACAAAAAAAAAGAATTTGACAGAGTTCAGGGACAAAAAAACTGAAAAAAAGCACAGGGACAAAAACGAAGAATCAGGAAAACCACAGGGAAAAAAACAGTAATTTACTCTATAAACTAATATGTTATTAATTTCGTTAAGGAATTTGGAAAATCATTATCCTAGTTGACCTTTGAAAAACGTGGAAACATGTTGAATTAGTTACAAATTTACTTAATTTGTGCGCTACACTAATAAAACTAATTTCAAATTATAAAACAAATAAAAATAAAAAGCGCTATAAAAAACTACAATTATCCTATAAAAAACATCATTTAAACATCATTAAAATACATATCATATTTATAAACTAACATATGCCCGCACTTCGCGACATGTTTGCAAAGATATATACACTAAACCTCGTTTAAAAATATAAGAAAAAATAACTACTTATGTACTTTAGCATCCCTATGCTAAATCTCAATTATAAAATAATAGAAAACGACAATTAGAAGGAGGAAAAAAAACTATTCATCAACTGTACAGACCTCATCAAATTGTTATTTAGATAATTCGTATAAAATCACTACAGACCCATAAAAATACTCCAAACTCACAAATTAGAAAACAATTTGCTTAACCCGCATTAATAAAAAACCGATGGTGGCGAGACCCCTAGCTCAACGGACGCAACATCACCATCCGACGTGCGCCACCACACCGCCCGCCACGCCAACCCCCCCCCCCCCCCCCCCACCAGCCCTTCGACGCAGCATGTGACCCAATCACAAGCTGACACGTGTACTAGCCGTTGTAATGGCTGGAATTTCGAAATTTTTTAATTTTTTTTAAATAAACCTTAAACCCTTATAAATACAACACCATTTTATACAACTTTTCACCCAACATTTCTCATATTAAACCTTTTCCCACAATATTTTCAACACATCCATTCTTCCAAAATGCATCGAAATTTGATTGACCTCGCAAGTTATTCATCGGATGTCGACGACGAGACATATATTTTTTTTTCTTACTCAAGCGCGTCAGTACATGCAACAACAAGAAGCTCAAACATCACGTACCCAAGTGCCAATATTTCGAGATCGTGAAGCTACCAAGCAACATTTATTGGATGACTACTTTGGTGAGAATCCTAAGTACCCTGAGATGATTTTTCGACGTCGATTTCATATGAGCATGAAACTATTTTTAGAAATAGTTGAAGGTATTTCTAACTATACTGCTGAGCCTCTTCCCACGCATTTTGAATTTTTTAAAGTACGACCAGATTGTACAGGTCTAATGAGTTTTAGTGTCATTATGAAATGCACGTCTGCCATTCGCCAATTGGCCTATGGCATAACACCTGATTCACTTGACGAATATTTACAAATTGGTGAACATTGTGCATGTGATTGTCTAAATCATTTTACCAAGTGTATTATACATTTATATACCGCTGAGTATTTAAGGAAACCCGATATCCATTACGTTCAAAACTTTTATACAAAACACAAAAACGCTCATGGTTTACTGGAATGCTTGGTAGTATAGATTGTATGCATTGGGAGTGGACCAACTGTCCAAAAGCATGGCACGACCAATATGGTAGATGTGATAAAAAATACCCAACTATAATACTAGAAGTTGTGGCGTCGCAAGATTTGTGGATTTGGCATGCATTTTTTGGGGTTGCGGGTTCCAATAACGACCTCACTGTGTTAAATAATTCACCCTTGTTTGATAACCTTCTTAACAATATTGCTCATGCAGTCCTTTTTGTTGTAAATGGAGTGACTTATTAGAACGAGTATTACCTAGCTTATGGTATTTACCCGCAGTGGCAAGCTTTGTCAGATCATTTACAGTTGCACGAGACGAAAACGTGCTTACTTCAAGCGACGACAAGAAGGTGCAAGAAAAGACATAGAACATGCATTTGGTGTCTTACAGAGGCGTTGGGGTATTATTCACCAATCGGCTAGTTCGTGGACTGTCAACAAGCTTCGTAGAACCATGATACATGCATCATATTGCATAACTTGATTATAAAAGATCAAAACTTTGCCATAAGCGATATGAACGACTTGTATGTTAGTGCACAACATAATATACAACGTATTTGGATTGAGAGGTGTGAAGTGCAACGGCTGAGGTCCAGATAATTACGTGATAAATACACACGAATCACTCCAACAAAATATTATGGAACATATTTTGCGACGATATAAAAAAAAATCATATGTAATTTTCCGTATTTTTTTAAAAATAAAATCGGTAATTATTTTTAATTTTTCGGTATTTTTTTATTTTTCGGTATTTGTAATTTTTTTATTTATAGTTCGTAATTATTATTTTAATGAAATATTAAGTTGTTTTGAAAAAAGTAAAAAGAAAAAAAAAATTGGGACCTAAATGACTTAAGTGATTGTAGATGGTATTTAGGGGTTATGACTTGTGAATGTAAAATAATGATGCGATGCGTAGATGGTGCAAATGTGACAATCCAACCCTTGTGACCATACCTGATGCGTAACAAAGGGCTAGCATAACTTTAATGCGTCCATGCCACGTTATTGTAACTCACTAGACTTTTGGTTTTCTTATATTTACACCTATCATTAACTTGTGTAATGGTCATTTATTCTATGACTCTTATAGTGCCAACTTGTGGCCTATATAAAGAGGTTGAGATGTATGTTTGAAAACACACCAAAATATATGAACTTGATCGTTGGAATGAAATCTTAGAGTTTTGGCTATTTTGTATCACAACACGTTATCGGCACTTTGCTCGAACCAAGTAATCTCACCAACTATTCTTCATAACATTAAGGTAAACAACGTCTCTTTACTCTATTTGATATCATTTTATTATAGTGGATAAAGATCCATCGAAATCAAAATATATGTGGTTTTGAAAATCATGTTTGGGGTTGGTCAATTGTTTTTTTTTAAAAAACACTTCATTTGATGATGCTTAAATTGAGCACATAAAAATCCATTTAATCTATCTAAAAGTTAATACTTGTATATGATAAGTCACAAAGCTTCTCCATGTAGTATTTTCATATGGACTTTTCAAGAGAAAAAAAATTGCTACTCTTTCACAAAAATTAATTCAGTTCATGGGTTTTTCTAATTCTAAATGTAATACTCATTTGGCCGATTATTCATCTTTTTTGGAAAAAAATTTAACAAACAGATTGAATTTTTTTTAAAACCACAACATTTAAGCAACTAAAAGTTAGCCCAATATTTTTAATGAGTTGGGCTAACAAGTCCAAAAATTATAATAAAATTTTTCTTCTAAAAGAATGATTTTTTAAAAATCCATGATTTATGAAGTATTATGCTCAAATGATTATTTGTTTTTGGTATAAAAATTATTTTGAGATTCTTTATGTTGAAAGTTGTTTTCTTAAATAAATCATGAAGATAAAAATTAATCTTTTCTAAATGTAGTGATTATACTACAATTTCTTTTGTCTTCAAAAGTTAAAGAACTTGTGGATTTATGAGCATTATATGCACTTCCTTGAAAAGTTATTAATCATCCACAACTAGGCTCACCTATTCTTAACAATGTCTAGGAAAGATAGGCGGTTTTTCTGACTCCTAATAAGGGTGGTTCCGATACGCACAAGCGCTGTCTACCCTTACCGTCTTTCCTGGTTGTATTCGAATAGAGCTACCGAAAAGGGTTGACTAAATAATTTTTCTCTGAATGTGTTTATATACATATGCTGAATCGGTGTCTCATAATCGACCTGTCGTTCGATAAATGAGAACCTAATATCAATTGTGTTTTTTCGAACCTGCTGATTCGACACACAATTTGTGCTTATACAAACCATAAACATATAAACTTATCATCTTGAATGATGATTGATCCAGTATTTCTCCTCCCGTTGTAGGAAAATGTCTATCAAACTTGATTTCCCGATCTTGGATGCTGCCGGCAAGAACTATCTAGACTGGACTCAAGATATCCAGAACCATCTAGATACTCAAGGCATATTAGATGTCATCTATGACGAGGATAATCGTGAGGTTGAAGTTACCCGCGAAATGAATGCTAAGGCGATGATATTATTTCGTCGACATATGTCAGACACGATGAAGTCTGAGTTCATATCAATCACCTCACCCAAGACATTATGGGACTCTTTGAAACAACGTTTCGATCACCAAAAGACCATTTGGCTTCCTGAAGCCCGCCAAGATTGGCTCAATTTACGATTCCAAGACTTCACTTCGGTTACTGAATATAACGCTGAAGTTTGTAGAATTCGTGCACTTCTCCACTACTGTGGTCAACAGTTAACTGATACTGACTTGTTGGAGAAGACTTACACCACATTTCCTAGTTCTGACAACTTGCTTCAAAAGCAGTACCGCCAATCCAAGTTCACAACTTTCCCCGAGCTAATTACCCAATTGTTATTGGATGAGAAAAATAGCATTGTTTTAATGAGAAATAACAATTCTCGTCCTGCTGGGACAAAGGCAATTCCAATGCCTGATGCTAATAATGTTCGTGGGCCTCAATCGCGGAACGGAAACCGAGATAAGGGCCAGTCGTCCCGAAAACCGAAGCACTATGGTGAGCGTAAACCTCACCAAGCGAAGCGAGGTTCTGAATATAATCCATACCAAAGACCTTCAGGTCGAGGTTCGGAATATAACTCGCACCGAAGACCTTCAGGCCGTGATTCAGAATATAACTCTGACCGGAGGCCTTCGGCTTCTAAGCCATCTCGTACTGGGAACAATAACAGGACGACCAATCGTCCCAATGAAAGGGCACATACTGATAAGCATACCCTTTGTTACAAATGTGGTGATTATGGTCATATGCAACGAGTTTGTAAGGCTACTCCCGACGAAGTTCGTAACTATCATAACGGGAAAAGAGCTGAAGCAAATGTGGTTGAAACCAACACACGTGAGTCTTTTGAGACACCTGATTTTGTGGCTCAGATTGAAGATTAGAGCTATTTTTGAGCTCCTGGATCATGTTATTTTATGCTTTCAAGTTTAATTAATGTTCACTTTTGGATAATGGTTTGTTTACAATGAACGCATTTCTCGAAATAATTTAAAGTTTTTCCTTATGAAAATACTACATACGTGTGACTGATTTTAAATTATTTTTACTTTTAGGCATGCATATTGGGTCAGTTGATTGTCTGGTTGACAGTGGTACAACCCACACTGTCCTAAAATACAAGGATTACTTCATCAACATAACGCCTAAAGTAACTTCATTGACAACTATTTCGGGCCCGTCGACCCTTGTTCAAGGCTTTGGTAAAGCACAATTTACGTTGTCAAATGGTACTGTGTTAACCATTAATGAAGCCTTATATTGTCCAAGTTCCGGTCGAAACTTGTTGAGCTTTAAGGATATTCGAGAAAACAAGTTTCATATTGAAACTGCTTCAGAAAATGGTATTGAATACCTCTACATTACCTCTGATAAATACGACCAAAAGCGTATATTGGAGAAGTTGAGATGTTTGTCAAATGGTTTGTATCTAACCACGATAAAACACATTGAAAGCAATCTAGTCATTCGTCGAGCCCCCGTTGATGAGGGAACTTATATGTTATGGCATGACCGGCTGGGACACCCGGGTCAAAATACGATGCTTCGAACTATGAATGCATCTCATGGGCATCCTCTTGGAGGTAAAAATTTCGTGATTAAACCAAAAAGCCTATGCCAAGCATGCTCGATTGGCAAGACACATCTCAAACCACTTCATGTAAAACCTACAAAAGTGGTTTCCCGTTTTCTTGAGAGAATTCAAGGGGATATATGTGGACCTATCCAACCAACATGCGGACCATTTAAATATTTCATGGTATTGGTTGATGCATCAACAAGATGGTCACACGTCGCTTTGTTGTCCACAAGGAATGCAGCATTTCCTAAACTCCTAGCCCAAATCATTAAGTTGAGGGCTCATCATCCAGATTATCCAATAAAGTCAATTAGACTTGATAATGCTGCGGAGTTTACATCGAAAACATTCGATGATTATTGCATGACATTGGGCATTGATCTTGAACACCCTGTTGCGTACGTTCATTCCCAAAACGGTCTTGCAGAAGCATTCATTAAACGAATACAAATAATTGCAAGAACTTTGGTTATGCGCACCAAAACGCCCCATTATTATATATGGTTACGCGATATTGCACACGGATGCATTGGTCCGTCTGAGGCCCATGAGCACCCAATAAATTCCTACGTACCAGCTGGTAACTGGATATGAGCCCGACGTCTCATATTTACGCGTATTTGGGTGCTTGGTAAATGTTCCAATTGAACCTCCAAAGCGTTCGAAATTTGGACCTCAGAAACGACGGGTAATATATGTTGATTATTAATATTAATACCCATCCATCATACTCTATTTAGAGCCCTTGACATGCGATCTCTATAATGCTATAATTGCGTATTGTGAAATTGATGAGACAATCTTCCCGTCGTTAGGGGGAGATTTGCACGTTAACGTTGATAAGGAACGACGTGAAATAACGTGGCATGAACCCAACTTGTCTCATATGGATCCCCCAACTGCACATAGTGATAAGGATGTGCAAAGAATTCTAGGTTTACAAAATGTTGCTAATCAGCTACCAGACGCATTTAATGACCTAGCAAATGTCACGAGATCAAATATACCTGCTGCAAATGTGCCTGCAAGGATAGACGTCCCTGAGAGACGCCATGTTCCACTTGAACATGTTGCACCGGTCGTACCCACCGTGCAAAGGACGCTACCATCAGCTGTCCAGTCTGCTGCTCTTCCTAAGAAAAGAGGAAGACCAGTCGGTTCCAAGGATGTTCTGCCTCGAAAGAGGAGAAATTCTTCTGAATCCGTTTTGCCACATGAGATCATTAAGGATCACGGGAGTGTATTGGAGGAGCGTGTTTCAGATGAAACACCAATTTCTCATCATCCCGATAACCTTGAAATATTTGTCGAGTATGCTAGCTTAGACGATATTTTAAAGCGAAACGAGACTGTCATTGATGATGTGTTCATATACGCAGTGGCCACTGACATTATGAGCAATGATGACATGGAACCACGTACTATTGTTGAATGCCAACGTAGAACGGACTGGCCTCAATGGAAACAAGCAATCCAGGAAGAATTGGATTCCTTAGCGAAAAGAAGAGTGTTTGGACCTGTTGCTCCAACACCACCCAATGTTAAGCCAATTGGTTACAAATGGGTGTTCGTAAGGAAGCGTAACGAGAATAATGAGATTGTAAGATACAAAGCTCGCCTAGTGGCGCAAGGCTTCTCTCAACGCCCTGGAATTGATTACGAGGAGACATATTCTCCCGTAATGGACGTTATAACGTTCCGCTACTTAATCAGTTTAGTAGTTTCCGAAAAACTGAATATGCAGCTTATGGATGTGGTCACAGCCTATCTCTATGGGGATCTTGACACGGAGATATACATGAAAGTCCCTGATGGACTCAAGTTGCCTGAATCAAGTAGTTCTAGACCACGGAACACGTTCTCGATAAGACTGAGACGATCACTTTATGGATTAAAACAATCTGGACGGATGTGGTATAACCGCCTAAGTGAGTACTTGATCGGACTGGGATATTTGAACAATGAGATATGCCCATGCGTGTTTATTAAGAAATCCACTTCAGGATATGCGATTATCGCAGTCTATGTAGATGATATGAATCTCATAGGAACCTCGAAAGAGTTGGTCGAAACTGCTGAAATCCCGAAGAAGGAATTCGAGATGAAAGATCTTGGGAAGACACGTTTTTGCCTCGGCCTGCAGATCGAGCAACGTAGAGATGGTGTTTTTCTTCATCAAGAAAATTACATCCAAAAGGTGTTAAGACGCTTTAGTCATCATGATGCAAAGCCGTCTTCTACTCCCATGGTCGTTCGTTCTCTAGACATTAAAAAGGACCCATTCCGTCCAAAGGAGGACGATGAAGAGATATTGAGCCCCGAGTGTTCATATCTGGGTGCAATAGGCGCATTATTGTACTTGGCTCAATGTACTAGACCGGACATCTCGTTTGCTGTGAACTGCCTGGCTAGGCACAGCAATGCGCCAACACGCAGGCACTGGAATGGTATTAAAGACATATTCCGTTACCTAAAAGGTACGGCGGATATGGGCTTATTCTATCCCTACGCGTCGTCGAGTGGATCAAACCCTAATGATACTCGAAATAACGCAACCCTTATTGGCTATGCTGATGCAGGTTACTTATCAGACCCGCATAAGGGACGTTCCCAAACTGGTTATGTCTTTACCATTGGGAACACAGCGATATCCTGGAGGTCTTGTAAACAGACTCTGGTTGCTACTTCGACAAATCACTCTGAACTACTTGCGCTCTTTGAGGCAACTAGAGAGTGTGTATGGCTTCGATCTGTAATTGGTCATATTCGAAGTACATGTGGTTTAGCTTATGACCCCGATGAACCAGTTGTTATGTATGAAGATAACTCTGCTGTCATTGACCAAGCGAAACATGGTTACATCAAATGGGATAACACTAAACACATCTCTCCAAAAATTGTTCTTTACACATGAACAACAGTTACTTCAAAAGATTGAAGTGCAACATATTGGATCGGAGAAGAATCATGCAGATTTGTTCACCAAATCACTGCCAAAGTATTCATTCCAGAAACATGTCAAAGCTATTGGACTTAGGAAACTCTCCAAGCTACCTAAGTGACATGTATCATGCACTTGTATATAAATAATAATTGCATCCTGACGTATGCTTTGCACCCTGTTGAGTGCATGTGAGGGGGAGCATCCCGATGAATGCTTGTGTGCTCTTTTTCTTTAGTTCAAGGGTTTTGTCCCATTGGGTTTACCTTGACAAAGTTTTTTAATGAGACACTAACTATATCCCACACTCAATAAGAATCGCTGAATTCAGGGGGAGTATCGAGTTGATTACTTATTAGCCATTGTGCACTCTTTTGTCCTTCGTTAGAGTTTTTGTCCCACAGGGTTTTCTCTTAACAAGGTTTTAATGAGGCACATCATATATGGTTCCTTCCCTATCTCAAGACATCCTGATCGTACTCTTTTATCCTTCAACCAGAGTTTTGTCCCAAAGGGTTTTCTCCGTCAAGGTTTTTAACGAGGCGAATGTTTCAAGGATTGTCTGAAGATACAAGATGAAGTGCATGTATAGTTCAATATAAATCTAAGCAACCAAGGGGGAGTATTGTAACTCACTAGACTTTTGGTTTTCTTATATTTACACCTATCATTAACTTGTGTAATGGTCATTTATTCTATGACTCTTATAGTGCCAACTTGTGGCCTATATAAAGAGGTTGAGATGTATGTTTGAAAACACACCAAAATATATGAACTTGATTGTTGGAATGAAATCTTAGAGTTTTGGCTATTTTGTATCACAACAGTATTTGTATTTTTTATTTTTATTTTCACTTTGATTGCTCAACATTCGATTTGGGCTTTGTGTATGTAGTTAATATTCTCTTCAGTTTTTTTTAGTTTTTTTTTTTTTTTTTTTTTTTTTTATCATTTGAGAGGCGAAATTGCTTTTTAGAGTTGCACAGAGTCGATTCATTATTTAGAAAAAACGCAGATCGATCCATGGATCGAATGATAGCTGACTAACTTTATAAAACAATGGCAAGAGTGACGAGAGAAAATCACTTACAAAAGAGCTCATCAATTGGATCAGTTTTGAGTAAGATTATTAATACATGAATATGAGATGAGAGAAAATTATAATGAGATAATAACTGAAACAGGTGACAAAAGCAACATTAACACTATTAAAATCCTTGCAATTATCTCACATAACCAGACGATCGAATACTTATCATATAAAAACGAAGAAAAAGTGAAAAGGGGTACAAGACTACAAATCTTAGCCCGACTTTATATCTTCGCTCGCAGAAATTTTTAATTTATACGACATATATATTTGTGACCCACATCTACTTACGGAACCAGAAAACACCTTTTTTCTCCGGATCCTCTTCAATGAAAAGACACTCTTTTGTCTCTCTAAAAATCGCCTTTAAAATCGGAGTATCATCGTAATTGTAGTAGTCACCCAAAACAGGTTTTACAGCTTTTGTGGCCTCTACTATATGATAATGAGGAATATTGGAGAATAAATGGTGCACCACATGAGCATTAGGTTCATCATGAAAGATTGTGTTTAATATCCCGTAATCCCGATCAACGGTTTGTAAAGCACCTCTTAACCAATCCCATACGGATGAGTCATAATGAGCAACCGAAGGATGATTGTGGTTTAAGTATGTAAACAACATGAAAAAGATGCACATAACTAACAAGGGATAGCCATAGATGTTAAGCAACCAATTGAACCCTTCTTTTGATCCAATTCGGTAAAGTTGGTAGAAAACGGTAGCAACTCCAATATCCGTGAGAAAAACTTGAACACGCTCGCTATCGTTGAAGATAGGACCTAACGGGTTGAAATGGCTAGGGAAACCTTTGTATATCCTTCCATGAAGATTGAATAAAAAGTAGCCCGGGTATCCGAACAACAACCGAAAGAAAACAAACATCACGTTGCCCACCGGGTTTGCGAGAATTTCGACAAACCATGTATCTTTCTTGAGTTTAGGGACCCAATTTTCGTCCTTTTCGAGCGAGCTCGTGTGCGCATGGTGAGTACGGTGACTATATTTGAACGAAAAGTAGGGAGTGAGAACAAGAGAGTGGATAATGAGGCCAACGATGTTATCAAGCCATTGGTAGTTGCTAAAGCTATGATGACCGCAATCGTGCACGATATTCCACAATCCGACCATAACGCTACCTTGAGCGACCCAATAAAGTGGCCATGCGACATATGATACGGGTTGAGGGAGGAGTGTAATGTAGTTATTTGCAATATAGTATAAAGAAAATATCATACATAAATCACGAAAAAGGTAGTATGATGAGGTGGCAAGAGACCGATCGAAACAGTGTGGCGGTATTGCTTTTTTGAGATCAGCGATCCCGAATGGAGGTTTCTCGACAGGGACATGTTTGAAGACATCTCTTCTTTTCACTTCAGACTCGTTCATTCGCCCACCTCCTCCCATGGTTTCGGTTTTTAAGGAGATCAAAGAACCTACAAAACAAGAAATGATCGATTAGGACATGTATTCGTGTATAGTTAGTTATATACAATTGTGTAGGTATGTAAGTACTTTGAAGTTTAAAGATCAAACATTTACCTCTTAGAAAAGCTCTTTGCTTTTCTGTTTGGTTGTGTTAAAATTAGAGGAAACAATGAAGCCATTTATATGTGAAGATTGACGAAAATGCTAACATTTTTCCATACGTGAAACATTGATTAACTATTTTAAGTCAAATTTGATGGGCTTTATGCAAATATTGAGAAGGTAAATATGCGTCCACGGACATTTAAAACGATACTGTTTTTGTTTTCTTGAGTGTGACAGGCTTAATTATGATCCATGTGTAGTCCCTGATCGAGTTTGAAAATCTTTAATTATTAAAAACGAGGAGTTAAAAGCAAAGATGAAATAGAAATAATATAAAACTTATATTAATTAATACAGTATATAACTACTAATATTTTAACCGAATAATTAAAATTGAACGATTATTAAATATATATTCTCATTAAGATACTATCAAACAGCACTTTAGTTGTTACAGTTAACATACATAGAATCTCTTGGCTTAACAACCAACAATTTGGATCTAAATAAATTTAAAACTACAAACAAAAAGAAAGGGGCCACAATCCATTCATTTAGTGACTATTATTTCGTTTTCAATCGCTTTTCCATTTTTTTATTGTTCAAAGTAATACTTTTATTTTATCATGCAATTACAAAGAAAATTTAGTTGGAAATGTGACTTTCTTTAAACAATTTCATAAAGCGTGTCAAGTCAGGACGGGTGGCTGTTGTCACACCAAAAGACAAAACACCCGTAGTTGTTTATATATCCAAGTTGAAGGAGCAGCTTGCGAAATAAATATATACAGCCAATTTATTTTTTGAAGTATTATATTTAATTATATTATCAATTACTCCCTCCGTCCCACAAAAAAGTTCTCATTTCTAATGGGCACAAGTATTTAGGAGAGAGTTAGTGGTGGGGTCTATGGTTATATTTTGATTAAAATATAAGGTTTTCTGGAGAGAGAAAGTGCTTTTAGAAGATAATTAGTGGTGGGGTCCATAGTTTTAATATTATTTTATTAAGTGGTCCCTCACCATTTGAGAAATGGGAACTTTTTTGTGGGACAAAATTTAGAGGGGAAATGAGAACTTTTTTGTGAGACGGAGGAAGTATATTTTTATATAATTTATTTAATATAGTTATCTCAAATAAATTATTAACTATAGAAATGATTCAAGATACTTACTCAAGCTTACAATGTTATGTATCACAAATATATATGTTTTAATTAAAAAAAAATGTAACATAACATAACACTATAACTTACAAAAATGATTAATTTTCAACAACAATCACGACAATCAAACCGCTCTCGAAGCATGCTGAGCCTTGGCCGTTTCCTTCAAAACCGCACCAACAATGGCAGCTTGTTCAAGGCACTCAGCTTTATGCAACGAATCCATCAACACAACACACGTATTCGCGTACACATTACACCCTCTTAACCTCGTTTCCTCAAACAAATCATACGCATCCATTGCCCGATTCGACACACTCAACCCTTCAATCATAGTATTATAACACCCCGAATCGGGCACACCCCCGCTCTCCTTAAACCTATCAAAAAGACGGCTAGCTTCTAGAACATTCCCACCCCGTGCTAGCCCGCATATCATGGTCGTATAAGTAATAACGTTCGGTTGCAACCCTTGTTTTTGCATTTCTTGCCAAAACACAAACGCTTTGTTAAATTTCCTAACTTTACATAGCCCGTTTATGATTATACTATACGTTATAGCGTTCGGTGTGCATTTTAAATCTTTAATCGAATTAAAACAAACTAAAGCTTCATCGATTTCTTCGGATTTTACTAACGCATCGAGCATACAATTCCATGTGTATATATTCGGCGTTAATCCTTTTTGCATTAATTCTTCCATAATTAAATACGCTTCATCGATTCTACCTACTTTACCGAACCCGTCAACGAGACTACTATAAATAATCACATTTAATTGTATACCTATAGATTTAGCTTCTTCGAAAAGCATGTAAGCTTCATCGAGCCGATCGATTTTTGCGAGCCCGTCGATAACCGACCCGTAAGTAACTACGGTTGGTGAATGGCCCGTGACCTTCATTTCTTCTAGAAGCTCGTAAGCCCGATTCACTTGGCCCGATTTGCAAAACCCATCGATTACCGTGTTGTACGCGAGTGTATCCATCACATTTCCTTGTTTCTTCATTTCATTGAACAATTTATTCGTTTCACGGGCAAAACCCGATTTTATTAACCCGTGAATTAAAATCGAGTAGCTTCGGGTATCCGGTAAAAGCCCGTTTCTTTTAATTTCTTGAAATAAAGCTCGGCCTTTTTCGGTCTCACCTGATTTGAACACGCAATCCATATACGTGTTTAAAAGGGTTAAATCGGGAATAATCCCACCACGAATCATTTCTTTATAAATCTTATGACCATCTTCTTTTCTTCCTAATTTAAAAAAACTTCTAATTAACGAAGTATACACAACCGCATTAGGAATCACACCGTTTTCCACCATTTTTTGATAAAGTTTATAAGCATCATCAACTCGATTATGTCTACCTAATCCTTCGATAAGCGAGCAATAAGTATAATCAGTTGGTGGACAAATTTTATGATCTAAATTTTCAAAAACCGAACATGCGTCATCGAGTTGTTGAGATTTACACAATCGATCAATCATTATATTAACCGTGAGAATATTCGGGAACAAACCGGCTTCTTTCATCAAATCCCGAATCTTTAACGCGATATCAAGCTTACGATTCTTGCAAAGATTATCAATAAGAATATTATAAGTTGATAAATTAGGAGATGCATCTTTTTTCATATCATCAAATAACTTCAAAGCTTCATCAATTTTTCCCTTTTTTCCTAAACACGTAAGAATACAATTATACGCAACAACACTCGGAATCGAGCCTTTTGATTTCTGCTTTTCGAGTAATTTAAACGCTTCATCGAATTTTCCCACCATCCCGTACCCCATGATCATCGTATTGTAAGCATATGCACACGGTGTTTTCTTGTTATTTTCCATTTGGTCAAACAAGTCAATGGCTTCACCGAGTTTATTAGCTTTACATAAAACGCCAATCATGCTCGTGTAAGTGACATCATCGGGCGTTAACCCGTGCACTTTCATTTCGTGAAAGAATTTCCAAGCCATATCGATTTTTCCCGCTTTACCGAAACAATCTATACATACGTTATATAAAACTATATCACCATCAACCGAATTACTTCTCATTTCATCTAACAAATTAAGGGCTGCATCGACCCGATTTTCTCTTGCAAATACACGGATTACAGTTGTGAATAAGTGCACGTGTACTTCATAACCGAGTTCTTGCATTTGGTGAAAAAGTGTTAGGATTAAATCGGGCTCATGAACTGTAGATAAAGCTCCTATTAAAGTTGTGTAAGCTGAAAAAGCGGGCCGAAATTTGAATTTTCTCATTAATTGGATCAAATCATAAGCTTGTTTTAGTTTACGGCTTTTAACACAGCTTACAATTAGCTCGATACACGCGGTATTAGACGGGCCAAAACCCGCAAGATTCATATCTTCAAAAACGGGCTCGATTTGATCAAATTTTTTACTTCTTGCCATTAACATAACAAGTGAATTGTAAGCTTCGGGACAATGCGGTTGGTTGGTTTTTTTCTCGGCCCATTTGAAATAATTTACTGCAAGATCTACATCTTTTAGTTTTCTTAACACGGAAATAACAAGATCACTTTGTGCACTTTCACTGAATTTGGATAAATCGTTTTCTAGATTAGCCCCCCATTGACCACCAGTCTCCAAGATCTGGCACACAGAGTTGACTCGTTGACTTTTTAAGTCAAGCCTTGTAATATGTTCTTGATCACTTCCATTTATGGAAGAAAGAGCTCGTTGTTGCAGATCAAAAGGGCAGTTATATGAAGATGGTACTAACCTCTCACACAGAGCAACAATATGAGAGCATTTTAAATTAGTGTTATATAAAGTCCCTGCAAAAAAATGTAAATGATATTTAGATCCATCCAAAAAGATGAAATTGATTCAGAAATTGTACCTCTGCATATAACAACAGCCTTCATCTTTGAATTTAAATTCTTGTAAATATCATCTTCTTCAACTGTCAACCAGATACAGGATCATAAATAACATACAAAAAGATCTAGATTACATTTATATACTTTTGATTTAGTGAATTCCTCTTAATCAGCTACTCAATATTCCAAAAGATGAAAACAGCTTACTACCAATCATAGCACTCATCAACATTACACAAAAACTGAACATAACTTATAAATATTATATGAATAAAATCATCCGTTAATTTGAACAAATTTTTACGATAATTACTACATTCCCAAATAATTAGCATCAGTTTGACTCTCTGCAGTAAAGATAATCCTTTCGGAAGCAAAATCGGCATTAATTAATAATTACAGTTAACAGGAGCAAATTAAGATCGCCAGTCGTTGAATTTCATTACCAATTTCACAATTAAAGATCTTAACAAGCATATCAGTTTTTACGATTGAAAAAAAAAAACAGACGAATTGTGTTAGGGTTTTAACTGCTTACTAATAATGAACTTACATGAGCTTGTATAGAAATGAAGAAGATGAGAAGAAGCATGAAGGCGGAGAAAACATAGAGAGCAGACTCAAAACTGCCGGAAAATGCGCCACATGCGTTGGCTACGGCGGAGGTGGGTGATGGTTATTCACTCGGACTAACATGACACCGGAGTGGGCTAATCGTTGGGCTTAAGCTTCATTTCTAGCTATTGAAAAGCCCACTTTGGGCCCAAGGCTCATCGAACGCCCAACTGTCCAATAATCTTTTTGTATGTGTTTTGATGAAAAACAAAAATCACGTCTTTTGAAAATAAATAATTATCAGTTATAAAATATCAATCTGAAAATAGTGTTTAAATTTAATTGTGTTCTTTGAAATCGTAATAGTCAGATCATTTTTTCCTTTTTGAAAAATATAATTATTTGTTTAGTTAATAGACAAAATACAAATAATTAGTTTCAAAACGAAATAAATACAACTCCACTTACTTTTAAAAATTGTATTTTGAGTCATTAAAACACATATAGTTAATTCCTTTATTCATTTCATTATATATTGTTAATTATTTTTCTACTTATTATCAAAATCAAAGAATGAAATTTTGAAATATAATACGCACGTATCAATCATTTTATAAAGGTAGATAAAGTATAAAGAGTTGGTATAAAACAATACAAATTTTATTAAATTAATTATATTTCTAAAACGAACAACGATAAAAAAAACTCTTATGGTCCACAAAGTTTCTTGATTCGCCTTACTAAAATTTAAAACATTGGTCCCAACTCCCAGGGTGTTCAGCATCAAAGAATCGTTTGTATTTTATGGAAAATTATCCATTGATATAACTTATTTGTTTATTTTATCAAATAACCCTAATTATTATAGCCTATTACTGTGTCTATTATGGATATGTGGTCCACAAAATTTCTAGGTCTGTCTTATTATGAGATATTCCAAGTATTTGATTTTTTAGTTGTTAATATTTATCAAATCATAGTGTCATATATCATGTCCAATGACAGTAATTTCGACTGGAATTTGATTAGGGATGACAATTAGCATCCGATCTGATTATTATCACCTGATCTAATGTGGTGATCAATGTGGTGGATATTAATACAATTAATGGGTGAATATCGGATGTGAAGCAGATATGAATGACAATTTTCAATACACAAATGAATTCACTTAACTCGAAATTAATTTTTTAATATTATAATTTTACATAGTTAAAAATATACGTTTACACATTTTCCAGATTTATAAATTTATACATAACACAACTTTGAAGATAACTAAATATGTAAACATTATAAGTCATGCTTGTAACTCAGGACTCATAGTGGCGAGCATTAGACAGCTCACATCGAGTGCATCACTGACATGCTTATCATAAGCTTGCCTCTTTTCAGCTCTAGCAATAACGGCAGGGACATTTGGTATTGCTCTTTCCGAGACATACAACTTTCTCTCATGCCTGAGCACAATGCGAAGATTGCGCTCCCAATTGAGAAAGTTTGACCCAGTCAACTTGTCTTTTTCGAGGATTGAGCGAAGTGAGAGATTGTTGGTACTTGTCGTCGTGGTTGTTGCTGCCATCTACAAATCAAACCCAGTTTAATTAGTAATCATCAATAAACATTCTCTAAAATATATTATAAACTCATAATTAATATTTTAGGCCTAGGATCCATATATCACATTCTCGCCGCAAGGTTTGGGCACTTCCCCACGAGACATATTGTTTCTGGTAGGTAACATCTTTACCGATCGTATCAAGACTTGACACGATTCCTAGGGGTCACAGAATCTTGAGACTTATAATTTATTACAACCTTGTACAATCTAATTGTACATTTCTAAGTTAGTAATAAAGTCTAGTATGTTTATTCTACTCAAGTACTTTTTGGGCCGAGACTCCCGATTACCACCAAAGTAGATCAGACCATCTAAGACAGTGCGATGCTCTGCGCCGGAACTCCCGATTATCACAGAACCTTACGCACCCTAACACTCGCAATGATTTGAATCCATATCTAAGGTTCTTTATCCTTACAATATGAATATCGTTGAACAAGTGAGGTGTTCCATTAGGTGGATAGTACTTCGATATAAGATTTTCTTGGGTTTGTTTAAGTCTTATACTAAACTTAAACCTTTATTCTAATCTTAATCCTTGTTTAAAATGTGTGACTTGTGAATTTAAGAATTCTACAAGACACCTTTTTAAATCTTAAGAACTATTCTTTAAAACTTATAGTTTCAAGAATTGCGCGATTTATATGTATACCTAAAACGAGGTGTACAAAATGTTTTACTAGGTTTTGTGAAAAAAACCTTATCTATAATAAAACTTACTTGTTTTATCTTACTTGAAAAACTTAAAACTTATGTTAACTTTTAATTCTTTTATGATTCATAAACTTGAAACATAAATCTAGTTTAACACATCTAGTTTTTCGTACGTCTAATAGTGAAATTAAACGTTTGTTTTGACTTATTAGATTCGACCAAAACTTATGTCTTAACGACACACTTATAAACTTTGTGATTTTCTTGCGTAGCTCCCACTAGCTCCAACAATCATGATGGAACTTAAGCAAACACAATCACCGGTCTATTCTTGGGGAAACTAATAAACTTATTATATAAAGACTATATATAATAATACTTAGTTTGTTTAAACATTTCTTACATTTAACTTGAACTAGTTAAATATAGGTTATAAAGTTCTCTTGTTTTTTTATCCCTTGATCATTAATCTAGTATATTACATGACTTGTAAAATACTTATATTATACTTGTATAATTATCTAGTTATAATAACTTATAACTTTACACACTTTATAATAATAATAATGTATAACATTGTATATTTCTAGTTAATCATATAATTTCAACTTGTACAATTTCTAGTTATAATGAAATCATAACTGTTAGTCCCAAGACTAAGTAAATAAGATTTGATGATCGATAGCAAAGAAGAATAAATATCAGCTGAAGTATGTATCTCAGCTGAAGCAAGTATATACAATAAACCTTCAGCTGAGTACGTACTTAGCTTTAGGAAATCAAGTCAAATCAACAGCTATTAATGAGAGTTCATTCGAAGTCTATGACCAAAGGACAAAGACAAGAAGAAGACTATTCAGCTAATTGTGGAATCAGCTGATAGTACCTGCTGCAGATAAAGACTTAAAGGAAATGTTCTTGACACTTCGAACATTTCCCTTTCCCGCTCAAAGAAGAAGAAAACGATGAGGATCTTCTATTTTGGAATAGAAGATAATGTCAGTACATTATCATCGTTTGTCCCTCCAAGCATGTAAAGAGAAAGTCAACTATTTCTGTACTTATGTAGTACACCTTTCACTGTGCGTCAGAAAGGGTACCGGAAGTAGTTGACACAAAGTACACTTGGGACAACAACTTGTGCAAGAGCATTTAATGATCCATGGACAAGTCCACATCGACGAATAATATGTTTACACGTCTTCTAACTTGTGGACAAAGGAACATGGATCTTGGGCTATAAATACAGACGTATATGCTTGCATTTACACACACCTTTTAGAAATCATAGCACAAGAACATTCTCTGAGAGTTAGTTATTTGTCTAAGTATTAACTCCTCCATAGTTATTACTAAGGCATTAATATCAGCTGTTCGTATCAACTGATATAACTCTCAGTGCATTCTCTTCTAGTTTTGAGCGATCTAAAGTGTCATTTCAAGTATAGAGTTTTAGTTGGTTGTGTACTATCTATTTCCGCAAACTTTGTACTGTATTAAGTTGTTTTAATAAACTCTTAATCATTGAAATCTTGTTGTTCATTTATCTTATCTTCGTTACTCGGTCATAACACAACACGTTTATGTTGTTGGGATCCAACAACTGGTATCAGAGCAAGTGTCAAAATTGTTTTCCATCAATTTTGAGCATCTGTTATGGCTGAACCTACATCATCAGATCTTCCATCATCTGGAAAACCTCCTAAACTCACTCAAACCAACTACCCCATGTGGAAAACCCGTATGTTGTCCCACATGGTTACCTAACACCCAAAACTCCAAGATAACATCACGATAGGAAAATATGTTCCCAAAACCCTCATTCCTGGTACTTCTGAAATACCGGAACACTATGTGGTAAAGTCTGAGGCTCAGTGGACAGACGCTGAAAAACGTCTTGTTCATCTTGAGAACAAGGGTCGAGATATGCTTTTTCAAGCAGTTGGTGATGAACTGTATCACAATATTCAGTTTTGTGATTCAGTTAAAGAAATGTGGGAGAGGCTGGCTGAAGTTTATGAAGGCACATCGGTTGTGCGTGAACATAACAAAAACATGCTCATACATGATTACGATCTGTTTAAAGCCAAGCCTAGTGAGACAATAGCTCAAACTTTCAATCGTTATAACATTCTGTTAAACGAGCTGAAGTCTCATGGGGTTGAAAAGGACGATATGTCCAAAATGTGTAAGTTTATGGCAGCCTTACCTTCTAAATGGGCTATCATCATAACTTGCATGAGTACATCTCCTACTTTGAAAGATTATACTCTTTCGTCTCTCTATGGTATGTTTCTAAGCCATGAGAGAACTGTACTCAATAAATTTCAACCTCCAAAGGACTCTAAAGTGAGTTCCGTTGGATCTTCGACTGCTCTTGTCTCCTTAAACAAGCCTAGCAAAATCGAATATCCCCCATCAGATGATGAAGCTGACAACACTTCAGCTGTTGGTTTGTTCAACATGTCTGAAGTCAGCATTGAAGAAGTCGATGAAGACGAAGACAACGATGCCCTTATATCTGAGCTTGCCTTACTTGTAAAAAATAGAAAATTCTTCAAAAACAAGTCTGGCTCCTCAGCTAGAGGCTCGAGTAGCAGATCTATCTCATCAGCTGTACCTTCCAGACCGTCTGGAAGTACACTTGACATCTCCGAGATAACTTGCTACAACTGTAACAAGAAGGGACACTATGCTAACGACTGCAAGCAGAAGAAAGCAAGTTCATCATCTTCAACTGGTGAGTCCATTGAAGAAAAATACAAAAAGCTACAAGCCTTCACCAAAAAGATTCTGGAAGAAAAGAAGGCACTTGAAGGCAAAGCTGCTGACAAGGGTCTCGTAGCTGAAACTCATGATTGGGCTGACTCTGGTGACAGCTCATCTGATGATGATGAACAAATGGCCACAATGTGTTTGATGGCTCGTGCTGATGATGATGAAACTATTACAGCTGATGATGCTAGTTCTTATAAATGGGTCAACATTGTTCATAAAAAGGTAACCTCTCTAATCTCTGCTGAGGCTACTAAAGCCAAAGATATTGTTGATTCTATTATTTGTGACTTGCACTTCATTGATCAGCTGAAAGGTGAATGTTTGGATAAACATAGTGCTATTCTACGTGAAAATGCATTTTTAAAAGAACGTTTAATTGACCACAAAACTTTAAAAGAAGAACTTTCTGAAACAAAATTTATTAACTCGGTTCTTCAATATGATCTAAGTGAAAAAGTTAAATAACTTGAAGCAATTAAAAAGATTTGTGAATCATGGTCTCGTTCATCCAAACGTGTGAGTGAATGTGTTAACTCACAAATCCCTAGTCAAGTACAAGCTGTACTAGGAGGAGACTTCCTTGCTGCAGCCGCTGTACCTGACAGCAGTACAGATGATCTATACTACTCGTCAGCTGATGCTTCTGTGCCAGCTGAAGAGTTGGTTTTTGGTTCCTTCGTTAGGTCTACCAAAATCTATGCTACTGTGATGTCCTCAGAAGATCCTTCTGTAGCTACTGGTGAAGAGTCATCAGCTGACTCCTCTGCCATGATAGTTAGGACACCTACTGTAGTCATTGTTGAACCTAGAAAATCTATCTTGGGTTCAACACCTGCTGCCTCTTCTGCTAGATCTCAGCAGAAGACTAGGAGAACAGCAGGAAAGAAAACTATTCTTACACCCTCCAAGGGTGAGCCAGTTGGAGTTCGTACTCGAGCTGCAAAGAACAAAGGTAAGAGTGTTCCTAAGAATACTCCAAGTCCTTCTTCAGCTGTGTCTGTCAGACGGCTGAAAGGAAAGGTCAGCAAGCTGACATCACTCGTTCAAACTCTGACTATCTCTGATAATCAGAAAATGAAAGGTATTTTGGGTTCAGTTCCCAATCCTATTGCCTCGCCCTCTACTCCACTGCAAAGAAATAGAAAATGCTATAAGTGTGGAGATCGTGGGCACATGACAAGTGAGTGTGACAGCACATGCCTGAGACCTTCCCCAAATTCAGTATATGAGCCTACTGAAAAGCCATCTTCTGTGAGTCCCAGCGGGAAGTCACAAGGACCCACCGAAGTGTGGGTTCCCAAAAAGAACTAACTCTTTTAATTTATGTGCAGGGTGATGAAAGAAAACATGTCTGGTACTTAGACAGTGGTTGCTCGAGACACATGACTGGTTACAAATCCCTGCTAGAAGAGTTTGAAGTTTGTGCTTGTCCCTCAGTAGTTTTTGGTGATAATGGTAGAGGCTCAACTGAAGGTTATGGAACCATTTCAAATGGATCCGTAAAAATCACAAGAGTTGGTTATGTGAATGGGCTGAAACATAATCTAATCACAAGAGTGAACTTTAATGAATACAGAGGAACGGTGACGGATAAGAATGGAATGGTAGTATTAGTTTCTCCAAGAACCAAGAATGTCTATACACTTGACATGAATCCTCAAAATCAAGAAGTTTGTCTATTCTCTCATTCTACTGAAGAGCTGAATTGGTTGTGGCATAAGAGGCTATCTCACCTGAACTTCAAAAATATATCGAAGTTGGCTCGAGGTCAGCTGGTGAATGGTCTGCCACAAATCAAATATGAAAAGGATAAGCTTTGTTCAGCTTGTGAACAAGGCAAGCAACATAAAAGCTCCTTCAAATCAAAGCAATGTTTTTCCATCGACAGATGCCTACACGTGCTCCATATGGACCTTTTTGGCCCTATGAGTACTGAAAGTCTAGGTGGAAAGAAATATACACTTGTTATCGTTGATGAATATTCACGATATACTTGGGTAATATTTCTTCGTCACAAAACTGATGCAGCTGAAGAGATTATCAAGTTCATCAAAAGGATGGAACTTCTAAATGGGTCTAGAGTCAAGATGCTGAGATCGGACAATTGTATTGAATTCAGAAACAAGACTTTAGAAGATTTCTGTTCAGATGTTGGGATCTCCCAAAACTTCTCAGCTGCAAGAACACCTCAACAAAATGGCGTTGCTGAAAGAAGGAATAGAACCCTAATAGAAGCTGCAAGAACAATGCTTGCTGAGTCAAACATGCCTAAGCAATTTTGGGCAGAAGCTGTTAACACGGCTTGTTTTACTCAAAATAGGTCTCTCTATGTGAAGAGACACAAGAAAACTTCTTATGAGATTTTTCGTCAAAGGAAACCCTTCATCGGTTTCTTTCATATGTTTGGCTGTGTTTGTTTTGTGTTAAACACACGAGATCAGCTAAGTAAATTTGACTCTAAAGCTGATGAAGCCATTTTCTTGGGATATTCCACTTCATCCAAGGCATATAGAGTTTTCAACAAGAGAAGACAAACGTTGGAAGAGTCCATAAACGTTACTTTTGAAGAACACTCAAAGGCCTTGAACCCCAGCTCTGCTGACTCGTCTGATGCATTTCAGAGATCAGCTGAACCATCTCCTGATGATACAGCTGAAGCATTTTCCGATGCTTTAAACCTCTTTGATGTTCCCATAAATGAATCAGATGAGACGTTCCATGATGCTCCTACATATCTTGTAGATATTGCGGCTGTTCAACAAGAGATTCCAACAGCTAGAGCATCATCCAAGGCTATCTCTAAGCCACCTCTTTATAGTTCAAGAAGATCTGTTCAAAATGAAGTAATTCATCCTGCTGAGCAGTCAGCCGCTCAACAAGGATCTAACTCTGCTGAATCTTCCTCTTCTACAGCTGCTCCTCAATCTAAGTGGACCTCAGAACATCCAATTGAGTTAATCATTGGAGATCCACAACAAGGAGTTGTCACAAGAAGTAAAGCATCATGAAATCTCTGCTTATGGTCTTCTTTCTTAGCAACCGAAGAACCGAAAAATATTAAAGCTGCTTTAGAAGACTCAAGTTGGATTCAAGCGATGCAGGAAGAACTTAACCAATTCGAGGTAAACAAAGTATGGCAGCTGGTGCCCCCACCACCTGGAAAGACTATAACTGGTACTAAATTGGTATTTAGGAATAAAATGGACGTGAAGAGTGCGTTCCTGAATGGGAAGCTGCAAGAGGAGGTATTGAAGGAATTATGTGAACAGTCAGTCAACCTATGATGATACACCCATGCCTACGAAACACTTAAGGGTCACACCGGTGAGTGCATGTAATACGAACAAGTTATGCAACGATACTACAAAGAGGAATGATTCATAATAGTCATTATGAATCAGTTAAGTATTAAGTTAAGTTTAACTTATTACTAGATTAGTTTAACTAACTAATTAATACAAGTAGTTGTACATTTACTAGTTAAGTAAATTTACAATTTATTAGTTATAGATTATCCATGATATGATTTAAAGCTATTAAATCATATAGTAATTGGATAATATTACTGTATAAATTATATAAAGGTTATTATATAATTAACTATTAAAAGTATAAATACAAGTGTATAATTTCGTGTATATGGGTACCGAAATTATAGTGTGTTAATACTAGATATTTGATAGTTAAGTGCAATGATAATAAACTAGTTAAAACTATAAGGGATGGAAGTGTAAAAAGGAAGTTTAATTAAGAAGTTAATCTTAATTAAACTAGAAGGGTTTTAAGTGTAACATCTTCTATTATAAATAGAAGGCTTATGCTAAACCCTAGATGTTGGTTCATTACACCCTAATCACGAAATCCTTGCCCCCTTTCCTCTCATTCGGCCGAAGCCACAAACACAAGAACACAAGCTTGTGTTCTTCGTGTTCTTAGTTCGTTCTTCGTGTTCTTCGAGTTTCGAAGATCCAAGATCGTTGCAAGTGATCAACTAGAAGATCGTTCGTCGTGTTCATCATCAGTGGACTTATCTTAAGCATTAACCTAATGTATGTTTCATGGAACACATCTTCTTCTTCTCCTCTTGTTCGAAGTCGAACCAAGAACCCTAGGGTTCTTGGTAGTAGTCGACGAACGCACACAAGTATGTGTGTGTGTTCGAGTTCTTCGTACAAGGTTTCTTTCTTGTTAACCTAATCTAGTTTTCCAACATCCCAACCCTTTAGGATTTAAGGATTAGGTTTAATCCCAGTTCCGCATTTAGGGATTAAATCAGCTAGTTAGTTTAAACCGGTCAAGAACAAGTTCATGTTCTTGGTCAGCAAGGTTCGAACTCGTGTACTAGGTGGTCGACCCAAGTGGTTGATCAGTCGCATGGTGCGTAGTAATTCCCTACAGTGGTATCAGAGCGTTGGTTTAGAAATCTAGACTAGATTAACAAAGATTGTTTGTTTACTTTATTTACAAGTTTTTTTTGTTTCAAGTTTTTCGTCTTTCTTCTTCATATTTTTCGAAAAAGGGGAAGAAACCCTAGGACCAAGGACATTAAACTAGTCTAAGTTTAATTGGTCAAGAAGGTTTCTAGAAACCCTAGCAATTTTTGAAAATACCTAGAAAGAACCCTAGGATCAAGTATATTAAACAAGATATGTTTAATTGATCAAAAGGATTCTTTCCATAATCCCTTGAATTTTCGTGACTTAGGAAAACCCTAGGATCAAGTATGTTAAACAAGTTTTGTTTAATTTATCAAAAGGATTCTTTCCTAATCCCTTAGAGATTTCGAAATCTAGGAGGAAACTTGGACACCAAGTATGTTAAACTAGCCTAGTTTAATTGGTGGAAAAGTTTCTTAGTGTTAAGATTTTCGAAAACCCTAAAGAACCCTAGAACATTAAACTAGTTTAAGTTTAATAGTTTAAAAGTATTAATTAGGATAATAATCTAAAACCTAGTTAATTAGACAAGTTTATGTCTAAAAGGTTTAAATTATTATTTTGATAGATTTATTAAAGCTAGTTCTTTAAACCTAGTAATTTAGACAAAGTTTATTGTCTATAAGGTTTAAATTAAAGAGTTTAAATAAATTTATTAAAAGTTATAATCTATCTTAGAATTTAAACAAAGTTTATTGTTTAAAAGGATTGATTAAAATTAGTCTTTTAATTAAAATAATGTCTTTGATCAAGAAAGTCAAAACCCTAGTTTTGATTGATCAAAAGCAAGATTAGGGTTCATCTAATTAATTTAGGGAATTGATAAAGAAGATGTTAATTTTTAAGTTCTAAAATTAACAAGATGTATTTAATTGTTTATGTATATGTATTTAAAATTTTCGGAAATTTTTAAAATAATTAAATAAAATTGAATTTTAAAAGAAGTAATAAGTTTATACACATTTTAATTAGTTCAAGTTAAAATGTACATGTATAAGCTAGATGTAATATTCTTATTAGAATGTTACAAGTTTGTTATTATAAATATACATATATACACGAACATATACATTAAATACAAGTTAAAATGGAACAATTAAAAAGGGTAATGTTATTTTGGTCTTTAAAGGATAATATTATAATTAGTTATTGTATAAGTTATAATATAATTAAAACTATAAAGTACAAAGTTATGATTTCATTATAGCTAGAAATTGTACAAGTTGAAATTATATGATTAACTAGAAATATACAAAGTTATATATATATATATATATATATATATATATATATATATATATATATATATATATATATATATATATATATATATATATATATAACAATTAAAAAGGGTAATGTTATTTTGGTCTTTAAAGGATAATATTATAATTAGTTATTGTATAAGTTATAATATAATTAAAACTATAAAGTACAAAGTTATGATTTCATTATAGCTAGAAATTGTACAAGTTGAAATTATATGATTAACTAGAAATATACAAAGTTATATATATATATATATATATATATATATATATATATATATTAAGATGTATAAAAGTTATAAATTATTATAACTAGATAATTATACAAGTATAACATAAGTATTTTACAAGTTATGTAATATACTAGATTAATGATCAAGTATAAATAACAAGAACCTATATTTAACTAGTTCAAGTTAAATATAAGAAAGGTTTAAACAAACTAAGGAATTATTATATATAGTTTTTATATAATAGGTTTATTAGTTTCACCAAGTATAGACCGGTGATTGTGTTAGCTTAAGTTTCATAATGGTTGTTGAAGCTAGTGGGAGCTACACAAGAAAATCACAAAGTTTGTAAGTGTGTCGTTAAGGCATAAGTTATGGTCAAATTTAATAAGTAAGAAATAAATGTTTAATTTCGTTATTAGACATTTTGAAAAGCTAGGCGTGTTAAACTAAGTTTATGTTTCAAGTTCATGAATCATAAAAAGTTTTAAAAGTTTAACATAAGTTTATAAGTTTTTCAAGTAATATAAAACAAGTAAGTTTTATTAGAAATAAGGTTTCTCACAAAACCTAGTAAAATATTTTGTACACCTCGTTTTAGGTATACATGTAAAATCGTGTGAATTCTTGAAACTATAAGTTTTAAAGAATAGTTCTTATGTTTTAAAAAGGTGTCTTGTAGGACCCTTCAATTCACAAGTCACACATTTTAAACAAGGATTAAGATTGGAATAAAAGTTTAAGTTTAGTTTTAAGACTTAAACAAACCCAAGAAAATCTTAGATCTAAGTACTATCCACCTAATGGAACACCTCACTTGTTAAACGATATTCATATTGTAAGGATAAAGAACCTTAGATATGGATTCAAATCATTGCGAGTGTTAGGGTCCGTAAGGTTCTGTGATAATCGGGAGTCCCGGCGCAGAGCATCGCACTGTCTTAGATGGTCTGATCTACTTTGGTGATAATCGGGAGTCCCGGCCCAAAAATTACTTGAGTAGAATAAACATACTAGACTTTATTACTAACTTAGAAATGTACAATTAGATTGTACAAAGTTGTAATAAGTTATAAGTCTAAAGATTCTACGACCCCTAGGAATCGTGTCAAGTCTTGATACGATCGGTAAGGAAGTTACCTACAAGAAATAGCATGTCTCGTCGGGAAGTGCCCAAACCTTGCGGCGAGAATGTGATATATGGATCCTAGGCCTAAAATATTAATTATGGGTTTATAATATATTTTAGAGAATGTTCATTGATGATTACTAATTAAACTGGGTATGATTTGTAGATGGCAGCAACAACCATAGCGACACGTACCAACAATCTCTCACTACGCTTGTTTCTAGAAAAGGACAAATTGACTGGGTCAATGTCTCTCTATTAGAAGCGTGATCTTCGGATTATGCTTACGCATGAGAAAAGGAAATGTCCTAGAAAAAGCTATATTAAATGCTCCTACCGTGAATGCTAGAAATGAACCAGGATAAGCATATTACGCTTATAGGGTCTTCAAATCTTGCAAGATGGTTAAGGGATCATCGGTAAGTGCTCACGTCATGAAAATGAAAGAGCACATGGATCATCTTGAATGAATAGGATACCCAGTACCGTTGCAGTTAGCAACAGTAATGATACTCAACTCGTTGTTAGATGACTATAAGTCTTATGTAGTCAACTACAACATGCATAACATGGAGCAATCCATTGTTGAGCTACATTCTGTGCTCAAGACTACTGAGTTGATTTGGGGACCAAGTTTAAGAATGATCTCGTAGTAACCGATGATGGTAGTGATCAGAGAAAGAGGCGCAGTGGAAAGGGAAAGGATAAAACCGATCCCAGCCACGGCGTGCCTAGAAGGTAATGGAGTCAAACAAAAGGTCGAGAAGGTAAAGCCAAACAAGGACCGAGAAAAGGTGTCTTGGTTGTGGCAATGGTCAAAGGGTAGGAGGCAATGCTTGCTCCTTAGTTAACTTGACCAACTTCTAGATACTCGCTTCCTACTTGTAAAAGTTTATTACAAGTTACTCAACTTTAGCAATCGTTTATTGCATAAGATGATAAGTGAGATGACCGACATGAGATGGTGATGATCCCACGAGCACCAAGTTTTATAATTCAGTATTTTGTGGATTCATTTTAAACAATTTTACTTTATTGTTTGGATAATCTTATTTTTTGTTAAAACAAGTTTTATTTTTGGTTTTAATTAATCTCGAATCCATGGTTGAATTATATTGTGTGCATGTGTGATAATTACACTAGTCAAGGTTTATGACTAGATTGTAAGTCAAGTTTTGATTTACTTATGTTTCATGTTTTATATATATTTGTTTGATTGTTGTATAAATAATGTCTTGATAGCTCAAGGTATTTAGATGCTAGTAATTAGAAAGTTTTTCTAATGAAAGTGTTTAAGAGTTTTATGGAAGCATAAGGTTCAAAGGTTATTGAACTTAGTTAAAACATCTTAAGTAATAGTCATTACTTATGATAGAAAGTTTTAAAGTATTAGTATTAATATAGTATGATTATATTGGATATAATCAAGATAGACTCTAAAGAGTATTATTACAAGTCTTTCATACTTGTAGTAAAGGATTTAATGAAGTCATAATTCCCTAATAGGAATAATTGGATATTCGCATAATCCAAGTAAAATGACTTAGACATTAAATGACTCTTAAAAGGGACATTTAAGAATTAAATGGTATTATTGCAAGTCTTTTATACCTGTAATAAATACAATATTTAATCAAGTCATGATTCCCTAATAGGAATAATGGATATTTGAGAAATCCAAGTAAATGACTTTGGCATTAAATAAGATTCTTAAAAGAATACTAATGTGTTTAAGAATTGATAGTATCATTTCAAGTGTTTCATACTTGTTAGATACAGTAATCAATAAAGATCATGATTCCCTTAAAAGGAATGTTGGATATTCGCAAATCCAAAGGATGATCTTAATCATTGATAGAATTCTTAAAAGATTGAACTACAAGTTATTGACTAGGTCAAAGTAGTTTAAAGAAATGCTTAAGTTCCATAAAAGTAAGTGGGAGCTAAGACTAACATAATTCATTAAAGGTGTTAATGAATTTAGTGAGTTAGTAAGACATTAACAACAAAGTTTAACCAAGTCGTTAGCCAAAGAGTTAAGAGAAATAATAAATGATCGTTGATTAGATTATTGCAAACCTAATAGCGTGATCACAAGTCTTGTGATTAATTATTGCATATCTAATAGGTTGTTAAACACTTCAGTGGATAACACAATCATTTAAGGAAATTTCTTTAACTAGTAAGAATATCTACAAAATCAAAGTAACTAAAAGAGGCTTTAGTTACAAGGAGAATTTTATGAATTCAAGAAACTCAGGAGTTAATTTCCAATCCTCCTATGTTTACCGAATTACATAAAAGGCAAGACTAGAATATGTTCTAGATTGTTGCAAGAACAATATCTAGCAAAGGCAAAAGTAATAGTATTCCTAAATACTCGTCTTATGTCTTTAGTTTAATAGAAATGATTGGTTTAGTGATAAAGTTACAATCAAGGTTGTAAGAATCATTAAGTAATCAACACAAACGAAAAGAATAAGTAATGATCCAGTAATAATTCAGTATCTATGTCCAGTCAGGAATAGTACATGAATAAGTATCATTCTTATTCAGATTTTTGTATGTTTTACAAGATACATGAATAAAAGTCTATTTATTCAAAAGATATAAAATCCGTGACTACTCGTCTAGGTGGGAACCTCGATGGGACGTTAACGTCATCGCGGTATTTGGTGGTAGATTCGAAGTTCTTCGAAGATAGCTACACAAGTTTTGTGTAAACCAAATATCGGTGATATTCTGTTGGAAGCTCAATGAATATTGGATTGACCACCGTGACAATACTTCGTGGTTGAAAAGTTAAAAAGTATTGTTCACTAGGATTGTCCTTAAGCCTGAGGTATCTGGTTTAGGACATAATGACTAATGTGCTTTGGTTCAACTTAGACAATACTGAAATACGTTTGTCATACGAAGCGATACTGGGCACAAAGGAAGTTGTATTTCAAATCGAAATATAACAAGATGGTAATTGCACCTCCTTTTTAGGAGAGATATTTATAGGTCCTTTGACGTGATGAGATAACTGTAAGTGCATGGCCATGCCCAAACGAACTGATTTGTTCTTTGTCGTTTATCACAACAGTTTGAATCAAGAAGTCATGAAATGATTTCAAATACAGGAGTTGATAATTTCTACCATGCTTGTATTCGTTATCACAAATATCGTGCTGCAAGGGATAAGCCTAACAATGTTACCCAAGAAGTAAAGACAGAGTGTTCTTTACTAGGAGACGCTATTAAGAGTTTTTCATAAAACTACACCAAGGGGTTACATAAGCTGTTTTTATGGGGTTAGTTACCTACATGCCCATCTAGAAGGCCACTGTAGCTCGTATCATTAAGACAAAGGTTACAGACTTGCACAAGTGGGAGTGTGAAGGAATTATGTGCACAGTCAGTCAACCTATGATGATACATCCATGCCTACGAAACACTTAAGGGTCACACCGGTGAGTGCATGTAATACGAACAAGTTATGCAACGATACTACAAAGAGGAATGATTCATAATAGTCATTATGAATCAGTTAAGTATTAAGTTAAGTTTAACTTATTACTAGATTAGTTTAACTAACTAATTAATACAAGTAGTTGTACATTTACTAGTTAAGTAAATTTACAATGTATTAGTTATAGATTATCCATGATATGATTTAAAGCTATTAAATCATATAGTAATTGGATAATATTATTGTATAAATTATATAAAGGTTATTATATAATTAACTATTAAAAGTATAAATACAAGTGTATAATTTCGTGTATATGGGTACCGAAATTATAGTGTGTTAATACTAGACATTTGATAGTTAAGTGCAATGATAATAAACTAGTTAAAACTATAAGGGACGGAAGTGTAAAAAGGAAGTTTAATTAAGAAGTTAATCTTAATTAAACTAGAAGGGTTTTAAGTGTAACATCTTCTATTATAAATAGAAGGCTTATGCTAAACCCTAGATGTTGGTTCATTACACCCTAATCACGAAATCCTTGCCCCCTTTCCTCTCATTCGGCCGAAGCCACAAACACAAGAACACAAGCTTGTGTTCTTCGTATTCTTCGTTCGTTCTTCGTGTTCTTCGAGTTTCGAAGATCCAAGATCGTTGCAAGTGATCAACTAGAAGATCATTCGTCGTGTTCATCATCAGTGGACTTATCTTAAGCATTAACCTAAGGTATGTTTCATGGAACACATCTTCTTCTTCTCCACTTGTTCGAAGTCGAACCAAGAACCCTAGGGTTCTTGGTAGTACTCAACGAACGCACACAAGTATGTGTGTGTGTTCGAGTTCTTCGTACAAGGTTTCTATCTTGTTAACCTAATCTAGTTTTCCAACATCCCAATCCTTTAGGATTTAAGGATTAGGTTTAATCCCCAGTTCCGCATTTAGGGATTAAATCAGCTAGTTAGTTTAAACCAGTCAAGAAAAAGTTCATGTTCTTGGTCAGCAAGGTTCGAACTCGTGTACTAGGTGGTCGACCCAAGTGGTTGATCAGTCGCATGGTGCGTAGTAAATCCCTACAGGTATACGTTAAGCAACCACCAGGGTTCGAAAATCCTAAACATTTAGACTATGTGTTTAAGTTGGATAAGGCGATGTTTGGGTTGAAACAAGCTCCTCGTGCTTGGTATGATACACTCTCCACGTTCCTCATAGCAAATGATTTCATCAGGGGAAAGATTGATAAAACCTTATTCATTCGCAAAATCAAAGGTGATATCATTCTTGTTCAAATTTATGTGGATGACATAATTTTTGGTGCTACTGATGAAAAACTTTGTAGACGCTTTTCTAAACTTATGTCTACAAAGTATGAGATGAGTATGATGGGTGAATTAACTTATTTTCTTGGCTTACAAGTTAAGCAATCTAAAAATAGAATTTTTATAAATCAAGAAAAATATATCAAAGATCTTCTAAAGAAATTTGATATGAATTCATCATCATCCATGAAAACACCAATGGCTCCTCCAAACAATAGAGGAATCATTGGATCATTACTCTATCTCACCGCCAGCAGACCAGATATTATGTTTGCTACTTTCATGTGTGCTAGGTATCAAGCTGATCCTAGAGAATCTCACCTAATAGCTGCAAAAAGAATTTTGAGACTCAGACTTTGCAGGTTGCAAAATGGATAGAAAGAGCACCACTGGAGGATGCCAGCTGCTGCGCTCAAGTCCTTTGGATGAAGAATCAGCTTGTTGATTTCGATATGAACTTCTGCAAAGTTCCTATCTATTGTGATAACACGAGTGCTATTGCAATCAGCAACAATCCAGTTCTTCATTCTAGAACCAAACATATCGACATAAGGTATCATTTTATTAGAGATCACATTGAACAAGGTGACGTGGAACTCCACTTCATTTCAACAGACCTTCAGCTGGCTGATCTATTCACTAAGCCTTTAGATGAAAAACGATTCAATTTTTTGATTAGCGAGCTAGGTATGTTGAATGCTTGAATCAACTACTAAAGTACTATCAGCAGCTGATAAGATTCACCTTGTCACTTAGTACATTCAGCTGACTAAAACCTTTTGAATATATCAGTCAGCCGAATAAAATCTCTTAAACGATAACTTATCGTGTTTTATAAGTTAAAACGTTTGGTTCTCCCATAAAAAGGCATCTTTTAACCCTATCCACACGTTTTCTGTGGCAAATATTTCCACTCGAGTGAAAATATTTGGCATTTATGTGGGACAAGACATCCTGACACAGAAACGGCTCCACTACCCTGACACAGAAACGGCTCCACTACCTCACACTGTCACATCCAACCACCTTTGCACGATAACCAACGTGTCTATAGTTGGTTTGTAACTATCCAATTATGACCCGGTTTAAATTCAAATCTTTACCCAAACCGACCCATGAATCCCTATAAATACTCATCCATTTCCCTCTCTTCATCCTCATCACTCCCTCAATTCTCTCTCAAAACCACTCTATTTCTAACTTTTATCTTTCTTCTCTCTCTCCCCAAATGTCGAAGAAAGCCCCAAAAGTTCCCCTTGGCAGTGCTGCCATTGAGTTCTCTCAGAACTCAAACCTTGTAGCCAACACTTCCCCACCGGAGGATCTTGTCGATATTTATCGACCGGTTGGGACGTTTTTGCGTCACTTCCCTATCGGTGGTGCATTTACCAGATTCACCAAGAGTATCATCGAACTCTTGCGTGATTTCCGGATGTCCGCCTCCACTTCTGGAGACGACATCACTGCGCAAGTGGGGAATCATCAAATCCCCATTACTGTTGATGATTTCCGAAAAGCTTGCGGGTTCGACTATCTGCATCTTGAAGAAGAATATCAGCAGACAAAATCTGATGATGAAGCTAAAGCGAGTCTAATCCGTATCACTGGATACATATTAGAAAATGAAGAAGACAAGGTGCTGATCTTCAAGAAGTCTCAGCTGATGAGACCCTGGGCCTATTTCTTTACCCACATCATTCAGGGTATAGGCGGCAACTCCGGGTCTCTCAACCAGTGCAACTCCAGCATGCAAGTCTTTGTTGAAGCCCGAGCCACTGGTCAGCGGATCGACTACGGGAGACTAGTGTACGAGGAGGTCAAGGCCAAGCTGAAAAGCAAGGGAAATCATATTCCCTATCTTCGCTTTTTCACATTGTGCATCGCATATGTGATGCTTGAAAAGCTGGAGATAGATTATGAAGACATTCCGGGGGAATTGGTGATGGTCTGTTCCATCTCCAACATCATCTTCCAAAAGAAGGATGATGAGAAGGCATTTCCTCTCACCTCGTACATGCTGGAAGATCATAGATGATCGAGTCAGATCCAAAAGGGATCAAAAGAAGGGCGCAACATCGAAGAAATCTGCCCTACAAGAAGGTACGTCCTTTCCTCATCTGAAGTGTTTTCCATCAACTGATCGTACACAAACTGTTGTTGGAAATACCACCACCTCCACTGGGATCTCAATGCCCATTAACGTGGAAAATGTGGAAACGGGTGATATTCCACGTGGTGGGAAGAAGCGGGTCAAGCCAACTGCTCACCGCCCTCCTTCTTCCTCTTCATTCTTTTTATCATCTTCTCCCACTACCCGCGCCCCTGTTTCTCCTGAGCTGAGGGTAAGAGGGTCTGCTACCCGTGGAGATGATGATGATGTTGATGATGTTCAGCTGGCGATAGCAGCATCATCAGGATTCAGCCGGAATCCGTTGGGCTCTCACTCGAGATCCCAATTGGAAGGATTACAATCAGAAGCTATGCCAGCATCTGAGAGCAGTCCTTCTCATTTTCACTCTTATAGTGTTTTTCCAGGAACTCCACCAACAATTGGAATTCCTGTCCAGACACTTCCGGCTAATCCTCTTTTTCTCTCTTTTGTTCTTCAACCTCCTTCTGCTGATTTCTCAACAAGTCAGCAGACTTCAAAACGGCAATTTCGTTCTTCAGGAGTTAGTGCCGGCTCCAAACCTCTGCGTAGCTCCTCGACTGATTCATTATCTGTCGTTGTAACAAGGGAACAAACTCCACAAGCAACCTCAGTCTCTCAACAGATTGCTGGTGAAGTTTTAGGCTCAACCCAAGCCACCCGAGAGTCAGCTGCGCACACACCACCCCCAACTTCTTCATCACTTCCTGAGTCATCAGCTGATGATAGATTGACTGGAAACTAAGTCAATCTTAAAGCTGGTCTTTCTGTTTCCCATGACATCACCGGCTTAAACCAGCAGGTGATCAAGGAAACCACCACCGCCAATGAAGAGACAACTTTAAACCAAGTTGTTACTGAGGCACTCACCCCAGATGCCAGTGATCGCGAACGTAGTCGCCAACTGAGCTGTGAGGCAGCTAAAACACCAACCCGAGGAACTCTTCCTCCAGTCTCTATACCAGTATCGCCGACTGGTGAAACGAAGCTCCAGAGAATCAAACAACATTTCATATGATGTTTGATTCGACTGATGATTATATTCAGTCCTACTACTCGTCATCTGACGATGTAGAAGATACTGGGCTTCAAACTGTTTTGACAACTGAAGTCGGCACTTCTGTTATAACCCCAGAAGTTTCAGTTGGACCCAACCCACCCCCCATAGTTCCTGAGCAACCCATAAGAGCAATTCCTCCTAACTCGGGAACACTCACTTCCACAGCTGAGGTTACCCCTCCAGCTGGAGACATACCGGACCCCCTCTCCCAAAGCGTCCAAGTGTCCCATGCTGAATCCAGCAAAGCTGGAGGAAGCATTCCCATCAGAGCCGCTGCTGCTCTGATGTCTAGAGTTGTTACATCCCAGATTCGACCTGGGATGGCCACGCTGAGTAAGCAGATAGACTCCCTTCGCAGGGATGTTCCAAAGAAGTTTGCCCAAACTGCTGAGAATCTCTCTTCAAGCATAACTTCTCTGCACACTTAGGTTCACACTCAGACTCCTCAGCTGGCTCTTCTTTCTGATCAGATTCACCTCAACACCAGCGGGTTCATCTCTCTCAACGACTACGTGCGTCAAGAGTTGAACTCCCTTCGCGATTCTGACAGAGTCGAACAAGACAAACTTCTCTCCGAAGTTCGGGACAGCCTGGCTCTTGCCCAATCACAGCAAGAGTCTCTGCTGACACTTACTCATAGCCACCTTTCTAAGGCTATTGAGGAGTCAGCTACTATTGTGTCCACCAGGTTGGACAAAATGGAGACTGAAGTCAGCTCGCTGACTTCCCAATTCGCTGGTCTCCAAGGCACCCTTAACCTCATTCTTGCAACGCTAAATGAGGGTGCCGCTGTTGTCCGTCCTGCTTCAGCACCAGAGAGTACCCCTCTTCTTCGGGCACTCTCTGGGGGGGAGAAAGAGGCCACTTCAGCAGGTGAACAATAAGGTGAACAAAATAGTTCACAACCTATAGTCGCCTCTGCTGTTGGAGCCAATACTGAAGACGTTCCAGCAGATGATACCCCAAGAACTCCACCTATCACCTCTGCTGGAACACAAGAAGAAGAAGATGAACCCTCAACTGGTTTTGTTAAAATCGTTGATTCTTTTGAATCAGTTGAGGGCCCACAAGTCCAAGCCCCACAAATCCAAAACCCTCAGCCTATTATATAGGAGATTCCTCATCCTGCTGTGGGGGAGCCTACATCTGCAGCGGTTAAAACTTTCATCCTAAAGGAAGCTGGAACCGCTGCTGATCTTGATGCAGCCATTGCCCTTCAAAGAAAAACTCATGAAGAACTGTATCAAAAAGCTGAGGCCCAAAGAGCTGAGAACATTAGTGTTGGATCCCAACAACACAAACGTGTTGCGTTATGACCGAGTAACGAAGATAAGATAAGTGAACAACAAGATTTCAAAGATTAAGATTTTATTAAAACAACTTAATACAGTACAAAGTTTGCGGAAATAGATAGTACACAACTAACTAAAACTCTATACTTGAAATGACACTTTAGATCGCTCAAAACTAGAAGAGAATGCACTGAGAGTTATATCAGTTGATACTAATAGCTGATATTAATGCCTTAGTAATAACTATGGAGGAGTTAATACTTAGAGAAATAACTAACTCTCATAGAATGTTCTTGTGCTATGATTTCTAAAGGTGTATGTAAATGCAAGCATTTACGTCTGTATTTATAGCCCAAGATCCATGTTCCTTTATCCACAAGTAGACGACGTGTAAACATATTATTCGTCGATGTGGACTTGTCTTTGGATCATTAAATGCTCTTGCACAAGTTATTGTCCCAAGTGTACTTTGTGTCAACTACTTCCGGTACCCTTTCTAACGCACAGTGAAAGGTGTACTACATAAGTACAGAAATAGTTGACTTTCTCTTTACATGCTTGGAGGGACAAACGATGATAATGTACTGACATTATCTTCTATTCCAAAATAGAAGATCTTCATCGTTTTCTTCTTATTTGAGCGGGAAAGGGAAATGTTCAAAGTGTCAAGAACATTTCCTTTAAGTCTTCATCTGCAGCAGGTACTGTCAGCTGATTCCACAATCAGCTGAATAGTCTTCTTCTTGTCTTTGTCCTTTGGTCATAGACTTCTAATGAACTCTCGTTAATAGCTGCTGATTTAACTTGTTGTCCTAAAGCTAAGTACGAACTCAGCTGAAGATTTATTGTATATACTTGCTTCAGCTGAGATACATACTTCAGCTGATATTTATTCTTCTTAGCTATCGATCATCAAATCTTATTTACTTAGTCTTGGGACTAACAATTAGGTTGTTCAACAAAGTTCTTTATCAGCGTAGGCAAGAAGCAAAAATCACCGGCGTAAGGGCCCCCAAGTTCGATCCCAGCTATCCTGATGAAATTGTAATAACAAGAGCTGGAGGAACTGTGGTCAATGAAAAGTTTCCTCTGAACAAGATCAACATCGTTTTAAACTACGCTGAATGGAAAGAGGCTGAAGCAGCTGCCAGATCTGCAAAACCATCGCGGATTATAACAGATCTGGAAAATGAGATAAAATTCGCAATCTACTCCTTCAAGACTCTATGCGACGCAATCAGGAGACAAGCTCCTGAGTTGGTATATCGCATACCTCCTGAATTGTGTGAATCTCAAGCAGCTGCTGTCGGAGGATCTGCTGGTGAAAGCTCCTCAACAAGAGGGGAGAAACGTAAGTCCGTTCTCCTCGAGCCCCTTGCTGACTCCAGACCACTGGATATTGAGTCATCAATCATATTTGCAAAACGACCAAGACCCAATATCACAAAAGCCATCCCCACGGGAGTTAACTTTGTCCATGGGCTGATCGTAAAAGAACCAATTTATGGCTTTTGCTATCTGGAGAAAAAGAAGGTGTCTTGCTTCCAGCGAGCAGATGAGTTGGATCTATGTGATGTGGATCAACTTATGATCTATCACAAGCTGATGAGTTCCTCCACTGAAGAGGGAAGAGAAATGAAGAAATTAATAACCTCGGCCTTCAACTCACTGTATCGCAATGTCGTTGGATCAGCTATATCCAAGGCATTATAGTTTTTTTGATTTTCCTTGTAATTTTAATTGCCTAATCAATAGAAAATCAAATTTTTGTAATATACTTGTAAAAATTGTAAAAAGATAAACATATACAAAAGAACTCTAAGGGTCAAAGCACATAAGTATTCAGCTGACTTCATCAGCTGAATCATTACAGGGTTACACTTACACAGCTATTCGATTGCATCAAATAGGGGGAGATTGTTAGTCCCAAGACTAAGTAAATAAGATTTGATGATCGATAGCTAAGAAGAATAAATATCAGTTGAAGTATGTATCTCAGCTGAAGCAAGTATATACAATAAACCTTCAGCTGAGTACGTACTTAGCTTTAGGAAATCAAGTCAAATCAGCAGCTATTAACGAGAGTTCATTCGAAGTCTATGACCAAAGGACAAAGACAAGAAGAAGACTATTCAGCTGATTGTGGAATCAGCTGATAGTATCTACTGCAGATAAAGACTTAAAGGAAATGTTCTTGACACTTTGAACATTTCCCTTTCCCGCTCAAAGAAGAAGAAAACGATGAGGATCTTCTATTTTGGAATAGAAGATAATGTCAGTACATTATCATCGTTTGTCCCTCCAAGCATGTAAAAAGAAAGTCAACTATTTCTGTACTTATGTAGTACACCTTTCACTGTGCGTTAGAAAGGGTACCGGAAGTAGTTGACACAAAGTACACTTGGGACAATAACTTGTGCAAGAGCATTTAATGATCCATGGACTAGTCCACATCGAAGAATAATATGTTTACACGTCGTCTAACTTGTGGACAAAGGAACATGGATCTTGGGCTATAAATACAGACGTAAATGCTTTCATTTACACACACCTTTTAGAAATCATAGCACAAGAATATTCTCTGAGAGTTAGTTATTTGTCTAAGTATTAACTCCTCCATAGTTATTACTAAGGAATTAATATCAGCTGTTAGTATCAGCTGATATAACTCTCAGTGCATACTCTTCTAGTTTTGAGCGATCTAAAGTGTCATTTCAAGTATAGAGTTTTAGTTAGTTGTGTACTATCTATTTCCGCAAACTTTGTACTGTATTAAGTTGTTTTAATAAACTCTTAATCATTGAAATCTTGTTGTTCATTTATCTTATCTTCGTTACTCGGTCATAACGCAACACGTTTTTGTTGTTGGGATCCAACAATAACTTTGTACTTTCTAGTCTTAATTATATAATAACTTTATACAATAACTAGTTACACTATTATCCTTTAAAGATCAAAATAACATTATCTTTTAATTGTTCCATTTTATCTTGTATTTAATATAATCGTATATATATATATATTATTTATAATAAACTTGTAACATTCTAATAAGAATATTACATCTAATTTATACGTATGTATTTTAACTTAAACTAATCAAAATACGTATAAACTTATTTTATATTTTAAAATTCATTTTTATTTTAAATATTAAAATTCCGAAATATATATACAAATATAAATACATCTTGTTAATTTTAGAACTTAAAAATTAACACATCCTTTAATCTTTATTAATTCCCTAAATAAATTAGTTAAACCCTAATCTTGTTCTTGATCAATCAAAACTAGGGTTTTGACTTTCTTGATCAAAAACATTATTTATTAAAAGATTAATTCTAATCAATCATATTTAAACAATAAACTTTGTTTAAACTCTAAGATATATTATAACCTTAATAAATTTATTTAAACTTTTTAATTTAAACCTTATAGACAATAAAACTCTGTCTGAATTTCTAGGTTTAAAAAACTAGTCTTAATAAATCTATCAAAATAATAATTAAACCTATTAAACATAAACTTGTTTAATTATCTAGGTTTTAGATTATCATCCTAATTAATTCTTTTAAACAATTAAACTCAAACTAGTTTAATGTTCTAGGGTTCTTTAGGGTTTCCAAAATCTCAAGACTAGGAAACTTTTCCACCAATTAAACTAGGCTAGTTTAACAAACTTGGTGTTCAAGTAACCTCTAGATTTCGAAATCTCTAAGGGATTAGGAAAGAATCATTTTGACCAATTAAACAAATTTTGTTTAACATACTTGGTCCTAGGGTTCTTCCTAGATTTCGAACACTTTGGGGAAAAAGGAAAGAATCCTTTTGATCAATTAAACAAATCTTGTTTAACATACTTGATCCTAGGGTTCTTTCTTGCTTTTCGAAAATTCTAGGGTTCCTAGAAACCTCTTGACCAATTAAACTAGACTAGTTTAATATTCTTGGTCCTAGGGTTCTTACCCTTTTCAAAAATTAAGAAGAAGAAGAAAAAGAATTGGAACAAAAAAACTTTAATTAAAATAAACAAACAAACTTTGTTAATCTAGTTTAGATTTCTAAACCAACGCTCTGGTACCACTGAAGGGTTTCATTGTACCTGATCGACCACTTGGGTCAACCACCTAGTATGCTTGGTTCGACCATACTGACCAAGAACATGAACTTGTTCTTGACCGGTTAAAACCAACTAGCTGATTTAATCCCTAAAAGCGGAAGTGGGATTAAACCTAATCCTTAAACCCTAAAGGATTGGGATGTTGGAAATCTAGATTAGATTAACACTAAAGAAACCTTGTACGAAGAACTCGAACACACACAATGCTTGTGTGGTTCGTTCGACCATCAACCAAAGAACCCTAGGGTTCTTTGGTCGAACTCGTCCAAGAGGGGAGAAGGGAGAAAAGAGTTTCCCAAAACATACCTTATTGTTTGCTTAAGATAGATCCACTGATGATGAACAAATCTAGCGACCTTCTAGTTGATCTAAGCAATGAACTTGTCCTTCAATACTTGAAGAACACGAAGAACGAAGAACACCAAGACTTGGTGTCTTGGTTTCGGCCGTATAGGAGGGAGTGTGGGGGCTAGGGTTTCGGCTTTAAGGTGTAACCCCGTAAGTGATCCCTAAGCCTTCTATTTATAATAGAAGGACTTTCACTTAGGGTCCTTCTAGTTTAATTAAGATTAATCTCGTAATTAAACTTATCATTTTACACTTCCATCCCTTATAGTTTAACTAGTTTATTATTGTTGCACTTAACTATTAAATGTCTGGTATTAATACACTAATAATTCGGTACCCATATACACGAATTATATATACTTGTATTTATACTTTCAATAATTAATTATATAATAACCTTTTATATAATTTATACAACAATATTATTCAATTACTTATATGATTTAATAGCTTTATATCATATTATGGATAATCTATAATTAACACATTGTATATTTACTCAACTAGTAAATGTACAAATACTTGTATTAATTAGTTAGTTAAACTAATCTAGTAATAAGTTAAACTTAACTTAATACTTAACTGATTTATAATGACTATTATGGATCATTCCTCTTCGTAGTATCATTTCATATCTTGCTCGTATTACATGCACTCACCGATGTGACCCTTAAGTGTTGCGTAGGCATGGATGTATCATCATAAGTTGACTAACTGTGCATATAAATCCTTCAGTGCCTTCATAAACTTAAGCAAACCTTTCCCACATTTCTTTGACTGAGTCACAAAATTGAATGTTGTGATACAGTTCATCACCAACTGCTTGAAAAAGCATATCCCTTACTTTATTTTCAAGATGGACAGGACGTTTTTCGGCGTCTGTCCATTGTGCTTCATATTTCACAACATAATGTTCTGGTACTTCAGGGGTACCAGGAATAAGGGTTTTGGGAATGTATTTTCCTATCGTTATATTGTCTTGAAGTTTTGGGTGATAGGTAACCATGTGGGACAACATACGAGTTTTCCACATGGGATAGTTGGTTTGAGTAAGTTTGGGACGTTTCCAGATGATGGAAGATCGGATGTTGTAGGTTCAGCCATAACAGATGCTCAAAGTTGATGGAAAACAACTTTGACACTTGCTCTAATACCAGTTGTTGGATCCCAACGACACAAATGTGTTGCGTTAAGGCTAAGTAAAGACAATAAGATAAATAACACACAAGTTTTCAATGATTAAGAGTTTATTAAAACAACTTAATACAGTACAAAGTTTGCGGAAATAGATAGTACACACTAACTAAAACTTCATACTTGAGGTGACACTTTTGCTTGTTCAAAACTAGAAGCCTATGCAAGGAGAGTTATATCAGCTGATACTAACAGCTGATATTAAATGTCTGAGTAATAACTATGAGAGAGTTAATACCAGACAATAACAAACTCTCAGAGAATGTTCTTGTGCTATGAATGCTGAAAGGTGTGTGTAAATGCAAGCATTTACATCTCTATATATAGCCCAAGATCCATGTTCCTTTGTCTACAAGTTAATCGACGTGTAAACATATCATTCGTCGATGTAGACTTGTCCACTGAAACATTTAATGCACTTGCATAGGTTATGGTCCCAATTGTACTTTGTATCAACTCCTTTTGCTACCTTTTCTGACGCACAGTGAAAAGGTGTACTATGATAGTACAAAAGTAGTTGACTTTCCCTTTACATGCTTGGAGGGACAAACGATGATGTACTGACATATTATCTTCTATTCCAAAATAGAAGATCTTCATCGTTTTCTTCTTCTTTGAGCGGGAAAGGAAAATGTTCAAAGTGTCAAGAACATTTTCCACCAAGTCTTTATCTGCAGCAGGTACCATCAGCTGATTCCACTATCAGCTGAATGGTCTTCTTCTGGTCTTTGTCCTTCGGTCATCGACTTCGAATGATCACTCTTTTATAGCTGCTGATTTGACTTGATTCCTAGAGCTAAGTACGTACTCAGCTGAAGGTTTATGAATATACTTGTGCTTCAGCTGAGATATTCTTCTTAGCTATCGATCATCAAATCTTATTTACTTAGTCTGGGGACTAACACATATGACATCTGATCCATATCATATCCACTCAGATGCTTAAATTGAACATGTAATTAGAGGGTTGGGTGTGGTAACGAACCACACCCTCGCCACTTGCCACCTAAGCAATAAACCCTCCGCCACCACACCTCACGTTACGTGAGTGAGGTGGCTCGTGGGTGGTCCGGCGGATGAGAGAGGAGAGAGAGTGGATTTTTAAGGGTATTTTCACTATTTTGTGAGTTAAAGGTATTTTAGTGAGATCCAAATGAGTATTATTGGTTGTTATGGTAGAGGGAGTATTTGGGGTTTTTAAATATGAAATGTGAAATAATGATGTGACGCTGAGATGACGCTGATTTGACGTTTTGGCTTGAGTTACCATACCTGATGCTCTTATTTCACGTAGCCATATATTATTAAAGGGTGATCTTCTAATTTGGACCAAATGAGATAAAATTTCCCTTAAAATAGACTTAAGTTTCAATCTTTCTCAAAATAAACCGTGCAACTACCCTTGCGAGCGTGCAACCGTGCAAGTCCACTAGAACGCCGCCACGTGTCCGAGTTAGTGCTGCTCAAATAGTTGCTACTGCTCGTTAATACTACTCAACATTTTTACTATTGCTCGTTAATATTGTTCAACCTTGTTACTACTGCTTGTTAGTACTGCTCACCGCTTAGTTTTGCTCTGTTAGTGCTGTTCGTTAGTGCTGCTCTCAGTTAATACTGCTCAAGTCGCCCAAGTCGCACGGGATATTTTAGGAAGATTGAAGTGTATCAGTGTTAAATGAGAGTCTCTCACTTTTTTTGGTCTAAATTGGTAATTATTTGTTTATTAAATAGTTTAATTTAATCAATAAAAAATAAATAAATACTACCTGCGATTCAAAATAAGTGATACACTTTTCATATTTGGGTGTATCAAAATAAGTGATACACTTTAAAAACTTACCTAATTTGGTAAAAAGTGGTGACCCCCACATCCACTAACTACTTACTTTAATAAAGTGAAATGACTTCTTTACCCTTACTTTTACTTTTAAACATCATTAACCTTACATTATTCAAAAATTGTGGGACACATTCCAACCATCCAATTAATCTAATTTAACCCTCATTATAAAATTTTGCCTCAAAAACCGTAAAAGTAACAATGTATCACTTATTTTGAATCGGAGGAAGTAAAAGGAGAGTGTGGGCGGGTAGGCAGTACGACACCTCCATGGCTCCATCTAGTCTTCATGCATAAGAATCCTGCATTTTTGCATCACCATTTTCACTGTTTCTTCTTCAATGGCACCCAATAAACGAAAAAAGGTACAATTTCCACTTTACGTTTTTCTTCTTTCAAACTTAATTTAATCACGTTGATGAATATGTAGATGGGTTTGACCCGAATGGATGCAGCTCTCGATCAAATGAGCAATTTTGGTTTCGACAGACAACTCGTCAGGAAAACCGTTAGAAATCTTCTAAAGGTTTGTTGATTTTTTTATTATTTCATAAAACTCTGTATCATCCTAGGATAAATTTTGGATATGTATGGTTCATTTCGCGTAAATGGGACTGGAATTTTGTTAATCATCATGTAGCAGGGTTAAATGCAGAACATTCTAGAAGAATGTAGATCTAGAAGAGGGTTTTGACTTCGATAGTCAAACAAATCCATTATCGGATTTAAATTGTTTTTGATTATTTGTGATTTTTAGTTGTACGGGGAGGAAGGATGGAAACTGATTGAAGAAGATGGCTACAAGGTCCTCCTTGATGTTATTCTTGATGAACAAGAAACTGCACAACCAAATAATTTGTTGAAGGTACCATTCAATTAGGGTTTTGTTTCAAAAGGGTCAAAAATCACCTCTAATTTTTTATTTTTGCCATCGATTTAATCATTTTCTGCAGGATTCGTCATCGCTACTTGAGAACCCTGAAAACAAATTGGTCAACGCAGAGTCAAACAAAGTAGCTGATGAAGATGCATTACTGACCAACAATGCGGACTCAAATGAAGTCCCCCTCCTTGAGAATAAAGGTATACTTTGACTTTTGCGGTCAAACATATTGCTTTTCAACCTCAAAAAGAATATAAATTCCTTACATTTTTTTATAAAGGATTTCACAACTACATTAGTCTATCTAATTAGCACCAAACCATTGGTATAAAATTATTAACAAGAGCCACATTAATCTTGAACACAGAATGTTGACTGTTTGACTACATAATTAAATATATGTTTATATTTTCTTGCACTTTAAATTAAGAAAACTGACTTTTTACAGGAGTAACGAAGGACAAATGCTTAATGGAAAATGTTTTGGACAAAAACGCCCTTCAATCTAGCCCGTTATACGCCGGTAAAGAAGATCATTTTGCAGAAAAAGTAGACCTTCAGTATTCCGAAAACGCCCTTCTCTCAGGATGTTCATCTGATGCGGGCCCCGCTCGTAGACGCAAGCCTTGTTATGGGTGGATTAGTAACGACGAAGACGACGATGATGATGATATATATTTCATTGAACTGAAACCATCTACATAAACAAGATTAGTTAAATATGCTGTTTAGACATTGTAAACGGGCAGGTTTTTTTGGCTTTGGTACATTCTAGACTTAACTTTGTGTATATATATTAGTATTAGTATAGTATAATTAATTAAGGTTTTGGCTTGTATTTTGCAGCACAGACAATTAATCATATAATTAGATAAAGATTAACTTTCATGTGTTTTCATGTTTTTTTGACATGTTATTTTGAGATGTTATGTTACATATCAGGGGATGACTAGTAATTTTTAAAAGTTTAGGGACTGCTTTGTGTATTTCTTGTAATTTCTTTCTTGTTCGTTACGGTTTGCAACATATTTTCTATCTTGGAGATTGTGCAATAAAATTGGGGGTTTTACCACAGAGCTGTTCTCTGTGCAAACATGTTGGAAACAGGTTAAAACGGTTAACTTTTTTCTTATACGTAGTTGAATTAAATTGACCCCAAATACTTTTGGTTTGAAATATTTACTTTTCTTATTAATTAATAATAGGAAATAATAATAACAGTCCTAACATTTTAACACATGTATCATGAATTTGTACACTAATAGATAATCAACCCCTCCATTTTAAAATTTCCTTAGTATTAAAGAAAATACAAATTTTCTATGCGTATAATAATTTTTGTAATGGTGTTAAAGTTAAAACCAGATTTGGTCACCAGTGTCATATCAATTTTTCTATTCAAACCAAACACATGACGAAACTCCTGTAGTTGTGAACAAACTCATGACCAAACTTTAAAATTAATTTATTAATACATATAACACTTTTAATGTATAATATACAAGCAATCAATGCACACCACATGCGACTGGCATCGGTTGCCTAGACGACCAAATGTAAAGGAAAAAAGGAGGTTCAGATGTGGTCGCCGATCGGCGTAAAGGGGTTATGGTTGTCGTTAACAAAAACTCTTAATCGTATACGATTACAAAAGTTAGCTTAGTGGGTCGTATAGGCCCGAATCCCATGGACTTGAATAAAGTTTTAAAGTTAATGTTGGCTTGGTTCATTTAGCTCATACAGTTTGGGTCATGAGGCCTCTGTTCTTGGCTAATTCGCATCTATTAATCTTACGTTTGTCAACATTCATAGTGACATTATGGATGAGAAGTCCCTTTAGATATAATCTGTATTTAATTAAATATATTTTCTATATGTTTGGTCATTTCAATTTCCAAGTAGGACTAAAACGTTAGTAAAAATAAACAATGACGTACCTTTTATGTGCATTTCATATACGTCTAGTCCATATCATATGCCAAATAGTCAAACACCATGTACTCCCATTTAGAAATTTCACATGCCATAACAACCCTTTATACAACAAAAACAAAAAACTTAATAACAATTGTCTTGATAAAATCCTATTACCCCACTTCATCTCAATCTATTGTATGTGATACAACCATAACTATTTTGAGGCTTTAAATGTTTTTACCAAAAATTAGTATGAATACACGTTCGTTGATTAATCGATTTTCATATTATAGAGTTTTTCTTTAGAGTCATTCGGGCATGTGTGATGTTGTGTTGGTGTCGATTAGTGTTTTAGATGGGCTGGTAACATTTTTTGGTATGGTATCTACTTGTCTGGTCGTAATACTTCATAATTCATACTTCGGTATGGTGTAGTCGTGTTAATATATTATCTTTTACATCATGTTTTAGATATTTCACTTGGTCAATATGTTTACCATAATTGGCCCTCTCATGTTGAGTCGATGAGACTCTGCATGAACTTATTTCTTAAATGCTATTCATGATTATGATAGTGATACATCAATATCAATATCGGTCACATACACCATCTCTAATTTAATAAAGGGTATAGTGATTTTCTTTGATAAACATAATTTTATATTTTGTGTTAGATTGTTATCCACGTTCTTTTACTAATACTTCACATATTTCACTTTTATACGTCATACATGTTTCATACTATTTTATTTCTCTATGGTACCAAAACTTACGACATCACAGACTTTTTTCCACTACACACTTTTACCGAAGATCTTTCGTTAAATAGTTAGTTTCTCTACTCCTGAGAAAATGTATTACCGTCTACATTTCATCTCTCTTATACACGCCTTTTGCGAAATTGAGTATTGTTGTTATTATTTTATAATGCACTTTTTAAGTTTTAAGGGTCCTAAAACTTTAATAAATATCTTTACCATATAAACTAAACATCATTCAAATTCATGCCCTTATTTGCAAAACAAGTTAGGGGTGGGTGTTGTGGGGCACTTAGGTTTGCTTGTGATTGAAATGAGCAAAGTGACTCACCATCTCACATTATCCCATAGCCCCCCTCATGACTTGCAAAATATTCCTATTTTCTAACGATGCAAGTGAACATTATATATATACACTTTAACTAATCACATTTATTTCTGTTTTAGGAAATAAGACATAATAACAATAAAATAAGATAAAAAGTATTGGTTAGGTTGCCGACACATCATATGTCTTGATTATAATTGAAATTTATCTACAATAGATGGAACTAAACTAAATCTATTTGATATTTTTTATTCATTTAATTAATATAAATTAATGATAATATTATGAAAAATAATTAGTAAATTGTGCATGTAAATTATTTTATAGCTAAAGAGAATAACATATGAATAGTTAGTAAACAAGTGATATAATTTTTCAATATAAAATTAGAGAAATGATTTCTTCCTACATTTTTTTTTTATAATTCTACTAACTTCTAAACTTGTCATTTTAATTCACTAATTCTATTTCTTCATTTCATTTTTTAATTTTAACATTTATTATAATCATATTAATAAATATAAGTAGAAATCAATATCATTCTCATAAACTCGACATAATTTATAACAGAAATTTTATCTGTTAGTTTATTCAGACAAAAAGGAAGCGTATATACTCCACATGGTACGTGATGACAAAATAGCTGTCACATAATGTACTTTTTCGTAATCGCACATGTTTCTGCGTATCCATTACTGAATTTGGTGTCGCACCGGTAAACTTTTAAATACACTCCTTGTAAAATGTTCAAACTACAAACTACCCCCTATAATATAAAAACTCACACCAATAGGCAACAACCCTCTAATTCTAACTACTGTCATCTCTTTATGACATGGATTGCTTAGAACTGACAATAGCGATTACACACCTAACATTAAACCATTGCAAGTTGCTTCATAAAATTGGATAAGTTAAATTTCAAAATAACAGTTTAAATTATGTGATTTATATAGTTTCATTCTTTTGTACTCCAAAACCTACCGTCAAAGTATTTATTATAAAGATTTTTAGTAATCATCATGGTTGATAATGCGGATAAACTGAGAACCAAATTTGTATGGTTTTTCCATATCTACAAAATAAATTATTAATAATAAACTTCTATTTTTATCACTAGAGTAATCGAAGGATTATAATGGATAGAGTTATACTATAGTCTAGCATATTTTCACTTTATAGTAAGAGAAAATCATACGAATGATCATTGTAGTCTACCTAAATTTTATGAATGGTCTTTTACTTCAAAACTGTCACCATTAGTCCCTACTGATGTCTATTTTTGCAATGCCCGTGATTTGGCTAACGACGATTAATTTCACGGTTAAATCTCCTCATGTGCTTTACATGAGGGTAAAACAGTAAAATTGTCTCTCCCTTTATTAAATGCATCTTACTTAAGAGCACCACATCACCAGTAGTATTTGATTGCTTTTTCTCCCTCGCAACATACACAACACACATTTTTCCCGTCTACTCCGGCAACTACAATGTAAGTTGTATTACAGAATAGAAATAGAGTTGCGTTCAAGGAGGTCCATCATTTTTACGAAGTTCCGAGAAACAAATCTCAATCATTGATCAATAATATTTAATGGTCAAGATTAATCACATATTTTATACATTGAGGGGTATTTTGGTTAATTTTTTTTTTATTTTAGAATTATTATTATTATTTTTTTTAAATATTATTTTTTCAGTAATAATAAATAATGTGATTGCATGCTGAATTACATGTGATTGTGTACTGTATCACATGTGATTGAACTAAAACATCAAATGTGGTTAAATAGACAATCACATGTGATTTTACACTAAAGTCACATGTGATTAAGTATTACACGTAATTATCAAATAAATATTATTTTAAAAAATAACTAAATTAAAAATAAAAAATTTTAAGTGCTAAATGACCAAAATACCCCTTCATTATAAAATATGTGATTAATCTTGACCATTAAATCTTATTGATCAATAGTTGAGATTTATTAATCGGGACTTTATAAAAATGATGGATCTTGTTGAACGTTTCGCTACAGAAATATATTGTATCTAATTAGATTTAGAATATAACTAATATTACGAATATAACTTATTATACTCATCATGTTATAGTTTAGTAAGAATCATACTAGAAAGTAGTAAGTTGCTTACTTTGATATAGTTTTCTGTGTTTTGCATATTGATAAATTGGGCCAATGGGTGTCATATAGTAAGGTAACTTGGTAAAGTAATGAAGCAGTATTCAGAATATATAATATTTTAGGGGCCAAATTGTTATCTAGTCATAATATTAGGGGTGTTTTCTGAAAAGTGGTGAATAACTATATCACTGCTCGTTCTCGTGTCTCCCATTGCGGTGCCACTTTGTTTATGTCAGTTTAAATAAACAGGGGTGCATAACAACTATATATTCAATTTCATTAAGTTATAATAAATACAATATATCAATCTCACTCACTGATTAACCATTTATTGTCATGTAAGTACAAGTTTGTAATGGGTTAAGTTAAGAGTAATCATACATGAGTTTAATAATTAAGCCTATAATTAACATAATGTCATTCTTGAGTTTACAAAGATGTGAGACCTACTTTTAGCACTTATGGATTAGGTTGAATTCAGATTCATGCATCACTACTATTATGTTAAATTGTGGCAGCATCTAAAAACCCCTCATTTTAAAAGGATTAAATATCATTGTAATTTTTGTTGTAACAATATTTAAAAAATAGCATCCTAAACAAATGGTGGTGACAGCCTAAACATGAACCAAATGCTATATCATGTAAGGTTATTAAGGAAATATATGGGAAGGTGATTGCATTGTCGAAATTCTTTCCTATTGCATTCTTTCAGCTAGTTAAAAAAAGCTATATGGAATGATGGAGGCCTTAATACTCAACAAGAGTATAATAATTCAAATGGTAAAATTGGGATATGGAAAGAAATTCAAAAAAGTTCTGAAACTATAGGCAAACTGGTGTCTCTTTCTCCAACTCAATATTGCCAGGAAAGTGTGGAGTACTGGAGTGGTATTCTTTTTTAGTAGCAAACAAAGGAATCCTAGTAAATGAGCTTCGGTAATATTATCAGCCCAAAATTAAAGACCAGAAAAATATAAAATTAAAAGTTAGCAAGATGCTAGATCAAAGGAGATTGAATATTTATACACAAACACATCTTTACAAGTTTTAATATTGTTAATCAAATTTTTTCCTTTTTTTTTTCTTTTTTTCATATAACTATTCTTTTAACTCTTTTTTGAACGGCAAATCATAATTACACTTAATTTTTATATATGTTTATGACGGGACTTGAACCCCCAACCTCAAGATTGTAAGACAAAAATCATACCTCAAGGTTATAAGGCAAACATGCTAGGCCAAATGCCCTTTGGTCATTATTATTTTAACTAACTAATTATATATATTTAGCCCATATAATTTTTTACCGTTAATACGCCTAAAACACATACCTTAAAAACATAGCTTACTAACTAAGTCCATCTCGTAAAAAATCACCATTATTAAGCATTCAAAATCGAACAAGTTTAAACTTAGCATTAATTAATTCAAAGTAAAAATATAAACGTTACATTATGTGAGAAAGGTGGATCTTCGTATACGTTATAATGCATAACGTACAAACAATTATTGAAAAAACGGGTACCCTAGATTGGAGGAGTATGTTTAGGGTAGTGTTGTACCATAAATACCCCTGCCCTTCTATCCGGTGCAAGTTCCAACATCGCGATGACCAAAAACACTCAAACGTGCCTGATTGTGTAACACCAAACACACTCTCAACTGTTTGTGCTTTGATCGATCGACATTGATAACTGATTACAACTGTATTCAATCAATCATATGGGGAGATCCGCCACATCTTGCTTCAAGATCATTTCTTGTGCTGGTAGTGATGATTCTGTCGATAGAGATGAAATTGATGCTTCTAACGAGGTATAAATGTGTTTGTGTATTCGATTTTGTGTGAATTGTTACTACAGTAATTCGGTTGTTTTCTTTTATGATTAATTCGATAATTGGATAAGTTATTTTGACTGATCCGAAATGCGTGCTTGACTTAATGGAGATTTATTTGTTTGTTTAGCTTTGTGGCGGTTTTAGATCTCGATTTGTGCTAAGTAACTAGTTAGGTTGAAATTAAGCTGAATAATTGATACTAGCTATAATAAATGTCGTGTCTGAAATTTGATGTTCCTAATTATTAGCCGGAGAAAATGAATCTAAAAGGATGCGATATTTTAATCGAATTTTTTTTAGGGTTTGGGATCACGATTCATTTTTATTGATTGTTACGTATAATGATCATATCTGATGGAAATCTGATACTTTGAACTTTTGGAATATTTCTCTAAAAGAGATCCAAGGTGGTGTTTAAAATTAAGAATCTAGAAAGATTTTTCAAATTTGGGGAATGTGTTATTTGTGTGTGCATTTTGTTGTGAATTTGTGATTGGTATGTCTACATTGATCAGATCTTGTAGCTACAAATTTAGATAATTTAACACACATATATTATAATTTGGAATTTGAATTTAATAATTCACTGTAAAATACTACAGAATAAAGGTCAACGAGGATGGAGTTTTAGAAAACGATCAGCCAGACATCGAGTACTGAGCAACACAGTAGTTACAGAACAACCTTCTTCAGACAACAAAACAATCTCAGAACCAATTACTACCATAAGTTCTCACCAAATTATTCCAAATATATCCGAAAAAACTGCTGACAATATATGGACAGAAGAAATACCAGATACACCTGCCAAAAATGCTACAGTTTCAACTATAACTACCGAATCTGCCATTGAAAATGATGTTATATGCAAAACCAATCCTGATGAATCCAAATCTGAATCTGAATCTTCAGTTCTTGTGATCCAAGCTGCTGTCAGACGATTCTTGGTAATTATTTATTTAATTTATTTGCATGTTAATGTGTTTTAACATTTTTTATTATTTTATAAATTTCAGGCTCAGAGACGATTTGTGAAACAAAAGAATATTGTGAAATTACAAGCAGCTGTGAGAGGGCATTTGGTTCGGTCTCATGCTGTTGGAACTTTACGTTGTGTTCAAGCCATTGTTAAAATGCAAGCTGTTGTTCGTGCTCGTCAACAAAAGGTAAATAATGTTTTTTTTTTTTTTTTTTGGTATCATATTTTATTAAAGATTAAGCTTTTATGTTGCTTTAGGGGGTGCAAAATGCGGGAATTAATTCGAATCCAACACATGTTTCCATTGAGAAGTTACTTAGTAACAGACTTGCTCGCCAGGTTAAAACATTTATACTTTTATTCATTATCATTTACATTTTATTTTAGTCGGCAGTAAATTAACAATTTTTATTTTATATTTGTGTAGTTACTTGAATCTACACCAAAAGGGAAACAAATTAACATCAAATGTGAGCCTTTAAAATCTGATTCAGCTTGGAATTGGTTAGAGAGATGGATGTCTGTTTCTGCACCAGAAACTTTTGAATCATGTGAACCAGAACATGATCAGAATGAAGTTATTATTAAGCCCGAAAACGAGGGCAAAATCGTAATTCCATGTAATGTTGTGGAAACAACAGTTCCTTCTGAGGAAAAAGAGAATTCTGTTAATATTGAAGAAGAAATTGATTTAAAAATCCATAAAGAAGAGGACCAGTTATCAGAATCAATGGTATCAGAAACCGAACCTGAAATCGAACAGATTCCCGAAAATCCGGTTTCGGCAACCGAAATCAAACCGATTCCCAAAATTTCGGTTTCAGAAATCGTAACCGAACCCAAACCCATTCCTGAAAATCCGGTATCAGAACCCGAACCTGAACCCAAACGGAAATCCGTGTCTGGATCAAGAAAAGCAATTAATCCAGCATTCATTGCAGCCCAGTCAAGGTTTGAAGAGTTGACTTCTAAAAACAACAACCCACTAAAATCACCAAATTCTTCTAATGAAAACAGTGAGTCAGAATCCAACCCAGTAAAACCACCTCTCGATTCTTCTAACCCGAATGCCGATTCTTCTGCTCCTGAAAACGCAACCGCGGTTACAAACATCGAACCGGAGGAATACCCGGTTAACCACGGTTCACGGGCGGTTCAGACCGGCGGGTCAGAATGTGGGACCGAGTTGTCTGTCACATCTGCACTTGACTCACCAGATCAGTTTGAAATTGGAATCAATGAATTTGAAGAAAAACCCGACAATGAGAATTTAAAACCCGCAACCAATGTTGAGGTGGATAACCGTGAGCCCGATGACGATATTGAACTCGAGCCCGAATCCGGCCATCATGTTCACAAGTCACACACCGAGCCCGAAACGGTTCAACAAGTGTCAGTGGAAGGATCTCCAAGAAGCCATATAACATTCCCTGAATCACAAGGAACACCATCTAGCCAGCTGTCAACCAACACCAAAAAGTCAAAAACCGGATCTAGTCAAAAGCGGAAGTCTTGGTCAACAAGTAAGAGGTCTAGTGTTGACTCTGGTCTAAGAAGTAGTTTGGAACAGTTACCAAAAGACCCGAAACCTGGGAAACGAAGGAATTCATTCGGGTCACCAAAAGCCGACCAAATTGATCAAGAAGGTAGAGATAATAACTGTGTCCCTAGTTACATGCAAGCAACTGAATCTGCAAAATTAAAAGCTGTTGCTAATATTTCCCCGAGATCGAGCCCCGATTTGCAAGATAAAGAAATAAATTTGAAAAAACGACATTCGTTACCGGGTGGTGTAAATGGTAGGCAAGGTTCACCTAGGATTCAGAGGTCAATGTCTCAAGCGTTACAGAACACAAAAGGAAATGGTAATTTTTAACCTTTTATTATATCATATCATATTATATAAATATAAAATTGTAATGAAAGTTGATTATATTGGTGTGGTTGTTAACAGTTGCAGGTACAGAGAGGAAATGGCAGAGGTGACTTGTTTGACAGCTAGCAATTGGAATTGGATTTCTGAAGGAGTGGAGTGTGTTTATTATCTTATTTATATCAATTTCTTCTTTATTTGATTTGATTTGATTTGATTTAAACAGCGTTTTGTTGGAGGGTTTTCTATTGGTAAATTTTTTTGGTATTTGTATGTTTATATATAATATTAATTAATATTAATATCAAGGATTTCAGACTTAAGAAGAAAATGTTTCTCTTTTTGAAGTGTAGAAAGCTTTACAAGTGCGGCGAGCGTCTCATGTAATATGTGATCCAATAATTATTCACCATATCAGATTATAGACCACAATGTAGATGTACAATTCGGTTTTAGACAATATTTGTTGGAGTGTGACGTATGTTTTAACGTAGTATGTATACACTGAATTAAGTTTGAATGACAACATGTGGTAGCATTAGGTGTGGTGGCTTAAGCCACTTCGCCACCTATGCGCCACATCACCATTTCACATTTCACATTTAAAACCCCCAAATACCCCCTCTACCATCACTTAAGCCATTTGGGCCCCACCATCATTTTTTTCTTTTTTCTTTTTTTAAAAACATAATACTTCATTAAAATAAATATTACACAATACAAATTAAAAATACCTAAAAAATAAAAAAAAACCGAAAATAAAAAAAAAATACCGAAAATTAAAAAAAAAATACCGAAAATTAGGAAAAAAATTACACACGATTTTCTTGATATCGTTGCCAAATATGGTCCATAATATTTCGTTGGAGCGATTCGTGTGTACGTTTATCACGTAATTCCCGTGATCTCAATCGTTGTATTTCGGCTCTCTCGACCCAAGTACGTTCTAAATTAAGTTGTGGGGTAACATACAACTCGTTCATATCGCTTATGGCAAAGTTTTGATCTTTTACAATCATGTTATGCAATATGATGCATGTGTACATGGTTCTACGTAGCTTGTTGACACTCCACGAACGAGCCGGTTGGCGAATAATCCCCCAACGCCCCTGTAAGACACCAAATGCACGTTCTACGTCTTTTCTTGCACTTTCTTGTCTTCGTTTGAAGTAAGCACGTTTTTCGTCTCGTGCAACAGTAAATGATTTGACAAAGCTTGCCCATTGTAGGTAAATACCATCAGCTAGGTAATACCCGTTTTGATAAGTCACTCCATTTACAACAAAAGGGACCGAAGGAGCAATATCGTCAAGAAGATTATCAAACAAGGGTGAGTTATTTAACACTGTGAGGTCGTTATTGGCACCCGCAACCCCAAAAAATGCGTGCCAAATCCACAAATCTTGCGAGGCGACAGCCTCTAGTATTATAGTTGGGTATTTTTTATCACCCCTACCATATTGGCCGTGCCATGCTTTTGGACAGTTGGTTCACTCCCAATGCATACAATCTATACTACCAAGCATTCCAGGAAACCCATGAGTGTTCTCGTGTTTTGTATATAGGTTTTGAACGTCATGGATGTCGGGTTTCCTTAAATACTCAGCGGTATATAAGTCGATAATACACTTGGTAAAATGATTTAGACAATCACGTGCACAATGTTCACCAATTTGTAAATATTCATCAAGTGAATCAGGTGTTATGCCATACGCCAATTGGCGAATGGCAGACGTGCATTTCATTATAACACTAAAACCCATTAGACCGGTGGCATCCGGTCGTACTTTAAAAAATTCAAAATGGTTGGGAAGAGGTTCAGCAGTATAGTTAGAAATACCTTCGACTATTTCTAAGAATAATCACCTGCTCATACGAAATCGACGCCGGAAAACCGTCTCAGGGTACTTTAGATTATCACCGAAGTAGTCGTCCAATAAACGTTGCTCGGCAGCTTCACGATCTCGATACACTGGCACGCGACTCCGGGTTGGTTGAGCTTGTTGGCGTTGCATGTATTGATGCGCTTGAGTAATAAAAAAAATATCCGTCTCGTCGTCGACATCGGACGAATAACTTCCGGGATCCATCAAATTTCGACGCATCTTGATAAAAGATTGTGTAGAAAATGTTGTGTGAAAGGGTTTAGTTTGAGGAATGGTGAGAAATGTTGTGTGGAAATATTGTATAAAGGGGTGGTATTTATAAGGGTTAAAGGTTTATTTAAAAAAAAAAAAATTCCGAATTATAGCCGTTACCCAACGGCTCGTACACGTGGCGGCCTCTGATTGGTTCGTTGATGTCGTCGACGGGCCGGCGGTACACCCCACTCACGTAACGAGGGGTGTGGTGGCGAGGCCGGCTAGCCTATATGGCAGTCGGCGGGAACCTCTCCTCGTTACCACACCGTGTTCTCTGAGGTGTAATTATAGACTCAAATTCTACATTTATTCAAAAGAGACGTTGATGGTGCATTTGGATAACATTTGACCGTATGTTTTAATTTAATTATCAAGTAGTGTCTGTCGATGTTTTTTTGGTGGTTTTTAGACGGGTGCCATCAATGGCGCTGGTTTATCGTTAGTTTAGTGTGAGTTTGGAGACACCATTGGCACGGTCCGCCAGTGGTTCCGCCGGTTTGCACAAGCCAGTTTGGAGACGGAAGAGAAGGCAACGTTAGTTTTGGTGGGTGGGCCCAAAGGGATATTTTGTGTGTGTGAGTTTTCATATGGTGGGTCCCAAAAAGTTAAAGGGAGGTGGTATTATTGACATGGGTACATCAATTTAATGTTAGTTAGTATGTATGCTGACGTGTCGCTGATTTGGCAACAATTGATGGTATCACTGATGACTACCGTTGAGAGCAGTCTTAGAGTGAACCAAAGTTGGTCAACAGTGCTCGGTCGTAAGAGAGAGCGGGAGAGTGGTATATAGTTTACTAGCTACAAAACCCGCCCGATGGGCGGGTATGCTGTAAATTTTAGTATGTAGAAAAATATCCAAAAACTTTATATACTTCTAAATGACATAATAATCGATAGATGTGATGATGATTTTGTACAAAAAAATGGTAAATGAAGAAATGTTACATATAAATGTTACATATAGTTATTTGTTTCCTTCGCTGATTGATCTTTTAAATATTTATTTGTTTCCTTGTATGTAGGATCTTTTAAATAGTTATTTGTATGTACGATCTTTTAAATAATTATTTGTTTCCTTGTATGTAGGAAGCCGTATATGGAGCATATGAATGTAGACCGTAAGCCGTACCAGATTCGTTTGCCGTATATGGAGCATATGAATATGAATGTAGACCGTAAGCCGTACCAGATTCGTTTGTATTAGTGCAAATGACGTGGACCAATCAGGGAATTCTAAGTGACATTATGGACGAATAGGAATGCTTGGAATTGCCATGGTGTCAAACCCTCTTCAAATTTAGGCCTCATATATAGGGTAGGATTCTTATTGGTTCGAGGGTGGGGTGGATGTGATTGTATTACATAGTAACGTGAATAATGCAATCATAAAATGAAATGTTCAAAATGATATACTAAATTAATTAACCTATTTTCAATTAATGAAATGAAATGAAAAATACAATTAATTAACCTATTTACCTACTAAATTATTTATAAATTAATTTTTTAACCAAATTATCTTCTTAGAAAAAATAATTAAAAATTATACTATTTTTTATTACAATTAGATAACTAAATTTAACAAGTTTTATTATATTTAATTTGTATTATACATATAAAAAATATTGAAAACTTTTATTTAACAATTTATATAGAGATAAATTTATGCTCTAACATAATCTTTTATAAAAACTTTCAAAACATTATGTTCTTAGAACAAAATTTTAATTTATATATTATTTATTTTTCAAAAGTAATTAACATTATGTTCTTAGAACAAAATTTTAATTTATATATTATTTATTCTTCAAAAGTAATTAATATATATATATATATATTAGTAATAATCTTATCTAATATTAAATCTTTAATATTGTTTAGTTATTTATTTATTTTTAAAATAATTCTTTGTATGCTTTATTAAGTTATTAACTAATAAGAATTATAATATAATCTAACTATTAAACACTGATTTTGATGATATTTTTCATTCCTTCCTGCAAACCAAATATGATAATGGAATACAATTTACGATTCCATTCCGCCATTTATTTCTTTACCATGTCCATTTCATTTATTGTCATTCCATTATATCCAACCAAATAGAACCTAAATACTAATACAGTCAATATTGCTAAATGTCTTCAAGATTAGCTCAAGCATCAACTATCAACAAAGTCAACTTAATCAGCAACTGAACATAGAGGGAGAAGACAATGGCTGTCAGCATAAAGAATGAAGACAAACAAAATAAAAGTAATCTCCTTTATGATGTTGTAAAAAAAAGAAACAATTGTATCATTGCCATCAGAAAGAAAAAAAACCCCCCAGAAAAGACCATAAAGCAAAATTTAGACTCAAGGTCAAAGTCAAACTGAAAAATGGACAAAGTATAATTTATGTACCAGTAATTTCTCTATCCATTTTCATTCTTTTTGCATTTTGTGCTTCTGGCAAACTACTACTATTACTATTACTTACTCTCTGCTGTGTTGAAGATGAATCATGTTGAAAAACACAACTAGCACCATGTCTACACCCCCTCGAGCTATTAAAATAAATACACGCCTTCATTCGCATTTTCTGATTATTATTATTACTATTAGTATTACCATTAATATTATTATTCACTGATTCAAGCTTTTCTCCCCCGTGTTGCTGAATCAAACTTTTATAATAATTAATATCCTTCTTTCCAGTTGGATTTACCTCAGATTGTGGCACCACACTAGAAACAGAAACGGGTACGGGTACAGGTACATGGCCCGCCCGGATTGGTGGTGGTTCGGGTGACGGCAATGTGGTGGTCAACAGTGGCGGTTGACTAGAAGTTGATGGTGCATTGTTGGATACTAGCTTTTCAATTAAAGTTGGGTTGCTTAATATCTTGATTAAAAGATTAGGGTCGATTAGGTTTCCTTGAGTGGTGTTTGACATGGCGGCGGTTAGGGCGGAGTAGGCGGCGGTTACCACGTCTGGTTCCACACCAGGTGTGGAAGCGGTGACAGGTGGCATAGATGATGACGTTGCGGTGACAGGTGGCATGTCTTCATCTTCAATTGGCGTGATGGGGATAATTGGTGTATGATACGGGTCGTGATACGGGTCGCCCGTTGGTGATGCAGGGCTGCAGCGAGTGTTTATATAATTCTTAAAATAATTAATTATATTTATAATAAAAAATAAAAAATATGTAAAAGAAAATGAAACTAACTTTGGAGGAATGGAAGATGGTCTTGGATAGACTGCTTCAAGTACTCTCATTTCACGTTGACTTTCAAACCCTAATTCTTTGCTTTCTTCTCCAGCAGCCACTTGCCACGTAGGATCCATAATAAACTGTAACATATACGAGATATTTAAATAACCGTGGAGCTTATGTGCTGACGTGGCAAGAATAAAACTTACTCTGGAAGGACATTTCCAGTGAGCGAGGGGTATTTGTGACAATTGACTCTGTAATGCATTTGAAGGCTGAAATCCTTCAAATCCAGGTGGCAAATTGTCATCAGAAGCTGAATGCCATGATTCCTTTGCTTGCATATGATCTTGACCACCTAAACCTACTTCTGAAGGCGATTCATCTGATAAAAACAGCTTTACCTATTATTAAACATTAATTAATCAATTATTAGTCAATTAATTTTTAGATAATCAGATTTTTCCAAACATTTGATTATTACAACTTATATCATCAAACAACATAATTACAATCAAACACTAATTTCTAGGCCCATTTTAATAGCCAAGTATCCAATTCTGATTGGGAAAGTGGTAACATTGAGCAAACTCTCATGATATTAAATAAAAAATAAAATAATAAGAAACCTAGAAGGATCTATAGCGAGTATCTAAGTTAATGTTAGCATATTTCAAAACATATTCATCTTAGCATCTGATTCCACTTGTAATTTATAATCTAATATAGAGCACCATTACCACAAAATAACATATAAACATTTTCAATCTGAATTTAGAAAGCAAACAATGTCAAGAAACATACTTCACATTAAAAAAAAATTGTGTCAAACATGCTATTTTAAAGCTGCAATCCATATGGATTCTGCTACAAATTCAACATCAACATTGTGCCACTTAGCAGTTAGGGTTTTTTTTTTTTTAACAAAGGTGACAGTTTTCCTTGTAAAAGTTTAGATTTTATTTCAATGTTTAAGTTGAAGAGTCAAAGTGCAGCTCATGAGAGAGTAATTTAAAGTACAACAAATCTCCCAATTTCTCATTTTATGTATTACTTAGTTATAACCGGATATAAATCACTTATTTAAAATCACAATTGCATATACAAATTGAACGTTTTTTATATAATGTATACCTGACAAAGATTTAAATCTGACGCCCATGAAACCCTTTTTGATTTCTGCAATCCTCGCATGTTTATAATAATAACAACAGTTTCGATTGCCCCAAAATGAAATTCGTTTTTTTTAAAGCACTAGACACAGTGATCCGAACGAGTTCGGATATATAGAAAACCCTAATTTTGCTTATTTCTTCATCTACTAAAACCCTAGATTCACTAACTTCTTCACGAAGATTGTAACGTAATGATTGTGAATCTAGAAATCGCGATGTGTTGCGGTTTGATTTAAAGATTTTGGTGTCGATTGACGATGGTGACGGCAGATGATGGCGGTCGGAAGACGGTGGCGATAGGCGGACGCTAGGTCATGCCAGATAAAAATTGGCCCTTGATAAATACAAACAAACAAACAAACAAGAGTATTTGATATCGAAGGGACAAATTTCGATCAAAAAGTAACCCTTTCATATTCCATATGTCATCCCTCAACTAACTGTCAGTGTCACACCTGGTCCCTCGTAAATCTTAAGTATCACAATTAGAAAATCTAACTTTATAAAAATGTACGAATGTTTACTAGAAATTTTGTAGGTCTCATTTGGATCACCAGGCATAATCTATTTATAGAATATATTTGTTTTTAAAGAAGATTAGAATTATTATAATCCAAAAGGGTAAAACACGATCCATAAAAATGGTAGGAGGATTTGGGTCGAAAAAATCAAACATAATCGAACCAAAACCAAAAATATGTAATTGGTTCGATTTTCGGTTTTATAAAATCATTATTGTTGGTTTTAGTTCTATAAGTTTCAATTCGTTTCGATTAGGTCCTCAGATAGGGATACATATTTAGACTAAAAGAGCTGAACGAAAACCGAACCGAACTAAAACAAAAAACATGTAACTTGTTCGGTTTTTTATTTTGAAGATTAATCACTTTTTGTCCGGTTCAATTTTATTTATGGATCGCGCTCACCTACATGAAAACATAAAACCCCAAGGGCAAACTAGACCAAAAAAAAAAAAGAAGAAGAAAAAATCGAGTTACAACAAAATAAACCTAACATGAAAAAGGGCAAAAACAACGCATGCGAATATATACAAGAAGACCAATTAAATTTCATATCTTTGTCCATGTTTTCCATCCACACAAGCGAGTATCTTTGAAGGATGGAAAAACATTTTCTCTCTTTATCCAGTTAATCAGCATGATTCTGTTCCTCCAATTCCACACAACACATAACAAAATATAGCAAATTCGTGAGATGTCATACAATGAAAACATACTCCACTTGTTATAGTTTGGTATTTCTTAAAGGGGCAACGATCTCTCGTTACTTGACCAAATTTCTACAATTTTATCCTACATTGTAAACTTCAAAATACAAACAACGCGTTTAAAATCAAGTATAACCAAATGGTGAATTTATATGGTCCTTGCTCCCTATCGTCTTGATGGGTGATGCTTGTTTGTATGAAAGTCTTTGTGGTTAAAAAATTTGTATGTTTAATTTATAGTGTTAAGTAACATTTCTATTTAAGATCGGTATAAAGTTAAGACTGATGCCTTGATGGTGCATAGTCACATGTGAAGGTGACTGGCGGCTACTTCACCAACTTGGGAACATATTCAATCATTCAAATTCTAAACTCATTTTCTTACATACTTTATATTTTCATAACATTTGGTATAATCTCGTGATATATAAACTCTTGAGTAAATTGATGCCTTCATATACCGTTGGAAATATCAAGAAATATTGTAAGTTGGCAATTTTTTTCTATCCCACCCGGAGGAAAAAATATTTTATGAGTTTATAAGACTTTTAATTCTTTAAGTCTTCAAAGGCTTTAGTGGAGGATAAAATGCTAGACCCACACGCGCGCCGAGCCGAGACCGATGATGCGAAATGGCGCGATTTAGGCGCACTTTGCACTTCGCACGACGCAAAAAAACATACACAAAAACAGAAGCTTTCTCTCATTCTCTGCTGCGATTTTCTTCTTGCATTTCCAAGTATTCACTTTGTGTTACACGGTGTTTCTTGCTGTGGAACATACCGTTGTTGCTGCATCAAAACCTGGGTGTATACGTTTGAGGCTTACAGCGTATAAAGCACGTATAAACCTTTAAGGACAGGAATCTTTATTCCGTGCGGTGTGTTCTTCATCTTCGTCAATTTCAGGTTAGTACATTTCATTTGGTTATTTTGGTTAATTTGATATTGTTACAGAATATATATTTTAACAATCTTAAAGGTTTATATTTATTTATATTATATTCTGTGACTAATCTCTTAGCCAAATTTCAGCAAAAAGAATGAATACTGAAATCTCCTCCACCAACTTCCGTTTGATGAATCAAGAATTCATCAAGCTTGATCGTTTTGATGGGCAGAACTACACTCGTTGGGCTGACAAAGTCTTGTTTATGCTTGCTGTGCTTAAACTAAGCTTTGTGTTGGATCCTGAATTGCCCCCAATTCCCGCTAATCCAGTCCTTGCTGAGGGAGGTGCCTCTGATGTGCAAGCAATTACTGATCTTGATAAGCAAAGGGCTCTGCGTAGAGAGTCTGAACATTTATGCTTGGGACACATCAAGAACTCGTCATCCGACCGTCTATATGATTTGTATGCTCCTATTACAAAGCCTATAGAGTCGTGGAAAGCTATTGAACTCAAGTATAATGCACATGAAGAAGGTACCAACAAATATATCTTGTGTCAAAATACTTCGAGTTTCAAATGGTGGATGATAAGCCGATTATGGAGCAAGTGCATGAACTCCATGTGATAGTGAATAAGTTGAATTCTCTATCTATTAATCTTCCCGAGCTTTTTCAGGTTGGAGCAATCATTTGCAAGTTACCACCTTCTTGGAAAGACTTTTCCAAAAGAATGATGCACAAATCCGAGGACTACTCCTTGGATGTCCTGTTGAAACACCTCTGTATTGAGGAGGAAACTCGCAACAGGGACAAAATGGGTAAAGTCAGAATGAGTGTTCACCATGTGTCAGGTGGGGGTCATGGTTCTGCATCTGGTTCGGGTTCAAGGTACAAAGGTAAGAAAGGGTTCAAAATGAATAAGAACATGAGACCTAAAAAGAAGGAGTTCAAGAGGCCTAATCATCATCAGCAACACAACCAATCCAAGAAAACAGGAAAGTGCCATGTTTGTGGAGAAACAGGGCATTATGCACGAGAATGTCCACTGCGGAAATCTGGGCCCGTTGGTGGATCTGCAAATGCTATTGCAGATCTAACTCACTTGGTGGCTAGTGTGGATCTTGGGGAAACCAATATGATTTCCTCATTGAATCGTGTGATAACTGCTCGTGGCTGGTTTCTTGATTCTGGAGCTACTATTCATGTTTGTGGTGATCGTAGTAGCTTCCAAACATATGGTCCGGTTCAAGAAGGAACGGTAGTGTCGTGTGCTGATGGTCACAAGGTGCGGGTTCGTGGAATTGGCACGGTGTTTCTAAATTTCTAAAATGGAAGTGTGGTCACCCTTCGTGATGTGTTGCATGTTCCTGGTGTTAAGAAGGGGCTTGTGTCGGCAGCCAAGTTGGATGAGAATGGTTATAAGTTGGTGATTGAGGGTGGTAGGATCTTGTTTTCAAAAGGTGGGGTATATGTGGGACAAGCCGTTAATACGTGTGGTATGTATCGGCTTGAATTGTTTGAGGGGGGTGTGGGTAGTAATGTGAAGGATTTATATGCACAGTTAGTCAACCTATGATGATACATCCATGCCTACGAAACACTTAAGGGTCACACCGGTGAGTGCATGTAATACGAGCAGGATATGCAATGATACTACGAAGAGGAATGATTCATAATAGTCATTATGAATCGGTTAAGTATTAAGTTAAGTTTAACTTATTACTAGATTAGTTTAACTAACTAATTAATACAAGTACTTGTACATTTACTAGTTGAGTAAATATACAATGTGTTAATTATAGATTATCCATAATATGATTTAAAGCTATTAAATCATATAAGTAATTGGATAATATTTTTGTATAAATTATATAAAGGTTATTATATAATTAATTATTAAAAGTATAAATACAAGTATATAATTCGTGTATATGGGTACCGAAATATTAGTGTATTAATACTAGACATTTAATAGTTAAGTACAACAATAATAAACTAGTTATACTGGGATGGAAGTGTAGAAGGAAAGTTTAATTAAGGATCTAATCTTAATTAAACTAGAAGGACTTAAATGAAACTTATTCTATTATATATAGAAGGCTTAAGGTTTCATTTATTCCTTGATCATTACCTTACAACCCCACACGAAAATCCCCTCCCTCTCCCCTTCGATTTTCGGCCGAACACCCCAAGACACAAGTTTGTGTTCTTCGTGTTCTTCAAGTATTGAAGAACAAGTTCATTGCTTAGATCAACTAGAAGGTCGCTCGATTTGTTCATCATCAGTGGATCTATCTTAAGCAAACAACAAGGTATGTTTTGGGAAACCCTTTTCTCCCTTCCCCCCTCTTGGACGAGTTCGACCAAAGAACCCTAGGGTTCTTTGGTTGATGGTCGAACGAACCACATAATCAATGTGTGTGTTCGAGTTTTTTGTACAAGGTTTCTTTCTTGTTAATCTAATCTAGATTTCCAACATCCCAATCCTTTAGGGTTTAAGGATTAGGTTTAATCCCACTTCCGCTTTTAGGGATTAAATCAACTAGTTGGTTTTAACCGGTCAAGAACAAGTTCATGTTCTTGGTCAGCAAGGTTTCTAACCAAGCATACTAGGAGGTCGGCCATATGGGTCGATCAGGGTATTAATGAAACCCTTCATAATGCTTGTGGTGAATCTGTTTTAAGTGTTGGATTTTATGAGAGTGAGAGTGAATGTACCGCTAGTGATGGTGACGCTACCACTAGTAATGTTGTTGGTTTTGAACTCAATGAAATAATGTTTTCTGGTTATATCGCTTGTTCAATTTCTTTATGGCATAAACGTTTAGCTCACACTAATATTAAAAATATTGAAAAAATGCAATCTAAAGGCATGTTAAAATTAAATAATAAAGATTTTAACAAATGTGAAACTTGTGTAAAATCAAAGTTTATAAAAAAACCTTTTCCAAGCGTTAAGAGAAATACAACATTACTAGAATTAATACATTTAGATATTTGTGAACTGAATGGAATACTCACTCGTGAAGGGAAAAGATATTTCATAACCTTTTGTGATGACTCGAGCCGTTACTTATACGTTTATTTATTGCATACAAAAGATGAAGCTTTTAATGCATTCAAACTATATAAGGTCGAGGTTGAAAATCAACATGAAAAACATATTAAGATTCTTCGCTCGGACAGAGGCGGAGAATACTTTAATCATGAGTTTGATACATTGTGTGAAGAGAATGGGATCAAGCATGAAAGAACCTCACCTTATACTCGCCAACAGAATGGTTTGGCTGAAAGAAAGAACAGAAACCTTGTTGAGATGGTCAATTGTATGTTGAATCATTCAGGTTTGCCACATAATCTGTGGGGGGAGGCATTGTTGACTGCATGTTATGTGCACAACAGAATCACTATTCGTGTAATTCCTTCTAGTCCCTATGAGTTATGGAAAGGTAGAAAACCTAACTTAGATTATCTAAGAGTGTGGGGGTATTTTGCTTATTATCGTACACCTGATCCTAAACGATCCAAGTTGGGAGCTCGAGCTATGAAAAGTATATATATTGGATATGCTCATAATAGTCAGGCATACCGATTATTGGATAATGAATCAGGTGTCGTTGTAGAATCCAAAGATGTGGAGTACTTCGAGGATAAGCTAATAAGAGATGATGAAAACTCCAATTCTACCTTTAATCCCACTCCAACACCCAGTACTTTTCGAGAGATTATTACACCTTCTACTGTTATAGAAGAACCGCCTTCTTCTATTGTAGAAGAACCAAGGAGAAGTACAAGGGTGAGAAAGGAAAAGAATTTTGGAGACGACTTTCTATCATACTTGGTTGAAGGATCTCAATCTAAGGTGACGAGAGCGGTCATTTTAGCTATTAATTTAGATGATGATCCTAAGACTTTTACTGAAGCTGTGAAATCGAGAGATGCTCCTTTCTGGAAGGATGCTATTAATGATGAAAAGAATTCAATTATGGGAACCGGAACTTGGGAGTTAGCTGATCTTCCCAAGGGAAAGAGACCCATAGGATCTAAATGGATCTTCAAGAGGAAGTATCATCCAGATGGATCAATATCTGTCTATAAAGCGAGATTAGTCCCTAAAGGTTATAGACAAAGAGAAGGTATTGATTATTTCAATACATATGCACCGGTTGCTGGAATTAGTTCAATTAGAACTCTTATAGCAATCTCAGCATTGAAAGGATTGTACATTCATCAAATAGATGTGAAGACAACCTTTATAAATGGATATCTCAAGGAGGAGATATACTTGGAGCAACCTGAAGGTTTCATAGTATCCGGACAGGAAAACAAAGTGTGTAGACTTATTAAATCACTGTACGGATTGAAGCAACCTCCAAAGCAGTGGCATGAGAGGTTTGACACCACTGTATCTGCATTCGGTTTTAAGCATAATAGTGTTGATAGATTTATCTACACTAAATGCACACCTGAATACACCGTAGTTATCTGTCTTTATGTTGATGATATCTTGATCATTGGCACTCACATGAGAGGTATTCTTGATACGAAGAAATACTTATCCTCGAACTTTAAGATGTAAGATTTAAGGGAAGTGGATACCATTCTTGATATTAAGGTTAAATGGACATATAGTCAAATTTCTCTAAGTCAATCTCATTACATAAAGAAAATTTTGACAAAATTTCAACACTTGAATTTTAATGAATTTAACACTCCTTTTGATTCTGGATTGAGAAGAAAATTATTCCCTCCAGACAGAAAGTTACTTTTTCCTGCCCTTAACCCGAGTCTAATATGTACTGCACCACCAATCACCTCGAGCACGAGCTCCAACATAAGCAGGCTTCTATTGCTACGTAACAATAGAGCAGGATAGCCTTTTGCGCCCACATGTTTGAATTCACATGGGGGAGGAGCTTTGCTGGCACGAGGAGTATAGCTACTACTACACGAGTCCCAACAGCTTAACCAATCGGGAATCAACTATCCGAATCCGAGTTGGCGAGAAAGACCTGACATTGGCCTTTATGATCTTGCTTCCTTATATATCGTATTAAAAATCAAAATATGGTTGAAAGAAAAAATCTCTATTTGATAGGGAGCGTAAAACTTGAAGTGAACTCTGGTAGAGCAGTGGCTCAACTAGAATATGCTAGTGCAATTGGAAGCATGATGTATGCTACACATTGCACTAGACCTGACATTGCTTTTGCAGTAAGCAAGCTAATTCAATATACTGTCAACCCCGGTACAGAGAACTGGAAGGCAGTAGGAAGAGTACTAGGATGCCTGAAAGTACGTTGTTGCCGAGAACGAGGATGAGTTAATACTCTTAACAAAATTTTGGAGACATCTAAGCAATGAAGATGTTGTAAAATTTTGCCTATATGATCTAGAAGTGGTGCCGCCTCAAATGAAGACTGTTGGTTTGTCTTCTAAAGGTTCATGAAAAGGATTTTAGCACATGGCCATATTAGTGCTCAGGGAGCACAAAGACGATATATGTTGTGTGGGGGGTAAACCGGGGAGGTTATTAAGGTTCTTGGTTTAAACCTATTAGGATACCACTGAATCAATCTCCTCTTGTTTTCTCACATTAAAATTGGTTTTAATCTTCGTGACACCTAGGTGACATCATATGTCTGTATGAAAGGAAAATTTCCAACTTGGTGGGGGATTGTTGGAAATATCAAGAGATATTGCAAGTTGGCAATTTTTCTCTATCCCACATAGGAGGGAGGAAGAATATTATGTGAGTTTATAAGGCTTTTAATTCTTAAACTCTTCAAAGGCATCAGTGGAGGATAAAAAGCTAGACCCACACGTGCGCCGAGACCGATGACGTGAAATGGCGGGATTTAGGCGCACTTTGCACTTCGCACGAGACAGTGATAGTCAAAACATAACGGTCGATTGTTAAAAGGGGTCGTTAATGAAGGATTTATGTTTACAGTTAGTCAACCTATGATGATACATCCATGCCTACGAAACACTTAAGGGTCACACCAGTGAGTGCATGTAATACGAGCAAGTTATGCAACGATACTACGAAGAAGAATGATTCATAATAGTCATTATGAATCAGTCAAGTATTAAGTTAAGTTTAACTTATTACTAGATTAGTTTAACTAACTAATTAATACAAGTGTTTGTACATTTACTAGTTGAGTAAATATACAATGTGTTAATTATAGATTATCCATAATATGATTTAAAGCCATTAAATCATATAGTAATTGGATAATATTATTGTGTAAATTATATAAAGGTTATTATATAATTAACTATTAAAAGTATAAATACAAGTATATATAATTCGTGTATATGTGTACCGAATTATTAGTGTATTAATACTAGACATTTGATAGTTAAGTGCAACAATAATAAACTAGTTAAAACTACAAGGGATGGAAGTGTAAATATGAAGTTTAATTAAGAAATTAATCTTAATTAAACTAGAAGGGTTTTAAGTGTAAGATCTTCTATTATAAATAGGAGGCTTATGACTAAACCCTAGAAGTTGATCCTTGCCTCCTTAATCACGAAATCCTTGCCCCTCCTCTATCTATTACGGCCGAAGCGACAAACACAAGAACACAAGCTTGTGTTCTTCGTGTTCTTCGTTCATTCTTCGTGTTCTTCAAGTCTTGAAGATCCAAGTTCGTTGCAAGTGATCATCTAGAGGATCGTTCGTCGTGTTCATCATCAGTGGATCTATCTTAAGCACTAACTAAGATATGTTTCATGGAACACTCTTCCTCTTCTCCCTCTTGTTCGAAGTCGAACCAAGAACCCTAGGGTTCTTGGTAGTAGTCGACGAACACACACAAGTATGTGTGTGTTCGAGTTTTCGTACAAGGTTTCTTTTCTTGTTAATCAAGTTAGATTTCCAACATCCCAATCCTTTAGGGTTTAAGGATTAGGTTTAATCTCACTTCCGCTTTAGGGATTAAAAAACAAAGTTTATTGTTTAGATATGATTGATTAAAATGAATTAATCTTTTAATAAATAATGTTTTTGATCAAGAAAGTCAAAACCCTAGTTTTGATTGATCAAGAACAAGATTAGGGTTTATCTAATTTATTTAAGGAATTAATAAGATTAAAGGAAGTGTTGATTTTAAATTCTAAAATTAACAAGATGTATATATATATATATATATATATATATATATATATATATATATATATATATATATATATATATATATATATATATATATATATATATATATATAGTGAAGGGCTAGTTACAGAACTCATTTTAGGCTACAGAACCCATAGAACTCAATCTAAACCATTGAATTTTAAAATGAAATGATCATGGAAGATACATGTAGTGATTTAATGAGGGACCCCCATGCATGTATGTTATTCATGCACGAAAACATATATGTTTTTGTGCATGTATGTTTTCATGATTTAACCATAAGTGTTATTTTTGCATTATTTGAACATATATGTTTTTTAGTATTTTTGATGTATTTCTTAAAGTATATGTTTGATTTGGGTTAAATGTTATTGTTTTGCATATTTTTTACTAAATTCTAATATTTTTAGATGAGTTCTGTTTGGTTCTACACAAAAAATGGGTTCTGTAAATAGCTCGCCCCTATATATATATATATATATATTTCAGAATTTTTTAAATACTTAAAAGAAAAATAAATTTTAGTAGATATAATAAGTTTATACGTATTTTAATTAGATTAAGTTAAAATACATACATATAAATTAGATGTAATATTCTTATTAGAATGTTACGAGTTTATTATAAAGTAATGAAATATATATATATATATGTATATATTAAGTACAAGATAAAATGGAACAATTAAAAGGATAATGTTATTTTGATCTTAAATAATATAATAGTATAACTAGTTACTGTATAAAGTTGTCATATAATTAAAAACTAGAAAGTACAAAGTTATGATTCTATTATAACTAGAAATTGTACAAGTTGAAATTATATGGTTAACTAGAAATATACAAAGTTATATATTAAGGTGTATAAAGTTATAAGTTATTATAACTAGATAATTATACAAGTATAATATAAGTGTTTTACAAGTCATGTAATATACTAGATTAATGATCAAGGATAAATAACAAGAACTTATATTTAACTAGCTCAAGTTAAATGTAAGAAAGATTTAAACAAACTAAGAATGATTATATATAGTCTTTATATAATAAGTTTATTAGTTTCACCGAGTATAAACCGGTGATTGTGTTAGTTTAAGCTCCATCATGATTGTTGGAGCTAGTGGGAGCTACACAAGAAAATCACAAAGTTTATAAGTGTGTCGTTAAGACATAAGTTTTGGTCGAATCTAATAAGTCAAAACAAATATTTAATTTCATTATTAGACATGTGAAAAACTAGATGTGTTAAAACTAGATTTATGTTTCAAGTTTATGAATCATAAAGAATTAAAAGTTTAATATAAGTTGTTACGTTTTTCAAGTAAGATAAAACAAGTAAGTTTTATCCTAGATAAGGTTTTTCACAAAAACTTTATAAAACGTTTTGTACACCTCGATTTAGGTATACATATAAAATCGTGCAATTTCTTGAAACTATAAGTTTTAAAGAATAGTTCTTAAGCTTTAAAAAGTTGTCTTGTAGAATTCCTAAATTCACAAGTCACACATTTTAAACAAGGTTTACGATTGGAATAAAAGTTTAAGTTTAGTTTGAGACTTAAACAAACCCAAGAAAATCTTAGATCTAAGTACTATCCACCTAATGGAACACCTCAATTGTTAAACGATATTCATATTGTAAGGATAAAGAACCTTAGATATGGATTCAAATCATTGCGAGTGTTAGGGTGCGTAAGGTTCTGTGATAATCGGGAGTCCCGGCGCAGAGCATCGCACTGTCTTAGATGGTCTGATCTATTTTGGTGATAATCGGGAGTCCCGGCCCAAAAAGTACTTGAGTAGAATAAACATACTAGACTTTATTACTAACTTAGAAATGCCCAATTAGATTGTACAAGGTTGTAATAGATTATAAGTCTAAAGATTCTACGCCCCCTAGGAATCGTGTCAAGTGTTGATACGATCGGTAAGGATGTTACCTACCAGAAACAGCATGTCTCGTCGGGAAGTGCCCAAACCTTGCGGTGAGAATGTGATATATGGATCCTAGGCCTAAAATATTAATTATGGGTTTATAATATATTTTAGAGAATGTTTATTGATGATTACTAATTAAACTGGGTTTGATTTGTAGATGGCAGCAACAAACACAATCGCAACGACAAGTACCAACAATCTCTCACTTCGCTCAATCCTCGAAAAAGACAAGTTGACTGGGTCAAACTTTCTCAACTGGGAGCGCAATCTTCGTATTGTGCTCAGGCATGAGAGAAAGTGGTATGTCTTGGAGAGAGCAGTACCAAATGTCCCTGCTGTTAATGCTAGAGCTGAAACGAGGCAAGCTTATGATAATCATGTCAGTGATGCACTCGATGTGAGTTGTCTAATGCTCGCCACTATGAGTCCTGAGTTACAAGCGGGACTTATGGATGTGCCTGCATTTGAGATCATCCAGCAATCGAGCCTTCAACTCTTGCAAGATGGTCAAAGGAACACCGGTGAGTGCCAACGTCATGAAAATGAAAGGGCACATGGATCACCTCACTAGACTTGATTACCCCATACCGTTGCAAATGACAACAGATACTATACTCAACTCGTTGTCTGATGACTGCAAGTCTTTTGTGGTCAACTACAACATGCATAATATGGAGAAATCCATTGCTGAGCTACATTCCATGCTCAAGACAGCTGAGTTGAGTTTGGGGACCAAATCTAAGGATGTTCTTATGATCGGTAATGGCGGTGGCAGTGGGAAAAAGAGAAAAGGGCATGGTGGTAAAGGAAAGGGTAAGACCTATCCTAACCAAGGAGTGCCAAATGGTAAATGTGTCAAACAAAAGGTCAAGAAGGTGAAGCCTAACACTGCGAGGACCGAGAATCGGTGCTTCAAGTGTGGTGAGGCTGGGCATTGGAAAAGGAATTGTCCAAAGGGTGTAAGTGGTAGTGGAGGAAACGCAAGTTCCTCAAGTAACACAACCACACTTCTTAATCACTTTAAGATACTTGTAAAGTACGTTACGAGTAATCTAACTTTTGCAATCGTTTATTGCAGGAGGAGATGGAAAGTGATGACGACCGGCATGAGATGGTGATGATCCCACGAGCACCAAGTTTTTATAATTCAGTATTTTGTGGATTCAGTTAAAACAATTTTACTTTATTGTTTGGATAATTTTATTTTATGTTAAAACAAGCTTTCTTTGGTTTTATAAATTTCGAATCCATGGTTGAATTATATTGTGTGCATGTCTGATAATTACACTAGTCAAGGTTTATGACTAGATTGTAAGTCAAAGTTTTTGATTTACTTATATTTCATGTTATATACTTGTTTGATTGTTGTATGAATGAATAATGTCTTGATAGCTCAAGGTACTTAGATACTAGTAATTAGAAAGTTTTTCTAATGAAAGTATTTAAGAGTTTTATGGAAGCATGAAGTTCAAAGGTTATTGAACTTAGTTAAAACATCTTAAGTAATAGTCATTGAAGGAATTATGTGCAAAGTTAGTCAACCTATGATGATACATCCATGCCTACGAAACACTTAAGGGTCACACCGGTGAGTGCATGTAATACGAACAGGTTATGCAACGATACTACGAAGAGGAATGATTCATAATAGTCATTATGAATCAGTGAAGTATTAAGTTAAGTTTAACTTATTACTAGATTGGTTTAACTAACTAATTAATACAAGTAGTTGTACATTTACTAGTTGAGTAAATATACAATGTGTTAATTAAAGGTTATCCATGATATGATTTAAAGCTATTAAATCATATAGTAATTGGATAATATTATTGTGTAAATTATATAAAGGTTATTATATAACTAACTGTTAAAAGTATAAACACAAGTATATATATTTCGTGTATATGGGTACCGAAATTATAGTGTGTTAATACTAGACATTTAATAGTTAAGTGCAACAATAATAAAGTAGTTAAAACTATAAGGGATGGAAGTGTAAAAAGGAAGTTTAATTAAGAAGTTAATCTTAATTAAACTAGAAGGGTTTTAAGTGTAAGATATTCTATTATAAATAGAAGGCTTATGACTAAACCCTAGATGTTGATTTTGAGCCTCTTTACACGAAATCCCTTCCCCCTTTGTTCCCTTCGATCGGCCGAACTCCAACACAAGAACACAAGTCTTGTGTTCTTCGTGCATTCTTCGTGTTCTTCGAGTTTCGAAGATCAAGGATCGTTGCAAGTGATCATCTAGAGGATCGTTCGTCGTGTTCATCATCAGTAGACTTATCTTAAGCATTAACCTAAGGTATGCTTCATGGAACACTCTTTCTTCCTCTCCTCTTGTTCGAAGTCGAACCAAGAACCCTAGGGTTCTTGGTAGTAGTCGACGAACACACAAGTATGTGTGTGTTCGAGTTCTTCGAACAAGGTTTCTTTCTTGTTAACCTAATCTAGTTCTCCAACATCCCAATCCTTTAGGGTTTAAGTATTAGGTTTAATCGCAGTTCCGCGTTTAGGGATTAAATCAGTTAGTTGGTTTTAACCGGCCAAGAACAAGTTCATGTTCTTGGTCAGTATGGTCGAACCAAGCATACTAGGAGGTTGACCCAAGTGGTCGATCAGTGTTATGAAACCCTACAGTGGTATCAGAGCGTTGGTTTAGAGATCTAGACTAGATTTACAAAGATTGTTTGTTTACTTTACTTTAATTTTAAGTTTTTTTTTTTGTTTCAAGTTTTTCTTCTTTCTTCTTCATAATTTTCGAAAAAGAGGGAAGAAACCCTAGGACCAAGAACATTAAACTAGTCTAAGTTTAATTGGTCAAGAAGGTTTCTAGAAAACCCTAGCAATTTTCGAAAACCCTAGAAAGAACCCTAGGATCAAGTATATTAAACAAGATATGTTTAATTGATCAAAAGGATTCTTTCCATAATCCCTTGAAATTTTTCGTGACTTAGGAAAACCCTAGGATCAAGTATGTTAAACAAGATTTGTTTAATTGATCAAAATGATTCTTTCCTAATGCCTTAGAATTTTTGAAATCTAGAGGATTACTTGGACACCAAGTTTATTAAACTAGCCTAGTTTAATTGGTGGAAAAGTATCCTAGCCTTAAGTTTTCGAAATCCTAAAAGAACCCTAGAACATTAAACTAGTTTAAGTTTAATAGTTTAAAAGTATTAATTAGGATAATAATCTAAAACCTAGTTAATTAAACAAGTTTATGTCTAATAGGTTTAATTATTATTTTGATAGATTTATTAAAGCTAGTTCTTTGAACCTAGTAATTTAGACAAAGTTTTATTGTCTATAAGGTTTAATTTAAAGAGTTTAAATAAATTTATTAAAAGTTATAATTTATCTTAGAATTTAAACAAAGTTTGTTGTTTAGATAGGATTGATTAAAAAGAAATTAATCTTTTAAATAAAATGATGTCTTTGATCAAGAAAATCAAAACCCTAGTTTTGATTGATCAAAAACAAGATTAGGGTTCATCTAATTAATTTAGGGAATTGATAAAGAGGATGTTAATTTTTAAGTTCTAAATTAACAAGGTGTATTTAATTATTTATATATATGTATTTAAATTTTCAGAATTTTTATTTATTATGTAAAATTGAATTTTAAAAGATATAATAAATTTATACATATTTTAATCACTTTTAGATTCTTGTAAAGTACGTTACGAGTAATCTAACTTTTTCAATCGTTTATTGCAGATGGAAAGTGATAGTGACCGGCATGAGATGGTGATAATCCCACGAGCACCAAGTTTTTATAATTCAGTATTTTGTGGATTCGTTTTAAACAATTTTAGTTTATTGTTTTTGGATAATTTTATTTTATGTTAAAACAAGTTTTATTTTGGTTTTAAATAAATTTCGAATCCGTGGTTGAATTATATTGTGTGCATGTGTGATAGTTACACTAGTCAAGGTTTATGACTAGATTGTAAGTCAAGTTTTGATTTACTTATATTTCATGTTTTATATATTTGTTTGATTGTTGTATAAATAATGTCTTAATAGCTCAAGGTATTTAGATGCTAGTAATTAGAAAGTTTTTCTAATGAAAGTGTTTAAGAGTTTTATGGAAGCATAAGGTTCAAAGGTTATTGAACTTAGTTAAAACATCTTAAGTAATAGTCATTACTTATGATAGAAAGTTTTAAAGTATTAATATTAATATAGTATGATTATATTGGATATAATCAAGATAGATTTTAAGAGTACTATTACAAGTCTTTTATACTTGTAGTAAATAATTTAATAAAGTCATAATTCCCTAATAGGAATAGTTGGATATTCGTATAATCCAAGTAAAATGCCCATCTAGAAAGGCCATTGTAGCTCGTATCATTAAGATAAAGGTTACAAACTTGCACAAGTGGGAGTCTGAAGGAATTATGTGCAAAGTTAGTCAACTTATGATGATACATCCATGCCTACGAAACACTTAAGGGTCACACCGGTGAGTGCATGTAATACGAACAAGTTATGCAACGATACTACGAAGAGGAATGATTCATAATAGTCATTATGAATCAGTGAAGTATTAAGTTAAGTTTAACTTATTACTAGATTGGTTTAACTAACTAATTAATACAAGTAGTTGTACGTTTACTAGTTGAGTAAATATACAATGTGTTAATTAAAGGTTATCCATGATATGATTTAAAGCTATTAAATCATATAGTAATTGGATAATATTATTGTGTAAATTATATAAAGGTTATTATATAATTAACTGTTAAAAGTATAAACACAAGTATATATATTTCGTGTATATGGGTACCGAAATTATAGTGTATTAATACTAGACATTTAATAGTTAAGTGCAACAATAATAAAGTAGTTAAAACTATAAGGGATGGAAGTGTAAAAAGGAAGTTTAATTAAGAAGTTAATCTTAATTAAACTAGAAGGGTTTTAAGTGTAAGATATTCTATTATAAATAGAAGGCTTATGACTAAACCCTAGATGTTGATTTTGAGCCTCTTTACACGAAATCCCTTCCCCCTTTGTTCCCTTCGATCGGCCGAACTCCAACACAAGAACACAAGTCTTGTGTTCTTCGTGCATTCTTCGTGTTCTTCGAGTTTCGAAGATCAAGGATCGTTGCAAGTGATCATCTAGAGGATCGTTCGTCGTGTTCATCATCAGTGGACTTATCTTAAGCATTAACCTAAGGTATGCTTCATGGAACACTCTTTCTTCCTCTCCTCTTGTTCGAAGTCGAACCAAGAACCCTAGGGTTCTTGGTAGTAGTCGACGAACACACAAGTATGTGTGTGTTCGAGTTCTTCGAACAAGGTTTCTTTCTTGTTAACCTAATCTAGTTCTCCAACATCCCAATCCTTTAGGGTTTAAGGATTAGGTTTAATCTCAGTTCCGCGTTTAGGGATTAAATCAGCTAGTTGGTTTTAACCGGCCAAGAACAAGTTCATGTTCTTGGTCAGTATGGTCGAACCAAGCATACTAGGAGGTTGACCCAAGTGGTCGATCAGTGTTATGAAACCCAACAGTCATTACTTATGATAGTACGTTTTAAAGTATTAGTATTAATATAGTATGATTACATTGAATATAATCAAGATAGACTTTAAGAGTGTTATTACAAGTCTTTTATACTTGTAGTAAAGGATTTAATGAAGTCATAATTCCCTAATAGGAATAATTGGATATTCTTATAATCTAAGTAAAATGACTTAGACATTAAATGAACTCTTAAAAGGGACAAACTATATTAAAAGTATTTAAGAATTAAAAGGTATTATTGCAAGTCTTTTATACTTGTAATAAATACATTATTTAATCAAGTCATAATTCCCTTATATGAATAATGGATATTTGAGAAATCCAAGGAAATGACTTTGGCATTAAATAAAGTTCTTACAAGAATACTAATATATTTAAGAATTGGAAGTATCGTTTCAAGTGTCTTATACTTGTTAGATACAGTAATCAATAAAGGTCATAATTCCCTTAAACAGGAATGTTGGATATTCGCAAATCCAAAGGATGATCTTAACTAATGATAGAATTCTTAAAAGATTAAACTACAAGTTATTGACTAGGTCGAAAGTAGTAGTTTAAGAGATGCTTAAGTTCCATAAAAGATAATGGGAGCTAAGACTAACATAATTAATTAAAGGCATTAATTGTAACATCCTAAAACTGGCCTAGTAGTTTTAGGTATATATGGATATTTGAGAAATACTTATTTGACCATATGTGGAATAAATTGATTAAATGTTAAATAAATTGTTTGACCTTTTGTCCTTTTGTGATATTTTAATCAAGGGATTAAAATATCCGGTTTCTGGAATGTTTAAACGATTTTGTGATTTTTATATCTTTAGATTCCTTGTCGGATTTCATTTCCGGAAATGCTTTCGTTTTTAAAATTGGAGTCCGTTTGCTATTTTAAATAATACGAACGGGACTTTTTATATTGTATTGTTTAAAATTGGTAAAAGTAAAAAAGGGGCCCCTTTTTGGGGTGTTTCGGCAGCCATAAGGGGATGGGGACACCCTCATTTGTCCCAAATCTTATCCACCTTTCTTTCTTTCATGTGTTTTTCTTTTAAGTTTTTATAAATCAAAACTCCATAACCCTTTCAAGTCCTTTTCATTGCTTGAAGATTCATGGCTTGATCCTTGGTTGTCTTCACTTCTAATCTAGGACTTGTGGTAGCTTTTGGGTAAGACCTTGTTCCTTCATCTTTACTCTTGAAGTTCTTGACAATATGTTAAACTAGGGTTTTATTTGGTTGGTGATTTGTCAATGAAAAATCGTTATGGATGGTTTTTGTTGTTATTGTAGTTAAACTAAGTTATTGCTAGTGTTAAATGCTAATTATGTCTTAAATGTAATTTTTGAGACGTGGTGGGTTTTTACCCAAATGTTGGAATGTTGAAGTTTAATGGTTTATATGACTAGTTTATGCTAAAATAACTTGTTAAATTGTAGGATATGGTTTATACCCAAAGAAAAATATGACTTGATAAAATGGCTAGTTTGGAAGTGTTGGGTGTCATATTTAGTTAAAAGATTGTATAGATTTTATGTCTAAGTTATAACCTAATTAATGGGTTTTAGTGACTAGTTGGTGATATTATGTTGATGGTGTGTTTTATGACTTATATTGGTAATATGAGTTAAAGTAATAGATTGTATAAATTACTTATAGTCTAAGTCAAGTTTTGGTGAGAATATGTCATATGTGGGTTTTATGACTTTATTGCTCAAAAAGTTAAATTAACATACTAGAAATGTTATTTAATAATTTATGTGCAGTATTATGAGATTTAGTAAAAATACTAGTTTTATAGTGTTTGGGTAGTTTATGAGAGAATATGAATTAGTTAGTTATGGATTGTTAAATGTTATAAGTATAACATTTAAGTTGTGTATGAAAAGTGTTAAGGTCAAATATAACGTTTTGACCCGTTTGGGTAAATATTGTGAAAGTTGATTAAATGTGTTTTAGTATGCTTTGACTTGAACTAGGAATGTCAATAACATGATAATTACATATTTTGGTAAATTGTAATGTGTTGACTTGTTGTAGTTAAATTCGGGTCTCGACCCGTTTGGATGCATTATGCTATATTGGTCAGATATGGCTTGGTTGTATTTGACATGAATTGCAAAAGGGTAACATGACATGTTTATATGATATTGCAAGTGTTTAGTTATTCATGTGGTGCAAGTGTTAGTGTTAAATGTATATTTAACATTGTTTATAATTTGGTGGAATTATATACTAATTCGGTATTCCTTTGGTGTACAGGAACTGGGATCGAGACTCAGAAACATTAGACCTCTGAGTTCGACAAATGGAAGTAACGGTGAGTGGACTTAACCTCATACTTGCGTTCGGTTACAATCGGTTTGGTATTGCCTGTTTGGGGAAAGGTGTAGGAAAATACAGGAAACATGCAGGAAAATACAGGAAAAATGCAGGAACCACCCGCTGGAGCAAGTTCACGATCGTGAACTTTGGTTCACGTCGTGAACGATAGTTCACGTTCGTGAACCCTAGTTCACGTTCGTGAACTTCTGATTTCAGGTTTTCGGGTCGTTTGTCGGGTGCAAATCTTTGACAGTTTGCTTGTTTGATACCTGTCCGATCGGGTTAGACAAAATAGGATATGTGCACATAGATGAAAAGGTTTTGCTTGATTGGTAGCAACAACTCGGTTAGTGGCAATCGAGGATAGGGACGAGGTCAGTGTCGGATAGATTACGGTTGGGCATAGTGTATCGACTAACAGGGTATTCGAGCCTTACCTGTATATGTTGCATGGTTAAGGGGGGTTTACCCGGGGTGTTGGGTACATGCCAACGGTTACTGTGGTTTTGGCCAACCACGGTTTAAGGCCCGCAAAGCCACCGTTCCTCAGTGATAGTGATTACCCAACGCGGAGACGTAGTAATGACTAATGTGCTTTGGTTCATCTTAGACAATTCTGAAAAATGTTTGTCATACGAGGCGATACTGTATCGACCCGAAATTTGTAAATAAATAAATTGTACAAAAATATGATAATTAAGGATAAATCGTTTAAAGAACGTAGGAATTGGTTCGTGTCGTTTGGAGACCGTAAGTTATGGGCGAAACCGGGTCGAGACAAAGTTGGAAAAGTGCAGCCTGGCTGCATGTGAAGTTCACGACGCAAAAATAATTCGCGTTCGTGAAGTCGGGCCAGAGATTTTGATCAAAGGCGTGAAGTAGTTCGCGATGAGATAACGATCGCTAAGTTCGCGTGCAAGGGGAAGTTAGCGACGCGAACTTAGTTCGCGTCGTGAACTTCGGACGAACAGCTTTAAGTCGGGTTTTGGCTCATTTGATGCCATATCAAAACCCTAGTTTCTTCTTTGACGATTTTCGAGCTTGGGGACTGATTGAGGTCGGATCCTTCACAAATCTTTGGTAGATTTCGCTCCTAGTTGAAGATTAAAGGCATTTGGTGAGGTATTGGAAGGTTGACCGAATTGTGAAGCAAGGAAACTGACGTTAAAGAATACGGTTGGAGCACTTTATTGCTAAGGTGAGTACGTGTGGACTTTACTGAGTACATAGCTATATGAATTATTTGATTACTTATGATCGGTCTATATAATGTTTGTCTAGACTTATTATGTGTTGAGTTAGTATATATATATATTATTGATAATATCTAACTAACTTGTTTGATGATTGATGTGATAGCCAAAGGCTTTGACTGGCATAACTGATAGAGTTATGATTAGAGATAGATGGTGGTGACGCGGGGGAGATCCCGGTCACTGAGACGAGTGTACATATGTTTGTACACTAAGCACACGGGTGCTTCTAGTTCGCATATGTTCGCATACTAGGTGATCTAGGAATCTAATGCATATATGTGTATGTGTTAGGTTCGCTTGTGTTCTAATACATATATGTTTATGTATTAGATATGACTGTGTTCTAGTGCATATATGTTTATGTACTAGATATGTATGCTAGGGAAGCAGGACTGATAGAGTCACCATAGAGTGACTAAGATGTGTTGGTAAAATATAAATATGTATTTATATACGATGTGATACTTGATATTATTGGGGTCTAAACCCATGTAGCTCACGAGACATTTGTGTGTCTCACGTACTCCTTGTTTGTTGCTATGTACTCAGGTTCTGGATCGAGGATTTAGGTGCGCATGGATTGAGATGTGCGAGGCCTAGAGTAGAAGATCATTAGAGCGGATTTGTGCTTAACCTTGGTTTTGATATATTTTGTAACATCAAACCTCATACTCTGATTTCCATATCAAAGGTTTTTGCAAATCCGTGTTTTGGAACTGGTCTTCTATTTATGAAAATGATTTAATTCGGGCAAATATTTTGTATTAAAATTTGAGGTGTTACAGATACTGGTACAAAGGAAGTTGTATTTTAAATCTTAATATAACAAGATGGTAATTGCACCTCCTTTTAAGGAGAGATATTTATACGTCCTTTGACATGATGAGAAACTGACAAGTGCACGGTCGTGCCCAAACGAACTGATTTGTTCTTTGTCGTTTATCACAGCAGTTTGAATCAAGAAGTCATAAAACGATTTCGAATACATGAGTTGATATTTTCTACCATGCTCGTATTCGTTATCACAAATATCGTGTTTCAAGGGATAAGCCTAACAACGTTACCCAAGAAGTAAAGACAGAGTGTTCTTTGTTAGGAGACGCTATTAAGAGTTTTTCACGAAACGGTACCAGGGTTACATAAGCTGTTTTTATGGCGTTGGTTACCTACATGCCCATCTAGAAGGCCACTGTAGCTCGTATCATTAAGACAAAGGTTACAAACTTGCACACGTGGGAGTCTGAAGGATTTATGTGCACAGTTAGTCAACCTATGATGATACATCCACGCCTACGAAACACTTAAGGGTCACACCGGTGAGTGCATGTAATACCAGCAAGTTATGCAATGATACTACGAAGAGGAATGACTCATAATAGTCATTATGAATCAGTCAAGTATTAAGTTAAGTTTAACTTATTACTAGATTAGTTTAACTAACTAATTAATACAAGTATTTGTACATTTACTAGTTGAGTAAATATACAATGTGTTAATTATAGATTATCCATAATATGATTTAAAGCCATTAAATCATATAGTAATTGGATAATATTATTGTGTAAATTATATTAAGGTTATTATACAATTAACTATTAAAAGTATAAATACAAGTATATATAATTCGTGTATATGGGTACCGAATTATTAGTGTATTAATACTAGACATTTGATAGTTAAGTGCAACAATAATAAACTAGTTAAAACTATAAGGGATGGAAGTGTAAAAAGGAAGTTTAATTAAGAAGTTAATCTTAATTAAACTAGAAAGGTTTTAAGTGTAAGATCTTCTATTATAAATAGGAGGCTTATGACTAAACCCTAGAAGTTGATCCTTGCCTCCTTAATCATGAAATCCTTGCCCCTCCTCTCTCTATTTCGGCTGAAGCCACGAACACAAGAACACAAGCTTGTGTTCTTCGTTCGTTCTTCGTGTTCTTCAAGTCTTGAAGATCCAAGTTCGTTGCAAGCGATCATCTAGAGGATTGTTCGTCGTGTTCATCATCAGTGGATCTATTTTTAGCACTAACTAAGGTATGTTTTATGGAAAACTCTTCCTCTTCTCCCTCTTGTTCGAAGTCGAACCAAGAACCCTAGGGTTCTTGGTAGTAGTCGACGAACACACACAAGTATGTGTGTGTGTGTTCGAGTTTTCGTACAAGGTTTCTTTTCTTGTTAATCAAGTTAGATTTCCAACATCCTAATCCTTTAGGGTTTAAGGATTAGGTTTAATCTCACTTCCGCTTTAGGGATTAAATCAGCTAGTTGGTTTAACCGGTCAAGAACAAGTTCATGTTCTTGGTCAGTATGGTCGAACCAAGCCTGCTAGGCGGTTGGTCCTATGGGTCGATCGAGTACTATGAAACCCTTCAGTTAATGCCCTGTACGTTTTTTACCATTCCCAGACGTTTTTGATTTGTTTTGAACGTTTCTTGATCACTGCTTAATGGTGATTAAAATGCCTGGCCGTTTTATTTCTTGTCTCTTGTCTCCCTATAAAAGGGACTCATATGACAGAATGAAACATACACAAAAACATAAGCTTTCTCTCATTCTCTGCTGCGCTTTTCTTCTTGCATTTCCGAGTATTCACTTTGTGTTACACGGTGTTTCTTGCTGTGGAACATACCGTTGTTGCTGCATCAAATCCTGGGTGTATACGTTTGAGGCTTACATCGTATAAAGCACGTATAAACCTTTAAGGACAGGAATCCTTATTCCGTGCGGTGTGTTCTTTATCTTCGTCAATTTCAGGTTAGTACATTTCATTTAGTTATTATATTTTAACATATACATTCTAAAAATTCTTGTACAACGGATTGATAGAAGGTCATTTGATATTTTGCTTTTTGAAAGAAGAGTAACCCATAAAGCTCAAAAACCAATTAAACAATAATGAGTGCACATTTTCATTTTACTTTTAACTAGATAAAAATATTCATTTAGGTTGGTGATTTATATATTAACATTTATCTCATACACCATCAATACATACTTCATGAGGTTGTAAGTACAATTGTTTAAAGCACATAATAGTGGTGTATGACAAAAATAGTGATATACAAATCACTAGTAACTCGTAACTTCATTTTTTGTAGTATAATAGTATTGATGTTTGGTATGAATTATGATCTAAAGGTCATAGTTCAAATCTCATGGACAATTTGAAGCGTATTAGAACTAGTTAAAAAAACTAGGCATTCATAAAATCTCGTCTTTTATCTACATGTACCGATGGGTTAGTGATGTGCCATTGACACGAGTCTTAGAAGTACTTTATTCAAAATAAAAACATGAAATTACACGGATAGTCCTGTGGTTTGACGTAAGTTTTGGATTTGGTCCCTAAGTTCCAGAAATTACACCGATGATCACTAAGTATCATACTTCGTATCGTTTTTGTCCCTAAAGTGGATGTATGTTAAAAAAGACTGTTAACTTATATTAAATACCTAACATTTTATTTATTTATTATTAATTAATCATCTCTCCTCTCTCCTCTCTCTACACCCCTCCCACTCTCTCTGAAAAATCACAATCTGATTCCAACATAAGCAAAGGTACAACCAAAGATTGGCCAACCCTAGGACCAAGAATGGTGCTTCTGCTCTCGCAGCATTCACAGGTTCGGATCTTGAAAACGAGACAGAGCGGGTGAATTCCCTGGTTTGGGTCATGAATCTGGATGTTTAAAGCATAATTTGAGCTACCGCCGGTGAAATCGAAGTCTTCTTCGTGTTCGTTGGAGAATCGTTGCTCTGGGTAATTAGCTGCCGCCTGCCAGGTCATAGTGTCCGTTGGTGGCAAGATCACACAGAGATAAGGTTTCATCTTTATTCTTTTGAGGTTCAAATTCTTAATTTCATAAAATTCTTAATTTTCAACAACTAAATTCACATGATGAAGATGAATTTGTGTCGGTTGAGGTTTCTTTTAGATGATGATGACGATAGGAATTTAAATCTACCTTGTGGAGCTTTTTTACACACACTCTTAATAACAGATCGAGATCTTGATCGAAGGCAAAATCAAAATCAAAATCAAATGGAGCTTTTTTACTTGATAGTGTTTGGAGGTTTAGTTGTTATTGTTGCAACAATGGAGCATAGCAAGTACAATAAAGATCGAATCAATACTTCTGGATTATTCAAGATTTGGGTTAAATGTTGCTAAAATTTTATTTATTTATGGATCTAGGCTGCTAATCTTTAAAATTTTAAAATCTTCATTTTGTTAAGAGAAATAGTTAGATTTATAATTTGGATCCATAATGTGTTGCTACTATACCTGAAGTGTGTGTGCAGAGAGATGAAGGAGATGGTGAGGATGAAGATGAGGGTAGAATTGTCTTTCAAAAAGTTTTAACAGCAAATTTTAGCGGAGTTTAATGTTAGGGACCAAAACCGATACGAAGTATGATACTTAGTGATCATCGGTGTAATTTCTGGAACTTAGGGACCAAATCCAAAACTCAGGTCAAATCACAGGGACTATTCGTGTAATTTACTCAAATAAAAACTAAAAACTGTTAAGGGTGTGTTTGGTATAAAGATTTGGAGGCAGAGAAAGGGAAATGAATGTAAAGTCTCTTGTTTGGTTACATTGAGAAAAGAAGATGGAGAAAAAATTTTTTTCCTTTTCTCTAATTTTAATTCTCTACTAAACAAGGGGAAAATGGGAGAATCATATAATGAGAATTAAAAAAGGATTTTGTCTTGTTAATTCTAGTCATTTTTGTTGTTTAATATAGAAGTAAACTTGCTGAATTGTTACAAAGTTATTGAAAGTAAACATCTGGGTTTTCATAAATTTGAGTTTAATCATCTGAGTTCCTATAAGATTTTGATTTTTAGTTGCTTTACTTGAGTATTTTTAGATGTTATCATTGATTTTATTAATGAATTTTTATTATTAATTTATCTAAATTTTTGTATGTTTTGTGTTTAAATAATGATTATTGTGGAAAAAAATATTTGCAGAAGTTGGTAAATGATTCTCTGTTACATTTCTCTACTGAAGTCTCTGTGCTACCAAACAGAAGAGTCAATTATCATTCTCCAGACGAATTCTCTTTCTCTGCAATTCCATTCTTTGCACTCATTTCTCTGCAATTTCATTCTCTGTATCAAACGTACCCTTAGGACTATGCCAACGTTTACGTCAAGAATATGTCGGAGGAAGAATCAAGCGTGTCGGAGGAAGAAGCCATTAGCACAAACACGTCGCTAATCTCTTCGGTAGATTTCTCGTCGCTTGGGGGGACGAGTTTGTACAACTCGTCGGAACGTCTGTGATGGGGTGAATGTGGGGTTTAATTATTTAATATTTTTTTTAAGTGGGGATGAGTTTGTAATGAGTTAGTGATGTGTTGTTGGCACGATCTCGTCAGTAATCCGTCAATAGGGATGTGTTTAGTGATATATTTAGTGACGAGTTATTATTGTGAGATGTCTACTATTTATACCTACTCACACAAGATATTCTTTTATAATATAAACAATCAAAATTCATTCATATTATTATCCTTTGATTTGACACACGTCTTGATAAAGAGGATAATAACATACATAGATACAACATATATGCATCAATACCGTTACTAATCTATTAATTCTCTTTTTCACATATTATCTCATTATTTTTACGCTTATCTTAATTAAGTAAATAAACATATAATTAGATACATAAAATTATTTCTCCTTTAGTTTTGAAGAGCTTTTAATTATTTTTAAACTAAAAGCTTTGATGGTCTATCAAATGTCAAGCACTGACAATTAAAAAAATAAATAAATATAAAACATATAATTAAAAATTAACCGACATATTCACAAGATCTATCATCTCTACTTGTCTTACTTAATTCAACTATATGTCTTCTTTACCTTTTAGTTTTACTACTCACCCACCTTACTCACTCATCACTACCCCAAATCTCACCGGAATCTTGATAAAATGGGATCGGTTTCTTTAAAAATCGGCGACGGCACCGCCCGTTTCAAGAGCGCCACCTTGTGTTCCTCCGCCGTACATATTCTCATGTTATTCTCCGTCATAACCACAAATCTATTCGCCCTATACGCTTTCACATACTCACCAAAACCCCATAATCACCAGATTCACTTTTTATCTCATCACCATACCCACAAAAACATCTCCTTAATCTCCGAACAAGTTTCGCTAATCCTCAGAGAAATCGATTCGTCACAAAAGAAACTCGCTCAGATGGAAAAACAGCTGTTAGGTTACGAAAGTATCGATCTATCAACACCCAATATCCCAACCGAACTGAAATTGTTTTTGCAACGAAATCAGCTTCCGTTGGGAAAAGATTCACGAACCGGGATCACCGAAATGGTGGCATCCGTCGGCCATTCGTGCTACAAATCGATCGATTTTCTGTCGCAATTCATGAATTATAAACCGAACAATGTTTGTCCAGATGATTGGAGTTTATCACAGAAATTAATTTTAAAAGGTTGTGAGCCCTTACCAAGACGACGTTGTTTTGGTAAAATTAACGATAAGGTCGGTCTTAATCCTTTCCCTGATTCACTTTGGAAAAATGTTAGTGAGAAAATGTACAGTTGGAGTGGAATTGGGTGCAAGAATTTAGCATGTTTAAATAGTAAGAAATTAAACAGAGATTGTGCAGGGTGTTTTGATTTAAATAACGCAAATGAAAATTCAAGGTTTATTAAATCAAGAGGTAAAAATGATTTCTTGATTGATGATGTTTTAGGGTTAGGTAGTGGTGGAATTAGGGTTGGGTTTGATATTGGGGGTGGATCGGGTACATTTGCCGCAAGAATGGCGGAAAAAAACGTTACCATTGTTACCGCAACGTTAAATATCGATGCACCTTTTAATGAATTTATTGCTGCTAGAGGTGTTTTCCCGTTGTATTTAAGTCTAGATCATAGATTTCCGTTTTATGATAATGTTTTTGATATAATTCATGTTGGAAACGGGCTGGATATCGGTGGGCGGGCTGAGAAGCTTGAGTTTTTGATGTTTGATATTGATCGGGTTATTCGGGCTGGTGGGTTGTTTTGGTTGGATAATTTTCTTTGTTCTAATGAGGAGAAGAGGAAAGTGTTGACCCGTTTGATTGAACGGTTCGGGTACAAGAAATTGAAATGGGTTGTTGGTGAAAAGATTAACGGATCAGGGAATTCTGAGGTTTATTTGTCTGCTGTTCTTCAAAAGCCAGTAAGAGGTTGAAGGTTTGTAAGATTTTAGTGTTGGTGGTGGGTTTTAATTAGTCTTATATTATTATATATTGTGAAATTTTGATTGAATTTTTATGGTTAAATTTCTTTTAGCATGCGAAATAAGTTTGGAAATTCGCTTTGTATGTTAGAATAATTGAGTTAATAGTTAAATTTAATACCATGTTAGATTCATGAACTTGTGTAAATCTTCTTGTTAGATTCCATAATCTTATTGTTAGGTTGATATTTAGGCTCATAAATTAGGGCTCCAATCATTTTGAGAAATGATATTTAGTCCTACCATTTATACCTACTCATAGGCCTACCCACTTGATAAGATAACATGTGTATTACAGTAGTTCTCTCTCCTAATATTATCTCTTGATTTTGACACGTGTCTTCATCTAATGGGTAGGTCTAAATGGTAGGCCTAAATACCATTGTGATTTATTATATATCCTCTCTATGACAACTTCATACAATGGAAACTGTCTGTTGATTTAAATATCAGAGATTCAACATCTTATTTTGTTAATTGTTAAAATGGAATAATATCTCTAATTTTGATTCACAATTTCAGAAAGTTGGTCGGAATATATTTGCTTCTATAATTAAAATTAAGAGTTTTATTAATGATAGCCATAAATGTTGTTTTTAATATACATAAAAAAACTTATACATTCATTGATGATAAAGTAGTGATCTTAAAATTTAGAGGTTTGTCTTTATATGAATGTTGTCTTCTTATTGACAGTGTTATTATCATTTTACGTAAAGTTAATGTGACATAGTCAACCGAATAAGCGAGGGAAAAAACTTACAAAGACCATTTTTTCCCCCTTTTCTTAACTTTGATCGAGTTAACACTTCAATTTCAGCTTCAACCCATAAGCTAAGGAAGCTTTTTACCCAAAATGACGACTTGTATTATTCGGGCTAGTACATTTGTTACCCAAAAGACTTTAGGAGCTCTAAGCGTTTACCCAACATATTATTTTTGTACAAATTTTGGAAAGTGAGGTAACTGGGCCCATTATACCAAGCATAAAAAAGATCATGGACAATTTTTGGCCCATTTTGTAAAAGAAGAAGCTTATGAAATTTCGAATTTTGATCTATTTATTCTTAAGCAAAATTAAACACAACTCTTCTATTTTTTTTTTGAAAACATACGCAAGTCTTTTATTGAATTAATAGATGTTATGTAAAAATTTAATAATGTGCAAAAACTGCAGTACGCTTTTATAATGAGGATGTATCGACATGTAAAGAAGTTATTGATCTACAGCTATAAAGATAATCTTACTACTTACTAATGCATTTAGGCCTACCTCTTTTAGTAAGTTTAAGGAGCTCCTTAATTTTAAGTTTAAGGAGATTTCCACTTTTAGTAAGTTCTTTAACTAAAAAAATAAAGTGTTGCTTACAGGATTCGAACACAAGACCTCTCCTAAGTAGTCACTGTGTGTTAACCACTTCAACTACTTGATTATTTTGTTTTTTTCCAGATACTAATATATATAAGCTTTAACGTCACGAGAACTGAACCATCATTTCTCTATTTAAAAGGCTCATATTTACTTTCACAAAAAAAGTCAATTTCGGATCTGATCCTACCATCACTAATGTCAGCACCTACCATCACTACGCACCACCACTCATCACCATCGCTATAGTCACCACCACCGGTACTGTCGTCACTTCGAAATATAGTTACGGGTACCTGCCGCCGCATTGCGCGGGTCCCCTGCTAGTATTGTAAATGCATAAATAAAATTACACAAAGTATAGCAAGTAATAAATTGAGATGCAACTGAAGAGTAAGTGCATTCTAACACTGTTTAAAAGTTGTTTTTTTTTTTTTTGAAATGACTAATGTCTTAAATATTGTTGAATTGGTCTAACTGAATTCGCCGGTCAGTTGAACTAATATTGTTAAACATTTATGATGAAGTACTTGTGCAAATTATATACAAAGACATAAAAAGCTAAAAAGAATACAAGTAAAACCATAAAAAATTGAAAATTTTCAAAACCTACTTTTATCATTTTTTATATTTATAGTTTATTATGGTACGAACGGTCGCTTTAACATGCATTTTATGTCTAAGCGTTTGGTTTTGACCGAACTATAACTACTCATACCAAAGGACTAACTTCCCATTTCTTAGGTTCAGCCGCCATGTTCAATCGACTTTTTAGAAGACTAATTTTCAAATCTCTCACTGTATTATTCCCACATTTAATTCTCATTTTTTTTTTCAATTTGAGTTTTCTATTTAGATCAAAATTGAAGTTTGCAAGTAACATCGCAATTGATTATTTGTTAAACTGTAATGATCTAAATGTTTCATTTGTGCTTTCAGTTGATTGTTAACTCAATTCTTGAAATGATAAAGAATTAATCGGCAAGTAAAATAGTACTGTAATTGATAAGAGTCAATACTTTATTCAAATTAAAAAACTTGAAAAGAAAAAAGTGTATAAGACGTGGCACGACCCCAATTTTTGAAAATCAAACGAGTCTTTGCGGGATTTTGGCAGCACTTGCACTCAAACTCTAGAAAACCCTCACTATTATCCCCTACGACTTTTGGTCTCACAAATTCAGAAAAACAGAACATCGTGGCCACACCAGCAAACTTCCTACACCACCGACAATAACCCCTCCGTCCGTCTGCCGGCCGATTTCTTTCCCTCCGGCAGCAAGCTTTTCAAACAAGGTATTTCCTCCATATTTGAACTATAATTTCCATCTTCCTTCGCAATAAACATGTTTTTTTCCATTTTCCTGCGATTTCCGACTAGAATGCTCGATGAATCTGTATGTTTTCGGTATTCCTCAATAGTTTGAAAACGATTATGTTCGGAAGGTTTGTTCAAATTTATAACTCGTTACGCTCAATCACTTGTACGGAACACCTAATCGAAGTGAAATGTCGATGATAATTCTAGGTTTTTGATTTAAAAGTGAAGATGCGTGTTTATGTTTTTGATCTATTGTGTTTTGAAAGGAAACGGTGTAATTTTAATTAGAACCGGTTAGACTTAAAACATCGAGATCTGCGTCTTAATTAGAAACGGTATAATACCGTTTATTTGCCATTGTTGTTTAATTGATCTTCTCAATCTGCCATACTTCTTCTCAAATCCGTACGCATTTATCGATTTATATATTTTATTGTTGTTGAAACTTGGAACGGTAGGTACAGTCTGCATTAAACGTTGTACCTACTGTATAGGATTAATCCAACCAGGATACAATAGCTTGGCCAGCATTAACCGACAGAAATTTATATTCAATTATTAAACCGATGATAACTTAAATGTTTAATTCTGCTCCATTATTTTAAATTGATCGTACAATAAATTATTTTTGGCCTCTAATTTTTGGAAGCATTTGTTTCCGACGACATTTTAGCAGGCGATAAGGTTCGGCTGATGTGATGTTGCCTGTAACGTACTTAGAATGCAACGCCGCCGTTGACGGTGTATCTCCGTCGTCGTCGGAGCAATCTCTCCGGAGCAAAGCCAGGTTCATCAGTAAGCCTTCTTGGCTCTTGCTCTCGATTTCTGGTACGGAACTTTATAGCTTTACTCTCATCATTAATCATCCTTTCAAATTTTGTCAACTTATTTGAAATAATAATATTATACTTTATTGGAAACTGAATTTGTAAAACTAAAGTAGAAAAGTTGAGTAATTATATGGCAAATAGAGATTTGGGTCACATGTGTCATTTTGAAGTCAGTTCCGCACTTCATTAACTAATCATTTAGTTAATTAATACTCCCTCGGTCCCACAAAAAAGTTCCCATTTCATCTTGGCACAAGTTTTTAGGTGGTAGTTAGTGGTGGGATCATTGGTATTAATTTTGATTAAAATATAAGGTTTGATTGGAGAGAGAATGATAGTTAGTGGATATTAGTAGTGGGGTCCTTAAGAATAATAATATTTTATTATGTGGAGCCCATCAAATGTGAGAAATGAGAACTTTTTTGTGGGACAAAAGTTTTGTTAGAAATGGGAACTTTTTTGTGGGACGGAGGGAGTAATAAGTATGGTAATCCTAATCATTTACATACCTTCTCGATTTTTCCTATGAACTTGTTAAAATATGAGTTTTGTTATAAAAAGCTTGTACATTGATTAAAAAAGTAATATTTCTAAAATTCAGGGGCTTATCTTTTATGTATTTTGCGTCATTATTATTTTCCTTAAAATATTTTTGCACTCTTTCTAAATAAAAACAAAAAAAAATTCAAAGAAAAGGTCAAAGAAAACATAGCTGGTTACATTAATTATTGCATACAAATGGATTTTTCTTTTTCATGGCAAACAAATCACGTGATGATGAACGGTTGGGATTTGCCAGATGTAAATTGTGGGGAAACATCTTTCTCATGTATATAGTCTTCTAGGTTTCCTATCTATAGGGACTACAGTAACACTGCCCACTGCAATATTCATTTATTAAATTTAACCTTTTGTCCTTTTTACTGAGTTTAAAATAAGTTTTTTCTATTTAAAAATTGAGATTTTGGAAAAAGCAAATATTCTTTTAGCAGCAGGGTAATATCTTTTGAGTATGAATCTGGTTTTTGAATAGATTTGGGAGGGACTGGTTGTACGCTATCAGACTGTACTCAAGATTGTATTTTTATGTATAGTCACTTTCATCCTATTTCTTTTCTTTTCAGCCCCAAAAAGTGAAATAACTTAAAATTTTGGTACAAAAGGAGCTGTCAATCATATTGTTTATGTTTTGCCAATTTACAAAAAAAATTCTACTTTTCATTTTCAAATTTTGAAATATGCTTTTTTGAGTTTCCATATGTCCTTTTCCTTTTGTTATTTTGCTTAAAAACGGAAACATATAAATTCAAAATTAAAAGATTAGTGAAATTAAATGATTTATATGTTTTTAAAAAACAGACATGGAAGACAAAATACAAGCAGTCAACGGAGAAGTCAAACCCGACACATTTGGCGAACGTGCTGACTTTTATTACCGAAAACGCCCCGAACTGCTAGCATTACTACAAGACCTTTATAATCGTTACCTTTATTTAGCTGATCGTTACACTCGAACACTCTCGAAACAACAAAAACAAGAACAAGAAAATGAACATTTGTGTCCCGTTTTACACGACATTAACACAAATGTTGCTAATCATGATTCAAACGACTCCCAAATTAATTCACTTTCTTACCAACCTCAAAAACCTAATCCCACCGACTTAATAGTATCAGAACTCGTAATGAAGTTTGTAGAGTACGATTTCGCAATAGATGAACTTCAAAGTTTGGATATGATTCAGGTATTTTTAAATTTCATAACCATTATTCAATCCTAGAAGTATTTGGCATTATAATTAAGGTTTTGATAATAACTGTCTATAAATAATTACTCCGTATAATTTTATTTATTTATTAATGGATGAGTGACACCTAAAATGCGGGGTGACTGTCGATTAATGTAAAAATTTGAATGTATGTAATCATTTTTTATAGACAACCCTTAAAACTATCATTATCAAAACCTAATTAATTCTTATTTGAGTAAATAAAAAAAACTCGTCCTTGTAGGTGTTTCTTCAAGTTTTTAATTTTAGTCTTTAAACCGAAGAAAGTACACTAGTAGTCACTCAAAAATGCATTTTTTACATTGTTGGTCCAGCGCCTCATTGAAAGACAAAAATTCTTTTCGTCTTTTTTGTTGAGCGTAGGACGGGCGATGTAAATAATGCATTCTTAGGAGACTACTAGTGTAATTTCTCCGTTTCAGGGATTAAAATTGAAATATTGAAGAAGTACAAGGAGAATTTTTGTAACTTGCCTTATCATCATTGTTAACTATTGTGTTTGTAGGAAGAGTCTAGGAAGAAAATAGAGTTACAAAAAAGTCTGCTAGAAGTATTAGAATCAGAACGTGTGGTTTTAACAAACGAAAACTCGAGATTAGCATCCGAATCTTTGTTCATGAAACGTAAAGCGGGCGAGCTTGCACGATGTGTGTTAGAAAGAAATGAAGATCAACGTGTGTTTGTATTAAGTCGTAAAATTGACGATTTACAAGGACAGATACACGAGTTGGAAAAACGAAACAAAGAGTATTATGACAAGTTGATGAAACAACAAGTGGATGATGATAACATTAACAAGAATGAAGTGAAAAAGAATAATAATATAAGTATAACTATCAAAAGGTTGATGGTGAAGAACAATGGTAGTGGTGATAGTAGTGGGAGTATAAGTTGGAGTGGTGGTGAAGATGAAACCGGTTGTTCTATGAGTAGTACAAGTAATAGTAGCACGTGTACAAGTCTAGCTCAGGTGATGAAGGACAAGAATAAGAAGAAGGATCCACGTGGCGGTGATGGGAACAAGTGGTGGGACCGAGTGAAGAAATTTGATATGTTTATGTGTGGACCACATCTTGATGCTACTTGCTGATTGGTACATATATGAGTAGGAGGTAACTAGCTCTCGTGGTAGTAATTACTAATTACCATGAATATGTTTTTATCTTTTGTTAAAATGCTACTATATAACTCTTTCATGGGTTAATCTACTTTTGTTAAAATGCTTATATGTTTTATCTTTTGTTTAAAATGCTACTATATCGGTTTTCACTTGTTTATGATGAAACAAGAACAAATATACACGAGATTTATTTAAACAATTAAACAAATTACTTTTAACTAAATTAATTTTGCAAAGTTAGTTAGCAAACACTGTAGAAAAACTACTAATTAGTGCAATCAATGTTATTAAAAACATCAAATACTAAAGTGTAGTTTTATTGAAGATAGCATCCCAATGAGTTGTTTTCTGGTTATTGGGTCATGCTTTTGCAATTTGTCAAGGTTAAGCATTCGAATGGCTTTCTACTTGGATCATGCATACCTTTATTTGGAGCATCACGAGTTTAGTTCTAACTTCACTAAATATGATTGTTCTCTCATTATTAACCAGACAATATACTTCTCTTTCGATTCTAATCTTCACTTGACGTATATAAGCATATATAATTTGTATTTGGATGCCATAAATCATGCCTTTAATCAATACTTCGTATATAAACCCTTGCGTTAAAAAAAAACCAAAAACTTGTGTGAATTTTAGTTTAGAAATTAGAAAAAAGTGTAGTGTAGTAGCACGTCATTACGTGGATATTATATGTTAGTTTGTTTATCATTACGATAATTTTTTTTTATGTTATGTAAAGATTTTACAACACCAAAACCTTGTCTCAAATAATTGCTTAAAGGTTTTCTAGAGTTTTTAGCCAAACCAAGGCAACTTTAAGAAATATTTCCTATAACTCGAATGATTTTCTTAAATTTGTCTTGGTTGGACAGCTTTCTAAATTTGGAAGAAAATTAAAAACTTGTGGGAGAAATAACATATGAAAGCAAACATATATAAGCCCTAGCTATAAGGAATTTAAGTTATGTTGTGAATATAAAACGAGTAGATAATTAGGTGCTATTAAGGCTTCTGGGTATGGGCACCACATATGGTGGTGCTTTTGCCTGCCACATCATCGCCACCTCAGCAACCATACCACACCACATCATTTGGTGGAAATACCCACCACACCACACCACACCATTTTATTTTCCATCTCATCATTTCATTTCCATTTATTTTTCACTCAAATAATATTTTATATAATTTAAAATTACATTACATTAAATAAAATTAAAATGACAATACTTTAAATTAAAATGAAAATACTAGAAATTAAACATTAAAATACTAGAAATTAAAAATTACAATAATTAAAATAAATTATTACTCTTCATCGTCTTCATCATCGGCATGTGCGTTGTTGTAGAGATGGTCCGCCAAGTCCCGTCGAAGTCGTTCGTGTGTTGTTTCGTCTCGAATGTCGACAACCCTGTGCAAATACTCTGCACTTCCCGGTACATACAAAGCATGTCGGGGACCGTCCGGCACATATGGAGAAATCATCCGACCATTATCTTCGACAACCATATTATGCATTATCACACATGCATACAAAATATATCTTAATCTTTCAAGGTCATATGAACGGGCCGCGTTTTTGACAATGTGCCAACCTTTAAAACTCCAAAAGCCCGTTCCACATCCTTACGTGCGGATTCTTGTTTTTTGGTAAACAAGACCTCTTTTGGATCAACAGGATGTCGGTAGGCTTTGACAAACGTCGCAAGACGAGGATATATACCATCAGTAAGGTAATAACCGAATCTATATGGATTGCCATTCACCGTAAAAGGAGCATCGGTGCCTTTCCTGATAACAAGTCGTTGAATATTGGTGACTGATCAAGCACGTTAATATCATTATTAGAACCCGCAACCCCAAAGTAAGCATGCCAAAACCATAAATCTTGGGAAGCAACAACTTCTAATATCAACGACGGTACTCCATGATATCCACCGGTGTACTCACCTCTCCACGATTGTGGACAGTTCCTCCAATCCTAGTGCATACAATCAATGCTACCAAGCATTCCAGGAAAACCATGTCTCTCTTCGTGTGCCTCATATAATTTTTGAACATCGGTTACTGTTGGTTTTCACAAATAAATAGGTCCGAATATTTCCAAAACCCCTTGTGAAAATCTATACATACTTTCCCTAGCAGTTCTTTCAGACATGCGTAGGTACTCGTCAAGAGAATCAGGGGATGACCCGTAAGCCATAGATCGAATTGCTGCAGTACATTTTTGCAAAGCAGTGAATCCCCGCCTACCTCTAGCATCATATCTCAATTGAAAAAAAGGATACCTGTTTTCAAATGCGGTACATATGCGCATAAATAAATTTCTGGACAGACGAAACCTTCGTTGGAAATTGTTGTCGTCATAAACAGGATCATCCGCAAAATAATCTCGGTATAGCATGTCGTGTCCAGCTTCTCGATTTCTATTTAGCTTCGCGGTTCTAGTGTCAAAGACTTCTTCACTTTCATCGGAGGATATATCATCGAGGAATTCTGAGTATATTGCTAGCATAAACGCGTCATCTTCGTCAGATGATGAACCAAGATAATTCATTATTTGTGAGTTGGGGTATTTTGGTAGAGTTGTGGTGTGTTTTGGAAGTGTTTTGGTAGTGTTTTGAGTGTGTTTATATAGGAAATAAATAAATTAAATAAATAAATTAAATAAATAAATTATTATTTTTTAAATCCCCAACGGCTAAAAATATAGCCGTTCAACGGCTATTTGCTTGCAACCACGCCCGTTCTCCGCCGTGGTGAAGTTGCCTGATCCGCCACGCCAACCCCCCACGCCGTTGGGGGGGGGGGGGGGTGTTCGTCTTCATCGCCACGCCGTGGCTAGGCCACATCAGCCCCCACGCCGGCCTCCTGTGGTCCCATACCGAGGAGTCTAAAGAAAATAGTAACAAACATATGAGCAGCCGGCAGCCCTAGCCCTAGTTCCAAGGTGAACAACTTAAGTCCTGTGGACCTAAGTAGTATTTATAACTAGGGCAAATTGTATAAAATATCAACGAACTATTAGGTGATTTCTAATTCTTGCAACAAATTATAAATGTTTTCAAAAATAGCAACAAACTTTTAAATTTTTGCAATTTGAAACGTTTTACCGGGAAACGAGAGTAGTCGGTATTTTCTAGTGACATAAGTTATTATACAGATATTAAAATTTATTACGTGGCGCAAGTGGGAAAAAAAAAGAAAAAATAAATAACCGACCACGTCATTAGAAAATTCCGACTACCATCATTTAAGTTGAAATATTTCCAAAACTGCAAAAATTTAAAAGTTTGTTGCTATTTTTAAAAATTTTGATAGTTGATTGCTAGAATTAAGAATCACTTAATAATATGTTACTATTTTATGCAATTTACCCTTATAACTAACTCCATTAATGTAAAAAATAAAACCCGTTTTAAATATAAAGGAAAATGCTAATGACAGCCCTTAGGGCTGTCATTAAGAAGACAAAATACACAAAAGACAACCCCCTGAATTTTAGGAATATTACTTTTTTAATCAATGTACAAGCTTTTTATGCATGTTAGTGACAGTCATTAGCAAAACCCAAATATAAAATAGAGATAGAATAAAGCATTACAATTAGATTACTAAACTCAACTTAAAGGGATCTTTTTAGCTTTGGACTTGGATTAAGTTTTAAAATTGTTGATCCAGTTTCAAGTCCAATTCATTCATGGGCCGAGTTAGATAATTTGTAGAGCGTGCTCAAAAGTCATAACCATAATTAGTTAAGTTTACATATAAAACCAGCTTGTTTATAACTGAAGTTGTGTTAAAGTTTCTTAAAATTAATCCAAATTAAGAAAAATTGGTTAATGGGTTCAAATAAAACTGACCCTCTTGGGCCTATGTAGCTCCGAACTGTACTCAAGTAACTTATCATGCTTTTAATTTTATCTTTTCTTTTGGTAAATCTATGCCACAAAGCCTCAATCTTATAAATTGACTTTTATGAAAATGTCTCGAGTTCATTGCTTTTGATTCACAAGCACATTTTTCTTTGGTATTCTTTTTCGATGTGGTGTGTGGGTATTGGACCAAGATGACGATGAATATGATGATAAATGTGAAGATGAATAAATGATCACAATAAAGTACAAAAAGATAAATTTACAATATTTGAAATTATTGTTTGAAGCATAAATGGCCAAGTCAAAAACAAAATAAACAAAATGCAATGAGCGACTAAAACCTAAAAGTAGGCTTCGTGTAGCCATAAAAGCCCATGAAAGATTCATATAATTTATTTATTTGCATTATCTAACTTATTATAGCACTTGAAAATGGCATGCATAATTCTTCTAATTTTTCATGTTATATCATTGCAACCACTTACTTAAATCACTTGCAATAGTACTCACCATCCATACCACATTTTCAAAATTTATAACTCTCACCCTAATTTTGTGTTTCGTTAATTTATTTCGACGGGTTATAATTAAAGAGGTAGATGATCATGATTTCTTATTAAGTATCATCTTAAGAGAAAATTGCCTTTAGCCTAACGGTTTGATCTTTGCCCCATCTTTATGGTCGGGAGTTCAAATCTTTTTGTGGACATATATTGTATCTAGGAGTTGATTATGATTTGCTTTTAAAAAAGTATTCGTTTAAGACTAGTAAGTATATTATTAATGGGGATTTCAAGTATCATATATACCGTTAAAAGATCTGTTAATATCATATGATCAATTAGTTTTTTGTAAGGTATGGGGTTTCTTTCAATAACACCCCATATTCCTGGGGACCCCCCTACCACTAAAATCCCATAGAAAGTGACATCAAAACTTGTAACCTTTCCATACTGTATTAAATGTATTTATTATATAATATTTATTATTAATATATTCGATAGTTTACACAATAGTTATTTACAAATGAGATGACGGTTATTCTTTAGGGTGGGTGAATTATGCTCTGTTCATTTGTCCTCCTCCCATGTGAACGCCTTACTTAATCCAACTAAACAAATTAAGATCGTGACAAAAATCATCCGCATATTCCGCCCATTGTAAGTATTGAAATGCAAAGGACTATTTAGTAAATCCGCTTAATGATCACATTAAAAGACAATATCTTAATTGAATAGATCTAAAGTGTTTGCTTAACAATTCGTCCCATATCAGTTGAAGAGGAAAACAAAACATTCCTTATAAGTGTGTTGATACATTTCTTAGTACGAGGCTTTTTAGGTTGAGCGATCCATGTCATATTCAAAACCGTACATTTCCGGGCAAAACAAATAATATTGTGCTACGACAGTTCTGGGTTGTTATAATTTGTTAAGCCCTTTTTAATAAGAACCTGAATAGAAAATTGAACACTTTTCCACTCTTAATTGGATAGAATTAAGGGAAATACGTATCATTCATACTTTTATATCATTTATATATTAATCATCAAGTAATTGGTCAACATATATATTTGGATAACCATCCTAATTAACGTATAAGTAAACTAATACTAGTAAATAGTGGAGTGGAGTGGAGGCTAAGTCCCGTTGCTTTACCACGATATGACATTTGAATAGGTGATTGTCACTTATAGCCAACCTCTCGATGTTACATTGGCAACAACTTTAGAACCAAACGACACATAGACTTTAGCTACTTAGGGGTATCATGTATCAGTCCAAAACCGAACCAAAATCAGTTTGGACCAGACTGAATCAAGGACCAAATATGAGAAAATTAAAAGGATGGATAGAAGACGGATTGCAATGTGTTCAATCGGTACAATTCAGTCCATACCAGTTTAGCGAAGCATATGGAGGTAATTTCTTGAGGTTTGTATTCATAATAACAATTTATGCAATGTGAACAAAAACATTATGTATTTTATGTGGGAAGCAAGTGTGGCTCCAAATAATTGATAAACTGAAATCTAGATCTATACAAAGTAAGTAATAAGAAGATTTGATTCTTATTTGAAGATGTTAATTTGTAAGGTTGTTCATTAGGTATTATTAGTCAACGATGTAGGCTAAATGACCAAATATGGGTGGTTGGGATGCAATAGGTATATTAGATTTACTAATACACATTTTAATATTTCTTAGATCAAAATTATTACTCATTCTAATCATTGCCAACGATTTATGTGCTATTTGATACTCCTTTCATCTCTAGAAACAATGTCAGAAGAAAATACAACTTCTCATATCCTTGTAAATTAGATTTCGGAGTATTTATTAAAAGGTTTAATGAGAAGTATTATAACCATGACGACACATATTGAATTGCTAGTAAGTCAAAGATCTCTTGGGTAAAGATTACTAATGGTTAGAGTAAGATTCGAAAACGACCATAGAAAATGGCTAAATTGTGTTCATCACGAGAATACGTTTCAGTAATCTCTAAAAATATGATGTTTTACAAGTTGATGTCAATTTCTATGGGATTTTAGGGGTCCCTAGGAAAAGGACATATCTTTTAATTATGCGTTTATATTATGAGGTCTGGATCCGGTGAGGATTCAAAACTCGGTGAGTACTGCGAGAACTAAAAAAAACTTTAAAAATGATTCAAAACAAACTTTTTTCAAAACATTTCTTTTTTGAACATTAAAATCGCAGCATATAAGATCCAAAAACAATAAAAAATTTTAAATAATGATCCACAAAATAATATGGATCATAATTTTAATCCACAAAAAAAATATGGATCATTATTATAATCCATAAAAATCATAATTTTTTTTCAAAACTTTTATTTGGTCAAATGTAGTAATAATCATTGGGAGTTATATATATTTTTTTCAGAATTTTTTTGAATTTTTTTGATGTGTTATCACGAGTTCTCACCATTTTTTAAGTCCTCCGAGGATCCACTTCTATATTATGATATATACACCAATCATAAACCACTGGCACAAATAGAATATTATGTACTTGCAGTCCTCTAAATATACACCAAACTGTCGATTACAAGACTTTATCGATTCACAACCTAACTTATGTTAGGTTTGGGGCTAACTAATGTCGATAAACAATTATGATCGATGTCGATGAAAAAAAAAGTTAAAAGGACAAATATTCGTCACATGTTATATTTCCATATAAAAAATGAATAATGGTATTTCTTTCTATCATTTATTCCTACTCATATTCCTACATATTTGATCATGACAAGTGCTAAAATCAAAAGATAATATGATAAAAGAGAATTAGTGATGACACATGTCAAGTTCAGAGTAAATAGACGTATGGATAGGAAGAAAAAGTAGGAAAACCATTTAACCTGAAAAATAGAATTATTTTTTTTTTTACCTTTTCTTGTTACTACTTTTCCTAAAATACAAAGTTGTATATTCCCTTCCTCCCAATTTTATTGTCCACATTTATATTTTGGTTTGTACTAAAATAATTGCCTACTCCTAAGTTTCAACCATTCAAAAAAACTTTTAAGTGGAAAAGAGAAAATTTGATTGACGATAAAATGTAATTAATTACTTTCCTTAAACTATATGTTTTTTTTTCTTCTGGTGGATAATAATAGGGCAAAATGCATAGAAGGGTAATGTACATTTCATTAAAGTTTATTTAAAGGTAAATACTTTTATTTTGATCACTAAAGGGTAACATACTTTCCATCAAAGTTTATTAAAACCTACTTTCATAAAGGTATATAAAAAGGTAAAATATGACTTGTGAAACCGTGTACCGGTAATCATTTCTTCCGTCTATTTCCCACGTGACTTTTTAAGGCTTATACAATTAGTTTTGTTTCACAGCCTTCAAACTAAATCAAAATACAATCGATCAATTCTTCCTTCAAAGTCCAAACTTCCATCTCTTTGAATTAATGGTTAAGGTATGTTGATTTATTTTATAATATGATCATTGAATTTATTAGTGTAGTAATTTTTATGACGTAATATTATAGAATGGCTTCTTCATCTTCTTCCAAAAATCTAAATGTTGAAGACAATGTTAGCGATGTAAGTGAAAATTCTTTTGAATATAACACTGTTTCTTCAAATACTGCGTCACTAGATCACTTTGAACTACATTTTTTTGTAACTATGACAATTCATTTTTTTGGAATGCTCTGATTCATTTTGGTTGGAACAAGTAATAGAAACCTGTTGAGCAAGTCATTTCCTAGGGGTGGCAATTTCTGACACGACCCGCAACCCGACACGAACCCAACACGGAAAAGGTTAGGTTTGGGTTAACCATAAATGGGTTCGGGTCAAAAACATGTCGACCCATCCGACATGTTTATAAATCAAGTTGGGTTCGGGTTGTCTTGTGTGAACCCGGGTCGACCCGCCAACCCGTTTAATTTTTAAAGATTTTTCAAAAAATTATGTACATAGTAAATGTTAGAATTAACACTGATTTCGAGTTACTTGGATCACTGTTAAGTCATGTTTTCACTATCAGATCAAAGTATTTCGAGGGTACTCTCGAAATCTCTAATCGGATGAAATCACAGTGTGATGAAGAACAGAGAATATGTTTTTTCTATGAAAAACGTACCAGAGAATTATGACCAAAACGATGCTAAATTCATGGAGGTTCTAAACCACCGAAAACTGCCAAAAGCAGTTTCAAAACTGTTCAAAACCGCCCAAATACGGGTCGGATTCGGGTCGAATATTACGGGTAAAAAAACCGGGTTCAAATCAAGAATTCGAATTTTCTATGCATTTTCTATAAAGGAATATTATCCGAAATAAAAAATTTCCAAGCTTACCTGGCAGCTCGACCCCCGCCAGGGGCGCTGCCCCTTGGAACCCCGTTATCGGGGGCGCTGCCCCCGAACCCCGTTAAGTCAGTGTGTACCATAAATAATATTGGTGATACAAATCACCAACAGTAAATACCATAAATAATATAAGACAACCTTAAATTAGTTATTTTACCTAAAGTATTTCCATATCTTTTTTTACCTTTTAAATATGAATTTCTCCTTCAATTTCACTCAATTAAGTTCTGTCATATTTTCCTAAATAAAAGCTTGGGAGTTGAAGAATTTCTTATTTTCCTAACTAAAAGCTTGTGAATTTCAGCAACCTGGTTCTGACCCGCTAACCCACTTGTCCCTCCAATCTGTTAAGTTTATGGGTTATACAGGTTGGGTCTGGGTTACCTTGGTTTAAATGAGTCCGGGTTAGGGTTACTTTTTCTGACCCAACATTCAAACAGGTCGGGTTTGGGTTTAGTGATTTCAACCCTGTCAACCCGCCAACCCGAACCCGCTGACCCAAACCCAACCCAATTGCCACCCCTATCATTTCCCCCCTTTTTATATATCTTTATGAAAGCAGGTTATCCTTTAGTGATCAAAATAAAAGTACGTACCTTTAAATAAACTTTGATGGAAAGTAGGCTACCTTTTAGTGATCAAAATAAAAGTACTTACTCTTAAATAAACTTTGATAGAAAGTACGTTACCCTTTAGTGATCAAAATAAAAGTACGTACCCTTAAATAAACTTTGATGGAAAGTAGGTTATCCTTCTATGCATTTTGCCCATAATAATATTGGGACGAAGGGAGTATAATTTTGTAATCACTGTTTAAAAAAGTCACTAAAAGCTCGAATAGAATTACTAATTTCATTGTGTCACTGAATACCTTAAAAGACTATCACATAACCTACTTTCCAATGAATTACAAAGCACGGTGATATTATTTCATCAAAGTTGACGTTGGCTATTCTAGAACTCAAGTTATTTGAAGTGTATCGTGACATGTCTCAACGAATTTGACGTTCACAATGAAAAATAGTAAAAACAATTTATGTGTATTAATATTTTTCATTCTTTCTTTTAACCATAAAAACGTTCATATTATACTCATATAAAAACCCTTTTGTTTGGTAATTTCTAACTTGCGATTTATAAATAATAAGATTGTTGTTAAAACTTAAAAGATCTTGGCAATTTATGTAAACTAATCATCGGATGATTAAATATATTTCTTATCTCACGTTGCATATAAACACATACATTTGCTTTGAACTGGGCCAAACCCGAACTTTTGTTTCTGGCAAAATGTTGGATTGACATGTAACATTGACTCGGGGCCCTTTAGACCCATGATCCTTCCCCAAGGACTAAATCTTGGGGAATGATCGTTTGTTTCTTGAGTTAATTGGGGTGGGGGGAAATTTCTTTTATTTTTAATCAATTTAATTGGAGTATTTTATTTGTACTCGAAAATGTAATGGTCGTTTGACAAATTCTTGGCTAACACAATATACTTAAAATGGGCTTTACACTTAACCTCATTGTAGAATTATGTGCTTTAAAAAATGCATATAAATGATTGGCAATGATGAGAATGGCTAATTAAATATTTAGATGATAAGGAATTGCATTAACATATTTCCGACGCCCGTTGAATCCCACCCACCCGCACTTTTTCATACGGTAAACAACTAATTATCATTCGAGTCTTTGATAAAAATTGCGAACGGGTACATTTTTAAAGAAGTAAAATATAACATATAGAAATTGCGAACCATTTCTTTTAAATATTAACAATATTGAGACATTATATATGCCTCTAAGACTAATATCATTTAGTGACATAAATCTTATTAACACAATGATAAAAAGTATCACTTTGTATACGTTTTTAGTGAAACTTTTTAAAAAAATTAGCTAAAAGGTGATATTTTGGGTTTTAGTGAAAAGATTGTGTCACAAAAAGTCAAAAATTATTTCCACTTTTTTGTGTTAGCATATATAGATCTTTACTGACACCTTAAACTAATACTTGTGTAGGTAAAAACATTTGGACCATTTATGCCTGATATTTTTTTTTTACTTTAGGGACATTGTTCTTAACTTTTAGTGACACTTTTTACTAAGGGTCACTAATAAAATTTTCCATGTAATGACGCATGTCTCAAATGATAAATGAAACCACATTTCTTGGTTGAAAGATCACCAACAATTCCGTTAGACCACTTCCCTTTTTTGTAGATAGACTTCTATTATATACTCCGTATAGTCTAAATGTATAAACAAGCTTATGATATAGTAACGTATCCTTATAATCTATTTATAATGATCTAGAAAATTCAATTATGCACATATAAACTATGTACCGTTTAAATCCCGATATTTTTTTCTCTCAAAACAATCTTATTTACCTATTTTGGTGTTATCAAACGAGTGAGGTCTTTAAAGTAAGAATATCATAGTTTTGTAAGGATGTATTATCCGTTAGATCATATTGACAAGTTGACAATTTAGGATGGTTTTGCAAATGCGTATAGTAGATGTGTTAGACAGTTATTAGTTATGAGTATTACTTGAAAAGTAATCGCGGAAATCAAGGCTTTTCTCACTTTAGTTTAAGTGGTTTAAGCTAATTCTACCTTTAAGGAACACTTTATGTCGTTATAAGGGATCTAAGTATCCTTTCCTATTAGTCATAAGCCACAAGGGGTCTCTTGGTAATTTTGATATGAAACGCAATTTGAATAAGTCCTCTTATGACCACAAGGTGTCGTTGGTATTAAAATTGTGCAAAAAGATAATTTTGTATTTTTAACAAGGTTCTACCGTACATTTTAATATCATCATCATTCGTTTAACATTCATATAACATCTATTTAAATTTAAAAGAATATATTAAACCAATTACATTTTGTTAAAAAATAAGAAAAAGAAAAAATTCTTTAACATCCCGTTAAAGCTTTAGCAGAGAGTTTTTAACATAACTTTAACACAAACCATAGTGTGATGTTAAAAGAAGTTTGAAGAGTTTTAGCATAACTCCGACGAAATTACACAACATGCTCTAAGCAAGTAAACGTCAAACTAGATAATCTTGTTGACATATTGAAATATTGGAAAACAAAACATAAACAATTTTGGCCACCCCTTTTGAGTTGTATGGAAAATTGTAAAATTGAATAAGTACAAGGGATAGAGATTCGGTAGGTAATTTGCCAGTTGGGATACTAAAGTTGAAACGAATCTATTTACAAAAAATATTCATTATTATATCTATATGATTTTGAACAGGGTGTCTCATTCACCGTCCAGATTATAAAGCGAGGTGTCGTCACGAAAAATTGCAACAAATTCACTTTCGGTCTTATTCAATTTCAAAATTGAAGGTTAAGCGTGCGCTAATCATTTGTTGATGCAATGCGTGTAATTAATACATTTTTATTTTGTAACCGAAGCGTGATAATGGACGTCAAAATTGGCTTCTTAAACCCACAAGGCCACAACGTACTATATAGACCGGTTAATGTACTTGTTTAGGCCATAACACATACAATATTTAACTAACAAATTAAAATAAGTTATTTTTGTCTTCGGTTTCTCCCCAAACTCGGACCAAATGTTGCAAGAAGTCTTAGAGCCACAGCTATTGAAAGCAGATTATCTACATGAAGGGGTTAGAAGAAAAAGAACTCTTGCTGTCCCTTTTAGGTAGATTTCCGGTCCTTAAAGCTTTGGCGGTTTCTTTCGAAATCGATTTATGGTGGAATATGAAATTGAATGCATTTGTATATGGGGGTGGGGGTTGTGGGGGGGGGGGGGGGGGGGTTAGGGGACTCAGGGATGAGACCGGGTCTAGGACCGACCCATACTGACGAATATGGAATTCACTACAGATGATGGGTTGCAATGCAATGGTAAGTTGCTAAAAGAATGACCAGAAGGTGTTGAGGTCGAGTCCATGAAGCTATATATATATTTTTTTTTTCTTTTTTTGCAAATAGATTTCTAAGACCCATATACCTTTTGCATTTAATGATTGCATGTGGTATGTTTTATAAAAATCAATTATTTCCTTACTAAATATATATCTTACAAATTTTAAAGCATAAGTATAAAAAATCAGATCTGATATAAATAAAATTTTATTAAGAAAATACATGTTTTAAAATCCTGCTGCGAAACGCGATTCAAACAAAACTCGTTATATACAAATTGTAAATAAAAATACAAAAACATTGCGCTAAAACATTTTTTCTCAAACAAGGGATTATTTTGCTTGCACAGCGGGTGTAAAATCAAGCATTCTTTTGAAAACGTGAATATCCTTAAAAGAATTATATATGAATAGTAAATAAAAAGAGTAATGCTATTTTCGAACCCTGGTGGCCGAACTATTATGATGTGCCTTTGCCGCTTTGGGGAAAAGAAGCTAACTTCATAAACGCACATAGCTATATATACAGGGAGAATGAGACTGAGCCCACATTTAGAGGAGGACCTAATATGGTGCACGAGATTGTGCGTTCAACCTATGCAAATTTTCCATATAGTGTTAAAATAGTGTGCTGGATCGCGGATCTTCCGGACAGCTTGTCGATCGCCTTCTGTCTAAAGAACCTGAAACAACAGGATAACCCTTAGTCAGATGCTCCTCGGGAGGTTTCCAGTGAGAACACTCCGACGGTCAAGTTAGTAAACGTATTTAAGACGTGAGGTCGTGGTCGAGTGGGGATCTGTCACACACCGCCAAAAATGAGTTTTACTTCATTTAAAATGTTTTGCGAAAGAAAACGAGGGTGTAACGTTCATGACAACATAGCTAAAATTAAGTAACAAACAACCATGCAATAACGAAAAATAAAAGTTATTTTCACTTTCCAAATATAGAAAGTCCCAAAATAGTAAATTTCCTAAAATAGAAATTGTTTTGAAATGAAATGATTGTTCGTAAACTTAATGTTTTAATCATGGCTCACGACAATCCCACTGCTCACATCCTCTAGTTCCACTGCACCTAATTACATGGAAAAACATAAATAGTAAAAGGGTCAACAATAATGTTGAGTGAATCCACATGGTTAATGTAAAAGATAAAGTAAGTTGTTTTGCTACCCAAAATGTTTGTTATAAAAATGGTTTATGACTGAAAAGTATAAAGTTCAACACTCATAGAATATGAGAATTAAGTATGAAAAGTGTAGTGTAATTGTAGAATATCTACAACTACTAGTTATGTTTATGAAAAAGTGTTGAACAAATTGTTATGTTTGACGTCGCATGAACTGTTATCCCCAACAGGTAGCTAGTCTATTGAGTTAATATACCAACCCCTAAGTCCACAATCAACACTTAAACTCCAGTATGTTATCGTTCTTTTATGGATATACACTCCCGAAAGATGTCTCGGATATACCAAGTAGTGATCAAATAATGTTGGGAGGATGAGTGTCAGCCAATAGTACTATCTGCATATCCATGGTCTAGATCCACTAGTTAATGATTGCTGGCAAACCTTAGTCCGATATAATAATTGTTTGTCATGCCAACGTGATAATGAAAATGTAAATGTTGTACAATCATAGTAAAACAGTAGCAATTGTTTATGTTTTCCACCCCAAAGTTTATAAAACAGTAAAAAGAGTAAAAGGGGTCTGTGGACTCACCTGGGCAAAGCTTAGCGACAATATTAGGACAGAAGAATCCTTCAGAGACTCCTAGCTTCCGAAATGATATAACTACTAATTAGACTAAGCTAATGCAGGCGATTCTAGATACGATGTAAGTTAAATGATATGCGATTAATGTTATGTTTTATGTTTAGTGACATCGAATGAACTTGGATCATTGGGCCTTAATGGGCCGAAATGAAATGAAATGGGCTTCGAAATGAAATGAAATGAAATGGGCTTGGATTAGACTTAATGGGCCTAGATTGGGCCTATTGGGCTTAATGGGCCTAGATGGGCTTAATGGGCCACTAGATTGGGCCACTTGGGCCTCTTATTGGGCTTAGGTCCGATTAGATTGGGCCATGGATTGGGCTTGGGCCCAATTGGGTTCGGTTTGGGTATAAGTGGGCCAAAGGTTTGGGCTTTGGTCCAAATGGGCTTGGATACTAATGGGCCAACTAAAGTTTGGGCCCGATAGACTAAAGTAGATCGATATGGGCCAAGTACGGGCCTTGGCCCGATTAAGTATTCGGGTTTGGGTTGATCGGTTGGTTCAAGGTCCGGCCTTGACCCGGTTTGACTTATTGGTCAACATTGGTCAATCCTAGAAGTCAACATAGGTCAAAATTAGTCAACAATAGTCAACATTTGGGTTCTAGATTTCGATTAGGGTTGGGTATCCGGTTCTAGGGTTTAATCTAGCATGGGAAATGGTCAACAAAAGTCAAATCTAGCTAGTCTAGGTCAAAAGGTCAAACATGCAAGTCAACTAGGGTTAAGGTTCGGCAAGGGTTTGGTCTAGGGTTGGCCGAATGGCCAAAACCCTACGGTTTCTAGCTAGATCGGGCTAGAGTTCGGGTTTCAAGTGTCGTTTGGCTAGATCTAGGGTTTAACGATACAATGGTCCTAGATCTAGGGCATTTGGTCACATCTAGGATAGATCTAGGGTTCGAATCTAGGGTTTAAAGCATCAAAACAAAGAACACAACAATCCAACAGTACCTACACACACATGTATACGGATTTATGCATGCATGCTTGTAGGCTACGGTTTGGTTCAAGCATGGTATAACCGAGACCACATGGCTCTTAGCCATGGTCTAGGGTTCGAGTATAGGGACCGAAATAATGAGGAAAAAGAAAAGGGAATAGGAAATACCTTTAGATCGGACGAACAAGGGACAAACCGAATGTGATTTGCTTGATTGCTTGGTGTCGAACTCAAGATGGTGAGGGAACTAGGGTTCGGCCGAATAGGAGGGAAAAAAGGATTAGGGTTTCGATGGTGGTGTTGTATTTATGTGAGGGATAGAAGCTAGAGTTTGAGTCTAACTAGGACTCCTTAGATTGTAGATGGATAAGGATAAAGCATGGATTGAAAATAATAAGATGAGGCCAACACCACCAGGGGTGTTTTGGCCGAGCTAAGGGTCACGAGTGGGAGGGAGGCCGGCCATATAATGGTCGGTCAACAAGTCAAGACGTAGGGATTAGGAACTAGTTCAATTCGAGTCACATTATATTACATTAATTCGTTTATTGCTTAACCGATAAAATTTCCATTTTAAGTATGTTTTTAGCTCAAATGTTTTACCATAAGAAAATAAAAATGTTGTGTTGACTAAAATAGTCAAACACTAATGTATGGTGTAAAAATATGTAAGTTTGTTGTGTATTAGGATGCCAAAAATAGAAATGTCTAATAATAGAAACTTTCTAAACAAGGAAAGTTCTAGAAATGAAATGAAGTTACATACAAGAAATATTGAGTTGTCACATTCTCCCCTGGTTGAAGAAATTTCGTCCCGAAATTTAAGACGAAGAGCGAACAGGAGAGACAACGAGAAATAAATGAGGATATATCTTTCGCATTTGGTCCTCACGTTCCCACGTGAATTCAGGACCTCTTTTGGGTTCCATCTGACCTTAACGATTCTGATCTTTCTTCTTCGTAGCTTTTGCTCTTTCCAGTCAGATATCTCGATTGGTTCCTCAGTGAAATGGAGTTTGTCGTCGATGATAATTTCCTCAGCAAGAACAATGAGCGAGGGATCATGAATAAATTTCTTCCAGTTAGACTCATGAAAAGTGTGATGAACATTGTTGAGCTCCTTAGGAAGGCGGAGACGATAAGCAACATCACCAATTCTTTCAAGAATTTCAAACGGTCCGACATAACGAGGACTGAGTTTTCCCTTCTTGCCAAAACGTACAACACCTTTCCAAGGTGCTACCTTTAGCAATACATGGTCGCCAACAGCGAACTTTAAAGGCTTTCAACGATTATCAGCATAACTCTTTTGTCGATATCTTGCAGCCTTGATGCGATCTTTGATCTTAAAAATCTTGTCACTCGTTTCTTGTAGAATTTCAGGACCAGTAATCTGACGATCACCAATTTCAATCCAACAAAGTGGCGAACGACACTTTCTTCCATAAAGGGCTTCAAATGGTGCGGCCTTAATAGTTGTATGATAACTATTATTATACGAGAACTCAGCTAAAGGGAGATGAGAATCCTAACTTCCACCAAAATCAATAACACACGCTCTCAGCATGTCTTCCAAAGTTTGGATTGTTCTTTCAGTCTGAGCATCGGTTTGGGGATGATAAGCAATACTTATATCGAGGCGTGTACCGAGAGATTTTTGCAATGATTGCCAAAAACGAGATGTAAAGCGACTATCACGATCAGAGATGATCGCGACTGGCACACCATGCCGAGATACGACTTCTTTCAAATAGATACTTGTTAGCTTCTCCATTTGGTCAGTTTCTTTAATAGGAATAAAATGAGCTGATTTGGTCAATCAATCAACAATTACCCAAATTGTATCATGACCACCAGACGTTCGAGCCAACTTGGTTATGAAATCCATAGAGATTTCTTCCCATTTCCATTCAGGGATCTCTGGCTGTTGTAAAAGACCGGAAGGCTTCTGATGCTCTGCTTTCACTTTGGCACAAGTTAAAAATTTGTTAACATAAACTGCCTTTCTTCATATTTGGCCAACAATATAATTCTTTGACATCTTTATACATCTTGTCAGCACCAGGATGAATAGAATATTTAGATCGATGAGCTTCATTCAAGATGACGTCGCGAACACTTCCACGACTAGAAACCCATAAACGATCCATGAAGTAAAGGGTTCCATCTTCCTTTACTTCTAACTGCTTTTCCATACCACGCAAAGCTTCACTTTCGATATTCTCTACCTTCAAGGCTTCAGTTGGGAATTCATGAACTTGGGAAGATAGATTAGAACGAACATAGATTGGAAGGGCTCGAACACGACGAGGTTTGGGCTGCTCTTTCTGACTTAAAGCATCAGCTACCACATTAGCTTTACCAGGATGATACTTGATCTCACATTCGTAATCATTCATCAACTCTATCCACCTGCGCTGTCTCATGTTGAGCTCATTCTGACTGAAGATATGTTGCGAAATCTTGTGATCGGTAAATATTGTGCACTTGGTACCATAGAGATAATGTCTCCTAATCTTCAACGCGAATATAACGGCACCCAACTCAAGATCATGAGTTGTATAATTCTTCTCGTGGTTCTTCAGTTGTCGAGAGGCGTAGGCGATCACTTTGTCATGTTGCATCAATACACAACCTAGCCCTTGGTGCGAAGCATCACAGTACACCACGAAATTATCGATTCCATCAGGAAGAGATAGAATAGGAGCAGAACATAATTTAGATTTTAGAGATTGGAAGGCTGATTCTTGCTTTTCACCCCAGACAAATTTCTCATCCTTATGTGTCAACACCATTAAATCCTTTGCAATCTTTGAGAAATTTTCTATGAATCTTCTGTAGTAACCAACAAGACCAAGGAATTGTCTTACTTCGGTTGGGGTCTTTGGAGCTTCCCAATTCTTTATAGCTTCTATCTTCGCAGGATCAACGTGGATACCTTCCTCGTTGATAATATGACCCAGAAATTGGACTTCACGCAACCAGAATTCACACTTGGACAACTTGGCGTACATCTTCTCTTTCTCCAACAACTCAAGAATGATTCTTAAGTTCTCTTCATGCTCTTCTCTCGAATGCGAATAGATAATAATATCATCTATGAAGACGATAACGAATTTATCGAGATATTGCTTGCACACTATGTTCATGAGATCCATAAACACAGCAGGTGCATTGGTCAAACCAAATGGCATTACCAAAAATTCGTAATGACCATAGCGAGTTCTGAAAGCAGTTTTGGGCACATCTTCATCACGAACTTTTAACTGATGGTTGCCTGAATGAAGATCAATTTTGGAATAGAAACTGGATCCTTGGAGTTGATCGAATAGATCATCAATACGAGGAAGAGGATATCGATTTTTAATAGTTACTTTATTCCAATTCATGATAGTCAATGCACATTCTCATTGAACCATCTTTCTTTTTAACGAAAAGGACCGGAGCTCCCCAAGGCGAGAAACTCGGTCGAATGAAACCAAGATCAAGAAGTTCTTGCAATTGAGATGAAAGTTCTTGCATTTTAGACGGTGCAAGATAATAAGGAGAACGCGCAATAGGTGCGGCTCCTGGAATCAGATCAATACGAAATTCGACTTGTCTCTGAGGCGGCAGTCCAGGAAATTCACTAGGAAATACGCCAGGAAATTCACGAACGATAGGAATCTCCTCAATCTTACGATCTTTGGACTTTGTGTCAACGACATGAGCAAGAAAGGCTTGGCATCCTTTACGAAGATATTTTTGAGCTTTCATGGAATTTATGATTTTTATGTTTTTATTTCGTTGTTCACCTTGAATTATTAAAGTTTCTGTTTTGGATAAAGGAATTCGGATTTGTTTGTTGTAACATATTATTTCAGCACCGTTTTTTGATAACCAATCCATTCCTATAACGATATCAAAACTACCTAGCTCTACAGGCACAAGGTCTATATCGAAAATGTGATCATCTAGGTCAAGCTTACAACCCTTAAAAACTTCACTAGACCTAACAACTTTGCTATTCGCTAGCTCGATTTCATATTTAACTTTCAAACGATCAGGATTCAAATTTAAGAAACTTTTAAAGTCGGTCGATACGAAACTCAAGTCGGCTCCCGAATTAAATAAAATAGAGGCAAAATGATTGTTGACGATAAACGTACCAGTAACGGTATCAGGATTTTCGCGAGCTTCCTGAGCATTCATAACAAATCCATGACTACGACCATTCTGACGATCATTGTTGTTGTTAGCATCGCGATTGTTGTTGCGATTGTTGTTACGATTGCCATTGTTATTGTTGTTGTTGCCATTCTGGTTGTTGTTGTTATGAAGCTTAGGGAAACGATTACGATAGTGGTTAGGATCACCACACTCGTAGCAGACAGGATTCTTAGGAAGATTGTTGGACGAACACTTTCTGAAATTGTGACCCCAGCGGTCACACTTGTAGCACTTCTCACACTGACCATCATGATGCCAATTACATTTGTTGCACTTGGGCTTGCTTCCAGCATAAGACTTAGAATCAGAATTAGACTGATTGTTGTTATGATTAGAGGCAGCATAATTCTTAGTCTTTTGATACTTGTTCCCTTTGTAATCACGCTTGTTGTCGTAGGAACACTTCCCATTTTCATTGTTCGAAGTTTCAGAGGATTTGCTAGACACAACTAGCTTGTCTTTGAACGATCCACTTCTCATAGCATCATCAGTCAACCTTGTTGCACGATTCACAGCATCTTCGAAAGTTGTCAGTTCAGAAGCAATAACATGAGTACGAATAAGATCATGAAGACCTTGAAGATACCTTTCAATACGCTTAAATTCAGGGGAAACCATATGAGGAACAAGATGAGCGAGTTCTTGGAACTTAGTCGTGTAGGTGACAATATCAGATCCAACCATGGACATATTCCGTAGTTCCACTTCAACTTTCTGTAGCTCTCTTCTTGGACAAAACTTCTGAGTTAACTGATTCTTGAACGTATCCCAAGTCATAGCATCAGCATTAGCACGACCTAAGACTTGCACTTGGGAATTCCACCAGGACAACGCTTCTTTGGACAATGTGCTAGCAGCACATTTCGCCATATTCTCAGGGGCACATTGGATGATACTGAAAATAGATTCCACCTTCTCAATACAATGAATGATAGCAATGGCACCTTCAGATCCAGAGTATGTCAGAGGATGAGAGGAAGTAAAGGTCTTAAACGACTGACCTCGACGATTAGCATTGGGATCTGAAGTTTAAACAAATAAGGAAAGAAAATGAACAATAGGTTAAAACAAAATGAAAATAAATGAATCTTCTATCGTGGAGTCGTATGATATACCGTTGTTTCCACCGTTAGATGCACCAGCGACATTTCCTCTTGCTCCGTTCATTTGAGCCATCACTTCAGCAAGTCGGCGTTCCACCATTTGTTCAACAGTCTCTGCATTTCCTCCTCGAGCCATTGATGAATTGCTGATACAAATAATACGATTTAAACAAAGAATTAAGAAAAGAATAATATAAAAGGATTATAAAGGAAATATATACTCATTATAAGAATCGAAGAATAGATATACAATAGACGTAATAGTAGTAGACGTAGGTATAAATAGTCGTAGATATAGTAGTAGTAGTAGAGACATATAGAAAATAAAATTTTATAGAAATATTAGAATTTACTAAAATATCACTGTTATTAAACACATTCCTAATAAATAATAGTTTTAAAAGTATGGCACATACGCCAGTACTAAATAAAAGAAAATACTAAAATAGTTAAACATAAAACCTAATAATAGCAATAGAAAACAAATATAGACGATATGTAGAAAACTAATCATCTTCCTCTGGCTCAGATTCTTCCATAGGCTCTGACTCTTCTTCTGATTCTTCCTCTGGTTCTGATTATTCTTCTGGCTCAGAGTCTTGTTCAGGCTCTGATTCTGATATCACATCTGGCTCTGGTTCTCGACGTCGTGGAGTTTTTGGAGCAACATCACGCTTTAGTTTAGCAGGCGAACATAAGAAGATCATACCTCCTTCACGAATTCGATAAAGGATAGGACGCTGACCACGAGCTGGAGTAGGAGGACCATTAGGAATAATGGGAATAGGACGTCTTCTTGGGCGACGATGCCATGGGACATCAGGAGGTTGTACCACCACTGGCACTGGAGCAACAGGCGCTGGGACTACTGGGACAGCAGCACCACGATCACTATCGGAATCAGACGACATATCAAGGACACTAGCAGGCGACATTCTGCTAATCACGACGCATAAAATTTTTAAATTATGAAAATTTTGGGCTCTCTGACGAATGCTAACTATCACATTATGGCAATACTAACTAGGACAAATGTTCTAAGCTAAGAACAATGGAACTTCAGGATATGAGACTCAGCATGCCATGATTATTTTTGTTTTGTAAAAGCTTTTGTTTTTCCCAAAAATCTTTTGTAGTTATAGACTAGGCTTGCTAATTCACTATAACTTAAGCTCTGATACCACTCTGTCACACCCCGCCAAAAATGAGTTTTACTTCATTTAAAATGTTTTGCGGAAGAACGAGGGTGTAACGTTCATGACAACATAGCTAAAATTAAGTAAACAAACAACCACGCAATAATGAAAAATAAAAGTTGTTTTCACTTTCCAAAAATAGAAAATTCCCAAAATAGTAAGTTTCCTAAAATAGAAATTGTTTTGAAATAAAATGATTGTTCGTAAACTTAATATTTTAATCATGGCTCACAACAATCCCACTGCTCACATCCTCTAGTTCCACTGCCCCTAATTACATGGAAAAACATAAATAGTAAAAGAGTCAACAATAATGTTGAGTGAATCCACATGGTTAATGTAAAAGATAAAGTAAGTTGTTTTGCTACCCAAAATGTTTGTTATAAAAATGGTTTATGACTGAAAAGTATAAAGTTCAACACTCATAGAATATGAGAAGTAAGTATGAAAAGTGTAGTGTAATTGTAGAATATCTACAACTACTAGTTATGTTTATGAAAAAGTGTTGAACAAATTGTTATGTTTGACGTCGCATGAACTGTTATCCCCAACAGGTAGCTAGTCTATTGAGTTAATATACCAACCCCTAAGTCCACAATCAACACTTCAACTCCAGTATGTTATCGTTCTTTTATGGATATACACTCCCGAAAGATGTCTCGGATATACCAAGTAGTGATTAAATAATGTTGGGAGGATGAGTGTCAGCCAATAGTACTATCTGCATATCCATGGTCTAGATCCACTAGTTAATGATTGCTGGCAAACCTTAGTCCGGTATAATAATTGTTTGTCATGCCAACGCGATAATGAAAATGTAAATGTTGTACAGTCATAGTAAAACAGTAGCAATTACTTATGTTTTCCACCCCAAAGTTTATAAAACAGTAAAAAGAGTAAAAGGGGTCTATGGACTCACTTGGGCAAAGCTTAGCGACGATATTAGGACAGAGGAATCCTTCAGAGACTCCTAGCTTCCTAAATGATATAACTACTAATTAGACTAAGCTTATGTAGACGATTCTAGATACGATGTAAGTTAAATGATATGCGATTAATGTTACGTTTTATGTTTTGTGACATCGAATGAACTCGGATCATTGGGCCTTAATGGGCCGAAATGAAATGAAATGGGCTTCGAAATGAAATGGGCTTCGAAATGAAATGGGCTTGGATCAGACTTAATGGGCCTAGATTGGGCCTATTGGGCCTAATGGGCTTAATGGGCAGAGATGGGCTTAATGTGCCACTAGATTGGGCCAATTGGGCCTCTTATTTGGCTTAGGTCCGATTAGATTGGGCCATGGATTGGGCTTGGGCCCAATTGGGTTCGGTTTGGGTATAAGTGGGCCAAAGGTTTGGGCTTTGGTCCAAATGGGCTTGGATACTAATGGGCCAACTAAAGTTTGGGCCCGATAGACTAAAGTAGATCGATATGGGCCAAGTACGGGCCTTGGCCCGATTAAGTATTCGCGTTTGGGTTGATCGGTTGGGTCAAGATCCGGGCTTGACTCGGTTTGAGTTATTGGTCAACATTGGTCAATCCTAGAAGTCAACATAGGTCAAAATTAGTTAACAATAGTCAACATTTGGGTTCTAGATTTCGGTTAGGGTTGGGTACGTATCCGGTTTTAGGGTTTAATCTAGCATGGGAAATGGTCAACAAAAGTCAAATCTAGCTAGTCTAGGTCAAAAGGTCAAATATGCAAGGGTTGGCCGAATGGCCAAAACCCTACGGTTTCTAGCTAGATCGGGCTAGAGTTCGGGTTTCAAGTGTCGTTTGGCTAGATCTAGGGTTTAACGATACAATGGTCCTAGATCTAGGGCATTTGGTCACATCCAGGATAGAACTAGGGTTCGAATCTAGGGTTTAAAGCATCAAAACAAAGAACACAACAATCCAACAATACCTACACACACATGTATACGGATTTATGCATGCATGCTTGTAGGCTACGGTTTGGTTCAAGCATGGTATAACTGAGACCACATGGCTCTTATCCATGGTCTCGGGTTCGAGTATAGGGACCGAAATAATGAGGAAAAAGAAAAGGGAATAGGAAATACCTTTGGATCGGACGAAGAAGGGACAAACCGAATGTGATTTGCTTGATTGCTTGGTGTCGAACTCAAGATGGTGAGGGAACTAGGGTTCGGCTGAATAGGAGGGACAAAAGGATTAGGGTTTCGATGGTGGTGTTGTATTTATATGAGGGATAGAAGCTAGAGTTTGAGTCTAACTAGGACTCCTTAGATTGTAGATGGATAAGGATAAAGCATGGATTGAAAATAATAAGATGAGGCCAACACCACAAGGGGTGTTTTGGCCGAGCTAAGGGTCACGAGTGGGAGGGAGGCTGGCCATATAATGGTCGGTGAACAAGTCAAGACGTCGGGTTTAGGAACTAGTTCAATTCGAGTCACGTTTATTACATTAATTCGTTTATTGCTTAACCGATAAAATTTCCATTTTAAGTATGTTTTTAGCTCAAATGTGTCACCATAAGAAAATAAAAATATTGTATTGACTAAAATAGTCAAACACTAATGTATGGTGTAAAAATATGTAAATTTGTTGTGTATTAGGATGCCAGAAATAGAAATGTCTAATAATAGAAACTTTCTAAATAAGGAAAGTTCTAGAAATGAAATAAAGTTACATACTAGAAATATCGAGTTGTCACAGGATCGTATTGAATGTGAGTAATAAATGATAAGTGTAATAAATGTACCGAAGGCTTGATGATCTAGCTAACTGTGGAACGGCCATATTTATAATCGGACTACCCTAAGCGGGAAGGAAGAGCTTTCTTCCTTTGGACAGGTCCTGCGCATGTCTCCTGGGTAATAGATTGGGTCGAAAGCTTTTACCCGTAGAACATTGGGCCGAGCTCACGCCATGTCTCTCCTGGGAACTTGTTCGCATTTAATGCGCGCTTGGCTCAGGGTTACTTTCCCGCAATGCCCGTTCCACACTTGGATTGCTGTCATTGGGATTCGTCGCCTCCGAGCGTCCTTTCTTCCCTTCCGTCTATTTGCGATATGCTCGGTCAGGACGGAAGGTAGCATACCTCATTAAGTCCCCTAAGTTGTTAAGGCAAAAAGCCTTGCCCCTTTAGATCTTAAGATAACAAAACAACCTAGACTAGCTTTGATTAATATGTAGAATAATATAGCTAAGTTTAGGTCTGATACTGAGTGATCTGTATTGGAACTCAGTATCAGTACTCAGTATCAGATAGTGATACTGAGTACAAGGACTGAGTAGAAGGACTGAGTTACAATATGTAACGGACTAAGATCAAATCCCTTGATCTTAGTCATTTTCCTACCTTAGTCCTTCGGTTACTCCTTTGCCCATTATGTAAGATCTCTATATCATTATAAATAGAGATCATCTTGCAAAGGAGAACTCACCAATTCACTTTACACTTTCATACCTTTTGTAATTGATCAGTGGTCTTGTTATTCCGCAACAAGCCACACTTAGTGGAATTATACATTTGACTCATATCTTGTTCTTATACAATATTTGTCTTGAGTTATAATTAAACAATCAATTAACCATCTAAACCAGGGTGTTGTGACCTAACAACTGGTATCAGAGCAGGCTAAATAAACTCTTATTTAGTCGATCTATAACCCTGGCAGCCATCCCTTATACTTATCCTTCACTTACTCCAAAATCAAAAATGTCTACCATTGTTGCACCAATTATGTCTGGAAAGGGAGTACCCATCTTTGATGGTAAAGACTTCCATCAATGGAAGCTAAAAGCTCAGTGGTATCTTGAATCCATTCATCATGAAATGCTCACTGTGCTAAATGATGGTCCTATCATCCCACAAACTGTGGAACCCGTTGCTGCTACTGATAATGCTCCTGAGAGCATAAGAACTACACCCAAACTAAAGCACAACTGGACTGATACCGACCGTCAGTTGTATGCTTTAGACTCCAGAGCTAAAGGTGTGATTGGTAATGCTGTTACCAAAGAAATTCTCAATGCAATCATGGAGTTGCCAACAGCAAAGGCTATGTGGGATAGCCTATCAGTCACTTATGAGGGCACACCAAAAGTGAAGTTGCAAAGAAAGAGCAACATGAGAAGAAAGTATGAAAACTTCTTCTCAAATCCAAATGAAGATATCACCTCTCTTTACAACAGGTTCAATACTATTGTTCATGGTCTAATTAGTGTTGGCATAGTAAAAGAGGAAGGAGAACTTGTTCAAATGTTCCTGGACAGTCTTCCTCAACAATTTCTTGACATGTCAAATTCTGTCAATGCTGCTAATAACATTGAGTCATATACTCTTCAAACTTTATATGGCCTAATGTTGAATCATGAAGAGAACACTGCTTCAAGACTGATCAACTGGAAGAAAACTGACCAATCTTCAAATGGAATGGCTCTCATTGTGCAAAAAGCTTATACAGTGACTGAGCCTGATGAACCAGTAATTGATCTTGCTGATGCTGAGGCAGAAGAGCTTGAGACTCAAATGGCTCTTATGTCTATGAAGCTGGATCAGTTGAAGAAGAAGAGGCTTGGTGTTAGCTCTTCTAATACTGACCCAAGATCAGGTCTTTGCTATAGGTGTGGAAAACCTGGACATATTGCTGCAAATTGTCATACCAAGTCTTCTGAGACTGATCAGAATGACAAGATTGCCTACCGAGCAAAGAGGTATAGAGACAAGTATGTCAAACTGAAGAACTGGAGCAAGGGCAAGAGGACAGAAGGGAATGGAGCACCTCATCAAGCACTATACTCTGAAGCTTGGATGGATGAGGACATAAGTGATGATGAGGAAGAGATTGAGAATAAAGCCTTTATGGCTTTCACTGAAGATGATTTGAAGAGCTCCTTTGAAGAGGATATCAAAGAGGCTGAGAGGATGAGTGTTCATACTGATTGGGATTCCACTCAGTTGTACAAGGTAAGTTCCTTTCAAACTTATTCAGTGAATGAAAAAACTAAGATTTTTGAGTATATGATTGTTGATCTTAAAACTTCTGTACAAAAAGAAAAAACTTTAAAATTAACAATTCAAGAACTTGAAAGGGTAAATAATGAAAACTTAGATAAATTAGCAAAGTATAAAGATTTAGAACTAAACCTTTCAGATTTAAAGGACATTAACCAAAGATTAGCTGATAAAGCTCACTTACACAAACTTGAAAAAGAAAAATTTGAAAAACAGTGTAAATCTTGGGGAAATGCTTCAATAAAATTAAATAAATGTTTAAATCAACAATTCCCAGAAAATGTGAGGGCTGCACTTGGTGTTGATCCTCAATTTAAAAATAGGAATAATTTTGCTGATTTATTTGAAGAATTTTCTAATATGAACCCTATTAAATTTATAAAAGCTAAAACTTTTTGTGAAGTTGGATGTCAAACCGAGTCAGATGATGAGGAAGATGAAAGTGCTATACTGAGCTACAAGAACCCAGTATTGAATTTTCTATAAAGGAAATTTCTGATACTGAGCTCCCAATAGATCAGTATGACACTTCTGCTGTTCCACCTTTTGAATTATTATTTAATACAACAACTTTTGAATTATATAATGATAATAAGACAACTTCTATCTCCAATGTTTCATCTAATACAGAAGTTGCAGGAACAGAAACATCATATACTGAGACATCTAAAGAACCTGTTAAAGTTGTTTCTTCAAAACATGATAAACAAAAAACAACTTCAACTTGGTCCACAGTTGGTAGAAACAAGAAGTCTTACACTAATAATATTAGAAAGACTTCTATGCCAAATAAAAAGAAGCAATCAGATCCACCACCCTTTAAACCAGTAAAACAAAATGTTAAAACACCTATTAAAAATGACAAAAATAACATTTTAAAAACACTTGGTGATCAGGTCAAATCTTTAAGTAAACAATTTGCAAAACTTGTTCATACTAATCTACCAAAAGTGCAACATTTTTCTAAAATACCTTATGAAAATATGTTTAGAAATAGACCTAGAAAATGTTATAGGTGTCATCATACTGGTCATAAGGGAGATGAATGCTGGACTGATCTCTCAAGTCCTAGGTACTCAGTACCAAAGAAAAGGAGAGAAACTAAGTCAGTATCACCAACGAAAACCTCAAAAGTTTTCCCTGAAGTGATAATGACCTCTCCAAATAAAGAGATCAGGACAAAATCTGTTCATTCCACCAAAGGTCCCATTCAAAAATGGGTGCCTAAAAGGAACTAACTTTTACTTTGTGTCTTGTGCAGGGTGACAGAAAATGGTATTTAGATAGTGGCTGCTCAAGACACATGACAGGCAGTATGGAATACCTTCTCAATTATACTCCAGAGAAGGGTCCTTCTGTTAAATTTGGAGATGACTCGGTGGGAAAGACAAGAGGTTATGGTGTGATCAAGGCATGAAACATAACTTTTAAAAGAGTTGCCTATGTAGAGGGTCTTAAACACAATCTGCTCAGTATCAGCCAGATGTGTGATGATGACAATGAAGCTCGATTCAGGAAGGTTGCAGGAATCATCTACAATGATAAAGGGCATCCTGTACTCATTGCTAGAAGAGAAAAAGATGTATATGTGGTCAACCTATCTGAAATAGACCCAACTATTCGAGTATGCCTACTTTCTAAAGTCCAGCCAGAATTGCATTGGCTATGGCACAAGAAACTCTCTCACATCAACTTTAGAAATATCAACGAGCTCAGTATGAAGAAACTGGTGAGAGGGTTGCCCACTATTACTTATTCAACAGATAAGTTATGCTCAGCATGTGAAATGGGCAAGCAGAAGAAGAGTTCATTCAAGTCAAAGGTCAATCATTCCATTAATGAACCTCTTACTATGATACATATGGATCTTTTTGGCCCCATCAGCACACCATCTTTGGCCAAAAAGATCTATACCCTAGTCTCGGTTGATGAATTCTCAAGATATACTTGGGTCATCTTCCTCAAGACTAAGTCAGATGCAACAACAGAAATCATTGCCTTTATAAAAAGAGAGGAACTTCAAAAAGGCAACAAGGTCAAGCAACTTAGAAGTGACCATGGTACTGAGTTTAAGAACTCAGTATTAGCCGATTTCTGTGAAGAAAAAGGAATCATTCAAAACTTTTCTGCAGCTTACACACCACAACAAAATGGTGTTGTAGAAAGAAAGAATAGAACATTAATTGAAGCTGCAAGAACTTTGTTATGCCATGCTGGACTGGCACTGAGTTTCTGGGCTGAAGCCGTAAATTGTGCAAACTTCACTCAGAATAGAGCCACTATAGTCCAGAGACATCTGAAGACTCCATATGAGTTATATAATGGCAAGATTCCTAATGTGGAATACTTCCACATCTTTGGGAGTAAATGCTTTGTACTCAGTACAAAACAAAATCTCAACAAATTTGCTCCCAAAGCAAATGAAGGTGTGTTCATGGGCTACTCTCCACACTCTAAAGCCTTCAGAGTGTATATCATCTCAACTAAGATGATTGTAGAATCCATTCATGTCACATTTGATGAAGATCAGAATGAGCATTCTACCTCAGCAAGTGAAGACATAAGTGGCATAGGTATCCTATGCAATCCAGAAAACTCCATTGCTGAAGAGCCCAAGTTTCATCCACATTTTATTCCTAATAAGTTTAATGAAACTGATCAAGTTCGAACTCAGTCTTACTCAACTGCGACTAATACTGAGGCTCCCATAACAGAGAACCTTCACACTGAGTTTCCAACTAATGATCTGAACCACTCTACCTATGAAGAAGGTGAAACATCCAACACTTCACAAGAATCCACCTCATCTCTGCAAAATGAAGATGAACAGCAACATCCGGTGTCTAATACTGACCAGAATTCCACTCAGTATCAGACACACGACACATCAAATCAACAAGATATTGTTGATCCTATTTCAAATGCTCCATTAGGAAACAATTTAAGGGAACACAGAGACCATCCACACTCAAACATTATTGGTCCTATTGAAGAAGGTGTCCAAACAAGAAGAAAATTAGAGTTTCCACCCCAAGCAATTGCAAATTTTTGTTTCTTCTCAAGTTTTCTATCTACCATTGAACCAAAGAAAGCTGATGAAGCTTTATTAGATGAAGATTGGGTAGAGGCTATGCAAGAAGAGCTCACAGAGTTTGAGAGAAACAAAGTTTGGAACTTAGTACCACCTCCTACTGGCAAAACTATTATTGGTACTAAGTGGGTGTTCAGAAACAAGATGGACAAGGATGGTGTTGTCATCAGAAACAAAGCAAGGTTAGTTGCTCAAGGTTACAGGCAAGAAGAAGGCATTGACTATGATGAAACTTTTGCACCAGTAGCAAGAATTGAAGCTATTAGGTTGTATCTTGCATATGCAGCCTTTAAGAATTTCAAAGTTTATCAGATGGATGTCAAAAGTGCTTTTCTAAATGGAAAACTACAAGAAGAAGTTTATGTTAAACAACCTCCAGGTTTTGTTGATCCTAAATTTCCTAATTATGTTTTCAAGCTTGATAAAGCTCTATATGGGCTCAAACAAGCTCCAAGAGCCTGGTATGATACCCTGTCTGAGTACCTTATTGAAAATAAATTTACAAGAGGTAAAATTGATAAAACTTTATTTTCAAAACGGAATGGTTCTGACATCTTACTCATTCAGATATATGTAGATGATATTATCTTTGGCTCTACTGACAAGTCCATGTGTGACTGGTTTGCTAAGATAATGTCAACTCAGTATCAGATGAGTATGATGGGAGAACTTACTTATTTTCTTGGTTTACAAGTTCAACAAAAGCCTGATGGCACTTTTATAAATCAAAGTAAGTATGTGCATGATATGTTAAAGAAATACAAATTTGAAAATTTATCCTCCACGCACACTCCTATGGGTACTCAGGATAAGATAAGTAAGGATGAAACTGGTACACCAGTTTGTCAATCCACATACCGAGGTATGATTGGTTCCTTACTTTTCTTAACTGCTAGCAGGCCTGATATCATGTTTGCAACATGTTTGTGTGCTCGGTATCAGGCTGATTCTAAAGAATCACACATGAAAGCAGTTAAGCTTTCTAACCTGGGTCTTTGGTATCCCAAAGACTCAAACTTTGACCTTGAAGGATACACAGATGCAGATTTTGCAGGTTGTAGATTGGATAGAAAAAGCACAAGTGGAGGATGTCAATTCCTAGGTGGAAGACTAGTAGGTTGGTCATCCAAGAAGCAAAACTCGGTAGCAACTTCCACAGCAGAAGCAGAGTATGTTGCTGCAGGAAGTTGTTGTGCTCAATTATTATGGATGCAGTATCAACTATTGGAATATGGGTTCCACTTACACAAGACTCCAATTCATTGTGATAACAAGAGTGCTATTGCTATCACAGAGAACCCAGTCCATCACTCCAAAACTAAGCACATTGATATCTGGCACCACTTTATTCGAGATAATGTGGAAAAAGGTAAGGTTGAGGTAGATTATGTACCAACAGATGAACAATTGGCAGATGTGTTTACTAAACCTCTTCCTGAGGAAAGGTTTATGTATTTACTAGGGCAATTAGGTATGCTGAATCCTTGATTTTTCTTAATTTTCTTTAAAACTGAGCGTTCAGTATCACCCCTGTTGATACTGACCACTCAGTATCTCTAGTCTGTTATCATCAAAATTTAAACTTTTTATTTTTTTATTAATTTCAAGAGTAAATTAATTGTTTTTATATTTTTAAATTTTTTTTAGAATTAATTTTTTTTTTACTCAGTATTGGGGTATGACGGCGCTCACACCGAGCTTAATCCTCAACTGCTCAACGGTAACCTTTCTTAATAGGAAAGTTACCGTTGCCACAGGATAAGGCAGTCAAATCAGCCGTTTTTACTTCACAATACCTTAATTATCTTTCAAATCTCCTATAAATAACCGTTTTTTTACTTCAAATATCTTTCAACAGTTATTTCAATATATTTTTTTAAATTCTCTCTGCGATTAACGATTTCACTTTCTTTTAGCAAGAAAAAACTCTTAAATCAATATCACAAATGGCGAATTACACTTTCGTCGCTCCAGAGGTTGAATCGGAAATCAAATTCCGAAACGATGAACTGCCCAGGTTTGCAAGGAACAACATAACAACCAATTTCAATATTCCTCAAGCCTGTGTATGCCAAGAATTCACAAACATTGTGACTTTTATGAAGAATTGCCCAATTGCTCGTGCACTGACCTTGTCTCCTCGAGCAATTTACCCAGAAATGCTATGCGAGTTTTGGCACTCTGCCACACTCGATTCTCCAGATATGATTGCTGGGTGGGTAATTAGAGATCAAAGAAGGGAATTTGTTTCTACTGCCATCATTCGTGAAGCACTAAGACTTCCCGCCCAAGCTCAGTATGATCCATTCATTGATAGAACAGAGGCACGCTCAGTATTACAATTTTTGGGTCGAAGAGGAACAACAGGCACAATCAAAAGAAACGAATTTGGTCCTATGTGGGGTATTCTCATTACAACAATAATTCGGTGTATGACCCGCAAGACGGGTGCTTTGGACCAAATAAATGAATTTGGGATGCAAATAGTCCATGCCTTGTACTATGGAAGAAACATTGATTATGCACGGCTCATTTTCAATGAATTCGCTGCTCTGGTTCGGGCTAACACAAGGGAATGTAATGTCCCTTTCTGCAGATTCTTATCACTCATCTTTCAGCACTCAATGCCCACACATACTTATGATGAGTTTCACAGTCCAAGGGTTGATCTTCCTCCTCTTAGAGAGAAGATCTTCTTTTACAGGCCAAGACAAGGAGAGCCACTACTGAGTCCATCTATGTGGGCCATTGTTCAAGAACACATAAATGATGAAGAAGACATGCCTGATACTGAATCAGACAATGATGATGATGATAATGATGATCATAGTGGTAATGGAGGACATGCTGGACAAGATGTTGAGATGCAGGATGTTCCACAAGCTCAAGAACCGACTCAACAACATATCTCTCCACCTGCACAGGATCCTGATGCTCCCCATATTGAACCAGTTTTTGATACTGAGTCCTCAGAAGATACACCACTGGTCCTCCAAAGAAGAAGAAGAAATCTTTCCCCTGTAATTATGGGAAACTTATCATCTGAGGAGGTGCAGCCTGCAAATGTTCCATCATTAACTGCATCTCTTCAAGCCCAAAGCCTAGTTGCAGCCACCGCTGACCTTCCAGGTCCAGAACTAATTCCAACTGCTCAACCAATTGAGGATCCTCATGTTCCTCTTGATGTGGAGATTCAATATGAGCAAACTACACTGGAAGGTGCTCAGCAAGACATACAGGTCGGTATTGAAGATATTGGTGCTGCAAATCCACAATCACATGATCCTGCACCGACCTCGGCCGATGCTAGAAGGGAATCTGACAGAGTCTCAGGTATGAATTTCTAAAAAGCCCTTAAACTTATATATATATATTTCATTCCCAAATAGAGACTAAGTATTGGCCAGTACCAACTCAATATTGACCAAAGTCTCACACGATCTTTCAAATATATATCCGTTTATGGCCAACATAGCTAGCCCACTGCTGCTATGCACAACTTATATACTGAGCACACAAAATTGATCATTGTCAGTCTACAGTTGTCTCAACATTTAAAGAGACAATGGTGGTTGATGTCACACTGACACCCACTGGTGCTGCTTGAATAATGTCCAACTTATTTTTGAGTTGGGTAGCATAATTCAAGAAATGATCACAAACCCTTAAGCCACAAAATCCAAAAATTTTCCATGGGGTTTAGCCACATTTCTGTTATCACTCTAATACCGAGTGATAAACATTGAAAATAACAAGAAGCACATCACAGGCTTCGAATTCCCAAACCCAAACCTTTTATTAAATGTGACTTATCCTATACTGAGCTACTTAAATTTACACACTCACTTTTACTAAAATCTTCTTACACATGCTATGCACAAGTCCACAATATTTCATCATAAACCAGATGAAATACAGACTTCACAAAATCTGTTTATATGATTATAGAATTAAACAACACCACAATTCTATTTGATAACCTTTCTTTCTAACCACTTTTATATTTTTTTGTTTCTTTAGCACCATCTGTGCAGGGTATTCCAGCATCACAGGCTGCAGAAGAACAAGTGACTCTGCAAACAATCATGCAGAATATTCTGGCCATTCAACACACTCAGAATACAATTTTGGCCAGAATGGACACTATGAGTAGGGACATTGACTCCATCAAACAGTCAGTCTCACTACTCCAACAACAACATAAGCCTCCACCAACTCCACCATTTTCTCATGGTGACCACAATGAAGAAGGAGAAGGAGAAGGAGATGTTGGTGATACTGATGCTGCCACTGAGCCCATGCCCTCCCCTACTCTTCAAGAACCTGAAGGGGACATGGGTGGTGATACTGATCCTCTTCCCTCCCCATCCAATGATAACAATAAGGGGGAGAAGAGACAAAGAGATACTGAGGTTGATCAAACTGAGCCATCTGCTCAGGGGGAGAAAAGAAGAAGATTGAATGAAGATCAACCTCCACAACAAGAACAGCAACATCAGCAAAGCCCTCATACTGAGGCAATTCGGATTCAGTATGAGAGAAGAAGACAAAGATCCAGGTCAGGATTACAAGTTCAAGACCCACTTGAGCCATCTGCTCAGTGGGAGACTCATACTGACCAACCACATCAAACTTATTCTGAGCCACCTGCTCGTGAAGAGAATAATTTGCAAATTGTGGTCTATAGGCCTTTCATCTGGCCTATTGCTAATGATGAAGATGAAGAACCAGATTTAGTAAACTATGCACTAAATCTGGTAGAACAAGAAAGTTCTTCATCATCATCCTCGGATGATGAAGAACCAGAAAATCTGGTGATTAGAAGAAGGAGTTCTTTATCAAGAAGACCTATCAATGCAGTTCTCACTTCTTCTGAATCAAGTGAGGAATCTGCTCCTTTGGTAACAAGACAAAGAAGACCTGTTCATACAATGGACAGTGATACCGAGCAGGCTCCAAGACTGACTCCTCAACAACTCTGGGCAGAACAAGAAAGATTTTTATATGAGTAAGAGTTGGGAGTCAAAGCTGAACCAGAATCTGACCCAGATACTGACACTCCTGATCCTTCCCATAGAATCTCAAGAAAGGGTCCAGACCATATTCAACATTACTGGAATATGGTTGCTGCCAGGACTCAGTATAAGGAGGAAAGAAAGGAGTTCTTGAAGACCAAAACATTTCCAAATGTAAGGGGGATACATTGGTTAAATCTGGATGTCAATAAAGTAAAAGTGAAGCTCAAAGAAGGAAGAATCACTATCACTTGTACTGGCTTAACCAGTCCTCCCGTGAAGTTATTTATTCATGATATTCAAAGAATTGGTCTTCAAGACTGGGTGAGGATCACAAGACTGATCAAAGAGCTTCCAAAGAAATCAACATATGATCAAATAGTCTTGGATGAGATATGTGCAGTCTCTGCAGTATGTTATGAGAAGGGCTTGCTTCATGAGATAGAGTATAGAACGCTCAGTGTGATGACTGAAGCTTACTCAAACAACAGACCAGAATGCCTTCACACATACAAGTATCTTAGAAAGTACCATCTTTCTCCTAACCTTGTTTTTCAGGATCAAAAGAGTGTCATATATCCAACTTCTGGATATATGTATACTGACTCAGAGGATAGAGAGTGCTTCATTTCTGAAGAAGATCTACCAAGAGCTCAAATCAGTCATCTTGTTGGACTGAAATGGATGATCACCAAGAAAGAAGACTCTTGGTTCAGAAAGAAGATTGTTGCAGTTCTGAATTGTAGAAAGGATGAACTCAAGAGCAGAGAAGAGTTTGTCCACATCAAACAAGAAGTCTTCTATGAGAATGAAGCCATCAACAGCAGATGAAGAAGAAGATATTGCTACCTATGCTGTTGTATTTTTTGTTTATCTCTTTGTAATTGTTTTGTTATCATTAGATAGGGGGAGATTGTTAAGGCAAAAAGCCTTGCCCCTTTGGATCTTAAGATAACAAAACAACCTAGACTAGCTTTGATTAATATGTAGAATAATATAGCTAAGTTTAGGTCTGATACTGAGTGATCAGTATTGGAACTCAGTATCAGTACTCAGTATCAGATAGTGATACTGAGTACAAGGACTGAGTAGAAGGACTGAGTTACAATATGTAACGGACTAAGATCAAATCCCTTGATCTTAGTCATTTTCCTACCTTAGTCCTTCGGTTACTCCTTTGCCCATTATGTAAGATCTCTATATCATTATAAATAGAGATCATCTTGCAAAGGAGAACTCACCAATTCACTTTACACTTTCATACCTTTTGTAATTGATCAGTGGTCTTGTTATTCCGCAACAAGCCACACTTAGTGGAATTATACATTTGACTCATATCTTGTTCTTATACAATATTTGTCTTGAGTTATAATTAAACAATCAATTAACCATCTAAACCAGGGTGTTGTGACCTAACATAAGTTAAAACGAGAGTTATTTCCAAGGACTATCATTTTTTCATGATGTTTTGATTCGACCGTTGGACTTCGTTGTTACCTATGTGCTCACGGCGCCTCTTTGTCTTCTTTCCCTATATATTCTTCGTCCTTCTGCGTTTTTACCAATTTTTCAACTTTCCCCTAACTTCCTTTCTTTCGCTATTCTTTCTCTTGCCTTTTGCCCATTCTTAAAATATCATGAAAAAATCGAGCAAGGAGAAAGGTGGGAAATCCGGTCAAGAATCAAGAACCGCTGCTAATACACATAACCACCCTTACTCCTCCTGATATAGCCGCTTTTTATGACGATTATCATATTGATCGTTGTTATCGACTGCTCCTTCCCGGTCCATCAGATACCATACTCTCCGCTCCGGATGGTTTCGAACCGGTATATCTTCAACACCCTTTGAGCGGGCTAAGGTTTCCCATTGAGGACTTCATTCTTGCTCTTCTTTAAGACCTTAAGCTTCACCTGGCCCAACTTGCTCCTAACTCATTCCGGAAAATTATTGGGTTCATAATGCTTAGTCGGTCTCTTGGTATTCCTCTCTCTACCAAGATATTCCGACACCTGTACGTTGTCACTGGCCGAGGGGATTGGGCTGTGTTCACCCACAGGCCTGGTCGGAGTGAACTTATCACTGGGCTGAGGGATTCCATCCGTGATTGGAAGTATGGCTTCTTCTATGTTGATCGTCTGGCTTTTAACGAGATCTCTCTTTCTTGGGGGCCAATTACCGGTCGATCGTCTGAACCTGCGCCTGAGCTAACCGCTGCAGAGTGCTCTCAGGTTGACCGCTTGTCTGCAATCGAGATGGAATGGGGCGATCCTGATGAAGTCTTTCTCGGGATGGCTGACCTAAGTCCTTACTACTTCATCCGCCAGGTTCGCCCGATCTGGCAAGTTAATGGCCAAGATGTTTCCTTGTTTCAGCGTTTAAGGATGCCCAAACCTACTAAGGAAGCCGTATCGGTCACCGAAGGAGCCATCGTCCCCTTCCTCCCCCCCGAAGATATCCTCAGTTCGGAAGGCACTCTCAGTGCGCGGGAGCAGGAAGCCGAGGTTACTTCGGAGGTTTCTACTCCTGGCGTTGAGTCTCTAGGCTTTAGAACGGAAGATACTATGATTCCCGATTCTCAATCGGATTTATCGAGACCCCGGAAGAGTCGTTCCGTCCGAACACTCTCGAAGAGGACTCGTGAAGTATCCGTTTCCTCACCGCCTAAACGCTGGCGAACTGAAGGTATGGAACCCGATTTTTCATTTCTTTTATTTACCTTTCGCAATATGTGATGAGAACTTTCTTTGTTTGCAGAGACAATCATTGTTATCTTAACGCCTCCGGAGGAGCCTCCTGTGACCGTTTCGTTTACTCCTGCTTCTTTGGTCATACCAACCGTGATGTCTTCTGGACCTGTTGTATCTATTTCTGAATCACCAAAACAACCACCGGTATCCTCTGCGCTGTCTCTATTTGAAAGTCTGCTGTTTAGCTTAGATTTGCAAACATCTTCTGCTGTTTACCGAACTTCCCGTTTCTACGTAAGGCTTCATTTTTCTTTGTTGTACATATATTTCACGTTCTTTGATATAACGTCTGAATCATTTATTGACTTTGCAGCTGATTCGATGCGTACCACCATTGCTGAATCCACCCGAGAATTGTCAATCATAAGTCTACCGGATCCCACCATCCTTACAGAAAAACTACAATCGAGGGAGTCCACCCTACAGGCAACCGTCACTCCTACTCATTCGATTGTCCATGCTACCGTGAACCCTAATACTGCTTCCCCTTTTGAGAATTTTTCCGACGAAGGATTATTCCTTCGAGCCAGGTCTGGACTTTTTTATGCCGCGGAGCTCCTTTCAGAGCTACAATCGCGGAGTGTTCGTGGCCGCCAATCAATTCTTGGTTATCATGATGAATTTTCTCGGATGAGTGAGCTAATGGAGAATGTCAAAAACTTACACCGGATTGATGTTGAAGAGAAGAATCGTTTAGATGCTCTATTCAGGCGCCTTTCTGAGGAGAACAAAGATCTTTCCGCCGCGCTGGAGGACATGAGGCGTTCATTGTCTAGCAAAGACGCTCGAATTCTTTAGTTAAATGCTGATCAAAGTTCTGCAGCTGCTCGTATTGCGGAGCTGGAGCTAGCACTTGTTGAGAAGGATGCCCATTTGAACGACGTTGTTCGTTCTCATGCTGAGCTGGACTCCCTTAATGATAAATTGAAAGAAGAGTTCGCTGTTCAGTCTTATCAGCTAGGTGCCCTTCGTGAAAACATGGATTGGTTGATCCAAAAGGGAATTTCTGGGTTGTGTGAAGTGCTTTTAAATTCTACTGAGTTTGTGGGGCGGAATTCGAGTCTTCAAATGGAGAGTGTGAGGTTTGGGCGGTACAGAAGGTGCCAGGATACTCACCGAGAGTACGCCGATCTTCTAAAGGATGCTAAGCTTGTGCATGAGTACCCAGATGCTCAGACTAACATCATGAACCTGTTTGGTACGTTGGTGACTCCAGATTATTCTCTGCTTCAATCAATTGAGTCTGGTGTGATTCCTTTAGAGGAACTGAAGAAGCTTGTGAAGAAAGTGACTCCCGGACTGGAAGACACCGACGAAAGCTCCAACCGAGGAGAGGCGCCCCCTGCCCCATAGGCTATTTGTGTTTATCGTTTTTGTATGTTTGTGATCCGGTCGATTTGTATTTTGGTTGTCTTGTCGGTTTTTACTTTAGTTGGTTTGTACGTTTGTGGTTTGATTGTTTTTGAACACTACTTTTAAGTAATGTGACTTTGTTTCGTTATGTTCGTTCGTCACTTTTTCAAATAGGTTTTGCTTCCTAATAGGGCGTCCCCATAGGATTTTAAGGTAGGGAATTATTCCCTTCCGACCTAAACATGTATATTCGTTTTTGTCGATTTGGCTACTTAACTTTAGACCTTTTACCTTGTCCGGGTAAATTAGGTGTTCGTTTTTAGCAGGCCATTCATTCAATGATTGTTACGCTCTACGCTCATTAGACATAAGAAAAATCTCAAAAGGAAAACCTTACTCGGAAGGTATTACAGTAGTCATTTGTGACTTCCTATTGCATTAGTAGTGGAAACACCAGACTACTAGTTCGAACAATAATGGTACCAAAAGGTCACTAAACGACTAAAAAAAACTTAAACATAAAATTTTCGCAAGTTTCGCAAGTTCCATGTTCGTGGAACAAACGAACCATCCATTGTTTCCAGAACGTATGAACCGTTCCTCCTTGCCTCTTTGATCCTGTATGGTCCTTCCCAATTGGGGCATAGCTTGCCTGGTTTGTGCTGGAGGCTTGCCTCGTTCTTTCGCATGACGAGATCTCCTACCTTACACGCCGTTCCTCGAACCTTTTTGTTATAATACCCCTCCGTCAAAGACTTGTACGCCGATTGCCTCAAGGCTGCATTCTCACGTCGCTCGTCTATTATATCGAGGTTATGCCTTAATGCCTTCCTCGTTTTCCCCCAGGTGGAAGTTTTCTACTCGTGATGACGGAATAAAAACTTCCAGTGGTATCACAGCTTCCGATCCATACACCAGGCTGTACAGAGTTTCCTGTGTGCCCTTTCTAACAGTTGTCCGGTAAGACCATAGGACGCTCTGCAGCTCGTCCGCCCATTCCCCTTCCGTTCAACTCAAACGGGTCTTATTTCCTTTTACTATAGTTCTATTGGTAACCTCCGTTTGACCATTGGCTTGTGGGTGGGCTACAGACGTGAAATTTTGACGTATACTCAGTTCCGCACACCACTTTCTGAACGGGTTGCTAGCGAACTGTTTCCCATTATCACTCACAATGGTGTGTGGGAGACCGAAACGACATACGATCTGTTGCCATACGAACTTGACTATGTTAGCTCCTGATGTAAGATTCGTCCCACATTGGTTGGAGAGGGGAACAAAACACTCCTTATAAGGGTGTGGATACCTCTCTTAGCATGAGGCCTTTTGGGTGGAAGTGGTCCATACGTACCAAGAACAAAACCGTGCGCCGGTGGGTAAAGCGGACAATATTGTGCTACGGGGTTCCGGGATGTTACAAGTGGTATCAGAGCCAGACCCGGGCCGATGTGCACAACGAGGGCGTTGTGTCCCAAGGGGGGAGAATTTTAAGATTCGTCCAGCATTGGTTGGAGAGGGGAACAAAACACTCCTTATAAGGGTGTGGATACCTCTCTTAGCATGAGGTCTTTTGGGTGGAAGTGGTCCATACCAAGAACAAAACCGTGCGCCGGTGGACAAAGCGGACAATATTGTGCTACGGGGTTCCGGGATGTTACACCTGAGATACATGCTAAAGGTTTGGCTTCTACCCACTTTGTGAAATAATCAATTGCAACCACCAAGAAGCGCAAACCTCCAGGAGCCTTGGGGAAAGGTCCAAGAATGTCAATTCCCCATTGACAGAAAGGCCACGGGCTGTGTATGCTGGTTAAGTTAGTGGGGGGAGCGTTCGGAACACTTGAATAAGCTAGGCACCTTTCACACTTCTGCACATATTGATGAACATCTTTGGACATGCATGGCCAGAAATAACCCATCCGAAGAAACTTCTGGGTCAGAGATCGTGTTAGTGATTTACGGTTTAATCAAAGTAAAACGCAGCGGAAAATAGTATAAATCATTAATAACGGATCTACATATTGACGAAGTAATTAAACATAAATAATAATCAAAGAGATAGGATGAGCAATTCATACCCTTTAAGCCTTTGATTACACCAATGAATGAGGATGAAGAACTCCAAGAATTCAATGTAGAATTCCTCTAATGGTATCCACACAACACCTTGTCAAGAACATCAATCGGGATGCTAGTCCCTTACTCAAGAAATCAAAACCACGAACCAAGTACCAAACCACAAGTGAAACTTGCGTCCGATTCTCTCTGTTTGATCTCACGCAAACAACTACCAAAGAAACAAAATAATATCTTGTTTTCTTTTCTTTGTTGCACGTGGACTACCAAGCAAACAAAAGGAGGAAGTAATTGTTTTGTTTGTGCGTATCGCCAACAACCAAAATTCCCATTCACCTTTTGTTTCTGTTGCGGCCGTGAGGTTTAGGTAGGGAAGATTAGGATTAATCATTCTTGCTTTCTAAGTTAAGTGTATATTCATAATGCAAGTTATGAGATATGACACTTAGCCCCTTGTACTTTTGATTCTTTATGATTACTCACTAATTCGTTTTAAGTTAACAATTAACTAAAACATAACTAGCCAAGTAATTATAGTTTATATAAATAATATAATTACACTAATTATATTATATATATTAAATGGTGTTTGGTGTATAAGTGTGTGACCCTTTAGGCTCACATGCTTCTAGCCATATAACTATATGTCATGTACGTGAAGCATACTCCAACAGATCGTGCCCCTGAATGCGATCCACATTATCCATCATGGACTTCTCCTATAGCCCTCTTGGCTTCACCGCTTCCCAAACATCTTAACCAGGGGGTAGAGTACCCCTTTCGATACAAAACGTTGTTTCCGAGGGTATACTTACCGGCATTTATTTTCACCTTCCTGGCTTTATCTGCTTCGGACGGTAATATCCCCTCCCCCAAGTACAACCGAAAGGGGGTCATCCAACAATCCACGTCACTCTCCATCTCTGCCACTTCATCCTCCTCCTCGATGCTCCTGTTGGCCAGCACTTCTACCAATACTTTCTTCGTAAGGTGACAATATAACATCGCCGGCAATTTGCTGAGTGCGTCGGCCTCCTTGTTTTTGGTTCGAGGGATCTGCATGATCTCGAAGCTGTCGAATCGTCCTACCTGCGTTCGAACTCGCTCCAAGTAGCGTTTCATGTGTACTCCCTTTGCTTCGTAGGACCCTTTGATTTGATTAAAAACTAACATTGAGTCTGTAAACGCCTCCACCTTCCGAATCCCTAAGCTTTTGGCCAAACTTAATCCTACCAACAGAGTCTCGTACTTGGCCTCATTGTTTGAACAGACGAAGTCGAACCTCAAGGCGTAAGTGATCCTTTCATCGTTGGGTCCAGTCAGGACCACCCCTGCTCCACATCCGTCTGCCCCCGCGGCTCCATCAATGTACATCTGCCATATGAGAGATGGTTCCCGGCATGCATTCGCTCTTGGATCTGTCGGATTCTTTCCCTCTCCTTCCTCAATTGTCAAAACTCTTTCATCATCCGGCATTTCAACTAAGAAATCCGCCAATGCCTGACCTTTGACGCTAGGTCTGGGTTTGAACGTGATATCATGCTCACCCAGCTCAATCGCCCATTTCGTCATCCATCCCGACCGTTCCTGTTGTAAGAGTATGTTCTTGATCGGTTGGTTAGTCAGGACGGTCACTGAGTGGGCTTGGAAATACCTCTTTAGACGCCTGACCGCATAAATTAATGCCAGGATCAATTTCTCAATTATCGAGTAGTTGAACTCTGCCCCCTGTAATGCTCGACTAACAAAGTAGACGGGCACTTGCTTCTTATTCCTTTCGGCAATGAGTACTGAGCTAACTGCTTCCCTGTTGGTTGAGAGGCACATTACCAACGGTTCACCGGGTATAGGACGGGCCTTGGTAGGGAGACCCTGTAGATGTTGTTTGAGTTTCTAGAAAGCTTCCTTAGCCTCTTCCGTCCATACGACCTCTCCTTTCTTTGTGCATCCGTGCAGTGCTTTGAAGAAAGGGATGGACTTTTCTGCTGACTTTTCGTTCAAACTCTGCACATCCTTCACCGTCCGAGGGGTATGCATTTTTAACAATCCCCCCACCTTGTCGGGGTTAGCCTCAATTCCCGCCGTTGTTACTACGTGCCCCAAGAACTTTCCTCTACTCATCCCGAAGGAACACTTCTTGGGATTTAGCTTCATGTTAATTTTTGTGAGATATATCAGTGTTTCTTCTATATCTTTGATCAGATTCAGGTTGCCTTTGCTTTTGATGACCATGTCATCAACATATACTTCAAGGTTCCTTCCTATCTGTTTTTCGAATGCTTTATCAACCAAACGCTGGTAGGCAGCCCCCGCATTCCGGAGACCGAAGGGCATCTTGAATTAACTGAAAGTCCCCTTCTTCGTATGGAACGCTGTCTTTTCCTCATCTTCTCGAGCCATTTGGACCTGATGATACCCCTTATAGGCGTCCAGGAATGACTTCCATTGGTACCCGCCTAAGGATTCTACCTTCTGTTCTATTTCTGGGAGGGGATAGCTATCCTTCGGACAGGCTTTGTTGAGATCCTTAAAATCTACGCATATGCGCTTGGACCCATCTGCTTTCTTTTACCAGGACTGGATTTGCTATCCACTCGGGGTACTGGGCACTTCGGAGTACCCCTGCTTTCACCAAACTTTGTACCTCTTCATTGACCACCTTGTTTCGTTCCGCCGCCATCCTTCTTTTCGTTTGTTTTACCGGAAGGAAACTGGGGTTGATCATGAGCTTGTGTTCGGTCACCTCCGGGACACCCCAGTAATGTCTCCGGGAGTCCATGCGAACACCTTTTTATACTTCTTCAGTAGAGTCTCCAATTCTCCCCTTAGTTGTTGGGGTAGGCTTCCCCCAATTCGAATGGGCGCCTCCGTATACTCTAGGTTGATCACCACCTGCACCTCCTCTTGCTCCGTCCAACTGTCTTGGTGTGTGATGCTGTTACACTCCAACGGGGGCATAGGCGTACTTCGGACCGTGATTACCCCCCCGATCTTAAGGGAACTTGAGCAGACCATGAATTGTGGATGCAATTTCCTGAAACTGCCACAATCCGGTTCGCCCCAAAATAGCATTGTATCGCGAAGGGGCTTCTATGATGATGAATTCGGCTAAAATGGTTTTACTGTGATAACTCTCCCAATCGGCTAGCATAAGGGGTAGGTGAATCTTCCATTTGGGCCAGAGGGATTGTCCGGAGAAACCTACGACCGGAGATTTGGCTGGCTTTAGGAGAGCCCGGATGTCGGGCGGGAACTTGTCAAAGCAATGACTGTACATGACATTTGCTGAACTCCCCCCGTCAACATAAACTCTACGGACCATTTTTTTTACCACTATCCCAAAAATGACCAAATGTTCTGTCCCAACATATCCATCGGGGATTGGTTCTCCCCTTCCAAACTCCACGATTCCTCCCTTCCTTTTGCCTAGGGAGAAAGTTGTCGTGTCATCCTCAATCGCAAAGATTTTTGCGTTATAGGCAGCTACGTCCTTCTTAGGTTCAACAACGTTAGCCTCCGCCTTTTCCTTTCCCAGTGCCTCCTTCTCTCTTTTATAGCTTTCACAGGTCGCGGTGGCATGCCCCATGATTTTGTGGAATTCACAATAGGCACTCGGGTCCCTGGGATACTAGCTTTTTCCTCATCACCCTTCCTTCCATCCTTCGGGCTTCCGTTGCCGAATAAACTTCCGGTCGATATGGGTCGTATCTGTCACCTTCAAACTTTCCCTCCGGGATTCTTGCCTTATAAGGTGACCTTCCGGAGAAGTTAGGTTTGACGGAACCTTTCCCCTTGTCTCCTCCTTTGTACGAACTGGAACCTGTAGTGTTCCTTCGCTCTTGGGCTTCGAAGCGCAACTTTTCACAGCTTTCCACTTCCTGCTTCAGCACCTTGTTTACCACATTGATCATGTCGTCGGCCTTGTCGAAATCTCTCTTTTACAGTTCACGAAATAACTCTCCCTCCCGGAGACCATACGTGAACGCATCAATGATCAAGGAGTCCTCCCGAACCGGCATCTTCCGACTCTGCTCTTTGAACCTCTTAAAGTACGATTTGTTGGATTCCCCCTCTAACCACCGACAGGCCATAATAGACTGAGACCGCTGCTGGTACTTTTTCTGTTGTATGAAACTATGGCTGAATTGTAAAACCAATTCTTCAAAACTAGAGATGCTTCTCTGAGGAAGACTCGACAGTTAGTACGTTGCAGACCCCTCCAGGGTCCATGAAAAGTACAAACACAACAACCTTGGATTCATCGTGATCATTTTCACGGCCCATCGGAAGCTGGCCACGTGATCGTCTGGGTCTGTGGTTCCGTCGTATGATTTTACCCTGGGCCCTTTCAGGCCTGGGGGTGTGGGCATTTCGTTAATGTCGTCCGTAAACGGAGACCGAAAATCCCTTGAACCGGATGACGAGTGACGATGAGAGGCTTTCTTTTCCTTCTTTTGCGAAGGGTATCATTCATTCTCCGGCCTTCCGACCTGGACAGCCTCTGTTTTTTGTGTTCTTCTGTGGGGAGACTGGTCTTTGTACACCACTTCTACCGACTCGTCTTCGCTTGAGTACGTTAGGTTTCTTTCTACCCCGAGTACCTCTCCCTTCATCTTCGCCTGAGTTTTCTCCGTCTGTCTCATTTTCCTGAATTTACAGAAGAGACTGTACTCCTCCAACTCCTCTGGGGTAGGTTCATTCCCCCCACATCCGAGCGGTGGGCATGTGGAAGTCGATGCCGGCGTAAGTACTCCTTCTGGCGGCTCCCTGAGCCTAATCGGCGTTACTTGATGACGATTGGCGTCGTTTAACGGATTTTCTTGGACCATTTTGTTCAAGGTCCCACGGATGGCGCCAAATGTTGGATCGCGGATCTTCCGGACAGCTTGTCGATCGCCTTCTGTCTAAAGAACCTGAAACAACAGGATAACCCTTAGTCAGATGCTCCCCGGGAGGTTTCCCGTGAGAAAACTCCGACGGTCAAGTTAGTAAACGTATTTAAGACGTGAGGTCGTGGTCGAGTGGGGATCGTATTGAATGTGAGTAATAAATGATAAGTGTAATAAATGTACCGAAGGCTTGATGATCCAGCTAACTATGGAACGGCCATATTTATAATCGGACTACCCTAAGCGGGAAGGAAGAGCTTTCTTCCTTTGGACCGGTCCTGCGCATGTATCCTAGGTAATAGATTGGGTCGAAAGCTTTTACCCGTAGAACATTGGGTCGAGCTCACGCCAAGTCTCTCCTGGGAACTTGTTCGCATTTAATGCGCGCTTGGCTCAAGGTTACTTTCCCACAATGCCCGTTCCACACTTGGATTGCTGTCATTGGGATTCGTCGCCTCCGAGCGTCCTTTCTTCCCTTCCGTCTATTTGCGATATGCTTGGTCAGGACGGAAGGTAGCATACCTCATTATAGTGTTATAAATGTTTTTTTTTGTAGTGTATATAACACTCCTAAGGAAAAAATAAGCAACCGGTGACACCCCTCAGATTTTGTCCTGAGTCCGTCACCGTCATAATCTTTTGGTTAATTGGCCTCTACGATAGATGATCTTTGGTACTATAAACTTAGATATTGTATAAAAAAAAATCTCTATTTCTTATGGTGTAGCTTGTCTAGCTTTCCGAGTTCGTAGTATTAAGAAACTTTGGTATGAATGGGACATAACTAGTACAGTAAGAGCAAGGGTAGTGTGGTGGCGCGAGGGTACGTCCGTCGTGTGCATCACAGAGTGGACGGGAGAGAGAATTTTAAGCATTCAAATTATCCTTAATCATTGTTGTTAAAGATATTAATTAGCAATAACTTTTTTTTCTTTCTAAAATTAAAAATTCAGGTGACAAGGTACAATATTTGTGATGTTTAGCCATAGTGAGTGAAAATATGTTATCAATAATTTGACACTCCATTGTTCGGTGATTTCTTTCAACCACATTTGATGCTCTAAGAGTATCTCTAATTAGAGTTTTTTCAAAAGTTATTACTTTATTACTATATGAATAAGTTTTGCCCTTTGGAATAGCTTTTTGTTTGAATAAGCTTTCACTCCAACCACGTATTCTTCTATAATCTCTTAAGGCATCTTACAACAGTGACACGCTCTCAAACTCGTCAGTAGTGCCACATCACTCTCTTCCCTACTGACGAGTTAGTAATAAGGTTATGTCAACAACAACTCATAACTAAACTCATTCTCACTTAAAAAAATATAACACCCCTCCCACCCCTGCCGCTCACGACGAGGTATCCCAACGCGTCGTTCGTGAGATTGCACTGATGAGGTGCCCTGACTCAGGCGTGTCAATGGCATCGTTCATTGTCGCGTTTGACGTGATGCCCGGACGAGTTTTACCCCTGCAGTTGGTAGGTGCCTAATCAACTTTCATTGTTTGTTTCTTTAGTCTCTATATTTAATAATTTTACATTTTAAACTCTTATGTATATTTATATGTGAATGGTTTTTTAATTTGCAATGTAATATTTCTATCTATTTTAATATAAAGATAAAGTATTATAATATTTTGTATAAGATATTTTAAAAAGATTTGAAGTTTTATAAATGTTATTGTCAAATTATATATGTAAGGAGAATTTATAAAACATTTGAGATATATAAAGGTAAATTAGTAATACTAATAACAAAAAGTTTATAAAAAGGTTAACCATTGGAGAGTCTTTTTATGAAAAAAAAAAATTTAGTTAGTAGAAAATAGATGTGACAAAAGTAATAAGGTATTGTGAGGTTAACCATTTGAGATACTTTAATATAAACAACATAATTAATGGATAGCATGACTGTTTAATTCAATTAAAAAATGCGATTTTTACACCACAACTTTTATTGCATCTACTACAATTATTACTTAATACACAATAATTATTCCAACATGTGTGTTAAAGTACATTAATTATCTTATACTTTTCCAAATCAATCATTTAATACATTGCCTACAAACTATGAAGTTTGGGTTTACTAATGCTAATTGTTGCATTTTAGAAATTTTTGACTTCAGTCAATACCCTTAACATGTGACTATAGGCCACATGCTAGAAAAAAACATATTCTCATTAATGGAATGAGAATTTATAATATGTAGCGGTTTTTTTTTTTTTTTTTGAATAGCAAAAGAAAGGTTAGACTAGAATGAGCTTCGGTATTGTCATTACCCACCCCAATCAAACCCTAATATTATCAATTAACAAAAACCTCGAGGTACATAGTATCGATTACACCTTTACAATCTAATAATAGATAACGGTGATCAACAGCAAATAAAAAACACCAATTACTACACTACAACTAAAGCTAGAGCAATTAATAAAACCTTTCCACCCAAGATCCACTATTTCATGCTTCCACCTTATTATGTAGCGGTTATTAATTAATGTAAAAAATTATATATGTGTTTGAACATATTATTAAACAGACTTAATTACCATTAGTATTTCCCTGTCTAATAATACCTTGATAACATTTTTTGTTTTCAAAACAGAACTTAATCAAAACTTTGTTGGTAGGTAACGACATCCACCATGTTTTCGTGTCTATAGTAGTTCGAAATACAAATTATTTCAATATTTAATCATTGTTGAATAATCTATACAGAAAGAAAAAACGAAATATATTGAATATTAAAATAATAAATTAAATACAAAGGGTCCCAACGCACGGTGGTGTTGTTGAAAGTAAATACGGTGTGGTACGTGTTATTGCACTTCTCTCTGTACTGTCCTTTTGGCTCTAAGCTTCTAACCCACTTTGATTCTACATACCAACACCTTTATGACTATCTTTGATTGTTGGTACCTTCTTATAAAAACTAATTTTTGTGATAGTTAAGTCATTTTTAGAGTAAATTACAAAATGGTCCCTTCGGTTTAGTCAAAATTACGAAAGAGGTCCCTTCGGTTTAGTTAAAATTACGAAAATGGCCCCTTCGGTTTAGTCAAAATTATAAAATTGGTCCCTATCTTATATAAATAGTTTCTGATTTCCTTACTTTTGCTCTCAGACGGTCCCTCCATCTAATGATCGTCAATTCTGACCGTTAACTCACCTAACGTGTGTTGCATATAGGGGTGTGCATGGGGCGGTTTAGGGCGGTTTTAGGCTCAAACCGAACCGAATCCACTAATTTCGGTTTTAGGATTTTCAAATCCAATGGTTTCGGTTTCTAACGGTTTCGGTTTTTGCGGTTTCTATCCATTAACGGTTCGGTTTCGGTTTTAAAACCGAACCCACCCATTTTTTAACATCAATATATATTTTCCTACGCTAACCTTATTTTCCCAATATTACATATAGATTTCAGTAATAAGATATAATTTACAAGCATGAATTCAATGTCTAATCATATATTTCAACACATAATACTAGTTTCTGCCCAAAAATTCAAAATATAAACATATCTTGTATAATATAATCATAATATAAACTATAACTAGTGGGGCGGTTTCTTAACGGTTTGGTTTCGGGCTAAAACCGAAACCAAACCGAAACCATCGGTTTTTTCAAAAGTTGAAACCGAACCGTTGGTTTTGAAATGGTTTCGGTTTTAGCGGTTCGATTTTGTCGGTTTTAACGGATTGGTTTCGGTTTTTCGGTTTTTATGCTCAGCCCTAGTTGCATACAAGAGTACATTATTATCATTTTAGCTGTTTTTTAATAATCAAACCAATGGAACCATTTTCGTAAATTACTTTAACTTTGAATAGGCAAACCTCATTTGTTCCTATCAATATGAACCGAAGTAATTATGAGCCGCTTTGTTACACAATATCGTTATTGACCATATGAAATGTATCGAATTAACCTTCTAGTAATAATTAAATGTTTAAGTCTATTTCTAATATGATTCCCTCTTGTACGAAAAGAGATAAAACATGAGGGACATAACGTATGTATAAATGCAAACTAATAAAAGATTAACGCTACTGTGTTCTAACTAAAATATAAATGTTTATTTTCCGTAACAAAGATAAACAAACAAATATTGTAGAACACATTAATATTGTCAGACTTAGAGGTGACAAAATTGAAGGATGAAAGAATTGAGTGACATTTTAGACCCGATACTTGCTAGTTGTGGCTGAAAGTAGGTCAATTTGACCGATTCCCTTTTCGTTTAAATTCGTATATTTTACATTCTTAACTTGTTAACAATGAAGTTGTCACTATCTATCGTTCTAATTAAAATTGTAACATGGAATCTTTGGGAAGGAAACAAATTTGGATTTATAGATGCAACATCATACTCAAAATTTGCACACATGTAATGTCTCATAGAGAATATTGCAAGCATATTAAACAAGTTTAAAATCGATATTTAAATATTTTATAATACTAATGGAAGCTTTCATCAGGTTATCATCAGACCAATCAGGTGATCGAGCTGTGGGTTATATGTGTGCTTATCAAGTACATTTCATGTAGTCATGCAGGTTCTTGATTTACTTCATAAAATATAAAAAAGTTACAAAAAATATTTTTTAATTCAAAAAATTCTTTTTATTTAGTTGCAGGTTGGAGACACGTACCCATATTTAAGGATTAATCCTATTTATATTGCTTCTAAATTAATACCAAACAAATTATAGTATATAGGATTGGGTGCTTCAATACTTCCAAGTTTATTTACGTGTGTGTGTTTTTTTGTATATATATTTTATACACACGCATGTTACCCAACAATCACTGTGAATTATGATCATAATATATCTGTTGATTCGGTCTTAATTAAAGTTATCTTAATTAAGGGGTTTTATCTACAAAGTAATATCACCATGTGGCAGCCTCTAGCTTGCTAATCTGAATCTTGTTTTTTTTTCTTTTCCAAACGTAAATCTTTTATTCGTACTAAAACATGAATAGCATTAAAGTTGTGTGAAGTTTTAAATTCGCTTTTATAAAGTAAACATGCATTTTGAAACAAAAAGATATACAGGACTGTTATTTGCAAATTGTAAGTGAAGTAACTTTCTTTATATATCATTCAGTAGAGAAAATATTTGGCATGTAATGAATCAAACAATATTACATTTATGACAATATAACGATTTAGATTCATTTTTATCTATATTGTATTATGATAATTGTTGATTCAATAAACGTCTAGATCCGAACGGTGTATGTAATCCAGCGACAAAACCTGAAATCAAGCAAGGAAACCCTTAGTCAGATGCTCCGCGGGAGGTATCCCATGAGAACACTCCGACGCTAAAGTTAGAACCGATTTAAGACGTGAGGTCGTGATTGTAATCAGAACGTATTGAATACAAGTAATAAATGCTAAGTGTCATAAATGTACCGAACGTTAGATGATCTTAGCTGATTGTTATGTGAAAGTATTTATAACTAAACTGTCCAGGGCAGGAAGGAGGGAGTATCCTCCTTCGGACCGGTCTCCTGCGGGATCTATCGGTCAAAGAGGTCAAGTCCAGACCCCTTATCCGTTGTGTTATAGTACGAAACCACGCAAGCGCCGTTCTGGGGACTCGGTCGCATTTAATGCGCTCATGGCTCAAAGCCACTTTCCCGTGATATCCGTTTCACCCTAGATTGCCGTTGTTGGGATTTGGGAATCCCACCCGTTCGATTCCTTGCGTCCGTAGGTCCTATGCCAAACGGGACGGTATGCGTATATACCTCATTAAGTCTGCTAAGTTTAAAGAGGAGCGTTCGTAAGATCGTCTTTTGAACTTGTTAGGTTTTACCGGCGCACGTTATCTTTTGATTTTTGTCGTATGTGACATTGTACTTCTTTAGTCAATGTTATTGTCGTTTCGTTTACCGTTATTTTGCGAGTATATTGCTTTCGTTTATCGTTATTTTCGACTAGGTTTAGTTTCCCAACGAGGCGTCCCCCATGGAATTGGGATAGGGATTGACGTTCCCCTCCCGACCTATACATGCATGTTCTTTCGTCGATTTAGGCATTCGTTTGACTTTAAAAACTATCCTTCCTTCCGGGAAAGGGTAGCTATTCGTTTAACTATTTTATTACCAACTTTTGACTTAAAGAAAAAAGGAAAACCTTGCTCAAAAGGCATTTCATTAATCGTTCGTAATTTTCGATTACATTGGTAGTGGAAACACCAACTACTTGTACAAACGATATTTGCTTAAAAAGTCACTAAATGACTCGAGCTTTAAAAATAGAACCTTCTTAAATTTCGCATGTTCCAGGTTCGTGGAACTGCCGACCCGTTCATTGATTCCAGAACATAAGAACCGTTCCTTCTTGCTTCCTTGATCTTGTATGGCCCTTCCCAATTTGGGCATAACTTCCCTGGTTTGTAATGGAGGCTTGCCTCGTTCTTACGCAGGACAAGATCCCCTACCTTACACGCCGTTCCTCGAACCCTTTTGTTATAATACCCTTCCGTCATGGATTTGTACGCTGCTTGCCTCAGAGCGGCATTTTCGCGCCGTTCATCTACCACATCAAGGTCGTGCCTTAACGCCTCTTCATTCCCTTCTAGTCGGAAATTTTCCACCCATGGTGATGGAAAGACAACTTTCAACGGTATCACGGCCTCAGACGCATATACCAGACTATAAGGGGTCTCTTGCGTGCCTTTCCTGACCGTCGTACGATAAGCCCATAGTGTAACATCCCAAACCCGACCTAGTATTTTATTGACCTTAAGATATTTTTTTAAATGAGTATCTGATTTAAATGCTTAGTTAATTTAATCAGCCTTTCGTTTTTGCGGTATTTTAACCAAGGGGTTAAAATACCCGACTTGTGTTATATTTGAAATGAAAATGTGATTTTGATATCTTTAGTTTCCTTGATGCATTTCGTTTCCGAAAATGCTTTCGTTCTTAAAATTGGAGTCCGTTTGCTATTTTAAATAAATTAACTACGAAAGGGACTTTTCAGACATATATTGTTCAAAAGGAAAAAGCCAACAAGGGGGCTCATTCCATTGTTTGGCCGGATATGGGAGAGAGGGGGAAACCCTCTCTTTTCTTTTACTTGCTATTTTGAAAACATTATCCATACTTCACTATTCCATTGCAAAACAAACCCCATCACTTTCTCTAGCTTCCCTTGCTTGTTCTTGAGAAGATCTTGCCTAAACCTTGGTGTAAATCTTGAAATATAGCTTGCATTTTGTGTTGAAGATAGCCTCTTGGTGAGTTCTTCCTTTTCCTTGCTTATTTATGGTGTCCTTGAGCTATGACTTGAACTAGGGTTTATGTATCTTGTTGATTTGTTGGTCAATCTCGTTATGGATGTGATAATATGTGTTTATCCAAGCTTTTACATGTTTTGTATGGTTAATTGTTGTGAGGAAGAAAGATTTGCTAGAAATCACCTTCAACCTCCATTAATGGTGGATGTTGAAGGTGGGTTTTGACAAATCTTGGATTTCTTGTTATTTGAATGGATGGAATTGTTTGTTAGGTTAAGAAAACATGTTTGTTAAGTTATGGATGTTAAAAACACAGTATATATGGATTTGTGAGGTGATCCAACTAGTGTTTGGATGATTTGGGTCAAAATGGTGAACTAGTGATTATGCAAGTATGATACTTGGAATTTTGATAGTTATGAACTTGATGGAATTGCTAAATGATTGTGAGTTGCTAGTATAGAGGATTCGTGCTAGTTGATGGAAATGTGGAAGTGTTTTAGTCATGTTCGGGTTTTTGGCCCGTTTGGACCAATTAGTCGAGATGAATTGCTAGATAGTCATAAAGGGTCAATTTATATGTTGATGGAATTGTGCTAGTTAGTAATACCATAAAATGTGCATTTTATGGGCCATGTGTGGTTAATTGTCTAGTTTGGTGATTTTGACAATTCGGTGAATCGATCACTAAGTCGGTATATGTTGTTACAGGAACCGGGAAGGAGACTCAGTGATACTAGCTCACTGAGTTAAGGGATCGAAGGTTGAAAGGTGAGTGGATTTAACCTACAACTCGGGCTTCGTTCTTTTCCGTTTGGTATTTGTATACTTGAAAAACGCAGGAAATTAGAAGACCTGGGGAGTTCGCGTCGCGAACTACTCCTCACGATCGGGAACATCAAACAGCGAATTTGGGGTTGGATCGGGAAGAGTTCACGGGCAAGTTCCCGACGCGAACTCGGGTTCGCGAACGCGAACTGTAGTTCGCGTCTAGGAACTTCTGTGACGTCTTTTCGTTGTGTTTTTTCGTAGCTAGCCTACTTGTTATGTATGTCTAGTGTTAGAGGAACACCATACATGACCATGTGCACATTCGGGACGAGGTCAGTGTCGGATGGATAACGGCTGAGCGTAGTGTATCGACTAACAGGGTATTCGAACCTTACCTGTATACGTTGCATGGTTAAGGGGCTTTACCCGGGGTGTTGGGTACAGCGCTATCGGTTACCGTGGTTTTGGCTGACCATGGTTTAGGGCTCTGCAAGGCCACCGATCCTCTCAATAGTGGTTACCCCAAACGGAGATGTTAATTGCTTACGTGCTTAGTGTTTAACATAGTTAGTAGTAGTAATTCATTCACTTAGCTTTTGTGCTAATCACTCCCTTATTGACACATTTCAGGTTGAAGGCTTGAAAGGGGTCGGGCTTTGGACGGGGCGTTTGACCATACGTTTTGTAAGTGTTTTGTTTAAGGAGCCTAGTTTTTGTAATACCGTCTTTTAACTAACACTTTGGTTTGTAATATTTTGTGGGACCTTGTTAAGGCAAAAAGCCTTACCCCTTTGGAATCTTTAAATACAAAACAACCTAGACTAGCTTAGAATAAACAGTAGATTTAATTTGCTAAGTTTAGGAGTGATACTGAGTTTGGCCTGTATTGGCCGCTCAGTATCAGCACTCAGTATTGGAAATCCAATATTGAGTAGAAGGACTGAGTTACAATCAGTTTTGTAACGGACTAAGATCAAATCCCTTGATCTTAGTCATTTCCCTAGTTTAGTCCTTCGGTTACTCCTTTGCCCATTATGTAAGATCTCTATACCATTATAAATAGAGATCATCTTGCAAAGGAGAACTTACCAATTTACTTTACACGAATACCTCTTTTGTAATTGATTAGTGGTATTGCTATTCCGCAGCATACCACACTTAGTGGAATTACACATTTGACTCTAATACTGTGTTCATCACTTTAATTGTCTTAAGTCTAATTATAATATCAATTATATAAGTAATCCAGGGTTGTTGTGACCTAACAACTGGTATTAGAGCAGGCTAAATAAATCCTTATTTAGTCGATCTATTACCCTGGCAGCCATTCCTTATATCTATCCTTCAAACACTCAAAAATCCAAAATGTCTACAATCATTGCACCTGTTATGTCTGGAAAGGGAGTGCCCATCTTTGATGGAAAAGACTTCCATCAATGGAAGCTAAAAGCTCAGTGGTATCTTGAATCTATTCATCATGAGATGCTCACTGTGCTGAATGATGGTCTTATCATTCCATAAACTGTGGAACCCGTTGCTGCTACTGATGATGCTCCTGAGAGCACAAGAACAGTTCCTAAACTGAAGCACACATGGACTGATACTGACCGTCGGTTATACAGTTTAGACTCCAGAGCAAAGGGGGTGATTGGTAATGCTGTTACCAAAGAAATACTTAATGCAATTATGAAATTGCCAACATCAAAGGCTATGTGGGATAGTCTATCAGTCACCTATGAAGGCACACCTAAGGTAAAGTTGCAAAGAAAAAGCAACATGAGGAGGAAATATGAAAACTTCTTCTCAAGTCCAAATGAAGACATCACCACTCTCTATAACAGGTTTAATGCTGTTATCCATGATCTAATCAGTGTAGGCATTATAAAGGAGGAAGGAGAGCTTTTTCAAAAGTTCTTGGATAGTCTTCCTCAACAGTTTCTTGATATGACAAATTCTGTCAATGCTGCTAACAACATTGAGTCATACACTCTTCAAACTTTGTAAGGCCTAATGCTGAATCATGAGGAGAATAATGCTGCAAGACTGATCAACTGGAAGAAAACTGACAAGTCTTCCACTGGCATGGCTCTAGTTGTGCAACAGGCATATACTGTGACTGAGCCTGAAGAACCAGAAGTTGATCTTGCTGATGATAAGGCAGAAGAGCTTGAAACCCAAATGGCTCTTATGTCTATGAAGCTGGATCAGTTGAAAAAGAAGAGGCTTGGTGTTAGCTCTTCCAATACTGACCCAAGATCAGGTCTTTGCTATAGGTGTGGAAAGCCTGGATACATTGCTGCTAATTGTCATACTAAGTCAACTGAAACTGATCAGAATGACAAGATTGCATACCGAGCTAAACGGTATAGAGACAAGTATGTCAAACTGAAGAACTGGAGCAAAGGCAAGAATGCAGCAGGGACTGGAGCACCTCATCAAGCACTTTACTCCGAAGGATGGATGAAGAGCTTAGTGATGATGAGGAAGAGGTTGAAAATAAAGCCTTTATGGCTTTCACTGAAGATGATTTGAAGAGCTCCTTTGAAAAGGAAATCAAAGAAGCTGCGAGGATGAGTGTTCATACTGATTCGGATTCCACTCAGTTGTACAAGGTGAGTTCCTTTCAAACTTATTCAGTGAATGAAAAAGAAAAGATTTTTGAGTATATGATTGTTGATCTTAAAACATTAGTACAGAAAGAAAAAGCTTTAAAATTAACAATTCTTGAACTTGAAAGGGTAAATAATGAGCACTTAGATAAATGAGCAAAATTAAAAGATTTAGAATTAAATTTTTTAAACTTACAAGACATTAACCAAAAATTAGCTGATAAAGCTCATTTACACAAATTGGAAAAAGAAAATTTTGAAAATCAGTGTAAATCTTGGGGAAATGCATCTATTAAATTAAATAAATGTCTAAATAAATAATTTCTAGAAAATGTGAGGGCTGCACTTGGTGTTGATCCTCAGTTAAAAAATAGAAATAATTTTGCTAATTTATTTGAAGAATTTTCTGATATGAACCCTATTCAGTTTGTAAAAGCAAAAACTTTTTGTGAAGTTGGATGTCAAACTGAGTCAGTTGATGAGGATAAAATTATTTTTGAAAAACCAATTGGTCCTTCCATCTGTTCTAAGTGTTATACTGAACTACAAGAGCTCAGTATTGAATTTCCTGAAAAAGAAATTTCTGATACTGACCTTAAAGTTGTGCAGTATGATACTTCTGCTATTCCTCCATTTGAAGTTTTATTTAACACAACCACTTTTGAGATATATAATGAAAATGAAACCACTTCTACTCAAAATGTTCTATCTAATACTGAGGTTGCAGGAACAGAAAAGTCAACTACTCAAGAATCTAAAGAACATGTTCAAGTTGTCATTCTAAAACATGATAACCAGAAATCAACTTCAACATGATCTTCAAGTGGCAAAAACAAGAAGTCTAATATTAAAAAGACTTCTCTGCCAAATAAAAAGAAGACACCAGATCCATCTCCTTCCAAACCAGTCAAACATAACATTAAAACATCAATAAGAAAATGACAAAAATAACATTTTAAAATCTATTGGTGATCAGATCAAAGTTTTAAGTCAAAAGTTTGCAAAACTTACTCATACTGATCAACCAAAAGTCAAATAATTTTCTAAAATTCCTTATGAAAATATGTTCAGAAACAGACCTAGAAAATGTTATAGATGTCATCATACTGGACATAAAGGAGATGAATGCTGGACAGATCTCTCAAGTCCTAGGTACTCAGTACCAAAGAAAAGGAGAGAAACTAAGTCAGTATCACCAAAGAAAACCTCCAAGGTTTCCCCTGAAGTGATACTGACCTCTCCAACAAAAGAGATCAAGTCTACCCCTGTTTCTCCTACCAAAGGTCCCATTCAAAAATGGGTTCCTAAAAAGAACCAATCCTTATTTTGTGTCTTGTGCAGGGTGACAAAAAATGGTACTTAGATAGTGGCTGCTCAAGACACATGACTGGCAGTATGGAGTACCTTCTAAACTATACACCATAGAAGGGTCCTTCTGTCAAGTTTGGAGATGATTCGATTGGAAAAACTAGAGGGTATGGAGTAATCAAGGCAGGCAACATAACTTTTAAAAGGGTTGCCTATGTAGAGGGTATTAAACACAATCTGCTCAGTATCAGCCAGATGTGTGATGATGACAATGAAGCTCATTTCAGGAAGGTTGCAGGAATCATCTACAATGATAAAGGGCAACCTGTACTCATTGCTAGAAGAGAAAAAGATGTCTATGTGGTCAACCTCTCTGAAATAGACCCTACTATTCGAGTTTGCCTGCTGTCTAAAGTCAAGCCAGGACTGAACTGGTTATGGCACAAGAAACTTTCTCACATAAACTTCAGAAATATTAATGAGCTCAGTATGAAGAAACTGGTGAGAGGGTTGCCCACTATTACTTATTCAAAAGATTAGTTATGCTCAGCATGTGAAATGGGCAAGCAGATGAAGAGTTCATTCAAGTCAAAGGTCAATCACTCAATTAATGAACCTCTTACAATGATACATATGGATCTTTTTGGCCCCATCAGCACACCATCATTGGCCAAAAAGATCTATACTTTAGTCTTGGTTGATGAATTCTCAAGATATACTTGGGTCATCTTTCTCAAGACCAAATCAGATGCAACAACAGAAATCATTGCTTTTATCAAAAGAGAAGAACTTCAGAAAGGAAACAAGGTCAAGTAACTAAGAAGTGACCATGGTACTGAGTTTAAGAACTCAATATTAGCAGATTTCTGTGAAGAAAAAGGAATCGTTCAAAACTTCTCTGCAGCATACACACCACAACAAAATGGTGTTGTAGAAACAAAGAATAGAACATTATTGAAGCTGCAAGAACTTTGTTATGCCATGCTGGACTGGCACTGAGCTTCTGGGCAGAAGTTGTCAACTGTGCAAATTTTACTCAGAATAGATCTACAATAGTCCAGAGACATCAAAAGACTCCTAATGAGTTATACAATGGCAAGGTTCCTAATGTGGAATACTTCCACATCTTTGGGAGTAAATGTTTTGTACTCAGTACTAAACAAAATCTCAACAAATTTGCTCCCAAAACAAATGAAGGTGTGTTCATGGGCTACTCTCCACACTCTAAAGCTTTCAGAGTGTATATCATCTCAACTAAGATGATTGTAGAATACATTCATGTCACGTTTGATGAAGATCATAATGAGCATTCTACCTCAGCAAAGGAAGACATCAGTGGCATAGACATTCTATGCAATCTTGAAAAACCCAATTGCTGAACAGCCCAAGTCTCACCCATACTATGTTGATCCTGGTATGAGTGATACTGATCAAGAAAGAACTCAGTATAACTCGAATGCATCAAATTCTGAGGTTTCCATATCTGAGAACCCCAATACCTAGTTCCCAATAATTGATCTGAACAACTCCACCTATGAAGAAGGTGAATCTTCCAGTACTTTTCAAGAATCCACCTCAGATCTGCAAAATCAAGAAGAACAGCAACCTGAACTATATAATACTGACCAGAATTCAGCCCAGTATCAGGCAGACAACACATCAGTGCAACAAGATATTGTTGACCTTGCTTCAAATGATCCCTTGGGTAACAATCTAAGGGAACATAGAGATCATCCACATTCTAATATTATTGGTCCTATTGAACAAGGTGTCCAAACAAGAAGAAAGTTAGATTTTGAACCTCAAGCAACTGCAAAGTTTTGCTTCTTTTCAAGCTTCCTATCTACCATGGAACCAAAGAAAGCTGATGAAGCTTTATTAGATGAAGACTGGGTAGAAGCTATGCAAGAAGAATTGACAGAGTTTGAAAGAAACAAAGTTTGGAACTTAGTACCACCTCCTGCTGGCAAAACTATTATTCGTACTAAGTGGGTGTTCAGAAACAAGATGGACAAGGATGGTGTTGTTATTAGAAACAAAGCTAGACTGGTTGCTCAGGGTTATAGGCAAGAAGAAGGCATTGACTATGATGAAACGTTTGCACCAGTTGCAAGAATTGAAGCTATTAGGCTGTATCTTGCATATGCGGCTTTCAAGAACTTCAAAGTTTATCAGATGGATGTCAAGAGTGCCTTCCTCAATGGAAAACTACAAGAGGAAGTTTATGTTAAACAACCACCAGGTTTTGTTGATCCTAAATTTCCTAATTGTGTTTTCAAGCTTGATAAAGCTTTATATGGGCTCAAACAAGATCCAAGAGCCTGGTATGATACCCTGTCTGAGTACTTAATAGAAAATAAATTTATAAGAGGAAAAATTGACAAAACATTATTTTCAAAAAGGAAAGGTTCTGACATCTTACTTATTCAGATATATGTAGTTGATATTATCTTTGGCTGCACTGACAAGTCAATGTGTGACTGGTTTGCTAAGATAATGTCATCTCAGTATCAGATGAGCATGATGGGTGAATTTACTTACTTTCTTGGTTTACAAGTTGATCAAAAGCCTGATGGCACTTTTATAAATCAAAGTAAGTATGTGCATGACATACTAAAGAAATACAAATTTGAAAATTTATCTTCCATGCACACTCCTATGGGTACTCAGGATAAATTAAGTAAAGATGAAACTGGTAAACCAGTATGTCAAATCCACATACCGAGGTATGATTGGTTCTTTACTTTACTTAACAGCTAGCAGGCCTGATATCATGTTTGCAACTTTTGTGTGTGCTCGGTATCAGGCTGATCCTAAAGAATCACGTATGAAAGCTGTTAAGCACATTTTTAGATATCTTTCAGGTACTCCTAACATGGGTCTTTGGTATCCCAAAGACTCAAACTTTGACCTTGAAGGGTATACAGATGCAGATTTTGTAGAATGTAGGCTGGACAGGAAAAGTACAAGTGGAGGATGTCAATTCCTCGGTGGTAGACTAGTTGGTTGGTCATCCAAGAAGCAAAACTCAGTAGCAACTTCTATTGCAGAAGCAGAATATGTTGCTGCAGGAAGTTGTTGTGCTCAACTCTTGTGGATGCAGTATCAACTAATGGACTATGGGTTAAATTTCCAGAAGACACCTATTCATTGTGATAACAAAAGTGCTATTGCTATCACTGAAAACCCAATCCATCACTCAAGAACAAAGGACATTGATATTAGACACCACTTTATTCGAGATAATGTGGAAAAGGGTAAGGTTGAGGTAGATTTTGTTCCTACAGATGACCAATTGGCCGATGTGTTTACTAAACCTCTCTCTGAGGAAAGGTTTATGTACTTACTAGGGCAATTGGGTATGCTGAATCCTTAATTTTCCCTAAAATTTTCTGATACTGTCTGCTCAGTATTAGCTCTAATACTGACCAGCTCAGTATCACTCGTCTGACTTATCAAATTTTAATAATTTTCATTTTTTTATTAATTTATGGATTAAATTAAATGTTTTTATAATTTTTAATATTTTTTTTAATTTAATTTTTTTAATTTAATTTTTTTAACTCGGTATTGAAGTCCTGGAGTGGTAAAACTGACTTTTAATCCTCATACTCCCCAACGGTAACCTTTCTTAATAAGAAAGTTACCATTGGAACAGGATAAGGCTGTCATTTCAGCCGTTTTTACTTCCCAATACCATAATTATCTCTAATTAAGTATAAATAACCGTTTCTTTTATTTTCTTTAAAATTTTCTAACAAGTTATTTCATACTTTCTCTTTCAATTCTCTCTGCGATTAATGATTCTACTCTTTCTTTGCAAGCAATTACTTAATCAAAATCACAGATGGCAAATTACAGATTCTTTGCACCGGAGGCTGCACCGGCGACCCAATTTCGAAAGGACGAATTACCCAAATTTGCGAGGAACAACATAACCGCTAATTTCAACATTCCTCAGGCGTGGGCTTGTCCTGAATTTACTCACATTGTAACTTACTTGAAGCACTGTCCTATCACTCGAGCGTTGATTCTATCTCCTCGAGCGATATATCCAGAGATGCTGAGTGAATTTTGGTACTCTGCAAAACTCGATTCTCCGGACATGATTACTGGTTGGATTATCCGAGATCAACATCGAGCTTTTGTTTCAACTGCTATCATTCGGGAAACACTGAGTCTTCCCGCTCACGCTCAGTATGAGCCCTTTGTTGATCGAACAGAGGCTCGCTCAGTGTTACCATTTATTGGATGAAGAGGAACAACAAGCATAATTAAAAGGAACGAGTTTGGTTCAATGTGGGGTGTTTTAATTTCTACACTCATTCGGTGTATGACTCACAAGACAGGAGCTTTGGATCAAATCAATGACTTCGGGATGCAGATTGTCCATGCCATGTACCATGGTCGGGACATTGATTATGCCAGACTGATATTTAATGAACTTGCTTCACTGGTTCAAGCTCAAATCAGAGAAATCAATGTTCCTTTTTGCAGATTTCTATCTCTCATCTTCCAGAATTCTATGCCTGCTCATGTATATGACGAATTCAATAGTCCAAGAGCAGATCTTCCTCCCTTACATGAGAAGATATATTTTTACAGGCCAAGGGAAGGAGAGCCTGTACTGAGTCATTCTATGTGGGCTATTGTACAGGCACACATTAATGATGTAGAAAATTCTGATACTGAATCAGAAAATGATGATGATGATAGTTGAAATGGTGGATGCTCAACCAGATCCGGCACACGAACCACCACACATTCCTCAAATTGAACAGGATCCTGATGCTCCTCATACTGCATCTGATCCTGATACTGAGTCCACAGAAGTACAACCACGTGTCCTACGAAGAAGGAGAAGAAGCCTAACTCCAGTGCTAATGGGAAATTTATCATCAGAAGAGGTGCAGCCCACAAATGTTCCATCTTTAACTGCATCTCTTCAGGCATAGAGTCTAGTTGCTGCCAATGCTGACCTTCCAGGTCCTGAACCAGAATACATTGCTCAACACATTGAGGAACATCATGTTCCTCTTGATGTGGAGATTCAGTTTGAGCAAAACATACTGGAAGGTGCACATGATAGAAGAGAAGAGGCCCCTGAAGGTGCTGATGCCTCAAATCAACATACAGATGATCCAGCACCGACCTCTACAGATGCTCGAAGGGAATCTGACAAAGTCTCAGGTATGAATTTCTATAATGCTCTCAAACTTATATATATATATATATATATATATATATATATATATATATATATATATATATATATATATATATATATATATATATCTTTCCCAAATAGAGACTAGGTATTAGCCAGTACCAACTCAATACTGATCAAAGTCTCAAACGAACTTTCAAATATATATCCAATTATGGCCAACATAGTTAGCCCACTACTGCTATGCAAAATTCATACACTGAGCACTTAAATGATCATTGTCAGTCTACAGTTGTCTCAACATTTTAAGAGACAATGGTGGTGATGTCATACTGACACCCACTGGTGCTGCCAGAATGATGTCCTACTTATTTTGAGTAGGGTCACATAATTCAAGAAATGATCACAAACCTTTAAAGCCACATAAGCCAAAATTTTCCATGGGTTTAAGCCACATTTCTGTAATCACTCTGATACTGAGTGATAAACATTGAAAATAACAAGAAGCACATCCCAGGCTTCGATTTTCCAAACCAAAACCTTTTAGTAAATGTGACCTATCTTATACTGAGCTACTCAAATATTCACACTCACTTTTACTAAATATTTCTTACACATGCTATGCACAAGTTCACAATATTTCATCATGAACCAGATGAAATACAGACTTATAAATTCTGTTTAGATGATTATAGAATTTAACAACACCACAATTCTATTTGATAAACCTTTCATTCTAATCAGTTTACATTTTTTTCTTTAGCACCATCTGTGCAGGGTCATAGAGCACAAGCCACTCAGTCTCAGGAAGTGCAAGGGGCTCTACAAACAATTCTCAACCAGATCCTGGCCATGCAGAACACTCAGAATAATATTCTGGCCAGGATGGATGCAATGAGTAATGAGATATACTCATTAAAATAGTCGGTGGCACTCCTTCAACAACAACAACAGCCTCCACCACCTCCACAGTCTCCACTTGGTGGAAATAATGATGAAGAAGGCCCTGATACTGAGCCTAGAAGATCACCCTCCCATGCCAACACTGAGGGTGAACATGATGCTGCCACTGAACCTATGCCCTCCCCAACACCTGATGATCAACAGGGGGTCATAGGTGGTGATACTGAACCTCTTCCCTCCCCATCAAATGATAACAATAAGGGGGAGAAGAGATAAAGAGAAGAAGAGGTTGATCAACCTGAGCCATCTGCTCAGGGGGAGAAAAGAAGCAAATTAAATGAAGATCAACCTCCACAACAAAAACAACAACAACATCAGCAAATTCCTCATACTGAACCACTTAGGTTTCAGTATGAAAGAAGAAGACAAAGAGGAAGGTCAGTTCTGGAACAACTTGAAGAGTTATCTGAGCCAACTGCTCAGGGGAGACTGAAACTGACCAACCACAGCAAGTTGATACTGAGCCTCCTGCTCAAGAACCAAATAACTTGCAGATTATAGTTTATAGGCCTTTTTTCTGGCCTGTTGCTGATGATGATGAAGAACATCCAGTGCCATCTCAAAACTTCTTAAACTTTGCACTGGATGTGGCACATAAAGAAAGCTCTTCATCATCATCCTCAGATGATGAAAGCCTCCAAGAAAACCAATCTCTCCTCAAGCTGAAGGACCTTCTAGAGTTCCTAGAAGACCAATAACCAGAAGAATGTCAAAAGTGGTTATGTCCTCAGAATCAAGTGAAGAACCAGATCCAGCTACTCTGACTTCTAGACCAAGAAGATCTGTTCAGTATACTGAGGAAAAGAGTGATGCTGAGGATGAGATTGAGGCTCAGAGATTCTTTCCTGTTAAGGAAGAAGATCCTTACACTGAGTCTGATGCAGATGTTCCAAGGAAATCTCACACTATAAGAAGAACAAGAGATGAACTTCTTCAACAATACTGGAACATTGTTGCTCAAAGAACAAGGTATAGGGAGACCAGGATGAGTATGCTGAGGAATAGGTTATTCCCAAATGTAAAGGAGATATACTGGCTGAACTTGTATGTCAACAAAATAAAAGTCAAAACTGTTGACAAGTCCATAGTTGCATTCTGCACTGGACCAGTCAGTCCTCCTATGCAGATTTTTCTTCATGACATTCAGAATATGGTACTCCAAGACTGGGTGAAGATTGCCAGATTATTAAGGAATTACCATCAAGATCCTCAAAAGCCCAAGTAATGATGGATGAAATCTGGGATGTTTCTGCTGTATGCTTTGAACAAGGCATTTTGTACCAAGCAGACTATAGGGCACTCAGTGTAATGACTGAGGCTGTAAAGAACAACAAGCCTGAGTGCCTTAATACTTTCAGGATCTTTAACTCATACTCTGTTCCCCCTAATTTTAACTTTCAGGATCAAAAGAGCACCATATATCCAACCTCTAGATATATGTATACTGACTCAGAAGATAGGGAATGCTTCATTACTGAAGCAGATCTGCCAAAGGCCCCTATTAGTCATCTGGTGGGCTTGAAATGGATGATAACCAAGAAGGAGAACTCTTGGTTCAGAAAGAAGATAGTTGTTGTACTGAATAACAGGTAGGATGAACTGAAGAAAAGAGAAGAGTTCATCCACATAAAGAAAGAAGTCTTCTATGAGTTTGAATCAATCAAAAAACATTGAAAAAGAAGACTATGCTGCCTGAGTTTTTGTTTTGTATTATTCTATTTGTAAATTGTTTTGTTATCATTAGATAGGGGAGATTGTTAAGGCAAAAAGCCTTACCCCTTTGGAATCTTTTGATAACAAAACAACCTAGACTAGCTTAGAATAAATAGTAGATTTAATTTGCTAAGTTTAGGAGTGATACTGAGTTTGGCCAGTATTGGCCACTTAATATCAGAACTCAGTATTGGAAATCCAATACTGAGTAGAAGGACTGAGTTACAGTCAGTCTTGTAACGGACTATGATCAAATTCCTTGATCTTAGTCATTTCCCTAGTTTAGTCCTTCGGTTACTCCTTTGCCCATTATGTAAGATCTCTATACCATCATAAATAGAGATCATCTTGCAAAGGAGAACTTACAAATTACTTTTCACGAATACATCTTTTGTAATTAATTAGTGGTATTGCTATTCCGCAGCATACCACACTAAGTGGAATTACACATTTGACTCTAATACTGTGTTCATCACTTTAATTGTCTTAAGTCTAATTATAATATCAATTATATAAGTAATCCAGGGTTGTTGTGACCTAACAGACCACGCTTGTAAACTTAACGTAATTAGGAATTAAACTCAATGCTTTTGTAACCTTTTGATTAACGCTAAAATTGATGTCTACTTTTAAAAAAAATGGTTTCAAAAATGCGGTGTTACACATAGAACACTCTGTAACTCATCCCCCCATCTCCCTTCCGTTCGACCCAAACGAGTCTTAATACCTTTTACTATAGTTCTAGTTATGTTGGTTACCTCGGTTTGGCCATTAGCTTGTGGGTGAGCTACAGACGTGAAGTTTTGATGGATGCTTAGTTCCGCACACCATTTTCTGAACAGGTTGTCAACAAACTGCTTTCCGTTGTCGCTTACAATGGTGTGTGGAAGGCCAAAACGACATACAATTTGGTGCCAGACGAACTTGATTATGTTGGCCCCGGAGATGCACGCTAAAGGCTTGGCTTCTATCCCCGCTATTGTTACCACGTGGCCCAGGAATTTGCCTTTGCTCATACCGAAAGAGCACTTCTTGGAATTTAGATTCATGTTGATCTTTATGAGCTGTAGCAACGTTTCCTCTATGTCCCCGATTAGGCCTGAATCCATTTTGATTTTTATGACCATATCATCGACGTATACCTCGAGGTTCCTTCCGATCTGTTTTTCGAACGCCTTATCAACTAAACGTTGGTACGTCGCTCCTGCATTCCGGAGGCCGAAAGGTATCTCTCTCCTTTCCTTGAGTAGGCCGCGTTTCCTCCTCTGGTTCCTTTTGTCTAACAACTTCTTCCTTCTGGACCCTCGGAGGAGGAGACTTGTCTTTATACACCACTTCCGTAGTGATGCAGTTTCTTGCACAAATTGAATATCACAAACTCGAGCAGAGGTTTTCCCAGAAAACTAATTGTATTGAATAATTAAAACTACGTTTTACTAAAGAAAACAAACGCCATAATAAACAAGATCCTAAAAAAACGAAAACCAATCCTAATGCTAATCCAAATCTAGTTTAAACAGGATAAGGCTTAACAAACAAATAAAATATAATAAAGATAAATACTACCGAGTTGATTCGTCTGGGTTCGAACCAACCCGAGTCGGGTCAACCCGTTAACCCATGACATTGCCATCATTCTCCTCTTCTTCGAATAGACTCGTCCTCGAGTCAAACTGATCATCTTCCTCAGGAACGAATGGATTCAAATCGGCCACATTAAATGTGGCAGACACATTGTAATGGCTTGGCAGCTCAATTTTATAGGCATTATCATTATTACGTTCCAACAGTTTGAATGGTCCATCCGCACGAGGTGGCAGCTTTCCCGCCCGCCCTTTAGGGAACCGATCTTTGCTTAAGTGGATCCATACGAGGTCTCCCTCTTTAAAAACCACGCGCTTACGGTGCACATTAGCTAGTCGTTGATAAACAATATTGTTATTTATAATCTAATCTTTCACTTGTTGATGTATCAACTTGATTTGTTCGGCTCGCTCCTCCCCTTGTGCACAAAAATGTTCGGTCGTAACCAAAGGTGTCAGGTCCAGCGGGGTGAACGGGTTTCTCCCATAAACCACAAAAAGGGGCTTCGTCCAATCGACCGATGTGATGACCTGTTATAGGCAAATTCGGCTTGTGGTAGTATCACATCCCATTGTCGTGGATTATTACCAACGAGGCTACGCAGGAGATTTCCAAGACTGAGATTTGTCACTTCCGTCTGACCATCACTTTGTGGGTGATGGGCACCGCTAAATGAACAAGGGAACCCAGCCGTTTCCACAATGTCCTCCAATAATGACCAACAAATTTAACGTCACGGTCGGAAGTTAAAGTTTTAGGTATGCCATGGAGTTTAACAAAATCCAGGCTAACATCTTCCCACGGACCGTCTGACACGGGTAATATACAGGCCCGCGATCGAATGTTGCAACTTGGCGATATGACAACTCCGACAACTATCAATAATCCGGGACACATCAGTAACCAATTTAGGCCAAAAAATTGCTCTTGGACTAACTTAACAGTCTTGTCACGTCCAAAATGACCGGCTAGTCCCGCTTGTTAGCTTTCTAAAATAATAGCGTCCCATAACGAGCACTTTGGAACGCATAATCGATGCTGTTTAAACAAGAATTCGCCATGGATGGAATAATGATTTCCCGGGGCGCCGGTAGGTGTCTGACACAGTTTCCATAACTCCGAAAAATCTAGGTCATCAATGTAAAGACCGTGAAAAACCTCAAATCCATCAACTTGTATTTGCAGTGACGTGAGTAGGGCTCGTCGGCGACTAAGGGCATCAGCCACCGTGTTGCCCGTGCCCGCTTTGTGCCGAATAACAAAAGAAACATCCTAGAGGTACTCCACCCATTTTGCGTGTCTCTGGTTGAGTTTGTGTTGTGCGTTAATGAAACGCAGGGCTGGTGATCCAAATATAACACAAACTCCCCTGGTAGCAAGTAATGGCGCCAATACTCTAGGCATCGGATAATTGCATAAAATTCTTTGTCGTAAGTGCTATTCTTTAGTCTTGCATCACTTAGTTTCTCACTAAAGAAAGCGATTGGTCGACCATTTTTGCTAAGAACTCCCCCAATTCCTACGCCTGACGCATCGCATTCTACTTGAAAAGCAACATGGAAATTAGGTAGTGCTAAATCGGGGCTTGGGTGACCCTTCTCTTTAGGTCTTCAAACGCTTTGTCAGCGGAGACCATCCACACAAAGTGGTATCCTTTGATGCAATCAGTGATATGAGAAACAATAGAACTAAAGTTCCGTAAAAACGACGATAAAACGAAACTAGGCCATGAAAACTCCGGACTTCATGAATTGAAGTCGGTGTTGGCCACATTGTGATTACCTCAACCTTGGATTCATCCACTCGTATGCCTTGTCCTGATACAATATGGCCCAAAAAAAGTACTTCGTGAAATAAAAAATGACACTTAGCTCGGTTTGCATATAGTTTTTGGGCCTGTAAAATAGTGAATACTTCCCTAAGGTGGCGAAGGTGTTGCGTGATATCTTGACTAAACACCAGGATATCATCGAAATATATGACCACACATTGTCTGTTAAGGTCTTTGAAGAGGTGGTTCATCAACCACATGAACGTGCTCGGGGCATTCTAAAGCCCGAATGGCATAACCATCCATTCATACAGACCATCCCTCGTTTTAAAGCAGTCTTCCACTCATCCCCGGGGCGCATACGAATATGATGATACCCACTAGAAGATCAATTTTTGAAAAGATGGTGGCGCCATGTAACTGATCGAGTAGGTCCTCAAATCGGGGTCTCGGAAAACGATACTTGATAGTTATTTTATTAACAGCACGACTATCAATACACATCCGATAGGCGCCACCGTGTTTTGGTACTAACAAGGCAGGGACGGCGCACGGGCTCATACTATCCCGAATAAGCCCTTTAGCCGGAAGCTCGGTAACTAGTCTGTGTAATTCCTCGAATTCTTTCGGATTCATCCAATAAGCCTGTTTATTCGGTTTCACGGAACCGGGAATAAAATCTATGCAATGCTGAATTTCCCGCATAAGTGGTAAACCGGAAGGTATTTCATCAGGGATATCTCTTTAAACTCGTCCAGGAGGGGTTGAACTTCAAGTGGTGGTTCGGTATGCACTTGATTTTGTTTGGCGGTCATAAAAGCAAACATAAATGGTAGTGATACGTGTCGGTTGAAGTCATGGAAGGCTGGCTTCGTGAGGATGAGGGCTTCGGTCCCTGATCCTCGAGAATCAAGAGGTGCTAAGGTTATGCTGATTCCGTCTTTTTTAAACGAATATGTATTTTTAAACCCGTCATGCTTTGTGCGCCTATTGTATTGCCACGGTCGTCCCAATAAGACATTACACGCATCCATAGGGATGACTTCGCACCATACGTCGTCAGAGTATCTGTTACCAATAGAAAATTTCACCAAACATCGTTGATTTACTTTAACAACATTCCCCTTTTTTAACCATGTTAAATGATATGGTTCAGGATGTGGTTCTACTAATGCTAATTTTTCCACCATACTCGAGGCTACCATGTTCTCACAACTACCCCCGTCAATAATGAGTGAGCAAACTTTACTTTGGCCATGCATTTAGTGCGAACAATATTGTTACGTAGCCATAGTGTATCATCAATATTAGAGTCCGGTGTAATGCTAAGAACTCGTTGTGACACCAAAGCTTCACCCCTATCCGGGTAAACAATTTCACCATTGGCTTCCTCGGCTTCCTCGGCTTCCTCATTATCTGTGTCATACGCAGGGGTTGTGTATTCCGTAAGGGTGACAAGTTGCTGATTCAGGCAATCCCGCGCGAAGTGGCCTATGCCCTGGCATTTAAAGCACCGTGTCAATTTAACGGGAGCGGGAGAGGATGCGCTGGACACCCGTGAACCTGCTGAACTCGTGGGTTTGAATGAACCCGATTTGTTAGGCGAATTAGTGGCTGATGGCACGGGATCGGGTTTATGCACGTTGGATCGGTACGGGCCCAGTTTTGGCTTAGTTTTCAACTATTTTTCCACTTTCAGGGCTAAACCATACACATCATTGAAAGTCCAATATGGTTGTAATTGAACAATATCGGAAATATTGGAACGTAACGCACCCAAAAATCGGGCAATAACCTGTTCTTCCGGCTCTTCAAACTCACACCGCATTCGTAATCTGTCAAACTCAACAATAAATTCCTCAACGGTGGTGGTTTGTTGTGGCAAACTATTACATTCTAAAAAAGATTCTTGGCGGTGATTTGCGGGTAGAAATTTCTTACAAAGTAACTTCTTCATCTTTGACCAAGTTTCAATTTTTGAATGGCCTTCTTTGGCTCGTTGTTTCTTAATATGATCCCACCATAAAGATGCATATTTTCGTAACTTAATAGCAACAATTTTTACCTTATAATTATCAGGGATGTCTTTCAAATCAAACACCCGTTCGACCGTGTTGAGCCAGTCAATGAAATCATCCGGTTGAGCTCGTCCGTCGAATTCTGGAACATCAACTTTGACCCAAATGGATCTCGTCTTGGACTGTGTTGTCCAAAAGGATTTCGATACCCATCACATTCGCCCCAGGCGGCGGTGTCGGTGTGGGTCTCTTCGTCACGTTCTTCTTGTTGCAATTCCAGGTCCCGGACCCTTTGTTGCAACCGAGCAATCTCTTTAATGTCATGGGGACTTCGCCAACCATCTTCGTTGCCTCTTTCGGAGTCTCTATGGTGTTGCTGTCGAGGACCACGGCCATTGTGAGATATTGATAGAGCGCTGAGCTCTGATACCAACTGATGCAGTTTCTTGCACAAATGGAATATCACAAACTCGAGTAGAGGTTTTCCTAGAAAACTAATTGTATTCAATAATCAAAAGTGCGTTTTGCCAAACAAACCAAACGTCCTAATAAACAAGATCCTAAAAAAACGATAACCAATCCTAATGCTAATCCAAATCTAGTTTAAACAGGTTAAGGCTTAACAAACAAATAAAATATAATATAGAGATAAATACTACCGAGTTGATTTGTCTGGGTCCGAACCAACACGGGTCGAGTCAACCCGTTAACCCACGCCATCTCCATCACGTAGACTCTTCTTCGCTAGAGTATGTCAGGTTTCTTTCTACACTGAGTATCCCTGGGTTTTCTCCATTTGTCTCATCTTCCTGAACCTACAGAAGAGGTTGTAATCTTCAAACTCCTCCTGAGTAGACTCGTTTCCCCTATTCTCCAGGGGTGGACACGTAGAAGCTGACGCAGGCACCAAATGTTGATTCAAGAAACGTCCAGATCCGAACGGCGTATGTAATCCAGCGACAAAACCTGAAATCAAGCAAGGAAAGCCTTAGTCAGATGCTCCCCAGGAGGTATCCCATGAGAACACTACGACGCTCAAGTTAGAATCGATTTAAGACGTGAGGTCGTGATAGTAATCAGAACGTATTGTATACAAGTAATAAATGCTAAGTGTCATAAATGTACCGAACGTTAGATGATCTTAGCTGATTGTTATGTGATGGAATTTATAACTAAACTGTCAAGGGCAGGAAGGAGGGAGTATTCTCCTTCGGACCGGACTCCTGCGGGATCTATCGGTCAAAGAGGTCAAATCCAGACCCCTTATCCGTTGTGTCATAGTACGAAACCACGCAAGCGCCGTTCTGGGGATTCGGTCGCATTTAATGCGCTCATGGCTCAAAGCCACTTTCCTGTGATATGCGTTTCACCTTAGATTGCCGTTGTTGGGATCCAAGAATCCACCCGTTCGATTCCTTGCGTCCGTAGGTCCTATGCCAATCGGGACGGTATGGGTATATACCTCATTTAAAATGAAGTGACAAAATTATTATATTGCAAAACACAATCTTCTATGTTTGAAAGATACGTGAGTTGATAAACTATATAAAAAAGAAGTGCTAAAATTATCATTGTATATTGCAAAATGCAAAATTTTCAGTTAGGTCTACTCTGATCAATAAAAAACCCGACAAGAGGAAGCATTACGTATCCGAACCGGAACTATAGTAACCTCGGGCCGGGTTAAAAATCTGATAACAACATGCAATAAAGCGGAATATACTTGACCCAACTACCACAATCAAATTCGATTTAGAGTTGGGTCGAGCTGCCCTAATTCAAACGCTGCATCCAGTACAATCATCGAAGAGTTTATCTTCATTCAAAATCATAATGTATCTAGATTGTGTGAATTATTTTCAGCTTAATTAAAATCGAAGATCATGTTTTGTTTATTTTATTTACTTTCTAAGTCATAAAATGCTCGACCTACTAATTATCTAGATATGTTTATATTTAGAGCAATTATCGAAATTATCCTTGTGGTTTTGCCGATTCTTTTTTTTGTCCATAAACTTACTTTTTCGGGATTTTTAAACCCGTGTTTTATAAAATTCGGCATTTTTGTCCTTCCATCCAATTTTTTTACTGTTAACTAACCGCACATGCCAAACAGTGACGATAATTAAGTCTTTTTATCTACAATACTTGTACCCTATGCTTTATTTATTGTACTTTTTTCATCGACACTATCATTGTAACAACCGTAATTTTACGTTTGTATTATCGTATAATTTATTCGGGATTTATGTGAATTTCGTTATTTATATTAGTTTATGTTTCGAGTTGTGTTTTATCGAGTGTTCGAATGTTTGGGACTTGGTGTAACCAAGTAGGGTCAAAACTTGGATGGAAACAAGTTTAAAGGCCAAGAATCTGCCTGGCTCAGTCCTCGCGGCCCGAGCCAGACGCGAAGTAAAACAAAGAGTTCAGAACCATGACGTAAGAGACTCGCGCCGAGCTCGAGCCGAGATTCGCGTCGAGCTCGCGGCGCGAGCCAGGCGGGAGCGGGGCGCGAGAGGCTGCTTCGAGCGGCGCCCAGATGGAATACCCGCTTCACCTCGCGGCACGAGCGGGACGCGAGCGGGGCGCGAGGATGCCCTAAACTATAAAAACTTGTGTGAAGGATAGGGCTCATAACACCTACGAACCCTAGATCTATAGCAACCATTTTGAGAGTATTTTGGTCGGTTTTTGGAGCTAAGGAGCTCAAATCTTCACCATATTGAAGGATTCAAACATAAAGGGTAAGAATTCTTGATCAATTTGCTTAGTTACCTTGATTTTGAGCTTAGTATGGGTAACAATGGTGGTTTTGGGAACCAACCATATCATCCTTGGGGAAGATGAACTTTCATGAGTGTAAAACACTCCCTGTAGACTTGTAATCAATGTGTACAAGTTAGATTTGGGATTGATGATGGAAAATCTTGAGCTAGGGTTTGAGATTCCACCAAGTTGTATGAACTTGGTGGTTGGGAATGTTTGTATGGATTAATTAGTAGCTAGTTATGGGTTATAACTAGGTTTTATGATGATATTGATGTTAGGTCAAGAAGACCTTGTGATTGGAAGTGCTTCCTTGATTTGGAAGTAAGGATTGTGTTGTTGAACACAAGTGTTGGATAGCTTTGCTAAGGTGAGTACATGTGACTTTTCTGAGTACATAGTAAAACCATGTTTTATAGTTGAAATGATTTTTTTTGAGTCTTTATTAAATAATTGTTTTTAATAAAGAAAAGATTGAATTGATAGAGTATGAATTGAATTGAATTGTAAATTGATTTGTTTAGTTACCACTAGTATGATATGAGTTGTGATATAGGGCATTGGCCCAAGTTGATGATTTGTTATGTGGTAGCTAATCAATTGGATCCTAGATAACCCACACAAGTTAGGGGAGTTAGTGACACCTACTTGGGGCGGTACCTGTAACACCTCAAATTTTAATACAAAATATTTGCCCAAAATAAATCATTTTTCATAAATAGAAGAACTATCCCAAAATATGGATTTACAAAAACATTTGGTATGAAAATCAGAGTATAAAGTTTGGTGTTACAAAATAGATCAAAACCAAAGCTAAACATAAATCCAATCTAAAGTTCTTCTATTCTAGGCCCCGCATCTCTATCCATGCATACCTAAACCTTCGATCCCGAACCTGAGTACATAGCAAAACAAACAAGGAGTACGTGAGACAAAAACGTCTCGTGAGCTACATGGGTTTAGACCCGATAATAAATATAATCGTATGACATATAAACAACATATAAGTAAGTCATCCATCTAACTAGTCACCCTATTGTGACTCTAACACTTTGCTTTCCTAGCAATCATATATAGTTGTCGGGACATCCCCAACCAACTAGAACCACATTAACTCATTAACCAGGGATCCCCCGCATTAACAAGCTTCAAGGTAAAGGCAAGAGGGAATCGCCCAATCTACCTATACCTGCCTTACTCGCCGGACTACTTCCAGTTAGCAAGACTACTATCATGGAATGGGCCGATGGGGATCCGCCCAAATGCTCCCCATTCCTTACCTCATGACCGGGGATCCCCCGCGTCATCACATCGTCTCAACCTTACTATAACTCGACATATATAATAACAAGTATTTTCATAGCTATGTACTCAATAAAGTCCACACGTACTCACCTTAGCAATTAATGCCCCAACCGTGTTCTTGACACCAAAACTCTTGCTTCCACAATTCGGTCAAACTACCAAGACTTCACCAAAAGCCTAATACAACAATCATACAATGTCCAACATCACATTCTACTAATAATGTATCCATTAATCACTAGATACCATCAACTAACACTTCCCCAAATTATGGTGATTTACCAAACCCTAGGTTTAACCAACCCTCAAGATTCTTACCAATCTTAACCATACACTTGATTCCTTTGTTAATATACCATCTATTAAGTGTATATACCATTTATTCACCATAACCCATAACCCCCAATATCTAGGGTTTCAACCCAAGCATCAATATACATAGATCTAAAGCTACAAAGATCAAGGAGTGAAGATATACCTTTAATCTTCACTTAGGAGTGAAATCTATCAAGATTTGATGAACAAATCGACCAACATCAGCACTTGCACTCAAAAATCGTCAATGGAAGAAACTAGGGTTTACTATTGCATTAAATGAGCCAAAACCCGACTTTAATGCTGCACGACCAAAGTTCACGACGCGAACTAAGTTCGCGTCGCTAACTTCCCCTTGCACGCGAACTTCGCGATCGGTAACCAGTCGTGATCTTCCAATCGCCAGATACAACAATCCCTGGAGGGTATAGTTCACGCCGTGAACTTCCCTCGTACAGCAGGGCTGCACTTTTCGGTCTAGGTCTCGACCCGGTTTCGCCCATAACTTTCTCATACGGTCTCCAAACGACACGAAACCAATTCCTACGTTCTTTAAACGATTTATCCATATTTATCATATTTTTGTACAATTTATTTATTTACAAATTTCGGGTCGTTACAACTATTTACCCCTTAAGAAGATTCCGTCCTCGGAATCTCATCATAGTTCACGAAATCCGGGTACCTCTTCCGAATCTCGTCTTTGACTTCCCAAGTCAAATTCGGCCCAAGTGAATGCTTCCACTTGACCAACACCAACTCGATCTCCTTATTCCGAAGCTTCTTTGTTTTCGTTTCTAATATAGCCTCGGGCTCCTCGATTAACCGGTTCGGGCCGTCAACCCGCAACTCTTGCAACGGAATAATATTTTCAACCTCCCCGATAAACTTTTTCAAATAACTCACGTGAAAGGTGTCACGCACACCTTGAAGCTCGGGTGGAAGTTCCAACTTAAACGCTTGAAGCCCGACCCGTTTCAATATCTTAAACGGTCCAACATACCTCGGACTTAGTTTTCCTTTCTTACCAAACCGCATCACACCTTTCCAAGGTGACACCTTCAACATGACCATATCACCGACATCCAAGTCGTATGGTCTTTTCATTAAACCCGAATAACTTCGTTGTCTATCTTGGGCGACTTTCATGTTGGTTTGGATAATACCGATCTTTTCATTCGTCACTCTCACGATCTCGGGACCCGTGAGTTTCGTTTCTCCCGCTTCTAACCAACAAGATGGAGTTCTACATTTTCTTCCATACAACGCCTCATAAGGCGGCATCTTGATAGTCGAGTGATAGCTATTATTATACGAGAACTCGACTAACGGTAAATGTTCATCCCATTTACCACCGAAGTCTAACACACACGATCTCAACATGTCTTCAACCGTTTGAATCGTTCTTTCACTTTGACCGTCGGTTTGCAGATGATAAGCCGTGCTCAACCGCAACTTTGTACCCAACTCTTCTTGTAAAGATCGCCAAAATCTCGAGGTAAACCTCGCGTCTCTATCGGATACAATCGATAACGGAACCCCGTGGAGTCGAACCACCTCGTCAACATACAACTTAGCCAACTTCTCAAGTGGCAACGTTTCTCGAATGGCTAAAAATAACGCACTCTTGGCCAACCGGTCAACTATGACCCAAATGGCATCGTGACCCCTACTCGTCTTCGGTAAACCTACTATGAAATCCATAGTTATGTCTTCCCATTTCCCGGCCGGTACAACCAATGATTGAGCTACCCCGTACGGTACTTGATGCTCGGCTTTCACTTGTGCACACGTGGCACACTTAGAGATATACTTGGCCACCCTCGCCTTCATTCCGGGACACCAATAAACCCGTTTCATATCTTGGTACGTCTTTGTACTTCCCGGGTGAATCGAATACTTTGACTTGTACACATCATACAACAACTCTTTCCGGATGCCACCGAACTTAGGAACCCAAATACGACCACCTACGGTCTTCAACCCTTGTGCATTTTCGAGAAAATGTTGGTTCTTGCCTAACCGTTCTTGTCTTAACTCGTCTTTTCCCATAACCTCTCATTGGGCATTCTTGGTTCTTTCGATGATGCTCGAGACGACTTCTATACGTGATAAAATTCCTCGGTTCGGCTTTTCATAGACCTTTCGGCTCAAGGCGTCGGCTACTACATTAGCCTTTCCCGCGTGATACACAATCTCACAATCATAATCGGCAATCAACTCGATCCACCTTCTTTGTCGCATATTAAGATCTTTTTGAGTAAACACGTATTGTAGACTTTTATGATCCGTGTACAATGTACACCGAGTACCATACAAATAATGCCTCCACAACTTCAAGGCAAATATAATCGCCGCCAATTCCAAGTCGTGTGTCGTGTACCTTAATTCCGTGTTCTTCAATTGTCGCGAGGCATACGCGATCACTTTACCTCTTTGCATCAACACACAACCGAGCCCTTGATTCGAAGCATCACTATAGACCATAAAATCTTCCATACCATCTGGTAATGTAAGAATCGGCGCATTACATAACTTTTCTTTCAACAATTTAAACGCCTCTTCTTGCTTCGTTTCCCACACAAACTTCTCACTTTTCCTCGTTAACTTCGTGAGTGGAATCGCGATTCTCGAGAAGTCTTTTATAAATCTTCGGTAATAACCGGCTAATCCAAGAAAACTTCTAACCTCGGTAGGAGTTCTCGGAGGCTCCCAATTTGACACCGCTTCAATCTTGGGCGGGTCAACCTTAATACCATCACACGTCACCACGTGACCTTAGAATTGCACTTCCCGCAACCAAAATTCACACTTCGAGAATTTTGCATACAACTTCTCCCATTTCAACACGTCTAGAACGAGCCTCAAATGACCTTCGTTTTCTTCTTCGGTTTTCGAATAAATCAAAATGTCGTCAATAAACACAATCAAAAACTTATCAAGGAACGGTTTACAAACCCGATTCATCAAATCCATAAAAATAGCCGGCGCGTTTGTAAGACCAAACGGCATCACTAGAAATTCATAATGACCATAACGTGTACGAAAAGCCGTCTTCTCGGTGTCGGCTTCTTTCACCCGAAGTTGGTGATAACCCGACCTCAAATCAATCTTCGAGAAATAACTAGCACCTTGCAATTGGTCGAATAAGTCGTCAATTCTCGGCAACGGGTAACGGTTCTTAATAGTTACCTTGTTCAACTCTCGGTAGTCGATACACATTGTCATCGAACCGTCTTTCTTTTTAACAAATAACACCGGTGCACCCCATGGTGACGAACTCGGACGAATAAAACCTTTGTCTAACAAATCTTGCAATTGAGTCATCAATTCCCGCATCTCGGTGGGAGCTAAACGGTAGGGAGCACGAGCAATCGACGTTCCCCCGGAACTAAATCAATTTTAAACTCGACTTGTCTCTCCGGTGGCAAACCGGGCAAGTCATCGGGAAATACCTCGGGAAAATCCCGAATAATTTTGACGTTATCCATAATCTTCTTTTCTTTTCGGCCATCTAATACATATGCAATAAACGATGCACAACCTTTCGATATACTTTTCCTCGCCTTAATGGCGGTAATCACATTAGGCATGTGATGTCGTTTCTCCCCATACACATACACTTTCTCATTCTCGGGTGTCCTAATCGACACAATTTTCTTTCCAAACAAAATCTTGGCTTGGTGCATACCCAACAATCCATACCGATAACCACATCAAACGCCCTAATTCCCATGGGCAACAAATCTACCTTAAACTTTCTACCGTCTATTTCTATTTCACAATTTCTATAAATACATTCAACCATAGAGGTTTTCCCGTCGGCTACTTCTATCTCATAAACCTCATCTAACATCTCGGACGACACATTCAATTTACAACCGAACTCATAAGACACAAACGAATAATTGGAACCCGAATCAAACAAAATATGAGTTGGCAAGGAGTTAATGAATAAAGTACCTGACACCACATCGTGTGCCTCCTTCGCCTCCTCCCGGGTGAGTTGGAAGGATCGTCCCTTCACCTTCGCCGGCTCCACCTTCTTTTGAGCCGTGGACACCATCGACTCGTTTCCCTTCTTCGGGCACACATTGCTATAGTGCCCCTTTTCGTGGCACGAGAAACATTCAACCTCGGCCAAAGATTTGGACTTGCATTCTAGGGCCATATGCCCCGGCTTCCCACAGTTAAAGCAACTTTTCGACTCTCCTCGGCACACACCGGCATGATTCTTCCCGCACTTCTTGCACGAGCCCACACTACCTTGCTTAGAGAAGCTCGAAGTGAACTTCCATTTCTAGAACGATCTAGAGCCGCTCTCGGCTTTCCTTTTCTCGCCCACATGGACCCTCTCGGAAACACGTGCCTCATTCACTTCCTCAACACCCCGGGCGGCACTAATGGCCTCATTAAGTGTGACCGCCCTCTTGACCTCCAATTGGTAGTCCCACGGTAACCCACTAGCATACCGGACCACCCTCAACCTCTCATCTGAGTAGGTTTTAGCAACAAACGAGAGCAATCCCGTGAACTCTCTCGAGTATTCCTCGATTGACAAATCACCCTTCTTAAGGGTCACGAACTTCTCGTGCATCTTTTCCAAATCCCTTTCGGGACAAAATTTCTTTTTCAATCTCGTGGTGAATTCATCCCACGTCATTTTCTCAACTACCTCCTTCCCGAGGGTTTCATACACGATATCCCACCAAACCATGGCATCTTCTTTTAACAATTGTGACGCATAGGTCACCATATCGGCATTCTTACACTTGCTACTACCGATAACCCTCTCGGTTTCCCGGATCCACCTCATAGTTACCTTCGGGTCTGAACTACCCTTGTACACATTCGGCTTACAAGCCATGAAGGATTTAAACGAACAACCTTCTTTCACATCGGGCTTTGCCCTAGCATCACTTTGGCCACCCGTGGAGGACTTCCCTTCACCGGTGCCACTTCCCCCGGTTCTCTCATCCGATCTAGCCTCGGATTCACGGTCTCCACCCGACCTCTCACGGTCCCCAATAATTCGGTGCACTTCCTCGGCCACCATTCCTTTGATTTGATCAATAATAGTTTGGAGGTCCGCCATGGTTACCGGAGTTCTATTAGCTCCGACCTCTGACTCACCCATTCGATGCATCGACGGTTGATTCTCTTGTTCAACCACAACCTCAACATGAGGTATCTCCTCCTCCCGGCCCTCCGGGGCTCTACCACTTCTACGTGTGGTCACCATTTCTTTGATTCAAGATTATACGAAAGACATCAAACATTTAGTACCTTGTGTATAACCCATTAGTCGCATAAGACTCAATATCCAAAATCATATCAAATTTCATCGGTCCCCTAGGTTCAACCCTAAAGTTAACATAAAGTCTCAAGGTCAACCTATGATCTTAAGGAATCTTATATTCCTAATACTACAGTCTAAGACTAGGATGGTCATCCAACCTAATTCACTTAAACAGTAGCTCTGATACCAAGTTGTAACACCTCAAATTTTAATACAAAACATTTTCCCAAAATAAATCATTTTTCATAAATAGAAGAACTATCCCAAAATATGGATTTACAAAAACCTTTGGTATGAAAATCAGAGTATAAAGTTTGGTGTTACAAAATAGATCAAAACCAAAGCTAAGCATAAATCCAATCTAAAGTTCTTCTATTCTAGGCCCCGCATCTCTATCCATGCGTACCTAAACCTTCGATCCCGAACCTGAGTACATAGCAAAACAAACAAGGAGTACGTGAGACAAAAACGTCTCGTGAGCTACATTGGTTTAGACCCGATAATAAATATAATCGTATGACATATAAACAACATATAAGTAAGTCATCCATCTAACTAGTCACCCTATTGTGACTCTTAACACTTTGCTTTCCTAGCAATCATATCTAGTTGTCGGGACATCCCCAACCAACTAGAACCACATTAACTCATTAACCGGGGATCCCCCGCATTAACAAGCTTCAAGGTAAAGGCAAGAGGGAATCGTCCAATCTACCTATACCTGCCTTACTCGTCGGACTACTTCCAGTTAGCAAGACTACTATCATGGAATGGGCCGATGGGGATCTGCCCAAATGCTCCCCATTCCATACCTCATGACCGGGGATCCCCCGCGTCATCACATCGCCTCAACCTTACTATAACTCGACGGTTATATCAATCAAAGCCTTTGGCTATCACATCAATCATCAAAAAGTTAGTTACCTATATTCAACAATATGCAACTAACTATATTTGCTAAATTCTACACAATTATCAAATAGACTCGACATATATAATAACAAGTATTTTCATAGCTATGTACTCAATAAAGTCCACACGTACTCACCTTAGCAATTAATGCTCCAACCGTGTTCTTGACACCAAAACTCTTGCTTCCACAATTCGGTCAAACTTCCAAGACTTCACCAAAAGCCTAATACAACAATCATACAATGTTCAACATCACATTCTACTAATAATGTATCCATTAATCACTAGATACCATCAACTAACACTTCCCCCAATTATGGTGATTTACCAAACCCTAGGTTTACCCAACCCTCAAGATTCTTACCAATCTTAACCATACACTTGATTCCTTTGTTAATATACCATCTATTAAGTGTATATACCATTTATTCACCATAACCCATAACCCCCAATATCTAGGGTTTAAACCCAAGCATCAAAATACATAGATCTAAAGCTAGAAAGATCAAGGAGTGAAGATATACATTTAATCTTCAATTAGGAGTGAAATCTATCAAGCTTTGATGAACAAATCGACCAAGATCAGCACTTGCACTCAAAAATCGTCAATGGAAGAAACTAGGGTTTACTATTGCATTAAATGAGTCAAAACTCGACTTTAATGCTGCACGACAAAAGTTCACGACGCGAACTAAGTTCGCGTCGCTAACTTCCCCTTGCACGCGAACTTCGCGATCGGTAACCAGTCGTGATCTTCCAATCGCCAGATACAACAATCCCTGGAGGGAGTTCACGATCGTGAACTATAGATCACGCCGTGAACTTCCCTCGTACAGCAGGGCTGCACTCTTCGGTCTAGGTCTCGACCCGGTTTCGCCCATAACTTTCTCATACGGTCTCCAAACGACACGAAACCAATTTCTACGTTCTTTAAACGATTTATCCATATTTATCATATTTTTGTACAATTTATTTATTTACAAATTTCGGGTCGTTACAGTACCACCCTGCGCAAGGGTAGTGTGTCGAGAAATACATAACCCGGAAAACGGGGGAGTGTGAGATAACCCGGAAATCGGGGGAGAAATAGATAACCCGGAAACGGGGGAGTTTACCTAGTTAACCCATATCGGGGGAGTTGTTTCGGGGAGGCCCGTTACGTATGTGATTGGGCTTATGGCAAGACTTAGAGTATGATTGACTATGTGCAATTTGATAATTATTTAATTATTATTTTATTGCAAATTATTTTCTAACAATTTGGTCTCACGTACTACGTTTATTTTGGCTATGTACTCAGGTTCGGGAGCTAAGAATTAGGCAGCCCGTAGTTAGCATTTGGAAGTGATTAGCTCGGTGTACTTATTTAATTCGCTAGACTTTGGTTTTGATATATTTGTAACACCGATTTTTGATACTTATTGATTACTCCAAATGTTTTATTTAAACCATATTTTGGGATACTCGGTTTGTAAAGACTTATACTTCATTATTTAAAAGTTTTAAATTTGGTTGAAAAATTGGTGTGTTACAACTTGGTATCAGAGCTTTAGTCTAATTGAATTAGGTTGGTTTACCCACTCTAGACTTAGACTTTGCGTTTGGGACATTATGTTCTATAGGAAGTTAGGTTGACCTTTAAGGATTAGGGTTGACCATAAAGGGAATTGTTTTGAATCGAGCTTTTCTTATGTTTTATTTTGACTATTTAGTCAACTTATTGGATCCTAATTGGGTTGACATCTTATTATAGTAAGATGGCTAGAACGAGAAGTGGTCGAGCCTTGTTGGATGGAGAACAAGCTTCGAATGTGAATCAAGATGGGAATGGATTGGCCAACTCGGGTATCGGGAATAACAATACTCCGGTAACAATGGAGGCCATTCAATCCATGCTCACTAACATGAGGAATGTGATGCAACAAGATGTTAACCGGATCATAAATGATCGGTTGAACCTTGGTGATGATGAAAGGGAGGAAGAGGAACGTCGTGATGACGAGGAGAGAGAGCAAAGTGAAGACTCCCCACCTCCCACAAAGACTAAGTCAACGGACACTAGTGTCCCAACCGAGAACTCCTCTAATGAGGAAAATGGTGAAGAAAGAAAGATTGAACGTGAAGGAAGTTCATACAAAACATTCCTTTCATGCCGACCCGACTTCTATCTCGGGAGTACGGAACCGAAAGTAACCGTTCGTTGGATTCGAGAGACGGAGCATGTGCTTAAGAGTAGCAAGTGCAAAGAAGAAGCATGGTGACTTATGCCTCACGTTTGTTTAAAGATGATGCTCTTACATGGTGGGACACCGTGTATGAGACTTTGGGAAAGAAATCCGTTTACAAGATGTCGTGAGATGAGTTCACTAGGAGACTCAAAGAGAAGTTTTGTCCCTAAAGGGAGTTGGAGGAGTGGTTGGAAGAGTTGTTGTACTTCAAGAAAGGCAATATGTCCTTGGATGAGTATACCAAGAAGTTCACGGGATACCTCTCGTTTGTGTCAAATACCTACCCCACCGAACGTAGTCATGTGGTTCTTTTTGCTAATGGGTTGCCATGGGAGTATGAGCTAGAGGTGAAGAGGGTGACTACCCTTGATGAGGTGATCAATGTTGCCCGAAGTGTTGTGAAGGTTAGTAAAAGAAGAATTCAAGAGAGGTCGGTTGGTAATGAAAAGAGGAAATTTAAAGTTTTTCGAGACCATCAAAGAAAAGCAAGTTTGCCCCGGGCGGGTCAACGCAAGGTAGTGTTGGTGGTTGTAGGAAGTGTGGTAGGGACCACAAAGGTGAATGCAAGGCGGATTCAAATGGTTGCTATAAGTGTGGGCGATTTGGCCACAAGGCTAGAGATTGCAAGGTGAAAAGCCTTGACGAGGTGGAGTGTTTCTCATGTCATGAGAAGAGGCATTATAGTAATGTTTGCCCAAAGAAGGGAACCGAAACATTGGTGTCAACCGCTCACAAGAAACCGGAGCCGTTGAAAGTCAAGGGGTGTGCCTTCCAACTCACGCGTGAAGAAGCCAAGGAGACCCATGATGTCGTCTCAGGTACCTTATTCATAAACTCCATACCCACTTATGTATTGATTGATTCGGGTTCTACTTATTCTTTCGTGTCTCATGAATTTGGTTCTAAGTTTAAGGTTCCACTAGAGTTACTTGATGATTTTTATGAAATAGAAGTAGCCGATGGGAAAACCTCTATGGTTCAACACATCTATAGAAATTGTGAATTAGAGATCGATAATAAGAAGTTCAAAGTAGATTTGATGCCTATGGGGATTAAGGCTTTTGATATGATTATTGGGATGGATTGGTTGGGAATCCACCAAGCCAAGATTTTAGGTGGGAAGAAGTTAGTGTCGCTTAAGTCTCCCGAAAATGAGAAAGTGGTACATTTATGGTGAAAAGAGGCATCATATGCCAAACTTGTTAACCGCCATTAAAGCAAGAAAGTGTATATCGAAAGGATGTTCATCGTTTATAGCATATGTGTTAAGGCAAAAAGCCTTACCCCTTTAGGATCTTAAGATAACAAGACAACCTAGACTAGCTTAGATTAGATTGTAGAAAATTATATAAGTCTCGGTGTGATACTGAGTGGGAAGTATTGGCCACTCAGTATTGGAAATCCAATACTGAGTGGAGGACTGAGTTACATTCTCTAATGTAACTGACTAAGATCAAATCCCTTGATCTTAGTCACTTTCCTTGATCGGTCTTTCCATTACTCCTTTGCCCATTTTGTAAGATTTCTATATCATTATAAATAGAGATCACTTGGCAAAGGAGTACACACCAATTTACACTTTCATTTCTTAATCTTTGTAATTGTTCAAGTGGTCTTGTATTTCTGCTACAAGCCACACTTTGTGGAATAATATACGTTTGACTTAATTACTGTGTTTTACACCTTAAGTATCTTAAGTAAATTATAATAAAACAATTAACAAGAAATCCAGGGTTGTTGTGACCTATCAACTGGTATCAGAGCAGGATAAATATACTCTTATTTAGTCGATCTATTACCCTGGCCGCCATTCCTTATACATACCCTTCCCAACCTTGAAAATCAAAAATGTCTTCCATTGTTGCACCAGTTATGTCTGGAAAGGGAGTCCCCATCTTTGATGGCAAAGACTTCCATCAATGGAAACTAAAAGCTCAATGGTATCTCGAATCTATTCACCATGAGATGCTTACAGTACTAAATGATGGTCCCATCATTCCACAAACTGTGGAACCCGTTGCCGCTACTGATGATGCTCCTGAAAGCACAAGAACAGTTCCAAAACTGAAACATACATGTACTGACACTGACCATCAGTTGTACAGTCTGGACTCCAGAGCAAAGGGGGTGATTGGTAATGCAGTTACCAAGGAAATACTAAATGCAATTATGAAATTGCCAACTGCAAAGGCTATGTGGGATAGCTTATCAGTCTCCTATGAAGGCATAACTAAGGTGAAGTTACATAGAAAGAGCAACATGAGAAGGAAGTATGAAAACTTCTTCTCAAGTCCTAATGAAGAAATCACCACTCTCTATAACAGGTTCAATACTGTTATCCATGATCTCATTAGTGTAGGGATTGTGAAGAAGGAAGGAGAACTTGTTCAAAAGTTTCTGGACAGTGTTCCTCAACAATTCCTTGACATGACAAACTCTGTCAATGCTCCTAATAACATTGAAACATACACTCTTCAAACATTGTATGGTTTAATGTTGAATCATGAAGAGAACAATGTTGCAAGACTGATCAACTAGAAGAAAACTGACAAGACTTCCACTGGCATGGGTTTAGTTATGCAACAGGCTTATACTGTCACTGAGCCTGAAGAGCCAGAGGTTGATCTTGCTGATGCTGAGGCAGAGGAGTTGAAACTCAAATGACTCTCATGTCTATGAAGCTGGATCAGTTGAAGAAGAAGAGGCTGTAGGGTTTCATAGTACACTGATCGACCACTTGGGTCAACCTCCTAGTATACTTGGTTCGACCATACTGACCAAGAAAATGAACTTGTTCTTGACCGGTTAAAACCAACTAGCTGATTTCATCCCTAAATGCGGAACTGGGATTAAACCTAATCCTTAAACCCTAAAGGATTGGGATGTTGGAGAACTAGATTAGGTTAACAAGAAAGAAACCTTGTTCGAAGAACTCGAACACACACATACTTGTGTGTTCGTCGACTACTACCAAGAACCCTAGGGTTCTTGGTTCGACTTCGAACAAGAGGAGAGGAAGAAAGAGTGTTCCATGAATCATACCTTAGGTTAATGCTTAAGATAAGTCCACTGATGATGAACACGACGAACGATCCTCTAGATGATCACTTGCAACGATCTTGGATCTTCGAAACTCGAAGAACACGAAGAACGAACGAAGAACACGAAGAACGAACAACACCAAGTGATGGTGTTCTTGTTTCGTTCGGCCGAAACCCAAAGAAGGAGGAAGCTAGGGTTTCGTGATTATGATCAAAAGAATAAGGGAACCCTAAGCCTTCTATTTATAATAGAAAGACTTACACTTAGGGCCCTCCTAGTTTAATTAAGATTAATCTCTTAATTAAACTTATCCTTTACACTTTAAACCCTTATAGTTTTACTAGTTTATTATTGTTGCACTTAACTATCAAATGTCTAGTATTAACACACTATAATTTCGGTACCCATATACGCGGAATATATAGACTTGTATTTATACTTTTAATAGTTAATTATATAATAACCTTTATATAATTTATACAATAATATTATCCAATTACTATATGATTTAATAGCTTTAAATCATATCATGAATAACCTTTAATTAACACATTGTATATTTACTCAACTAGTAAATGTACAACTACTTGCATTAATGGTTAGTTAAACTAATCTAGTAATAAGTTAAACTTAACTTAATACTTAACTGATTCATAATGACTATTATGAAACATTCCTCTTCGTAGTATCATTGCATAACTTGTTCGTATTACATGTACTCACCGGTGTGACCTTAAGTGTTTCGTAGGCATGGATGTATCATCATAGGTTGACTAAATGGGCACATAATTCCTTCAGACTCCCACTTGTGCAAGTTTGTAACCTTTGTCTTAATGATACGAGCTACAGTGGCCTTTCTAGATGGGCATGTAGGTAACCAACCCCATAAAAACAGCTTATGTAACCCTTGGTATAGTTTTATGAAAAACTCTTAATAGCGTCTCCTAGTAAAGAACACTCTGTCTTTACTTCTTGGGTAACGTTGTTAGGCTTATCCCTTGCAGCACGATATTTGTGATAACGAATACGAGCATGGTAGAAATTATCAACTCCTGTATTGAAATCATTTTATGACTTCTTGATTCAAACTGTTGTGATAAACGACAAAGAACAGATCAGTTCGTTTGGGCACGGCCGTGCACTTGCCAGTTTCTTATCAAGTCAAAGGACCTATAAATATCTCTCCTAAAGAGGAGGTGCAATTGCCATCTTATATATTTCGATTTGAAAATACAACTTCCTTTGTACCCAGTATCGCCTCGTATGACAAACGTATTTCAGAATTGTCTGAGTTGAACCAAAGTACATTAGTCATTGTATCCTAAACCAAATACCTCAGGCTTAAGATCAAATCCTAGTGAACAATACTTTTGAACTTTTCAACCACGAAGTATTGTCACAGTGGTCAATCCAATATTCGTTGAGCCTCCAACAGAATATCACCGATATTTGGTTTACACAAAACTTGTGTAGCTATCTTCGAAGAACTTTCGAATCTACCACCAAATACCGCGATGACGTTAACGTCCCATCGAGGTTCCCACCAAGACGAGTAGTCACGGATTTTATATCTTTTTGAATAAATAGACTTTTATTCATGGATGATGTAAAACATACAAAGTCTGAATAAGAATGATACTAATTCATGTACTATTCCTTACTGGACATAGGTAATGAATTATTACTGGATCATTTACTTATTCCTTCCGTTTGTGTTGATTACTTAATGATTCTTACAAACTTAATTGTAACTTTATCACTAAACCAATCATTTCTATTAAACTAAAGACATACGACGAGTATTTAGGAATACTATTACTTTTGCCTTTGCTAGATATTGTTCTTGCAACAATCTAGAACATATTCTAGTCTTGCCTTTTATGTAATTCGGTAAACATAGGAGGATTGGAAATTAACTCCTTAGTTTCTTGAATTCATAAAATTCATCCTTGCAACTAAAGCTACTTTTAGTTACTTGATTTGTATATATTCTTACTAGTTAAAGAAATTTCCTTAAATGACTATGTTATCCACTGAAGGGTTAACAACCTATTAGATATGCAATAATTAATCACGCTATTAGGTTTTCAATAATCTAATCAACGATCATTTATTATTTCTCTTAACTCTTTGGCTAATCGACTTGGTAAAACCTTGTTGTTAATGTCTTACTAACTTACTGAATTCATCAACATCTTTAATGAATTACGTTAGTCATAGCTCCCACTTACATTTATGGATTTTAAGCATCTCTTAAACTACTTTGACCTAGTCAATAACTTGTAGTTTAATCTTTTAAGAATTCTATCAATAACTAAGATCATCCTTTGGATTTACGAATATCCAACATTCCCGTTTAGGGAATTATGATCTTTATTGATTACTGTATCTAACAAGTATAAAACACTTGAAATGATACTATTAATTCTTAAATACATTAGTATTCTTTTAATAATTTTATTTAATGCCAAAGTCATTACTTGGATCTGTCAAATATCCATTATTCCTATTAGGGAATTATGACTTGATTAAATATTGTATTTATTACAAGTATAAAAGACTTGCAATAATACCTTTTAATTCTTAAATACTTTAATATAGTTTGTCCCTTTTAAGAGTCGTTTAATGTCTAAGTCATTTTACTTGGATTATACGAATATCCAACTATTCCTATTAGGGAATTATGACTTTATTAAATCCTTTACTATAAGTATAAAAGACTTGTAATAATACTCTTAAAGTCTATCTTGGTTATATCTAATATAATCATACTATATTAATACTAATACTTTAAAACTCTCTATCATAAGTAATAACTATTACTTAAGATGTTTTAACTAAGTTCAATAACCTTTGAACCTTATGCTTCCATAAAACTCTTAAACACTTTCATTAGAAAAACTTTCTAATTACTAGTATCTAAATACCTTGAGCTATCAAGACATTATCTATACAACAATCAAACAAATATATAAAACATGAAATATAAGTAAATCAAAACTTGACTTACAATCTAGTCATAAACCTTGACCAGTGTAATTATCACACATGCACACAATATAATTCAACCATGGATTCGAAATTTATTTAAAACCAATATAAAACTTGTTTTAACATAAAATAAAATTATCCAAAAACAATAAACTAAAATTGTTTAAAACGAATCCACAAAATACTAAATTATAAAAAACTTGGTGCTCGTGGGATCATCACCATCTCATGCCGGTCACTATCACTTTCCATCTCCTCCTGCAATAAACGATTGCAAAAGTTAGATTACTCGTAACGTACTTTACAAGTATCTAAAAGTGGTTAAGAAGTGTGGTTGTGTTACCTGAGGAACTTGCGTTTCCTCCACTACCACTTGCACTCTTTGAACAATTTCTTTTCCAATGCCCAGCCTCACCACACTTGAAGCACCGTTTCTCGGTCCTCGCAGTGTTAGGCTTAACCTTCTTGACCTTTTGTTTGACACCTTTACCATTTGGCACTCCTTAGTTAGGATAGGTTTTACCCTTTCCTTTACCACCATGCCCTTTTCTCTTCTTCCCACCGCCACCGCCATTACCGATCAAGAGAACGTCCTTAGATTTGGTCCCCAAACTCAACTCAGTTGTCTTGAGCATGGAATGTAGCTCTGCAATGGATTTCTCCGTATTATGCATGTTGTAGTTGACCACAAAAGACTTGTAGTCATCAAACAACGAGTTGAGTATAGTATCTGTTGCCATTTGCAACGGTATGGGGTGACCAAGTCTAGCGAGGTGATCCATGTGTCCTTTCATTTTCATGACGTGCGCACTCACCGGCGTTCCTTTGACCATCTTGCAAGAGTTGAAGGATCAATTGATGTCAAACCTCTCAGTGCGAGCTTGCTCTTGAAATGAATCCCTAAGTTGCTGGATCATCTCAAATGCAGGCACATCCATAAGTCCCACTTGTAACTCAGGACTCATAGTGGCGAGCATTAGACAGCTCACATCGAGTGCATCACTGACATGCTTATCATAAGCTTGCCTCGTGCAGCTCTGGAATTAACAGCAGGGGTGTTTGGTACTGCTCTCTCCAAGACATATCACTTTCTCTCATGCCTGAGAACAATACGAAGATTGCGCTCCCAGTTGAGAAAGTTTGACCCAGTCAACTTGTCTTTTTCGAGGATTGAGCGAAGTGAGAGATTGTTGGTACTTGTTGTCGCAATCACGTTTGTTGCTGCCATCTACAAATCAAACCCAGTTTAATTAGTAATCATCAATAAACATTCTCTAAAATATATTATAAACCCATAATTAATATTTTAGGCCTAGGATCCATATATCACATTCTCGCCGCAAGGTTTGGGCACTTCCCGACGAGACATGCTATTTCTGGTAGGTAACTTCCTCACCGATCGTATCAAGACTTGACACGATTCCTAGGGTCGTAGAATCTTTAGACTTATATCTTATTACAACTTTGTACAATCTAATCGTACATTTCAAAGTTAGTAATAAAGTCTAGTATGTTTATTCTACTCAAGTACTTTTTGGGTCGGGACTCCCGATTATCACCGAAGTAGATCAGACCATCTAAGACAGTGCGATGCTCTACGCCGAGACTCCCGATTATCACAGAACCTTACGCACCCTAACACTCGCAATGATTTGAATCCATATCTAAGGTTCTTTATCCTTACAATATGAATATCGTTTAACAAGTGAGGTGTTCCATTAGGTGGATAATACTTAGATCTAAGATTTTCTTGGGTTTGTTTAAGTCTTAAACTAAACTTAAACTTTTATTCCAATATTAATCCTTGTTTAAAATGTGTGACTTGTGAATTGAAGAGTTCTACAAGACACCTTTTTAAAACATAAAAACTATTCTTTAAAACTTATAGTTTCAAGAATGTGCACGATTTTACATGTATACCTAAAACAAGGTGTACAAAACGTTTTACTAGGTTTTGTGAGAAACTTTATTTCTAATAAAACTTACTTGTTTTATATTACTTGAAAAACTTATAAACTTATATTAAACCTTTTAAAACTTTTATGATTCATGAACTTGAAACATAAACCTAGTTTAACACATCTAGTTTTTCATATGTCTAATAATGAAATTAAACATTTCTTATGACTTATTAGGTTCGATCAAAACTTATGTCTTAACGACACACTTACAAACTTTGTGATTTTCTTGTGTAGCTCCCATTAGCTTCAACAACCATGATGAAACTTAAGCTAACACAATCACCGGTTTATACTTGGTGAAACTAATAAACTTACTATATAAAGACTATATATAATAACTCTTAGTTTGTTTAAACATTTCTTATATTTAACTTGAACTAGTTAAATATATGTTCTTGTTATTTTCACTTGATCATTAATCTAGTATATTACATAACTTGTAAAATACTTATATTATACTTGTATAATTATCTAGTTATAATAACTTATAACTTTATACACCTTAATATATATATATATATATATATATATATATATATATATATATATATATATATATATATATATATATATATATATATATATATATATATATATATATATAACTTTGTATATTTCTAATTAATCATATAATTTCAACTTGTACAATTCTAGTTATAATTAAATCAAAACTTTGTACTTTCTAGTTTTAATTATATTATAACTTATACAATACCTAATTATAATATTATCTTAAAGATCAAAATAACATTACCCTTTTTAATTTTTCCAATTCATCTTGTATTTAATATATAAAATTCGTATATATGTATATTTCTTATAATAAACTTGTAACATTCTAATAAGAATATTACATCTAATTTATACGTATTCATTTTAACTTGAACTAATTAAAATGTGTATAACTTTTAAAATTCAATTTTACTTAATAATTAAAAAAATCCGTAAATTTAAATACATATATATAAATAATTAAATACACCTTGTTAATTTTAGAACTTAAAAATTAACATCCTCTTTATCAATTTCCCCAAATTAATTACATGAACTCTAATCTTGTTTTTGATCAATCAAAACTAGGCTTTTAACTTTCTTGATCAAAGACATCATTTTGTTTAAAAGATTAATTTCTTTTAATCAATCTTATCTAAACAATAAACTTTGTTTAAATTCTAAGATAGATTATAACATTTAATAAATTTGTTAAAACTCTTTAAATTAAACCTTATAGACAATAAAACTTTGTCTAAATTACTAGGTTTAAAGAACTAGCTTTAACAAATCTATCAAAATAATAATTAAACGTATTAGACATAAACTTGTCTAATTAACTAGGTTTTAGATTATTATCCTAATTAATACTTTTAAACTATTAAACTTAAACTAGTTTAATGTTCTAGGGTTCTTTAGGGTTTTCGAAAACTTAAGGCTAGGAAACTTTTCCACCAATTAAACTAGGCTAGTTTAATAAACTTGGTGTCCAAGTATTCCTCTAGATTTCGAAATCTCTAATGGATTAGGAAATAATCCTTTTGATCAATTAAACAAATCTTGTTTAACATACTTGATCCTAGGGTTTTCCTTAGTCACGAAAATTTAAGGGATTATGGAAAGAATCCTTTTGATCAATTAAACATATCTTGTTTAATATACTTGATCCTAGGGTTCTTTCTAGGGTTTTCGAAAATTGCTAGGGTTTCTAGAAACCTTCTTGAACAATTAAACTTAGACTAGTTTGATGTTCTTGGTCCTAGGGTTCTTCCCTCTTTTTCGAAAATTATGAAGAAGAAAGAACAAAAACTTGAAACAAAAAAAAAAAACTTAAAATTAAAGTAAACAAACAATCCTTGTTAATCTAGTCTAGATCTCTAAACCAGGCTCTGATACCACTGTAGGGTTTCATAGTACACTAATCGACCACTTGGGTCAACCTCCTAGTATACTTGGTTCGACCATACTGACCAAGAACATGAACTTGTTCTTGACCGGTTAAAACCAACTAGCTGATTTAATCCCTAAATGCGGAACTGGGATTAAACCTAATCCTTAAACCCTAAAGGATTGGGGTGTTGGAGAACTAGATTAGGTTAACAAGAAAGAAACCTTGTTCGAAGAACTCGAACACACACATACTTGTGTGTTCGTCGACTACTACCAAGAACCCTAGGGTTCTTGGTTCGACTTCGAACATGAGGAGAGGAAGAAAGAGTGTTCCATGAATCATACCTTAGGTTAATGCTTAAGATAAGTCCACTGATGATGAACACGACGAACGATCCTCTAGATGATCACTTGCAACGATCTTGGATCTTCGAAACTCCAAGAACACGAAGAACGAACGAAGAACACGAAGAACGAACAACACCAAGTGATGGTGTTCTTGTTTCGTTCGGCCGAAACCCAAAGAAGGAGGAAGCTAGGGTTTCGTGATTATGATCAAAAGAATAAGGGAACCCCTAAGCCTTCTATTTATAATAGAAAGACTTACACTTAGGGCCCTCCTAGTTTAATTAAGATTAGTCTCTTAATTAAACTTATCCTATACACTTTAAACCCTTATAGTTTTACTAGTTTATTATTGTTGCACTTAACTATCAAATGTCTAGTATTAACACACTATAATTTCGGTACCCATATACGCGAAATATATAGACTTGTATTTATACTTTTAATAGTTAATTATATAATAACTTTTCTATAATTTATACAATAATATTATCCAATTACTATATGATTTAATAGCTTTAGATCATATTATGGATAACCTTTAATTAACACATTGTATATTTACTCAACTAGTAAATGTACAACTACTTGCATTAATGGTTAGTTAAACTAATCTAGTAATAAGTTAAACTTAACTTCATACTTAACTGATTCATAATGACTATTATGAAACATTCCTCTTCGTAGTATCGTTGCATAACTTGTTCGCATTACATGTACTCACCGGTGTGACCCTTAAGTGTTTCGTAGGCATGGATGTATCATCATAGGTTGACTAACTGTGCACATAATTCCTTCAGAGGCTGGATGTTAGATCTTCCAATACTGACCCAAGATCAGGTCTATGTTACAGGTGTAGAAAGCCTGGACATATTGCTGCCAACTGTCATACCAAGTCAACTGAAACTGATCAGAATGACAAGATTGCATATCGAGCTAAACGGTACAAGGACAAGTATGTCAAGTTGAAGAACTGGAGCAAGGGCAAGGAGCAGTAGGGAATGGAGCACCGCATCAGGCAATTTACTCTGAAGCTTGGATGGATGAAGAGGTCAGTGATGATGAGGAAGAAGTTGAAAACAAAGCCTTTATGGCTTTCACTGAAGAAGATTTGAAGAGCTCCTTTGAAAAGGATATCAAGGAAGCTGAGAGGATGAGTGTTCATACTGATTGGGATTCCACTTAGTTGTACAAGGTGAGTTCCTTTCAAACTTATTCAGTGAATGAAAAAGAAAGTATTTTTGAATACATGATTGTTGATCTTAAAACTTTAGTACAGAAAGAAAAAACTTTAAAATTAACTATTCTGGAACTTGAAAGGGTAAATAATGAACACTTAGATAAATTAGCAAAATTTAAAGATTTATAATTAAATTTTTTAAACTTCCAAGACATGAACCAAAGGTTAGCTGACAAAGCTCATTTACACAAATTGGAAAAAGAAAAATTTGAAAAACAATGTAAATCTTGGGGAAATGCCCCTATTAAATTAAATATATGTCTAAATCAACAATTTCCAGAAAATGTGAGGGCTGCACTTGGTGTTGATCCTCAGTTAAAAAAAAGAAACAATTTTGCTGATTTATTTGAAGAATTTTCAGATATGAACCCTATTCAGTTTGTCAAATGAAAAACATTTTGTGAAGTTGGATGTCAAACTGAGTCACATGATGAGGACAAAATCACTTTTGATAACCCCATTGGTCCATCTATCTGTTCAAAGTGTTATACTGAACTACAAGAGCTCAGTATTGAATTTCATGAAAAAGAAATTTCTGATACTGAACCCGAAGTAGTGTAATATGACACATCTGTTGTTCCTCCATTTGAATTATTGTTTAATACAAACTACTTTTGAAAGATATAATGAAAATGAAACTACTTCTACTTCTACTGTATTAACTGATACTGAAGTTGCAGGAACAAAAAAGTCATGTACTAAAGAACCTAAAGAGCCTGTTAAAGTTGTTATTTTAGAAAATAATGATCAAAAATCAACTTCAACAGGACCTTCAAGTGGAAAATACAAAAAGTCTAAAAATAATAAGACTTCTTTGACAAACAAAAAGAAGAAACCAGATTCATCTCCTCCTAAACCGGTTAAAAATAATATTAAGTCACCTTTAAAAAATGACAAAAGTAACATTTTAAAATCTATTGGTGATCAGATCAAAGTCTTAAGTCAAAAGTTTGCAAAACTTACTTATACTGGTCAACCAAAAGAAAAACAATTTTCTAAAATACCATATGAAAACATGTTCAGAAATAGACCTAGAAAATGTTATAGATGTCACCATACTGGTCATAAAGGAAATGAATGTTGGAATGATCTCTCAAATCCTAAGTACTCAGTACCAAAGAAAAAGAGAGAAAACCAGTCAGTATCACCTAAGAAAACCTCCAAGGTTGCTCCTGAAGTGATACTGACCTCTCCATTTAAAGAGATCAAGTCAAAACATGTTTCTCCTACCAAAGGTCCCATTCAAAAATGGGTTCCTAAAAAGAACTAATCATAATTATGTGTCTTGTGCAGGGTGACAGAATATGGTACTTAGATAGTGGCTGCTCAAGACACATGACTGGCAGTATGGAGTACCTTCTAAACTATACTCCAGAGAAGGGTCCTTCTACCAAGTCTGGGGAGGATTCAGTGGGAAAAACAAGAGGATATGGAGTGATCAAGGCAAGCAACATAACTTTTAAAAGACTTGCCTATGTAGAGGGTCTCAAACACAATCTGCTCAGTATCAGCCAGATGTGTGATGATGACAATGAAGCTCGCTTCAGGAAGACTACATGAATTATCTACAATGACAAAGGGCAACCTGTACTCATTGCTAGAAGAGAAAAAGATGTCTACGTGGTCAACCTGTCTGAACTAGACCATACTATTCGAGTCTGCGTGCTTTCTAAAGTCAATCCAGAACTGAACTGGATGTGGCACAAGAAAATATCTCACATCAACTTCAGAAACATCAACGAGCTCAGTATGAAGAAGTTGTTGAGAGGGTTGCCCACAATTACTTATTCCAAAGATAAGTTATGTTCTGCATGTGAAATGGGCAAGCAGAAAAAGAGTTCATTTAAATCAAAGGTCAACCACTCAATAAATGAACCTCTTACTATGATACATATGGATCTATTTTGCCCAATCAGTACTCCACTCTGGCCAAAAAGATCTATACACTTGTCTTGGTTGATGAATACTCAAGATACACTTGGGTCATCTTCCTCAAGACCAAATCAGATGCTACCACAGAAATCATTGCCTTTATCAAAAGAGAAGAACTTCAGAAAGGCAACAAGGTCAAACAGCTTAGAAGTGACCATGGTACTGAGTTCAAGAACTCAGTATTAGCATATTTATGTGAAGACAAGGGAATCATACAAAACTTCTCTGCAGCCTACACACCACAACAAAAGGGTGTTGTAGAAAGGAAAAATAGAACATTTATTGAAGCTGCAAGAACTTTGTTATGCCATGCTGGACTGGCACTGAGTTTCTGTGCAGAAGCAGTAAACTGTGCAAATTTTACACAGAACAGAGCTACCCTAGTCCAGAGACACCACAAGACTCTTTATGAGTTATATAATGGCAGGGTTCCTAATGTGGTATACTTCCGCATCTTTGGGAGTAAATGTTTTGTACTCAGTACTAAACATAATCTCAACAAATTTGCTCCCAAAGCAAATGAAGGTATGTTCATCGGCTACTCTCCACACTCCAAGGCCTTCAGAGTGTATGTCATCTCAACTGAGATGATTGGGTTTGAGGCTTGGGTTTGAAACCCTAGTTCTTGGGGTTATGGGTTATGGTGAAATAAATTATGTATACACTTAATAGATAGTGTTTTAACAAGGGAATCAAGTGTATGGTTAAGATTTGTAAGAATCTTAAGGGTTGGTTAAAGCTAGGGTTTGGTAAATCTCCAAAATTGGGGGAATGTGTTAGTAAGTGGTATCTAGAGATAAATGGATACATTATTAGTAGTATGTGATGTTGAACAACTTGTGATTGTTATATTAGGCTTTTGGTGAAGTCTTGGAAAGTTGATCGATTATGGAAGCAAAGAGGTTTCGTGTGAAGAACACATTTGGAGCATTATTTGCTAAGGTGAGTGCATGTGGACTTTACTGAGTACATAGCCTTTAAAATATGTTTTCTTTACATATGCTCGGTCTATTTGCTTAATTGTGTAGACTATTAGTATGTAGAGTTAGTTATATATTAGTATGAATATTAAAACTAACTTGTTTGATGATTGACGAGATAGCCAAGGGCTTAGATGGAATAACTCGAAAAGTTATGATGAGTGATAGATTGGCGGTGATTCGGGGGATCCCCGGTCACTTTGGATGGGGCGGATTGGGCGTCGTCCCATGGACCATCATGCGATAGGAGGCTTGCTAACCGGACGTGATCCGGCTAGAAGTCGGGTAACGGTAGAGTGGCGATTCCCTCTTTCCGTTATCATGAGGCTTATTAAGGCGGGGGATCCCCGATTAATAAGTATGTGAGATGACGGGTTATTTGGAGATGTTCCGGATAACTAGATAGACTTTCTAGGGAAGCAAGAATGATAGAGTCACAATAGGGTGACTAAACCTATTATGATGAGATATATATATATATATATATATATATATATATATATATATATATATATATATATATATATATATATATATATATATATATATATATATATATACAGAACTCGTAGAACCCAATGGTCTAGATTGGATTCTACGAGTTCTGTATATAAAATAGGTTCTGTATGGAATCCTTCACTATATATATATATATATATATATATATATATATATATATATATCATCATAGGTTTAGTTAGCCTATTGTGACTCTATCATTCTTGCTTCCCTAGAAAGTCTAAATATTTATCCGGAACATCTCCAAATAACCCGTCATCTCACATACTTATTAATCGGGGATCCCCCGCCTTAATAAGCCTCATGATAACGGAACGAGGGAATCACGCACTCTACCGTTACCCGACTTCTAGCCAGATCACGTCCGGTTAGCAAGCCTCCTATCACATGATGGTCAATGGGAGGACGCCCAATCCGCCCCATCCAAAGTGACCGGGGATCCCCCGAATCACCGCCAATCTATAACTCATCATAACTTTTCGAGTTATTCCATCTAAGCCCTTGGCTATCTCGTCAATCATCAAACAAGTTAGTTTTAATATTCATACTAATATATAACTAACTCTACATACTAATAGTCCACAAAATTAAGCAAATAGACCGAACACATGTAAAGAAAACATATTTCAAAGGCTATGTACTCAGTAAAGTCCACATGTACTCACCTTAGCAAATAATGCTCCAAACGTGTCCTTCACATGAAACCTCTTTGCTTCCACAATCGATCAACTTTCCAAGACTTCACCAAAAGCCTAATATAAAAATCACAAGTTGTTCAACATCACATACTACTAATAATGTATCCATTTATCTCTAGATACCACTTACTAAATCATTCCCCCAATTTTGGTGATTTACCAAACCCTAGGTTTAACCAACCCTTAAGATTCTTACAAATCTTAACCATACAATTGATTCCCTTGTTAAAAAACCATCTATTAAGTGTATACATCATTTATTTCACCATAACCCATAACCCCAAAAACTAGGGTGTCAAACCCAAGACTCAAGATCCATAGATCTAAAGCTACAACTACAAAGGAGTGAAGATTTACCTTGATCTTCAACAATGGAAGCAAAATCACTTGATTTGGACCCCAAAATCAGCTCCAAACGACCTTTTCCACTCAAAATATGTATAAGGTTCCAGAGAGAGAGTGTTGGGATGAAGAATGAGCATAAATGGCTGAAATCCCGATTTTATTCAGTTTCAGCAAAGTTCGCGCCATGAACTCGTCGTGAACTTCCTAAAATCAAAAACCCGACATCTCTGGTCAAAGTTAACGTTCGTGAACTTTAGTTCGAGGCGTGAACTTTGGCCTACAGTTTTTGTTGCCCTTTTCGACACGGTTTCGTCCATAACTTTCTCATACAATGTCCAAATGACACGAAACCAATTCCTATGTTCTTTAAATGATTTATCCTTATTTATCATATTTTTTTCATAATTTATTTACCACAAAAATTCGGGTCGTTACAACTATCCACCCCTTAAAAGGATTCCGTCCTCGGAATCACTAGAAATTTTCAATCCACATTCGACCGAGAATTCCATTCTCATTTCCTTGTGGTTATTACTATCAAACTTTTCCCATTCCAATTTAGTCAAAAATATGTATTTAAACATTCACTTAACCCCGTTAGGCCCGAACGGGTCAAAAATCAATCTTAAGCCTTTAATACCCAAACGGGTCAAAATTTCACAATTTGACCAAAAACTTTAAATCCTTTAATCTAACCCGCTATACCCATAGAAACTATATGACCCAATCATTAGAATCATCTAATCGATTCACACAGATATCAAAATCTAGCTTCGACCAAGTCGATATAATCCAAGATTGTCTAATCTTTGACTTAAGCACAAAGTCAATTATTCTTTAACAATTTCTTTATTCACTAAAGATTCCATTAATCATCATTTCCATTACAATCGACCTTTAATTGCGATTCGCCAACCATCATATACCCGAATCCCCAAATTCAACTCGAAAACGCCCAACGCGTCAGAGTCGCATAATCTGACTATAATTCTTTTAATTGTTCCATTAACCTTTTCACATACACACAATCGATACATTATGCCCTCATCATTCACTAGCCATTCAAAACGAGAGTCAAAGCCCATCTTCGAGCAAGTCAACCAATCACAAGTTGACTAACCTTGACTTTTGCATAAAGTCAACCATACTTTGCCAACTAACACGTTCCCTACTCACGGGATACCATCCTCAACTTATCACTACCGGTTCTACTCATTATTGTTTCCTTAACAATCGTTCCCGTTTTTCCAAATTTCAATTTCTCCATAAATAATTCGAGAGTCGCACCTTTACTTGAGGTCACACCAACATTTACCGTTTCTTGACCTTCATTTGGTCACTCATACTATCACTTAGTATTTTTTTTCAACCATCTTTGTATCACATCGATCAATTTCATAACTTTTATTCTCAACTACCGGTATTAGATCCTCCACCGCATCACATTCCATAATTTCACGCAAGTTCCCATATCTTAGCCACCAATAGTAATTTGCTCACTAGGAGTTTCTCTTCCTCCTATTCTATAAATCGTAGGCATCTCCTACACATACACAATCTAAATGCAGTCCGCATTTTAAACCAAATTCTCACTTGTTATAAATTAATAACAATACTAATTAACCGCATGATTCTACATTCATCATATATATATATATATATATATATATATATATATATATATATATATATATATATATATATATATATATATAAAACATTATTATACTGACACAACAATTCATACATTAACTATTTTATCGAGATGATCGGAAAACCTCCAATCCATCAAGATCCAAACTGTCACAGTGATTGGAACATCTCCAATCACGGAATGGAACCATTGGGATTCGCCCCCAAACATCATAGTAGCCGGGGATCCCCCGAACTAATCACATCCTTTCTTTCTTATCCTATCCCACATACTACACTCGTATACACCTTTTCACATCACATACTCTACCACCATTTTACCGGTTTAATCGTCAATTTTTTCACCATGCAATTTGGCATATTTCCCATAATTTCACGTTATCATTTTCTTTCATATTCCACACATTTCCCATTGGTCACTACTTAACCCGTTTCCTATAGCATTACTTTTCCATTATCATACGCCTTCAAGGCCATCACATAACGCACATGCATTGTACCCCGCGGGTATACCAATAAAATCTCCGATTACCATTTACCGTTTCACTTACACATTAATCACTCTTAACCGTTCCATATCCTTATTACCGATTTCCAAACCTCTTGTCACCACCGGGGTAACCACCAATCTATTCCTTTAAGCATAGTGGCCATTCCGGTCATCTTTGAGTCAACCAATCGACTATGGTCTACATTTGTAATCCGTGACTTGGCACCCATTAGCCCAACATTCCATGTTCTCGTCTTTGTACATCACAATACTTTGGAATATTTATTTTCCAAACGTAGTCTCACGCACACTATGTCATATTCTATCACACCAGTATTGTGACATTTTGCCAATAATCGTCATTTTTCCTTAATATCGTATCAATCATCCATGTCACAAAACCTTGTTATGGCTACATGCCAACTTTTACTCAACCTTTTTTGACAATTAAAATATGTCATTCGCGTCACTTACTCTTTTCCACCTATGTTCCATTTATTAGTTCTAAGGCATCGCTATACCTTTAATCATTCTTTTCTTTACCATTTACGTATATTAACATTACATTACTTATCTGGATTCCCGCCGAATACTCAAGTTTCATTTCCAAGGTTTCTATTTCCAAAATTTCCATCCTTACTACAATTCTTACCAAAACTTAGTACTTCATTGTATTACTCTCCCTTTGTTGAAAACATTTACCTTCCTTGCGGTTCATCTTTTGATACTACATAAAATTATCATTCCCCGTATCCTCACTAAATGTGACACATCTGTCGGCAATCCTTTCCATTATATATTTCCATACACATAACTAGCCGGAAAGACTATTCCCAAAAATAATTATCCACACCATACAACTTATCCCCACTTCCTATAACCACCAACTCGTGCGACAACCCAACAATCAAGATATAATCACACAATATCTTAGCTTGGTGCGTACCCAACCAATCCATACCGATAATCATATCAAAATCCTTTCATTCCCATGGGCAATAAATCGACTTTAAACTTTTCCCCATCTATTTCTATCTCAAAATTTTTATAAACGCATTCGACCTTTGAGGTTTTCCCATTGGCTACTTATATTTCACATTTTTTTTTATTTAACAACTTGGTCGGCACAATTTAACTTTCTACCAAACTCATGAGACACAAATGAATTAGTAGAACCCGAATCAAATAATATATGAGTTGGCATGGGGTAAATGAGTAAAGTACATGATACCACATCGTGCACCACTTTTTCCTCCTCTCGAGTGAGTTGGAAGGAACGCCCCTTCACTTTAGCCGGTTCCACCTTCTTTTGGGCCGTGGACACCATTGGCTCGGTTCCCTTTTTCGGGCACACATTGCTATAGTGTCCCATATCGTGACACGAGTAACACTCCGCCTCGGAAAACGCCTTGGTTCTACAATCTCGGGCCATATTCCCCTTCTTGCCACAATTGTAACACGCCTTTGAATCTCCTCGGCATTCGCCGGCATGGTTCTTCCCGCATCTCATGCACGGGGCAACACTTCCTTGCTTGGAGAAATTCGATGTGAACTTCCCTTTTTTGTAAGTTCCCGAGCCACTCTCGGCTTTCCTTTTCTCACCCGCTTGGGCCCTCTCGGCATTCCTCATCGCATTTACCTCTTCCACACCCCGGGCGGCACCAATGGCCTCATCGAGTGTGACCGCTCTCTTTACCTCCAATTGGTAATCCCAAGGTAGCCCACAAGCATACCGGACTACCCTCGATCTTTCCTCAAAATAAGTTTTTGCAACAAATGGGAGCAATCCCGTGAACTCCCTCGAGTACTCCTCAACCGACCTATCACCCTTCTTTAGGGTCACAAACCTCTCATGCATCTTTTCCAAATCCCTTTCGGGGCAAAACTTTCTCTTCAACCTCGTGGTAAAGTCGTCCCATGACATCTTCTTCACCACCTCCCTTCCGAGGGTTTCATTGACAATATCCCACCATACCATCGCATCTTCTTTCAACAATTGTGACGCATACGTCACCACATCGGCTTTCTTACATTTGCTACTTCCGATGACCCGTTCGGTCTCTCGGATCCACCTCATAGTCACCTTCGGGTCCGAACTACCCGTGTACACGCTTGGCTTACAAGCCATAAAAGACTTAAAAGTACAACCATCTTTTTCATCGGGCCTTGCCCTAGCATCACCACCACCACCGGTTGAGGACTTATCCTCTCGGGTACCACTACCCCCGATTCTCTCACCCGACCTAGCTTCGGATTCACGATCACTTCCCGACTTTTCACGGTCTCCCATAATACGGTGCACTTCTTCGGCCACCATCCCTTTGATTTGATCATTGACAATTTGAAGGTCCGCCATGGTCTCCGGGGTCTTGTTAGCTCCGACCCCCCGACTCATCATGCATCGACGGTTGACTTCCTTGTTCAACCACGACCTCAACACGTGGTAATTCATCCCCTTGATCTTGTGGAACCTTTCCACTTCTACGAGTATTTACCATTTTCTTTTGTTCAAGTCTATATGAAATACATCAAACAATTTAGTACTCTTAGTACGATCCATTAGTCACATAAGACTCACATTTCTTATCCATAATAACTTCCATAGTTATAACATCTTTTATAGGTCCCCTAGGTTCAACCCTAAACTTAACATAAAGTCTCAAGGTTAACCTATGATCTCAAGGAATCTTACATTCCTATAGCTACAGTCTAAGACTAGGATGGTCATCCAACCTAATTCACTTAAACAGTAGCTCTGATACCAAGTTGTACCACCTCAATTTGTAAAAACAAAACATTTGCCAAAACATATCATTTTATAAATAGAAGAACCGTTCCAAAAATACGGATTTACAAAAACCTTTGGTATGAAATCGGAGTATAGAGTTTCGGTGTTACAAAATATATCAAAACCAAAGCTAAGCACAAATCCGCTCTAATGTTCTTCTATTATAGGCCCCACATGTGTCTATACATGCGTACCTATATCTTCGATCCAGAACCTGAGTACATAGCAAAACAACAAGTAGTACGTGAGACACAAAAATGTCTCGTGAGTTACACGGGTTTAGACCCCGATAAAACAAACAAGTTCACTATATATATATATATATATATATATATATATATATATATATATATATATATATATATATATATATATATATATATATATATATATATATATATATATATATATATTGAAGGATTCCATACAGACTCTATTTTATATACAGAACTCGTAGAACCCAATCTAGACCATTGGATTATAAGATTAATGGTTAAGATTAGTTAGGGTATTGTTGTAAATAAATATAATCTCCTAATTGGCAAGTAATAAATAAAAAGGGTATAATAGGTATTGTAAAAGAATAAGAATTAAAAAGAAAACCCCTAATAATCCCCCATATTCATCTTAACCATTAAGCACGTCTAACCCCATTTCTGATTCTCTCTCTACCACCGCTGCTACACTATTGAAATCATTGGCGTCTGCTTAGCATCGTGGAGATCTGTATTCGTTTTAGGTAAAATATTGTTAACTACTAGTGTTATTTTATAGGGTTAATTGATTACAACTTTGATTTTTTAGGGTTTAGATTGCAATGAAGTTGTTCTTTGTCTATTGATCGTTAACTAGAGACGGTGTTTAGAATTGTTGAGTGATTTGTGGTAATCGTGAACCAATGTCTGGTCCACTCGGTCGATTTGAGAGGCCTTGTAAGTTAACTCTTTGGTTGATTGATTTCTAGAATTGTGAATTGATTATCTAGATGCGAAATTGTGAGTAAATTGAAATTGTAACTGATGGCAAGTCATGGGATTCCTTTGACGAACGAACAAGATATACTTCGTATAATTTAATATATACAAATGATCGCATTTACATGCATATATTAATTTTCTTAGGAATATCAATCCTTTGTATAATTTAATATATCGCATGTACCCAAACTTTGATTGCAGCGTAATGGGATTCCTTTGTATAACTTAATATATACAATTGATTATATATGCATCTAGAGGTGCTTGGTATTTATTTTGTATGTGATATTAACATGCTGCTGTTTGTTTGTCATATTAAACTACACAAATAAATTACTTAAAGGTGAACGCAAATGATACAAATGATTCATTATCAAGCTCAATTAAGAATCATCTAATTTCATGTGGGTTTTGTTTTAAAAGCATGCTTTTGTTTTCATAATTATTATAGTTAATATCTAATCTAATTATTACAGTTAATATCTAATTTCATGTAGGTTTTTGTTTAAAAAGCTTGCTTTTGTATATGATACATATGTGTTTAATGCTCAGATACATACGTGTATTTTGCAGGTTATTGTTAGTGCATTCATGTCTGAAGTAAAGTAATGATAGCTATGTTGCTGGTAGATTCAAAGATTAAGGAACCAATTGCAGTTAAAAAAGACAATAATTGAAACAATGGTTGATGATATAAAGGACGAAGATGAAGAAGTTGTTTTATACATAGGTGTTCTTAAATTTTAAATGTTAATGCTCAAATACATAGGTGTTGTTTTGTACGTCTGTGTTATTCAGTGTTATTAGTGCATGTATGTAAGTCATTATTTGTGGATACATAAGTGTTATTTTGTACGTATACTTTATTCAATATGTTTTATTGTTATATTAAAGTGCTTGTTTTGAGTTGTTTAAAATAACCGTAAAATAACGTAAATGTTTTTTTAAATACATAAATATACATATATGCAGATTCAAATAGATAACATGCATGTATCATTAATTCCGAATTTAATTCCTAAATTTTGAGAAATTTACAAAAAAGGAAACAAAATATAAAAATATAAAATGTCGTAAATACACCTAAACCATTAATTGAATTAAATAATTAGAAATTAATTTACTAAATTATGATTGGTTGAAAATAGTTCTACCGGTTCTGTAAATAAAATGGGTTCTGTATGGAATTTAACCCTATATATATATATATATATATATATATATATATATATAATGTGAACTTGTTTGTTTTATCGGGGTCTAAACCCATGTAACTCACGAGACATTTTTGTGTCTCACGTACTACTTGTTGTTTTGCTATGTACTCAGGTTCTGGATCGAAGATATAGGTACGCATGTATAGCTTTGGTTTTGGTTTTGATATATTTTGTAACACCGAAACTTTATACTCTGATTTCATACCAAAGATTTTTGTAAATCCGTATTTTTGAAACGGTTCTTCTATTTATAAAATGATATGTTTTGGCAAATGTTTTGTTTTTAAAAATTGAGGTGTTACAGTGTTACTAAACCTCTCTCTTAAGAAAGGTTTATGTATCTACTAGGGCAATTGGGCATGCTGAACCCTTAAATCTTCCAAAATTTGCTGATACTGACCAGCTCAGTATCACTCGTCTGATTTATCAAAATTTAATATTTTTAAATTTTTAATAATTTACAGATTAAATTAAACGTTTTTATATATTTTTTTAAAAAAATTAATTTAATTTTTTTTACTCGGTATTGGAGGTCCTGGAGTGTTAAAACTGATTCTAACCCCTATACTCCCCAACGGTAACCTTTCTTAATAAGAAAGTTACCGTTGGAACAGGACAAGGCTGTCATTTCAGCCGTTTTTACTTCCCATTACCCAAATTATCGCCTAATTAAGTATAAATAACCGTTTTTCTCTTTCATTTAAAACTTTCTAACGGTTATTTCATTCTTTCTTCTCCGGTTTCTCTCTGCGAATAAGAAATTCACTCTCTTTTTGCAAGAAATTTCTTAATTTCAGATCGCAGATGGCAAACTACAGATTCGTCGCACCTGATGTGGCACCGGCGACCCAGTTTAAAAAAGATGAAGTCCCCAAGTTTGCGAGGAACAACATCACCGCTAATTCTAATATTCCTCAAGCTTGGGCCTGCCCCAAATTCACACACATCGTCACATACATGAAGCACTGTCCTATCACTCGAGCTCTGACTCTATCTCCTCGAGCTATATATCCAGAGATGTTGTGTGAATTCTGGTACTCTGCAAGACTCGACTCTCCAGATATGATTACTGGATGGGCTATCCGTGACCAAAGAAGGGTTTTTGTCTCAACTGCTATTATTCGGGAAACACTGAGACTTCCCGCCCACGCTCAGTATGAGCCTTTTGTTGATCGAACAGAGGCTAGATCGGTATTGCCTTTCATTGGTCGCAGAGGAACCACGGGTATCATTAAAAGAAATGAATTTGGTCCAATGTGGGGTGTTCTTATTTCTGCAATCATTCGGTGTATGACCCACAAGACTGGAGCTTTGGACCGAATCAATGAGCTTTGGATGCAGATAGTACATGCCATGTACTATGGTCGAGACGTTGATTATGCAAGGCTGGTATTCAATGAGCTAGCCACTCTAGTTAGTGCTCAAATCAGAGAATTCAATGTCCCTTTTTGCAGATTTCTATCCCTCATCTTCCAAAGTTCGATAGCTGCACACGTTTATGATGAATTCAACAGTCCAAGAGCTGATCTTCCTCCCTTAGATGAGAAGATATAATTTTACAGACCAAGGGAAAGAGAACCTGTGGGCCATTGTACAGGAAAATTTAAATGATGAAGAAAATGACGATGAAGATAATTCTGATAATGAATCAGATGATGATAATGATGATGATGTTGGTAATGCAGATCAAGATGTTGAGATGTTGGATGCTCAACCAGATCCAGAACAAGAACAACCACACAGTCCACACCATGAACAGGATCCTGATGCTCCTCATACTGCGTCAGACACTAATACTGAGTCAATCGAGGTGCAGCCTCTTGTTCTAAGAAGAAGAAGACGAAGTTTGACTCCAGTAATGATGGGGGCCTTATCATCAGAAGAAGACATGCATCATGCTCATGCTCCATCTTTGACTGTCTCTCTTCAAGAGCAGAATGTGATTGCTGCAACTGCAGCCCTTCCAGGTCCTGAAACAGAACCAATTGCTCAACCAATTGAGGGACCTCATGTTCCTCTTGATGTGGAGCTTCAACATGAGCAACATACACTGGAAGGTGCTCAGGATAGAAGAGAAGTAGCTCCTGAAGGTGCTGGTGGTTCAAATCAGCACACAAATGATCCAGCACCGAGCTCTGCAGATGATAGAAGGGAATCTGACAAAGTCTCAGGTATGAATTTCTATAATACTCTAAAACTCACATATATATATATATATATATATATATATATATATATATATATATATATATATATATATATATATATATATATATATATATATATATATATATATATATATATATATATATATATATATATATATATATATATATATATATATATATATATATATATATATATATATATATATATATATTTTTCCCAAATAGAGACTAAGTATTGGCCAGTACCAACTCAATACTAACCAAAGTCTCAATCGAACTTTCAAATATATATCCTCTTATGGCCAACATAGTTAGCCCACTGCTACTATGCAACATTCATACACTGAGCACCAAAATGATCACTGTCAGTCTACAGTTGTCTCAAAATTTAAAGAGACAATGGTGGTTGATGTCACACTGACACCCACTGGTGCTGCTTGAATCATGTCCAACTTATTTTTGAGTTGGATCACATGATTAAATAAGTGATCACAAACCCTTAAGCCACATTAACCAAATATTTTCCATGGGGTTTTAGCCACATTTCTGTTATCACTCTGATACCGAGTGATAAACATTGAAAATAAAGAGAAGCACATCCCAGGCTTCGATTTCCCAAACCCAAACCTTTTTTAGAAATTGTGACCAATCCTACACCGAGCTACTCAAAAATCACACATCACTTTTTACTAAAAAAAACTTCTTACACATGCTTTGAACAAGTCCACAATATTTCATCATGAACCAGATGAAATACAGACTTCAAAAATCTGTTTAAGTGATTATAGAGTTAAACAACAACACAATTCTATTTGATAAACCTTTCTTTCTAACCAGTTTTATGTTTTTGTTCCTTAGCACCATCTGTGCAGGGTAATCAGGCAGTATAGGCTCCAGAGGAACTGGTGATCCTACAGACAATCATGCAGCAGATCTTGGCCATGCAGAACACACAAAACAACATTCTGGCCAGGATGGACACCATGAGCAGTGAGATTGACTCACTAAAACAGTCAGTCGCACTACTCCCACAACAACATCAGCCTCCACCAACTCCACAGTCTCAACCTGGTGGAAACAATGAAGACTACAAATTTTAAAAATAAACTAAGAGCACAAAGTATGGTTATGTTATAATCATATTATAAATTATAACAAGAGTTATACCACATTGTGACTCATATTATAGACATGTTAAAACGAAAATGTTGTGGCTATAGTGATATGCTATATATAGGATTTAATGTCTGAAAATTATGTTTAAATATAAGTCAATTGATTTTATTAAGCTAATAGATTAAACACTCTAATCAAATTTGTTAATGATTTATGGTATTATTCGTATGAGAACATGGGGTGCTTAATTGATACCGATTAATTAAGCATGTCTATATGAAATCTAGTGCCATTATTTTGCAAAGCAAACGAGCATATGATGATAGAACATGCTATCGTCACAAAATTAGAATTGTATCTTTACGCACCAACAGTCTATTGGCTAGTGGTTTGTTCAAGGTAGTCTATTAATTTTATCTAATCCCAAAGGATAATTATTAGTATTTGGATAAAAAAAAAGTCAATGATCTAGATCAAGATTCAAACCACCACCACCACTACAAACATATGTGCTTCAATACATCAATACCCCACCCACCTCCGGCAGATGGCGGCCGGAGGTGGTCGCCGGCGGTGGTGACCGGTGATGGTGTTCGTCACTGGAAACACTGTTATTAGTGAAACACATGTGTTTCACCTTTTAAAACACATGTGTATTGAAAATAAAGGAATGTATATGTACATTCAAGCACATGTGTTTCATGACTTGAAACATATCTGTTTCGTTACTAGAAGCACATGTGTTTCACTAATAACAGTTATTTTGAAAATAAAAGAGTGTATATGTACAACCAAGCACATGTGTTTCAAGTAATGAAGCACATGTGTTTGTAAGCTAGAAGCACATGTTCTTCACTAATAACATGTCTATTGAAAATAAAGGAGTGTATATGTACAACCAAGCACATGTGTTTCAAGTAATGAAGCACATGTGTTTGTAAGCTAGAAGCACATGTGCTTCACTAATAACAGGCCTTTTGAATATAAAGAAGTGTATATGTACAGCCAAGCACATGTATTTCAAGTAATGAAGCGCATGTGCTTCGTATGCTCTCATGTGTGTTTAGAAACTTATGTTTTTAGTGACTTGAAACACATGTGTTTCGTGACCAGAAGCACATGTGCTTTGAAGTAATATGATGTGTTTTAGTGAAGCACATGTGTTTCAATACATCAATACCACCACCACCCTCATTACCACCAGCACCTTCACTGTCAGCCACCGCCGCCGCCGACGGCGGCGGCGGGCGGTGGCCGGAGGCCGCGACCGGCGGTGGCTGTAGGTGGAAGTGGCTAAGGGATTTGATCTTGACCATCTTGATCCAATAGCTAGGATTTGTCCCTTAGAACTATGTAAAACCCTTAGACTACCTAAAAGACAACTCCTGTTAGCTACTCCAAATTTTTAAATAGTATTATCAAAGTAGGATCCAATTTTTAACACTACAAAAATCATTTCAAATATTATAATGTACATATGTTATAATAAAATATACAATATATAAAAGTAATAATTATATTGTTTGAAGTAAGTTCTATGATATTAAAATTACCTCCCATATCAAATAAAGAAGTGTTTATTCAGATCTATCTAACTACACAAGTTTTATTCTTCATACATTGTAATTTAAAGCTCATTTTATCATTAAAGGGTTAGGGAAATATTCAAGGAGTTCTATCATTTTTTCGAAGTTCCGAAGAACAAATCTCAACCATTGATAAATAAGATATAGTGGTCAAGATTAATCACATATTTTATACATGAAGAGATATTTTGGTCATTTGACACTTAAAAAGAATTTGATTTTTATTTTTATTTTTTAATTTAAATTATTTTTATAATTATTTTTTTATTATTGTTTTTCAGTAAAAAAAATATTTATTTGATAATTACGTGTAATATATTAATCACATGCGATTTTAGTGTAAAATCACATGTGATTATATATTTAATCATATTTGATGTTTTAGTTCAATCACATGTGATTCAAAACGCATTACATGTGTTTCAGTACGCAATCACATGTGATTCAGTACGCAATCACATTATGTGTTATTAATAAAAACAAATTTAATATAAAAATAATTCAAGAATTCTAAAAATTAAAAAAAATCTAAAATAAAGAATAAAATAAAATATTTTATTATTTTAAAATGACCAAAATACCCCCTCAATGTATAAAATATGTGATTAATTTTGACCATTAGATCTTATTAATCAATAGTTGAGATTTGTTTCTCGAGACTTCGTAAAAATGATAGATCTCCTTGAAACGCAACTCTAACGGGTTAATGTGTACAAAGGGTCACGTACTTTACAAAAAATATGTACTTTGGTAATGTCATTTTTTATTTACTTTTGTCATTTTGGTAGTATATTAAAAGTTTTTCATCTCCAGCCATATGCTCCAAAAATAAATTTGTACTAAGTTAAGTTATTTTTCACTAAACTTTAACTTAGTTGGATCCTTTTTTAATTAAAATAATAATAATAATAATAATAATAAGCAATTCATTTATTAATTGTACAGGGTTTTAAACACCAGAAATCCAAATTTTGGCATATCTGAATTTTGGATACCCAAATTTTCGGATAGTGAATTTTACAATCCGAATTTGGTAGCCGAAATCGGATACCCGAAATTCTAGAATTCAGATACCTGGATTTCGGATATCTGATATTTTGGATACCATATTCTGATTGCAAAAATCCCTATCCGAATATCTAGATTTAATAAAATATGAACGTACTATTTTTAACACCCCTAGTAACTAGCATGATACCTGTACAAAAGAACAAGTAACTTATCATCTTTCATTTCTATCAAAGATTTGAGTATTAAGTTTTTCGAGTTTTTTTTTTCGTATCAAATATTCGTAGATGGTTATAAATTATTTAAACTTATCAAATTTAAAATATGGGTAGTTTTTTAATTGTTGTCTTTAGCAAGGAAAAAGTTGTCGCGCGTTGCTGCGGGGTAAAAAACTGGCCAAGAGAAGATTCAAACTTGGGACCTCTTGGTTCAAACACGTAGTCTTACCATTGGGATAGGAAACGTCTCATGCTTTAGGACCTCACTGTCCAAATATATATTACAAAAATAGAGCAAAAATAATTGAAAAATCCTTAGGCTGCCCGGTATGGGTACCACACCCACACCCATTTTTTCTACCAGATCATCTGCTACCTCAGCAACCACACCACACCCACACCACACCATCTCTAGGAAATACCCACCACACCACACCACACCATTTTATTTCATTAAATTTTAAATAAAATAAAAAAGAAAATACCCACCAACCAATCACAAGCATCCACCTCACCCCATCTCACCCCCACGCCCCGTTTCCAGCCGTTGGCCATGCCCCTTCTCCACCACGCCGACCCCCCATGCCGTGGCGGGGGGGATGGTGTTTGCTTTCTTTGCCACACCGTGGCCCTTGCCACCTCACCACCACGCTATATGGGCGTTGGCCCATACCCATAATCCTTATGAACAGTGAACTTTGTATGCTTATTGTATATATATAAGGAAATAAAACTTACTTTAAATTGTTTATGAGTCTGAATTTTATACTTCTTCCGTATCAAAATAAGTGACACACTTTTCATTTTAGGGTGTATCAAAGTAAGTGACACAATTTGAAAATTTTCCTTATTTGGTAAAAATAGTGGGACACATATTCACTATCCACTTTAATAAAGTGAAATTACTCTTATACCCTTATTTTTACTTTTAAAACTCATTAATATCATTTTATTAAGGAAAGTGGGATTCATTCTCTACTAACTATGTATTTTAATATATTTATTTCTACTTTAATCTTTTACCTCAAAAAACGTGTAAGCTAATTTGTGTCACTTATATTGATAGGAGGAAGTATATGATTGATAAAAGATTAAAATGTATTGACTTGTCATAAATTTATAATTGTTCATGGAAGATGTAGTTGTTAAAAGGGGCACATACATAATTTTAATTAAAAGAATAAGACAAAGTCTTCCACATTGGTTGAAATTTAAACTGTTTTTCCATTTAGAAAAAAAAATCTCAAATACATTACTATGTAGTATAGATAACTAAAATTGAAATAGTAAAGAAATGAGTTAAAAAATGACATTATTTTTTTAGTCGATGGCATACTAATCTTCTCGTATTAGGAGTAATATCACTTCCTCTCAAAAGGAGAGTAAACGAGGAATATGTCACCATATTTCGTATTTAATTTATGAAGATTTACATCATATTTATAGACTAGTATATTTATAACGCTACATAAAATTTTATATTTGTTGTTTTTTTTTTAAATTCGGAGAGGTATCAAATTAATATATTGTAGGTGAATAATATTTCTCTTTAGATAATGTTATTATAGGTAATGTTGAAATTTGATTTCTCTATATTTTCTGTACTTGGAATTGGCCTTAGGTTAGATTCCACGACTACCATGGTTTTGCTTAACCAATATCATAAGCTTTAGCAATTAACACATGAATCAAACATTCCAAAACATACATTTCTTAATCCACATAAAATGAAACAATTTGAATTAGTCCGGTCATTGCTATTTAAAAACTAAAATAACTGATCTCAAGGAAAACAAATTTAAAAATTATAAATTTCTTACGTATTAAAAAAGATTAAAACAATTTTGACTTAACCCGATCCCTTTACCCATCACATGAAAGTTCAATCTCCACCACAAGTCACAACTAAGCAAGCAACGCACCTAGACGGCTCCTTTCACAGAAAAACTGTATTAAAAATAGATAAATTAATTAAAAACAAGAAAAGTGATGTAAAAGAGTGACCACCCACATATTATTAATTAGTTTTTCATTAGAACTCTACACCAAAATTCTAATTGGTTATCTCTATAAAAGTTCTGAAAGAGTCTTTAGAGTGGCAAGGTGTACAAATAATTTTAAAAATTAGCTTTAAAATAGAGTTGATTTGTTAAATACGTGTAAACTTTTTATTTTATCCTTCAATTATTCATTAATAACTAAAAATTGCAATTATTATCTTAATTAAGTTCTACTTCGATTAAAAAAATATCTAATTTAAAAAAAGAAAACTAACAAAAAGAGATTATTGAAATAGAGATATATTCAAGACAATATTTAATTTTTTTGGTCACAAAAGATACGTGTCAACTATTGATCAATAATAATTAATGATCAAAATTAATCACATATTTTATATATAAAGGAGTATTTTGGTCATTGAAACATAAAATAACATAACTGATTTTTACAAAGCAAATTTTATTTATCCACAGCAATTTCAAATTTAAGAATAATCATGATCCTAGTGTAAGGGATGAAATGAAAAGTATAATAAAAAAAATGAAGGACATAATTATCTTTTGACATTAAATTGCTCTATAAGAATCATCCCTATAAAATAAACATAAATTTCCTTATTTATTATAAAATGTGTTAGTCCCGGAATAAGTGATAAATTGCACTTATACAGTTCTACTGACAGAATTAAAATTGATAACACTCAACTAAAATAAACTCCTCTTTATTAATCAATAATGATAACAAAGATACAAGTAGTTGCGGAATAGCTAAGAACAAGAATCTTAACTAAACTACTTGTGAGATATAGACGATTACAAATACTGTCTAAGACAAGTATTGATCAACAAATAATAAAACACAAGATCAGACACTTTTGTTACTTAGATTTAACTGATGAAACAAGTCACAAGAGGTATCACAGGTTGTTCACACTTTGCTCAAGGATGGTTAATTGAGAAAGTTTTAGCAAGGTGAGAACGTTGTTGGTGCACACCAAATTCGTCTATCAAGTCTTCTATTTATAGTGTTTGTCAAACGTGACAACTAAGGGATGTACGAATTTGTCCACGTCTATGAATTATGCTGGTGCAGAAAATATTTTATGCGACGAGCACTACTAACGGAATTCTGACAGTACATTCTGTCGTCTTATGATCGTCGATATCTTCTAGAAAATTTGCATAACATTCTCTTTGTCAGCGACATACGATCTTGTATAATACTTGTTTCTTTCTATGTCACTGAATCTTCAGACCTTGAGATACGCTTCAGATCACCATGAGTCTTCAGGTACTAGACAGCTTCAGTGACCTTCACTAAGAGTTTTGCTTAGAGAAGTATTTGTCTTCAAGACTCAGCGTTATTGTCAAATGTACGTTAAACCTACTACATATATCTATTCGGTTGATCAGTCTCTGATTCCGCACGGGGAACTTGTAACGCCCCAAAATTTATATTAATTAAACAGAATTATTTAATCACAATTTATTATTATAATTAATTCTATATTATTCGGGCGACCTGTAACTGGACGGTTCATTTTTATTAAACGTTTTATTTCGCGTTTTAGAGTCTTGACCCGTCACTTATTTAGAGGGCCGAGTTCATTAGTTCATTTAATTCTTCTATGTAAGTTTAAAAGTAATTCTAATTATTTAGACGTCATTCAATCCCGAGGCCGGCCGTGAGGCCAAGGTTTTCCTGTAGTATACTGGTTACCATTTTGAGTCGAGTCCTTTGTATATTTTCTCAAGCCAGCCCACTCTTCCTTTTTAATTTCGATTTATGCTTATTGTGGGCCTTTAGTTTAACCCTAGCTTGTGCTGGTGAGGGCCGGACCTTGTCTCGATCCATATCCATTTTTGGGCTTCATGGTCATACCAGCCGAGTGTAACTCCTTGGGCCATTCGGTAAGGCCAAGAGCCCATGTGTACTAGTTTAATGCTACGTAGATATGGAATCCAATAATCGTTCATTATGTCCAAACCCTATCCGATCCCAGCCGTTTGAACATCTTCTGCCCTCTCATTCGTCAAGCGATCATAGAAGAACACTCCATTCGTTCCTGTCTTTCTTCCACAGTCGACAAAGGAGCAAGCGGTGGAAAGTTGAAATCCTAGAGATCGGCTAATCGGTAAGATTTCTCCCATTCATCTCCCCGATCTTCATTCTATTCGATGATGATTCTGATCGGTCGTGTTTCTAGATATCGGGCTTAGTTCATCCATCTAGCAGCGAGTGATCGGATGCGTCCAAATCAGAATCAACCCTCGAGTAGCCTGGTACGGCGGTTCCTTCCGGTGGGATTCAAGTTCGGTTGATTTACTGTTTTGCCTTTCTTTCATTAATCGAGTTCTAACTTGTTGTCGTGTGTTGGGGACGGTGCGAATCCAAACAGAAGAAAAAGAGCTTAGCCGAGTTGCAAACAGCATAGTTCGGTAACATTACCCAACTACCGTTCGAGTTACTATTTGATTCGGTAGTTCTTTAACCCTAATTTTATCGTATTCGTTTTCCCGTTAATCAGCTTGTTAGGTAATTCGTGTAGGGATCTAGCAGGGCTGTGTTCTAATGGTTCCATATCGAGCCTTAGATGGTTTGAGTTGTTGACCGATTCGTTTGAAACGGGAATCTCTAACCGAAGGGAAACCGAACCCGTAGGGTTCTTGGGTTCCAATCGGGAAAAATTGGTAGCATCTAGTTTTAATGCAAATAAATTTTAAACCAAGATAACTGTGATGTGGGAAGGGCTGTCGGGTAATGAATTTAAATGTTCGGGTGTTCGGTGACGAGTCGGGTTGTTAAAACGAGTTTAATAAAGCAACATTTTCGGGCAGAATCTGCCCTACTGTTCTGATCTGTTTTTGAAGTACTTTAAATACGTTTTTGGAATTTTGGCCCGTGCTGGGACCTTGGTTTTTGAATTAGCTTTCCAACGCCGCAACCCTCTCGTCAATCCGAATTACGGTTTAAAAGTTATAGTCAATTTAGTATGCTGTTGTTAGGAAGATTACCTGTGCAGCAGGTCTGTCTTGCAATGCTGTTTTGAGACATTTAGGTTCTGTTTTGGCCAGTGACCGTCTCACAGTAAATTGTAGTTCTGATTGTCTAGTTGCCGTGGTAAAAAGATGGGAAACATCTAATGAACCGTTTAGGATTTAGGGCAGTTTCCGTGAGACTGACGGGTGCTGCCAACTTTCTGAAATAAGCCCTCGGGTAGGTTTTTAATTCCGGGTTTCGTGTTTGGTTTTAGGACCGTCTAGGAGATAACGTGCTGTCCTCCTGATTGTTGGGAACCCTTTGGAGCTTACGTTTCTCGAGGTGAGTATTCTCACCGTGTATTCAGTTTTAACGTTGTACATGCATGACTTATGTGTTACATTTCTTGCACCATAATTGTTATCTGAGTTTGAGCTGTTATCTGAGTTTGATCCGTTATCTGAGTTTGACCTGTTATCTGAGTATCTGAGCATCTGTTTATTTATTCATGATCTGAGACATTGTGCCTGGGTAACCGAGCTCGGCACAGAGTCATTCCGTGCTATTACATGCTAGAGCAATCTGAGATAATTATGTTAAAGAAATAATAAAACATAATAACACACATCTGAGTTTTGGGATCACCTCCCGTCTGAGTTTTTGGAATTATTCCCGTCTGAGTTTTTGGGATTATTCCCGTCTGAGTTTTTGGGATTATTCCAGTCTGAGTTTTGGGATCACTCCCGTCTGAGTTTTGGCTTACGCCTATCTGAGGTGTGAGGAGGGGCGAGGTTGATCTCTCATTCCAAATCACACAAGCGCGCTATATAAATTAAAATCTGAGTAATAAAATCCGAGAAATAAATCTGAGTAATAAAATCCGAGAAATAAATCTGAGTAATAAAATCCGAGAAATAAATCTGAGTAATTAATCGAGTAGATTCTGAGTAGGAGTACACCGATGTGCCCTCATGTGTTGTATGTTATGATTGTATGCATTTTGAGATATTCACTCAGCTTCTCCAGCTGACCCCTATTTTCCCCCACATTGTTTCAGGTACCAGCAGAGGAAAGGAGAAGGTGGACGGTTGACCGCTGTATCTTTCATTACCGATGTGGACGGCATTTAATATTTTAAAAACACTTAATTTTAACTATTTCCGCATTAAATATATTTTTAAATGAAAATACTATTATTGGGATTTAATTATTCGAGTTATTGGGACCTTTTGATTAAAAGTTTGTTTTCAAAAATTTTAAAAATCTTGTAAATTTTAGGGTGTTACAGAACTGATCGTTACTTCTATTGTTGATCAGATAGTGTAGCCAAGTAACTAGAATTCGAACGCATCAGGTTTTCAGTTACTCACAATCTGAAGAACGCATCTTCAGATTGTCTTCTAACTATTTCCTGTTTGTATTCATTAAATCTTCATCAGTGGGGGATGCTTTCAGCGACCCAACAAAATGTTATTTATAAGTTATTTATTATTCTCAGTTAAACTAATTTTATACGTTTGCCTGGGAACGTGCTCGGAGTGCGTCGTCGCGATTTACGTTGGCTTGGCAACTTGGTCAGAGTGCTTTGTCGTGATTTACGGGCGTGCCAATGTGGGCGGAGTGCCTGCTCGCGATTTACGTTGGCTTGGCAACGTGGTGGGAGTGCCTCTTCGTGATTGACGTTGGCTTGACAACGTGGTCGGACCTGGTCGTGATTTACGTGGGCTTGGCAACTGGGCGGAATGTCTGTTCTAGATTAATTGGCTATCAATGGTTGCTTTGTGGGGTTGTCTTCAAAAGGTTTTGGGCTCAAGACTTGTTGTGGTCATTCTTCATAAGATTAAAAAAAAAGAAGTGAGATTTATTCCTCTCAAAAAAGATATATTCGAGAAATGTACTTGATTGTCACTGTATGATTCACTAACTTACAAATTTGTACTTCAAAAAATGAAATAAAAAAGAGAATTAATAGGACGATGGCAAGTTGGAAGTCTCTTTTTGCGTACCCATGGAAACGGTGGCCATGTCCCTTCCTCGTTTCTTTCGTTCAATCCGATTCTCCCGATCCTACTCACGGATATCTTTCTCTTTTTCTTTTTTCTTAACGGCTAGTTAGTAAATTAGTGGTTCGAGTCTTGACAATGATATTCACAAAGGGCAGTATGTCTTCTCTTAAACCTTTCACCAATTTGTCTACGACGGAACTTGAACCCATGATCTTAGTCATGGGCAACACCTTAAATACTCCTCTAATACCATTAGGCTATAAGCATTGGTTCTCTTTTTCTTTTTTACAATCATAATTTTTGTTGCAATCTCTCTTTTGTTTATCCACTTTCAAAATAATAACTTTTTTTATTTATAAAAAGATATTCACATTTATATAAGTTAAGTTTCACTTTAAAATTAATTAGTAATAAAAAAATTAGCACAAGATATTTATAAAAACATTACAGATTTATTGTTGGTCAAATGTGGGACATTACTAACCACGCCCCCTCACGAGTAAGGTCCTTTTTCGCGCCTAATACGTGGATATTTTTGAGTTACGTATAGTTCGTGTGACTTTTTATCAACCACGGGTGAACTTTGTTCTGATAACATGTAAGTTTGTAAGGTTTCAACTGAAAATTAATTGGTTGTAAGAGAAATAGATCATGACTTTTATAAATACATTACAAATTGATTATTTGTCCAATGTGGTATAATAGTCTCTTCCGTGTTGTCTAACTTTTGACCGTAATATGCACGATCGTTATGACTATTTTAAAACCTTACTTATTAATGTCATAAATATTTACCTAGATATGGAACAAATATATAACCATTATAACCCGCCTATAACCAGATGATTTATCTACATCCAAAATTCGTTGGTTTATTCATGCATGTTAGTGTATATGCATTTTTGTTAATCAATTGCAAGATTATCACTTCAAACTTTCTCTTAGCTGAAACATCTGAATCAACCAAATAACATGTTTTAGTTAATAGTGATGATCGGAGTCATTACATTAGATCCATCATTTTAGATCACTAATCTGATAATTTGACATTTTGATTAATATAAAATTTAAACACATGAATAGCATTTTAATGATTCTTATTCGTTCAAAACATTTACTTCTGTTAGGACTAGTTTTGAGCATTAGAGATGTAATTATCCTTAGCTAACTAGTTAAGTGGTAATTAGCAATAGGAGGTATAAATACCATTTGTGATGACTTTTTGTGTAAGCTTTCTCACATTTGAATAGAAACACACTTTGAAAGCCTTCCCTGCATCTCCATCTTTTCTCTCAAGAACACACACTAAAACACACACTTAATTCTTCAAATCTTATCAAATCACCATGAATTAGCTTGATTTCGATCTCAATAGCTTCATCAATTGGTATCAGAGCTCAATCCTTCAAGGAGCAGATCCAATTTCGTGGTGATTCGTTCTAGATCTGGAAATCAACTGAAAAAGTTTGGTACGTCTCTGTGAAAATTAATTTGCAAATTCTTCGATTGGAATTTATGTTTTGATTGAAGATTCATGTTTCTCCGGTGATTCTAATAAGAATAGAATCAAATTTGAATCCAATCCATCAAGAATTGATCATGATTTCGTGATTTTTATGAAAAACTTGAAGAACTCAAAAAGTCGACTGAAATTCAAAATCGAAGGCTGTAGTGTTATGGATTGAGGAATTTTATTGGATTCGATTGTTGGGAATTGATTTTCGAGCAGTTTGCAAGTTGAATCACTGGATTTGGTCAAGCATTGAGCAAAATCGAATCAAAATGGTGAAGTTTTGAAGTTGCGTACAAGACTTCGGCCTCGAGAACACCTTCGAACTTCAACTTCGGCCCGAAAACCATCTTCGGCCCGAACACCATCTTCGGCCCAAACAGTCTTCGGCCCAATCAAATACCATCTTCGGCCCAAACAGTCTTCGGCCCGAATATCTTCTTCGTCCCGAATACTATCTTCGACCCAAATACCTTCTTCGGCCCAATCAAAGTTCGGCTCATTCCAACAGCTAAAAGTCTTCGGCTCATTCCAACTGTTCAAAGTTCGGCTCATTCCAACAGTTAAAAGTCTTTGGCTCATTCCAACTGTTCAAAGTTTTCGGTTCATTCCAAATGTTCAAAGTCTTCGGTTCGACTCAAAGTTCGGCTGCAATCGATCCAGAAACTCGGCTCGACTGATTCATCCTTCGACTCAAGACAAATTGAAATCATCAATCAATTTAGTGATCAAGACTTCGTCAATCAATTCAAATTTTTTTCCCAATACAATCTATTAAATTCAATTAAACATCAAGTCCAAAACCCGTGAATTTTTAAAAACCGATAATCATCTAACACAAACACTCAACGGAACCGAAATTTGTACCAATTCAAATCATTTTCAAAATGACTTCTAAAGACGCACTTTCAATCGGAACCGATCTCAAACCACCGGTGTTATACAGAGGCGAATATGCACAGTGGAAGAAATGATTCCCCCACTTTATCAAAAATCAGGAATTGGCAACTGAAATTCTTGATTCTCTTGAAAATGGTGTTGCTATATTTTATGAAGATGTAATTGCTGCTCCAAATGCAAATCCACCAGTTCTTGGTGGTCGAACTCCACTCCCTCCTGCTCGATATGATGTTCAACAAAAATAACGAGCTAAAGCAGATTTACAATCTTTTTCATTCATGCTTCAAAGTCTACCAAATAATATCTATAACAGCTTAGATAGTTTGGAAACCGGAAAAGAACTTTGGGATGAAATAAGAAAGCAAATGGAGGGAACTGTTTTAGGAAACAAAGCAAAAATGGTTACCACTTTAAATTCTTATCAAACATTTAAAGCTACATCCGGGGAAGAATAGGAAAGCACATATCATCGTTATTGTAATTTGTTGAATGAACTTCGTAGAAACAATCTGAAAAAGGAAAATCTTGAGATCAACATCAAGTTCATCAACACCCTTCTTCCCGAATGGTGTTTACTACAAAATGCACTTAGCTGTGCAACATAAGGATCTTAGCTTGATTGATGTTCATGAACTTTATGAGTATTTACTACAAAATGCACTTATGGTGAAAGACATAGTCAAATCCAGACAAGAAACAGCTAAGACTCTTGATACTCTTGCCCTTCTTACAAAACATCATCAGTCTATGCATCTGGTAAATTCAAAGAAACATCAGACAAGGTTGCAACGAATACGAATGATGATATGGAGAAAGAACTGGAACAAGTCTTGCAAGCTATGTCTTTCATCTCAAATTATCAGAAAAAATATTACTCAAAGCCAACAAACAACAATCAGAGGTCTTCGTCCAACTTTAAGTCTGCACCATCTGCTACAAACACAACTGAAAAACTAACGATCACACCTTTGGATCCTACAAAGAAATGCTATAATTGTGGTATTGCTGGTCATTTCTCTCGTGATTGCAAGAAACCTAAAGTTCGTGATTCTGAATATTTTAAACGAAAGATGTTGATGGCCAAGCAAATTGAGACGTGAAAGGTGTTATTAGCATAAGATCTTCAGTGGATGGAAGATTCAGATCCTGAGGATGAAGAACATTCAGCAAACTTATGCTTCATGGCAAGAGAAAATGCAGAGATTTCTGATCGATTTAATGAATAAGCCAACCAAGAGATTGAGGTAATCAGTTCTCTCTTGTCTAATTCTGCTAATTCGATTGATTCTGATAATTTTTTTGTAAAGAACTAGATATCTAAAATTGATTCTTTAAAACAAAACATTTTAAGTGAAAAAGAATTAAATACTCAACTTCTAGGACGTTTGACTGATTTAGAAAAAGAACATGAACAGTTTGTTCATCATGGTGAACAACGTGTTCATCGTATTAAACAAAATCAAAATTTGAAACAAGAGAATCTGGAGTTACAAAATCACGTATCAGAATTGAAGGTTAAATATGAGAACGATATTAAGCATTTGTCTCATACAATTTCTGAAAAAGAAATTGAAATAACCAATCTTCAAAACACTCAAAATTCAACATCAAATGACCAAAATGATAAATATTACAAGTTATACATTGAAACGTTTCATGGATATCAAATAACTAAGAACTGGTTGGAACGTAAACAAAAAGAATTTGATGATAATCAGAAATAGTTTAAATCTTTAAACTCACAAATAAAAGAATTATCTGAAACCTTACATGAAAACGACATCAAAACATCACGAGAATTAAATAGCAAACATAATGTCATACATTAACTTCAATATGATAAAATTCAACTTTCTTCCCACATCAAGCACCTAGAAGAAATAATCGCCAAATGAGGACAAACTGGTCAAACTATTCATTTGAACAAGCCTAAAGACTTCAAATATTTCAATTCAAGAGAAGGACTGGGAGCTAATAATCCAGAATATCTTAAGAAGGCGTGTAACGTGCTTCCAACACTATATGATTTCAAATACATGCATCTAGATATTTGACAGAGCTTCATTCGAATGACAGATGAGGAAAAAGAAATTGAGGCCTTCAACAGAGCTAAAAAGGAGAATGCACAAATTAGTTTCAATTACACTGAATTAAATAAAACATATAAAACTAAAAAGGCAAATTTTGAAAATGATGGTTATTTTCCAATTATTAAACCGGAAGAATTTGAGATTAAGGGTAATGTTGTGCTTCAACAAAAAGTAACACGCAAGATCTATATATACCCTCTCCAATTCTGGAAAAAGAAAATCTGCCAGTTGGAAACTGAAATAGATGAACCTCATAAGGCGTTTGACAAAGAAAAATCAGTTTTACAAACAAAAATTCATGACTTAGAAGATAAAATTGTTGCAATAAAATCTGTTTCCAATCAAAGTGCTTCTCCAAAGCCAACTTCTCACAATGATAATTTTTTCACTCCTAAAAACCAATTATTTTAAAAAGAGATTCTAATTCTAGTGTTTTAAATGTTTCAGATAGAACCTTAGAATCCAAGCTTAAAAAGCCAATGCCCGGAGGAGTAAAAGAAGTTGAGCAGTTTAAGAAGTCTAATTCGACTAAGTCTGGTATGCTTAAGTCCAAGGAGCTTAAGAAGTCTAGATCTCCTTCGTTTTTAGCTTCTTCTTTTTCTAATTCAAATAAATGTAATAACTCAACAAAGTTTATTTCTCCTGCCACACTTTATGGGATTGTGTATGATTCTGCAATTTAGCGTCCTGTTAATTACACTGTTAATGGTGTCAATTTGATTGTTAAAACAGATAAAACTGGAAAAAATGTTTATTTTGATAGAAACACTAATAAATCAATTTCTCAATATGATACACGATATTTTGTCAGAAAAGATGCTTCTTGTGGTCCTCGACATGATGTTCTTCATAAAAATGGTTCAATCATTCATTCATGTACAATTTGTTATCCAGAACCTTGCAAAACAATACTCTCTCGATCTCTAAAACCTATCACTACACGTTCATATCCATCAATCTCTGACAAATCTTCATCTCGCCGTGTTGTTTATCGAGTAGTTTCAACACCCAAATCGCCAAATTCCGGTTTCTCGACTCCTTCTCACAAGCCAAATGAAAAACCATCCAAGTTTGTTACGTATAAATGGATTAAAATTGAACGATCAAACTGGATTTTACATTCTCCTGAGAAATCCTTACAATGGTCTATCAAATTAACAAAAACAGAACTGCCTCCTTGCAGTTCTTCAAAACTCTAAATTCATCCCTTATTAATATTCTACATAAGACATCTATTACTAATCGATAAGGACCCATAACTGATTGGGTACCTAAATTTTTAGCTTTATGTAGAATATATGGTATCTTGATTCCGGATGTTCAAGACACATGACCGGCAACAAGAACTTATTAACGAATTTTAGAGACAAATATTTGGGAACTGTTCGTTTTGGAAATGATCATTTAGCTGCTATTATGGGTATTGGAGATATAATTCGTCACAATTTAATCATCCGAAATGTGACTTATGTTGAAGATCTTGCTCACAATTTGTTTAGTATCGGTCAATTCTGTGATAAAGAGTTAGAAGTAAATTTCCGAACAAAGAAGTGTGTTGTTCGCACTTATAAGGGAAAAGAACTTCTTACCGGATCTCGTGAGATAAATCTATCTACTATCAATCTAAATGACATGGTCCCACTTGAAGAAGTATGTTTAATGTCAACAGCAACATCAAATGAATCATTGTTATGGCACCGTCATCTCTCTCACCTTAATTTCAAAACCATCAACAAATTGGTAAAAGGTGGCCATGTATCTGGTCTTCCAGATGTTAAATTTGATAAGGATCATTTTTGTTCGTCTTGCGAAATGGGCAAAATGACTAAAAAGTCTCATAAGTCCAAACCAGTTCAAAGTACTTCAAAACCACTTGAATTACTTCATATGGACTTATGTGGTCCCATGAGCGTTCATTCATTAGCCGGCAAATGGTATGTGTTGGTGATTGTTGATGATTATTCTCGATATACATGGGTTCATTTCTTACGTACAAAAGATGAAGCAGCTGATATCATTATCACTTTTATCAAGAAAACTCAGACAAATTTGGATTTAAAAGTCCACACAATTCGTACTGATAATGGGACTGAATTTAAAAATCAAACTTTAGATTCTTTTCTTGCATCAGTTGGTATAACCCATCAATTTTCCGCTGCCCGAACTCCTCAACAAAATGGGGTTGTTGAACGAAGAAATCGAATCTTAGTTGAAGTTGCTCGTACCATGCTTTCATTTTCAAAACTCACATTATCTCTTTGGGCTGAAGCCATAAGTACGGCATGTTTCACTCAAAATCGTTCAATCATCAACAAAACGTACAACAAAACTCCATATGAACTCATTAATAACCGAATTCCAAATGTCAAATTTTTCCATATTTTTGGGAGTCGGTGCTTCATCCTAAATGACAAAGACAAATTAGATAAATTTGAAGCTAAAGCTGATGAAGGAGTTTTTGTCGGGTACTCACGTGAATTTGCATCGTTCAGAGTATATAATCGGTCAAAACGGACGATTAGAGAAAGTGTCAACGTTAATTTTGATGAGACTTTTCCAATAGATTCATTAACTACAAATGTTGAAATTCCTGTACCTTCGTCGTCGCCGTCCACATCTGAAAATGCCTTAGATGTCTTGTTTGAACATTTTTATGATGATTATCATAAATTAGACATACTTTACTTGAGGAGGCTGGCGTTCCATTTCCATCAGTAGCCGATGTTCAATCAATTACTGTACCTGAAATGCAAAATTCAAGTTCTACTGATTCTCCATCTCATACTTCTGCTGTTCCAAATACCAATCTTTCTCCTTCAAATTCTGCTTCATCCTTGGAAAATCAATCATCTCCGGATATTCCCCCACAAACTCCACCTTCTGGTCAAGCTGCTAATACTTTAGATTTATCGTTAGTTCCAGCACAAACTCCATCTTCTGGTCAAGTTGCTAATACTTTAGATTTATCTTTAGTTCAAGCACAAACTCCACCTTTGGTGATTGATTTCTCCAAATTCAATGTTAAACGTGTAGATCCTCGACCTTCTACATCAAATACTCAAACTGCAATAATTCGTCATCCTGCATTCACTGATACCTCAAATATAATTTCAGGTCAACTTCCACTTCCTCATTCTCTAAAATGGACAAGAGAGCATCCTCTACATCAAATAATCGGTAATCCTGATTCTTCTGTTCAAACCCGAAGAGCCACTGCTGACGAATGTCAATTTTCTTCTTTTATAAGCTCTAATGAACCTAAGAAAGTCAGTGAAGCTCTCTCAGACCCAGACTGGATTCTTGCTATACAAGATGAAATAAATCAATTTGAACGATTAAAAGTTTGGCGTCTGGTTCCAAAACCACCTGGGAAATCTGTTATTGGTACAAAGTAGATTTCAAAAACAAAAAGGATGAGAATGGCATTGTAATTCGTAATAAAGCACGACCCGTTGCGAAAGGATATGCTCAACAGGAGGGCATTGACTTTGAAGAAACGTTTGCTCCAGTTGCACGAATAGAAGCCATTCGAATATTCTTGGCATATGCAGCACATAAGAATTTTACAATATATCAAATGGATGTCAAAACTGCATTTTTAAATGGCATTCTCAATGAAGAAGTGTTCATTCATCAACCCGAAGGTTTTTTAGATCCAAGTTTTCCTGATCATGTTTATATTCTCGACAAAGCTTTATATGGTTTGAAACAAGCTCCTCGTGCGTGGTATGATGTACTATCCAAATTCTTAGTTGATTCTGGTTTTCAAAAGGAAAAATCGATACAACTCTTTTCATCAAACGACAAGGGGAAGATATTGTTCTCATTCAAATTTATGCCGATCATATCATTTTTGGTTCTACAAATCCTAAATACTGCAAAAAGTTCTCTGGTCTTATGGTTAAACGATTTCAGATGAGTATGATGGGGGAAATGAATTTCTTCCTTGGACTTCAAGTTCGCCAATTACCTACCGGGATCTTCATCGATCAATCCAAGTATATTACTGATTTGTTGAAGAAATATCAAATGGATGATTGTAAACCAATTCCTACACCGATGTCACCTGGTTCTAAATTGCATGTTGATCCTGATGGTAAACTTATTGATATCACAAATTATCGGGGGATGATAGGATCATTGCTATATCTAACTTCGAGTCGACCAGACATTATGTTCACTACTTGCATATGTGCTCAGTATCAGGCTGCTCCTAAAGAATCACATCTTCAAGCAGTCAAACATATATTCCATTAGGGGTGAGCATAAAAACCGAAAAACTGAACCGAAACCGAAAACCCCGAAAAAACCACCCTGAAAAAACCGAACCGTTTGTAAAACAGATGTCAACGGTTTTGATTTTTAGAAAACCCGAATGTTTGGGGCGGTTTTCGGGGGCGTATGAAAAACCCGACCGAAAACCCCGCCCCGCCATTATATATCTTTCAAATTTTATAAAAATATTATTATATTTATAAAAGATTTGACATTTTTAATCTTACTCAAGTTATGTTAGTTCAAATGTATTATTACATTACATTAAACTTACGAGTTGGTTTTTTATTTATAACGAATGGCGTTAAGGTTTGAGAGTTTGAATGTAAGATTCGTCCCACATTGGTTGGAGAGGGGAACGAAACACTCCTTATAAGGGTGTGGATACCTCTCTTAGCATGAGGCCTTTTGGGTGGAAGTGGTCCATACCAAGAACAAAACCGTGCGCCGGTGGGCAAAGCGGACAATATTGTGCTACGGGGTTCTGGGATATTACAAGTGGTATCAGAGCCAGACCCGGGCCGATGTGCACAACGAGGACGTTGTGTCCAGGGGGGGGGATTCTAAGATTCGTCCCACATTGGTTGGAGAGGGGAACGAAACACTCCTTATAAGGGTGTGGATACCTCTCTTAGCATGAGGCCTTTTGGGTGGAAGTGGTCCATACCAAGAACAAAACCGTGCGCCAGTGGGCAAAGCGGACAATATTGTGCTACGGGGTTTTGGGATGTTACATTGAATCATAATATTAATTTTTAAGGTAACAAATTGACAAATTTGAAGGAAAATAAAAAACCAAAAAAACCCGAAACCAAACCGAAAAACCCGAAAAAACCGAAAAACCGAAACCGAACGGGGTGTAATTCTTAAAACCCGAACTTTCGGTGCGGGGTTTGGTTTTAGTTAAAAACCGCCCCATGCTCACCCCTATATTCCGTTATCTAAAGGGTACTCGGAATCTTGGTCTTTGGTATCTCAAAGAAATTTCTTTTGACTTGACTGCATTCTCTGATGCTGACCATGCTGGATGTATGTTGGATCGAAAGAGTACATCTGGATGTGTCCAATTTCTGGGAGATAAATTGGTGAGCTGGTCTTCTCGGAAACAAAATTGTGTCTCTCTTTCAACTGCAGAAGCAGAGTATGTTGTTGCTGCAAGCTGCTTATCCCATGTAATTTGGATGCAATCTCAATTAAAAGATTATGGCTTTTCATACAGTTGTATTCCTTTATATTGTGACTCACGAAGTGCAATTGCAATTTCATGCAATCCTGTTCAGCATTAAAAAACTAAACATATTGATCTTCGATATCATTTTATCAAAGATCATGTTGAACAAGGAAATCTGGAATTGTACTTCGTGTCAACCAATTTTCAATTAGCTAATTTGTTTACCAAGGCTTTAGACGAAAAACGTTTTAACTTTCTTGTGTCTAAACTTGGTATGCTAAATCTTCAATCTTAAACCGTTTTACTTTTACACTTTTCATATACTTTTTGTTCTACTAACAATGGCTTTCAAGTACATCAGCTTGAATCCCGCTCATAACCAGTAAACCACATATCTGTAAAAACTCTTGTCCACTCATCTACTGCTATTAATGGTATATCTCTGAACTACAAACTTTTCACAATCTTCGATTTGTCGAGGGGGAGAAATATTAATTATAGGGGGAGAATTAGTATTTCAAGGGGGAGAAACTTTCTAATATGAAAACTTTTATATCCGATTGAATATTTAAACGATAAAGCTTTTTCAAAGACAATACCTTCCTATGGTTTGCCAGAACCGGCCTTACCTTCCAAGGGAAATACTTTTTAGCCGATTGGTAAATGTGAGGGTATAAGTCTAGGGTATAGATATAGGTGAGTGCAAGGTGATGTGAAAACATGATAATATCAAGAAAACACACCTTTGAGTGCATCCAAACCGTCAATAAATCGGGCAACCATACTAAAAGGTGATCATTCATGTGTTGAATGTTTCACTAGACTTAACTGGCCCATTAAAGCATCTGCACTCCACCACAACCACTCAGATTCCTCTAAAGAGGAATTTGTTTCAATTCATCAGGGGACGTAGCACATAATCTATCGACTACTCATTCGGAGTATGTTGGTATTGAAATCATTAACCTCCTGCCTCGGGTTACGTATTTATTCAATGCACAGTGTGTCTAGATCTCACCGTCAAATATTTCCAATTTAGGACACATACACTATTGAAAATGAATCTCCGTGAATTCATCGGAACACTCATAGTGGCATCACAATATGGTGTTTCACGAGGATTGAGTGGAAATCATGCTAGAGCTAAAATTGCGCCAACTCTAAATGCAGGTCACACATTTGAATCAACGGTTGTGCAAACGACTACCGATTCATACGGTGTGTTAACGGATACTCTATGTGAGTCCGGTATTACCTAAATTATTCAAGTTGATGTGCCTCAACGTTTCTATGTTAAAGGCAACAACTTATGCCGGAAACACATTAATTTCTGATGAAAAAATCCATGTGAATCATTCTTACAACGTAAGATCATAAATGTTGATCCATTGCACATGAGTGTTATAGTTCACTCTCAGATAACTCCTATGATCTGTTATAACCGGCATGATCTTCCCTTAGGAGCCACCTACAATATTGGACATACTGTGAGGGTCCATAGGTCTAGGTGAGCAGAATCAAGTATCACGGGATCTTGATTGGGGTGCGCTGAGATAAAATTTGAGAGGGGGAATGAAGTATGGGTGTAATTCAGCTAAATACATGGTAAAATGAAACGAGGGCGTAGTTGAAAATTTTAAAAAGTAAGCTTGAGTGAGAAGGGTGTGACAGGGTTAAAGAAAACGAAAAACCCTTACCAAACCGATTAAAAGTCGGGTCGCCACGTCTCTATCAGATTGCATATGTTGCTCTCTGATATTGAAATAGACATCATGGATCAAGTGATGCAATGCACAACCCCCCCACCCACTCAAGTATTTCTTAAAAAGTACTTGTTTCATTTTCACGGAGACAAGCTCATATGCTATCGACATCTCATTTGGAGATTGTTGATATTGAACAAGAGGACAAGTCTCTCCAGTCCTCGCCTTCTATTGTCCACTACTTGAGACTAGAACCGAAATAAACACTTTTAGGACACAGGCAAAATACCAAGCATATCTTTGTGATATAGCCGGAACATTCATAGTGATACCAAAATTTATTGGTATTCCATGTTGATTGAATGGAAATCCTACCAGTGCTAACATCAAAGTCAACACTTAACGTAGGTCACACAGTTTTTGTAACTGTTGTGTTAACGGGCAATCTATGTGATCCCAGTTTACCCTGTTCGATAACCATGTACATATCTGATGACTGTACTCCAACGTTATCAACAACAGTCGGGATATCAGATGATAAACACGAGACTGTTCTTTTATGTCATCCACACCGGTCATTGAGATTAAAAGATAAAAGATTTGATCGTATTTCTTCATAATCAACAACGATCTGGGTTTAACTGATAAAATGTGTTATATATTGATTCATTCAAAATATGAATATATCATTATTCAACACATTTTTATCAATGGGCTTCGAAGATTCTTCCTATTTCCACCCAACAGAGCTTCATATTTTACATGATGATTCAGATAAATCTTGTTCATCATGAGGGGGAGAATATATTAGCTCAGTTTACTTCGCATTATAAAGACATATGCACCGGTTAAGGGGGAGTAAACAAGAAACCGAAGATCCGTTAAGAAATAATTGTTTGTTTGAGGGGGAGCGTAAACTCTATCAACATCTTACCTAACAACAATTATCAATGATCATAAATCGACAAAGCCACAACTTCAAGAAAAGACTTCCGCTATAAACAACTCTATCTATGGGTCTACATTTAGTCGATTTACATGAAGTAATTTGTGAAGAAAAAGAAACCGATTCATCTATAGAAATTTCAAAACACAAATTCTCAACCATTTCAATCCAAAACATCCATTTCAATCCAAAATTTAATTGTATAAATCATTCTTTTCAAATTACATACAAAACATCCATATACATTCAAAACTTAAACTTTCAAATCAATCTTACCAAAACAATCCATACACATTCAAAACTTAAACAGTTCAAATCTTTCTTTCCAAAATACAAAACAACCATACATATCCAAAACTTTAACTTTTAAATCATTCTTTTCAAAAATCCAAAACATCATCACATCACTCCTACAAAACCTCTACCATAAAATCCAAAACAACCTCTCCATTATCCAAAATCCCAGACAAATCCTTACCTAACTGATATTCCATTTCCAGAACTTTCAAAACTTTAGTAAATCTGTTTTTAGGTCTTCTTTACTCAAGCAGATTCAACGAAAAATATATTTTCTCTGAGTATCTGAAACTTCCAAATTTCTGCAATGTTATGTTCTTGAAATTCAGAAAACATTTTCTTGTCAAAGACAGAGATCTTAATTGCTTCTCAGACTGCTCAGATGTAAACATTGTTCAGTAATTCAATATTTTGAAGCACATCTGAGAGTTTATAAATATAATTACGGACTATGAGAAGAAACTGAAGTCGGAAGACTGGGATGAAGTGCTAAAGCTCAAAAAGGGGAGATTGTTAGGACTAGTTTTGAACATTAGAGATGTAATTAGCCTTAGTTAACTTGTTAAGTGGTAATTAGCAATAGGAGGTATAAATACCATTTGTGATGACTTTTTGTGTAAGCTTTCTCACATTTGAATAGAAACACACTTTGAAAGCCTTCCCTCCATCTCCATCTTTTCTCTCAAGAACACACACTAAAACACACACTTAATTCTTCAAATCTTATCAAATCACCATGAATTAGCTTGATTTTGATCTCAATAGCTTCATCAACTTCCGTAGTTGGATGTGTGGCCTCTTTCACGCACATCGTTCATGATAAACCGATCATGTCTTCTTGTCAAGATCACTAATTTATAGGAGATAATTTTAGGACCACATAAAGTGCTCTACATATGACAATCACTTATTCACAGTACTTATACAACATACTTTAAATGTTTTACAGTGTGGTGGGTGAAACAATTTATGTGGTGTCAAAATCATTTCCCCTAATCTATAAGCCAAATATAATTTTGCGTTAAAAGTATTCTTAACACTAGGATTGTAATTAATTTTTTGTTAACTACAAATATTAGTTAATAAAACAAGGGCTGCGAAAAACTGATTATTGCACATCGTCTAGAAATTTATTGTTTTTTTTTTTAAATGCTAAAACATTAGTTAATAAAACAAGGGCTGCGAAAAACTGATTATTGCACATCGTCTAGAAATTAATTTTTTTTTTTTAAATGCTAAAACAGAAGAATAAATGAATAGATAAAAGGAGAATCCATTATTGTTGTTGGTGAAAAATTAAAGATTATTGTTATATAACTATCATAATTATTATACCATGGCTATTATTCTATGTAACATTTCCAGTGTATTTTGGGGAGAAAAGGGATGCATGTAATCTATTAATAATCATTAAAACATGATTAAGTTTGGTTTATTATTATATATTTACATGATCAATGTTTGATTACATGCATGTTATCTTCATTAATGTTGGATTTCGTTGTCCCTTAAACTTGAACAATATAGTTTCTCAAAATCTTCAACACCCAACATTAACACAATAAGACACATATGCCGTAATTATTCACTTCTCGAAAACCATCCAAATCTAGATTAATTTACTCTATATTATCAAGCAAACAATCATAAATCACAAATACATGATTTGTATATGTCTAAGTGAATATGATCGATTTGATTTGTAGTCGAAGGTACGGGAAGGTGGCTGGAGTATATAAATATGGGTTTTGCTAATGACAGCCCTTAGGGTTGTCACTAACATGCATAAAAAGTTTGTACATTGATTAAAAAAGTAATATTCTTAAAATTCATGGGGGTTGTCTTTGGTGTATTTTGTCTCATTAATGACAGCCCTAAGGGCTGTCATTAGCATTTTCCTATAAATATATATGTTTTATGTATTTTACTTTTTTTACTTATTTAAAAATAAAGTAATATTTAAAATTTAATTAAAACTGAAAAGAAAATGAAGAAATAATATCATGTTTAACCATTTGAAGCAAATTGAAGGATAATGTACCAAAAAGATTTGCCTATTGAAGGGCCAAATGTGCCAAAAAAATTCACCCAAAGGTTAAATCCACAATTTAATATCAAATCACGAGAACCATTTATGTAATTAAATTTATTAGTTTATTTATATCTCTACTATCTATAATGCATTTAGGACCTTTCCCTAAATAGCAGGCTGAAAATTCAGCCAATTTCTTGCTATTTTGGGATTTTAATCCAGTGAGGTAAAAAAATGTAGCAGCCATGTCTCGAACCCGAAACATCACGCTTACACGCCACCGATTTACCAACTCGGATACCATGGCTCATGTGAATCTTCTGAACAAAGTTCTATATAAGTAATGCACCATATATCTATTCCTAAAAGGCTAAAACCCACCGCCCCTTTAACCAATACGTGCGTAGTAGCTCAACCAACCAGTAGTTCTTGAGCATTTAAACGGGTATATTGGGAACTGGATAGACTACTTTGAAAATAAAACAATCTCTTTCATATAATCACACCCCCACAAAACAGCCGGTCTTCTCTCTACCACCAGCCACCTCTCCGTCGTAGTACCTCCGCTGCCGCTGCGTCGACGCCCCTTCCGCCGACCCCATCTTCCCCTCCACATCCTTCTCTGACCATTTACACTACAGGGTACCAAAAGCACTTTTATATTAATGTTTATGCTTGTATTAGGAACGGGGAGAATTTCGATACTTAGGGGTTTTTTTTACTCCGTATTAGTGTTTTTGTGAATCACACTTGTCGTGAATACATGATTTACTTTGATGTTTCTTGCTACTTGTTGTTTTCACAGTTTCAGGTGAGCTGCCGGAAGAAAGGGCAATTTCTAAGTCATCCAGATTTATTTTCGAGATACGATTGATTGAAAGACATACGCCGGTGAGTTGTTTTCTTTTGCTAGGGTTTATCTTATTAATTATGTTTTACAATATCTAAATTTGTGTTATGTTGGTTTGAGTAAAAATCTGTATTTGGCCAAAGATCGACTTCTAATGCTAAAATTGCATCGTTTATATTTCGTTGCTTCTGGAATTCTTGAGTATTCATACAATTATGTTGAATTTAGTACCTGTTTTCTTTTATTTTCTATTCCATCTCTATTTTTCTTCTCGAGTATTTCTATATTACTATATTTGTGATTGATTAGTTTTACTTGATTAACATTTTATAACTTTTATTTCAAAGCAGATATGTTCAATTCCTGTACATAAGAGGTTATGTATTTGAAACCAACTGAATCTTTACATGAATTTGCAGAGTATGCTTTTAGCTCTATTGAGGGCCGTGTTCCTATGGAATTCTTTGACCTTTCTAAGAGTGGTCAATCAATACTTTTTATGATTTATTTACCACTTTTATTCTTTGTCCTTTCTGAGGTTTTGGTCTATTCAAAAAAGCATTCAAGTGTCATAGGAAATCAGAAGGTGGAAGAGATATTGTCTACCCTGTAAACGCCATTTCATTTCACCTTCTGTAAGTTTTAATTTTATAATTCTCATTTTGTTGTATAACCATATAACCCTATGAATATAATATTCTTGTTTTAAAAGGTCTTATTAGATCTTGTTGATCATATATGGAACATTTGCAACTGGTGGTTTTGTTAATGTATGGGTTCTAAATAGCAAAAAGAGACTTCATCAGGTATATTTTTCGAAAAAAATATATTCGTTAAACTATGATTTTACTAATGTAAATTCAACCTTTTTAATAACCCGCAAACATTAATGCCTTATCATTCAGAAGAGATGGTTGATTATTGGCTTTTACAGTAACTGTTTTTTGTTTATATGTTCAACACAATGTGCATGTGCCGATAAATATATATTCCCTATTGCTTTCTATTATCCTGAAGTTGAATGTTGTAATTCATGTTATTTCGAGTGACCAAAGGGTCATTGGGCTAGCGATAAGGTGTTTACCCCTATCCATAGGGTTGGGGGTTCGAGTCTCATAGTTGACATATGTGGTATTTAATAGTAGATTAAGTTTGCCGTTCAATTTTTTTTTTTTTTGTCAATTTCGAGTGAGTTGGCATCACATTCATTTGACACCTTCATAAATTATCAAAGTCTTAAACTCTCTACCAACATATTTGCTAATTTTGAACTGTGTTTTAAAAAAATATACTATGCAAGATTTGAAATTGCGACCTTTGTGTTATTATCACAATGGCTTAACATATTGAGTGTAGACTATATGCCCCTTCACTGATACAAAAAAATTGCATTTACTAACCCCTTAAATTTTAAAAAGTTGAAGCTATAACAACCCATCTTCCGGTGACCACCAGCCACCGTCACTATCGCCACCACTACATACCAGTTGGTTGCCGCTAGATTTAGTTACAGGGTATCCGCCGCCGCATTACGCGGGTACCGGCTAGTGTTTATTAAAGATGAAATGAATACGAGCATGTGCCCAATCAGGTTTGACAATTTAATATAAACTTCGTGCGACCAATCAGGTTTGACAATTTGTTTTCAAACATCAACGGTATGACTAATTTGAATTTGTTAACAGTACACGCTTTTTTATACTGTCACAAAAATATGCAACGGGTAAGGTTACACTGCCAGTTTTTGTCACATTATGCTATCACAAATTATTTCTTAAAAGGTTACGTCAATGTCTTTTCTACATTCCATTATTTGCTAATTAATTATATTTATTATAATATGGAGACTAAATGTTGAGAATAAAAGATAATATTGATTTCTAATAAATCTTCCTATTAATTTAATACTAATTTGATAAATACAAATATATTAATTAAATAGTATAATCATTTAAAAATTACATGACATCTACTCTACTATAATAAATCAAAGTTTATATCACCACTTGTTACTCTTTTAGCCAACCAAAATACAAGTGTCAACGTCTCCTTTCCTTCAAAGTTTGTTTTAACACAATGTATATCACATCCGTAAACATAGAACCAATTCCCTTTAAACATGGAAATAATTTAATTTAATGATGGATGGATTCAATGAACTTCCTGATTTACGTTTATTTTGATTTCAAAATCCCAACAATCAATCTATTCTCTCACAGATTATATATCAAAATTCTTCTTGCATTTAAACTTCTTCTTACATTAAACAAATGTTCACCAATCCCTCTTCTGTTTAATCTATAAATTAAGAGTTATATGAAATAAATCTCATTCAATAAGAGAGTTTTAAATATTTCTAATATAATTTATTAACTGAATCAAAATAATTGTTTTATATCAAGTTTAATGTTATCATGATGTTCATATATGGATCATAGTTCTGGGACAAAGTATTAGTTATGTGCCAAATACGATATCAATATAAAAATTTGTTTTTAAGACTTACTTTAGCTTTAACGATATTTTTTCAACTAACAAAAGTTGTAAATAGTTGCAAGTTTTTTTAGTGTTCCAAACTAAATGGACAAAGAAGTTTTAGCGGGTTGATTTTAAATCACTTGAAATTTAGCGAAAAAGAATTTTAATCTAAAAAGATCACATGTTTGACCTCAAAAGTTAAACTTAAGTTTTTTTCAGTAGAGATTTGGTTGAAAGTTGAAACGGTTATTTTGTAGGCATGTTGTGATGTGTTGACCTGGAAACACTTATTTGTCCATTTTTAATGAATTGAATATGTGATCTATGATGACAAATAATATAGAAGGTTGAATGCATTAAAATTAGATTTTGGGGCTCCTTAAAGTTTTTTTTTGTTTGACCCGTTTGAGATAAAACATATCTCATATAGACCCGTCGATTTTCAGCTCAAAAATTTACAAATTTTACCAACCATGAAGTTCACGGATTATAACACAAGTGATTATTACACTGCCTTCATAACTACCTGATTCTAATAATCACATAAATTTCATGCAAATCAACATAAAAAGATCATATGTTTGACCTCGAAAGATAAACTTAGGTTTTTTTCAGTTGAGATTACTTTCATTGATCATGGTTGAAAGTTGAAACGGTTATTCTGTAGGCATGTTGTGATGTGTTGACCTGGAAACACTTATTTGTCCATTTTTAAAGAATTGAATATGTGATCTATGATGACAAATAATATAGAAGGTTGAATGCATTAAAATCAGATTTTGGGGCCCAAGTTTTTTGTTTGACCAGTTTGAGATAAAACATATCTCATATAGACTCGTCGATTTTCAACTCAAGAATTTACAGATTTTACCAACCATGAAGTTCACGGATTATAACACAAGTGATTATTACACTGCCTTCATAACTACCTGATTAAAATAATCACATAAATTTCATGCAAATCAACATAATGGGAAAATATGAGTTTCCCGTTCGGATGTAAGCTAACTAAATTATCCTTTTCGAATTTGGACTAGGAATGAATTGGTTGTGTAACATGTAGGGTGTTGTAGTTGTAACACCTCAAATTTTAATACAAAACATTTGCCCAAAATAAATCATTTTTCATAAATAGAAGAACTATTCCAAAATATGGATTTACAAAAACCTTTGGTATGAAAATCAGAGTATAAAGTTTGGTGTTACAAAATAGATCAAAACCAAAGCTAAGCATAAATCCAATCTAAAGTTCTTCTACTCTAGGCCCCGCATCTCTATCCATGCGTACCTAAACCTTCGATCCTGAACCTGAGTACATAGCAAAACAAACAAGGAGTACGTGAGACAAAAACGTCTCGTGAGCTACATGGGTTTAGACCCATTAATAAATAATGATCGTTTATTCAAGTAATCAACAAACAGTATATTCGTCCATCTATCTAGTCACCCTATGGTGACTCCAAACCTTGCTTCCCTAGCAACACATATCTAGTTATCGGGTTGCCCCCGAACTAACTAGCAACGCTATCGTGCCTAACTATCGGGTTGCCCCCGAACTAGCTAGAAGCACCAATATATCCAACTATCGGGTTGCCCCCGAACTAGCTAGAAACACTATCCTATCTAACTATCGGGTTGCCCCCGAACTAGCTAGAAACATCACCATGTCTAGTTATCGGGTTGCCCCCGAACTAACTAGCATCACATCATCTCGTTCTCACCATAACTCAAGGGTTATGTCAATCTAGCTCTCAGCTATCACATTCATCATCAAACCAGTTAGTTAAATATTAACAATAATACATAACTAACTAAACAACTATGAGACTACTCAATTAAGCACTTAGACCGTAACACAAGTATAAAATGTATTTCAAAGGCTATGTACTCGATAAAGTCCACACGTACTCACCTTAGCAATATAATGCTCCAACCGTATTCTTTCCGCCGGTTTCCTTGTTCCAACAATTCGGTCAAACTCCAAGACTTCACCGAAAGCCTAATACAACAATCATACAATATTCAACATCACATACTACTAATAATGTATTCAATTATCACTAGATACCCTCAACTAACACTTTCCCCCAATTATGGTGATTTACCAAACCCTAGATTTAACCAACCCTTAAGATTCTTACAAATCAAAATCATACACTTGTTTCCTTTGTTAATATACCATCTATTAAGTGTATACATCATTTATTCACCATAAACCATAACCCCCAATAACTAGGGTTTCAAACCCATCCATCAAAATACATAGATCTAAAGCTACAAAGATCAAGGAGTGAAGATATACCTTTAATCTTCATTTAGGAGTGAAATCTACCAAGCTTTGATGGAGAAATCAACCAAGATCAGCACTTGCACTCAAAAATCACCAATGGAAGAAACTAGGGTTTACTATTGCATTTAATGAGCTAAAACCCGACTTTAATGCTGTCGACCAGAGTTCACGGCGCGAACACAGTTCGCGTCGCTAACTATGCGAATCGTGATCTTTTCCCGATCGCTACTTAGGCGTGAACTTCGCGTGCCAGAAACCACAAATCCCTGAACGGAGTTCCCGATCGGGAACCCCAAGTTCACGGCGCGAACTCCTCTTGTGCAGCAGGGCTGCACTTTTCGGTTGTTGTCTCGACCCGGTTTCGCCCATAACTTTCTCGTACGGTGTCCAAACGACACTAAACCAATTCCTACGTGTTTTATATGATTTATCCTTATTTATCATATTTTTGTACAATTTATTTATTTACAAATTTCGGGTCGTTACAGTAGTTTTCTTCGGATCAAGAAATGTCATGTATACTTGTGGCTTATTGGATGACCATGGTACAAATATGATTTGGAATTATTGTGATTACATACCGAAAATTAAAGGAATTAGGTAGGACATTTATGTCCATTATTATAATTTACTCACATTTTGGGCACAAGTCTTATCTACGTGTACAGTAAAAATTACACTATTTTAGTGTCAAAATGCATCTTTTTGGAATATGCACATTAAGAATTACACTATTTTAGTGTCAAAATGATATCTATTTACGAACCGTGAATTTTACGGGTTATAACATATTACTATATAGTCATAAAAACTAATACTACATCTGTATCACAATAATTGATACATGGGATTTTCTAATGTGTAACCAAAAATATTATAGTCATGGTAATATCAGTTTAACATAAAAATATTAATGACTCGCAAATATTATTTTACTCTAATTAAGGAAAATTTGGTTTATTAAATGTTCATTATATTATGCCAATGGGGCACGTATTAGCAAAACCCTTGATTCATTATGAATATCACGGGTTTTTAGGCAATAGATTATAATGAGATTAAAATAAATTAAAATGAATAATTAGTGGATGACGATTCACATTCCTTTTTAATAAGTTGATGTTCATGATGTCTAAAAGTTAAAGTAAGAATAAAAGAGTAATTTCACTATATTAAAATAGATTGTAAGTAGATGATGAATCTCACTTCTTTTACCATACAAGATAATTTTTAAAGTGTATCACTTATATGAAACTGTAAAAAAAATGTATGACATATTGTGATACGTTGGTTGTACTATATTAACTAAAGGAAAATCATTATTCAAGGTTTGTCTCTATTTGATGGAGCCACTTTTTATATGGACAATTATATGCAGTAGTATCTGTAGTAAAGAGCAAAATATGTTTGAAATCAATAATAAAAGTTAAGTATATAATCTAACAAATAAATAATTAAATGTTTAGTAAACACAATTTTCTAATAATTTATTTTACGTTTTAATATGTTTAATTTGTTATTATACGTTTATAGTTTTGTTGGATCCCAACAACACTGACGTGTTGCGTTAAGACTGATTTACGAAGATAAGATAATGAACAACAAGATTTCAATGATTAAGAGTTTATTTAAACAACTTAATACAGTACAAAGTTTGCGGAAATAGATAGTACACACTAACTAAAACTCTATACTTGAAATGACACTTTAAATCGCTCAAAACTAGAAGACTATGCAATGAGAGTTATATCAGTTGATACTAACAGCTGATATTAATGTCCTAGTAATAACTATGGAGGAGTTAATACTTAGACAATAACTAACTCTCAGAGAATGTTCTTGTGCTATGAATGCTCAAAACGTGTGTGTAAATGCAAGCATTTATGTCTCTATATATAGCCCAAGATCCATGTTCCTTGGCCCACAAGTTAGACGACGTGTAAACATATTATTCGTCGATGTGGACTTGTCCATGAAACATTAAATGCTCTTGCATAAGTTATTGTCCCAAGTGTACTTTGTGTTAACTACTTCCGGTACCCTTTCTGACGCACAGTGAAAGGTGTACTACATAAGTACAAAAGTAGTTGACTTTCCCTTTACATGCTTGGAGGGACAAACGATGATGATGTACTGACATTATCTTCTATTCCAAAATAGAAGATCCTCATCGTTTTCTTCTTCTTTGAGCAGGAAAGGGAAATGTTCAAAGTGTCAAGAACATTTCCTTTAAGTCTTCATCTGCAGCAGGTACTATTAGCTGATTCCACAATCAGCTCAATAGTCTTCTTCGTGTCTCTGTCCTTTTGCCATAGACTTCGAATCAACTCTCGTGAATAGCTGCTGATTTGACTTGATTTCCTAAAGCTAAGTACGTACTCAGCTGAAGGTTTATTGCATATACTTGCTTCAGCTGAGATACATACTTCAGCTGATATTTATTCTTCTTATCTATCGATCATCAAATCTTATTTACTCAGTCTTGGGACTAACAATCTCCCCCTATTTGATGCAATCGAATAGCTATATAAGTGTAACGCTGTAATGATTCAGCTGATGTAGTCAGCTGAATACTTATGTGCTTTGACCCTTAGGGGTTCTTTTGTATATGTTTATCTTTTTACAATTTTTACAAGTATATTACAAAATTTTGATTTTCTATTGATATGAAGTTGATGAGTACAAGGAAAATCAAAGCAACAAAAAAAAACTATAATGCCCTGGATACAGCTGACCCAACGACATTTTGATACAGCGAGTTGAAGGCTGGGTTTATTAGTTTTCTCATTTCTCTTCCCTCTTCAGTGGAGGAACTCAGCAGCTTGTGATAGATCAAAAGTTGATCCACATCACATAGTTGCAACTCATCAGCTCGCTGGAAGCAAGGCACCTTCTTCTTCTCCAGATAGCAAAAGCCATAAATTGGTTCTTTTACGATCAGCCCATGGACAAAGTTAACTCCCGTGGGGATGGCTTTTGTGATATTGAGGTTTGTTCGTTTTGCAAATATTATAGAGGACTCAATATCAAGTTGTCTGGAGTCAGCAAGGGGCTCGAGGAGAACAGACTTACGTTTCTCCCCTCTTGCTGAGGAGCTATCACCAACAGACGCTCTGACAATAGCTTCTTGAGATTCACACAATTCAGGAGGTATGCGAACTGCCAAATCTGGAGCTTGTCTCCTAATTGTATCGCATAGAGTCTTGAAGGAGTAGATTGCGAATTTTATCTCACTTTCTAGATCTGTTATAATCTGCGATGGTTTGCAGATCTGGCAGCTGCTTGCACCTCATTCCATTCAGCATAGTTGAGATGGGTGCTGATCTTGCTCAGAGGAATCTTTTCATGGACCACGAGTCCTCCAGCTCTAGTTATTACAACTTCATCAGGTGAGCTGGATGAGGACTTGGGGGCCCTTATGCTGGTGATTTTTGCTTCTTGCCTACGTTTCCAAAGAACCTTTTTGAACAACATAATGTTCTCAGCTCTTTGGGCTTCAGCTTTCTGGAACAACTCTTGTTGAGTTTTTCTTTGGAGTTCAATAGCTGCTTCGAGATCAGCAGCTGTTCCAGCTTCTTTCAGCAGAAGAGCTTTAATCGTGGCAGAAGTAGGCTCCCCCTCAGCAGGTATAGGATTCACCTGTATAATTGGTTGAGGGTTTTGGATTTGCGGGGCTTGGACTTGTGGGCCTTCAACTGGTCCAAAGGAATCAACAATTTTACCTCCAGTTGAGGGTTCAGCTTCTTCTTCTTCTTGTATTCCAGCAGAGGTTATAGGTGGAGATCTTGGAGTTTCACCTGCTTGAATGTCTTCAGTATTGGCTCCAACAGCAGAGGTGATATAAGTTGTGAAACATTTTGTTCACCTTGTTGTTCACCTGCTGAAGTGGCCTCTTTCTCCCCCTCAGAGAGTGCCCGAAGAAGAGGGGTACTCTCTGGTGCTGAAGCAGGATGGACAACAGCGGCACCCTCATTTAGCTTTGCAAGAATGAGGTTAAGGGTGCCTTGGAGACCAGCGACTTGGGAAGTCAGCGAGCTGACTTCAGTATCCAATTTGTCCAATCTTGTGGACACAGCAGAAGCAAACCCCTCAATAGCCTTAGAAAGGTGGCTATGAGTGTGGGTCAGCAGAGACTCTTGCTTTGACTGTGCAAGAGCCAGTCGATAGACAGCTGTTTGGAGAGGAGACACCTTGGAGGTCAAGGTATCCAGCTGTCGTTCAACTTCGGCTTCTGTGGCCTGAGCTTCGGAGAGAAGCTTGTCTTTCTTGACTCTGTCAGATTCACGAATGGAGTTCAACTCTTGATGAATATACTTTTTGAGAGTGATGAACTCGCTTGTGTTGCAGTGAATCTGATCAGCAAGAAGAGCCAGCTGAGGAGTCTGAGTGTGAACCTCAGTGTGCAGAGAAGTTATACTGGAAGAGAGGTTCTCAGCAGTTGTAGCAAACTTCTTTGGAACATCCCTGCGAAGGGTGTCCATCTGCTGACTCAGCCTGGCCATCCCAGGTCGAATCTGGGATGATACAACTCTAGACATCAGAGCAGAAGCGGCTCTGATGGGAATGCTTCCTCCAGCTTTGCTGGATTCGGCATGGGACACTTGGACGCTTTGGGAGAGGGGGTCCGGCATGTCTCCAGCTTGAGGGGTAACCTCAGCTGTGGGAGTGGGTGTTCCTGAGTTAGGATGAATCGCTCCTATGGAATGCTCAGAAACTATGGGGGGTAGGTTGGGTCCAGCTGAAGCTTCTGGGGTTCTGTCAGAAGGGCTGACATCAGCTGTCAAAGTGGTTTGAAGCACAGGTTCATTTACCTCTTCGTCATCTGATAAGAGGTATAGCTGAATGGGATCATCAGCAGAGTCAAACATCATCTGAAATGTTGTTTGAGAATCTAGTGCTTCAGTCTCACCAGCCAGCGAAACTGGTATAGAGACTGGAGGAAGAGTTCCTCTGGGTGGTGTGTCAGCTGCCTCACAGCTCAGTTGGCGACTACGTTCGCGATCACTGGCAGCTTGGGTAGGTGCCTCAGTAACAACTTGGTCTAAAGTTGTCTCTTCATTGGCGGTGGTGGTTTCCTCGATCATCAGCTGGTTTAAGCTGGTGACATTGTGGGAAACAGAAAGAACAACTTTAAGATTGACTTGGTTTCTAGTCAATCTATCATCAGATGATGACTCAGTAAGTGATGAAGAAGTTGGTGGTAGTGTGTGTGCAGCTGACTCACGGGTGGCTTGGGTTGAGCCGAAAATTTCACCAGCAGTCTGTCGAGAGACTGAGGTTGCTTGTGGAGTTTGTCCCCTTGTTACAACGACTGATAATGAGTCAGTCGAGGAGCTACGCAGAAGGTTGGAGCCGGCTCTAACTCCTAAAGAACGAAATTGCCGTTGTGAAGTCTGCTTACTTGTTGAGAAATCAGCAGAAGAGAGTGGATGAAAGGGAAGGAGGATGTGACCAGCCGAGAGTGTTCGACTAGGAACTCCGATTGTTGGTGGAGTTCCTTGATAAACACTACGAAAATGAAAATGAGAAGGACTATTCTCAGAAACTGGCATAGCTTCTGATCATAATCCTTCCAATTGGGATCTCGAGTGAGAACCCAATGGATCCCGGCTGAATCCTGATGATGCTGCTGTCGCCAGCTCAACATCATCAATTATCATCTCTTCACCACGGGTAGCAGACCTTCTTACCTCCAGCAGAGGAGAAGAAGGAGCTAGAGGAGTGGGAGAAGATGATAAAAAGAATGAAGAGGAAGAAGTGCGATGAGCGGCTCGCTTAACTCACTTCTTCACCACCAGAGGAAGATCATCTGCATCAGCAGAATCCTCATTCTCAGGGATTGAGTTCCCTGTTGAGGTGGTGGTTTTCCCATCAGCAGCTGGGGATGGTCGCCCAGTTGAGGGAAAACTCTCCATATGAGAAGAGGACATACCTTCTTATAGGGCAGATTCCTTCGATGTAGCGCCCTTTGTTTGATCCCTTTTGGATCTGGCTCGATCATTAATGATCTTCAGCATGTACGAGGAGAGGGGAAAATCTTTGTCAGCATCCTTCTTCTGGAAGATGGTGTTGGAGTTGGCACGTACCATCACTGATTCCCCTGGAAGGTCTTCGTAATCGATCTTCAGCTTCTCGACCATCACATGTGCGATGCACAATCACTACAAGAACAAACCGGTATAGCTACGGAAATTGCGACGGAACTCATTTGCGAGGAAGAAATTTGCTACGGAATTTTGCTGATTAGCTACGGAAAATCCTGATTAGCTACGGAAAATCAGTTTTTGCTACGGAAAATCAGCTTTTTGCTACGGAATTTGTTCGTAGCTATTCAAGAATTTTTTTGTAGTGAATGTGAAGAAGCGAATATAGGGAATATGATTTCCCTTGCCTTTCAGCTTGGCCTTGACCTCCTCGTACACCAGTCTCCCATAGTCAATCTGCTGACCGGTGACTAGGGCTTCAGCAAAGACTTGCGTGTTGGAGTTGCACTGGTTGTGAGACCCGGAGTTGCCGCCTATACCCTGAATGATGTGGGTAAAGAGATAGGCCCAGGGTCTCATCAGCTGAGACTTCTTGAAGATCTGCACCTTGTCTTCTTCGTTTTCTAATCTGTATCCAGTGATACGGATTAGATTTTCCTTAGCATCATCAGCAGATTTCGTCTGCTAATATTCTTCTCCAGGTTGCAGATACTCGAACCCGCAAGCAGTTCAGAAATCATCAACAGTAATGGTGATTTAATGATCTCCAACTTGCGCAATGATGTCGTCTCCAGAAATGGAGGCAGACATCCAGAATTCACGCAAGAGTTCGATGTTACTCTTGGTGAATCTGATAAATGCACCACCGATAGGGCAGTGACGCAAAAACCGTCCAACCGGTCGATATACATCGACAAGATCCTTCGGTGGAGAAGTGTTGGCTACAAGGTTAGAGTTCTGGGTGAACTCAATGGCAGCCCTAGTAAGAGGAGTTTTGGGAGTTTTCTTCGACATTTTTGGGAGAGGGAAGAAAGATAAAAGCTTGAAAGAGAGGGTTTTTTAGAGAGAATTTTGGGAGTGATGAGGATGAAATGAGGGAAATGGATGGGTATTTATAGGGATTTATGGGACGGTTTGGGTACATATTTAAATTTAAACCGGGCCATTAATGGACATGTTGGTTATCGTGCAAAAGTGGTGGTTGGATGTGACAGAGAGGGGTAGTGGAGCCATTTCTGTGTCAGGGTGTCTTGTCCCACATAAATGCCAAATATTTTCACTCGAGTGGAAATATTTGCCACGGAAAACGTATGGATAGGGATAAAAGATGCCTTTTTATGGGATGACCAAAAGTTTTAACTTATAAAACATGATAAGTTATCATTTAAGAGATTTTATTCCGCTGACTGATGAATTCAAAACAGTTTTAGTCAGCTGAATGTACTAAGTGACAAGGTGAACTTATCAGCTGCTGATAGTACTTCAGCATTCAACATACCCAGCTCGCTGATTAAAAAATTGAAGCGTTTTTCAACTAAAGGCTTAGTAAATAAATCATCTAGCTGAAGGTCTGTTAAAATGAAATGGAGTTCCACGTCACCTTGTTCAATGTACTACATAAGTACAAAAGTAGTTGACTTTCCCTTTACATGCTTGGAGGGACAAACGATGATGATGTACTGACATTATCTTCTATTCCAAAATAGAAGATCCTCATCGTTTTCTTCTTCTTTGAGCGGGAAAGGGAAATGTTCAAAGTGTCAAGAACATTTCCTTTAAGTCTTCATCTGCAGCAGGTACTATTAGCTGATTCCACAATCAGCTGAATAGTCTTCTTCTTGTCTCTGTCCTTTTGCCATAGACTTCGAATGAACTCTCGTGAATAGCTGCTGATTTGACTGGATTTCCTAAAGCTAAGTACGTACTCAGCAGAAGGTTTATTGCATATACTTGTTTCAGCTGAGATACATACTTCAGCTGATATTTATTCTTCTTATCTATCGATCATCAAATCTTATTTACTTAGTCTTTGGACTAACAATCTCCCCCTATTTGATGCAATCTCCGCAAAATTTTAATGTTTCTTAGTTGAGTAATTTTTAAAGGGTTTTGATAATGATAGCCCTAACGGCTGTCATAAGACATGCATAAATGATTTATACTTCCATCTACAATCAACTCCTGAATTTTTGGAACTACTCATTTGTACCATTTTTAATGCACTTAATGACAGCCCTTAAGGCTATCATTATCAAAACTCATTTTTAAAAAGCAAATCTACAACAAACAACCTCCAAATCTTCCAAAAGTAATGTTGTTCCATAACCATCCCGAACGAAATGAATTAGAAGGATCAATTTAATCTAGAAAACAAACAAAATAGCTATTAAATTCTTTCTAGATAAATTGACAAAGTTTACGACAATACCAAAACTACCGTTTTACATGCATTTAGTGTTAGGGTAAAAACCCGGTTAAACCTATTGCTTTGTGAATCTGATTAACAAAGGAATATACATATGTTTAATTCTAATAATATAATAATATTAGTGAAACACGACACATACCGAGTTAGTCGGTATAGCTCAGTCTCATACCGAGTTGGTCGGTATAGCTCAGTCTCATGCCGAGTTAGTCGGTATAGCTCAGTCATACTGAGTACACGGACCGACATGTCCGTAAATGGTGCATTCCATATTTGAGTAATGAATCAAATACCTTTAATCAAGGGATGCACTTATTAGAATTGGGAATTACATATAGAATAGGTTTAATTGTAAAACCTCTATACTTATAAATAGATGTTTAGTCTTTAGTTGTTATTCATCCTTTTGGATCCCGGTTGATCATTTGTGTGGATCACCGGTAACCCAATTCTATATGTAACACTTTGTGGAGTGTTCTTGGTTATTCCGCAACCAAGAACACGTGTTATTACGTTTGTGCTTAATAAGATTAATCGTATGACGTATATGATCTTGTCTTCACCGATGTTATTAACAATATTGGGGTTCGTGAGTCCTAACAATTGGTATCAGAGCGGTTCAAAGTTATCTACAACTTTGATGATCCTATAATCCTAATATTGTTGAAGATCAAGTCTTTTCATAAAGAAGAACAACGCAAAATTTTCGTCATATTCTGCGCACGGGTAGAAGAAATGCCGGATCTCCTTCGTTAACGGTCGAATCTGTGTGAAATATGAACAGGAGGTTCTCAACACGCAGACACACAATCTGACCGTTCAGAATTGTAATTCGAGTTTCTGGTAGAGAGCTATGTATGGCGCAAAAAGTCGGATTCTTTGCTTTTTATTCCTTACTTTCTTGGCAGCCATGTTTGAAAAAGCAAATCTTTTTCTTCAACCTTCGAATAAGCGTGAAATTTGGACAGAAGGTTCACCATAATGTGTTTAATGTTTTCATCGTTCAGATCTTCAAAATGAATCGTTAATTGAGAGATATATATTTTTGAAGATTGTTGACGAATATTTATGACTGATCAAAAACGTATACTGAGAGATGCCTATTTTCAAAGTTGATGCTTTTCTGATACCGACTGTCTCATACTGAGTGGTCAGTATGAGACTGATGTGATCATTTCAACCGTTGGATCAATATGATTCTTAGATATGATGTTGAAGACAGATATATGTATGATGTGTAAAAAATTCATAATGATCAGAATATTCTACATGGAGATATGATTTTTTGAAGTTACTGCAAAATTAGAGAAACGAAATTCTGAAAGCTGAATTTTACAAGTGAGTATATTTCACATGATTTTCTTTTTTTAATCATATGAAATCATCTTAAACTGAGGAAATTCAACAGTTGATTGATTCTTTGGGGGTTTCAAGTCAAAGATAAAATATACCGAACTGTTTAAGGTGAAAGTATATGATTTAGGGGGAGAAAAACTCAATTCGATATATATTTTCTATTAATATGAAGCTAAAGTTCTTGAAGCTAAAGTGTACATGCTAAGTTATTAAAGGGGGTACGTGTCACACATTATTTTACAATCATTTGAATCGTTTCAAACTGAGGAAATTATTAGTTGAATGATTCTTGGGATATGTTTCATTTCAACTCAAATATACCGGACAGTTTGAGAAGGAGTCAATGATTGTGGGGGAGAAAAGTTAATGTGATATATATATTCTTGAAGTACTTAGTGAATAAAGAATATGAAAAGATCTCAAAAAGAAGACCATACAAGACAAGATAGTTATTATTTATTAGAATTAATCGTATTCATTTTTTATCATCAGATAGGGGGAGATTGTTAGGGTAAAAACCCGGTCAAACCTATTACTTTGTGAATCTGATGAACAAAGGAATATACATATGTTTAATTCTAATAATATAATAAGCTTAATGAAACTCGACACATACCGAGTTAGTCGGTATAGCTCAGTCTCATACCGAGTTGGTCGGTATAGCTCAGTCTCATACCGATTTAGTCGGTATAGCTCAGTCATACTGAGTACACGGACCGACCAGTCCGTGAATGGTGCATTCCTTATTTTAGTAATGAATCAAATCCCTTTAATCAAGGGATGCACTTATTAGAATTGGGAGTTACATATAGAATAGGGTTAATTGTAAAACCTCTATACTTATAAATAGATGTTTAGTCTTTAGTTGTTATTCATCCTTTTGGATCCCGGTTGATCATTTGAGTGGATCACCGGTAACCCAATTCTAAAAGTAACACTTTGTGGAGTGTTCTTGGTTATTCCGCAACCAAGAACACATGTTATTACGTTTGTGTCTAATAAGATTAATCGTATAACGTATATGATCTTGTCTTTACCGATGTTATTAACAATATTGGGGTTCATGGGTCCTAACATTTAGTTCGCCTTTGATCAAGCTTAATCGCCTACTTAAATTGCTTGCAAACACGAAATATGCAATGTTCGTTATTGGTTGATTTGTTAAACACATTATATGATTCGTAAGCAGATTTTGCGGATTTTAATATGATGTTAATGTCACAACACACTTCCTTTTGTCAATTTTAAAAGTGTTCTATTACTTGTAGTTTAATTTTGAGATTCATTTAAGAAAAAGAAACATTCAACAAAATATGTCTAGAAATTAAATTGCAATGATCCTTAAATCCTGGCAAGTGGGGTATGAAGTTTGATGCATAAGTGATGTTTGGGGGATGCATGCACCCTAATTCTGAGACTATCCCAATATGCACATGGCCCCTTTGAATTAAACTGGTCCTTGTTGACCAACACTATTGAATTTTATTCCTAAGTTTGTTTGATTTTTAATATATCAATTTTAATCACCCAAATCTTGGCTTTATATTTCTTTGTCTGATTTCAGGTATCATGCTTAAGTAACTAATCAAATGTTTAACTATTTATTAAAAACGTTCTCCAAAAAGCCGAAGTGTTCAAAACGAGTACGTCGAAAAGTTATCGTCTATTAATGTAATCACTAACCTAGTATTTATTTATGATGTATTAATAAACAGAATAAGGATCAAGAAAGAAGTTAGGTTATTTAGAGAACTTAAAGAAGTAATAAGGAGTCTTGATTTAATTAAATCATTTAAGGGCACTTGAGGTCATGATTGTCATTTTCCCCTCCTTATTCAACAAATACGTTTTTTTCCAGTTTTCCTCATTCTTGTATGTGTTTTTCAATTTCTGTGTCTCATCTTCTCCACATATCCTCCATATTTCCATCAATGGCTTCACCTCATAAATTAGAACCCTAACTCTTACGAGATTTCAACCCGTCTCCAATCGCTCCAGGTCTCATATCTCCAATTTAAAAAGCAGACCAGATTTATACCACGATTTATACCATGAATCAGCTGCTCCAGTTCAGATATGAATCAGATTTGAACACTAAATTAGCTACGAACCCTAAATCATCTCCTACATGAACCCTAAATCAGCTACGGACCCTAATTTAGCTCATATAGGAACCCAAAATGAGCTACGGATGAGGGAATTAGATCCAGATTTAGGTCGTCTATTTGAATCAGAACTAAACCAGTCCCATTCAACTACAGGTATGTCGCATATGTAAATTAGTTTGATATATGCTTCAATTCCTTTTGATTTCTATTCATTCTTTCAATTTTTTCATTTGATTCATGTATTAGTTAAATATCTCTAAATTTTGCTTCATGCTATCAAATCTTATATCCAATTGGATCGAGCAGTGGATAGCAATTGTAATTTGTTGATTCCAATATTTTTTTTAGTTCAGTAATTTTTAATTGAATGTTTGATATGATGTGTTCGTGTATGATACGCCATGTTAGTTTAAATGAATAATGTTTGTGTATGATATGCAGGTAATCAATATCCAGATATCTTTTTGTAGTTTTGAATACTGTTTTTTGAATTTGCATTTGCATTTTGAAGGTTCTCGAAGAACCGGGTTCCGACCGAATAGTTGCCCCACCTCCTAATAAATCTTGCCTTCCTAGACTAATTCCTTCCGGCTAATGAAGAGACTACTCCAGTCTTCCCATTCATCATCGATTGGTCATCCCAGTTTTGGTACTCAATATTTATATTGTCGGGGCACCCTTCACATTGTTCTCCGACGATGTCCCCTGGGCGAAAGGGGACACCATTCTCTTTCTTTCTTCAATCGTTCCGATCAGGACAAGTGGGTTGGTTAGTTTCGTCCTCCTATCTACGCAATTCTAAATGGGAAATAAACTTTTTTAGATTCTATTCTTTAATATAGCATCAACATGACAATAGCATTAGAAAGAATTTTTAAACATGCACTTGCATATGCATTTTTATTCTACCTATTTATTGCCTCAAAATTTAAACAATTGTTTGAAATATTGGTATTTACAATTTCATTTGTGCAGTTGCATTTTCAATTTATGTAGTTATTTTATGAAGTTTCACCATTTTTGTAGTTGTTATTATCATAGAATTTTTTTTCATGTTCCAACTTCTTTTCGAATTCGATTAGAAAAAAAAAATATGGTCTTCGTGATAAATATTGGGTTCCTAATGTTCCTAATACTAAAAGACCTCTTAATGGTATGCAATTTCTTTGTAGGTTGTTTATAATGTTTCTATGAAGAAATTTACATGTACATGCAAACGATGTGAAAGATTTAAACTTCTATGAGAAAAATATGAAAGTGTGGTTACCGTGACAGCTATGATCCGCATAATATTCAAACTTGTTTAGAAAGAAAAAAAAAAAGTAGTGGATTCAAAGAAAAAAAGCAAAGAGCAGATGATGATGCAAGATTTTCTCAAGTGGCAAATTAGAGTTTTGCTTTGTTTATGTTTTACATTCTTATTAAATTTAGTTAAACATACTTTCGCATTTTCATTGTAACTAGTTGTTCCCTGAAATTTTAAATATTGGTTATGTTTCAAATATTGGCATTCACATATGCATTTTCGTGCTTGCAATTACATTTTCATTTTGTGTCGTTATTCCCGAAATTTTACATTTTGGTTATATTCAGCTGCATTTGAATTTCATATTGTCAGTTGCATTTGCATTTTCATAGTGTCAGTTGCATTTGCATTTGCATACTTGTTGTTGCATTTTCATTGTATGCAGTTCAGTTATTCTCTGAATGTTTTAAACACTGCCAACTGCATTTTCATATTGTCAATTATATATGAATTTTCATACTGGTACTTGCATTTTTATTTTATGTAGTTATTCCTTGACATTTTACATCATGCTTCTGTTTTAAATATTGACAATTGCATTTGTATTTTCATACTTGCGGTTGCATTTTGGTTTTCAGTTTATCTGCTTATTTCCAGTTTCTGTTTTCCTTTTCATACATCATAAACACTACATGAATTTTAATAATCTAAGTGCACTTTATCTATTCACTATTATAATCAATACAAAGACAAATTCAAATTATAACCATGAAAACAACCAAATATCGGTAATTCTTTTTCACGTATCATGAATACTTGTAATATAGATTATAATTAATATGAAAAAACCAACACAATAACATTTTAGATTAGTTCTACAATTATCCATCAATCCATATCAACAAAAACCAACTAACTACATAAAAAAACAACCAACCAACTAAATCCAAAAATTCATATGAATAAAATCCACCTAACCACCTAGTTTGCTTCTCAAATATCCTCTTTTCCCTTTTCTTTTGGTAACTCAGCATAAGAAAGTGCCACCCAACCATCATCTATACGCAATGCATAATTCTGTAATGCACAAGTTAAATATGTTATGTAATGCTTTTTCCAATAACGCAATGCATAATTCACATATATAGTAACCATAAATTTAAAGAGCATTTTATTTTGCTTTTTACACATACATTAGATTCCACCATTCCACGTTCACGGTTCATAGTTGTTAAACAATGTCTCTTTACAACTTCATAGTTTATAATTCTTAATCACATAAATGCAAATGCACACATTAACAACTTTTCAAGTTCACAAGTGTTGCACATAACACAAAATCTTTTTCTACATTAACCCTAAACCACTTTGTCTCTACTTTTCAAATTTATTTAAAATCAGTTTTAATACCCAAAAACACAAATCAACACAATTAATACAAATCGTAGAAAAATAAGTTTAAATGCATGCACAATTTCTACAAATCAGTTCATACCAAAACTTAATTACAAGATATATTTAAAATTTATGAGTTTAATAGTTGTGTCAACACAAATGAACACGTATCAGTGATTACCTTCTTGAACTTAAATCAATATTGTTTCTCCTTTATGTTTCTACTATGATCATCATCATCATCATCATCATCATCATCATCATCAACTAAAGCAATAATGCATAGATCAATATTGTTACAACCCAAGTGTTACCTGCAATTTAGGAAGCATATTAGCTTCTTCTTTTTTTGTTATGATATTGCAAAATTTCTTTGTGGAGAATGAAAAATAAAATTTGATATTTGAGTATATGCCAACTAGAAATCTACTGCATCTTTTAGTATGCTTTCTAGAGTACAATAATGCATAATCTCCTTGTTGAATTAATTTCAAATGTTATAACAGAATGTAATACAAATTGTAAAAATTAACTAATTATCTTAAATCATTGTGTCTCTTAGTGGAAAATTAGCAGGCCTGGTTCATACGAATTGCCTTTATTTTTAAGTGAAAATGTGGATTAAAATAGCAATAATGGGAAAAAGGACATATACCTGCAAATAGATATCGAAGAGGTAGATTCGGTCTTAATCGAACTTGTTGAGCAATCGAAATGTTGATTCCTTGTAGCTGGATAGTGGCTGCAGCTATGGCGGACAAAATCATGGATCTGAAATCGGCTCAACATAGAGAGGTAGAATCACGTATCAGAAATTGATGTATCTTAAATCGACGCAATCACCTTCGAGACAAATAATGATTTGGAGATGGAGAAAGAATCACCGAGAGAGGATGTGAAGAAATCGTTGTGTGAAATCGCGTGTGAAATCATCTTCCTTGAAGAAGCTTTCAAAAAACTCTAATTTGATAACTACCGTGAAAAAACTCTGTAGGATGAAGGAATTTACAAAATAGCCCTTTTAGCCTATATTTTATCTGGATTTGATGATTAAATTATGTATATGCGCCTGTTTTTTAGCTTCTAATCTAGTCTCTCCATTTTTTGATCTAAGGGCTATAATTGCTTCTTACATTCTCTAGTTAATAGTGCTTTTCAATAGATCCCTACCCTTAATAAACAATTGATTAGTATTAACATGTATATCCGAAAAGCATATCAGTAGTAGCTTAATTAGATAATTTAGATGTGAACGTCTTTATGTCTTTTGAGTAAATCTAGTTCAACTTTGTTCATAAATATACCTTAATTTTGTTCACAACAAGACTAGAACTCATGACTTTAGGCTATGGAAACACCAAACACCAATACCATTAGGTAGGGGTGAGCATTTGGGCTGAAAAAACCGAACTAAAAACCAACCAAAATCACACAGAACCAAAATTGAGAACATGTAATCGTTTCGGTTTTGAAAATGCATCATTTTCGGTTTCGGTTTTTTCGATTCGGTTCTTGTATAGGATGAGAATTTGGGCTAAAAAAACCGAACCGAACCAAACCAGAACCCAAAACATATTTGGGCTAAAACTTTCGGTTCGTTTTCGGTTTTGAAATTTCATCTTTTTCAGATTTGATTCTATTGGTTCAGGTCAGATCGGTTCGGTGTTGTTATTAGAACGAGCTCACCCCTACTGTCCCCTACTATATTAAGTTCCAAGCTCTCGGTAACTAGTTCAACACATTTGGGTTTGTATATCCATGTTCTTCTTGAAGATGACTTTTGATTTTAATATAATGAGTTGTGTTCTAGGTAGTACATTAAAATTTTAAAGTCCTAAGGAACAAATCCTAGCTATTGTATCAAAATGATCAAGATCAAATCACATGTGTTTCAAACACATGTGTTTCAAGTCACGAACACCACCACCGGTCACCACCACCGACCACCGCCGACCGCCACCTCCGGCCGCCGTTCGCCGCCGGTGGCCGACAGCGGTGGTGGTGGCTGACAATGAAGATATTGGTGGTAATGGGGGTGGTGGTGGTATTGATGTATTGAAACACGTGTGATTCACTAAAACATAGGTATTCCAAAATACAAACGAGCATATTACTTCGAAGCACATGTGTTTCAAGTCACGAAACACATGTGTTTCACTAAATACATGAGTTTCTAAAACACAGGGGAGCATACGAACTATGAAGCACATGTGTTTCAAGTCACGAAACACATGTGTTTCAATAAAAACATGAGTTTTTAAAACACAAGGGGAGCATACGAACTACGAAGCACATGTGTTTCAAAAAATGAAACACATGTGTTTCAAAGACACGTGTTTCAAGTCACGACCACCACCGCCGGCCACCACCTCCGGCTGCCGCCAATCGCCGCCATCCGCCGCCACCGTCTCCGGCCGACGGAGGTGGGTGGGGTATTGATGTATTGAATCACATGTGTTTGTAGTGGTGGTGGTGGTTTGAATCTTGATTTTGACCTTTGGCTTTTTTTTAATCCAAGAACTATTAATTGTCCTTTGAGACTTGATAAAATCCTTGTACTACCTTGAACAAACCACTTATACAATTGTCACTAAAAAAAACATTTACTTCCCCGGATTCAAAATAAGTGCTACACTTTCCTTATATGGGTGATTCAAAATAAGTGCTACACTTTCCTTATTTGGTAAATTTTTGAGCATCATTAATTTGTCCTTACCAACCATATTGTGGGTAGGGGTGTTCACTATTCGGATATAACCGGATTGTCCAATTGGACATATTGGATCGGATTATTTGGATTGTTTATTTGGTTTTTTGGATCAGTTTGGACTTGAACCAAATTAATATTTGGATTTCGGACTGGATTTGGTTTCCGTTGTTAAAAGCGGATTGTCCAAATAAACCAAATAGTAATATATAGTAAATTGATTTATATACTAACACTTGTTGGTTTCCATTGTAAGCAATTATGGTACTCATTTTCTTTACATTTCTTATAGTAAATTGATTTATAAACTAGCACTTGTTCCATTTTATATTGTATCAGTTGACGATGTACCAATATTTTTGGAGTTTTTGATAAAGTTGATGTTAAGATTTTTGCATATATGATTGTAAATGTCACAAGCTATGAATTAGACATGTTTTTATGTACAAAGTAGTTTATCATTTTAGAGCTTTACATATCGAACTTAATATTATTTATGTTATATACGTTTGTAGTATTTTGAAAATTTCAAGGAAAAACTAAACGGATAAATCAAACCAACCAAATTGTTATTATGGTTCGGATCGGTTTGGTTTTCGAATTAGTTTGGACGGTTCGGTTTGAACTTTTGAAAACCGGACTTTATTTGGTTTCACTTATTTGGTTCGGATAAAACCAAATCGTTCAAACGAACACCCCTAATTGTGGGATCCTTCCTCACTAATTATCCCAACTATAGTGTCATGACAACTTCAAATATTTTCATTAGCAATTGTGCTTTAGTCTTCAAATATCTTTAAAATTGTGTCTGATATTTGTCAGGCACAATAAACCTGATACTTCTATATGAAGTATTGATCATACATTGATTTGACACATAGACTATATGTACCTAAGAGGCTAGCCAGATAACGCTATATCTTTGCATTCAATGAATACAATTGTGAGTTAACTGCAAGAATGGTTCCTGTGGTTTGGTCAAATTGTACGTATGGTCCTTGTACTTCATTAAATGCAGGCGCAGTACCCAAAGTATGCCTTTTTTTGCACGCATGGTCCTTCCCCCCTAACTCTGTTAGATTTGAGCCGTTAGTTAGGGGCAATTTGGTCATTTTAATCTGTTTTTCTTCCACTGCCTTCTTCCCCAAATTAAAAACTAAATTAAAATTAAAATTAAATTAAAACTAAAATCTTTATTAAAACTACCACCATCCCTAGCAAATCAGATCGGCGTCGACCTCTCCACCATCACCGGAACCATCGCCCGAATCAGCTTCTCCACCCAAAGGGCTAAATGATGGAGTTTGGGACTGATGGTTCCCCACCACCGCAACACATTCAACTCCGGCAAAATCAGTAATAATCCCGGTGAACAAATCCTCTATTAGTATTATGAACGGAGCTTTAGTTAGATGGAAACACATGTGCTTGAGTTACACATGTGTTTGAGTTAGCAGGAAACGCAGAAAGAGAAAATCATCTTCATCTTCTTTCCCATGTACACACACCAGTATTAATCACCACCACCGGAGAAGATGACATTCACGTTTTCAGATCTATGGTTTTCAGATCTGAAAAACCTACCGACATAGATGAAGAAATTGGTGTAACTGACAAACGCAGATGGACACATTACAGTGCAGCGGTGCTCACGTGATCGAGTTTCCTGCGATTGAATCTTTCTTCATACCCGCAAGTTTCTTGAATCGATGGTGTATTTTTGGGTTCAAAAACAAAAATCAAGTAGCATTAGCGAAGATGATGATGATTTGAATATGTGTCCAAAATCAAATCAAAACAAAAGTAGCAGTCACGAATCGGGATACCTGTCTCTGGTCATCTTCTCCGGCAACGTCACAACAGTAGTCGGAATCGACTCCGGTGCGAAGTAGATCTGACAGATCTGGTAGGTTATCTTGAATCGGTGATTTTGCCGGAAAATGGATGGTTTGAGGGGTCCGACGGAAAAGGGTGCCTGAGAGAAAGAATTAGGTGATGGTTCATTAAGGGTATCGGAGAGAAAAAGGGTACCGAAAAAATGGTAGACGACTGCTTGCAATTGTGGTCCCACGTTTGAAGATGTTCAATCTTCAATTTAAGTTATTGATAAATTAAAAAAAGAAAAAATTAATTATAAAATGCTTTGGTGGGACCATTTAGAATGGAATGACCAAATTACCCTCAACTAACGGACTTAATTTAACAGCGTTAGGGCAGAGGGACCATGCGTGCAAAAAAAGGCATACTTTGGGTACTGCGCCTGCACTTAATGAAGTACAATGACCATACGTGCAATTTGGCCAAATCACAGGGACCATTCTTGCTGTTAACTCTAAAATTGTGCATAATTACACTCTGCATCTTTCTAGTTCTAACTTCTAAATCTCTTTCATATTCCTTAAAATATCTACATGTACAAAAATATGTTGTTAACATAGAAGATGGTAAAATAGAAAATGACGTACAAATTTTAGGTATTATATGATTCCAGTTGACACTTAAACCAAAGTTAGATAATATTTTTGTTGTTGTCTAACGCTTGGTACCAAACTCATTTGTAAGCTATATATATTTGACATACTTATAAAATTATAAAGCTTTTTGTACAAATTAATTGACACAACGTCACACCTGTTTCAGGTTTTCACACATCCTCGTAAATCTCATTACCTTCTTACCATCTAAAAGATCCCGTGAGTTAGAGTATGAGATTTTGTGGCATGTCAATGTTCTTGTTCTTACAAATTACTCCCTCCGTCCCTAAATAAAGTTCTCATTTCACCTTCAAGTTTTGTCCCTAAATAAAGTTCTCATTTCTAAAACTTAAGGGACCCACTTAATATAATAATATTATTACCAATACTTTCACCACTAACTATCTCTTAAAACACTTTCTCTCTCCAATCAAACCTTATATTTTATTCAAAAGTAATACCAAATACCCCACCACTAACTATCTCCTAAAATGTTGTGCCCAACACAAATGTGAACTTTATTTAGGGACGGAGGGAGTATATGATATTCTCTTCGTCCCATAGAAAAGTTTCAATTTCTCCTTAAAATTTTGTCCCATTAAAAAGTTCACATTTCTCAAATTTGAGGAATGCACTTAATAAAATAATATTATTACCAAGAGTTGCGTTCAGGGAGGTCCTTAATTTTTATAAAGTCCAAGAGAAGAAATCGTAGTCATTGGATCAAAAGATCCCTTAACCACCACCATCATCAAATCACATATATGTGATTCAATATACAACCACCACCGCCGGCCACCACCTCCGGCCGCCGGTCGCCGCCGGCCGGCTGGCGCAATCACATGTGATTGGATATGCAATCACATGTGATTGCATGCAGCCGATGGTGGCGAGGGGTTGCCGGTGGTGGAGACGGTGGTCGGGCGGCCGACAGAGGTTTGTGGTGGTGTGGGGGTGGTCGGCCGTGTTGAATCACATGTAATTTAATACATATATGGTGGTGGTTGGTGATGTGCAATCATATGTGATTAATACACATGAGGTAGTCTTGGTGTTGATGTGTTGAATCACATGTGATTTTGATGGTGGTGGTGATTTGAGGGTCGATAGATCTAAGGGCTGAGATTTGTTCCTCATGACTTTATAAAACTCTTGGACCTCCTCAAACGTTTCACTAATTACCAATGGCACTACAACAAACAATTTCCTAAAATGACATTCTCTCTCCAATTTAAGTTTATATTTTAATTAAAATTGTTACTAATGATATTACCACTAACTATCTCCTAAAAACTTATATTCTAGAGAAATGTGAATTTTTTATGGGACGAATGTTATACTTCCTCCGATTCAAAATAATTGACACACTTTCCTTTTTTTAGGTGATTCAAACTAAGTGACACACTTTAAAAAATTACCTTATTTGGCAAAAAAAAAAAAGTGAGAACCCAACTCACTAACTATTTACTTTAATAAATTGAATTAACTCATTTATCCTTACTTTTTCTTTTAAACATCTAACCATCAAATTAATCTAATTTAATCATTATTATAATATTTTGTCTCAAAAACTGTGAAATTCCAAGTATGTCACTTATTTTGAATCAGAGGAAGTATAATTTACCAAAAAAATGTCGTGTCTTTTAATTCGTGCCCTTCATTAACCGAAATGGCGAAATATACTTCTATTTCCGTTCATGTATCATTTCTTCTTATTATGCTCTACGTACCTAGCCTGTACTTTAAATATCCTTTTGTTGATGCTCTTTCTTTTGTCACATTTATCATTTCTTCTTATTATGCTCTATTGTATACTTGGTCACATTCACCGTCTATTTATATGTTTGTCTTAATAAATCTTGGATCACCCTTTTTTTTAAAAAAATTAGAATGCTAGACCGAGTTCTAGCCTAAAAAATTATCACATTATCTCGTCGCATAAGTTTCCTTTTATAATTATCTATGCCATTTTGTGTAGGGCGTTAACGTTGAGGTTTAAATGAGCTAGTAGTAGCTACGAAAGTGATTCGCAAGCTGAAAAACTAGGAAAAAGAGATGGTATTCCCGAAATGGTATAATGAGTTGGACTAGAAAACTTATTGGTTTAAAATGGTATAAACAAGTTAAATTGTTAAAGCGTATGATAGACTTTTCTCGCCATATGTGAAAGAACAACTCACTTATAATAGGTTTCACTAGAGTGCCACAAAAACAGTAATGCATGGTTGGCTAAGAATTGAGCTTGTAACCACATGCTCAATCAACATTTTTTATCCATACCTAATATATTCAAATGATAAGTATGAAGAAATAAGATGTAGACATATCTACTTGAATGTATGTAGAGAAACTGTTTAAAAAAAAAAGACACTTGAGAGTTTGAAGTGCATAAGAAATACCGGAATAAACATATATTGGAGGGAGTTGAAGCATTGATCTCTAAAATCTTCGAAAACAAATATTCAAAATGTTACACTCTCATTTAATGCCACATGTCAAGATCTTGTGCTCATACTTGTATAATTAATCTTCGAAATTTGATTGGATAGAAAGTATAATATGGAGGGGGATTATATAAATATAGGGAAGTGAACATATTGGCTCATTAGAAAGGCAAAAGATGGGGTCATGCTTGCACATGGGTTATGGTGAGAAAGGAAGAATACAAAATTCTAGGATTAGAAACTTAGTATATATAGACCTAAACCGAAGCATCTTGTATTGGCCCAACTACCTTCACATACAAATAACATAACATTGTTTCTTATTAAATATTTATATTCGATCATTTTTATCATTATAATTATCTAAGTTAAATAATAAGATTACAAAAATAAAAATAGATTTTAGATATCAATCATTTAATAAATAAAAAGATTAAATAAAAATAATTTGACATAAAATAAGTATAATTTTACAATACTTTCGTTATTCTATTTGTTTACCTTTAACAAAATAATGCATGTGGTGAGTTTGGACCTTTTCACATGAAGCGTCTTATAAACCATCCTATAGCTAGGAGTCTAGGACCTTAGGCAATTGGTTATGTTGGTTCATTTTTTAGGGCTTAACTTTTACTCAAATATAAAAGTTTTAAAGTTTTGTGATCCTGACCCACTCATGTATTTTGGTGTTGTTTCTAAATCGCTTCTTTAATCTTAGTTTTAATTTTTTTTAATATAAGATAATGAATTTATGCTTGGAGTACTTAAATTGGCACCAACAAAACATCCATAGTATATTTAAATTTATAAGACCAATTATTTCCTTACTATAAGTAACAAACAACTCTTTTAATAAATAAACTAAGGTGTTGCAAACAATCTAACACCCTTTAGCAATAACATGTTTATTTTTGTATTATGTCGAAAGAGAAACGTTCAAGGAGGTCCATCATCTTTAGGAAATCTCAAGAAATAAATCTCAACCATTGATTAATAGGATCTAATGATCAAGATTAATCACATATTTTATATATTGAAGGGTATTTTGGTCATTTTTTAAAAAATAAAAATATTTTTTTATTTTTTTTATTTTTATTTTATTTTTAAAAAAAAAATTAATTTTTATTTTGAGAGGGTATTTTGGTCATTTGGCACTTAAAAAATTCCAATTTTTTTTATTTTAAATTTTTTTTATTTTTTATTAATTCTTTTTATTAAAAAATAATATTTATTTGATAATTACGTGTATAATTTAATCACATGTGATTTTAGTATAAAATCATGTTTTAGTTAAATCACATGTGATTCAGAATGCAATCACATGTGATTCACTATACAATAACATTATGTGTTATTAATGAAAAATTAATAATTTTTTAAAAAATAATAATAAATAAATAATTTTAAAAAAAATTCTAAAGAAAAACTAAAAAATTTAAAATAAAAAATAAAAAAATATTTTTTTCAAAATGACCAAAATACCCCTCAATTAAAAATAAAAAAAATTAAAATAAAAAATAAAATAAAATAATTTTTTTTAGTGCCAAATGACCAAAAATCCAAAATACCCCTCCATGTAAAAAGTATGTGATTAATCTTGACCATTAGATCATATTAATCAATGGTTGAGATCTGTTACTCGGGACTTTGTAAAAATCATGAACCTCCTTGAACGCAACTCTATGTCGAAATACCTAACATGTTTATTTTTATGTTATCTAATCGCTATTTTATCAGAATAATGGCTTAAATAAAATGCTTTAGAAAACTATTTCTTAAGTTTTCTCCAAAAATATTTGAAACTGATCTCTTTATGTGTTATATATTCAGTAATATTTTTAAAAAACAAATCAATATATTTTTCTGGAAACAAACGCAACCTGAACGTGAACTTAATTTATTGTGAACGTTTTTTGGAAAAAGAAATTATATTAAACACCACAACAAATTAATTTAAAGTGAACTTATGGTTCAGCTCATTGTAAAAACACAATAGAAAAAATATGGAGGTAAGTTCCAAGGAAATATTAATACATAAAATATAATATTATGGAGTTATCATATTATATTCGTGAAAAAACAAACCCATGAAGAGAACCATATACAGAACGAAAACAAAATACAGAAGCCAAAAAACACAGAGAAAAGGCAGAGTTTAAGACACCATTTTAGGATCATGGTCCAGGAATCCCAATTTAGTTTGGCTAGCTTCTATTAAACAGCCATAAATACTAGCTAGGGGCAGCGATTCCCCGGTATCAAACACGACATAAATCCGACACGAAAATAATCCAGCTAGGATTGAGCCTAAATGAGTTTGGCTCAAAAAATAGTCGACCAGTTCAACCCGTTTATTGTTATAAGGATTTTTCAATTTTTATAAAAACTATGTAAATATTAAAAATAATCCCCTAACCACTTATAAATGTAAATATATTTATTTGGAGAGCTTTTATAGACCAGTTACCTACTACACTAAATTTATCGAAGAGAGGTTTGGAAATTACCTCCATCTCGTGCGCTGCGTGCAATCAAGGAATGGAGTCGAAATGCCACACATTCTTTACAAATGGTGAATTGGCGAGAAATGTTTGGGTGGAAATTTATAAATGGTGTAATCTTTTTTAATTTTAATAGCACATCTTAGGAAGAATGGTAGGAATCTTATGAAGGAATTCAAAATATAAATCATCGTCGTCTTAAAATGCAAATAATTTGTTTTACTACGTGTTGGATGATTTGGCGATTCTGAAACTTGATGATTTTTTATAGTGGAAAAATGCGTAAATTAGATATAGCAGACAATATTATTTTGTTTTCTTTTTTATGGCTTACCCATAGAAATCTCAAATGTAAGGTTTCTCAGATTGATTGGTTAAAATTTTCATTCTAATGTTTGTAGTTCTAGTGTTTTGCTAGATTCTAGAAATAAAATTGCCGTTAAAAAAAATCCCTGAACCACTTAAAATATCTACGATGAGAATATATTAACGTTTTTGTTTCTTACTCATCGCAAGTAGCCCTGTATTTTGGTTTATTTTTATATATGGGCTGGTAACCTGATTTTGACATGCTAACTCATTTATCCTATCAAGCTGTTAAGTTATATGGGTTAAATGAGCCGTATATAGGTTACCTTAGTATAAATGTCTTCATGTTAAAGTTGATTTATCTAACTCAAACCTATGAACATGTCAGGTTAATTAGTGTTGATATTTTTGACCCAAAACTATGAAAATGTTGGGTTCGGATTGACTTATTCAAACCCGCCAAGCAGTCAACCCGAACCGGCTAACCAAAATCCAACCAGATCCTCACCCCCTAATAAATACAGTCATGTAAAATTTCGTTCTCGTTTTCTTTGGCTTGGAGTCATCATATAGATCAATGAAACATTGAACTTTATGTATTTGCGTTAGTTTCAATTGGTTCGACAATATTCGATACACAGTGGTTAACAAATTAGAAAAAATACACAGACACTAAAATTGTGCTAGATAAGTTAACTAAAAACTAGTAATAATATATTGTACAAATACGTTATTTGCATGAATATAACAAGATATTGTGTTTATTATATCGTGAAAAAACATCTCAATTCAATAACTATTCAACACACAACTTAAAGATTTTTCCATTAAATGCACCATTGTTGCATGATCTTTCTCCGTTCATTATTTGAAACAACATAATACAGAAAATATGACATATGAATTGATGATGGACTCTATAATCCATTTAATTTTTAAATAATGTGATTTTTGTTGAAAAAAAACATGCATTTCTAACCAAAAGAAAAAGCATGTTCCATAGAAAAAATACCGATGTTATTACAAATGCATCAATCTATTAAACTGATCGTACGTGCGACCCTTTTAGTCACCTTCCTTTATTTATATTAATATATTTATTGAAAATAAAAATTAATTTATAAGAAAGCCGAGGTGTATTTGAGGAGGTGCAACAGGTGCAGACCCACATGGCCCACATTTCCGAGGGGGCCCAATTTTTTATATACATTTTATGTGTATAATCTTAAAATTTTAAGTCAACTTAATAAGTTAACAGGAAACAAATTAGAAAGTCCAATTTTTTAATAATAGGGTAAATTACAGTTTTTGTCCCTGACCTTTTCCCGAATCGGGGTTTTTGTCCCTAAACTTTTTTCTTTCGTTTTTTTGTCCTTAAATTTTTTAAAATTCTGCATATTTGTCCTTCCGTCCAAAATTGGCCGTTAAGTGACGGTTTTTTTTTGTCCATTTTACCAAATTACCCCTATTTTAACTCTTTTTCTTTTTATTTTTACATTTTTCTTTCTTGTCCACCTTTCTATCCTTCTTCTTCCTTCAATGAACCATAATCCCCCAAATTGATGAACCCTAAATACTAAATCAACAATGGACTAAAGGTCTGTAGATTGAAATTAGGACTTGTTTGTTTTTATATCATCTGCATCAAGCAGACAAATGGACTTGCCTAAAAAGTTCTTTATTTTGGGTTAGGGTTTTCTCCTTAACTAGACAAATGGACTCGCCGGAGAAGGATGTTGGCTCCGCCGAAGAAGGAGATCGATTAGCTTCGCTGGTGACTGTTTTGGTGGTACCAGCTCCACCCTCCCGTCGATTTCGAATCACCACCGTAACCCTCTACCAGATCTAGAATAGAGAAAGAGACGATGAAACTGCGGATCTGGCTCAATATCACACCTCCAACCTTTGCCGGAGAAGGAGAGTCGATGAAGCGACGGATCTGGCTCGAAATCGAGACAAAAACTCAACCATCTCTCTGTAACACCTCAAATTTTAATACCAAATATTGGCCCAAAATAAAACATTTTATAAATAGAAGAACATTCCCAAATTTGGATTTACAAAAACCTTGGTATGAAATCAGAGCATAAAAGTAGGTGTTACAAAATAGATCATAACCAAGCTAAGACTAAATCCAATCTAGTGCTCTTCTATTCTAGGTCCCGCATCTCTATCCATGCGTACCTAAGCCTTCGATCCCGAACCTGAGTACATAGCAAAACAAAACAAGGAGTACGTGAGACAAAAACGTCTCGTGAGCTACATGGGTTTAGACCCCAAGGTTAATAATAATAACCGAATCACAATCAAACAAACAAACAAACAAACTCATAAGCTATCACCCATCTATCTAGTCACCCTATTGTGACTCTAATACCTTGCTTTCCTAGCAATCATACCTAGTTGTCGGGACATCCCCAACCAACTAGAACCACATTAACTTATTAACCGGGGATCCCCCGCATTAACAAGCTTCAAGGTAAAGGCAAGAGGGAATCGCCCAATCTACCAATACCTGCCTTACTCGCCGGACTACTTCCAGTTAGCAAGACTACTATCATGGAATGGGCCGATGGGGATCCGCCCAAATGCTCCCCATTCCATACCTCATGACCGGGGATCCCCCGAATCATGACATCATCTCACCATATCATAACTCGATGGTTATGTCAATCTAGCTCTCGGCTATCACGTCTATCATCAAACAAGTTAGTTCAATACTATCATCGGTATAACTAACTATCAACTACTAGTCTACACAATTAAGCAAATAGACCATAACACAAGTAATAAAAATGTATTTCATAGGCTATGTACTCAGTAAAGTCCACACGTACTCACCTTAGCAATAAGATGCTCAAACCGTGTTCTTGACACCCAATCTCTTGCTTCTCAATCCAATCAACTTTCCAAGACTTCACCAAAAGCCTAATACAATTATCACAATATGATCAACATCAATTACTACTACCAATGTGTTCATCTACCTCTAGATAACACCCATCAATCCATTTTCCCTAAATATGGTGATTACCAAACCCTAGGTTTAACCAACCCTTAAGATTCTTACAAATCTTAACCGTACACTTGATTCCCTTGTTAATCTACCATCTATTAAGTGTACACACCATTTATTTAACCATAAATCACCAACCCAAGAACTAGGGTTTCAAACCCTAGCTTCAAGACCCATAGATCTTGAGCTACAAAGATGAAAGAGTGAAGATATACCTTTAATCTTCCTCTAGGAGTGAAATCTACCAAGGATTTGTGAAGAAATCAACCCAAACCAGATGCTATGCTCGAAAATCGCCAAGGAGAGAAACTAGGGTTTTTCAAATGCAATAAATGAGCCAAATCCCGACTTTAATGCTGGTCGTCCAGAGTTCACGGCGCGAACATAGTTCGCGTCGCTAACTCTCCATATCTGGCAACACTTAGCGATCGCTAACTCGACGCGATCTACATCGCGACCCATGGCCAAACTCCCTGGAGCCAGTTCCCGATCGGGAACTATAGTTCGTGACGCGAACTCCTTGAGGCAGCAGGGCTGCACTTTTCATCAAGTGTCTTGACCCGATTTCGCCCATAACTTTCTCGTACGGTGTCCAAACGACACGAAACCAATTTCCACGTGTTTTATATGATTTATCCATAATTATCATATTTTTACATATTTTATTTATTCACAATTTCGGGTCGTTACAACTATCTACCCCTTAAGAAGATTCCGTCCTCGGAATCTCATCATAGTTCACGAAATCCGGGTACCTCTTCCGAATCTCGTCCTTGACTTCCCAAGTCAAATTCGGCCCAAGTGAATGCTTCCACTTGACCAACACCAACTCGATCTCCTTAATCCGAAGCTTCTTTGTTTTCGTTTCTAATATAGCCTCGGGCTCCTCAATCAACCGGTTCGGGCCGTCAACCCGTAACTCTTGCAATGGAATAATATTTTCGACTTCCCCGATAAACTTTTTCAAATAACTCACGTGAAAGGTATCATGCACACCTTGAAGCTCGGGTGGAAGTTCCAACTTAAAAGCTTGAAGCCCGACCCGTTTCAATATTTTAAACGGTCCAACATACCTTGGGCTTAACTTCCCTTTCTTACCAAACCGCATCACACCTTTCCAAGGTGACACTTTCAACATGACCATATCACCGACATCCAAGTCGTATGGCCTTTTCTTCAAACCCGAATAACTTCGTTGTCTATCTTGGGCGACTTTCATGTTGGTTTGAATAATACCGATCTTTTCATTTGTCACTCTCACGATCTCGGGACCCGTGAGTTTCGTCTCTCCCGCCTCCAACCAACAAGATGGAGTTCTACATTTTCTTCCATACAACGCCTCATAAGGCGGCATCTTGATAGTCGAATGATAACTATTATTGTACGAGAACTCGACTAACGGTAAATGTTCATCCCATTTACCACCAAAGTCTAACACACATGATCTCAACATGTCTTCAACCGTTTGAATCGTTCTTTCACTTTGACCGTCGGTTTGCGGATGATAAGCCGTGCTCAACCGCAACTTTGTACCCAATTCTTCTTGTAAAGATCGCCAAAATCTCGAGGTAAACCTCGCGTCCCTATCGGATACAATCGATAACGGAACCCCGTGGAGTCGAACCACCTCATCAACATACAACTTAGCCAATTTCTCAAGTGGCAACGTTTCCCGAATTGCTAAAAATAGTGCACTCTTGGTCAACCGGTCAACTATGACCCAAATGGCATCGTGACCTCTACTCGTCTTCGGTAACCCTACTATGAAATCCATAGTTATATCTTCCCACTTCCCGGCCGGTACAATTAATGATTGAGCTACCCCATACGGTACTTGATGCTCGGCTTTCACTTGTGCACACGTGGCACACTTAGAGATATACTTGGCCACTCTCGCCTTCATTCCGGGCCACCAATAAACCCGTTTCATATCTTGGTACGTCTTTGTACTCCCCGGGTGAATCGAATACTTCGATTTGTGCACATCATACAATAACTCTTTTCGGATACCCCCGAACTTAGGAACCCAAATACGACCGCCTACGGTCTTCAACCCTTGTGCATTTTCGAGAAAATGTTGGTTCTTACCTAACCGTTCTTGTCTTAACTCGTCTTTTCCCATAACCTCTCGTTGGGCATTCTTGATTCTTTCGATAATACTCGAGACGACTTCTATACGAGTCAAAATTCCCCGGTTCGGGTTCTCATAAACCTTTCGGCTCAAGGCATCGGCCACCACATTCGCCTTCCCCGCATGATACACAATCTCACAATCATAATCGGCTATCAACTCGATCCACCTTCTTTGTCGCATATTAAGATCTTTTTGAGTGAACACATATTGTAAACTTTTATGATCCGTGTACAACGTACACCGAGTACCATACAAATAATGTCTCCACAACTTCAAGGCAAATATAATCGCCGCCAATTCCAAGTCGTGTGTCGTGTACCTTAATTCCGCATTCTTCAATTGTCGCGAGGCATACGCGATCACTTTACCTCGTTGCATCAACACACAACCGAGCCCTTGATTCGAAGCATCACTATAAACCAAAAAGTCTTCCATACCATCCGGTAACGTAAGGATCGGCGCGTTACATAACTTTTCTTTTAACAACTTAAACGCCTCTTCTTGCTTCTTCTCCCACACAAACTTCTCACTTTTTCTTGTTAACTTCGTGAGTGGAATCGCGATTCTCGAGAAATCTTGTATAAATCTTCGGTAATAACCGGCTAATCCAAGAAAACTTCTAACCTCGGTAGGAGTCCTCGGAGGCTCCCAATTTGACACCGCTTCAATCTTGGACGGATCAACCTTAATACCATCACACGTCACCACGTGACCTAAGAATTGTACTTCCCGCAACCAAAATTCACACTTTGAAAATTTTGCATACAACTTCTCCCGTTTCAACACGTCTAGAACGAGCCTCAAATGACCTTCGTGTTCTTCTTCGGTTTTCGAATAAATCAAAATGTCGTCAATAAACACGATCAAAAACTTATCAAGAAACGGTTTACAAACCCGATTCATCAAATCCATAAAAATAGCCGGTGCGTTGGTAAGACCAAACGGCATCACTAGAAATTCATAATGACCATAACGTGTACGGAAAGCCGTCTTCTCGGTATCGCCTTCTTTCACCCGAACTTGGTGATAACCCGACCTCAAATCGATCTTTGAGAAATAACTAGCACCTTGCAATTGGTCGAATAAGTCGTCAATCCTCGGCAACGGGTAACGGTTCTTAATAGTTACCTTATTCAACTCTCGGTAGTCAATACACATCCTCATCGAATCGTCTTTCTTTTTAACAAATAACACCGGTGCACCCCACGGTGACGAACTCGGACGAATAAAACCTTTATCTAACAATTCTTGCAATTGGGTCATCAATTCCCGCATCTCGGTGGGAGCTAAATGATATGGAGCACGAGCAATCGGCGTCGCTCCCGGCACTAAATCAATTTTGAACTCGACTTGTCTCTCCGGTGGCAAACCGGGCAAGTCATCGGGAAATACCTCGGGGAATTCCCGAATAATTTTTACACTATCCATTGTCTTCTTTTCTTTTCGGCCATCTAATACATATGCAATAAACGATGCACAACCTTTCGATATACTTTTCCTCGCCTTAATGGCGGTAATCACATTAGGCATGTGATGTCGTTTCTCCCCATACACATACACTTTCTCATTCTCGGGTGTCCTAATCGACACAATTTTCTTTCCACACAAAATCTTGGCTTGGTGCATACCCAACCAATCCATACCGATAACCACATCAAACGCCCTAATTCCCATGGGCAACAAATCCACCTTAAACTTTCTACCGTCTATTTCTATTTCACAATTTCTATAAATACATTCAACCATAGACGTTTTTCCATCGGCTACTTCTATCTCATAAACCTCATCTAACATTTCGGACGGCACATTCAATTTACAACCGAACTCATAGGACACAAACGAATAATTAGAACCCGAATCAAATAAAATATGAGTTGGCAAGGATTTAATGAATAGAATACCTGACACCACATCGTTTGCCTCCTTCGCCTCCTCCCGAGTAAGTTGGAAGGACCGCCCCTTCAGTTTCGCCGGCTCCACTTTCTTTTGAGCCGTGGACACCATCGACTCGATTCCCTTCTTTGGGCACACATTGCTATAGTGCCCCTTCTCGTGGCACGAGAAACACTCGATCTCGGCCAAAGATTTAGACTTGCATTCTCGGGCCATATGCCCCGGCTTCCCACAATTGTAACAAGTTTTCGACTCCCCTCGGCACACGCCGGCATGAGTCTTCCCGCATTTCTTGCATGAACCAACACTACCTTGCTTAGAGAAGCTCGATGTGAACTTCCCCTTCTTATAAGTACCCGAGCCACTCTCGGCTTTTCTCTTCTCGCCCACATGGGCCCTTTCGGCAACACGTGCCTCATTTACTTCCTCCACACTCCGGGCGGCACTAATAGCCTCATCTAGTGAAACCGCCCTCTTCACCTCCAATTGGTAGTCCCACGGTAGCCCACTAGCATACCGGACCACCCTCAACCTCTCATCCGAGTAGGTTTTAGCAACAAACGGGAGCAATCCCGTGAACTCCCTCGAGTATTCTTCAATCGACATATCACCCTTTTTGAGGGTCACGAACTTCTCGTGCATTTTCTCCAAATCCCTCTCGGGACAAAACTTCTTTTTCAACCTCGTGGTGAACTCATCCCATGACATCTTTTCAACCACCTCCTTCCCGAGGGTCTCATAAACAATATCCCACCAAACCATGGCATCTTCTTTTAGCAATTATGACGCATACGTCACCATATCGGCATCCTTACACTTGCTACTACCGATAATCCTCTCGGTTTCCCGGATCCACCTCATCGTTATCTTCGGGTCCGAACTACCCGAGTACACATTTGGCTTACAAGCCATGAAGGATTTAAACGAGCAACCTTCTTTCACAACGGGCCTAGCCCTAGCATCACTTTGGCCACCCGTGGAGGACTTTCCTTCCCCGGTGCCACTACCCCCGGTTCTCTCTTCCGATTTAGCTTCGGATTCACGGTCTCCACCCGACCTTTCGCGGTCTCCAATAATTCGGTGCACTTCCTCGGCCACCGTTCCCTTGATTTAGTCGATAATAGTTTGGAGATCCGCCATGGTCACCGGATTTCTATTAGCTCCGACCTCCGATTCATCAACCCGATGCATTGATGGTTGACTTTCTTGCTCATCCACCCTCTCAACAGGAGGTACTTCCTCCTCACGGCCCTCCGGGGCTTTACCACTTCTACGTGTGGTCACCATTTTCTTTCGATCAAGACTATACGAAAGACATTAAACATTTAGTACCTTGTGTACAACCCATTAGTCGCATAAGACTCAATATCCAAAATCATATCGAATTCATCGGTCCCCTAGGTTCAACCCTAAACTTAATATAAAGTCTCAAGGTCAACCTATGATCTTAAGAAATCTTATATTCCTAATGCTACAGTCTAAGACTAGGATGGTCATCCAACCTAATTCACTTAAACTATAGCTCTGATACCAAGTTGTAACACCTCAACTTTTAATACCAAATATTGGCCCAAAATAAAACATTTTATAAATAGAAGAACATTCCCAAATTTGGATTTACAAAAACCTTGGTATGAAATCAGAGTATAAAAGTAGGTGTTACAAAATAGATCATAACCAAGCTAAGACTAAATCCAATCTAGTGCTCTTCTATTCTAGGTCCCGCATCTCTATCCATGCGTACCTAAGCCTACGATCCCGAACCTGAGTACATAGCAAAACAAAACAAGGAGTACGTGAGACAAAAACATCTCGTGAGCTACATGGGTTTAGACCCCAAGGTTAATAATAATAACCGAATCACAATCAAACAAACAAACAAACAAACTCATAAGCTATCACCCATCTATCTAGTCACCCTATTGTGACTCTAATACCTTGCTTTCCTAGCAATCATACCTAGTTGTCGGGACATCCCCAACCAACTAGAACCACATTAACTTATTAACCGGGGATCCCCCGCATTAACAAGCTTCAAGGTAAACGCAAGAGGGAATCGCCCAATCTACCAATACCTGCCTTACTCGCCGGACTACTTCCAGTTAGCAAGACTACTATCATGGAATGGGCCGATGGGGATCCGCCCAAATGCTCCCCATTCCATACCTCATGACCGGGGATCCCCCGAATCATGACATCATCTCACCATATCATAACTCGATGGTTATGTCAATCTAGCTCTCGGCTATCACGTCTATCATCAAACAAGTTAGTTCAATACTATCATCGGTATAACTAACTATCAACTACTAGTCTACACAATTAAGCAAATAGACCATAACACAAGTAATAAAAATGTATTTCATAGGCTATGTACTCAGTAAAGTCCACACGTACTCACCTTAGCAATAAGATGCTCAAACCGTGTTCTTGACACCCAATCTCTTGCTTCTCAATCCAATCAACTTTCCAAGACTTCACCAAAAGCCTAATACAATTATCACAATATGATCAACATCAATTACTACTACCAATGTGTTCATCTACCTCTAGATAACACCCATCAATCCATTTTCCCTAAATATGGTGATTACCAAACCCTAGGTTTAACCAACCCTTAAGATTCTTACAAATCTTAACCGTACACTTGATTCCCTTGTTAATCTACCATCTATTAAGTGTACACACCATTTATTTAACCATAAATCACCAACCCAAGAACTAGGGTTTCAAACCCTAGCTTCAAGACCCATAGATCTTGAGCTACAAAGATGAAAGAGTGAAGATATACCTTTAATCTTCCTCTAGGAGTGAAATCTACCAAGGATTTGTGAAGAAATCAACCCAAACCAGATGCTATGCTCGAAAATCGCCAAGGAGAGAAACTAGGGTTTTTCAAATGCAATAAATGAGCCAAATCCCGACTTTAATGCTGGTCGTCCAGAGTTCACGGCGCGAACATAGTTCGCGTCGCTAACTCTCCATATCTGGCAACACTTAGCGATCGCTAACTCGACGCGATCTACATCGCGACCCATGGCCAAACTCCCTGGAGCCAGTTCCCGATCGGGAACTATAGTTCGCGACGCGAACTCCTTGAGGCAGCAGGGCTGCACTTTTCATCAAGTGTCTTGACCCGATTTCGCCCATAACTTTCTCGTACGGTGTCCAAACGACACGAAACCAATTTCCACGTGTTTTATATAATTTATCCATAATTATCATATTTTTACATATTTTATTTATTCACAATTTCGGGTCGTTACACTCTCTCTCCTCTTTTTGGAGCTTCGCCAGAGATGATGAAACAACGGAGGAAGAGGAGGGCGGAGGAGAAGATGAAACGGTGGAGGAGGACGGCGGAGGAGCTGCGCCGGCGGCTGCACTTCGTCGGTGACAGAGTGGGGGAGAAGTGATCGGAGAAGGAGATTGGGGGTTTAGGGTTTGTGGGTGTTGGGGAAAAAGATGAAGAACATGAAGAATGAGGAAAAAAGACGAAAATACCATTAATTTTTTGCATTTTTAGTCACTTAACGGAAGATTTTGGACGGAAGGACAAATATGCATAATTTTAAAAACTTAAAGGACAAAAAACGGAAGAAAAAGTTTAGGGACAAAAACCCCGAATCGGGAAAAGGTCAGGGACAAAAACTGTAATTTACCCTTTAATATATCTTGTATTTAGGGGCTCATTTTCTTATAATCGCACAGGGCCTTCGGAATCTCGGGGACGCCACTGAGAAAAAGGTCCAGTCACTGGTTTGAACACTATTACGTGGATTTAGTTGTAATTTGTCATGTGTTTAGTTTGAAAAGAAAATTTTGAGTTTGATTAAAATGACAATTAGTCTTAATAAATGCACATTTTTAAAGTATTTTTTCAGGGTTTTTTTTTTTTTTTTTTTGAAACGGCAAATCTAATCTACTCCTAATTACCACATATGTCAATGACGGGACTCGAACTCCTAACCTAAAGGTTGAGAGACAAACACCATACCGCTAGGGCGTTTGGGTTTTTTTGGATAAACAATGGAAAATTATAAGTGTAGACGTATTTAAGAATCTAGATATAGTAGCACCGACCCCTCTATATGTAGTTTGAATCACTAATTAATACTTAAGAGAACAACGAATTAAACGCATTGTTTAAGCAAAATATTAAGTGAGTTATTTATGACTCTATAGCAATGGATGTCGTAACATCGTCATTGACTCTTAAGCAATCTTAATTGTTGTCATTGGCTCTTAAGCAATCTATAGCTCTTAAGGATCTTAAGAAGTTAACTACTGTTGCTTCGTGCATGGATAATTTTCATTGTAATTTAGCAAAGAGATATGGTAAATTTGCTTACTAAATTTGTCTACTTATACTCCTACTTACTTGATTAATACATATCCAAATTAAATGACATGATTAAAAAAATAGAATTAGTTGATTCCATGACAATCATTAGGATGAAATAATTAATCTATTAGGAAGCAATATAAATTTTCTTTAGCGGAAATCATGAGATTGTGAGGCATAGTGCTAAAAGACTAGTATTGGGTTCGTCATGGCTCGCAAGGGCTTAAGGTTTGGCCATACTGACACGCCATGATCCAAGACTTGGGTTTAAGTTTTGGCGTATGTTAAGGTCCAACTTGACTCACATATACCCGTTATAAACAAAATTATCACTCTAAGTCATGTGTTAGAAAAATTGTCGCCTTATAATTATAATTTTTACATTCTTGCAGTGTGAAGTGTATTATTTTAAACCAATATCCATTTGAGTTGCATAAGTTAACTGTTGTTAAGATCTTCAGTTAAGATAATTTTGCTATTTTGAAACGTTCAATCCTATGAATTTCGATAAATTTAATCAACATGGTAAGATAAATTCATTAAAGCAAGTTCTTTTTAAAATAAAGTAACATTAAAAAATGGAAAAGGAAAAACAAACAATAAAAAATGCATTACAGCCGTCAAAGAGTTGTGATTACTATGAAAAGCAGGGGCAATTTGGTGCCGAAATTCTTATAAAACCAACTACTTCTTCCACCGTTAAACCCCTCTCTCATCGTCAAGTCACACACACTCACACAACACACAGTTAACGATACAAACAGAAAATCAACTACTACTCGAAAGAAAATGTCAGGTTGCAGCAAGATCCGTCACATTGTTCAACTCCGTCAAATGCTACGACGGTGGAGGAAGAAAGCGGCAATGACATCACGCAAATGCATACCGTCCGACGTCCCTGCCGGCCACGTTGCCGTCTGCGTCGGTTCTAATTGCCGGAGATTTGTCGTCCGAGCAACTTATTTAAACCATCCGGTTTTTAAGAAGCTTCTAATCCAAGCAGAAGAAGAATTCGGGTTTTCTCACTCCGGTCCGCTCGCCATCCCTTGCGATGAGTATGTATTTGAAGAAATTATCCGGTTCTTGTCCCGGTCTGATTCTGCCGCAAGCCGGTTCATGAATTTAGAAGAGTTTCAAAGACACTGCCACGTAGGCATCCGGAGTAATCTTGACTTTTGGCCGGAATCTCGACCTCTCCTCCGATAAAAGAAGAAACAAAAAATAACTAAAATAAAACAAACGAGTTGACTTCGATTTTGACCCCGAGTCGACTCGGTTTAAAATGCACAAATATTTTAGTAACTCTGATTTGGGGACTTCTTAGTAATTTCCTCGCAATATACAAAGGTAAGATTGTAGGTATCTCGTTGAGAGTCTTTTGAATACTTTCCCCTTTTTTTCTCTTTTTGTAATTGTACGGAATTACCCCTAAATTGTAATGGGGGTAGTGGTGGGAGTGTTACAGAGTCACTGAGTTGACTCACCAACTTAAAGGAGATGGCAACACCGAGTCGTCCCGGATTTAAATCGGAGTTCACAAAGAAACTGAGAAAGGAGGGAGAGGGAAAAGAAATGGCTGGTTTAGTAAAGATGGGGGTCACTTTTGTAAATTACCATGTGGATTTATTGATTTTATTATCATTATTATTATTATGAATGCAAATTGTAGAGAAAAATTCCAAGACTAGTTGTCCACCATGATTTAATTTTTATTTTGTTTTATTTTTACAACAATTATTATTATTTGCTAGTGGAGTTATAATCACAAGCCTCCCATGTGGAACAACTATTCAATCAATTTGTTCTGTTTCACCACATCTATTTTTCTTTTAATTAAATCTAAAATGCTAAACAGATGTCAAAAAATCATATCTAAATTTAAATTATTTGGATATTAGTAGAGCTGAGATGATTTAAGAACATGGTTAAGTTAATATCATATCACACACACGACAAAGAAAATAATGCCCAATCTTTTTAAAAGAGAGTATGAAGGAGGTAATATACATTTACCTAGAGCCTAGAGGTAGAGAGATTGCTTACAGATAGATCCTGACAAAAAGAAGAAAAAAACTGAGTGCGAAGTGCGTGAATACTGAATACCTATAAAAAAAATATACTCAGGTGAATACATGTAAGTATAAAAAATATGTACAAAATTGTGTGCATAAATATTTTGTGTGCGATGATATGAAGAGTACGTATGCAAAAACATGCAAGTATGTAGAGGTGTTCAAATATATACGATATCTGAAAATCCGAAAAACAAATATCTGAAATCCGATCCGAAATTATCCGAAAATTCGGATATCCGAATTTTCGGATTCGTATACCAATATCACGAAATTTCGGATATCCGGTATCCCTTTTTTGTCAATATTTTATATGTAAAAATTTAATATTATCTAATATCAAGAGTACACCAATATTTTTCGTCTATATTAATATGTTTGTGATAGATTTAGGTTCCATATAATAAAGATCTTACTTTGTGTTTATAAATATTGAAATAATTGCGTCAATTGACTTAATTTGCTGGTAATATCATTCAACGAATGACGAAACTTCGGATTTTCGAATTATCCGATATCTGTATCCGAAATTCCGGATATCCGAATCGGATAGCGAAAATCCACTATCCGAAATTTCGGATATTCGAAAATCGAATAATGCACACCCTACAAGTATGTATGTTTGTGCCGTTCAAAAAAAAATATGTATGTTTGTGCGCTTGTGGTGTGTGGGGGAGTTGCAACAGTATGCAAATAATATGAATTAATAAAAAAAATATTAGTTTGGACATAGAAATATAACATACAAGCCTATAAATCATGCAATTATATCACATACGTGACACCTTAATTGAAAAGCAAACATCTTATTTTTATGTCAAAAATATATATTTTTGAAAATATAATTTTCCAACAGCTACTCTTCACATTTCATTGGCTTAAATATTCCGTATGGGTATGATTAAATTTTGTGAATTGTCAATAATTAAAACGTATAAACTTCGCAAGACATTTCCTACAAGGGTTTGCTATTAATTATTAATTATACAATATTTTCCCATCATCTTTAGTAATTACGGGTTCTTTTTAATAACGTTTATTGCCCCATCTTTCCGTTTACACTTGCATGCCATCACATCTCCACATGCATTGCTCTAAAACTTTGAAACAAAAGCGACACCAAAACATGAGGGAATGCCAAAATCACACTTGTGCATGGATTAGGGCTGTCGAAAATAACCAAAACCCGCTCTACCCGCCCGACCCATTTTGAATTCGGGTAGATTGGGTCGGGTAGTTCGGGTAACGGGTAGAAACTTTTGGGTATCGGGTAACCCGAATATAATACGGATCGGGTATAAGGTAATATTTAAAGTTGGCGGGTATACCCGAAATAACCGAATTTTATTATAAAGAGTTTTTAAAGGTAATATTTTATAGTTTTATAAATAAAATACGATCATTATGTTTGTAGTCTATGAATTTCATCTAAAAGTTAATGATAGAATCTCATGTTGGTTGGAGTCTGGTAAAATTATGGACAAATATTATACATTAAGATCGGAATATAAACATTGTGGTCCCCCGGCAATACAAGGGTGCAAATTCTCGGGTATTAGTGGATATATCCGTACCCGACCCATTACCCGAACTACCCATATCCAAATACCCGAATTTAATTTGGTTTGGATATTGGGTATTTTATATTATTGAAAAAACCCGAGCTACCCGACCCGAACTAACCGATACCCGAAAGTTATACCCGATCAACACCCCTAGCATGGATAGCATACAATTTGGACATTCACCACATCGTGAAGGGGCATGGACCCCCCCCCCCCCCACCACCCACCCACCCCATCGGGCCACTCCCCAACCCCTGGGGCCACGTGACTCCTCGACAGTCCACCGTCTGTACTACGAGCGACCACACTGTGTTAAATTAATGGGGTAAAATAGCGTGTGTATTTGTGCACCATGCCCCCCACCCTCTCCCCACCCAATGATGATGTAATAATAATTTTGATGTAGTCATAAAAGACACATACACACTAGCCTAAGGTTTTCATGGATAAAAATGAATCATTTTTTTATTTAACTTGGATCGATGCCTTTATAACAATAAAATTGATGAAAGATAAGATCCTTTGAAGTTTGAACATAAGATCAAATTTTGGCAAACTAAACGAACAAGACAAGGCACTATGGTGAGTACTACGACAAATAAGTCTATCGGAAAGCACTAAGAATGTACTATCAACATTTGATTACGACCGTTGATAGGCAATAACATACTGATATCGATTGGCAAAACTATAAGGGTGCGTTTGGTATAGAGAATGAAATTACAGAGAATTGATTGTAGATAATGGAATTGTAGAGAAAGAGAAGTGTCTGGAGAATGAGAATTGACTCCTCTGTTTGGTAGCATAGAGACTTCAACAGAGAAATGTAAACGGAGAATCATTTCTCTTGTTTGGTACAACAAAAAATTCAACAAGGAATTAAACCAACTTTATTACTAGCACATTATATATTTTTATTTCACAACAATCATTATTTAAACAAAAAACATACAAAAATATGAATAAGCTATGCTAAATAATTTGTTTAGAAACTTTGTAATAAATTAATAATTGATTGTTTTTGTGTGTGAGTTTTTACCAATTTGATCTTTGGTAACATCTGATGATATAAGAGGTTTTCTCATGATCATTTTAGCTCGGATCAAAGGATAAATTGCCTGAACCATTCAATAAACCAACCCAATTAACATCTTTAATTGCAAGTGATAACCCTAAATTGAGCTCAGTTCAGAACATAACCCACACAATTTCTCAACAACAATCTGTTTTAACAGCATCTCATGTGTCTCAGTCTTTCAAAAGATGCTTTTCAGAATCAATTCCAACCCACATACATTGTAGAAACAGTGGAACAAGAATAAAAAGTGTTGACTAAGTTGACTTGTGTATCAACACCAAGAAATTGTCTGAAATTCTCCCTGAAACCTCAATCAAGAGCTTTGATTATGATAAATAGGAAGATTTTTCTTCAATTACACCATTAAGTGCTACACCTGCACAAGAAATACAACCACCAAAACCAGATGATGAATCGATGATGTCACCTAAAAAATTAACTTGACGTTAAAGAATTAGATAATTGTTCATTCAATCACTACTCTAATCATAAAAGTAAACTAATGATTATTAGAAGGTGAAGTGAAATACTAACCTAAATCATGAATTGCACACTCGTGTTAGTCGTGCCAGAAAATCACTAACCTAATTAATAAAGTAAACTAATGATTATTAGAATTAGAAGTTAATCGCTAACCTAAATCTCGAATTGTATACTCGTGATTATTATTCAATTGATAAAATTGACAGAAAATTGCGAATTGATTAAACGAATCATTCTTTATGTTTGATTGAAAGAATTTCTCACGTTCGATGGAGAAGAGAGAAAGATAGGGGAAGCTTGATTCTGCAGTTTTAGAAAGACGAACGTGTACGTGTGTGTTGAATGGGCTTTTGCTAACTCTCCGTGTTTTTTAGCAATTCCCTACTTTGTGATTCTCTCCTTTTCTCTATATTAGAAGGGGAAATAAAAATAGAGATTAGGAATTGTCAATTCTCTATTTTTTTTTCTCAATGCAACCAAACAAAAGATTTCATTGCTAATTCCATTTCCCACTTCTCATTTCTCTGTACCAAACATGCCCTAAGAGCGCGCGAGTGGACATCGGTCGGTGATGCCCACTGTTCAGCAACCGAAGTGATGGAGTATGTATATAAATTAGCTATTCAATTGTACTACACTTTGAGATTTTTGTTCCCCAGTATTAAAAGCCATAGTGTTGTGACAATGAAGACTCATGGTTTCAACAATATCTTACTATCGATCAATCAAACATTGAACTACTACATAAATTAGTATAACTTTGTATAGTTGTATTCAGTCATTTCTTAGACCGGTGCCAATGGGAAATTCGGTTCGGTCGCTTTCTTCAAACCATTGGCCCTCTTCAATGATTGGTAATGTCATCACTTACCAATTACACCATATAATAGGACCGCGTATTTATTTAATTTTCAATAGCATATAAATACTATGTATACATAATTTATTGTATATATTAAAAAAACATCACAAAATTTATAGTACTTTAAAAAAATTACATGATATGTCACCGAAATAGTCGAGCATGAGACGTTCATTTGCACTAGAGCGATATCTCCTGATATAGCTTTTAGAGCGTTTCTCACTGCTAGAGTTTTCATCTTCATTTTCAGTCTTTTCTTGAGCGTTTAGTGTTTTAACAATAGTCATTAAACTTGTTAAGAATTGTATATAATTCATCGTTATCTGAACAAGAATCTGAAACATCCATTTTGTGCATTGAATTTTAGATGATTTGAAAGAAATTGATTGTTCAAAATCCATACGATTTAGATTGTTCAAACTCACTGCTTATTTCCACAATATATAAACCAATAATACCTTAAGTTTCCTTATATATTTTCTGTAGAATTTGATTATTGATCGATGTTATAATGATTATGATTATTAATATACTGAACATTAATAACATCAGTACATAATTAATAAATATATTATATATCTATAAAATTGGACATTTCTCTTGGATATGATGACATAAATGAGAAAGAATTACATGAGAATAATTCATAATAGTTGACCCTAATTCTTAATAGTTGACCATTATTGAAAATGAATGATTAGTTCATAAGCCAGTGAGGCCGTAGATATTAAATCAATCAATTAATTATTACATAAATATATTTATTTGTAAAACGTGTATTTTATTTATTAAAACAGCTCATTTATACTGTAAAACGTAACCCATAAAACCTTGATAAATGTCTTCAAGTTTGATACGGTTTCGGTACATGGAGGTAGAGATGCACAAAAACCGGTTAGGCCAAAAACCGGTTTCGGTTTTGACCGTAACCGGTTTTGGTCAACGCTCGTAATAACCGGTTTTCGGTTAACCGGTTTCTTTGGGGACTCGAAAACTCTAACCGGTGTAAGGGGTATTGTAACCGGTTCGGTTTCGGTTACAAACCGGTTAACCGGTCAAAACCGGTGTGTTGACCAAATTTGCGGTCGGTTTCGAGTCAAAACCGGTTCGGTTAACCGGTTACTAACCGGTTCGAACCATAAAACCCCCCAACCGGTTACTAACCGTTCGGTTATTCAATAACCGAACCGGTTATGGTCAAAACCGGTTTTGACCGGTTTCGGTTGCGGTTCGAGTACCGGTTTCGGTTTCGGTTTCGGTTATTTTGTGCACGGAGGCACACCAATTGCGAATTATATACTATTAACTTATTTGTTTATGAGTTATAATTGGTTAACACTACGTATTTTGACTTTCACCCTAAAATTCATTTTAAATCTTTTTATTAGGGGTGAGCGGGGTACAAAAACCGAACAAATGGCATCGAAATTGATAATGATAAATTTTTTTAAAACTAAAAATCAAACCAATTACACATTTTCAGTTTCAGTATAAATCGGTTTTTTCAGACCAAATGCTCACCCCTATTCGTGGACGGTGTCGAACCGGATCAAAACCAAAAATAAAAAAATTACAAAACCGAAAACCGAAACGGTTGCATATCCTTAACATAGAAACATAGACATAATTGATGTTTACTGCTCTGTTTTTAGAAAATTTGAGTTGATTTAATATAGGTTAAAATATACCTTCCGGGTATAAATAAGGAAAACTCAATTACCATAATCACATTGAATAAGTAAAAAACTTTAGTAACGAGCATTTTGGAAAAATGAGAAGTTTTATTTCAGGAAAGAGTAACTTAAAAGAATTGATATCCTTTCATGGTTTCATATCTTATTACTATATAAAGCATTTAGGCCTACCCCATTAGGCAAGTTTAAGGAGCTCCTTAAACTTGATTTTAAGGACCTTTCCACTTTTGTTAGTTAGTTCTCTACCTTAAAAAAAATCGCGGCTAATAAGATTCGAACCCAAGACCTCCCCTAACTTATCACTATGTGTTAACCACTTGCTATACATTACACTTTGGTAACTCCACCCACACTTAATAACAAAAGTCTGTTACTCGAAAACCATTTTACCCAATAACATTAAATATACGACGCTGTAAATCATCAACTCTTACCAAAATCAACATTTCCGTTTAATTATTTATTTCTAGCAACAATTATTACCGTGTAAACGAACAACACTTGTTCGCCACGAAATATAGTTTCTGAGTACCCGCCGCCGCATTGCGCGGGTACCCTGCTAGTTGAAAATAATGTAGAATTTTGTTACAAAAAAAATACATTCTAATGAAATCTAAAGCAAATGCTGTCACAAGACAACATTAATCTCTAATACTTCCTCCGTATCAAAATAAGTGACACACTTTTCATTTTGGGGTATATCAAAACAAGTGATACACTTTGAAAATTTTCCTTATTTGGTAAAAATAGTGGGACTCATACCCACTAACTATCCACTTTAATAAAGTAAAATTACCCTTATACCCTTACTTTTACTTTTAAAACTCATTAATATCACTTTATTCAAGAAAAGTGAGACCCATTCTCGACTAACTATGTACTTTAATCTATTTTAACTTCTACTTTAATCTTTTACCTTAAAAAACGTGTAAGCCAATTTGTGTAACTTATTTTAATACGGAGGAAGTACTAGTCATCTAAATAAATTGTAATCAAATAAATTAAATTAAATATGTCAATTTCTAACCATAAATCGTAAAAGGAGACGCTACTACTCCATGTGAAGGATGTATAGAGTACCAACAAGACTGACAGAGACTTGTGATCAAGAAATTTGAGAAAGGCTCAACACTATTAATGGCCACAATTTCTTCTCTGAAAATTTAAAATGAGTGAGCAAGAACTAGTCAAATTAATTGCATTTCTCAAAAGAATGAAAAAAGCATATCAAAAAGATTATTCTTCAATAATGGTACTTTCGGTACCAAATTCTCAATTAAACGTAATATCAACCTCATCAGTAACTAGAAGATGTACTAGACTCCAATTAATAAGTTTATAATAAGTTTAATCTCTATTGACGAAAACTGTTGAAGGTTCCGAGTTCGAATCCAATGAGCAACTAAAATATAATATCTTGTGATCATGAAAGTTCACCCACGATAACTCTAGACTAACCGCTGACCGGGTAATCGCAGTGAGACTAGTCGGCTCGCAAAAGCATGTCGGAAACTCGGGTTAATTACCAAAATAAAGCATGCGTCAAGTTGGTTAGCAAAAATTTGTGGAGTTGGTTTCTGAGATGGTCTCAATTGGATAGAACCAAAACCGAACCGAACCGAACCGATAGAACCGATAACCGATAACGATGAATTTCCAAAACCGAAACCGAACCGATAACATGTTATCGGTTTCGGTTCGGTTCGGTTTCGGTTCGGTACGGTTTCGGTTCGGTTATTTTAGGCCAAATGTTCATCCTTTTCCTAAAACCGAACCGAACCGAACCGATAGAACCGATAACCGATAACGATGAATTTTCAAAACCGAAACCGAACCGATAACATGTTATCAGTTTCGGTTCGGTTTCGGTCGGTTTTCGGTTCGGTTCAGTTTTTTCGGTCTACATGCTCACCCCTAGGAACAAATAGCACAACTGGGCATTACCTATCCATCTGATTCATAAATGTATAATTATGACGTCATAGACGAAAATAACGTGGTAAATGGAGGCCTCAATCAGGCGACACGTTATCCAGTTGGAATATATATGACGTCATAGTCCCCTTTTCCAATTGGGGTTTCTTAGTGATTATTTAGGGTACAATTCTATAAAGTCTAAACTACACATTTATCGGACATGCATAATTCTCATGATCCAATAAACAACACATTTGTTCGATGTGCGTCTTATCATCATTCATAAGCACGACATCTGGGAGATATGTGTCAGTCTTTATCAATGTAATAATAAAAATAAGTGTAACCATATAAAAGCTACGAGGTTGAGTTTTTGAGTGGGCCAAACTCAAACTAAAAAACTCAGTGGATTATAACCAGAAATTTGAATGATTTTATTCTTTGATGTCAAAATATTCTTTAGATTGTTTTGGTCAGCTAAGTCCTCATTATTGTGACGTACCCAATTTAAATGATTTATGTATATTTGTTTTGATGCAATGTTTAATAAATTGCTTTCAAATTCGGACTTCGATACAACCTATAAATTTTACCATTTTTCTTGTACAATATTTGCAAAATTATTTGTTAAATAAACTAACCTGTTAATTTTCAAGTGATAATAGAGCTATAACTTCGTTTATCAACCTAAAATTCTTCATAATAAGGGGACTGAAACAAGTGGTAAAATCAAATGCAAATATGAGGAGGAAAATTACCAAGATATGTGTTTTTTTTTTTATCAACAAATCCTAATTTACAACTAAATTTCAAATATGTCCACCACATATGTCCATTATGGGACACGAACCCCCAACCTCAAGGATGTGAGACAAACAATTTACCGCTAGGTAAATGACCCTTTGATGATAAATATATGTGTTAACTTGATTAATTAGGAGCTATATCATCTTAGTTAACTTTTATACATTAAAGGTGAGGTTTTCTCAGTTCTGTATAGTTGGGAAGGATGAGTCTGACTCAGATTTACGCAGTCTAACTAGATATCCATGCTGCTTAAAATCAAAAGGTTAGTATGGTTTAAAATTGAACTCATGGTCAGAAGTTTTAGTTGATAAATTTTCCGATTTCAGTTAAATCTAGAGCAATTATTCACTTAACTTTTTATTATGTTTCGATTTCCGATAAATTTGGTTTCGAAACACTATGTGCACAAATAGGCTTAAGCCCGAGCCCGAGCCTAGGCATGGCCTAAAAACGCCCTAAAATATCCCGATCTAAAGTCAAACTTGGCTTTCAAGGGCATGTTTGGGAAAACTTTTATAAGGTACTTATAAGCTTATTAGCTTATGTAAGCATAATTAAGCATACATTTGTAAGTTTGATTAAAATTTCATAAATTAATAAGCTTATAAACACCTTATAAAAGTTTTCCCAAACATGCCCTAAGTCCTAAACATACCTGTAATTATTTATCAAAGCCTGACCCGTATTTGGGATAAATTTGTGCTAAGCCCAGTGCATGATAAAAGGCCCAAAAGCCCGTGCTTTGTAAATAAGACACCAATTCCTATTTTCTAATGGTCTTATATATAAATTTACTAATCTTTATTGAGGGTCCGGATCCGGTGAGGATTTTTTTCCCGGTGAGGACTGCGAGGACAATTTTCATCCACTCATCCTAAAAAGGGCATAAAGGTCATTTTCGAAACCCCCTTTCCTCCTTTTGCCACTTGTCTTCCTATAATTGGAAGTGAGTTTTTTCTCCCGCACTTCATTTTTCGTCCATAACATTTTTTTTTATTTAAAAAAAGATTTTTCTAACGTATGCCCCTGGGGCATACGATAATGTGCATTTAATGAATCAATAGTTTCCTAAATATGTATCGATTAACATTAATGCACTTAAAAACTACCATTTTATAGGATGCATTAAATTTGATTTTCTGTTTAAAAGGAAACTATTGATTCATTAGATGCACGTTATCGTATGCCCTAGGGGTATGCGTTAGAAAAACCCTTTAAAAATATAAAATATAAAAATGCCAAAAATTTTAAAATTAAATTTTCTACAAAATGAATATAGTCATGAAATTTTGAAAAAAAAAATGATCCAAAATGGTCCATAAATAAAAAAATGATTCTTAAATTAACAATCGTACAAAGTAAATAATGATCCTAAATGAACAAAATAATCCAAAGTTATATATGATATATTATTTGACTAATTATTTATGCAAAATTATGTTTATGCAAGATTAACAATGATCCAAAAATAACAAAATGATCCGAAACAATGACAATGATCCAAAATTAACAAAATGATTCAAGACTTTGACAATGATCCAAATTTAACAAAATGATCCAATATTTTATCCGGGTTTTTTTTTTTTCAAATTTTCATGACTATACTCATTTTGTAGATAATTTAATTTTATGAACTTTGACATTTTTAGTTTTTTTTTTACAAAGAAAAAAAAAGTTATGGCCGAAAAAAAAAGGTGGGGGTAAAAAAAACCCATCAAATCAAGGCTTGACATGTGGCACTAGGAGAGAGAAAATGTTTGCAAATGACCATTTTAACCCTCTAAATTTTCTTTTTCCCCCATTATTTTGGTAAACTTTACACAAACCCCCCCCCCAAACTTCAACCATTGTGTATCTTTTTTCACATTCAATCCTAGCAATTAATTTTTATGGATTAAATGCTTAGGTTTGTCCTCGCAGTCCTCATTCAAAAAAAAATTCTTACTCGATCTCACCTCTCTTTATTGAAATACATAATTAAATATAGTGTTCTTTTATATAAATAACCAAGGAACTCTAGATGATTCTCTCATTCTCTTCACTTGATCGATAATAATACAAGTCTCGATAATTATGTAGTTTAGTTCCTCAAATACCAAATACGTGGAATAAACTTTTGGGACTTAAATGGTATAACAAAAACCAAAGTTTGAAAATTTAAGCACACCAAAAAATAAAATGTTGTATATGTTTTTCTAAAAAAATAATTTCATACATAGATGGAGCTAGGGGAGGAGACTAAAAGAGGCTCCGAGACTAGGACTCAAGGGGCCGAGTCGACCCGAGGGAGACTAAAACAAGTGATCCCGTCTCGGGTGAGAGCTTTCGCCGGCCGAGTTTCATTGAAATTCAATTAAGATCGAGAACGAACCCGTGAAGCAAGGATGATTCGACCAGCGAATGAAGTGATGGACAAATCTGTTCTGAAGCAGAGCTCTACGATGATCTCTACGATGATGCGCTGATCTCTTATTAGGTTATTATAAAATCATTTCTAGAGGACATTACGAGTAGAAAGAATTCAGAAATTGTAGCACGAAGTTTAGAAAATTTGCCTTGTTTTATTTTTCAGTTTTGATATTTTTCTAAAAAATTATCTATATTAACATTTGCCAAAGCAAATGCTGTAGTTGACGAATAGCTCCTCTCTCTTTTCAATACTGAATACAAATACAACCAAACCTTTCAATGCCTCCATCCCCATAAAATCAGGGATTTTCAGGTTTCATTTTTATAAATTGTTCTTCATCATATTTCATACGTATCTTTCCCGGCGAGTCTTTTTTTTTTTTCTTTCACTGGCGTAGTGTTTATAAAGGGGCAACTGCAACTCGATCGCAGAAATTTTCACCGGCGAGTATTTTTTGCCCCAGCGTAGTGCTACAAAAGGGGCTACTACAACTCAATCGCCGGTAAGAGATCGATTTTGCACACCATGTGTTCGTGAAATGTTCCCAGTAAAGTCACCCAAAGAGCTCCGTGCTCGAGATATCAGAAAAATGGATAATGCCCATTTTTAGGGTTTATACAATTCGTTTGGGGATATCCATCAATCCAAAATCTTAAATCAACTGTTGAGAAATCAAAAAACTCTAATTTTGCAGGTAAAATCTTGGTTATAATTTTAACATGTTGGACTATTGAAGTTAATTGCTTTGAAAACTTAATTGTTTATTATAAAATTTTAACCCCGCGAAATTTGCGTCCCACCTAAGTTGATCTCACGAAAGTGATAGAAAATGGTATTTTAGATATGGATTTTAAGATGAATGCTTAGGGAAGTATGGATGCAAATGTATAGAAACATTTTACCGGCCATTTTGATTACCTACGCCTAACTTAAATACCTTATACAGAGTCAGGTATAAAATTTCACCTATAAATTTGCTTCATATTATAATCTTTTTATTTGACAACTATAACCATTAGTCTTTTGATTGTAGGTTTTCCATCTACATGGTGGTTTGTCTTCATCTTTGGATACACTAAGTTGCATTTTTGCCACAGTTTACATAAACTCTTTTGACTTGAATATTTAAGGTTTGAGTTTTGTTCACCGTAATAAGATATGAAATATATGACTTCACTTATATCTAATAGCTACATAACCCGTCCGATGGGCGGGTATGCTTCAAAATTTATTATGTAAAGCTAAGTTTATGTTAACCAATTGAGTGTAGTGATTAGTGACTGTAGTCAACTAAATATCAAATATAAGTCACATTATAACATTATTTATCAATTTGGTAAAATTTATCGAATAAATATTTTACATTTTTATATTAAGTGAGTTTATACGGATTTCTACTAAATTATACTCCCTCCGTCCCTAAATAAAGTTCCCATTTTGCCTTCAAATTTTGTCCCTAAATAAAGTTCTCATTTCTCAAACATAAGGGGCCCACTTAATATAATAATATTATTACCAATATTTTCACCACTAACTATCTCTTAAAACACTTTCTCTCTCCAATCAAACCTTATATTTTAATCAAAAGTAATACCAAATACCCCACCACTAACTATCTCCTAAAATATTGTGCCCAACACAAATGGGAACTTTATTAAGGGACGGAGGGAGTACATTTTTTATATTGGGTCAAATATCGGATCAAATAGGTTGTCAAGTTTGTTAGTAAAAACATCTTTTTTTTTTTGTTTTGTCAATTTTGTTAGGGTTCAGTAACTTAATCATAAAAGTAATTATTTATTAAAAACCTAAAATTATAGAATTTAAGTTATTAGTAAGAAGTATAATAAAAAGTACATAATAATTCATAAATTATAATATGATAATATAAAAATCAAAGTTTTATAAAATAAACAACACTAATATGATGATTAAAAATGAGGAGAATAACAAACATTATACTATTATATGTCTTTTTAAACAACAAATAATTAGAATGATAATTGAATGCATATTAAATTTATTTAGTTTTAGTTATAATGATCATCAATTAAAAGCACACAATATTATATTGAAAACCAAAAAAAATTAAAAATGCAAGGGGCAAGGTTTGAACCTTTGACCCATTATAAGGTAAAGGCCACGGTTACCAATTGGGCTAAGCTTCTAAACTTGCTTTTTATGCTAACAACTTGTATATAACTACTAACTATCACAAATTCACAACTGTATATTATAGGTAATAATTAGATAAAAATTTAAATAGCTACTTAATAGTTTTGGTTCTTTGGTATTTTGTTATGAATTTGTGGAATAATAACATGTTTGACCCGTTTTGACCTGTTAACCTGTTTAATTAAATGGGTTATATGGGTCAGGTTCGGGTTGAAGGTAAACATGTTAGGGTTGAGTTATCTGACCCGTTTATATAAACGTGTCGGTTTCAGGTTGAACGTTTCTGACCTCCGCCAAGCCGAACCTGCGAACCCGACCCTAACTTGGACTTGCCACCCCTACTGTCACATTTATCCGTCATTAAAATGTGTTTTCTCAAGCGTATTAAAAGTAACCCAGTCATATGTGCCAAATATATAAGTATAAGTATTTAGTTATAAAAATGATTGGTTATTCTAAAACGAATTAAAAAATTGACTAACTATGTTACTCCCTCCGTCCCACAAAAAAATTCTCATTTCCATCTTAAATTTTGTCCCACAAAAAAGTTCTCATTTCTATAAAATAATATTATTATCATGGACCACACCACCTAACTATCTCTTAAATACATTTTCTCTCTCCAAATAACCTTATATTTTAATCAAATAATACCAAAGACCTCACTACTAACTATTGCTTAAATACATGTGCCCAAATGAAATATGAACTTTTTTTGTGGGACGGAGGGAGTATAAATTTATAATTAGGTGTTTTATAAAAAAATTGTATAATTGCATATATAACTTTATAATTTATATATAAATTTACCATCTTAAATCACGCTTTAATAACACATCATGATTCGTCATGACTCCTTTATCTCGCGGCTTGATAGTGTCATTACATCGCACTTTATGGTTTTTTGTAACCTAGGTTAGAATTATAAAACCATGAAAAGGGAATTGTTGTTGACCAAAGGTAAAAATAAGTATCCAAAAAGAAAGATAATATTATTTTCTACCAAAAATTCAGTGGTACATATTTATAAACCCAAGAATTAATATATAAGTTGCAACTTTAACAAAATTAAACAGTATTGCTTTGGATTCCTCTCAACACAACTACTTCCAATTTTTATAATTCTCTGTTTGTGCAAACAAATAATCTTCTTGTGTTGGCAGTAAAATAAATTCACCAACGCTTTATGAGGGAAAATATCAAAAAACAAATAATTATTAATATTTATAAATATAAATAAATGCATGAAAAGAAACAACAAGTGTGCATGCTTCTCTAACTCTGATTGAAGATTATTGGTTTGCACAAATGTGTTTCTTGAAGGAAGTAGAATGTTTGGCAGCAAGTGAAAGGAATTGATTGTCGTTACTTTCTTGAGGTTAAAAAAGTTAACTTTGTTACTATCAATTAGTTACACTTTATATACTCCAATTAATAACCAAACTATCTAATGATAGTTTAGTAATAAAAGTTCCCGAATAACTTTTTAACGTCTACGAGTTTGATCTAGGGGTGATTATCGGGTCAAAACCGAACCGAATCGATAACCGATAACGATGAGTTTTCAAAACCGAAACAGAACCAATAATATGTTATCGGTTTCGGTTCGGTTCGGTTCCGGTTCGGTTATTTTAGGCCAAATGTTCATCCTTTCCCGAAGACCAAACCGATAAGAACCGATAACGATGAATTTTCAAAACCGAACCGATAAGATGTTATCGGTTTCGGTTCGGTTCGGTTTCGATCAGTTTTCAGTTCGGTTCGGTTTTTTCGGTTCAATGCTCACCCCTAGTTTGATCTCTTGATATTTTCCAGAGGGCTTGAGATGGTTCAGAAATAACCACTACAATGATTAAATCGCATATACTAGGTGTATAATTCACCGTGAAATAACATATTATAACAAGAATACCTTTTGAAAAGAATAAAACTCCAATTGTATTTTGATGAGGTCAAAATTAAAAGGCATGCCAGTAAAAACATCAAACTTCACAATTACTTGGAGAACGAATCTGATATTATGAATTTGCATTGGCTCCCTCTAAATACACTTTTAGTAGAAAGGTAATGATAGACAATAATAATTAAAAAAGTATTGTCTTAATGATAAATAGAAATGATTGAAAGGTTACTTTTTCTACAAACTAGATAATAATATTTTTTAATCTCTTTTTCAGTTTTTCTAGTAAATAAAAATGACATATTTTTATTTTTCTTTATTTTATATAAAAGGTAATTAAATCTTAAAATATGTATAGATTAATAGAAAAAATGCGACGTCAAAGTGGAAAATTCAGCACAATTTTTGAGTTATTTTTAGTTAAAAATGATATTTTTATAATAAAAAAATTATTGCCTTAAGCCATGGCTTACAAAACGTCACGGCTCGCCATGGCGTGTTTCCGCCACACTGCATCTTATGTTTGTAGAAAGTTTGTTTTAACTATGTAATTTACTTTAACTTTAAAGAGCGTTATATTAGAGATATAAATATTCAGATAACATTAAAAAAATATGTGATGATATTGACAATAATAGTATTATTACATTAATACGTAAAAACATATTATATTTATAGAAGAATAAGATTTCTATAATCTACATTTTATGTGAGTTGTGTTTTAACTGGAACATATAAATAAATAAATAAATGTATTAAAAACGTTGTCTATGGGAAAATTAAAACAAACTGTTTAAAAATTTGTCATATTTAGAATATATGGAAACAAGTGATGGTTTGCAAATGATGATTTATCTGCCAAAAGAAAAAAAGCAAATTTGTCAAAGTAATAATTTACCTTTGATTTACAATCCCAAAATACATTTAGAAGTGCATTTAGTATGGCCCTTTGCATTTTGTATTGGAGTACAATTAGTGGATAAGATTATATATACTCGTGTTATTAACTATTGGTCTAAATTAATGGGCCACTAAGGGTAGCTTTGAAGTTTTCCTTTAAGAGGTCTTGAGTTCAGGCTTTGTTGGAGGTAAAACTTAGAGATTAAAAGATGGTGGGGTTTCTTCCTCATATGTGGAGGGTTCGAGGGAAAATATACTAACCCTTGTGGATATCACTGTTTAGACTCGAAGCATTAATTTACTAACTTGCCGCTCAAAAAAAAATAAAAAATAAAAAATAAAAAAATAAAGAAAAATACTCGTGTTATCTTGTCTCGTGTTTTTAGAAGCCAGAGATATGATGTATCATGGTGATAAAACAAATGAACTCTATATAAAAATAGTATTAACATTATAAAAATTTATTTACATACTACGATTTGCTTTAGAACTTAGACCATCCGTATCGGGCGACCAAATCGCCGGTCGCGACCGGCCACATCACCACCGGCGACGCGTCCGGTCCGTTACGAGGTTCCACCGGAGACGCGTCGTCTCCTTCCAAAGGTCGGGTAGTCGACCGTTCAAATTGTGCTGGGCGATTTCTTTTGCATATATATATATATATATAATATATATTAATAATTAATAATTTAATAATATATTATATGTAAAATAAATATTATATTTATATTTATATATATATATATTAATAAAACGAAAATTCTTAAAAAAATTAAAAAAAAATTGATCGCCGATTCGGTCACCCATTACGGGCATTTGGTCGCTGTCTGGTCGTGTGTTTGATCAGGAGAGAGAAAGCTGATGTGACGCAGATGTGGCAGGGGTGACCAAACTGGGTTTGGTCACCCATTACGCCCAGTCTTATATAAAGTGATTGATGAAGTAACTTTTATAGTGTAGATATATGTATAAGATGTTTTTATAAAGGGCTAACAGATATATATATATATATATATATATATATATATATATATATATATATATATATATATATATATATATATTTCTACTTAGCGAGCTGTAATGTATTTTCTGTTATCTAACTTTTGATTATTTTTGTTGTTATTGTCTTTCATCAACAACAAATACCCATATAGCCGTAAATAACTATAACACCGGTCGTATCGGCGTGGTCGTGAGATGGCGTCCCCCATACGTGTCACTTTAGGGGACGCGCCCCTCCCAATACATAACTTCAAGCTGTACGCGTCCCACATGGTAAAGGTTGGCCAGACAACCCTTGTGGGTCGCCTGATTTTCAAAAGGGAGGGGTTTTTTTTAAAAGGGAATGGTTTGGTCACATGGTTACGTGAATTGGTCGAGGTTTGTAATGTGTTTGGTCGAGCTAATGTGGCGCTGATGTGTCGGGGTGACCACTGTAACAGTGGTCACCCATTGCGCATAGTCTAATACTCATATAGTCGTAAACAAATGTATTTATTGAGATTTAAACAATTAAATACGCAATTAACTTAATTATATAAGCGAGTCACCCGGTTATACTAATAAAATAAATACTTGAATATTCAATTATCGTAAGTGTTGGATCCCAACAACACTAACATGTTGCGTTAAGGCTTAGTAAAGACACGAAAGTAGGAACACACAATATTTTCAAAGATTAAGAATTTATTAAAACAATTTAATGCGGTACAAAGTTTACGGAAATAGATAGTACAAACTAACTAAAACTTTATACTTGAAGTGACACTTTTGATCGCTCAAACTAAGATCCTATGCAAGGAGAGTTTTTCAGCTGATACTAACAGCTGATATTTAATGCCTGAGAATTAACTATGAAGGAGTCAATACCAGACAATAACAAACTCTCAGAGAATGTTCTTGTGCTATGAATGCTAAAAGGTGTGTGTAAATGCAAGCATTTACGTCTCTATATATAGCCCAAGAACCATGTTTCTTTGTCCACAAGTTAATCCACGTGTAAATGTATTATTCGTTGATATAGACGTGTCCACGGAAACATTAAATGCACTTGCATAGTTTAGAGTCCCAATTGTACTTTGTGTCAAATTCTTTTACCACATTTTCTGACGCATAGTTAAAAGGTGTACTATAATAGTACAAAAGAATTGAAGTTGACTTTCCTTTTTTATGTTTGGAGGGACAAACGATGAAGTACTGAAAAGTTATCTTCTATTCCAATATAGAAGATCTTCATCGTTTTATTCTTCTTTGAGCGGGAAAGGAAAATGTTCAAAGTGTCAAGAACATATTCCACCAAGTCTTTATCTGCAGCAGGTACCATCAGCTGATTCCACTGTCAGTTGAATGGTCTTCTTCGGGTTTATGCCCTTCGGCCATAAACTTCGAATGATCATACTATATGTATCTGCTGATTTGACTTGATTCCTTGAGCTAAGTACGTACTCAGCTGAAGGTTTATTCACATACTTGTACTTCAGCTGAGATTCATACTTCAGCTGATTTATTCTTCTTAGCTACTGATCATAAAATCTTATTTACTTAGTCTGGGACTAACAATATCCCCCTATTTGAGGCAATCCAGTAGCTGTATTAGTATGAACCTTTAAAGATTCAGCTGTTGAGTCAGATGAATGCTTATGTACTTTGACCCTTTGGGTTCTTTTGATTATTTTTATCTTTTACAATATTTTTACAAGTATATTACAAAATAATAATTTTCTATTGAATGAAGATGATGAAGTACATAGAAAAATCATTAAAAATTACAAGTCATAACTATTTATCCATTTAGGACTTTCTGATACAATGAGCTGATGGCTGAGTTGATTAATTTCTTTATTTCTTTTCCTTTTTCAGTAGAAGAACTCAGCTGCTTGTGATAGATCATAAGATGTTCAAGATCGCACATATCCAACTCATCAGCTCTTTGAAAGCATTGCCTCCTCTTGGCATCCAGATAGCAGAAACCATACATAGGTTTTTTGACAATTTTCCCAGGAGCAAAGATGACTCCCATGGGAATGGTTATTGAGAAGTTGAGGCTTGGGCGTTTTGCAGTAACTATTGAAGACTCTCCTTCAGCTAATATGGGTTCTGCAAAGGGCTCAGGGAGAACGGACTTACGTTTCTCTCCCCTTGCAGAAGAGCTTTCACCAGCATGTTCTCTGACTTTATCAGCTTGAGGTTCACGCAATTCAGCTGGTATGCGATTTGCCAAATCAGGAGAATATCTCTTGATCTTATCACATAGAGTCTTGAAGGAGTAGAATTGCAATTTTTACCTCATTTTCCAGATCTGCTATGTTTGGAGATGGTTTTGCAGATCTGGCAGCTTTTAACAGCTCATTCCATTCACCGTAGTTGAAATGAATGATGATTTTGTTCAGAGACACATTTTCAGCAACAAAGGGCCCTCCAGCTCTATTGATAACAATTTCTTATGGGGAGCTGGAAGAGGATTCAGGGCACCTTACGCTGGTGATTTTTTCTTTTTGCCTACGTTTATTAAGAACCTTGTTGAACAGTCTGATGTTCTCAGTTCTTTCTGCTTCAGCTCTCTGGTATAATTCTTCTTGTTTTTGTCTGTGGAGAGCTAGAGCTAGAGCGACTGCAAGATCAACAGAGGTTCCAGCATCTTCTATAAGAAGAGCTTTAATCGTGGCAGAAGTAGACTCCCCCTCCGCAGGTTGAGGATTCACCTCTACAATAGGCTGATGGATTTGGATTTGCGGGGTTTGGACTTGTGGGCCCTCAACTGATTCAAAGGAATCAACGAATTTAACATAATCAGTTGAGGGTTCTTCTACCCTGAGACCTTCAACAGGGGTGAGTGTTGATTGCGTTGTTGTCTCACATGCTGAAGCAATTACCTCAGGTGTTTCAGTAGGGACGAGTGTTGTTGGAAATGGAGTCTCGTCTACTGAAACGTCTTCTTCTTCTTGTACTCCAGCAGAGGCGAGTGGTGGAGAAATAGGAGTCTCACCTGCTGGAATATCTTCTTGAACATTGGCTCCAACAGCAGAGGTGACTATAAGTTGTGAATCAAGATGTTCACCTGCTTGTTCACCTGCTTATGTAGCTTGCTCTTTCTCCCCCTTAGAGAGTGCTTGAAAAAGTAAGGAACTCTCTGGTGCAGTAGTAGGATGAACAGCAGCGGCACCCTCATTTAATTTCTGAAGAATGAGGTCAAGGGTGCCTTGGAGACCAGTGACTTGAGAGGTCAATGAACTAACCTCAGTGTCCAATTTGTCCATCCTTGTGGACACAGCAGAAGCAGAATCTCCAATAGCCTTAAAGAGATGGGTATGAGTATTGGTCAGCAGACACTCTTGCTTTGATTATGCAAGACCAATACGATCAACAGCTGAGACAAGTGGAGAGACCTTGGAATGCAAGGTGTTCAGCTGTCGTTCAACTTCTGCTTCAGTTGCCCGGGCTTCGGAGAGAAGTTTATCTTTTTCGACTCTGTCAGATTCTCGAATGAAGTTCAACTCTCTATGAATGTATTCTTTGAGGGTGTTGAACTCACTTGTGTTGCTTCGAATCTGATCAGCAAGAAGAACCAGCTGAGGAGTCTGAGTGTGAACCTCAGTGTGCAGAAAAGCAATGCTGGAAGAGAGATTCTCAGCAGTATCAGTAAACTTCTTGGGAATATCCCTTCGAAGGGTGTTCATCTGCTGCCTCATGATGGCCATCCAGGTAGAATCTTGGATGTAACAACTCTAGACATCAGAGCAGCAGCGGCTCTAATGGGAATGCTTCCTCCAGCTTTCTGGTATGTCTCCAGCTGAGAGGGTGATCTCAGATGTGGAAGAAGGTGTTCCTGAGTTAGGAGGAATAGCTCCTATGGGATGCTCAGTAACTGTGGGGGGTGAGTTGGGTCCAGCTGAAACTTCTGGGTTTCTGTCAGAGGGGCCGATATCAGCTGTCAAGTCATCAAACTGAAGCCAAGGTTCATCTGTTGCCTCATCTAGAGACGAGTAATAGGGCATGATGGGCTCCTCAGCAGAATCAAACATCATGGAAAATGCTGTTTGAGTACCTTGAACTTCAGTCTCACCAGTCGGCTGACCTGGTATAGAGATAGGAGGAGTAAGTCCTCTGGGTGGTGTATCAGCTGCCCCACAGCTCAGTTGGCGTATACGTTCGCGATCACTGGCTGCTTGGGTGGATGCCTCAGTAACAACTGGGTCTACAGTTGTCTCTTCATCGGCGGTGGTGGTTTCCTCGATCTCCAGCTGGTGTAAGCTGATGACGCTGTGGGAAACAGAAGGAACAGTTTCAAGAATGACTTGGTTTCCAGTATATCTGTCATCAACTACTGACTCAGGTAGTGATGAAGAAGTTGGTGGTGGTGTGTGTGAAGCTGACTCACGGCTGGCTTGGGATAAGCCAAAAACTTCACAAGCAGCCTGTCGAGAGACTGAGGTTGCTTGTGGAGTTTGTTCCCTTGTTACAACGACTGATAATGAATCAGTCGAGGAGCTATGCAGAAAGGTAGAGCCGACACTAACTCCTAAAGAACGAAATTGCCGTTTTGAAGGCTGCTGACCTGTTGAGAGATCATCAAGAAGAGAAGAAAGATGGGAGAGAGAGAAGTGATCAGCCAGGAGTGTTTGACTAGAAATTCCAATAGATGGAGTTCCTGGAAAAACACTGCAAAATTGAAAATGAGAAGGATTAACCTCAGATGCTGGCAGAGCTTCTGATCGTAATCCTCCCAATCTAGGACTCGGGTGAGTACCTTGAGGATCCTGGCTGAATCGTGATGATGCTGCTGTCGCCAGATCAACATCATAAAGTGCCACATCATCACCACAGGTGGCCGTCCCTCCTCGCATCAGCTGAGGAGAAGAAGGACCACGTGAAGTGGGAGAAGATGGCGGAGAGGAGGGAGAGGGCGTGGGAGAACGACGAGCTGTTCTTTTAACTCGTTTCTTCACCACCAGAGGAATAACTTCCTCAGCCTCTTCTTCCACATCATCAGGGGCTGAGATCCCTGTTGAAGTGGGATCGTTTTCATCAGCAACTAGAGGACGTCTAGCAGCTGAAGAACCCTCTAGATGAGAAAAGGACATACCTTCTTGTAGGGCAGATTTGTTCGTTGTGGTGCCCTTTGGTTGATCCCTCCTGGATCTAGTATGATCTTTAATGATCTTCAGCATGTACGAGGAAGGGGGAATATCTTGACCAGCTTCCTTCTTAGAGTTGAAGATGGTGTTAGATAAGGTGCGAACGTGAAACATCTCCCCTGGAAGGTCTTTATAATCTATCTTCAACTTTTCAAACATCACATGAGCGATGCACAGAGTGAAGAATCGAATATAGGGAATGTGACTTCCCTTTCCTTTGAGCTTGGTTTTGACCTCCTCGAAAACCAGTCTCCCATAATCAATCCGCTGACCGGTGATTAGGGCTTCAACAAAGACCTGAAGCTTGGAGTTGCACTGGTTTTGAGACCCATTGTTGCCGCTTGTGCACTGAATGATGTGCGTGAAGAAGTAGGCCCATGGTATGGACAGCTGAGACTTCTTAAAGATGGGGACCCTGTCATCATCTTTCTCTAATCGGTATCCAGTGATACGAATCAGACTCGCCTTAGCGTCCTCAGATGATTTCATCTCCTGAGGGAGTTCACAGGGGAACAGGAAATCAAACCCGCAAGCCTTACGAAAATCATCAATAGTAATGGTGATTTGATGATCTCCAACTTGCGCAATAATGTTGTCCCCAAAGGTAGTGGTGGACAACCAGAAATCATGCAAGAGTTCGTAAAAACTCTTTGTGAATCGAGTGAATGCACCACTAACAAGGCAGTGACGCAAAAACTTGCCGACCGGACGGTAAACCTCCATGACGTTCTCTGGTGGGGAGGTGTTTGCCACTAACTTCGAGTTTTGAGAGAACTTGATGGATTCTCTGGTTAAAAGGGCTTTTGAGGTTTCCTTAGACATTTGGGAAAAGGGAGATGAAGGTTTAAAGAAGAATTAGGGTTCTTGAGAGAATTTTAGAGAGGGAAGTTTTGAGGGTGGTGAGGAGAATGTGGAAGTTTAGTGGGGTATTTATAGGGGTGGAGAGGACATTTTGGGTAAAATTTTGAAATTCAACCGGTTCAAAAATGGATAGTTGGAAACCAACTATGGAAATGTTGGTTATCGTGCAAAGAAATCGGTACGATGTGATAGTGAGGGATAGTGGAGCCGTCTCGGTGGCAGGGATGTCTTGTTCTTCATAAGTGCCAAATATTTCCACTCGAGTGAAAATATTTACCACACAAAATGTGTGGATAGGGATGCAAGATTCCTTTTTCTTGGAAACCAAACGTTTTAACTTACAAAACTTGACAAGTATCATTTTGAGATGTTTTATTCAGCTGATTGATAATTTCAAACGTTTTTAGCCAGCTGAACGTACTAAGTAACAAGGTGAACTTATCAATTGCTGATAGTACTTCAGCAGATGATTTAAGCATTTAACATACCCAGCTCGCTGATTAAAATATTGAAACGTTTTTCATTTAAAGGTTTAGTAAACAAATCAAACAGCTGAAGGTCTGTTAAAATAAAATGAAGTTCCACGTCACCTTGTTCAATGTGATCTCTAATGAAATGATACCTTATGTCAATGTGTTTGGTTCTAGAATGAAGAACTGGATTGTTGCTGATTGCGATAGAACTTGTGTTATCACAGTAAATAGGCACTTTGCAGATGTTCATATCAAAGTCAGTCAGCTGATTCTTCATCCAAAGGACTTTGGCACAACAACTTCCAGCAGCAACGTATTCTGCTTCAGCTGTAGAGGTAGAAACAATATTTTGTTTCTTGCTTGTCCAGCTGACTAGCTTTCCACCTAGCAGCTGACAACCTCCAGTAGTGCTCTTTCTATCCATCTTGCAACCTGAAAAGTCTGAATCTGAATAGCCAATTAGATCAAACCCGGAGTCTTTGGCATACCAAAGACCTAGGCTTGGAGTAAGTTTAAGGTTCCTCAAAATTCGCTTAGCAGCTATTAAATGAGATTCTCTATGATCAGCTTGATACCTAGCACACATGCAAGTAGCAAACATAATGTCTGGTCTGCTGGCAGTAAGATAGAGCAAAGACTCAATGATTCCTCTGTAGAATGTGACATCAACTGATTTCCCAGTTGTGTCAGCATCTAAGTTGTTTGGAGGAGCCATTGGAGTTTTCATAGATGATGATGAATTCATATCGAATTTCTTTAAAAGATCTTTGATATATTTTTCTTGATTTATAAAAATTCCATTTTTCGATTGCTTAACTTGTAAGCCAAGAAAATATGTCAATTCACCCATCACACTCATCTCATACTTTGTAGACATAAGTTTTGAAAAACGTCTACAAAGTTTTTCATCAGTAGCACCAAAATTTATGTCATCCACATAAATTTGAACAAGAATGATATCACCTTTGATTTTACGAATGAATAAGATTTTATCAATCTTTCCCCTGGTGAAATCTTTTGCTAGAAGGAAAGTGGAAAGTACGTCATACCATGCACGAGGAGCTTGTTTCAACCCATACAACGCCTTATCCTATTTAAACACATAGTCTAAATACTTAGGATTTTCAAAACCTGGTGGTTGCTTTACATATACTTCCTTTTGCAGCTTTCCGTTTAAGAATGCGCTTCTCACATCCATCTGAAAAACTGTGAAGTTTTTGTAAGCAGCATAGGTTAGAAATATTCGGATAGCCTCAAGCCTTGCTACTGGAGCAAATGTTTCATCATAATCGATTCCTTCCTTCTGCCTGTATCCTTGTGCAACAAGTCTAGCTTTTTTTTGAACAGCAAAAGAAGGAAACGGGTCAAGCTTCGGCAATGCCATCACCCGCCCGAAGACCTCCAAACAAAATTATACTAACAAATCGAAAGCTAGCAAGAAACTAGCAAACAAAGTTTAAACTACAAATGCAACAACAGATTTTTAATCCAATCGACCCGATTGACCTTACAAGAATGGTCACGTTGAGATAACCAATGAAACGAAAATAAGACAATAAAGTCAAAAATATCTCCTTTTCGAATACCACCGAATTCAAAAATAACTGAGTTCCGCTACCGCCATAACATCCAACAAGCAGCTATTCCAATTATGTTCAGGATTAACTCATGTCTTTTACTCTTAACTGACAACGAACACCATAGCCATCAATCTTCGAGCGAGCTACCTGTATACAGGTCCAACTCACACCACCGACACACCAATAGCCAAATCTGTTTGGCTATAAGACACGTGAATAACAAATGATTCACAGATTCCATCCCACTTTGACAAACGGGACACAAAATAGCACCAATTTCTAAACCTCTTCTAGATACATTTCGGCGAGTCAGTAGCCGATCCAACATCACACGCCACATAAAAATATTAATTTTTATAGGGATTTGACTCACCCATCTTGTAACCAAGTTTATACCGGGATGAAGTGCTTTATCGATAATACAACGAGTAGAAGAGACAGTAAACCCAGTTTGCGGATCCTCATTCCAACACACCTTATCCGGCCGATCTGCATGTTTACATGATCAAGAGCAGAAAGTAAAAACGTTAGCTGCTCAGCTTCAATTCCTCCTCTAATTTCCCGTCTCCAAGCCCACCTCCAACTATTATTCTGCCATTTATTTGCAACGACATCATTTTTTCTCGTATCTAGCAAATATAATCGGTGAAAAACGTCGCACAAAGGTTGTGATGTTAACCACACATCCGTCCAGAACCTGATCTTATCTCCGCTTACCAATTCATATCGCATACCATGATAATCAATGATGTGATTATCATGAAGGAAATTTAAGGTACCTATAATCCGAGACCAAGTCCCACTTCCATTTCTAATATCACATTTCCTTATCACGCCTCCCTCTTCCCCATGTATTGCCTTAATGACTTTACACCACAGAGATTCCGATTCTATAAAAAATCTCCATCTCCATTTGAGAAGAAGAGCTAAATTCACCGCTTTCAAACTTGCAATACCAAGTCCTCCATTATCTTTGTTTGCTAAAATATTATTCCATGCTACCCAATTTGTTTTATTTTCAAGGTCGTTTGCACCCGAAAAAAACCATGCCCTCAAACTTTCAAGCTTTGCTAAAAAAGTCTCAGGCACTCTAAAAATAGACATCCAATACAACCCACACTACCGAGCACTGAATTAATTAAAGTTAAACGACCAGCAAAAGAGAACATTTTCACTTTCCAATTTGACAGCCTTTTTTTGAAAGCAGCCATCATCGGGCCCCACGAACTAATTCTTGACATATTACCGGCCACAGAAGACCCAAGTACACGAAAGGTAGTGTGCCTGCCGCACACCCCGACCGTTGTGCCATCAGCTCAATATCTTGGCTATTTACCCATACACCATATAAATTAGACTTTTGTACATTTACTTTTAAACCTGATTCACTGTTAAACTCTTGCAAAATTTCCATAATATTCGTGAGTTCTTCACCCTTCCATTCAGCAACCATAATAACATCATCCGCATAGAAAAAATGCAAAATATTTAAATTACCATTTCCAATATCTGCCCCTTTTAACCTATTTTGTTCCTTTGCTTTTTCTAAACATAGATGTAACCCTTCCATAGCTAAAATGAAAAGGAAAGGAGACAATGGGTCACCTTGCCTAACACCCTGAAACATAGAAAAATGATCCGTAGGGCTACCATTAACCAACACCGATAATTTAGCCGAAGAAAGACAAGATTTTATAATACCTCTCCATTTATTACCAAAACCCATACGATCCATAACAGAGTCGAGATATTCCCAACTCAACGAATCATACGCCTTCTCGAAATCTACTTTAAAAATAAGTAATTTCTTCTTTTTCTTTTTAAACCAGTCAATCATCTCATTTAACATTAAAGGCCCGTCAAGGATTTGTCTTCCTTTTATAAAAAGCAGATTGCACATTATTAACCAACTTATCAATCACTTTTGATAATCGTTGAGCTAATAATTTTGCGATAATTTTGTATTGTAACCCAATAAGAGATATAGGTCGGTAGCCTTTAACTAGAGTTGGATTACTAACCTTAGGAATTAACGTTATGAATGAAGCGTTACACCCTTCTTGAAACTAGCCCGAGCTAAGAAAGTTATTTACAAAATCAAGAATATCAAATTTTAATAAATCCCAGAACTTTTTTACAAATTTAAACGAAAAACCGTCCGGACCCGGAGTTTTTTCGCTACCACAACTCCAAACAACCATCTTTAACTCGTCCATCGTACACGAGATCTCTAAATCTGACGCATCTTCGATACTAAGACATTTAAAACGCTCAGCTTCAATAGACAAAGGAACGGAATTTAAGCTACTGAATTTATGTTTATAAAAGTCAAGAAACACCGATTTGACTTCGATCGGCTCCGTTTTCCATTCACCCTCATCCATCACTCCTTGGACCATATTAATTCTCCTTCTTTGTTTTAGAACACCATGGAAAAACGCGGTATTTTCATCTCCTTCAACATTCTATTTGAGCTTAAGTTTTTGTGCCACATCGCTATTCTCGATTTTCTCTTTCTCTGATAATTGTTTTAAAAGGGCCACCCGTAGTTCTCTTTCTTGGTCAGAAGCTAACCCACTATCTATCTTTTCTTCAATATATTGAATATGATTTTTACACTGAGCAATTTGAGCTCCACGAGTATATACCAACTTCTTTGACCACTCTTTACTACAACTCTTTAACTTTTTTAATTTACATTTAAAATTCACCATCGGGTTCACATTTGCCATTTGGAACTCACTGTAATATTTCTCAATTAACAACTTATACTCCTCCATCTCCAACCATGAAAGAAAAATATGGAAAGGAGTAGGGCCGAAATCATTTTTCTTAGATGATAAAACAATGGGAATATGATCGCAATGCTTTCTTTCCAAAGCGACCACCTTTAAATCCGGATCACAATTCACTACATTTCAACTTATTGCGGATAACCACACCATCTTCGTCCATTTTATTCTTAAAAACCCACTTGGTACCAATTATAGTCTTACCAGGTGGTGGGGGCACCAGCTGCCACATTTTGTTGACCTCCAATTGGTTGAGTTCTTCCTGCATCGCTTAAATCCAGCTGGAGCTTTCTAAAGCATCTTTAATATTTTTTGGTTCTTCAGCCGCTAAGAAGCAAGACCATAAGCATAGATTACATGATGCCTTACTTCTTGTGACCACTCCTTGTTGTGAATCTCCAGTGATTAACTCAATTGGATGTTCTGAGGTCCACTTAGATTGAGGAGCAGCTGTAGAAGAGGAAGATTCAGCAGAATTTGATCCTTGTTGAGCAGCTGAATGCTCAGCAGGATTATGTACTTCATTTTGAACTAATCTTCTTGAAGTATGAAGGGGTGGCATAGAATTGGTTCTAGCCTTGGATGATGCTCTAGCTGTAGGAATTTATTGTTGAACAGCTGCAATATCTACAAGGTATGTAGGAGCATCATGAAACTTATCATTTGAATCATTTATTGGTAAATCAAATAGGTTCAAGGCATCAGAGAATTCTTCAGCTGTATCATTTGCTGGTGGTACAGTTGTTCTCTGAGATGAGTCAGACGTTTCAGCAGAGGTAGGATTTAAAGCCTTCGAGTGTTCTTCAAAAGTAACATGTATAGATTCTTCAAGTGTTTGCCTTCTTTTGTTGAAAACTCTGTATGCCTTAGATACAGTGGAATACCCCAAGAAAATAGCTTCATCAGCTTTAGAGTCAAATTTACTCAACTGATCTCTAGTGTTTATCACAAAACACACGCACCCAAACACATGAAAGAAACCAATATAGGGTTTCCTTTGACGAAGAATCTCATAATAAGTTTTCTTGTGTTTCTTCACATAGAGAGTCCTATTTTGAGTAAAACAAGCTGTGTTGACAGATTCTGCCCAGAATTGTTTTGGCATGTTTGACTCAACAAGCATTGTTCTTGCAGCTTCTATAAGGGTTCTAGTTCTTCTTTCGGCAACACCATGTTGTTGAGGTGTTCTAGCAGCTGAAAACTTTTGTGAGATCCCAACTTCTGAACAGAAGTCTTCCAATGTACTATTTTTGAATTCAGTACCATTGTCTGATCTTAGCATTTTGACTCTTGACCCATTTAGAAGTTCCATCTTTTTGATGAGCTTGATAATTTCAACAGCTTCATCACTTTTGTGGCGAAGAAATATATGAAGGATTTATGTGCACAGTTAGTCAACCTATGATGATACATCCATGCCTACGAAACACTTAAGGGTCACACTGGTGAGTGCATGTAAGACGAGCAAGTTATGCAATGATACTACGAAGAGGAATGATTCATAATAGTCATTATGAATCAGTTAAGTATTGAGTTAAGTTTTACTTATACTAGATTAGTTTAACGAACTAATTAATACAAGTATTTGTACATTTACTAGTTGAGTAAATATACAATGTGTTAATTATAGATTATCCATGATATGATTTAAAGCTATTTAATCATACAGTAATTGGATAATATTGTTATGTAAATTATATAATTATTATTGTATAATTAACTTTTAAAAGTATAAATACAAGTATACATAATTCGTGTATATGGGTACCGAATTATTAGTGTATTAATACTAGACATTTAATAGTTAAGTGCAACAATAATAAACTAGTTAAACTATAAGGGGTGGAAGTATAAAATGATAAGTTTAATTAAGATTAATATCTTAATTAAACTAGAAGGGCCCTAAGTGAAAGTCCTTCTATTATAAATAGTAGGCTTAGGGATCACTTATGGGGTTACACCACAAAGCCGAAACGCTAGCCCCACACTTCCTCCATTCGGCCGAACCTAGAACACAACTCTTTATGTTCTTCGTTCTTCGTTCGTTCTTCGTGTTCTTCAAGTCTTGAAGATCCAAGATCGTTGCAAGTGATCAACTAGAAGATCGCTCGTTGTGTTCATCATCAGTGGATCTATCTTAAGCACTAACTAAGGTATATTTCATGGAACACTCTTCCTCTTCTCCCTCTTGTTCGAAGTCGAATCAAGAACCCTAGGGTTCTTGGCAGTAGTCGACGAACACACACAAGTATGTGTGTGTGTGTTCGAGGTTTTCGTACAAGGTTTCTTTCTTGTTAATCTAATCTAGATTTCCAACATCCCAATCCTTTAGGGTTTAAGGATTAGGTTTATCCCACTTCCGCTTTTAGGGATTAAATCAACTAGTTGGTTTTAACCGGTCAAGAACAAATTCATGTTCTTGGTCAGTATGGTCGAACCAAGCATACTAGGTGGTTGACCCAAGTGGTCGATCAGTTACAATGAAACCCATCAGTGGTTGACCCAAATTGGGAACTTCGTCAAGGATGGTGAAGATCTAAGCTCAAGAACACCAAAATCGCCTCCTTCTTCCCCAATTTCGGCTGCACCAAGTGGAGGAGTGAAAAATGAGAAAACCCTAGCCTTTTCCCGATTTATTACTGTCTGCAATAGGTCACGGGGTGAACTAGTTCACGATCGTGAACTATGCGCACCGTGAACACTTCCCGATCGCGAGTTGACGTGAACTCGATCAGCCAAAATGCCCAAAATCCCTGTTTGTTGTTCCCGATCGGGAACCCATGTTCGCGTCGTGAACTTCCCTATGCAGCAGGGCTGCATTTTTCGGTCCTTGCCTCGACCCGGTTTCGTCCATAACTTTCTCGTACGATGTCCAAACGACACGAAACCAATTTCTACGTTCTTTAAATGATTTATCTTTGTTTATCATATTTTTTATAAATTTATTTATATACAAATTTCGGGTCGTTACAACAAGTACCAACAATCTCTCACTTCGCTCGATCCTCGAAAAAGACAAGTTGACTGGGTCAAACTTTCTCAACTGGGTGCGCAATCTTCGTATTGTGCTCAGGCATGAGAGAAAGTGGTATGTCTTGGAGAGAGCAGTACCAAATGCCCCTGCTGTCAATGCTAGAGCTGAAACGAGACAAGCTTATAATAAGCATGTTAGTGATGCACTCGATGTGAGCTGTCTAATGCTCGCCACTATGAGTCCTAAGTTACAAGCGGGACTTATGGATGTGCCTGCATTTGAGATGATCCAGCAACTTAGGGATTCATTTCAAGAGTAAGCTCGCACTGAGAGGTTCAACATCAATCGAGCCTTCAACTCTTGCAAGATGGTCGAAGGAACACCGGTGAGTGCCCACGTCATGAAAATGAAAGGGCACATGGATCACCTCGCTAGACTTGGTCACCCCATACCGTTGCAGATGGCAACAGACACTATACTCAATTCGTTGTCTGATGACTACAAGTCCTTTATGGTCAACTACAACATTCATAATATGGAGAAATCCATTGCTGAGCTACATTCCATGCTCAAGACAGCTGAGTTGAGCTTGGGGACCAAATCTAAGGATGTTTTTATGATCGGTAATGGCAGTGGCGGTGGGAAGAAGAGAAAGGGGCATGGTGGTAAAGGAAAGGGTAAAACCTATCTTAACCAAGGAGTGCCAAATGGTAAAGGTGTCAAACAAAAGGTGAAGAAGGTAAATCCTAACACAGCGAGGACCGAGAATCGTTGCTTCAAGTGTGGTGAGGCTGGGAATTGGAAAAGGAATTGTCCAAAGGGTGCAAGTGGTGGTGGAGGAAACGCAAGTTCCTCAGGAGGAGATGGAAATTGATGATGACCGGCATGAGATGGTGATGATCCCACGAGCACCAAGTTTTTATAATTCAGTTTTTTTTATGGATTCAGTAAAACAATTTTACTTTGTTGTTTGGATAAATTTTGAATCCATGGTTGAATTATAATTTGTGCATGTGTGATAATTACACTAGTCAAGGTTTATGACTAGATCGTAAGTCAAGTTTTTGATTTACTTATATTTCATGTTTTATACTTGTTTGAATGTTGTATGAATGAATAATGTCTTGATAGCTCAAGGTACTTAGATACTAGTAATTAAAAGTTTTTCTAATGAAAGTATTTAAGAGTTTTATGGAAGGATAAGGTTCAAAGGTTATTGAAGTTAGTTAAAACATCTTCAGTAATAGTCATTACTTATTTCATACTTGTAATAAAGAATTTGATGAAGTCATAATTCCCTAATAGGAATAATTGGATATTCGTAAAATCCAAGTAAAATGACTTAGACATTAAATGAACTCTTAAAAGGGACAAACTATATTAAAGTATTTACGAACTAAAACGTATTATTGAAAGTCTTTTATACGTGTAATAAATACATTATTTAATCAAGTCATAATGCCCTTATAAGAATAATGGATATTTGAGAAATCCAAGAAATGACTTTGGCATTAAATCAAGTTCTTAAAGAATACTAATATGTTTAAGAATTGAAAGTATCATTCCAAGTGTTTTATACTTGTTAGATACAGTAATCAATAAAGGTCATGATTCCCTAAATAGGAATGTTGGATATTGGCAAATCCAAAGGATGATCTTAATTATTGATAGAATTCTTTAAAGATTAAACTACAAGTTATTGACTAGGTCAAAGTGGTTTAAGAGATGCTTAAATTCCATAAAAGTGAGTGGGAGCTAAGACTAACATAATTCATTGAAGATGTTAATGAATTTAGTAAGTTAGTTAGACATTAACAACAAGGTTTTACCAAGTCGTTAGCCAAAGAGTTAAGAGAAATAAATGATCATTAATTAGACTATTGCAAACCTAATAGCGTGATCACAAGTCTTGTGATTAATTATTGCATATCTAATAGGTTGTTCACACTCCAGTGGATAACATAACCATTTAAGGAAATTTCTTTAACTAGTAATGATATATCTACAAATCAAGTAACTAAAAGAGGATTTAGTTACAAGGAGAATTTTATGAATTCAAGAAACTAAGGAGTTAATTTCCAATCCTCCTATGTTTACTGAATTGCATAAAAGGAAAGGCTAGAATATGTTCTAGAATGTTGCAAGAACAAAATCCAGCAAAGACAAAAGTAATAGTGTTTTTTCAACACTTGTCTTATGTCTTTAGTTTAATAGAAATGACTAGTTTAGTGATAAAGTTATAATTAAGGTTGTAAAAGTCATTAAGTAATCAACACGAACAAAAGGAATAAGTAATGATCCAGTAATAATTCAGTATCTATGTCCAGTGAGGAATAATACATGAATTAGTATCATTATTATTCAGCTTTGTATGTTTTACAATATCCATGAATAAAAGTTTATTTATTCAAAAAGATATAAATCTGTGACTACTCGTCTTGGTGGGAACCTCGATGGGACGATAACGTCATCGCGATGTTTTGGTGGTAGATTCGAAGTTTTTCGAAGATAGCTACACAAGTTTTGTGTAAACAAAACATCGGTGATATTCTGTTGGAGCTCGACGAATATTGGATTGACCACCGTGACAATACTTCGTGGTTGAGTAGTTCAAAAGTATTGTTCACTAGGATTGTCCTTAAGCCTGAGGTATTTGGTTTAGGATACAATGACTAATGTGATTTGGTTCGTCTTAGACAATTCTGAAATATGTTTGTCATACGAGGCGATACTGGGTACAAAGGAAGTTGTATTTTAAATCAAAATATAACAAGATGGTAATTGCACCTCCTTTTTAGGAGAGATATTTATGGGTCCTTTGACATGATGAGATAAGTAGAAAGTGCATGGCTATGCCCAAACGAACTGATTTGTTCTTTGTCGTTTATCACAAGAGTTTGAATCAAGAAGTCATGAAATGATTTCGAATACAGGAGTTGATAATTTCTACCATGCTCGTATTAGTTATCACAAATATCGTTCTGCAAGGGATGAACCTAACAACGTTGCCAAAGAAGTAGAGACAGAGTGTTCTTTACTAGGAGACGTTATTAAGAGTTTTTCACAAAACTATACCAGGGTTACATAAGATGTTTTTATAGGGTTGGTTACCTACATGCCCATCTAGAAGGCCACTGTAGCTCGTATCATTAAGACAATGTTACGAACTTGCACAAGTGGGAGCCTGAAGGATTTATGTGCATAGTTAGTCAACCTATGATGATACATCCATGCCTACGAAACACTTAAGGGTCACACCGGTGAGTGCATGTAATACGAGCAAGTTATGCAATGATACTACGAAGAGGAATGATTCATAATAGTCATTGTGAATCAGTTAAGTATTGAGTTAAGTTTAACTTATTACTAGATTAGTTTAACTAACTAATTAATACAAGTATTTGTGCATTTACTAGTTGAGTAAATATACAATGTGTTAATTATAGATTATCCATGATATGATTTAAAGCTATTAAATCATATAGTAATTGGATAATATTGTTATGTAAATTATATAAAGATTATTATATAATTAACTATTAAAAGTATAAATACAAGTATACATAATTCGTGTATATGGGTACCGAATTATTAGTGTATTAATACTAGAAATTTAATAGTTAAGTGCAACAATAATAAACTAGTTAAACTATAAGGGATGGAAGTATAAAAGGATAAGTTTAATTAAGAGATTAATCGTAATTAAACTAGAAGAGCCCTAAGTGAAAGTCCTTCTATTATAAATAGAAGGCTTAAGGATCGCTTATGGGGTTACACCGCAAATCCGAAACCCTAGCCCCACACTTCCTCCATTCGGTCGAACCTAGAACACAACTCTTTGTGTTCTTCGTTCGTTCTTCGTGTTCTTCAAGTCTTGAAGATCCAATATCGTTGCAAGTGATCAACTAGAAGATCGCTCGTTGTGTTCATCATCAGTGGATCTATCTTAAGCACTAACTAAGGTATGTTTCATGGAACACTCTTCCTCTTCTCCCTCTTGTTCGAAGTTGAACAAAGAACCCTAGGGTTCTTGGTAGTAGTCGACGAACACACACAAGTATGTGTGTGTGTTCGAGGTTTTCGTACAAGGTTTCTTTCTTGTTAATCTAATCTAGATTTCCAACATCCCAATCCTTTAGGGTTTAAGGATTAGGTTTAATCCCACTTCCGCTTTTAGGGATTAAATCATGTAGTTGGTTTTAACCGGTCAAGAAAAAATTCATGTTCTTGGTCAGTATGGCCGAACCAAGCATACTAGGTGGTTGACCCAAGTGGTCGATCAATTACAATGAAACCCTTCAATATAACCCAAGTGTATCGTGAAAATTAATCAACGATAACAAGTGTATACTTCTTACCGCCTAAACTCTCAGTACTCGTAGGACCAAAGAGATCCATATGGAGCATATGTAGGCATATGTCGATGGAGAAACATTGCTTTGATTTGAAAGAGCTTTTATGTTGTTTACCTTGTTCACAAGCTGACCTCGAGCCAACTTCTATATGTTTTTGAAATTTAAGTGAGATAACCTTTTGTGCCACAACCAATTCAGCTCTTCAGTGGAATGAGAGAATATACAAACTTCTTGATTATATGGATTCATGTCAAGTGTATAAATGTTGTTATTTCTTGGTGCAATCAATACAACTTTTCCACTTTTATCTGTCACCGTTCCTCTGAACTCATTAAAGTTCAGTGAGAACTTTGCATCACATAGTTGGCTAATGCTGATTAAATTATGTTTCAGCCCATTTACATAACCAACTCTTGTGATTATTATAGATCCATTTGAGATGGATCCATAACCTTCAGTTGAACCTCTACCATTATCACCAAAAATAACTGGAGGACCAGTGCTAACTTTGAATTCTTCAAGCAGGGATTTGTTTCCAGTCATATGTCTTGAGAAACCACTATCTAAATACCAAATATGTTTGCTTTGATCACCCTGCACAAAAGTTGAAAGATTTAGTTCTTTTTTGGGAACCCACATTTCTGTGGGTCCTTGTAATTTCCTGCTGGAACTCACATGGCTTGGTTTTTCAATAGACTCACAAGCTGAAGTTGGGGAAGGTCTTAAGCTTGTGTTATCACACACACTTTCCATATGCCCACACTCTCCACACTTATAACATTTTCTATTCTTTTGTTGTGGAGTTGAGGGAGAAGCAGCAGAGATGGGTACAGGACCAAAGATCCTTTTCATTTTCTGATTGTCAGAGATAGTCAGAGTATGAACGAGTGATGTCAGCTTACTGACCTTTCCTTTCAGCTGTTTGACAGAACCAGCTGAAGAAGGACTCAGAGTGTTTTTGGGAACACTCTTGCCTTTGTTCTTTGCAGCTCGAGTACGAACTCCAACTGGCTCACCCTTGAAGGGTGTAAGAACAGGTTTCTTTGTTGTCTTGCTAGTCTTCCTTTGAGGTCTAGCAGAGGAGACAACAGGTGGTGAACCCAAGATAGACTTACTTGGTTCAACAATCACTACAGTGGGTGTCCTAATAACTATGGCAGAAGAATCAGTTGATGATCCTTCACCATTCAGAAGGTTCTTCTGTGGACATCTCAGTAGCATAAGTTTGGTAGACTTAACAAATCAACCAAACACCAACTCTTCAGCTGGCACAGAAGCATCGGCTGAAGAGTAGTACGGATCATCCGTACTGCTATCAGGTACAACAGCTGCACCAAGGAAATCTCCTCCTAATACAGCTTGTCCTTGACTAGGAATTTGTGAGTTAACACATTCATTCACACTTTTGGATGAATGAGACCATGATTCACAAATCTTTTTAATGGCTTCAAGTTCTTTAACTTTTTCATTAAGATCATATTGAAGAACCGAGTTTATAAATTTAGTTTCAGAAAGTTCTTCTTTTAAAGTTTTGTGATCGGTTAATCTTTCTTTTAAAAAACATTTTCTCGTAGAATAGCATTATGTTTATCCAAACATTCACCTTTCAGCTGATCAATGAAATGCAAGTCACAGACAATGGAATCAACAATTTCTTTGGCTTCTGCAGCCTCAGAAGAGATTAGAGAAGTTACCTTTTTGTGAACTATGTTGACCCATTGATATGAACCAGCACCATCAGCTGTAATGCTTTCATCAACACGAGCCATCAAACACATGGTTTCCATTGGTTCATCATCATCAGAATAGCTGTCATCAGAGTCAGCCCAATCGTGAGTTTCAGCTACTAGACCCTTGTCAGCAACTTTGCCTTCAAGTGCCTTCTTCTCCTCTAGGATCTTTTTGGTGAAGGCTTGTAGTTTTTTGTATTTTTCTTCAATGGACTCACCAGCTGAAGATGATGAACTAGCTTTCTTTTGCTTGCAGTCGTTAGCATAGTGTCCCTTTTTGTTACAGTTGTAGCAAGTTATCTTAGAGATATCAGGTGTATTTCCAGAGGGTTTGGAAGGTGCAGCTGATGAAATAGGTTTGCTACCTGAGCCTCTAGCTGAAGAGCCAGATTTGCCTTTGAAGAATTTTCTGTTTTTAACAAGTAAGGCAAGCTCAGCTATAAGGGCTTCATTGTCTTCATTTTCATCAATCTCTTCGATGCTGACCTCAGACATGTTAAACAAATCAACAGCTGAAGTTGCATCCGCTTCATCATCTGATAGAGGATATTCAATCTTGCTTGGTTTGTTTATAGAAACAAGAGCAGCTGAAGATCCTGAGGAACTCGCTTTTGAGTCCTTTGGAGGTTGAAATTTATTGAGTACAATTCTCTCATGGCTGAGAAACATACCATAGAGACGAAAGAGTATAATCTTTTAGAGTAGCACATGTACTCATGCAAGTTATAATAGTAGTCCATTTAGAAGGAAGAGTTGCCATGAACTTACACATTTTGGACATATCGTCCTTTTCAACCCCATGAGACTTCAGCTCGTTTAACAGAATGTTATAAGGATTGAACGTTTGAGCTATAGTCTCACTAGGCTTGGCTTTGAACAGCTCGTAGTAATGAATGAGCATGTTTTTGTTATGTGCACGCACAACAGATGTGCCTTCATACACTTCAGCCAGCCTCTCCCACATTTCTTTGACTGGGTCACAAAATTGAATGTTGTGATACAGTTCATCACCAACTTCTTGAAAAAGCATGTCTTTTCCTTTATTTTCAAGATGGACAAGACGTCTATCAACGTCTGACCATTGTGCTTCTGGTTTCACCACATAGTGTTCCGCTACGTCAGCAGTACCAGGAATAAAGGTTTGAGGGATGTATCTTCCTATCGTTATGTTATCTTGAAGTCTTGGGTGATAGGTAATCATGTGAGACAACATACGTGTCTTGCACATGTGGTAGTTGGTTTGAGTGAGTTTGGGAGGTTTTCTAGATGATGGAAGATCGGATGTAGGTTCAACCATAATAGATGCTCAAAGTTGATGGTAAACAACTTTGACACTTGCTCTGATACCAGTTTTTGGATCCTAACAACACTAATGTGTTGCGTTAAGGCTAAGTAAAGACTAGAAAGTAAGGAACACACAATATTTTCAAAGATTAAGAGTTTATTAAAACAACTTAATGCGGTACAAAGTTTGTGGAAATAGATAGTACACACTAACTTAAACTTTATACTTGAAGTGACACTTTTGATCGCTCAAACTAAGATCCTATGCAAGGAGAGTTTATCAGCTGATACTAACAGCTGATATTTAATGCCTGAGTATTAACTATGAAGGAGTTAATATCAGACAATAACAAACTCTTAGAGAATGTTCTTGTGCTATGAATGCTAAAAGGTGTGTGTAAATGCAAGCATTTACATCTTTATATATAGCCCAAGAACCATGTTTCTTTGTCCACAAGTTAATCCACGTGTAAACGTATTATTCGTTGATATAGACTTGTCCAAGGAAACATTAAATGCACTTGCATAGTTTAGAGTCACAATTGTACTTTGTGTCAACTTCTTTTACCACCTTTTCTGATGTACAGTGAAAAGGTGTACTATGATAGTACAAAAGAAGTTGACTTTCCCTTTTTATGTTTGGAGGGACAAACGATGAAGTACTGACAAGTTACCTTCTATTCCAATATAGAAGATCTTCATCGTTTTCTTCTTCTTTGAGCCGGAAAGGAAAATGTTCAAAGTGTCAAGAACATATTCCACCATGTCTTTATCTGCAGCAGGTACCATGAGCTGATTCCACTGTCAGCTGAATGGTCTTCTTCGGGTTTCTGTCCTTCGGCCATAAACTTCGAATGATCATACTATATGTAGCTGCTGATTTGTCTTGATTCCTTGAGTTAAGTACGTACTCAGCTGAAGGTTTATGCATATACTTGTACTTCAGCTGAGATACATACTTCAGCTGATTTATTCTTCTTAGCTATTGATCATTAAATCTTATTTACTTAGTCTAGGGACTAACAATAAGTATCTTACTTTAAACAATTTGTTTGATTAGTTGAACAAATTCTATGGCATAAATTAGGGATGATAATTGGTCCATAATCTACTAGGTGATTTTACTTCACATCAAAATAATGATCTGAATTGAAGAATCACCAAAAACATAGAATAAAATGATAATCACATTAGTAGTAATGATAACCAAATCTAATTTTTGCCATCATTGTCACATTAATATAATCTCAATTTTCTATCTATTAATCAAACATGCTATTAAAACCATAAAAGTAACAATATATCACTTAAAACGAAACGAATGAATAATATTTATCACATTTAAATATTTGTATTGTGGAATTATTGGTATAAGAACATTTACCAATAATAAATCACTATTCGTCTATAGTTGATAAATAGTGTATTCTTTATTTATGCTGGTTTTTTGCTATAGCTAACTTTTTTTTGGACCTTTCATATGACTCTAAAATTATTATCATTTATCGTGTTTAAATGATGTTTTTATACAATAATAGTAGTTTTTTATGGTGTATTTTATTTGATTTGTTCTATTATTTGAAATTATTTATATAATTGTAGTGTATACATTAAGATTATAACTAAAATCATATTTTCACATCTTATAAATGTCAATTAGAATGATAATTATTAAAGTTACTCTAACAAAATTAATAACATAAATATCTATGTATCTTTAAAATTTGTCGTCGAAATTCGAATCCCATCTCCTCGTTTGATACAATTCAAACGAGTGGGAAAAGTCAAGAATTGTGGGGATTGCACCGAAGAAAATGGCTAAATTTGTGTCAGTGATTCATTTTCACTTATACACTGCAGGACGTACGATATGGTTCCACAAGAACCCTAAAAACCTAAAGACATGCAAATAAATATTGTGGGTGCCAAGTGTTTCAAGGACATGCACATAAATGATGTAAAGGTACCATGTGTATGAATATGAATGGCTTTTTATTAAGTCTTTTATATTTATGTAAGAAACAAATTATTTAGACACTGAATCACCGACAGATTAAATAACTATAAATAAAAGCATTTATATCTTTGTTTGATAATATTGAATAAATTTCACAACCTATTTATTCTCTCACGAAGAATTGGTAATCAAGTTCATAAATAGGCTGTGAAACTATTATAAGAATTTTTAATCAATTGTAAGGGTTTTAATCAATTGTATATTTTTTAGTATATTATTAAAAGTTGTGAGAGAATATTTATCACAACCTATATAAATCATTGTAAATTTCACAGCCTGTATAATATACTAGTTTCATAACCCGCCCATCTAGCTGTAAGAAAAATATAATATATAATGATGAAAAAAACGTAAGAAATTATATGGTCAACTATTATTAAAATGATGATTAAAGGTTTTGTTGTACATGAATAATCAGTAAAAATAAATCAAAAAAGAAAACGAAATTTTATTGTATAAGACGTTTGTTGTTGAGTTTGTATAGTTACCATCTTGGTCGCAACAAATAATTTTCAAGCATTTGTTTCTCTTTACTCTTGATACATCAACATATAGCTAGTCATGTGAGAATACTGATATTTGAACAAACAAATCAACCCGTGACAATGTTCGCCCATGGTTTTTTTAATAGTCATTGAAAAACTTACTTAAATAGGAAATTGTCTTCCGCTCAATTTGAAAGGCATAGTTTTATCGTAAGGACTAATAATCATACGTGGGATAACACAAATTGTACAAACTTTGTCACGATCTTACCTTCAATTATATTAGCCTAGTTCTATTGCATAAATCTACTTTTTGGATCAATGTTTTGCATACACATTACATGAGCATCTATCTTTAACTTCAATATATGATGCGTGACACCTGATATTTTTATAGTATACAAGAATTATGTGGTGTAAAGATCAAGGCTAAACATAGTATCATCAACAATTTCATGCGTGAGTGTTGATAATAATATGTTTAGACTATAATATTTTTGGATCATAATATTTTTTAAACATTGATTATTATAACTTTCAATCATAATAAAATTGGATTATAATAAATTTGGATCGTAACATTTTGTGATCATAACATTTTATAACCATAATAAATTTAAATTACATTTTTAGATCATAAGATTTTTTTCGTAAAATGTTTGAACCATGACATTTTTTTGTTCAAATTTTTATGTCTATACTCATTTCGTAAAGAATTTAATTTTAAAAACTTTTATTTTTTTAAAAATATTTATGATTATAACATTTTGTGGTCATAATAAATTTAAACTACACTTTTAGATCATAAGATTTTTTTTCGTAAAATGTTTGAACCATGACATTTTTTTTCAAATTTTTATGAATATACTCATTTCGTAAATAATTTAATTTTAAGAACTTTGATTTTCTTAAAATTTTTGAGATTATAACATTTTAAGATCATAATAAAATTAAATTATATTTTTAGATCATAAGATTTTTTTCGTAAAATGTTTGAACCATTGTTGGGTCACATTAATTTATTATAACCAAAAGTCTAGGGACCATTTTGTATTTAGTCGAAACTTTGGCTAGGTATATATAGTAAGTAGTAACCTAATTTGCATAACCTTTGCTCAAGTTGTAGCAGCCCCCATCAATAGCAAAGTGTTCAAATATTCCATTCATCTTAATTTTCCTATATTATCACTTGTTTATGTTTAATCTATGAATTAATCATTGAATTCACAATCTACAACCATGACATTTTTTTTTTCCAAATTTTTATGACTATACTCATTTCGTAAAGAATTTAATTTTAAGAACTTTGATTTTCTTAAAATTTTTTGTTTACAAATAAAAAACAAAGCTATGGGCGAAAAACGAAGCGAGAGAAGACATAAATATGTTTCCATATAAGGAAGAAGTTAATTGTCTATTATGCCCTTGGAGTCAACGTCCATGTCATCATTAAGAAGCAATGTTATTGGTACATGTCATCAAATTAAAATCATGTACTTGCTCCATATATAGGTGGGAGATAGTCTAGGGACCATTTTGTATTTAGTCGAAACTTTGGCTAGGTCTATATAGTAAGTAGTAACCTAATTTGTATAACATTTGCCCAAATTGTAGCAGCCCCCATCAATAGCAAAGTGTTCAAATGTTCCATCCATCTTAATCTTCCTATATTATCACTTGTTTATGTTTAATCTATGAATTAATCATTGAATTCACAATCTACAACCATGACATTTTTTTTTCAAATTTTTATGACTATACTCATTTCGTAAATAATTTAATTTTAAGAACTTTAATTTTCTTAAAATTTTTTGTTTACAAATAAAAAACAAAGCTATGGGCGAAAAATGAAGCGAGAGAAGACATGAATATGTTTCCATATAAAGAAGAAGTTAATTGCATATTATGCCCTTTGAGTCAGCGTCAATGTCATCATTAAGAAGCAATGTTATTGGTACATGTCATCAAATTAAAATCATGTCCTTGCTCCATATATATAGGTGGGAGATTAAAAACATATTTAATGCTTCATCCGATTTAAAATAAGTGATACATTTTGAAAACTTATTTTATTTGGTAAAAAATAGTGGATCCCACTCCCCACTAACTACATAGTTTAATAAAGTAAAATGACTTGTTTACTTACTTTTATTTTTTAACATCATTAACCATACTTTATTTAAAATTTTGGGACTCATTCTCCACTAACTATCAAATTAATCTAATTTAAATATCATTATACTATTTTGCCTTAAAAACCGTAAAAGCAACAATATATCAATTATTTTAAATCCGGGGAAGTATAAGATTATAAGGTGCTTTATGTAATTTTTAGTCAACTGTATAATTTTTAAGCTATCACATATAAGGTGCTTTGTGTAATTTTATGATTACCAAGTTTGCTGTTTTGGTTGGTAATAGTGTTTAGCTGTTAAAAGGAACGTGGTATAGAAACACTAACTTAAATTCGATCCACTGTAAACTGTATTATACATTTTTACACATTAGTATTTCGCGATGTTTCTTTTATTTAAAATAAGTAATATAATTTGCAAATTAATATTTATAAAAACAGTAAAAGTGAGTAGGGTGCGATTTTCATACCTACAGTGAACAAAAAATTCAAAACACAAAGCCGAATTTTTGGTGGGTAGTGGGCCCTTTCATCTCATGGCTAAAAGCCTAAAACTCTGCCTTCTAAAATTACCGCATTCAATTTAGCTCAGTTTTTTTTTGAACGGCAAGTTAGTAAGTTAGTGGTTCGAGCATAGACAGTGACATCCACAAGAGGTGTTTTCCTTCAAACCTTCCACCTATGGGGAATAAATCCCACCACCAAAGTCCACGACGGGACTTGAACCCATGACCCATAGGTCATGGGCAACACCTTATACCACTAGGCTAATAAATAAGTTTTACTCCCAAATAATGTACGAGGTCGAGAGTTCGATTCCTGTAAACACCTCGTGTAGTGCCAAATATGGGAGATTTTTCCCTTGAAATCCCTATGGGGGCTGAGTTTGTCCTGTAAAGGAGCTCGAACCTGGAGGTGTTCGTTGAAATATTGAGAGTAGGCTTGCGTTGATATTATTTGCCGTTTCTAAAAAAAGAATATGATAAGGGATTTGCTAACCATTGTCCTTACGACAATGATTAAGAGAGGTTGTAATGGGTAATGTACAAATTATTCTGCATAATTAATCAAATGTGGTTATTAAAATTCATAAGATGGCTTTACTAGTTAATTTATAATTATTTTATGCTAAATTTTTTTAACCATTGCCCTTAGAGTAATATTTAGCATTTCCCAAATAATAATAATAACTCTAATATATGTCAATTAAATGTTAACATATGAATTATAAAATTGTATATCAGTTAATTACTAATCCTTATGTTTTAGAAATAATAAAATTACCCTCTATTATAAAAGTACATTTTTCAAATGCAACATCTAAAATTGTTACCAACAAAATTTTTATATTTGATTTTAAGAAATTATCCTAAAGCTTATATCTTCAGATCCGGCATTGCAAAATCCAGATCGACATTCCAGTAACTACTTCTAATCTTTTTATGAAAATCCAAGGCTAGTCTATAAATAGTATTTGAAGTTCTGGAAAGTCTACTATTGTTCTCTTTTTTTAGTTCAATTAATATTCCACCTCAATTTCATACCATGTCCTCTATTATACTATATTAATCTTTATATTTAGAGTTAATTACACAAATGATTTTTGGTCCTTTAGTTTCAAAAATTATACCGGTAGTCCTTATTTTTGAAACTTTTCTCACCGGTAGTCCTTTAGACCAAATAATATTAAGATTTTTCTGTTAAGTTAGCTCATATGCATTAAATGGTCATGTCCTTTTGATATTTTTTCAAATTTCTGACAACTTCTTCTTCCCTGGCCGATGAAACCTTCAATCTTCTTCGTCTTCTTCATAATGATGGTTGCAACCAGTTCCTCATCTGCAACCTTTCTGTAAAATCACCACCATCTCTACAACCAACAATGTCTGCAACCTGTCTCCTTATTGATCCACCATCAGAAGCACAAGTGCAGAACAAAATCCCTACATGATTTTGAAAACCCTATTTGATTTGACGAACCCAAAATCGAAATCGATGGAGGAGACGAAGTAAACGAAGTCAATAAATCCAAATCGAAATCATAAACGGTGCTGGTGATGTTGAATGAGTATCACCATTTGAATCCCAAATCCCCAAATCGACTTTCTTTTCCAATCAAAACCCGACGGGGTTCTGGTGGTTGGATTGCTTGGTGAGAATGAAGAAGAAAGAGAGATAAATGCTGCAACTCGAACATGAATGTTCAATCAAATAACGGTTCGGTTTCGGTTTTAAAACCGAATCCACCTTGTTTTGAACATAAATATATAATTTCATCCACTAATCTTCCTTTTTGCAAAATTACATACAAATTTCAACAATGAATACAATTTATAGCCCGAAATTCAAACTATAAACGTATTTTTGTAACATATAATAACAATATAAACATTAATAAATCGTAGTAGATGGACTTTCAAATATTTATAATTGTCGACTTTTATTTAATAACTATAAAATAAAAATATATATAATATAGTATTAAATATTAGTGAGACGGTTTCCTAATGGGGCGGTTTGTAGTTAAAACATAAACCGAACCGAATCCATCGGTTTTTCCAAAATCTAAAACCGAACCGTCGGTTTTGAAATGATTTCAGTTTTAACGGTTTGGTTTTGGAGGTTTTAACGGATTGGTTTCGGTTTTTTGGTTTTTATGCTCACCCCTAGCTGTTATATAAATTGTCTTTCACAATAGGTTTTTTTTCTCTTGATCTTAGTTTTCTGGATTGTAACATGTATGAAATTGAGAGATGGAAGAAGAGTAGGAAAGGGGAAGAAGAGAGATGGGGTGGGTGAGTGTACACAATGCACGGAAAGTTGTACATATGCTTTTGTTTTTATTTTCTTAAATAATAAATGGGAAATAACAAAAATACACGCATGTGAATTGCACATTAGCTGACTTAATATAAAAAGTTAACATCATTTGGCGTAAAGGACTTTCGGTGCCAAAAGTTTCAAAAATAAAGACTATCGGTGTAATTTTTGAAACTAAATGATCAAAGTTATAATATGGTACAAACTTAAGTGACCATTTGTGTAATTAACTCTTATATTTATCATTGACTAAAATTTTATTTTAACCTTAAACAGATAGTAAATAAATTTATTTTTAAAATAGACATTATTTATAATCAGGAAGTAATTTATGCATCACGATATAACTATTTTTAAATCAGAACACAATAAGCAAAAAATATGTTTTGTTTATATAAAATAAATTCATTTCCAGTGTACGCATGTGTCTGCCACAAAATAAGACATACATCTAGGGGTGGCAATTCAGGTCGGGTTCGGGTTCACGGGTTCGGGTTCATGGGTTGGCGGGTCAGAAATGTTCAACCCGAAACCGACCTGTTTATATAAACGGGTCAGATATCTCAACCCTAACCTGTTTAACTTCAACCCAAACCTAACCCATATAACACATTTAATAAAACGGGTTAAACAAGTTATCAGGTCAAACAAGTTAAACGAGTTAAACATGTCAAAATCTTGTTATTATTACACAAATTCATTACAAAATACTAAACACCAAATTACCAAGTAACATTTTTAATTTTTATCTAACTATTAATTATGTTTAACTAGTAAACTATAAATTAAGTATAAATATATATATATATTTTAAAATGTATTTTAATAATTAAACGGGTTGGCGGGTCGACCCATTTAAATTATCATTGACCCGAACCTAACTTGTTTAATAAACGGGTCAGCTGACTCAACCCGAGACTGACCTAATTATTTTTTACTCCAACCCAAACCTTTTTATTTTCGTGTCGGTTTCAGGTCGTGTCAGAAATTGCCACCCCTACATACATCCATTCTTAATACATAAAAATGAGATATTTAGAAAACATCTTAAAGCATCTAATAAACCAAATATAACAACTCATAACTTTTATAGCAGTAATTGTCTAACTCGGGTATAAAGTCATGAGATAAGAGAATTAAAATAAAAAACAAAATCTTACCGTTATATTCAAAAATTATAAATTTATATATAGGGACGAGTTATATTGAGAACTAATATTTATGTAAAACCCTACAGAAGCCTTAAAAATATATATTTGTATGGTATTATGCAGTGTTGTAAAACTTGGTATACACGGCCAAATACTCGCCAGGTAGCCGCTACCCGGTGTTCTACTGAGTCGGGTTAGTCCTAACCAGTGGCGTTTTAGGGGGTGGACGGGGTGGGCAGGGTGGGCATCCGCCCACCCCAAAAGTTTTCCGATTAGTATAAACTTTTTTACGTATCAACTCATTTTTTGCTTTTGCTTATAATGTATGAGCGATAACTAGTCTATGTCGTATATTAGCTTAGTGGTTAACTCATATATTTTAAACATATAACATTAAGTTCAAGTCCCTTTCATATGCATTTTTTTAAAATTTTTTTTTCCTTATTTCCTGTTTAATGTTTTTTTGTTGTATTTTCCACTAAATTTTACTTTTTTTTTTTTGACTAATTTCCCTCCTTATTCTTAGTTTAAAAATGTTATGTTTGAAATGCATTTGATTACATGTGTATTTTAACTAGTGACATTTTAGTCCACATCATTCATATATAAACACTTTAAAGAATTTAATTTAACGTTATAACAAAATTTATGATTAGACTGATTTAATTCTTGAATTAACTAACAAGCGAATTTTAATTTTGACTGATTTAATTTATAATTATATTTTCTTCAAACTAAAATTGATCATCTGAAGTTGTTTATAATTTAACCTTAAAAAATATCGCTCAGGAACCTGACTTCCACTCTAACATTTCGCCTACCTTTAAAAATATTCCTGGTACCGCCACTGGTCCTAACCGATTAATTACTCTGTGAACGGCAGACAACAGGGTCAACGGTGGTGAAAATCGGTTTAGGCCCTATAGGGTTTTAAAATTTTATGTTCATAGATTTAAAGAAAATGTAGTATTAGAACCACAAGGGAATGAAACTATGTTACTTGTCCTATGCTACTAATCTTATACATGGGGCATAATTTAACTTAAATCTTATCATTTAATATTTATTTATTTTCAAAACTAGGTAAATTACACGTATATTATATATTTTTATAATTTTATATATAGAAATTTCCGATTCGAGTAATCATCAAATACTCATCGAGTAACTGAGTACTCACTATAAAATTGTCAAACGAACAAATAGTGAATTCTACAATGTTGGTATTATTATGTTTGTCCGTTATATAAAAATGTTGCTGTACGTATCATATGAAATGACAAATAAAAAAGTTGATTTAGGTAGGTGAATATTGAAATTTTTAAATATTGAGGAGATGAGGCAGGGTTTCCCTGTAGCGGCAGCACAAGGTAAGGATTGGGTCACACTCAAGTGTTGAGCTGTAGTGTGTGAGGTGACCGTGGTCCATCTGCAATTAGACTCGGTTACAGCTAAGCATAATAACAAATTATACATCCCTTCCACCACAAGCTTATAATTTATTAATTAACTAAGAACTTCTAGCACTCTATTTAGGGGTGTTCGTTTGGATAATTTGAATTTATCCGAATCAAATAAATAAATCTAAATAGATGTTGGATTTTAAATGTTCAAATCAAACTGTCCAAACTAATTTAAATCCAAACCGATCCAAACCAAATTACAATTTGGATGGTTTGGATTTGTCCGAACCAAACCTTTCTTTTTCTTAATATTTCACAAGAACGTAACTAATATTAAGTTTATTATATACAATTTTAAAATGATAAACTACTTTATACATGAAAACAAGGTCATGTATTTCGTTTTTTGGAATTGGATTTAGAATGAGCCAATTAAGAAGTTAATAGCTTTAGAATTATTTTGGACCTTAGGGTACTTCGTTAATTTACATAGTCCTTATATTTGGTTTTCTAGAAATGAGCTAGAATTATTTTATATATTTATATTTTTTAAACTACTTTATACTATTTGGATTTTTTTGGATAATCCGGATTTTACAATGCAAACCAAATCCAATCCGAAAACCAAACTATTAATATGGATCAAGTCCAATCCGATCCAAAAAACCAAATAATCAATCCAAACGATCCAATCCAAATTGTCCATTTGGACAATCCGGATTTATCCGAATAGTGAACACCCTAACTCTATTACTACTTTCCGTCTTGTAAGGAACATAGTAATGTAGGGGCGAGCACATTCCAGAAAGCAAACCAAACTAGAATTAATTCAATCCAATCGAAAATAATTAATTTTCAAAACTAAAACCAAATCAATTACATATTTTCCTATTTGGTTCGATTCGGTGATGGTTCAATTTTTTTTAGCCCAATTAATGTTCATCCTTATCCGAATACCGAACCAAAATGACGAATTTTCAAAACAAAAAACTGAACTAATTATATGTTTTCGGTTTTGTTCGTTTTAGATTATGTTGGTTTTTGGTTAGGTTCGTTTTTCGGCTCAAATGCTCACCCCCAAGGTAGCGTTAGCGGGCTCGTTAGTTTCGTCCGTCCACCGATCAGGGGTGGATTTACATGTAATCAAAGGGGTGCATGAACACCACTTGGTCGGCCACCCGTGTGGAAAAAATCTAGTTAAATATGGTCTCCACTTAAATTTGTGGGAAAGCCCGGGTTGACTTTGATACTGAATTCTTCACTCCCACTGATACCATTGGCATGTCCTGGTGCCTTCATTAGAAGAGTGAAAACTCTCACATTCATTGGCTTGAGGTGGAACAGCGTAGCCAGTCGTGATCTAAATGATCTTAACATGACTGCAGACATGATATCTGATAAGGACTCTTGGAAGATCAGTATTAGAATAGATGTATAGGTAGGTAACTACTTTTTCATGTGTAGAGTAGTGACTTATATGATTGTTAGGAAACTTACATTTACATGAATCAATGCTCGTATATGCTTAAGAGCCTTTTGCTACATAGGATTAAATAATCAATTGGTCTGCATATTTATATATCTATTTCTTGATATATACGTTTGAATGTACATGTTATTTGCATATATGATACTTGCACAACTCTTATCACGTATGTCACATGCACATGTATACATATTTTCATGTATTTGCATGCTCACCATACTCTCGCATACATACACCCACTCACACATTTTTGTACAATTTCCATACTTGCATGTGTTTTTTACTTGTGTATGTCTTTATAGGTCTACAAACACAACTCATATATTTTCAGTCGGACTTTTGCAAGAGATTTCTCTGAAAATAGTCTCTCTATGTCCGATTAGATGTATGATACTACGATTGTCTATATCTTACATCCTTTATATTTATCATTTGAAAGAATTGAATATTATTATTGTTATTGTTGTACAGAAACGTTCAAAGAGGTCTATCATTTTTATCAAGTCCCGAGGAACAAATCTCAACCATTGATCAATAAGATCTAATAGTCAAGATTAATCACATATATTATACATAAATAGAGATGCCAATTTTATCCGCGGATTCGGATACCCGCGGGTACCCGACCCTAACGGGGCGGGTATTACCCGCTTAAACGGGTAACGGGGCGGGGACGGATATTAATTTTTACACCCGAAGCAGGTGCGGGTCGGGTACGGGTATTCCTCTACCCACACTGTTTTATACCCGAATATATGTATATATATATATTACATTTTTTATGTAAAATACTACGTATACTACATATATTACATATTAGTACATACTAACACAAAATATTATTTTTATTTATATATGCCCTTCCCTTTTTATAAGCCAATTCTACATGATTTGTTCTTTCAAAAAGCAATGTGGGATAACAACAAAGAAAATAAGATCTCACATTGACAGAATACAACTCATAAACAAACTTTTTCATCTATTTAAAAGTATACTCTCCACATAGCAAGTTATTATCATCTATCAACATAGATGCACGTATGTGTGTATTAAAGTACGTCAACCACATGTGTTGTGTTTAATTTTTTTTTCTTGAACTTTTGAACAAATACCCATCGGGTTACCCGTACCCGCACGGGGATTTTTCTACCCGAACCCGCCGGGGATTATGCGGGTGCGGGCGGGGCCGGGTATGGGGATTTGTAACACCGCAAAATTTAGGAAGCGTCATTATTTTTTTTTAAAAGGTGTGCGGAAGCATATAGATAATATATAGTTTAGGTTTAGGTTTACAAACCAAATGTCCCAAAATAAACTCCAAATAATAATAATAAAAATATTTTACGGTGTTAATAAACGGCATGGCTCATTTTTCAAAACATAACAAACTGAGCTTGGTCAATCGTCCCGTCCAAAGCACCGATCACCTGAAAAGATTCAACGAGGGAGGGATTAGCACAAAGCTAAGTGAATGAATATAATCTACAAATTCTGTAAAGCACAACAAGCTAGCATAGGCCTCTCTAAGATCTAAAAGCCACATAACCACATAACACTGTTTGTTCGAGAAGATCGGGGTCCTGCCGGAGCCTTAAACCATGGTCGGCCAAAACCACGGTAACCGATAGCGTTTCGTATCCAACATCCGGGAAACTCCCTCCCCTTAACCATGCAACAAATACAGGTAAGGTCGGATACCCTATTAGTCGATACCCGATGCCCAGCGCACTGACTTCTCAAACCTCGGTCACGAAGTCAAACCGAGTTGTTGCTACCAATCAAGCAAAGTCTCTTCACATATGTGGACATAACCTATTTGATTCAATACTAGCAAATAGGTACTAAACTAGCAAACTGTCAAAGATTCGCGCCCGGAAACGACCCGAAAAACCTGCAATCTGAAGTTCATGATCGTGAACAGTAGTTCACGAACGTGAACTAGAGTTCACGACGTGAACTAAAGTTCACGATCGTGAACTCGCTCCAGGGAGTGTTTCCTGCGTTTTCCTGTATTTTCCTGCATGTTTCCTGTATTTTCCTGCACTTTTCCCAAACAGGCAATACCAAACCGATTGTAACCGAACACAAGTTTGAGGTTAAGTCCACTCACCGAAACCTTCCACTTGCCGAACTCAGAGGTCTAATGTTTCTTAGCCCCGATACCGATTCCTGTACACCAAAGGAATACCGAATTAATATATAATTCCACCAAATTATAAATAATGTTGAATATACGTTTAACACTAACACTTGCACTAACTAGATAACCGAACACTTAAATCATGATATGAACATGTCACGACCGTCTACGCTTACATAACAAGTCAACTAGTAATTTGCAAGTCTTACATTCAAACGGGTCAAACCGGATTATTAAACAATAATACATCCTACAACTGTAATCATATCATCAACTTGAAATTCACCAAATGTTACCAATAACATTGCTAATCACATAATCCTAACAAAATACTTACACTTTCACAATCCAAGTTATTTTAAGTCATTTTACCACTAAATGGCCCGAACGGGTCAAAAGCCCGAACATGATTATAACACTTCCAATTTCCATCAATTAGCACAATTTCTCTATAACTAACAAGTCATAATCATGTAACAATTCATCAAGTTCCAAGTCACCAACAATCCATGTATTTTACTTCCAAATTACTAGTTAATCATTTTAACCAAAAACATCCAAACACTAGCTAGCATTTCAACAATCTCACTAATCTTTACATAATTCAAAACTAACATATCCACTCTTATCATGTTAACATATCCAAGCAACAAAACCCACAAAAACCCATCAATGCCATGATTCCACCAACTAGTCATTTAACACAATAATTGGTTCATAATTTCTACATAAACTTAAACAATTGTTTTAACTAACAATCTTACCCAAATCAAGTCATAATCCACCAAAACATCCAATACTTGATTTCTCAACATCCATAACTTACTAAACATGTTTTCTCATCCTAATGAACAATTCCAAGCATTCAAACCACAAGAAATCCAAGGTTTGACAAACACATACAACCTACTTTTACATAAACACACCAACTTGTACACTTTGCTAAAAAGGTTGTACCTTGTGCTAAATTACTTGTACTCATGCAACAATACATGTCAAAACTTGCAAGAATACATATTATACCATCCACAACAATATTCACTAACAAAAACCCAAGAATCATAAACCCTAGTTTAATCAACTATCATGGAATCGAAAATAAACACCCATAGATTAAAGCTTACCTCAAGGGCTATCTAAAAACGGGTTCGGATTTAAGATTGATCAAGAAACAAGCTAGCAATCTCTCTTGGAGCTCAAGAAAATGAAGAAGATGGAGATGAACAAGAGAGATATTAGAGAGATAGAGAGAGACGTACATAGAGAGAGAGAGAGAGAGAGATGGAGATAGATCAAGAAGGGAAATGGGGCTTTTCCCCCTCTAAAAGCCGGTCAAGGGGTGGGGGTGGGACCCACTTGACTTTTTTTTTTTCATTTTTTAACAAATACAACACAAAAGTCCCTATCGTAGTTAATTTATTTAAAATACCAAACGAACTCTATTTTTAGTCACGAAAATATATTCGGAGACGATATATAAAAGAGAATACAAAAATGTAAAAATCATATAATACTTTAAGCATTTCAGAAAACGGATATTTTAATCCCTTGATTAAAATATCCCAAAAGGACAAAAGGTCAAACAATTTATTTAACATTTAGTCACTTTATTCCATTTAGGGTCAAATAGATATCTTTCCAAATATCAATATATACCTAAAACAACTAGGCCGGTTTTAGGATGTTACAACTCTACCCTCCGTAAAAAGGATTCCGTCCCCGGAATCCAACAACAATATTCAAATAGCAAGTATTTATCACAATAAGTTTACGACTCTATTCCAATCACTTTCACGTATACATGCTCAAACAAAATCACATCCAATATGTCATACACTTTATATAACATTTTACCATTCATAACAAGATAGCATTCCTCATGCCATAAAAGTTAATCAACTAGCATAAGTTACAACATAATTTCCATACACAAGGTCACACAATTATTTTAAGTCTCAAATACCTACTTGTTTTTCTCCTTTAATCTATCAAGACTTACAATCTTGCACAGTTTAACTCGTTAAACGACCCACAATTTTAAGAATTTCCAAATCAAAATTACCGGTCTTAATCATTTAATTCTCAAAAATACCCTTTCATAACATAAAGTCACATTAATTTTGCATACTAAGCACAAACTGGTCAAATCAGGCAATTCCCTGTGACACTATCCAAGTCCCTAGTTAAACATACTTCTAACAATAATATACTATTCCATGCTTAATCGGCCATATTACACGGGTGACAAATTTTTTTACAAATTCAAGTTGCACGTTTTGACAAAACTAGTCACAGTTTACACAATTCAAGTCTACCCCACATAACTCATTACAATCATGGCAATATAAATAGCAACATCTTTTATACCAATTGGTCATACTCGCGACCTCACAGATCAAAACAAGTTTTATTCAAAACTAACATATCCACTCTTATCATGTTAACATATCCAAGCAACAAAACCCGCAAAAACCCCCATCAATGCCATGATTCCACCAACTAGTCATTTAACACAATAATTGGTTCATAATTTCTACATAAACTTAAATAATTGTTTTAACTAACAATCTTACCCAAATCAAGTCATAATCCACCAAAACATCCAATACTTGATTTCTCAACATCCATAACTTACTAAACATGTTTTCTCATCCTAATGAACAATTCCAAGCATTCAAACCACAAGAAATCCAAGGTTTGACAAACCCATACAACCTACTTTTACATAAACACACCAACTTGTACACTTTGCTAAAAAGGTTGTACCTTGTGCTAAATTACTTGTACTCATGCAACAATACATGTCAAAACTTGCAAGAATACATATTATACCATCCACAACAATATTCACTAACAAAAACCCAAGAATCATAAACCCTATTTTAATCAACTATCATGGAGTCAAAAATAAACACCCATAGATTAAAGCTTACCTCAAGGGCTATCCAAAAACGGGTTCGGATTTAAGATTGATCAAGAAACGAGCTAGCAATCTCTCTTGGAGCTCAAGAACAATGAAGAAGATGGAGATGAACAAGAGAGAGATTAGAGAGAGAGAGAGAGAGACGTACATAGAGAGAGAGAGAGATGGAGATAGATCAAGAAGGGAAATGAGGCTTTTCCCCCTCTAAAAGCCGGTCAAGGGGTGGGGGTGGGACCTGTAACGACCTGAAATTTGTAAATAAATAAATTGTACAAAAATATGATAAATAAGGATAAATCGTTTAAGGAACGTAGGAATTGGTTTCGTGTCATTTGGACACCGTACGAGAGAGTTATGGGCGAAACCGGGTCGAGCCAAAGATCAAAAATTGCAGCCTTAGCTGCTCAAGAAGTTCACGGCGTGAACAAAAGTTCACGATCGTGAACTTGGCCCAGCTAATCAGACCATCAGGCGCGAACTACTTCCCGATCAGGTCCAAATCACGAACTCTGCGTGCGTGAAGAAGTTCACGACGCGAACTTGTTCACGATCGTGAACTTTGCCCGACACCAGCATTTAATTTGGGAATTCTCATTTATCACACACATAAACCCTAGTTTTTCCCTCTCGTTGTGAGTGAATGATTTTTTAGTGTAAGGTGTCATTTGGAGCTCAATCTTCATCAAATCTTGGAGATTCTTGCTCATATTTGAAGATCAAAGGTAAATCTTCATTCCTCTTGTGTTATAAGTCATAGATTTAAGTAGGGAAGCTTGAATCATAAACCCTAGTTATAGATTTGTACATAAATGGTTAAATGGAAGTATTATAACTTAGATCTATGGTATTTTAACAAGGAAAATGTATTCATGATATGAATCTATGAAAAGATGGTGATTTATGAAATTAGGGTTTTGGTAACTTTGGGAAAATGGTGCCAGTAATTGACTAGTCATAGATTATATAGTTAGTATTGATGATTGATGCAAGCCATTGTATTGGTTTGATAATAGGTGATTGGTTGAAGGATTGAGGCATTCAAATCTTGAGAAGTGAGATTGGTGTTCAAGAACACGAAATTGGTTAAGCTTGGCTAAGGTGAGTACATGTGAACTTTCAAAACTGAGTACATAGTTAGTAAATGTTTTATGATTAAATGTTTTTATCGAGTCTTTAAGTAATTTAGTTATTTATGTGATTTATGACGAATTGCTTACATGATGATGAAATGATTAATTGAATGTGAAATGATGGAGCTATAGGCTCATAATGATAAGAGAAAAGTGATGATGATGATGTTGTTGTCCCTAGGGCCGTAGTAGATTGGAGGCATTCCGGTTATTACGGTACCTTTAGGTTAGTGGTAGATTGGAGGCATTCCGATTGCCCAATACCTAAGAGTCCCGGTAGACTGGAGGCAGTCCGGTTACCGTGGATATGATGGTCTTGATAGATTGGAGGCATTCCGATTATCTTGACATTGGCCAAATGATGAAAGTAATGAAGTGGCCCAAACGAACCTAGTAATATTATTTTAAGTTTAAATGATATTATTGGACTAGTTGTTTATCGGGTCTAAAACCCATGTATCTCACGAGGCAATTTGGTCTCACGTACTATGTTTGTGTTTTTGCTATGTACTCAGGTTCGGGATCGAAGATCTAGGAGGTCCGTTTAGAAGAGGCCTTGTTGAGATTAGCTCGGTGTTGATGATTAGAGTCCTTATCCTATGGTTAAGATATAATTTGTAACACCAGTTTTGTAAACTCTGATAATCTCGAACACGAAACCTTTTCGTTTTTGTAAAACCGGTATTTGACACCGATACGATATTATGTATTTTGGATTAAATGTTATTTAAATATTGTTTATGAAAATTTAGGTGTTACAACTTGGTATCAGAGCTATAGTTTAAGTGAACTAGGTTGAGTTGACCATCCTAGACTTAAACTGAGCTAGTAGGACCGTAGGTTCCATAGGATACTTATGAAATGACTATTGAGACCTTAAGTGTAGGTTCGATTGGGTTGACCTTAAGGGAATAGGTCATGTTGGTTGTGGAACGGTCAATGCTACCGTTACTTTGATAAATTGACTTCTTAATGATTGATGTCTTATTATAGCAAAATGGTGAGAACTAGAAGTGCAAGAGGCCCACTCGATCAAGGGCAAGATTCAAATAACATCGTTGAACCGGTATTTGGCCCTCCACCTCGTGACGAAGTGGAGAATTCGGGTGTTGAAAGGAACACTCACACCCCGGTCACCGTAAAACACCTCCAAACTATGTTCAACCAAATGAGGGACATAGTGAACGAGGATGTGAACCGAATCCTCAATGAGCATAAGGCACGTGAAAGGCGGGAGGAATCTCCACCCCGCACAAAGAGCAAGTCAAGTAGCGTTGCTCAAACCGAGAGGTCTTCGACGGAAGAAGATGAGAGTGACCCCGAGCCGAGGGAAAGGAAGGGGTGAACGTATAAGAACTTTGTTGCCTTTAAGCCCGATAACTACTATGGTAGCTCCGAACCAAAAGTCACGATTCGTTGGATCCGTGAAACCGAACAAGTCCTTGAAGCTAGTAAATGTAAGGAAGGTGATATGGTGATTTATGCTTCTCGGTTGTTGAAGGATGAAGCCCTCGTGTGGTGGGATACCTTGTATGAAACATTGGGAAAAAGGGCGATGTACAAGATGACGTGGGATGAGTTTGTGAAACGGTTGAAGGCAAAGTTTTGCCCCGAGAGAAATTTGGAGAAACTTCAAGAAGAGTCTGTTCATTTGAAGAAAGGTGGTTTGAGTGTCGATGAGTACACTAAGAAGTTCACGGGATTAATCCCGTTTGTGATCAAATTGTATCCGGATGAGAGATCCTGGATTGTTCGGTATGCCAATGGACTCCCGTGGGAGTATGAGTTGGAAGTGAAGAGGGCCGCCACACTAGATGAGGCTATTAGTGCGGCGAGGAATGTGGAGGAAGTGGGCCAAAGGAGAATCAATGAGAGGCCAAAGTTTGAAAAGTTTGAGAAGAGGAAGTTTGAGGGGAGCTCGGGTTCGGTGAAGAAAGGAAAGTTCACCCCGACCTTCTCTAGGCAAGCAAGTGTGGGTGCTTGTAACAAGTGTGGCAAAGACCACAAAGGAGAATGTTTGGCGGATTCAAAATCTTGCTTCAAGTATGGAAGGCCGGGGCATATGGCAAGGGATTGCCGGGCCAAACCGTTGGATGAAATCGAGTGCTATTCGTGCCATGAGAAAGGGCACTATAGCAATGCATGCCCGAAGAAGGGAAGCGAGACCATGGTATCGACCGCTCAAAAGAAAGCGGAGCCGACAAAGGTCAAGGGACGGTCCTTCCAACTTACACGGGATGAAGCCAAGGAAGTCCACGATGTCGTTTCAGGTACCCTACTCGTAAATTCTATTCCCGCCCGGATCTTATTTGACTCGGGTGCTACTTATTCTTTTGTGTCGCATGACTTTGTTGTGGTGTTGAATGTGCCGTTAGAACTCCTTGATGAAATTTATGATATAGAAATTGCGGATGGTAAAACCTCCATAGTTCAACATATGTGTCGAAATTGTGAATTGGAAATAGACGGAAAAAACTTTAAGGTGAATTTATTACCCATGGAAATTGCGGGTTTTGATATAGTTATAGGTATGGATTGGTTGGGTGAGAATCAAGCAAAGATTTTATGCGGGAAAAAGATAGTCTCGATTAGGACTCTCGACAACGAAAAAGTTTATGTGTATGGTGAGAGACGACACCATTTACCATGTCTTATGACCGCGGTTAAAGCTAGGAAATGTTTAGCCAAAGGATGTTCGTCCTTTTTAGCATATGTGTTAGATGGAAGGAAAGAGAAGAAGACGGTGGAAAATGTAAAGGTGATTCGGGGTTTTCCCGAGGTATTTCCCGACGATTTACCGGGATTGCCACCGGAGAGGCAAGTAGAATTCCGTATCGATTTAGTTTCGGGAGCGACGCCGATAGCTCGTGCTCCATACCGATTGGCTCCCACCGAAATGCGGGAATTGATGTCCCAATTGCAAGAGTTGCTCGACAAAGGATTTATTCGTCCTAGCTCGTCTCCATGGGGTGCGCCCGTATTGTTCGTTAAGAAGAAAGACGGTTCAATGAGAATGTGCATCGACTACCGAGAATTAAACAAGATGACTATTAAGAACTGATACCCGTTGCCTAGAATCGACGACTTGTTTGATCAACTTCAAGGTGCCGACTATTTCTCGAAGATCGATTTGAGGTCGGGTTACCATCAAGTTCGAGTGAAAGAGGGAGATGCGGAGAAGACGGCGTTTCGTACACGTTATGGACATTACGAGTTATTGGTAATGCCATTCGGGTTGACTAATGCACCGGCCATTTTTATGGATCTTATGAATCGGGTTTGCAAACCATTCCTCGACAAGTTTCTTATCGTATTTATTGACGATATTCTTATTTATTCAAAAACCGAAGAAGAACACGAGAGTCATCTAAGAAAAACGTTAGAAGTGCTACAACGAGAGAGATTGTATGCTAAGTTTTCTAAATGTGAATTTTGGATTCGAGAAGTCCAATTCCTTGGTCATGTCGTGTCCCGAGAAGGAATCAAAGTTGACACGTCGAAGATTGAAGCGGTTATGAAGTGGGAACCGCCACGAACTCCAACCGAAGTGAGAAGTTTTCTCGGCCTTCCCGGATATTACCGTTGATTTATTCAAGACTTTTCTCGAGTGGCGACACCACTCACATTGTTGACCCGAAAGAGTAGTGAGTTTGTGTGGGGAGAAAAACAAGAAAATGCATTTGCCGTATTAAAGGAAAAATTGTGTAACGCCCCGGTTCTCACGTTACCCGAAGGGATGGAAGACTTCGCCGTGTATAGTGATGCTTTACATAAAGGTTTGGGTTGTGTTTTGATGCAACGAGGGAAAGTGATTGCCTACGCCTCGAGACAACTAAAGAATGCGGAAGAAAGGTACACGACTCACGATTTAGAATTGGCGGCGACAGTGCTTGCTTTAAAGTTATGGAGACACTACTTATACGGTACGAGGTGTACCTTATATACGGATCACAAGAGTCTTCAATACGTTTTTACTCAAAAAGACTTAAATATGAGGCAAAGAAGATGGATCGAATTGATACAAGATTATGATTGTGAGATTGTTTACCATGCGGGGAAGGCCAACGTGGTAGCCGACGCCTTGAGTCGAAAAGTATATGAAAAGCCGAATAAAGGGAAGTTAACACGTATTGAAGTAGTCTCGAGTATAGTAGAATGAATCAAGAATGCCCAACGGGAATTGATGGGAAAAGATGAGTTAAGGCAAGAGCGTTTGGGAAAGAACCAACATTTTGTGGAAAATAAGCAAGGGTTGAAAACCGTTGGTGGTCGAATATGGGTTCCCAAGTTCGGGGGTACCCGAAAGGAGTTACTAACCGATGTTCATAAGTCTAAGTATTCGATCCACCCGGGAAGTACGAAAACGTACCAAGATATGAAGAAGATGTATTGGTGGCCCGGGATGAAGGCAAGAGTGGCAAAGTATATTTCTAAATGTGCCACGTGTGCACAAGTAAAAGCCGAGCATCAAGTGCCTTACGGGGTAGCTCAATCGTTACAAATCCCGGCCGGTAAATGGGATGATATAACAATGGATTTTATTGTTGGATTGCCAAAGACGAGCAAGAACCACGACGCCATTTGGGTCATTGTCGACCGGTTGACCAAAAGTGTATTATTCTTGGCAATTCGGGAAACCATGCCACTTGAGAAGTTGGCAAAATTGTATGTGGATGAAGTAGTAAGACTCCATGGGGTCCCGTTGTCAATTGTGTCCGATAGAGATGCGAGGTTTACCTCGAGATTTTGGAGATCGTTGCAAGAAGAGTTGGGAACGAAATTGCGGTTGAGTACGGTTTACCACCCGCAAACCGATGGTCAAAGTGAAAGAACCATTCAAACGGTTGAAGATATGCTAAGATCGTGTGTGCTAGACTTTGGAGGTAAATGGGATGAACATTTACCGTTAGTTGAGTTCTCCTACAATAATAGTTACCAATCGACCGTTAAAATGCCGCCTTATGAGGCGTTGTATGGAAGGAAATGTAGAACTCCATCGTGTTGGCTCGAAGTGGGTGAGACGAAACTCACGGGTCCCGAGATTGTGAGGTTGACCAATGAAAAGATTGGGATAATCCAAACCAATATGAAAATCGCCCAAGATCGACAAAGAAGCTACTCGAGTTTGAAAAAGAGACCGTATGATTTGAATGTTGGAAACATGGTAATGTTGAAAGTATCGCCTTGGAAAGGCGTAATGCGGTTTGGTAAGAAAGGCAAATTGAGCCCAAGGTATGTTGGCCCGTTTAAGATTTTGAAACAGGTCGGTTTGCAAGCTTTCAAGTTAGAACTCCCACCCGAACTTCAAGGTGTTCACGATACGTTTCATGTAAGTTATTTGAAGAAGTTCGTGGGTGAGGTTGAAATATAATTCCGTTACAAGAGTTGCGGGTTGATGCCCCGAACCGATTGATTGAGGAACCCGAAGCCATACTAGAGTCAAAAACCAAGAAGCTTCGGAATAAAGAAATTGAATTGGTGTTGGTCAAGTGGAAGCATTCACTTGGGCCGAACTTGACTTGGGAAGTCAAGGACGAGATTTGGAAAAGATACCCGAACTTCGTGAACTATGATGAGATTCCGAGGACGGAATCTCCTTAAGGGGTAGATAGTTGTAACGACCCAAAATTTGTAAATAAATAAATTGTACAAAAATATGATAAATAAGGATAAATCGTTTAAGGAACGTAGGAATTGGTTTCGTGTCATTTGGACACCGTACGAGAACGTTATGGGTGAAACCGGGTCGAGCCAAAGATCAAAAATTGCAGCCTTAACTGCTCAAGAAGTTCACGGCGTGAACAAAAGTTCACGATCGTGAACTTGGCCTAGCTAATCAGACCATCAGGCACGAACTACTTCCCGATCAGGTCCAGATCGCGAACTCTGCGTACGTGAAGAAGTTCACGACGCGAACTTGTTCACGATCGTGAACTTTGCCCGACACCAGCATTTAATTCGGGAATTCTCATTTATCACACACATAAACCCTAGTTTTTCCCTCTCCTTGTGTGTGAACGATTTTTGAGTGTAAGGTGTCGTTTGGAGCTCAATCTTCATCAAATCTTGGAGATTCTTGCTCATATTTGAAGATCAAAGGTAAATCTTCATTCCTCTTGTGTTATAAGTCATAGATTTAAGTAGGGAAGCTTGAATCATAAACCCTAGTTATAGATTTGTACATAAATGGTTAAATGGAAGTATTATAACTTAGATCTATGGTATTTTAACAAGGAAAATGTATTCATGATATGAATCTATGAAAAGATGGTGATTTATGAAATTAGGGTTTTGGTAACTTTGGGAAGATGGTGCCAGTAATTGACTAGTCATAGATTATATAGTTAGTATTGATGATTGATGCAAGCCATTGTATTGGTTTGATAATAGGTGATTGGTTGAAGGATTGAGGCATTCAAATCTTGAGAAGTGAGATTGGTGTTCAAGAATACGAAATTGGTTAAGATTGGCTAAGGTGAGTACATGTGAACTTTCAAAACTGAGTACATAGTTAGTAAATGTTTTATGATTAAATGTTTTTATCGAGTCTTTAAGTAATTTAGTTATTTATGTGATTTATGACGAATTGCTTACATGATGATGAAATGATTAATTGAATGTGAAATGATGGAGCTATAGGCTCATAATGATAAGAGAAAAGTGATGATGATGATGTTGTTGTCCCTAGGGCCATAGTAGATTGGAGGCATTCCGGTTATTACGGTACCTTTAGGTTAGTGGTAGATTGGAGGCATTCCGATTGCCCAATACCTAAGAGTCCCGGTAGATTGGAGGCATTCCGGTTACCGTGTATATGATGATCTTGATAGATTGGAGGCATTCCGATTATCTTGAGATTGGCCAAATGATGAAAGTAATGAAGTGACCCAAACGAACCTAGTAATATTATTTTAAGTTTAAATGATATTATTTGACTAGATGTTTATCGGGTCTAAAACCCGTGTATCTCACGAGGCAATTTTGTCTCACGTGCTATGTTTGTGTTTTTGCTATGTACTCAGGTTCGGGATCGAAGATCTAGGAGGTCCGTTTAGAAGAGGCCTTGTTGAGATTAGCTCGGTGTTGATGATTAGAGTCCTTATCCTATGGTTAAGATATAATTTGTAACACCTTTTTGTAAACTCTGATAATCTCGAACAAGAAACCTTTTCGTTTTTGTAAAACCGGTATTTGACACCGATACGATATTATGTATTTTGGATTAAATGTTATTTAAATATTGTTTTTGAAAATTTAGGTGTTGCAGGACCCACTTGACTTTTTTTTCCATTTTTTAACAAATACAACACAAAAGTCCCTTTCGTAGTTAATTTATTTAAAAACCAAACGAACTCTATTTTTAGTCACGAAAATATATTCGGAGACGATATTGAAAAGAGAATCCAAAAATATAAAAATCATATAATACTTTAAGCATTTCAGAAAACGGATATTTTAATCCCTTGATTAAAATATCCCAAAAGGACAAAAGATCAAACAATTTATTTAACATTTAGTTACTTTATTCCATTTAGGGTCAAATAGATATCTTTCCAAATATCAATATATACCTAAAACAACTAGGCCGGTTTTAGGATGTTACAACTCTACCCTCCTTAAAAAGGATTCCGTCCCCGGAATCCAACAACAATATTCAAATAGCAAGTATTTATCACAATAAGTTTACGACTCTATTCCAATCACTTTCACGTATACATGCTCAAACAAAATCACATCCAATTTGTCATACACTTTATATAACATTTACCATTCATAACAAGATAGCATTCCTCATGCCATAAAAGTTAATCAACTAGCTTAAGTTACAACATAATTTCCATACACAAGGTCACACAATTATTTTAAGTCTCAAATACCTACTTGTTTTTCTCCTTTAATCTATCAAGACTTACAATCTTGCACAGTTTAACTCGTTAAACGACCAATAATTTTAAGAATTTCCAAATCAAAATTACCGGTCTTAATCATTTAATTCTCAAAAATACCCTTTCATAACATAAAGTCACATTAATTTTACATACTAAGCACAAACTGGTCAAAATCGGGCAATTCCCCGTGACACTATCCAAGTCCCTAGTTAAACATACTTCTAACAATCATATACTATTCCATGCTTAATTGGCCATATTACACGGGTGACAAATTTTTTTACAAAGTCAAGTTGCACGTTTTGACAAAACTAGTCACAGTTTACACAATTCAAGTCTAACCCACATAACTCATTACAATCATGGCAATATAAATAGCAACATCTTTTATACCAATTAGTCATACTCGCGACCTCACAGATCAAAACAAGTTTTATTATCCAAAAAATGTTTTATTGCTTCCATAACATGTTAAAGTATTTACCAAAACCAACTTATACAATTAACAACGATTATCATCATAATCAAGGTCTAGCAACTAAATGCACCCAATCAAGTCTTGACACTAATTACCCTTAACGGGTCAACATTGAGGAATTTATCACGACAATTCCAAACATACAACTAACGGTTCATTAAACATAACCAACTCATGTCATGACTAATAAACATTTTCAATTAAATGTCAACTTTTACTTAGACTTCAAGTCAACCAATTACCATACGACTAGTTCTTGACTCTCAATTATTAAACATTCAATTAGCAAGATCATTTCATCAATGCAAATTATTTAACAACTCGCTTATCTCAATCATTACTATCGCAAGTCATCTCATGAAGATCTACACACACAATTCATTAGTCACCGTTCAGACTCCAAACTCTATATAGGAAAACAATTCACGATTTGCATCAAGACATTTCAGGTCATTTAGATATTTAACATTGACTGACGCTCATAATTAATGGCTATAACAAAGCAAGCGTCAATTTATTCACTTTGGACATGCATTTCCGACACTCACTATACAAGTCACTACATGTGACCCGACGGGTCACAATAAAAGTTTCAACTTTTTCACATAACAAACACTAGTCCTACTTGGACTATTCAATTCACGTATACAATTCCTTCCATTTTAAATACAAGCATCACATTCAAGAAGTCTACAATAATTACTATTATACTCAATTTGATCCATGGTCACATATGTTGTGACCGAAACCGACATACAACCGATTCTCTTCGCTTCTCCTAAAGCGAAGGAACAAACAAACAGTTACAATCAACTTATCACCAATTTGCACAATACGAAAACGAGTAACTCTACCCACCGAGACACTAGGTGTGTCCCGACAAACAAGAAAAGAAGCAATCTTTTATAACTTTTAATTCATAACTTTAATTAACTAGACTAATCCATACATCATATCGCTCTAAACTTAGTCCAAGTTCCAATAAAAGGAACATGTAAGCATACATCACTTATATCTACAAAACTCCTGACACATAAGATGTATCCCAAATCAACAAGCAATCAATTATTCTAATTCAAGTGACATAACACACCAAGGTAAGCAGTTCAGTTCATCACAACATTTCACTAATCTTAACTAAGCAATCTTAGCAATTAACAATTCTACATAAACACAAGTATTGAGTTTATTAAAACGTACCCGAGTAGTCACTGTCAGTGACATCAGTACTCTTTCTTTTCCTTTCTACAGTTGATGAAGATTCCCCGACCACCCCCGCACTTGACTTATAACCCACCTTCTTTTCCAAAGGGCATTTTCTATGCTCGTGCCCCCCACTTTGACAATTCCAACACACATCCCGTGGGAGCGTACAATCCTTACCCTCGTGTCCTAGTTGACCACAACTCTTGCATTTCCTGGTCTGAACAGTGCAAGTCCCAAAATGAGCCGACTTACATTTACGACACCACGGGTTCTTTTGACCAGATTTGCGAGCGACCTGCTCACGACTCACGTTCCCCGGTTGTTTATAGGCACCTTGGTGTCCTAACTCTAGATGTGACGGGACTTCCAAGTGTGGGTATGGGTAAAGTCCCTGAGGTGGAAGTGGATGATTTATCTGAGGTGGAGAGGGTTGGTTCATTTGTGGCGGGAATGGATAATTTGGTAGTGGTTGTGTTGATGGGAGAGTACGAAGCAATGGGGCGAGGATCGAGGGTGTCATTCCTTTGATTAGTCGTTGTTGTTGTTGTACCTGATTTCTCAAATCTTGCACTTGGTTTTCCAATACCTTAATATGTGCATCCAGGTCAGTCTCCACATTGTTACTTGGGGTAGCAGCTTTCTCTGGGGTCAAGGGGGTCGGGTTCTCTTTATCTGTCATATCTGTAGCAAAACACAACATCTCACGAAATCTTAGTTTAAATCGTTAGTACCTACATACCAACTATAAACTAACTTCATTCACATTTTCTCTAATCCCACTCGTCCGGAATGCTTGACCAAACTCGAGCCACGATTTGGGAATGGAACACCAACCCCGTGTATCCATCGCCAAACCAAGCTCTGATACCAAGTTGTAACACCGCAAAATTTAGGAAGCGTCATTATTTTTTTTTTAAAAGGTGTGCGGAAGCATATAGATAATATATAGTTTAGGTTTAGGTTTACAAACCAAATGTCCCAAAATAAACTCCAAATAATAATAATAATAATATTTTACGGTGTTAATAAACGGCATGGCTCATTTTTCAAAACATAACAAACTGAGCTTGGTCAATCGTCCCGTCCAAAGCACCGATCACCTGAAAAGATTCAACGAGGGAGGGATTAGCATAAAGCTAAGTGAATGAATATAATCTACAAATTCTGTAAAGCACAACAAGCTAGCATAGGGCTCTCTAAGATCTAAAAGCCACATAACCACATAACACTGTTTGTTCGAGAAGATCGGGGTCCTGCCGGAGCCTTAAACCATGGTCGGCCAAAACCACGGTAACAGATAGCGTTTCGTATCCAACACCCGGGCAACTCCCTCCCTTTAACCATGCAACAAATACAGGTAAGGTCGGATACCCTATTAGTCGATACCTGATGCCCAGCGCACTGACTTCTCAAACCTCGGTCACGAAGTCAAACCGAGTTGTTGCTACCAATCAAGCAAAGTCTCTTCACATATGTGCACATAACCTATTTGATTCAATACTAGCAAATAGGTACTAAACTAGCAAACTGTCAAAGATTCGCACCCGGAAACGACCCGAAAAACCTGGAATCTGAAGTTCACGATCGTGAACAGTAGTTCACGACGTGAACTCGCTCCAGGGAGCGTTTCCTGCGTTTTCCTGTATTTTCCTGCATGTTTCCTGTATTTTTCTGCACTTTTCCCAAACAGGCAATACCAAACCGATTGTAACCGAACACAAGTTTGAGGTTAAGTTCACTCACCGAAACCTTCCACTTGCCGAACTCAGAGGTCTAATGTTTCTTAGCCCCGATCCCGATTCCTGTACACCAAAGGAATACCGAATTAGTATATAATTCCACCAAATTATAAATAATGTTGAATATACGTTTAACACTAACACTTTCACTAACTAGATAACCAAACACTCAAATCATCATATGAACATGTCATGACCGTCTACACTTACATAACAAGTCAACTAGTCACTTGCAAGTCTTACATTCAAGCGGGTCAAACCGGATTATTAAACAATAATACATCCTACAACTGTAATCATATCATCAACTTGCAATTCACCAAATGTTACCAATAACATTTCTAATCACATAATCCTAACAAAATACTTACACTTTCACAATCCAAGTTATTTTAAGTAATTTTACCACTAAATGGCCCGAACGGGTCAAAAGCCCGAACATGATTATAACACTTCCAATTTCCATCAATTAGCACAATTTCTCTATAACTAACAAGTCATAATCATGTAACAATTCATCAAGTTCCAAGTCACCAACAATCCATGTATTTTACTTCCAAATTACTAGTTAATCATTTTAACCAAAAACATCCAAACACTAGCTAGCATTTCAACAATCTCACTAATCTTTACATAATTCAAAACTAACATATCCACTCTTATCATGTTAACATATCCAAGCAACAAAACCCACAAAAACCCATCAATGCCATGATTCCACCAACTAGTCATTTAACACAATAATTGGTTCATAATTTCTACATAAACTTAAACAATTGTTTTAACTAACAATCTTACCCAAATCAAGTCATAATCCACCAAAACATCCAATACTTGATTTCTCAACATCCATAACTTACTAAACATGTTTTCTCATCCTAATGAACAATTCCAAGCATTCAAACCACAAGAAATCCAAGGTTTGACAAACCCATACAACCTACTTTTACATAAACACACCAACTTGTACACTTTGCTAAAAAGGTTGTACCTTGTGCTAAATTACTTGTACTCATGCAACAATACATGTCAAAACATGCAAGAATACATATTATACCATCCACAACAATATTCACTAACAAAAACCCAAGAATCATAAACCCTAGTTTAATCAACTATCATGGAATCGAAAATAAACACCCATAAATTAAAGCTTACCTCAAGGGCTATCCAAAAACGGGTTCGGATTTAAGATTGATCAAGAAACGAGCTAGCAATCTCTCTTGGAGCTCAAGAACAATGAAGAAGATGGAGATGAACAAGAGAGAGATTAGAGAGAGATAGAGAGAGACGTACATAGAGAGAGAGAGAGAGAGAGAGAGATGGAGATAGATCAAGAAGGGAAATGGGGCTTTTCCCCCTCTAAAAGCCGGTCAAGGGGTGGAGGTGGGACCCACTTGACTTTCTTTTTTCATTTTTTAACAAATACAACACAAAAGTCCCTTTCGTAGTTAATTTATTTAAAATACCAAACGAACTCTATTTTTAGTCACGTAAATATATTCGGAGACGATATTGAAAAGAGAATCCAAAAATATAAAAATCATTTAATACTTTAAGCATTTCAGAAAACGGATATTTTAATCCCTTGATTAAAATATCCCAAAAGGACAAAAGGTCAAACAATTTATTTAACATTTAGTCACTTTATTCCATTTAGGGTCAAATAGATATCTTTCCAAATATCAATATATACATAAACAACTAGGCCGGTTTTAGGATGTTACAGGATTGGAGTTCGGGTGCGGGTACGGGTTTTACAGTATCCGCTACTACCCGCGCCTGTTGGCATCACTATACATAAAGGAGCATTTTGGTCATTTGACAGTTAAAAAAAAATGTTTATTTTTTATTTTTTATTTTTATTCTAAAATTTTATATTTTTTTTTACTTTTTTAGTTTTTAATTGAGGGGTGTTTTAGTCATTTTGAAATAATTTTTTTTATTTTTTAATTTTATTTTTTTTATTTTAATATTTTTGTTATTATTTTTTAAAAAATTATTATTTTTTCATTAATAACAAATAATGTGATTGAATAGTGAATCACATGTGATTGCATTCTGAATCACATGTAATTGAACTAAACATCAAATGTAGGGGTGCTTATCGGGCCAAAACCGAACCGAATCGAACCGATAGAACCGATAACCGATAACGATGAATTTTCAAAACCGAAACCGAACCGATAACATGTTATCGGTTTCGGTTCGGTTCGGTTTCGGTTCGGTTATTTTAGGCCAAATGTTCATCCTTTTCCGAAAACCGAACCGAACCGTTAGAATCGATAATCGATAATAATGAATTTTCAAAACCGAAACCGAACCGATAACATGTTATCGGTTTCGGTTCGGTTCGGTTTCGGTCGGTTTTCGGTTCGGTTCGGATTTTTCGGGCCAAATGTTCAGCCCTAATCAAATGTAATTAAATATACAATGACATGTGATTTTACACTAAAATTAAAATCACATGTGATTACAGTAAAATCACATGTGATTAAGTCATACACGTAATTCTTAAATAAATATTATTTTTTAATAAAAAAATAAAAAAAAATTGAAATTTTTTTAAGTGCCAAATGACCAAAATACCCCTTCATAATAAAAAAATAAATAAAAAATAAAATTCTAAAATAAAAAATAAAAAAATATTTTTATTTTTTTAAAAATGACCAAAATACCCCTCATTATATAAAATACGTGATTAGATAAATCTTGACCATTAGATCTTTTTGATCAATGATTGAGATTTCTTCCTCGGGACTTCGTAAAAATAATATACCTCCTTAAACGTAACTCTATTGTTGTATAAAGAGAGATGGGGAGAGAGATGGCACCGAGGTTGGGTTAAAATCAATTTTTTTTTTTATTTTAGGTTTTATTTTATTTAATTTTCTTTTATAAAGTTTTTAATAACATTAAATATAATTATTTTTATATCTTTTTCTATTCTTTTTGTATATTAGGATATGTATTTAATTAAAAAAATGAGGTATCCTTAATGTGGTAAAATTAAAGAAAGTGAATAACTTAAATACATAGAATTTACATGATGTTATTTTGCGTTACTAGGAGATCAAAAACAAATAATTGTTGTTATACCAATTAAATGTTTGATGCGTGTATTTTTGTTGAAGTGTGTAACTAGAAAAAGTATACTTGTATATGTATCTATAATTTGTCGAAATAAAATGTGGTTTTGGATTATTGGATGTAAGTTAAAAGTAGGGCTGTCAAAACTAGATACGACACACGAAACGAAATGAAATTGAGACGAAATTGAAATTTGAATTCGTGTTCATGTTGTAGTCGTATTTTGCAAAACAAACACGAAGTCATGTCGTGTCGTGTTCGTGTTCAGATAGTAACACGAATTTGACACGATAGTTATGATTTTGGGAATATTTAGAAATACATGTTATATTTTTGTCATGTTTGTCGGGTTTTTAGCATGTAATAAGTAAGAAATTTGTTATTTTTGTTATTTATTTTGTGATGTCGTGTTTATCATGTTTATCGTGCTTTTAATTGGGTCATGTTCGTGTTAACAAAATAAAACACGACTTCGTGTCATGTTGTTTTCGTGTTGAGCGAATTCGTGTCGTGTCTTGTCGTGTTACCCAAAAACACAAAACGATAGCACGATTTGACAGCCCTAGTTCTAGGGGTGGTAACGATCGGAATCGACTCGAATATCGGGAAATTTGGCTCGGCTCGTTTAGGTAATTACTCGCTCGAGCTTGAGCCCGAATAAGTTTTTAAAATTCAGCTCAAGCTCGAATAAGTTTTTAAAACTAAGCTCGAGCTCGAACTTGAATATTTATATATTGTTCGAGTTCGAGCTCGAAGCTCGTTTATGATTTCATATTTTTGAAAGAAACTAATTTACAAACTCGAAAAATTCATTAATTACTCGACTCGTTAACACCGCTATTAATATATGTATATTCGTGGACTTATTGTATCAAAACTTGTAGTAACTGTATACAAGACTTGTTTAGCTAGTTAGATCGGCTTGTTAAGATCATCTGCCTTGTTCGACTGCTTCGGCTCAAGACTAGTAAACGAGCTATCGAACAAGCCGAGTCGAGCATTAAATTATTAGGCTCGACTCGTAAGAATAATTGAGTATTGTTTTATGTTTGAGCTCAACTCGAGATTAAATTAGCATAAACTCAAGCTCGAACTCGAGTAGCCTCGACTTGTTTAACACCCCTACATATAACATATACGTTACCACGCTTTAATACAATATATGTATGCGTGTCTATGTATATATATTAGTGCTACATGCATTATAGCATCATTCAACCAACTTGATATTAAAGTTAATCCGTTATGTGATTTATTTCCAACTATCATTCTTTTCTTCTAAAATAAACCAATTAAATACTTTGAGTAATTTACAAGTTTCCATCCCTGACAATAAAATAATAATTTATATAGTACATACAGAAACATAATTTACAAGTTAATGACATGAGTTAGTTAAATGAAGTAGTCAAGTGGTAAGTACTCTTACTTCCTCATAACATATTATAGGTTCATGTGTCATTAGTGGCAAAAATTTGGAGGTGTGGCTAAGGAAGAGTTAGAAAACAACAACGAAGATACACTTTGGTTAGGTTGCATGCATATGAATAGAAGATTTGTCCTCTCAGGTAACCTAAATAAGAAACTTCATTTGTTAGATGCAATTTAAGGAATTTTAACCTAAAAAGACAAATGGTCCGTATTTTTAAGTAAGATACCTTAAATATTGTTTCAACAATACAATAATCATAAATTTCATAGAAACAACTACCTTCACTTAGTTTTAAGCCCAATATATACGTAGGTTTATCGTAGCCTCAAGAAGAATCTTGAAAAGAAACTCCTAAAAACATTTATTTTTCTTCAAATAATTAAAATTCTTCCGCCAAATTAAAAGTTATGCCCTAATTCTCAAGTTATTTATCCGGGTTTTTTCTTTTGAGCTCTTTATTCCGCTCATTTTCAATATTTTATTGGAAAATGTGAGTTTACATAAATAAGTAAATATATATACCTATGCTAATTTTTTTTAAAACACATCTCTAAATTTTATGAATTCTGAAAAACTGCCTAGTTCGCCCAGTCCAGGACGCTCGTCATAAACTTGTTTTTTTAAACAACACCTAATCTACTCATTTGATATTTTATTTGAACTTAAGGTCATGAGTAAACACAATACACCAATACACTATGCAACAAGCCTTGGTTGGTCATAAACTTGTGATATTTGAAATAAATTCCCAAATTAGTGTTCTTTTTGCATGCTGAATTAGTTATTTCGGTTGCTCTAAAGATAAACTTTCAACTTTTATTAAAAAGATAGCTGAGGGGATGTATTTGTAGTATTATAAATTAAAAGAGAAAAGGTAAATCCAACCATGATTATTCCCTCCCACTATCTTTTAACTGTTTTTAATATTACACTCTACTCCTTGATCGACTAGTTATTCCAGTTCACACCCTTCAGCTCTTTAAACATGACTTTTTCCTATGTATAATATTGTTTGTTTAAAGTTTTGTAACATTTTTTCCTTTTTGTTAGGTATTAATCTAAATATGAAGTATAAGATAACCATTATAAGATATTTTTGTAACTCTGAAATGAAGAAAAATGTAACGAATGATAGTCAACATTATACATGTTGATGTTGCATTTCTATATATGCTTGTTGAACATATATAATGAATATTACTGGAATGAAAAATATAATAAACAAAAATGACAGTTGAAGGTGTATTATAATTCCTGTTGGGATATAAGCTCTATTAATGATGCTGCAGTTAGTACTGATGAAACTTAATGAAGTTAGTACTGATGGGGCAGAATTACAAATATACTACTGACAAGTGATCAACTACTGATGGGTGCGAATACTACTGACGTTCATATATGGTGCAGATCGTATCCGAGATCTTCGTAGAATTAGTTATAGATTGTATATCTTTTTGTAATTCAATTGTAATCGTTTCCTAGAATAACTAGGTTAAATGTTTAGGCTTCAAGGACTATTATATATAGTTACTTACGAATTGTAAACATACGTGTGTATTGATCAATCATTAATATACATTGAAGTTTTTTGTGATAAACTGTGTTCTTGATTATACTTATTCGATTACAGTATACATTGTTCTTAATCTAATAACAAGAGTGTTAATCCGCTGTAACTTCTCTTTGTTAGTAGATCTGTGATTCAATAACTTGTTTAAGTTATTCGATCCTGACAAGTGGTATCAGAGCATTAAAGTTCTAGATCTACGAATTAAGAACATCAAAAAGTTTCATTCTTTCGAAACAAAAATTGTTAATCATGTCTGATAACAATGAAAGCACACAGGCAAATAAAATCCCAATTCTCACTCCCAACAACTTTGGGATGTGGAAAAACAGAATCAAGCAGTACATGCTTATGACTGATTATTCCATGTGGGAAGTTGTTTAAACCTAGTAATTTAGACAAAGTTTATTGTCTATAAGGTTTAAATTAAAGAGTTTAAATAAATTTATTAAAAGTTATAATCTATCTTAGAATTTAAACAAAGTTTATTGTTTAAAAGGATTGATTAAAATTAATCTTTTAATTTAAAATAATGTCTTTGATCAAGAAAGTCAAAACCCTAGTTTTGATTGATCAAAAGCAAGATTAGGGTTCATCTAATTAATTTAGGGAATTGATAAAGAAAATGATAATTTTTAAGTTCTAAAATTAACAAGATGTATTTAATTGTTTATGTATATGTATTTAAATTTTCGGAAATTTTTAATAATTAAATAAAATTGAATTTTAAAAGAAGTAATAAGTTTATACACATTTTAATTAGTTCAAGTTAAAATGTACATGTATAAGCTAGATGTAATATTCTTATTAGAATGTTACAAGTTTGTTATTATAAATATACATATATACACGAATATATACATTAAATACAAGTTAAAATGGAACAATTAAAAAGGGTAATGTTATTTTGATCTTTGAAAGATAATATTATAATTAGTTATTGTATAAGTTATAATATAATTAAAACTAGAAAGTACAAAGTTATGATTTCATTATAACTAGAAATTGTAGAAGTTGAAATTATATGATTAACTAGAAATATACAAAGTTATATATATATATATATATATATATATATATATATATATATATATATATATATATATATATATATATATATATATATATATATATATATATATTAAGATGTATAAAAGTTATAAATTATTATAACTAGATAATTATACAAGTATAACATAAGTATTTTACTAGTTATGTAATATACTAGATTAATGATCAAACCTATATTTAACTAGTTCAAGTTAAATATAAGAAAAGTTTAAACAAACTAAGAGTTATTATATATAGTCTTTATATAATAAGTTTATTAGTTTCACTAAGTATAAACCGATGATTGTGTTAGCTTAAATTTCATCATGGTTGTTGAAACTAGTGGGAGCTACACAAGAAAATCACAAAGTTTGTAAGTGTGTCGTTAAGGCATAAGTTATGGTCGAATTTAATAAGTAAGAAATAAATGTTTAATTTCATTATTAGACATATGAAAAAGTATGTGTGTTAAACTAAGTTTATGTTTCAAGTACATGAATCATAAAAGTTTTAAAAGTTTAACATAAGTTTATAAGTTTTTTTCAAGTAATATAAAACAAGTAAGTTTTATTAGAAATAAGGTTTCTCACAAAACCTAATAAAACGTTTTGTACATCTCGTTTTAGGTATACATGTAAAATCATGTGAATTCTTGAAACTATAAGTTTTAAAGAATAGTTCTTATGTTTTAAAAAGGTGTCTTGTAGAACTCTTCAATTCACAAGTCACACATTTTTAAACAAGGATTAAGATTGGAATAAAAGTTTAAGTTTAGTTTTAAGACTTAAACAAACCCAAGAAAATCTTAGATCGAAGTACTATCCACCTAATGGAACACCTCACTTGTTAAATGATATTCATATTGTAAGGATAAAGAACCTTAGATATGGATTCAAATCATTGCGAGTGTTAGGGTGCGTAAGGTTGTGTGATAATCGGGAGTCCCGGCGCAGAGCATCGCACTGTCTTAGATGGTCTGATCTACTTTGGTGATAATCGGGAGTCCCGGCCCAAAAAGTACTTGAGTAGAATAAACATACTAGACTTTATTACCAACTTATAAATGTACAGTTAGATTGTACAAAGTTGTAATAAGTTATAAGTCTAAAGATTCTACGACCCCTAGGAATCGTGTCAAGTCTTGATATGATCCGTAAGGAAGTTACCTACCAGAAATAGCATGTCTCGTCGGGAAGTGCCCAAACCTTACGGCGAGAATGTGATATATGGATCCTAGGCCTAAAATATTAATTATGGGTTTATAATATATTTTAGAGAATGTTTATTGATGATTACTAATTAAACTGGGTTTGATTTGTAGATGGCAGCAACAAATGTGATTGCGACAACAAGTACCAACAATCTCTCACTTCGCTCAATCTTCGAAAAGGACAAGTTGACTGGGTCAAACTTTCTCAACTGGGAGCGCAATCTTCGTATTGTGCTCAGGCATGAGAGAAAGTGGTATGTCTTGGAGAGTGTAATTCATAATAACACTGATTTAATCCATACTTGATGTTAGATGATGATTTTAGGATGAAACTTGGTAGAGAAGAAAGGGTTTTAGAGAGAGAAAGAAGAGAGATGGAGGAGAGAGCTTTTGCTGGAAATTGAAATGTGATTAATGGCAAAAGTTAGGGAATTAAGGTTTACACTTTGGTTTATATACCATGACCTTAATTCCCTTAATTAGCTTAAGACTAATCCTAAGACTAACTAAACTAAAATACAATGTTACATAACTAGTCCTTAGACTATTGATTACAACTAAATATGACCCAACAGAGAGAGCAGTACCGAACACCCCTGCTGTTAATGCCAGAGCTGAAACGAGGCAAGCTTATGACAAGCATGTCAGTGATGCACTTGATGTGAGTTGTTTAATGCTAGCCACCATGAGTCCTGAGTTACAAGCGGGACTTATGGATGTGCCTGCATTTGAGATGATCCAGCAACTTAGGGATTCATTTCAAGAGCAAGCTCGCACCGAGAGGTGTGACATCAATCGAGCCTTCAATTAACTCGTGCAAGATGGTCAAAGGAACGCCGGTGAGTGCCCACGTCATGAAAATGAAGGGACACATGGATCACCTCGCTAGACTTGGTCACCCCATACCGTTTCAAATGGCAACATATACTATACTCAACTCGTTGTCTGATGACTACAAGTCTTTTGTGGTCAACTACGACATGCATAATATGGAGAAATCCATTGCTGAGCTACATTCCATGCTCAAGACAGCTGAGTTGAGTTTGGGGACCAAATCTAAGGACGTTCTCTTGATTGGTAACGGCGGTGGCGGTGGGAAGAAGATAAAAGGGCATGGTGGTAAAGGAAAGGGTAAAACCTATCCCAACCAAGGAGTGCCAAATGGTAAAGGTGTCAAACAAAAGGTCAAGAAGGTTAAGCCTAACACTGCGAGGACCGAGAACCGGTGCTTCAAGTGTGGTGAGGCTGGGCATTGGAAAAGAAATTGTCCAAATGGTGCAAGTGGTAATGGAGGAAACGCAAGTTCCTCAGGTAACATAACCACACTTCTTAATCACTTTAAGATACTTGTAAAGTACATTACGAGTAATCTAACTTTTGCAATCGTTTATTGCAGGAGGAGATGGAAAGTGATAGTGACCGGCGTGAGATGGTGATGATCCCACGAGCACCAAGTTTTTATAATTCAGTATTTTGTGGATTCGTTTTAAACAATTTTAGTTTATTGTTTTTGGATAATTTTATTTTATGTTAAAACAAGTTTTATTTTGGTTTTAAATAAATTTTGAATCCATGGTTGAATTATATTGTGTGCATGTGTGATAATTACACTAGTCAAGGTTTATGACTAGATTGTAAGTCAAGTTTTGATTTACTTATGTTTCATGTTTTATATATATTTTTGTTTGATTGTTGTATAAATAATGTCTTGATAGCTCAAGGTATTTAGATGCTAGTAATTAGAAAAGTTTTTCTAATGAAAGTGTTTAAGAGTTTTATGGAAGCATAAGGTTCAAAGGTTATTGAACTTAGTTAAAACATCTTAAGTAATAGTCATTACTTATGATAGAAAGTTTTAAAGTATTAGTATTAATATAGTATGATTGTATTGGATATAATCAAGATAGATTCTAAAGAGTATTATTACAAGTCTTTCATACTTGTAGTAAATGATTTAATGAAGTCATAATTCCCTAATAGGAATAATTGGATATTCGCATAATCAAAGTAAAGTGACTTAGACATTAAATGGCTATTAAAAAGGGACATAACTATATTAAAGTATTTAAGAATTAAATGGTATTATTGCAAGTCTTTTATACTTGTAATAAATACAATATTTAATCAAGTCATGATTCCCTTATAGGAATAATGGATATTTAAGAAATCCAAGAAATGACTTTGGCATTAAATAAGATTCTTAAAAGAGTACTAATGTATTTAAGAATTGATAGTATCATTTCAAGTGTTTTATACTTGTTAGATACAGTAATCAATAAAGATCATGATTCCCTAAACAGGAATGTTGGATATTCGCAAATCCAAAGGATGATCTTAATTATTGATAGAATTCTTAAAAGATTAAACTACAAGTTATTGACTAGGTCAAAGTAGTTTAAGAGATGCTTAAGTTCCATAAAAGTAATTGGGAGCTAAGACTAACGTAATTCATTAAAGATGTAAGTGAATTCAGTAAGTTAGTAAGACATTAACAACAAGGTTTTACCAAGTCGTTAGCCAAAGAGTTAAGAGAAATAATAAATGATCGATTAGATTATTGCAAACCAAATAGCGTGATCACAAGTCTTGTGATTGATTATTGCATATCTAATAGGTTGTTAAACACTTCAGTGGATAACACAATCATTTAAGGAAATTTCTTTAACTAGTAAAGATATCTACAAATCAAGTAACTAAAAGTAGCTTTAGTTACAAGGATAAATTTATGAATTCAAGAAACTAAGGAGTTAATTTCCAATCCTCCTATGTTTACCGAATTACATAAAAGGCAAGACTAGAATATGTTCTAGATTGTTGCAAGAACAATATCTAGCAAAGGCAAAAGTAATAGTATTCCTAAATACTCGTCTTATGTCTTTAGTTTAATAGAAATGATTGTTTTAGTGATAAAGTTACAATTAAGGTTGTAAGAATCATTAAGTGATCAACACAAACGAAAGGAACAAGTAATGCTCCAGTAATAATTCAGTATCTATGTCCAGTGAGGAATAGTACATGAGTTAGTATCATTTTTATTCAGACTTTGTATGTTTTACAACATCCATGAATAAAAGTTTATTTTATTCAAAAGATATAAAATCCGTGACTACTCGTCTAGGTGGGAACCTCGATGGGACGTTAACGTCATCGCGGTATTTGGTGGTAGATTCGAAGTCATTCGAAGATAGCTACACAAGTCTTGTGTGAACCAAATGTCGGTGATATTCTGTTAGAGGCTCAACGAATATTGGATTGACCACCGTGACAATACTTCGTGGTTGAAAAGTTCAAAAGCATTGTTCACTAGGATTGTCCTTAAGCCTGAGGTATTTGGTTTAGGATACAATGACTAATGTGCTTTGGTTCAACTCAGACAATTCTGAAATACGTTTGTCATACGAGGAAGATACTGGGTACAAAGGAAGTTGTATTTTAAATCGAAATATACAAGATGGTAATTGCACCTCCTTTTTAGGAGAGATATTTATAGGTCCTTTGACGTGATGAGATAACTGGAAAGTGCATGGCCATGCACAAACGAACTGATTTGTTCTTTGTCGTTTACGACAACAGTTTGAATCAAGAAGTCATGAAATGATTTTGAATACAGGAGTTGATAATTTCTACCATGCTATTATTCATTATCACAAATATCGTGCTGCAAGGGATAAGCATAACAACGTTACCCAAGAAGTAAAGACAGAGTGTTCTTTACTAGGAGACGCTATTAAGAGTTTTTCATAAAACTACACCAAGGGTTACATAAGTTGTTTTTATGGGGTTGGTTACCTACATGCCCATCTAGAAGGCCACTGTAGCTCGTATCATTAAGACAAAGGTTACAGACTTGCACAAGTGGGAGTCTGAAGGAATTATGTGCACAGTCAGTCAACCTATGATGATACATCCATGCCTACGAAACACTTAAGGGTCACACCGGTGAGTGCATGTAATACGAACAAGTTATGCAACGATACTACAAAGAGGAATGATTCATAATAGTCATTATGAATCAGTTAAGTATTAAGTTAAGTTTAACTTATTACTAGATTAGTTTAACTAACTAATTAATACAAGTAGTTGTACATTTACTAGTTAAGTAAATTTACAATGTGTTAGTTATAGATTATCCATGATATGATTTAAAGCTATTAAATCATATAGTAATTGGATAATATTATTGTATAAATTATATAAAGGTTATTATATAATTAACTATTAAAAGTATAAATACAAGTGTATAATTTCGTGTATATGGGTACCGAAATTATAGTGTGTTAATACTAGACATTTGATAGTTAAGTGCAATGATAATAAACTAGTTAAAACTATAAGGGATGGAAGTGTAAAAAGGAAGTTTAATTAAGAAGTTAATCTCAATTAAACTAGAAGGGTTTTAAGTGTAACATCTTCTATTATAAATAGAAGGCTTATGCTAAACCCTAGATGTTGGTTCCTTACACCTTATACACGAAATCACTCCCTCTCCTCTCCCTATTTCGGCCGAAGCCACAAACACAAGAACACAAGCTTGTGTTCTTCGTGTTCTTCATTCGTTCTTCGAGTTTCGAAGATCAAGGATCGTTGCAAGTGATCAACTAGAAGATCGTTCGTCGTGTTCATCATCAGTGGACTTATCTTAAGCATTAACCTAAGGTATGTTTCATGGAACACATCTTCTTCTTCTCCTCTTGTTCGAAGTCGAACCAAGAACCCTAGGGTTCTTGGTAGTAGTCGACGAACACACATAAGTATGTGTGTGTGTTCGAGTTCTTCGTACAAGGTTTCTTTCTTGTTAACCTAATCTAGTTTTCCAACATCCCAATCCTTTAGGATTTAAGGATTAGGTTTAATCCCAATTCCGCATTTAGGGATTAAATCAGCTAGTTAGTTTTAACCGGCCAAGAACAAGTTCATGTTCTTGGTCAGTCATGGTTCGAACTCGTGTACTAGGTGGTCGACCCAAGTGGTTGATCAGTCGCATGGTGCGTAGTAAATCCTTACAGTTTGTTGGCACCAAAAGTACTAAAAGAAACATGAAGTCTATTTTGAAGCAAGACTTTGAAAACTTCAAAGGACGGATGTCAATAGAAAGTTCCTCAGATCTCTTGGTGAAGAATGGTCTATGTATACGGTCATATACAGACAGGGAGATGCATTGGAAGAGAAGGAGTTAGATGAATTGTACAATGAACTAAGAGTGTTTGAATCTGAGGTAAGTAATAAAACTCCTACTTTACCTTCAAACAATGTTGCTTTTGTGTCTAGTACAGGTGCAGGTCAAGATGCTGCAACTGGAAAGAATGTAGAAATTGAAGATGTAGCAAGAGAATCCTTCTTTACTAGTCATGTACACACTGCATTGATTAGTGAAGATTTGGAACAACTCAATCCTGATGATCTGGAAGAGATGGACATCAAATGGCAGATGGCAATGCTGAGTTTCAGAACTAAAAGATTTCTCAAAAGCAATGGTTAGGGGTGAGCATTTGGACCGAAAAAACCGAACCGAACCGAAAACCGACCGAAACCGAACCGAACCGAAACCGATAACATGTTATCGGTTCGGTTTCGGTTTTGAAAATTCATCGTTATCGGTTATCGGTTCTATCGGTTCGGTTCGGTTTTCGGAAAAGAATGAACATTTGGCCTAAAATAACCGAACCGAAACCGAACCGAACTGAAACCGAACCGAATCGAAATGGATAACATGTTATCGGTTCGGTTTCGGATTTGAAAATTCATCGTTATCGGTTATCGGTTCTATCGGTTCGGTTCGGTTCGGTTTTGGCCCGATAAGCACCCCTAGAAATGGTAGACAAAATCTGACCTTCAATAAAGGTGATCGTGCTGGATTTGACAAAACCAAAGTCAAATGCTACAACTGCAACAATTTTGGTCACTTTGCTAGAGAATGTCCTAGCAAAGACCAAAGATCAAACTACAACAAAAACAGCACTTCAAACTCAACTGCATTAGTATCACAAGAGGGTCAAGGCTATGACTGGAGCTTTCAAGCAGAAGAACATGCTCAAAACCAAGCTCTTATGGCCTTCACTGATTCTACAACTGAGGTACATTCTAAATCCTGCACTCCCGAATGCATTGAAGCATATAAAGAATTAGAAAAACTTAACAAAGAAACTCTTGATGAGATGATTTTAAACAGAAATAGAAGAATTGAATTTAATGGTTGTATTGCTGATCTTGAAAATCAAATCAAAATTTATAAAATAACAGATCAAAAGATAAAAGATGAATTATTACAAACAACTTATGATAAAGAACATGCAGAGTTAAAATTAAAAGAAACTTTAATCAAATTAGAAGAATGTAGTTGGAATTAGAACAAAATAAATTAACTATTAAAAAGTTTGAAAGAAGTTCTAAAATAATTGATGAATTAACCAGCAATCAAACTACTGAGAAAGTTGTTCATGGGGTTGGATATCATGCAGTTCCACCCCCATCTAATTTTATTCCTCCTCTTAAGTCAAGCTCAGAAAGAATTTTAAATGAATTAATATTAGAAAGTCAAACTGAAATCAGTAATGATTCATCTGATGATGATCAAACAATTAATTCAACTGATACAAGTTTTCATACCACACAAAGCCAAATTGAATCCCCTAAATATAATTCAGAAAACATACCAACTATTTTAAGAAGCGGAAATCAAAGAAATTTAAACCAATTAAAAGAACAAAGAAAACCTGAAAGTGCTAAACAAACAAAATTATCATTTTTAATCTGCAACAAAGTTAATCACTTAGCAAAGGATTGTCAATTCAATCCAATCAACTGCAAAGAATTTAAAGAATTCAAAGAAAACAAAGAAAAATTAAAAGAATTGAAACTAAAACAAACTGAATAAGCTAAACAAATTAAAAATCCACATGTTGAAGTCCCTAAATTTGGAAGAACTGCACAAAGATTTGTGAAAAACATCAGGCATGGAAGTCCAAACAGAAGCAGTTATTTCAAAAATAATAAAAAGCAAAATCAACCTCCAAGATATTCAAAATTTTCAAACATCATTAGGAACTATTCCAGGTTTACTACTGATAAAAACCCTAATTATAATGCTGTCGGATACAATTACCATAATACTACTGATTATGCTAAAAACTCATATTACCCAAATACTACTGGTCCATCAGTAGTAGAATACTCAAAAGCCAAAAACTATGGGTATAAACCTAGGTCAGTAGTAAAACAAAACAGCAGTAATAAACAACAAATGAAAACCAAACATGCATTCAAAGCTTATAAAATTCATAAATCTTACTCTTCAAAGGATGAACCCAAGACAAAACAAGATTGGGTTCCCAAAATCAACTAATCAGTTTACTTATTGTGTAGAGCATTCAGATCCCTGAAGAAGGAAGAACATGGCACATTGACAGTGGATGCTCTAGGCACATGACTGGAAATCTTCAAATTCTTAAAGATTTCAAGTCATTTGAAGGTGGATATGTTGCTTTTGGTGAAAATCCAAGAGGTGGTAGGATTACAGGTAAAGGTACAGTATCAAATGGTAAGATTACTTTTGATGATGTATTTTATGTTGCTGAGCTTAAGTATAAACTGGTTAGTGTCTCACAAGTATCTGATAAAAAGAACAAAATTCTTTTTACAGATATAGAGTGCATCATTCTTTCTCCTGACTTTATTTTAGATGAAAATTTGTTGTTTTAAGAACACCAAGGAGAAATAATGTGTATTGCCTGGATATAGGGGGAGAACTCATTTCTTCAAATGAGATTAACTGTTTTATATCTAAGGCAAACACAAATGAATCAGAACTCTGGCATAGAAGGATATGTCACACAAATTTTAAAAATATGAATAATTTAGTCAAAAAGAATTTGGTAGTTGGATTACCTCAAAAAGAATTTATGTGTGATCATCACTGTGTTGCATGCCTGAAAGGTAAGCAACAAAAGACTTCTCATAAGACCAAAGCAATTAATTCTATTTCTAACCCTTTGCAGCTCTTACATATGGACCTATTTGGGCCTACAAATGTAATGAGCATTGGAAAGAAACAATATTGTCTTGTTATTACTGATGATTTTTCCAGGTATACTTGGGTTTTCTTTCTTAGGACCAAAGATGAAACAAGTGAGATCATAAAGAATCTGATAGTCAAACTGGAAAATACAAGAGATCTCAAAGTGAAAGCCATTAGATGTGATAATGGCACAGAGTTTAAAAATGCCAATTTAATTACTTTTTGTGATCTTAAGGGTATTGACAGGCAGTACAGCTCACCAAGAACTCCACAACAAAATGGTGTAGCTGAAAGTAGAAATAGAACAATCATTGAAGCAGCCAGATCCATGCTTGCAGACTCAAAATTACCAATAACTTTTTGGGCTGAAGCTGTCAATACTGCTTGTTATGTTAAAAAAAAGTATTAATAGTTAAGCCTCATTTTAAAACACCTTATGAACTTTTTAATAAAAGAAAACCTTCAATAAGTTTTCTAAAATCATTTGGTTGTCCTTGTACAATTTTAATTACAAGAGAATAAATTGGTAAGTTTGACTGCAAATCAGATGATGGTATCTTTGTAGGATACTCAACTCAAAGCAAATCATACAGAGTGTTCAACAAAAGGCTAAGGATCATTGAAGAAAGTGTAAATGTATCCTTTAATGAAAACCTAATGAATGAACAAGGAAATGGTCCAGATTGGTAATTCAACATTGATAATCTAACCAAATCCTTTGATGTTAATTATGATTGTAATGCAGAAGATTCAAACAAAGTCAACTAGGAGGATCATCATCATTCAATGGTAGTCAAGACATAATGAAATATATCCTAGTTAATACTGATCCCACAATTAATACTGAGGACAGTAGTAACACAAATAACCCTAGCAATGTTGACACCAGTAACAACTCAAATTCTCACGACACTACTGATCCCAGTAGTAATTCAGAAACTCAAACAAATGATGATGAACAAAGCAATAATAATGTCAGTACTAACAATGAACCCATGAACTAAATGAAAATCATGTTACTACTGATACTAGCAGCAATGAAGAATCTCAACAAAATACAGAAAATCAAGAAGAACCAGAACTGAAAAGAACCATCCTTTGGACCAAGTCCTAAGTGATGTCAACTCAAATATACAGACAAGAAGCAAATTCAATTCATCTTTAAATACAAACATTTGTAATATAAGTCTAATCTCTAATGAATGTATGTATGAATGTTTTCTATCACAGGAGGAACCTAAAAAGATTCAACAAGCAATGAAACATTCAAATTGGATTATAGCAATGCAAGAAGAACTTCTCCAATTCAAATTACAAGCTGTATGGACACTTGTACCCCTACCAAAAGGAAAAAGAGCCATTGGAACAATATGGATCTTTAAAAACAAGAAAGATGAAAGAGGTATAGTGATCAAAAACAAAGCCAAACTTGTTGCCCAAGGATACACTCAAGAAGAAGGAATAGACTATGATGAAGTATATGCACCTGTTGCAAGAATTGAAGCAATAAGGATCTTTCTGGCATATGCTTCATTCAATAAAATTAAAGTCTATCAAATGGATGTGAAAAGTGCATTCCTTTATGGGTAAATTGAAGAAGAAGTCTATGTTTGTCAACCTCCAGGATTTAAAGATCCTGAACATGATGACTATGTGTACAAATTAGACAAAGCTCTATATGTCCTTCATCAGGCACCAAGATCTTGGTATGATACGTTATCATCATATTTATTGAAGAATAATTTTAAAAGAGGTGCAATTGACAAAACTCTGTTCATAAGAAAAGTCAAAGATGATATACTACTGGTACAGATATATGTAGATGATATCATCTTTGGTTCAACAAATGATCAACTGTGCAAAGAGTTTGAAGAATTAATGCAGATCAAATTCAAGATGAGCTCAATGGGTCCAATGAACTTCTTCCTTGGACTCCAAATCAATCAAAGATCAGATGATATTTTGATTAGTCAATCAAAATATGTCAGAGACATCTTAGAGAAATTTGCAATGAAAGACTGCAAGAGTGCAAGCACACCAATGGAAACACACAAACACCTACATCCAGATATTGAGGGGGAGGATGTAGATGAACATCTATATAGATCAATGATAGGTTCTTTAATGTATTTAACTTCATCAAGACCTGACATTATGTATAGTGTTTGTGTATGTGCCAGGTATCAAGCAAGACCTAAGGAGCTACACTTGCAGGCTGTCAAAAGAATCTTCAGATTCTTGAAGGGAAAACCCTTTCTTGGTCTTTGGTATCCACATGACTCACCATTTGAACTCATAGCCTACACAGATAGTGACTATAGAGGTGAATGTCAAGATAGAAAATCTACTACTGGTGGATGTCAATTCTTTGGATCAAGACTAGTGTCATGGCAATGCAAGAAGCAAACCAATGTCTCAACATCAACTGCTGAAGCAGAGTATGTAGCTGCATCAGCTTGCTGTGCTCAAGTATTATGGATTCAAAATCAACTCCTAGACTTTGGTATCTCTATTTTGAAAACTCCTATTTTTATTGATAATCAAAGTGCTATTAGTATTGTGAATAATCCAGTAAAACACTCAAAAACCAAACATATTGAAATAATATTTCATTTTATAAGGGATTGTAACGAAAAGAAATTAATCAAACTAGAGAAAATTCATACTGACAATCAGTTAGCAGATTTTTTTTTACAAAAGCATTTGATGTAGGAAGATTCAGCTTTTTGGTTAGCAGTATTGGAATGATTTTAATAAATTAATTTCATTATTAAAATTATATGTAAAGTTTTTGTACAATATTTATATTTAAAAGTGTGTTTTACTACTGGTTATTTACTATTACTGACTATGGGTTGTACTCATAATTTAGTACTGATAGGGTTTCTCAGAGAATTAGGCTAAGTATAAAACAATAGTTACTACTGATGCTTTACTACTGACACTTAATTACTATTGATCGACTGTTATCTGTGAATTTTAACAATTTACCATACTAACCCCCATGAATATAGTCGTTGTGTTATGATTCGAAGTGCAATTCGGTCCTTTTGCAGGTTAATTCGAAAAATATAAATAGCTGAATGAGATTAGTTTAGCATTATCCACACCTCGATGCGATAAACCTTACGATAAACCCTAATCTCTGCAAATCTGATCAAAACCTTGAACCAGTAACAACTCAATTCTCTTACGAAATCATTCACAACAAACTCTTAAGATCATCTTCTTCTAAAACTTCTATACTCAAATCCTAACAATGGCAATGAAGAAACCCTTGGCTGTTGAAACCGATCTTATGTACTCAGAGTTTCACAATATGTTAGCATTTCTCAGAAATCCAGATGGAACAAGAAGTTTTAGGCCAATAGTTATGTTCTTGAAAAACTCTCCTATACGCTTTTCCTTGACTGTACAACCTAAACTTTGTGTTCAACGCATTGTTCAATTTTGGGAGAAGGCTGAAAAGGTAGAAGAACAGGGCATTATCAAAATCTAGTCTGACATTGGTGAAAGCCTATTACTTTCTCAGAACAATCCATTAGACATCATCTCAGACTAAATGATGAGTCAGGTATATCTCTACTTTCTAAATCTGATTTAATTGAAAATGTTTTAAAAATGAGATATAAAGGAAGAACCGACATTCAAACCTTTCAAAAGGGTCTTCTTTCTCCCCAATGGAAGTTCTTGGTCCATACAATTCAACATTGTATGTCACCTAAGAAGAGCACTTGGAATTAGTTCAACAAATCAATAGCATCTGCTGTTGTCTGTCTGAGCACAGATCAAGTGTTCAATTTTTCTAAAATGATTTTTGAAGGGATGCTTGGAAACCTATCAGTCTCAAAATTTGTAATGTATCCAAGATGGCCCACATTTTTTATTGTGAGATTCCTGATCTCATCAAAACCACAAATATTTTTCCAATTCCAGAATTAAATAAAAAGGTTTACTCAAACATGAACAAGAAGTTCAATTTTTCTGGAAAAGAAACTCCATTATTTGCAAACATGATCTATGATCATCCCCCAACTGGAGAAGGTTCAAGTCTCCCAATTAAACCTCAACCCACTCCACCACTCAAAGAAGCCCAAACACAATCCAATAAGTCCACTTAATCACCCACACCATCAAATGTCCTGAATGTGTCCCGGGTACATGTAGATAAACCTCAGAGTGCTACTCTTCACTCTGAGGTAGCCTAACCTAAAGCCAAAAAATATCTACTGTAGGGTTTCAATGACACTGATCGACCACTTGGGTCAACCTCCTAGTATGCTTGGTTCGACCATACTGACCAAGAACATGAACTTGTTGTTGATCGGTTAAAACCAACTAGCTGATTTAATCCCAAAATGCGGAACTGGGATTAAACCAAATCCTTAAACCCTAAAGGATTCGGATGTTGGAGTTCTAGATTAGGTTAACAAGAAAGAAACCTTGTACGAAAAACTCGAATACACACAATGAAGGTGTGTTCGTCGAACACTCACCAAGAACCCTAGGGTTCTTGGTGTTCTCGTCCGTCGCACGAGAGGAGAAGGAGGAAGGGTGTTCCATGAATCATACCTTAGGTTAATGCTTAAGATAAGTCCACTGATGATGAACACGACGAACGATCCTCTAGATGATCACTTGCAACGATCCTTGATCTTCGAAACTCGAAGAACACGAAGAACGAACGAAGAACACGAAGAACACAAGCTTGTGTTCGTCCCTTGTTAGTGTTCGGCCGAATGGAGGAATAAGGGGGAGGGATTTCGTGTATAAGGAGGCAAGGAATCAACATCTAGGGTTTAGTCATAAGCCTTCTATTTATAATAGAATATCTTACACTTAAAACCCTTCTAGTTTAATTAAGATTATTCTCTTAATTAAACTTATCCTTTTACACTTCCATCCCTTATAGTTTAACTAGTTTATTATTGTTGCACTTAACTATCAAATGTCTAGTATTAACACACTATAATTTCGGTACCCATATACACGAAATATATAGACTTGTACTTATACTTTTAATAGTTAATTATATAATAACCTTTATATAATTTACACAATAATATTATCCAATTACTATATGATTTAATAGCTTTAAATCATATCATGGATAACCTTTAATTAACACATTGTATATTTACTCCACAAGTAAATGTACAACTACTTGTATTAATTAGTTAGTTAAACTAATCTAGTAATAAGTTAAACTTTACTTAATACTTAACTGATTCATAATGACTATTATGAATCATTCCTCTTCGTAGTATCATTGCATAACTTGCTCGTATTACATGTACTCACCCGTGTGACCCTTAAGTGTTTCGTAGGCATGGATGTATCATCATAGGTTGACTAGCTGTGCACATAATTCCTTCATCTACAACATATAAAAGGAAGAAAACTTCCTTAAAGGACACCAGGGGACCCCATGAGTCACACCCCAGACTCCAAGAGTTGTCCTCCAAGGAAGAGAGAGGGCATGAGGAAAGGGCTCTCACTACTGATGCACCAAAGGTTGGTGCACAGGCTAGTGAGAAAATAATTAGGACCCCGACCTCGGCAACTTTAAGTGATGACTCGTCATTTGAGGCAGCACTTAAAGGACCCCGGTGCCAAGAAACCACAAGGGGAGGTACTTCTGCTTTTTCTAGGAAGAAGAGAGTATCTAAACAACCCATTTCATCACCAAGCAGTGATGAGGGTAGATTGAACAAAATTGAATTGACGGATAGGATGGAAAACCTTAAAGCCAATGTACCAAACAAGCCCAATGATCCACCTAGAAGGAGTGAGGGTAGTATTAAACAAACTTAATTGACGGATAGGAAGGAAAACCTTAAAACCACCATACAACATTGCCTGGAACTTTTAAACTCTCAAGGAAAGACCATGAGCTACATGAAGCATTATATCAATACATTGAACATAAGGCAGAAGAGGTTCGATTATAGGTTACAAAGGCAATCCACTCTCATCAGAAAATTACAGAAGAAGATTGCTGATAGTGATGCTCAACAAGTTGAGATCACTAAGGGGGAGAAAGATCACATACATGGTATGATTGATCACTCAATTGCAGCAACAGTAGCCTCCCTCCTAAATCTTAGAGAAGCTCATGGTGAAACAGGTCAAAGTTTTGGTGAAGAACTGAATAGAGGAGTAAGGAGTACGGATGAAGATGTGTTTGTGTCCGCAAATCAATCCCCAACAGCAGAGCAAGTACATTCTCCAGTTACTACTGAAGTCATGGAAACTACTGATCCCATGAATATTTCTGATGCTAAAGAACAAATAGAGGTTGTTACTACTGATCCCATTGATGAAGTCACAACACTAGTAGTAAATGTCCCAATAATAGAAACAAACATTCCTGCTACTACTGATTCCCTAGCAGTAGTAACTACAACAACAACCTCACCAGTAGTAGACTCCTCACAACAACTGGTAATACATACAACAACTACAACACTAGTAGTAACTACCTTGGTTACTACTGAATCAGATGAAGAAATACCAGATGTCCTTGAACCAGTTGTAATCATCCTAAGGCCTCCAACTCCAGAATTAAAATCACTTATGATACCAGACATTGATGATAATGTGAATTGGGATGATGTTGATGAATGTGCCCTACCTCCTCACCCCAAAATATTACCTGAGGACAACATTCATACATTTTCTCCATCAATCGTGATCAACCCAGTTATTGAGATGAAATATACCCCATTATCAAAGTGTGTGAATGTAGGTAAAGAAAAGTTTGATGATGACTACCCACACAGAGCTCTAGGTCACTTTATGGTAAACAAAATAAATTGTGTCAGATCTGCAAAGCAAGATAAATGGAAGGTAAAGAGGATGAGGTATCTCAGAAAGGTTGCTAAGACTCAAGCTCTTGAAGATAAAAGAATAGCTGAAGAAGAAAGACTTAAAAATGCAGCAATTCAAGAGATTGAAGAATTCCTGATAGAAGATCAACAAGCAGAGTTTGATAAACAGAAAAAGATAAAAGAAGAACATCTGAACTGTCTTGAAGATCTTGTTGCAGAATGTAAAAGAGAAAGGGCTGATCTACCAGATGAAATATTTGAGCAGAAAAATAAAATGATTGATTATTTAAAATCAAAGGGTCATAGTGCTAAATCTTTTGGCAGAGTGAAAATGTTGACAATTGTAGATAAATATTGTATTGCTAGAAAGAAGGAATTAGCAGAAACTGAAGAATAAGAAGTGAAAGACAAGGTGTTGGTTGATATTGATCCCCAACTAGTGATTACCAGAAAATCAATGACTGGTGAATCATCAAAACCTTTTGTCAACAAAAAGAGGAAAGCAATAGAAGGAGAACAAGAATCAAGGAAGAAAAATAAACAAGAAATTCAAATACTTGATCTTCCAATAGCTCATTTACAAGATAATTCAATTATCAATTGGAGAGTTGTTAATGATGTTATAGAAATAATAAGAGAAGACAAAATAACTCAGAAGTTCAGTGCTTGGAAACCAATGGTTATGTCATTAACCAGAAGTGATATAATTAAAGTTCTAATTATTGGTAAACCAAGAATGTCAAAGAAATCATGGAGAAACTCAGGAGCTGGATACTTTACAGAAATGATAGATGCTGCATTCTATCCAGATAACTATCCTGAGAGGTTCACAAGTACTGAAAATATTTATGCTTGGAATGTACTTCCTACTGTGAACATGTATTTCTTTGAAAGGGCAAGTAAAAAGTGTGAATTATATCTATATGAAAGAGAATATCCTCACTCAGAAGAAACTATGCTTCAAATCACCACTTGTTCCTATATGAAACCTCATGATCTTGCAATGTTTCAAGAAAAGTACAACTATTTTGTGAAAAGAAACAGTAAATATATTATTGCACAGAGAAAACGACAAAACAAACAGACAATAGAAGGTGATCAAAGAAGAGCTAAATTATTAGAAGAGAAAAAGAAGAAAGAGGAAGAAGAAAATAAACTTGATTAATTCAATGAGAATTAATAAGTTTAGGGGGAGATTGTTGGGATATAAGCTCTATTACTGATGCTGCAGTTAGTACTGATGAAAACTTAATGAAGTTAGTACTGATGGGGCAGAATTACAAATATACTACTGACAAGTGATCTACTACTGATGGGTGCGAATACTACTGACGTTCATATATGGTGCAGATTGTATCCGAGATCTTCGTAGAATTAGTTATAGATTGTATATCTTTTTGTAATTCAATTGTAATCGTTTCCTAGAATAACTAGGTTAAATGTTTAGGCTTCAAGGACTATTATATATAGTTCGTTACGAATTGTAAACGCACGTGTGTATTGATCAATCATTAATATACATTGAAGCTTTTTGTGATAAACTGTGTTCTTGATTATACTTATTCGATTACAGTTTATATTATTCTTAATCTAATAAGAATAGTGTTAATCCGCTGTAACTTCTCTTTATTAGTAGATTCGTGATTCAATAAATTGTTTAAGTTATTCGATCTGACAATTCCATTTGTCCTTTTAGTTTGATTCTATTATTTCGAAAAGTAATGATAATATATGAAAATTATATTATACCAATAATATGTAGATTAGTCACGTTAACATTCTTTTCTATGAATTAGTTAGTAACTAATTTTAAAATAGTTTTCAGATATAAGTCATGTATAATTTGTTGCACATAAATGTCTTTTTATAAGTATCACGATTAAAAAATTAAATATAAAGCAATATCTTCTACAAGTTCGTAATATGTAATATACGCATGGAGATAGTGAGTGTGTGATGTCACATTAATAAATTTAGGTGTCGAACCATTTAAAAATACATATTTTTGAATAAAACACTTCAAACTTAAAATGTACCAAAAACATCAACTAAAAGTTAAAGATTAGTGGGTCTCGAACCATTGATCAGAACTATATATTTTTGAATTAAACGTTTAAAACTTAAAATGTACCTAAAATATTAACTAAAAGTTAAAGATTGGGGGTGGTTATAATATTCAAAGGATTAAGTAAAAATGAGGTGCACGTGAACGTGAGATGAGTAATCTTTGAGGGTAATTAAGTTGGTGGATGGAAAGAAATGAGGCTGGAAATGATGTATAGTAAATAAAAACTAGTATTATTTTCCCCTATATATGGAGCTACACATGATTTGGTTTTGACACATCACCTGTTTCGAGCTCTTTGATTGTATGCAAATGCCACGTGTAATTCAATGGTTGGCCAGCGTTTTCATCACACACATCCGTATACATCATAAAGAGCAATTAATTCCATCCAGTTTTATAGGGGTAGATATATTTCATCTTTATTATAACAACCTGTCAAAGATACACGTTTTTATTAGCATTATTCTTGACTTTAATAATATTTAACAACCACCAAAAATACATAGCAATTACAGTTCGATAATTAAGGCATAAATTTAAATCCGGAATTAAATCAATTTTTCAAAAATAAAATAAACTAGCATTCCGATATTTATCAAATGCATTACATAATATTTTCCTTTATTATCGGGATCTATACCGTAATTGCTAAATCAATGACCATCCACCACTATAAAAACTATGCTAACATATTGAAGCTCTGCAAGTAAACAGACGCATCCATTTTAACCTGCAACAAAGAACGGCCACAGTAGAAGGTAAATGTTAGCTTGCTTTTTACTGTTTTTATTATATTCTCTAAATTAAACAAATATTGCAGACCTTAGAACTGCATCAGTTCTAAGTCAATGTCAAACTGTGTACAACCAAATATTCGATAAAAACTATTGTTTTTAGGAATGTTTTCGTAAAAGAATGTGACAGCAATACCAGTCATACAATTCGGTTTACAGATGTGCAATATGGTATTTTTGGGGGTTTAGAAACTCCGGATTTTTAGTTTCATTTAAGGAAATTCAATGATGCTATTTTTGGGGGTAATTTTTTTAACAATTAATACGATACTAAACTAATGTCGTTTTTTAAAATACTTTAAACTTTTGACTTGAAATACTGCAGATTTTTTAAAATATTTTAGACTTTTGATTTAAAATACTGCATATTTTTTAAAATATTCTAAACTTTTGATTTAAAATATTGCAGAGTTTTTAAAATTTATAGCTTCCATAAAATTCGAACTTTTAGAAACTATTACCTTTAACAAATCTGTTAAAAATATTTAATAATTATTTAAGATTGATTTGAATATTAACAAAATTAAACATACCAAATCCAAAAAAGTCATGTCTTTAATATTATAAAGATACCAAAATTAAATTAGGAATTTTAAACCTCTATTTTTAAAAATCTATTAATTTAAGCAACATTCCATAATTTTAATTTTAATTTCATGGTAATATTTTGTTTTAATTTTTCAATCTAAAATATTATAGTTACAGATTTTTTTTTAATAAAGTGTTCTCTTGCAGAGAAACAAAATCATAATTGTACAAAATAATTAATATAGTTTAAATAATTCAATTTGTTCTTGTTGAATTAAATGATTAATAACCGATCAATATTCAGTGAATAATAAGTTTCTTTGCCACTATGTATAAAACCATATTATTTGTGTAGAGATTTGTAGTCTTTACTTTCCACTATCATCATGACTCTCAAATCACTACTGGGTCAAACAATTTTTCAAAATGGCATGCCCATAATTCTTCCTTTTTTTTATCAACAAAATGCCCATAATTCTTCCTGTATAGTTAGTTTATTATCAAGCCAGTATGTTTTTAGTAAAACAAATGCTTACACTCTAATCCTTTAACTTCTTTGATATGACACAAGTGCAGCAATGTAGATCAGAACTACCATACACCACCAATAAATATTACTTCATACTTTATTTATTTGATTTTTTTATATGCAAGGATCATGTTTTGGGACAATATAAATAAATGCGTAAAGATTCTTGGTTTCATATATAGAACGGGGGGTCGGGTAAGGAGGTTCAAGTAGAAAGGTAACTTTTATGTGTGGATTGGCTGAATCATTAATTTACATCAGATGAGTTGAAATCGCATCCATACTAATTATCACCATTAATTTACATCTGTTCAACATATGATAGAAGTCGGTCATGAATTAAAACCAATTCTGAACAATGTGAATGTGGAAAAATCACTACAATATTCTTATTAGCTAGGTTTACCAAACCCAAAGAACCAACATTTAATGAATACACATACCTGAAAATTGGTTGATGATATTTTAGGTTTCTGGATTGAATGATTGTGAAGAAGTGAACAAAAATGGTTCCATGCTGCAGCGACAAGGGAAAGCACTGCAATAATCGGTTAAAACAACAATCCTTGGGGAAACACATGGCAACATAGTTAATTTACCTGCACTGAACCAAATCATAAGCAATTGAGTAACCGGAAGTCGCTTAAATATATGTCATACATACGAAATTAAGGCACAAATAAACACACGACTATGGATGTAAACAATCGATAATACCTTCGATCTGCATAGACGAGAATAGGGATTGTGAAATTGAGGAAATGGATGTGAATATTTGTGAAGAAATAAAGTGAATTGGTGATGAATTTGGAGAAGAAGAGTTTGTCTGGACGCAAGGTTGAAGCCGTCGAGGGTTTCATGGTTGACGGCGCAATGCGGTACATGATTTTTTTTTTCGTGTAATACTATTTCAAAAACAAAAGTAAATTACGGGTCCTAAAAAGAATTATGTCAAATATGTTGTAACTCATATTTGATGAGTAGTTGATTAGTACTTCCTCCGATTCAAAATAATTGCTACACTTCTAGTTTCACTGTTTTTGAAGCAAAATAGTGTAATGATGATTAAATTAGATTAATTGAAAGATTAGTGGATAATGGGTCCCACACCTGTAACACCCGACTTTTGTAGTAACTATGTAATGAATTTTTCTAAACATTTCTCTTAAATATAAACATATTTCGCTATATTCTCGATCGTTATTAGGAATATATATTATTTAGTGGAATAGAATAATGATTCTTGAAAAATACCCACTTCTAATATCATATTAGTTAGGAGGATAAATTGTAAATCGAAAAGAGGATCACGGTACCCACTTATTTGAGTAAGCTAATAAGAAAGTTCACTCTCTTTTCTCTTACGATTACACTGTCGGCCAACTATCATCATTTACGGTCATTTCCATCCTCCTAAAATCATGCTATGAAAAAGAAAAAGGTTGGCAATGGAGTTAATGTGGTGAAGACTTTTGCTCCATGTTTGTTTGTATGCAATTAAAGTTCCTAAAATCTTGCTGCAAACTTTGACAAATGAGGAATGGGCAGATGAAATACAATTGTAGATTTTCCTACATCTTGTCGGCAGATGAATTATTACTCATTTCTATGTTCTTATAAATCATGCATTGCATGAACTAGTAATAAAACTTTGCATGCAAACTCACTTTCTATCTCGGGAGAAACTTTGAGTAGTAAGCGTAGAGTGTTTTATATCGTTAGAAGGCAAAAGTTGTATCCTAAGAAAGGTGGCGATAGCTTGTTGCAACAACTTATAAGAATCCAAACAAGAAGGTAAGATTTTTATCTTTTTCTCGTATATACATGCAACCGGTGTTTTTTTTAGAACATGTTGGGACAAGAATGTAGTAAAACCGTCCATTGTTGTGTTATATATTTACGGTGAAACTTTGGACGAGATTTTTAAAGTGTCGAGAAACGGGAAAATATGAAGTTGCATTGAGTTCGTACAATCATATAGTGTATTTTGATAAAAACGAATATGCATGCATGATGATACATGGTCGTGGCTAATATTACACATACAATTTTTAATAGTTAAGTTGGTAATTCAATGGACGTGTATATATATATATTTCTACTACGTTATATAATTTAATAGATAAAACCAACGTGTTTACACGATTTTATCAAAGTATATATTTAGATACCGAATCATTATAGTTTTGTATATATATGTTTAGGATACCGTAGAAAGCGTTTTGGAGATACCGCACCGACTAAGGACCGAGGTGAGTTCACTCACTCACACAACATATTAGTATATGTATATGTCATATATGTTGAAATGTAAATATATGGTATTGTTGTATGTGTATAGTTGAGATGACATGTGATAATATAACTAGTAATATGTGATATTATAATTATTTGTATGATGAAGTTAAGACTATTGTTTAAAGGTACAATAGCACCAAGCTAAGACTATTGTTTAAAGGTACAATAGCACCTAATGATAAAATCGCGTATAGACTAATTGGTATACGTATTATACCATTAGTTGAGATACGATGAGTTATACTAATTGATGAGAAGTATTTATGAAAATATACGGTACGATATATGTACATGGATATGTGTATGGTGTATGCATGCCTAGTATGTGGTGTAAGTTAGTGTACTCGCTAAGCTTAATGCTTACGGTTGTGGATTTATTCTTTTTATAGGAAAGGACAAGGGAAAAGCTCCATCACAGTGAAGATAGCTCATATAATAAAGTCTTCCGCTGTTATGTTATTTTTAAAGACTATGTTTGAAATTATGTTGGTGTGAAAGCTTTGGTTATGTATTATTTGTAAAACTTATTTTATTGAAGTATTTGATTTAAAAAGAAAAAAAAAATTTGGGACGTTACAACTTGGTATCAGAGCCTTGGTTTAAGGGATTTGAGCATACACGTATTGGGTGTTTAAACTTAAACCTTGGTTCTAAACTATTTTTTTAAAATAATTTTTTTTTTTATTTTTTATAAAAGATTTTTTTTTCCCGATGAGCTATCAGATGGAGCTTTGTCCCGGTGAGTACAAAGGTAAATGAGTATTATGGTAATATATATAAAGAGAAGTTTAAATCCATAATAAAAGAATAAGTAGGTACTAATTAATGTCATATTGTATCTTATGCTATTTAAGATGCTTTATGCCATGCATAGCATTATACATATAGGTAGGATAAAATTTTATTTATTTTTGACTACTAATAAGTATTATATTGTGCATAGTTATGTATTCTTATTCTTTAGGTTTTATGACATCATGTGGGAGTATGATGATTATGTGAACTAATATACTTCAGCTAGTATTCTCTAGTAAATGCATAGCCTATCCATGACTATATGTGTTAAAATTTATATGATAGATGACCTAAGCTTGTGAATCAGGAAACCGAGTGGTAATGCCAAGATTGAATGTGTAAAGTGTGTTGGTAATAATAAAATGGCCAGTATTATTACAAGCACATGGTACACATTAAAACTAGTCAAAATCACAAGGATTCTTGTGAATCAAGTGAGAGGTATTATGTGGTAAAATTTGCATGTAGTTTAAATTTCCTATAGACTAATGTAGGAGTAAAATCATAAATACGTTAGTAAGGCATATAGGCATGCCATGAGTAAAGAAATTAGAGGAAATTATATAGTAATTCCTACCCGATTTATAAGGCGTTATTACTATTTCAGAATGGTTAACACGAGGAGGAATCAAAACGAAAACGTCCCGGGAACTGGTGATATACCAGATGGTCGTACATCTAGTGATGCCAGTGAACCTAGCTCCCCACAACAACCTATTATTGGGGTACATCTAATAAATCAACAAGCACCAGTCAATGTGGTGCAAGAGAATAACAATCAGGAAAATTACGATGAAGCGGATTTTGAGGAACCCGACCTAACTGAATTAATATCTGAAAAGGTAACAAATATATTGAAAGAGGTGTTACCTGAATTTGTAGCTGAAATCAAGGAAGATATGGGGAAAATGATGGATCAGAAACTGAGTGTCTTATGGGCTACAAGGGAGGCGGTGGCTGCAAATACCACCTCAGTGGTAAACCAAACAACTGATCAGGTGCATCGAAAAGTAACTTATAGGGATTTCTCGGCGTGTCAACCACCAAATTTTGAAGGCACGTCGGACCCAATCGCGTGTGCCAGATGGATTTCAGACGTAGAGGGTGCTTTTGACACCAATTCATGTCCGGAAGGCAGCAAGGTGTTGTACGCTGCAAACTTACTTAGGGGCCCAGCAAAGCAATGGTGGAACTTGCAAAAGAAACTATAGGAAACAACCATAAGCGCTATGACTTGGGCGGAATTTGTGAAACTCTTTGAAAACGAATTCTCGTCTAAAGTGGAGATGTCACGTGTCATGACAGAATTTATGAAGCTAGAGCAAACTATAGAGTCAGTGACAAAAATTACTGCTGAATTTAAAGATAAGCTGCCATATTGTCCTGCATATGTGGCAGATGAAGAGTTACAGATGCAACGATACTCGGAAATGTTGAGGGAAGACATTCGAGAATTTGTAGCTTCGGGACAATGTAACACGTTGGATCAAATGATTGAAGCTGCCAAGAAAAGAGAAATGTTCTTGGAATCGAAAGCCAAGAAGAGGACCACTACTCAGGCAATAACGGGGACAAATAACTGGAAGATATCTAACAAAAAGTTCAAGACTAAGGGTCCAAGGTTCGATGATAAGAAATCAGGGGCAAAATGCCCTAAATGTGGAAAGGAACATTCAGGAGAATGTCGCATGGGCTCGTCAAACTGTTTTAAGTGTGGCAAGTATGGGCATATGCTTCGGGATTTCCCTCTGAATGTGAAGGTTTGTTTTAAATGTGGGCAGCCAGGACACAGGATTGCCGAGTGTACCAATGTTGCAGCGGAAAGTGGAAAGTCTCCATGGCAATCATCACTAATGATCACCGATGGGAGAGAGAAGAAGAAAGTTGAAGCACCGAAAGCCAGAGGAAGAGCTTACCAAATGACCGCTGAGGAAGTAAAGGCGGAACCAGATGTGATCACAGGTACATATGCTGTTAACTCATCACCTGCATTTGTACTTTATGATTCTGGTGCTAGTAAATCTTTTGTATCACACACTTTTTGTAAGAATTTTATGAATAAGCCAGAAAAGCTAGAGTATTCGCTAGAAGTAGAAATAGCTGATGACAAAACTATTTTTGTATCAACGGTTTACCGAAGCAATGTAATAGAGATAGAGAATGTAAAATTCCCGATAGACCTTATTCCCATTCAGATGCGGGAATTTCAAGTAGTCGTTGGGATGGATTGGATGGCTCGACATCAAGCAAACATCATGTGCAAGCAAGGAATCATACGGGTTCAAACCCCAAGTGGGGGAGAAATCTCGATCATTGACGAACGCAAGAAAGGAAAAGCTACTTTATGTACGGTAGCCAAAGCTGTTAAGTATTTACATCATGGGTGTTCTTCCTTCCTAGCCTATGTTGTAGATACTAAACTTGAAAAGAAGAAAACAACAGTAGCACAAGTACCAGTGGTATGTGAATATCCAGAGGTTTTTCCAGACGATTTGCCGGGAATTCCTCCGGATAGGCAAGTAGAGTTCAGAATTGATTTGGTACCAGAAGCAGCACCAATTGCTAAAGCACCATATCGCTTAGCACCACCAGAAATGAAAGAATTGATGTCACAGCTACAAGAGCTACTAAACAAAGGATTCATACGTCCGAGCAGCTCACCATGGGGAGCACCAGCTTTATTTGTGAAAAAGAAAGACGGGACGTTTCGCATGTGTATCGATTATCGCGAGCTCAACAAAGTAACCATAAAGAACCGATACCCATTGCCAAGAATTGATGACTTATTCGATCAGTTACAGGGAGCTTCATGGTTTTCAAAAATTGATTTGCGGTCAGGTTACCACCAGCTTAAGGTTCGAGAGGAAGATATACCAAAAACGGCATTTAGAACGCGTTATGGTCATTACGAGTTTGTTGTAATGACATTCGGTCTTACTAACGCTCCAGCAGCTTTCATGGACTTAATGAACAGGGTGTGCCGACCTATGCTTGACAAGTCGGTAATTGTGTTTATTGATGATATTTTGGTCTATTCTAAGACTAAAGTCGAGCATGAAAAACACTTACGGGAAGTATTAGAGACATTAAAGAAAGAAAGACTTTACGCAAAGTTTTCTAAGTGCGAGTTTTGGATTCGAGAGGTTCAATTCTTGGGTCACTTGGTCAATAAAGATGGTATAAAAGTAGATCCAACAAAGATTGAAGCTGTGATGAAATGGGAAGTGCCAAAAAGCCCAACAGAAATTAGAAGCTTCTTGGGATTGGCCGGCTATTATCGGAGATTCATCCAAGATTTCTCCAAGATAGCAGTGCCATTGACCAAATTAACAAAAAAGAATGTACGTTTTGATTGGAATTACGAGCAACAACAAGCATTTGAAACCTTGAGAAAGAAGTTATGTGAAGCCCCCGTATTAGCTCTACCAGCTGGAATAGAAGACATGGTTGTATATTGTGATGCGTCACACATGGGATTGGGATGTGTTTTAATGCAACGAGGAAAGGTTATCGCGTACGCTTCACGACAATTGAAACCCCATGAATGTAACTACCCAACTCATGATTTGGAGTTGGCAGCCGTAGTTTTTGCATTGAAGATTTGGAGACACTATCTATATGGTGTTAAATGTACAATTTATACTGATCATAAAAGTCTCAAATACTTTGTTGATCAAAGTAATCTAAATATGAGACAGCGGAGGTGGATGGATTTGTTGAAGGACTATGACTGTGAAATTCTTTATCATCCAGGAAAGGCAAATGTCATGGCAGATGCCTTAAGTCGAAAGATTTCATGCGTAATGCTTAAGGTGGAATCCTTAAGATTGTCAGTAACAAACTCTTTATTTGATTTGATCAGAGAAGCTCAAAAGGAAGCTGCTAAATCAGAAAATTTAAAGAAAGAAAGGGTGAAAGGACAAATGTCTTTTATGGTAAAAGATAGTCGAGATGTGTGGACTAGATATGCAAGAATTTGGGTGCCAAATATCTTTAATGTTCGCACAACATTACTTGACGAAGCACATAAATCCAAATTTTCTATACATCCAGGCGCTACAAAAATGTATAGGGATTTAAGAAATGATTATTGGTGGCCAAGAATGAAACGTGACGTAGCAAGATATGTGGAACAGTGTTTGACTTGTTTACGAGTCAAAGCCGAGCATCAACGACCTCATGGTAAACTCCAACCGTTAGAAATACCGGTATGGAAATGGGAGCACGTAACCATGGACTTGATAACAAAACTTCCTAAGACTCCGAGGAATTATGATGCGATATGGGTCATTGTGGACCGACTAACAAAAAGTGCTCATTTTATTCCTATACGGGAGGCTTATTCATCGGAAAAAATGGCGAGTATCTACGTAAAAGAAGTGGTGTCTAGGCACGGGGTGCCAGTGACAATAATTTCAGACCGAGATACGCGATTTACTTCTAGATATTGGGGTAAGTTCCAGGAGGAATTGGGCACTAGATTGAAGTTTAGCACGGCTTATCATCCTCAGACGGATGGTCAAAGCGAAAGAACAATACAAACATTGGAAGATATGTTACGAGCTTGTGTGATTGACTTCGGTGGAAGTTGGGATGTGTACCTACCATTGGCAGAGTTCTCGTATAATAATAGTTTTCATGCCAGTATTGGAATGCCCCCATATGAAATGTTATATGGGAGGCGATGTAGAACTCCCATATGTTGGGGAGAGGTTGGACAACGAGAATTGGGAAGCACCGAAATTGTACAGAAAACTTCAGAATGTGTACAACAAGTTAGAGAGAGATTGAAAGCTGCTCAAAGTCGACAAAAGAGTTAAGCTGATAAACGGAGATCTGATCTCGAATTTGAAGTTGGGGATTTTGTACTTTTGAAAGTATCTCCATGGAAAGGTGTTATACGTTTTAGAAAGCGAGGAAAGTTGAATCCGAGGTATATCGGACCATTCAAGGTAATTGCAAGGATTGGAAAGGTAGCTTACCGTTTGGAACTACCAGAGGAGTTGTCAAGGATACACAATACCTTTCATGTATCCTATTTACGCAAGTGTTTAGTGGATGAATCCCATTTCGTTCCTCTTGAAGATATAACCGTGGATGAAAAACTCAATTACATTGAAAGACCAGTCGCGATTCTTGACCGCAAGGTTAAGAAATTACGGAATAAGGAGGTCGGAATCGTTAAAGTACAATGGGAGCATCGGCGTGGTTCAGAATGGACGTGGGAACCGGAACAAGAGATGAGAAGCAACTACCCAGAGTTATTTGAGTAAAGATTTCGAGGACGAAATCAATATAAGTGGGGGAGAGTTGTAACACCCGACTTTTGTAGTAACTATGTAATGAATTTTTCTTAACATTTCTCTTAAATATAAACATATTTCGCTATATTCTCGATCGTTATTAGGAATATATATTATTTAGTGGAATAGAATAATGATTCTTGAAAAATACCCACTTCTAATATCATATTAGTTAGGAGGATAAATTGTAAATCGAAAAGAGGATCACGGTACCCACTTATTTGAGTAAGCTAATAAGAAAGTTCACTCTCTTTTCTCTTACGATTACACTGTCGGCCAACTATCATCATTTACGGTCATTTCCATCCTCCTAAAATCATGCTATGAAAAAGAAAAAGGTTGGCAATGGAGTTAATGTGGTGAAGACTTTTGCTCCATGTTTGTTTGTATGCAATTAAAGTTCCTAAAATCTTGCTGCAAACTTTGACAAATGAGGAATGGGCAGATGAAATACAATTGTAGATTTTCCTACATCTTGTCGGCAGATGAATTATTACTCATTTCTATGTTCTTATAAATCATGCATTGCATGAACTAGTAATAAAACTTTGCATGCAAACTCACTTTCTCTCTCGGGAGAAACTTTGAGTAGTAAGCGTAGAGTGTTTTATATCGTTAGAAGGCAAAAGTTGTATCCTAAGAAAGGTGGCGATAGCTTGTTGCAACAACTTATAAGAATCCAAACAAGAAGGTAAGATTTTTATCTTTTTCTCGTATATACATGCAACCGGTGTTTTTTTTAGAACATGTTGGGACAAGAATGTAGTAAAACCGTCCATCGTTGTGTTATATATTTACGGTGAAACTTTGGACGAGATTTTTAAAGTGTCGAGAAACGGGAAAATATGAAGTTGCATTGAGTTCGTACAATCATATAGTGTATTTTGATAAAAACGAATATGCATGCATGATGATACATGGTCGTGGCTAATATTACACATACAATTTTTAATAGTTAAGTTGGTAATTCAATGGACGTGTATATATATATATTTCTACTACGTTATATAATTTAATAGATAAAACCAACGTGTTTACACGATTTTATCAAAGTATATATTTAGATACCGAATCATTATAGTTTTGTATATATATGTTTAGGATACCGTAGAAAGCGTTTTGGAGATATCGCACCGACTAAGGACCGAGGTGAGTTCACTCACTCACACAACATATTAGTATATGTATATGTCATATATGTTGAAATGTAAATATATGGTATTGTTGTATGTGTATAGTTGAGATGACATGTGATAATATAACTAGTAATATGTGATATTATAATTATTTGTATGATGAAGTTAAGACTATTGTTTAAAGGTACAATAGCACCAAGCTAAGACTATTGTTTAAAGGTACAATAGCACCTAATGATAAAATCGCGTATAGACTAATTGGTATACGTATTATACCATTAGTTGAGATACGATGAGTTATACTAATTGATGAGAAGTATTTATGAAAATATACGGTACGATATATGTACATGGATATGTGTATGGTGTATGCATGCCTAGTATGTGGTGTAAGTTAGTGTACTCGCTAAGCTTAATGCTTACGGTTGTGGATTTATTCTTTTTACAGGAAAGGACAAGGGAAAAGCTCCATCACAGTGAAGATAGCTCATATAATAAAGTCTTCCGTTGTTATGTTATTTTTAAAGACTATGTTTGAAATTATGTTGGAGTGAAAGCTTTGGTTATGTATTATTTGTAAAACTTATTTTATTGAAGTATTTGATTTAAAAAGAAAAAAAAAATTTGGGACGTTACAACACCTTTTGAATAAAGTGGGGTTAATGATGTTTAAAAGTAAAAAAGTAAGGGTAAATAAGTCATTTCACTTTGTTAAAGTAGATAGTTAGTGGGTGTGTGTCCTACTATTTTTTGCCATTTATGGAAAGTGTAGCACTTATTTTGAATCACCCATTTATGGAAAAGTGTAGCACTTATTTTGAATCGGAGGAAGTATTTAACATAATCATAAGTACACTTTATGTACATAAAGTGTACATCCAGTAGTCTACCAATATCTACCCTATAAGTAGAAGTAGGGATGTTATGTAGTTGTGTCAAACACATCTCTAATCTATCTTGTATCTCTTGCATATTTTGTACCATATTGTAACACAAACATGTCGTTTACAAGGAAGTCTTATTTCGTCTATAAATTTTATGTAACATCTGTTCATTTATCAAATTTTGTACAAACTCATCATTACAGCTATCGATTATTATGTCATTTTTAAAATTATTAATATTTGTTGATATTTTTCAATGATATAAATTTTGAAACATGTCCGCCAACCGGGCAGGCTATGAAGCTAGTTTAAATTTTAATATAGAGGGCCATAGTAAATTTCTAAACTTGTACAAGAGTTAATGAAGGGGGTTAAAGTGACATTTCAAAATAAATATAAAAATAAATGGAGGTTAAAAGTGACGTTTCCAAATGCTATTTTAATTTTTGACACACTCTCGATATTTAAATGCATTGCGCAAAAAGATAATAATAAATAAATGCAGTGATGTTTTTGACATCTAGAAAGAAAGTCTTCTAATTTAGTTGAGGGATTTGTAGCCCTCATTCAGCTGAAAGTCGAGGACTTAGTCTCCTTCTCCGCTTCTAATGCAGGAGGATTTGTTTGGGGAGTAAGAAGGCTCTTTGACATCTGTTCAAGTTTACCTAGTACTAGTAGCTTTATCGGGGACTTTCTCATCTTAGTAGGAGCTTTCCAAAGAAATAGCTTAGAGTACTAGGGGTGGTCACATAACTGAAATTGCCACATCTGCGCCACCTATGCGCCACATCATTATTTCACATTTCACATTTCACAATGCAAAACCCCCAAATACTCCTTCTACCATTACTTAAGCCATTTGGGCCCCACCCCTTTTATTTTTCTATTTCTTTTTTTCAAAATAACTTAATATTTCATTAAAATAAATATTACAAACTACAAATGAAAAAATTACAAATACCAAAAAATAAAATAAAAATACCGAAAAATTAAAAAAATACTGAAATTTTAAAAAACTATACCGAAAATTACTTTATCGTGTGAAAAATTGTTGTGTGAAAAGGTTTAGGTTGAGAAATGTTGTGTAAAAATTTGTATAAAATTGTGTGGTATTTATAAGGGTTTAAGGTTTATTAAAATAAAAATTAAAAAAAATTAAAAAAATACCGAAATTTTAAAAAACAATGTCGAAAATTAATTTGTCGTGTGAAAAATTGTTGTGTGAAAAGGTTTAGGTTGAGAAATATTGTGTGAAAATTTTTATAAAATTGTGTGGTATTTATAAGGGTTTAAGGTTTATTAAAATAAAAATACCGAAAAATAAAAAAAATTAACGAAATTTAAAAAAAATACCGAAAATTACTTTGTTGTGTGAAAAATTATTGCGTGAGAAGGTTTAGGTTGAGAAATGTTGTGTGAAAATTTGTATAAAATTGTTTGGTATTTATAAGGGTTTAAGGTTTATTAAAATGAAAAAAACAAAAAAAAAATCGATTTTACACGTGTCAGTACCCCATTGGCTCGTTGGCTTCGTTGGGTGGCTGGCGAAGATAGGGGTTTGGCTTGGCGGACGGTATGATGGCTTGGGTGAAATGGTGATGTGACGTCCATGTGGTGTCCGGCGAGCTAGGGGTCAAGTGACCACACCCCTTGCTCTTAATAGCCACATTTAATTATTTTTATTTATTTTCTTCTAGTTCTTTTTTATGCTATAAAGAAAAAAATCCCGCGTTTTATGTTTATATAGACTATAGTTGTATGTGAATTGAATAGTAGTATTACCTTTTAAGATAAAATTCATGATAAGTTGAAGATGAAACAATGAGTGTTATTAGTTAATGATATATGGTGTAAGTATTATAACTAAGGTTTAGTGTTGTCAATAACTTAAGATTATGGATTTTGTCATGCTGTAGATAAAATTGAGATAGATTTAGAAGTCATTAAAAAAAAAAAAAAAGCATGCAGTGTTATATTTTCTAAAAATAAAATAAATTTTGGAGACTTATTTAAAAATATTAGTTAATGATGAAAAACAAATGCAAAATTTGAGGATAAAGTGGAGACGAAATATCAAAAGTCGATGATACATTTGGCCTTATATCGCTAGTAAAATGAACGATAACATGTTGATGAAGTTGATGGTTATCATAGACCATTAAAATTAGCCAATAAAAACAAGAAAAATATCGTTCTCACTATATATGGTGATGTTTAGTTGTTTACGTACTGTATTTCATGTAAAATTTACCTTGTCATATAAACATTTTTGTTAATGATATACTCCTATGAAATATTTTTTGGGTTAGGGACCATACTTAACCTAATAAGTTTATAGAAACATTATTGTGGTGCTTGTTAAACAACTTTATGCAACAACTTATATGCTTACTTTGTATTTAAAATTAAACTGTAATTAAATAGATTTTAATATTTGATTAAGTTGTATTTAGGAGGTAGAGTTGTGTTGAAAGTAGTCTAAGGGTTTTGCATAATCTTAATGGACAAATCCTAGTCAGTTGATCATAATGGTCAAGACCAAATCTTTTAGCCACTGCCACCGCCGCCTCCGCCCACCGCCCACCGCCGTTCGCTGTCGGTGGTGGTGGCTGATAGTGAAGGTGCTGGTGCTGGTGGTGAAACACATGTGTTTCGAGTCACGAAACACATGTGTTTCAAACATGTGTTTCAAGTCACTTCAAACACATGTGTTTCAAGTCACGAAACACATGTGTTTCACTAAAAACATGAGTTTCCAAAACACAGGGGAGCATGCGAACTACGAAGCACATGTATTTTAAAAGGTGAAACATATGTGTTTGAGTGTTTCAAACACATGTGTTTCAAGTCACGAAACCCATGTTATTTACTAAAAATATGGATTTCTAAAACACAGGGGAGCATGCGAACTACGAAGCACATGTGTTTCAAAAGGTGAAGCACATGTGTTTCAAGTCACGACCACCACCGCCGGTCACCATCGCCGGCCGCCGGAGGTGGGTGGGGTATTGATGTATTGAAGCACATGTGTTTGTAGTGGTTGTGATGATGGTTTGAATCTTGATCTTGACCTATGACTTTTTCTTGATCGAAGAGCTAATAAGTATCCCTTGGAACTAGATAAAATTGATTGACTACCTTGAACAAACCACTACATAAAATGTTTCAGTTGTTATAATCCCTCGGATGCTAGAATCTTATACTCTTATAGTAGGTTACCCGCGCAATGCTGCGGCGGATACCATGTGACTAAATTTGACGGCGATCAAGTAGTGGGTGGTGATGACGGTAGTGATAGTGGTTGCTGGTTGTGGTCGTGCTGATAGTGGCTGCTGATTGACTGGGCGTTTTAAGTTTATGCGTTATGTTGGATGTTTTTTAGGGATATAACCAAGTATCATTTAGATCAATCAGTTAACTCACAGTCAATACTCGCAAAAGGTCTTGTGTTCGAATCTTGTAAGCAACATTTTTTTATTTTAGTGGTGTTTAAGATGTTACTAAAAGTAGAAAAAAGTTTAAGTTTAAGGAGTTTCTAAATTTAGTAGTCCTAAACACATTACAAAGGAGTAAGATAGTGATGTTTAAGATGTTACTAAAAGTATAAAAAATTTAAATTTAAGTTTAAGGAGTTTCTAAATTTAGTAGTCCTAAATACATTATAAAGGAGTAAGATTATAATCCCTCGGAGGCTAGAATCTTATATTCTTATAGTAGGTTACCCGCGCAATGTGGCGGCGGATACCCTGTGACTAAATTTGACGGCTATCAAGTAGTGGGTGGTGATGACGGTAGTGATAGTGGTTGCTGGTTGTGGTCGTGTTGATAGTGGTTGCTGATTGACTGGGCGTTTTAAGTTTATGCGTTATGTTGGATTTTTTTTGGGATATAACAAAGTATCATTTAGATCAATCGGTTAACTCACAGTCAGTACTCGCAAAAGGTCTTGTGTTCGAATCTTGTAAGCAACATTTTTTTATTTTAGTGGTGTTTAAGATGTTACTAAAAGTAGAAAAAAGTTTAAGTTTAAGTTTAAGGAGTTTCTAAATTTAGTAGTCCTAAACACATTACAAAGGAGTGAGATGGTGTTGTTTAAGATGTTACTAAAAGTATAAAAAAGTTTAAGTTTAAGTTTAAGAAGTTTCTAAATTTAGTAGTCCTAAATAAATTATAAAGGAGTAAGATAGTGGTGTTTAAGATGTTACTAAAAGTAGAAAAAAAATTAAGTTTAGGAAGTTTTTAAATTTAGTAGTACTAAACACATTATAAAGGAGTAAGATAATATACTATAATAATTATTTTATGAGATCCATGTAAAACACCTTCTATGTGTCTTGATATAAAATGAAAAAGACCGGTATAAATCTTTGATTATAAATCTTTTATAGATAAAAATTATTACTTATAGCTAATTACCACCTAATGGTTAGCTACGTATATGTTTTCCACCAAAAAGAATCATATGCCTTCTTTATAGTAATATCTTCAAAATATTATGAATAAAAATGAACAATTTGATTCTAGTACTCTAGTAGTAGGGGTATCAAATTTTACCGAACGAAACTAACCAGTATGCTACCAACTAAACTAATTAAATTTGGTAGTCAATATGTTGGTAGTCAATATGTTGGTAGCCATATATTTGGTTGGTAGTACCGTACCAATAGAGTATTTATGGTACGGTAATGGTTCCAATATATATATACTATTGTAATGTTGTACCAACCAATATATATACATATATATAAATTAATTCTTACGATATATACTTACATAAATTGTGGTCTCATTTTTATCTTTAAAAATCTCTCCACCATATAATATGTATAATTGATTTTTTAATATAGATAATTTTTATTTAGAATTAATAAATTATCGTTTTATTTACTTTGTTTTCGAGTTTGGAAAAGTTTGTTAATATGTTTAAAATGATGGATGATGATAAAATATCATATTATAAAACATATCTTGTTTTTAATATTTTTTAGTTTCATATTAGTTTGTAATATCTTGGTATGGAGTACCAATTTGTACCAACCAACATTGTTGGTAGCCAAAACTGGTACCAAGTATAGTTGGTATACTACCGGTAGTCAAATTAGTGTACTAACTATAATTGGTATGGTACACGGTGGAGAAATATATGCGTGGTATCGTACCATATTCACCCCTATCTAGTAGTATGAAAATGTATCAAAATAATAATAGGGGGATCAATAGTGAAATTTCCATAAACATACTAAAAGTAAAAGGAGGGGGTGAAAGTGAAATTTCCATATACTGCAAATCTGCAATACATGGTGATGCATTTTAAAGAGCTTCTCAAACCCCCTGAGTTTTTAAGTGAGACCTAACGCAGCCTTCCGCCACCCATCACCACCGCGCCGGCGAAAAAACCACCACAACTTTCGTCAATAACAACCGCAATCTCATACATCTATCGGAAATTTGAATTACAGATAATCTCCGACTGTGGATCTCTAATTGCTACAGGAACTACAAAGGACAAAATTATTCAATCGACATCTTACTGTTGATTGTTTCCATCACTAACTTTCATTCCATCTACCTGAGAACTACATTGTCGCCGGTAAGTATAGTATTAATTTATTATCGATGTTTGCTATCTTTAATTAGTGCTCAAGTTATTAATCGGTTCTCGAATTTGTGCTTTTATCGAGACTATATGTTTCTATCAATTCTCGATCTAATCGAGTTCTAGATACATTAGGTTATCTGATTTGGTACTTTTTATAAAGTTTATCCCAAATTTGGTTCTTATTATCTACTTTCGAGCTAGTATACTGTTGTCGGCGATTCGGTGTTGCTTCAACTTTACTGATCTTTAATTGGATATGAATTTGCACCTTTTGTGATAACAATCACAATTTGCTAATGTTCTTACATTACATCGTTTGTCAAGTTTGTTAGAGAAAAATACTGATAATTGATGCCTTCTTATAATTTTTTTCAATTAACCTACGAGTTGACTAATTATGCTTACGAACTGGAGGAATCTGTAACTAAATGGTATGCTCTTCAATTTGGAGTATTATAATTTTAGTTTTAATTAATTAGTATGATTAGCTTTGATTTATTCATAAACGATGTCAGTGTTTATGTTTTATTCTATTTTTTTATATAAGTTTATTTATATGTGAATATAATTATCTCCAGATTCGGCGTTGCATGCCATTCTAGTTGGATTGGGATTCCTTTGATTTTAAATTATGCCCTATGTCAATTTTGAGCCATTGTTTTCTAGGGCTGTTGGTGTTTAGTCTTAATCTGTTTTCTCTTTTCTCAACCCATCTCTCAACGAAATTAAGGATTATTAAAATTGTAAAAAAAATAACATTTTAGCTTGTTTAAGCAGAAAGGTCCCCATTTTCAGTGCAACTCACATTTCTTGGTTCCTGTTCCAGGGTCAGAAACTATTATTTGTTTTCTTTCCAGGTTTGCACTCAACAAATAGAAATTGTTCACTAATCTTTGTTGTTTTATAGAATTTTTTTAAAAATTATTATTATTATTATCACCATCTCTGTGTAATTTTTTCTCCAAGTAAAAACTGTTTCTTTCTTTCTTTTTGCAATTTATTTTAGCAAGTACAGTGTTTGTTTACTTTAGTTTGTCAGTGACCCATACCAACAATGAGTCTTACAAGGATTCAAAATGTGTTCAATGATATTGAATTAAATAAGGGAATTTAATTTAAAATTTATGTGGTTGTGCTACTCTGATTTTATCTGATTTCTGACCCTAGGGAAAATTAATGTAAATTCAGTAACTGTAATATTTCCTGTTTTATGTATTATCAAATAGTGTGTTGTCCTGTGCCTAATAATCAATTTCATGATATTTATTTTTTTTGCTGATAAAATATGTTTATTTGTGTTCAGTGTTCTATTTCTGATCAGTTTATGGTTATGATTCAATTTTTTATAATATTTAAATATATACAGTAAATCATGGATCGCCGAAGTTGGCCTTGGAAAAAGAAATCATCAGATAAATCAGGTGCTGACAAAGCAATTGTTGTAACAGATTCTGTTAGTCTTCCTGCTTCAACTGGTTCTCAGGGTGACAAAGTTAGTTAGTTCACTAACCTTTTTCGTAATTCTTTATAAAATCCACACAAAAAAAATAATAATAATAAAAAAAAAACTTTTTTCATTTCAGGCGAAACAAGATAGCAGCTACAAAAAGCCAAATTATGTTCAGATTTCAGTTGATCAGTATTCACATTTAACCGGTTTAGAAGATCAAGTGAAATCATATGAAGATAAAGTAAAATCATATGAAAATCAAGTGAAATCATACGAAGAACAAGTGAAATCTTATGATGAACAAGTGAAAAAATACGAAGATCAACAATTAATTTATGAAGATCAAATAAAAAATTTAGAAGATGAAGTTAAAGAATTAAATGAACAACTTTCTGAAGCACATTCAGAAATTACCACAAAGGAGAATATAGTCAAACAACACTCTAAAGTTGCAGAAGAAGCCGTTTCAGGTTCGTCAAATAATAATTATTATTATTTTTCTGTTTATTTTTTAATTATTATTTTTTATAGGTTGGGAAAAAGCGGAATCGGAAGCTGCAACTTTAAAAAATCATTTAGAATCAGTAACTTTATTAAAACTTACTGCTGAAGATCGAGCTTCACATTTAGATGGTGCATTAAAAGAATGCATGCGACAAATAAGAAATCTAAAAGAAGAACACGAACAAAACGTGCAAAATGTAATTCTCGCGAAAACAAAACAATTTGACAAAATGAAACAAGAATTCGATGCAAAAATAGCAAATTTAGATCAGGAATTAATGCGATCAGCTGCAGAAAATGCTGCAGTTTCAAGATCGTTACAAGATCGTTCCAACATGTTGATCAAAATGAGTGAAGAAAAATCACAACTAGAAGCAGAAATCGAGTTATTAAAAGGTAATAATGAATCATGTGAGAGAGAAATTAATTCTCTTAAATATGAATTACATTTAATTGCAAAAGAATTAGAAATTAGAAATGAGGAAAAAAATATGAGTGTTCGGTCTGCTGAGGTGGCAAATAAACAACATTTGGAAGGAGTTAAAAAAATAGCAAAATTAGAAGCCGAATGTCAGAGATTACGCGGGCTCGTCAGAAAGAAATTACCCGGGCCCGCTGCATTGGCCCAAATGAAACTAGAAGTTGACAGTTTGGGTGAAACACGGGGGGTCAAACGGTCTCCGGTCAAACCTCCTAGCTCGTATAGTCAAAGTCAAAGTCAACATTTTTCGGCATTTCCCGATTTTACCCTCGATAATATTCAAAAGTACCAAAAGGAAAACGAAATGTTGAGCGAGCGGTTATTGGGAATGGAAGAAGAGACAAATATGTTGAAAGAAGCTTTGAGCAAACGTAATACCGAATTACAAGCTTCTAGAAACATTTGTGCTAAAACAGTTGGTAAACTTCAGTCTCTTGAAAGTCAACTGCAGTCAAACTCTCAAGTCAAAGTTAGTCAAAGTAGTAATGCACCGAGTGTTGCTTCGTTTTCTGAAGAAGGGAATGATGATGATGTCAGCAATGCTGGTTCTTGGGCTACTGCTTTGATCTCTGAGCTCTCTCATAACAAAAAAGATAAAATCATTGAGAGCCCGCAAAGATCTGACAGCACAAATCTGTTAGAATTTATGGATGATTTCTTGGAAATGGAAAAATTAGCAAATTCATCCAACGATTCACACGTTGTTACAGATTCGTCAGAAAAACCAAATGAAAACGAAACAATCGAACTGAAAACATCTAAAAACGATGAAGAAATAGCAGCTGCAATTTCCCGAATTCATGATTTTATTTTGTTTCTTGGAAAAGAAGCAAAATCTGCGGGAAATTCGGTAGAAGAATCCGGAATGTTCCGGAAGGTTGAGGAATTTTCTACAGCGTTTAAAGATACCGAATCTTGCAAAATAAACTTGAACGATTTTATCGTTCATGTGTCAGATGTTGTTCATGAAGCACGTGAACTTAGGTTAAGTTTTATTAATGACGAAATTAATGAAACTGAAACCGAAACTAGTAGTCCTGATTGCATAGATAAAATCGCATTACCCGAAAACAAAGTTGACTTTTCAAAAAGTCAACAATTTTCAGACACAGCATCTGAACCAGACATACCAAACGACGATTCAAACTCAGTCCCAACATCTGAACAAAACGTTTCATCGTTAAAATGTTCATTTGAGGAATTCGAACAAATGAAATTGGAAAACGAGAATTTGGTTATCGATTTAGCGAGATGTAACGAGAATCTTGAAGCGGTTAAGTTACAGTTAACGGAAACTGAAGCTAATTTAACTGAAGTTAAGTCTCAGTTGACCACAGCTCAAAAGTCAAACGGGTTGAGTGAGACACAACTTAAATGTATGGCGGAATCGTATAATTCACTTGAAGTTCGCGCTGGTGATTTGCAAAATCGGGTCAACGATTTGGAGTCAAAGATTGCGGCTTTGGATAATGAGCTTGGAGAAGAGAAGAAAAATCATATGATTACTGAGGAAAAACGTAAGGATCTTGAAGAACAATTGCAAAGGTAAAAAAGTTTTTTTTTTTTTTTTAAAATATTAAAACCGACATCCGTAAATTCATAATCCGTTATATTTCTGTTTTCTCTAATTATGTCAGGATTGAAACCTCCCCAATTGCTGATGTGGATGCCAAAAGTAACCAGGTGTGTAGTGTGTACCAATTTAATATAAAATAGTGTCCTATAAAAATTATATTCATTGGTTAATTATGTTTTAATCCTCAAACTTTTTTTAGCAATGGTTTTATCCTAAATTTTGGTTGACTTGTTACTAGTCAAACCGGTCATTTTATGTGTAAGTGTAACTTTTCTTATGGTTTAATCCTTAAACTTTCCCACCCTCAAAGTTTCATCTATATTTTGATTTAATAACAATATTATTTATATTTATTATTATTATTTCCTAATTTTAATATTTGGTATTGTATTTTATATAAAAGTTAAGGGGCTAAAGTAGTAAGCCATAAAAAATAAATTTGAGGTTAAAATGGCTTTTGTAAGTATTATCTTGTGATTAACCTTTAATAACATGTCACAATGACCGAAAATTGCGTTTTAATAATTGTAAATAATAATAACAAAAAAAAAAAAATTAAAAAAAAAAATAATAATAAAAAAGAAATAATAATAATAATAAAATAAACATTATATTCTCAGGAAAAAGAATTAGCAGCAGCTGCAGAGAAGCTAGCAGAATGTCAAGAGACAATATTTCTTCTAGGAAAACAATTACAAGGCATGCGACCACAACCCGATTTAACAGGATCACCATTGACTCAAAAAAGTCAAACCTTCTCCCAAGAACAAGAAGTAGAACACGAAAATGATGAAGAACAACAAGAAGACGAATTAACAACTCTACAACAATTAGGAAACGAATCCCAAGTTCAATTCTCAGATTCTGAAACAAACAACCACAATCTGTTAAGATCACCAAATAATTCAAAAAGCCCAAACCATCGATCCACTAAATCGGGTTCATCTTCTTCATCATCATCTAACCCTACACCCGAAAAGAATGCCCGTGGGTTTAGTCGATTCTTTTCCACAAAAGCAAAATGAGCCCGTTTCTGTAGATACTGTCTAATACTATGGCATTGAGTGAATTTGTGAGGTAAATTTTTGTATTACATGCCTGTATTTTATGTTGTTTATTTTGGTTTGTTTGAGTTCAACAAGAACATTACATAAGTTTTTCATTAAATATGTTGTTTTATATTATATTATATCATACTATTATTTATCGTAGTTTGCATTATTTTGAATTGTGTGTTTGTTAGCTTAACAATGTAAAGATGTATTTTTATGAGTATTTGATTAGTTTAGATATGGGGGATGTTAAAAGATATTTTATCATGGTAGGATGTATGCTATGTATTTTGTTATATTTATTTATAAGTTCGGTCATCATTATCAATGTTATCCATATGTCTAACAAAAAACAAAAAATAGTTTAGAAGGTTAAAATTGTCATTTCATCATTTAGAATCAATTATTCAAAATCGTTTACAGAAAAATAAATTATCATTTTGATACACATTCATATAGAGTATCTTGATAATTAAGATATTATTTATCTAGCAGCAGCGACTAATGCGTTTATTTTCGGTAGGTTTAAAGCTTCGAACATTAAATATTATTTCATGACCAACAAGTACAACAGTTACTTTATATGTACTCAATCTTTTATTTATTCTTATGTTAAAAAGTTATAATGAAATAAATGATATTTATGAAGTAATGTATACAATAACAATAAAATGTATCAAAAAGACAATAATGGCAATGCAACTTTTTTATTCCTTTCCATTGTGCATGTCATATGTATAGGATTAAACTTGCTTTCCATGGTAAAGTGATCTTTTGCCCATCTCATATGTTTACTAAAGACTTAACTCTTTTTTTTCTTTTCAGAAAGTATTTTTTTATGATAAACAAATTATACACTTAATTAAATACCACACAGTGTCTCAACAATACTTGAATCAACAACCTCTAAGTTACTGGGGCAATTCACACACCACTGGGCTAGAATCACTTTGACATTGTCTACTTAATTTTAATTCCATTAAATCAACTAATATTATTAAAGAAAGAATGATTTTTCTAACCATTTTATTTTCAACTTCTATGCACACAACCTAGTACAGTTGAAAAAGAAGAGATTAATGTTATGTTATGATTAATGACAGTGATAATTGTATTAGTAATTTTAGTACATATTAAAATTGCATGAAATTGTATCAGTATATAATGTAGTCACTAGAATGTCGATATAGTAGCTATCTTTGTGTATATATTTATTATAATATCTACAACCTTCAATTAAACAAATTTATGAGAACTTATGACGTATTATCCACTTAATGTTAAAATGGGTATAAGGTTACCCATTCAATGTTTAAAGACATCGCAGTCCCTTTTTGTCAAAGATTTCGGGCCCAGTCCAGAATCACGCCGGTTGAGGAGGATACGGGTCGGGTCTTCAATTTATGGGCCAAAAATCTATTGGTTCCATCATTTTCTATAATTAAATCCAAGTGGCATATGCCCAAGATCTTTGTATTCTTATGTTAATAAGTTTACAATATTTAAATGTATTATCTAACTATTTACTGTTGGTTCTAAAAATATTCTCAATACAAATTTGTAGCCTATGATGTGAATTATTTGGTTGGAAAAATAACAAATAATTTCCGATTGTAATTTACCTTTTTTTTTAAATATAGTTTCTCAATTACAAAGACTAAATCATTATAATTTCCATTATAATAAACTTTCTAAGGCGATCGAATTTTGCTCGTGATGTACGCGATCTAACATTGCCGTGATTGTTCTCTAAACTTTCTATTATCATCTGATAAATATTTAAGCACAAAGTAATTAAACACATACTTTTAGATAGTTATTTGGAAATTCTTACCGTTAAATCACCATATAAATACTTCGTAGTTAGTATTCTATAAGTAACCAAAAGAAAGAATTAGTATTCTTCGTAGTTATTATTCAGCATACATCAATCTTAGTTGTAGAAAAAATTCGGTTCTTATCACATAATTTAATATGATACAAAACCAACATTATCCAAATAGTTTTCACACACGTGGCTCACTTAACTCTCTATAAAATATTAACATGACCAATAACAATATATAATCGATATCACAATGCTTTCATTGACCAATAGGTCATGAAATGTGTCCTCTCATATCAACTGTCGATACATACAGTCTTGTATGTTCCTGTCTCTAAAAAGTGCATCAACGTCTTGATGCGCTCTTAAGTTTCACCTATTTATTACATATCTTATTTTAATATAATATTGATATTAAAACACGCCAAAGAGATAACTTTCGTATACATGCAAATTGATACACTTGTTTTATATCATGTTTGAAGTATTCTTGAAAGGCTCCATAGCATACTCTGCACTACACTATTTTAGTGTCATCCAAAGTTAATTGTTAAATCACACCAAGTATTCTTGAAAGGCTCCATAGCATACTCTGCACTACTACAACTGGTTTTTTAGTATCTTATCTTGTTACATATAAAGTAACAACATAATATGTTATGTTTTTAGAGTTGTGTTCTAGGTAGTTCAAGGGTTTTGGATACTCTAAAGGGATAAATCCTAGCAATTGGATCAAAATGTTCAAGATCAAATCACAGTGCTTCAAACACATGTGTTTCAAGTCACGACCACCACCGCCGGTCACCACCACCGACCACCACCGGCGGCGGTGGTGGTGGCTGACAGTGAAGGTGCTGGTGGTAATGGGGGTGGTGGTATTGATGTATTGAAACACGTGTGATTCACTAAAACACAGGTGTTCCAAAAATACAAACGAGCATATTACTTCGAAGCACATGTGTTTCAAGTCACGAAACACATGTGTTTCACTAAAAACATGAGTTTCTAAAACACAAGGGAGTATACGAACTACGAAGCACATGTGTTTCAAAGGGTGAAACATATGTGTTTCAAACACGTGTGTCAAACACATGTGTTTCAAGTCACGAAACACATGTGTTTCACTAAAAACATGAGTTTTAAAACACAGGGGAGCATACGAATACGAAGCACATGTGCTTCAAAAGGTGAAACACATGTGTTTCAAACACATGTGTTTCAAGTCACGACCACCACAGCGGGTCACCACCGCGGGTCACCACCGCCTGCGGCCACCTCCGGGCGCCGTCCGCCGGAGGTGGGTGGGGTTTTGATGTATTGACGCACATGTGTTTGAATGATTTGAATCTTGATCTTGACCTTTGAATTTTTCTTAATCCAATGGCTATTAATTGTCCCTTGGCACTAGATAAAATCCTTGGACTACCTTGAACATTTCTTTTATGTTTTTAACACTTTTAATTCATAAAACTTTTACACGCTAACAAATCAAGAAGAGATACATAGTAACCAAAACCAGAGGTGCACATATTAACCGAAACCGAAACCGAAACCGGTAACCGAACCGAAACCGAAACCGGTCAAAACCGGTTTTGACCGTAACCGGTTCGGTTTCTCAGTAACCGACCGGTTCCTAACCGGTTCTCGTAATTTCGACCAAAAACCGGCCGTAACCGGTTTTTAAAAACCGGTTTTCGGTTATTCCCGTGGTAACCGGTTTCGAAACCGGTTAGTAACCGGTTATACGCTGGCAAACATTATTACCGTTAAAAAATGGTCATATGACTGTTGGGGACTGTTTTGTGACCGTTGGGGGGGGGGGGTATTTTTGGACCATTTTGCCCCCTAAACACCCCTATAAATACATATCTTGCATTTGGTTAAAATCACAACTTCAAAACATCCAAAAACACTCTCCAAACACTTTCGATTAGCAAAAAACGTCAAAATGTCGCACCCAAACCAAAGCCAAAGTAGTCAAGATTTCACCGGCGTTGGTTCTACAAATGAAGAAACGGCAAGTATTGCTAAAATTTTGCCAACTACACGAGTTCCCGAACTTTTTGGACCAAATGGGTCGTTCGACTTAGTCGAGTTAAACAATGGTCTTATAAAGGCGCATTGTAGAAATTGTGGTCAAATCATGGGAGCTAGTTCCAACTCAACGATGAGAACACATGTCGCAAAGCATTGTCAAACGATAAGAAGGGGTTCACAACAAGAGGGTCAAGCGACTATGGCACGAGACGGTGGTATCTTTGCGTACCAAGCGGAACGTTGTCGAGAACAAATGGCCAAGTTCGTGATTCAACAAGGTTTGCCGTTCAACCACTTTGACAACCCAAGATTGACGCGCCTCATCCAACAAGAACTTCAACCACGTTATAATCATGTAAGTCGTACTACTCTTAGACGAGATTGTTTAAAACTTTGGAAATTGGCTAAAATTGATCTAGTAAATGGTTTTGATAATTTAAATACAAGTGTAACCCTAACAACGGACGTTTGGTCGGCGCCTCATGGTTTGCCCGGTTCGTACATTTGTGTTACCGCACATTGGATCGATCCAAGCACATGGAAAATGATGAAGCGTGTGATCGCGTTTGAAGAATTTCCACATCCCCATACGGGTGAAAATTTATTTTATATGTTAAGTCACGTAATAAATTACTATAAATTAAATGGAAAAGTTTTTGCAATATCGTTTGACAACGCATCTAATAATACAAATGCGGTTGCAAAGCTAATATTATCATTCAAACCTCCCGTGAATGGTCTTTTCTGTAACACCTCAAATTTTAATACAAAACATTTGCCCGAATTAAATCATTTTCATAAATAGAAGACCAGTTCCAAAACACGGATTTGCAAAAACCTTTGATATGAAAATCAGAGTATGAGGTTTGGTGTTACAAAATATATCAAAACCAAGGTTAAGCACAAGTCCGCTCTAATGATCTTCTACTCTAGGCCTCGCACATCTCAATCCATGCGCACCTAAATCCTCGATCCAGAACCTGAGTACATAGCAACAAACAAAGAGTACGTGAGACACACAAATGTCTCGTGAGCTACATGGGTTTAGACCCCAATAATATCAAGTATCACATCGTATATAAATACATATTTATATTTTACCAACACATCTTAGTCACTCTATGGTGACTCTATCAGTCCTGCTTCCCTAGCATACATATCTAGTACATAAACATATATGCACTTGAACACAGTCATATCTAATACATAAACATATATGTATTAGAACACAAGCGAACCTAACACATAAACATATATGCATTACATTCCTAGATCACCTAGTACGCAAACATATGCGAACTAGAAGCACCCGTGTGCTTAGTGTACAAACATATGTACACTCGTCTCAGTGACCGGGATCTCCCCCGCGTCACCACCATCTATCTCTAAACATAACTCTATCAGTTATGCCAGTCAAAGCCTTTGGCTATCACATCAATCATCAAACAAGTTAGTTAGATATTATCAATAATATATATATACTAACTCAACACATAATAAGTCTAGACAAACATTATATAGACCGATCATAAGTAATCAAATACTTCATATAGCTATGTACTCAGTAAAGTCCACACGTACTCACCTTAGCAATAAAGTGCTCCAACCGTATTCTTTTACGTCAGTTTCCTTGCTTCACAATTCGGTCAACCTTCCAAGACCTCACCAAATGCCTAATACAATAATCACAAGATTATCAACATCACATACTACTACCAATGTGTCCATCTATCTCTTGATAACACTTACTAACTCATTTCCCCCAATTATGGTGATTTACCAACCCTAGGTTTAACCAACCCTCAAGATTGTTACAAATCATAATCATACACTTGTTTCCTTTGATAATATACCATCTATTAAATGTATACATCACTTATATCACCATAACCCATAACCCCAAGAACTAGGGTTTCAAACCCACACATCAAAATACATAGATCTTAAGCTACTAAGATCAAAGAGTGAAGATATACCTTTAATCTTCCACTAGGAGTAAAATCTACCAAAGATTTGTGAAGGATCCGACCTCAATCAGTCCCCAAGCTCGAAAATCGTCAAAGAAGAAACTAGGGTTTTGATATGGCATCAAATGAGCCAAAACCCGACTTAAAGCTGTTCGTCCGAAGTTCACGACGCAAACTAAGTTCGCGTCGCTAACTTCCCCTTGCACGCGAACTTAGCGATCGTTATCTCATCGCGAACTACTTCTCGCCTTTGATCAAAATCTCTGGCCCGACTTCACGAACACGAACTATGTTCGCGTCGTGAACTTCACATGCAGCCATGCTGCACTTTTCCAACTTTGTCTCGACCCGGTTTCGCCCATAACTTCTTCATACGGTCTCCAAACGACACGAAACCAATTCCTACGTTCTTTAAACGATTTATCCTTAATTATCATATTTTTGTACAATTTATTTATTTACAAATTTCGGGTCGTTACAACTATCTACCCCTTAAAAGGATTTCGTCCTCGGAATCACTCAAAAATTTCAAATCCGCGTTCTACCGAGTATCCGCTCACTAGGAGTATACTTTGGTTATCAACTGATAATTCGCTCACTAGGAGTTTCTCTTTCCTCCTATTCTATAAATCGTAGGCATCCCCTACACTTACATGACCTAAATGCAACCCGCATTTCGAACCAGGTCCTCATTTACCAGTCATAAAAGTAATACATCATTAACCACATGGTTCTACATTCGCTATACTCGTTCAAGAGCAACTATATACATGAGTATACATATTTATCCTGCTAGTTCCATTTAAGCATCTTTAGCGTGCACACATATGCCGTCCCTTCATCTCAATCGTGCACATATGCAAACATATGCATATGCCGCACCAATACCATCTAAACATCATCATCATGTACATATACAAACATATGTATATGTCACACCAATATCATATACACATCATCATCATGCACATATACAAACATATGTATATGTCACACCAATATCATATAAACATCATCATCATGCACATATACAAACATATGTATATGTCACACCAATGTCATCTGACATCCATCTTTTCGCATCGTGTAGCCTTGCTACTATCTTACCCATTCGATCATCAAATCATTTATCATGCATTCTAGCACCTCTTCCACAAAAACGCATGATCGTTTTCCTTCCCATTCGTATGTCTCCCATAGGACATACTACTTAGCACATTTCATATGATATAATATTATCTTTCCACAATTATATGCCTTCCAAGGCCATCACATAATGCACATGCATTGTACCCCGCGGGTAACTAATAACATTCTCTAATTGTTATTTACCATCTCACTTATACATTAACCGCCCTTAACCGGTTCATTTCCTTAACAACTTCCGAGTCTCTTGACACCGCCGGAGTAGTTACCACTACATTCCATTAGACATAATTCACCGGAAATTTCAATCATCCTTGAGTCAAACATTCGACTCCGGCCCACACCTGCAACCCATGACGTAACAACCAATGGCCCAAGACTCGATGTTCTACCTTTTCACATCGTGGGACTTAGGAGTATTCTTTTCCCAATCGTAGTCTTACACTACACTATGTCACATACTTTCATACCATCATCATAACACTTTAGCAATAATCGTCCTTTTTACCCTTAATGTTGACTCCATCAACCCCGCCACAAGACTTGCTATGGCTATGTGCCAACCTTTACTTAATCGTTTTCAACGATCAAAATTCGTCATTCCCGACACTTATTCTTTTCCACATATTTTCCATTTATAAATTCTAAGGTATCATCCTACCTTATTCATTCTTTCCTTTACCATTCACGTATAGTAATATTACATTATTCATCCGGGTTCTCGCCGAATATACAAGTTCCATTTTCAAGGTTTCTATTTTTTATAATTCTCATCCAAACAAAAATTTCATACCAAGACTTAGTACTTCATTATACCATCATTCGCTTGCCACCGGTATTCACCGACCTCGCGGTCCGACCTTTTATACTACTTATTAACATCGACCTTTATTTCCTTACCACATACGACACTCCGGTCCAAAATTCTTTCCAAAAATCTAAGTTTTCATATACATAAACAACCGGAAAGATTATTCCCCAATGAATATTCACATCATACAACTTATCTTAAATTTCTATGATCACTGATTCACGCGGCAATCCAACCGTTAAGTTATGATCACATAATATCTTGGCTCGGTGCATACCCAACCAATCCACACCGATGACCACATCAAGTTTCCTTTATTCCCCATTTATTTCTAACTCCCAAATTCTAATAACACGTTCTACCATTTAGGTTCTCCCATTTACCTTCGTTTTCACGTTTTTCATCTAACCATTCGATCGACACAATCTATCTTTCTACCAACTCATGAGACATAACCAAAAAGTAGGACTCGATTCTACGATATATTTAAGTTGACAAGAAGTTAACAGATAAAGTACCTGACACCCCATCGTGGGCCTCCTTTGCTTCCTCTCGGGTGAGTTGGAAGGATCGTCCCTTCACCTTCGCCGGTTCCACCTTCTTTTGCGACGTGGACACAAGTGATTCGGTTTTCTTCTTCGGGCACACGTGACTATAATGCCCTTTTTCATGGCACAAGTAACACTCAACCTCGGCCGCCGGTTTGGATCTACAATCCCGGGCCAAATGCCCCGTCTTGCCACAATCATGGCAAATCTTCGGTTCCCCACGGCATTCGCCGGTATGATTCTTCCCACACCTCTTGCACGAGGCTACACTTCCTTGCCTAGAGAAGTTCGACGTGAACTTCCCCTTCTTGAAACTACTCGAGCCACTCTCGGCCTTCTTCTTCTCGCCCACATAGGCCCTCTCGGCAACCCTTGCCTCGTTCACCTCTTCCACACCTCGGGCGGCACTAATGGCCTCATCTAGCGTGACCGCCCTCTTTACCTCCAATTGATAATCCCAAGGTAGCCCACTAGCATACCTAACCACTCTCGACCTCTCCTCGGAGTAGGTCCTAGCAACAAACGGGAGTAATCCCGTGAATTCCCTCGAGTACTACTCGACTGTCATATCTCCCTTCTTTAGGGTCACAAACTTCTCATGCATCTTCTCCAAATCCATTTCGGGGCAAAACGTCTTTCTCAATCTCGTGGTAAACTCCTCCCACGACATTCTCTCTATCACCTCCTTTCCGAGGGTCTCATAGACTATGTCCCACCAAACCATAGCATCCTCTTTTAGCAATTGTGACGCGTACGTCACCATATCGGCTTTCTTACACTTGCTACTTCCGATGATCCGCTCGGTCTCTCGGATCCACCTCATAGTCACCTTCGGGTCCGAACTACCCGTATATACATTTGGCTTACAAGCCATGAAAGTCTTAAAAGAACAACCATCCTTTCCATCGGGCCGTGCCCTAGCATCACTACAACCACCCGTGGAGGATTTCTCCACTCGGGTGCCACCACCACCGGTTCTCTCGTCCGACTTGGCGTCGGATTCGCGATCCCCTCCTGACCTCTCACGTTTTCCAATAATGCGGTGCACCTCATCGGCCACCGTCCCTTTGATTTGAAAAATAAAAGTTTGGAGATCCGCCATGGTTACCGGAGTCCTATTAGCTCCAACCTCCGACTCATCCACTCGATGCATCGATGGTTGACTTTCTTGTTCAACCCTCTCGACATGATGCATCTCTTCCTCCCGGTTTTCCGGGGCTTTCCCACTTCGACGAGTGTTCACCATTTCTTTCTACCAAGATTATACGAAATACATTAAACATTTAGTACTTCTTGTACAATCCAATAGTCGCATAAGACTCAATATCCATAATCACATCAACTTTCATAGGTCCCCTAGGTTCAACCCTAAACTTAACATAAAGTCTCAAGGTCAACCTATCGATCTCAAGGAATCTTACATTCCTAATGCTACAGTCTAAGACTAGGATGGACATCCAACCTAATTCACTTAAACAGTAGCTCTGATACCAAGTTGTAACACCTCAAATTTTAATACAAAATATTTGCCCGAATTAAATCATTTTCATAAATAGAAGACCAGTTCCAAAACACGGATTTGCAAAAACCTTTGATATGAAAATCAGAGTATGAGGTTTGGTGTTACAAAATATATCAAAACCAAGGTTAAGCACAAGTCCGCTCTAATGATCTTCTACTCTAGGCCTCGCACATCTCAATCCATGCGCACCTAAATCCTCGATCCAGAACCTGAGTACATAGCAACAAACAAGGAGTACGTGAGACACACAAATGTCTCGTGAGCTACATGGGTTTAGACCCCAATAATATCAAGTATCACATCGTATGTAAATACATATTTATATTTTACCAATCTTAGTCACTCTATGGTGACTCTATCAGTCCTGCTTCCCTAGCATACATATCTAGTACATAAACATATATGCACTAGAACACAGTCATATCTAATACATAAACATATATGTATTAGAACACAAGCGAACCTAACACATAAACATATATGCATTAGATTCCTAGATCACCTAGTACGCAAACATATGCGAACTAGAAGCACCCGTGTGCTTAGTGTACAAACATATGTACACTCGTCTCAGTGACCGGGATCTCCCCCGCGTCACCACCATCTATCTCTAATCATAACTCTATCAGTTATGCCAGTCAAAGCCTTTGGCTATCACATCAATCATCAAACAAGTTAGTTAGATATTATCAATAATATATATATATACTAACTCAACACTTAATAAGTCTAGACAAACATTATATAGAGCGATCATAAGTAATCAAATACTTCATATAGCTATGTACTCAGTAAAGTCCACACGTACTCACCTTAGCAATAAAGTGCTCCAACCGTATTCTTGTACGTCAGTTTCCTTGCTGCAAAATTCGGTCAACCTTCCAAGACCTCACCAAATGCCTAATACAATAATCACAAGATTATCAACATCACATACTACTACCAATGTGTCCAGCTATCTCTTGATAACACTTACTAACTCATTTCCCCCAATTATGGTGATTTACCAAACCCTAGGTTTAACCAACCCTCAAGATTCTTACAAATCATAATCATACACTTGTTTCCTTTGATAATATACCATCTATTAAATGTATACATCACTTATATCACCATAACCCATAACCCCAAGAACTAGGGTTTCAAACCCACACATCAAAATACATAGATCTTAAGCTATGAAGATCAAAGAGTGAAGATATACCTTTAATCTTCCGCTAGGAGTGAAATCTACCAAAGATTTGTGAAGGATCCGACCTCAATCAGTCCCCAAGCTCGAAAATCGTCAAAGAAGAAACTAGGGTTTTGATATGGCATCAAATGAGCCAAAACCCGACTTAAAGTTGTTCGTCCGAAGTTCACGACGCGAACTAAGTTCGCGTCGCTAACTTCCCCTTGCACGCGAACTTAGCGATCGTTATCTCATCGCGAACTACTTCAAGCCTTTGATCAAAATCTCTGGCCCGACTTCACGAACGCGAACTATGTTCGCGTCGTGAACTTCACATGCAGCCAGGCTGCACTTTTCCAACTTTGTCTCGACCCGGTTTCGCCCATAACTTCTTCATACGGTCTGCAAACGACACGAAACCAATTCCTACGTTCTTTAAACGATTTATCCTTAATTATCATATTTTTGTACAATTTATTTATTTACAAATTTCGGGTCGTTACAACTATCTACCCCTTAAAAGGATTTCGTCCTCGGAATCACTCAAAAATTTCAAATCCGCGTTCTACCGAGTATCCGCTCTCATTCTCCCGTGGTTATTACCGTCAAACTTTTCTCATCCCGAATTAGTCAACAATATGTATGTAAACATTCAATTAACTCCGTTAGATTCAAACGGGTCAAAAATCAATCTTAAGCCTTTAGGGCCCAATTGGACCAAAATTGCACAATACCAACCGCAAGACTTTCAATCATTTAACCGATCACTTTATACACATAGAAATGACATGACCCTCGTATTACAACCAACTAATTGACCAACACAAATGTCAAAGTCTAGCTTCGACCAAGTTGCCATATTCCAACATCGTCTAACCCTTGACTTAAGAACAAAGTCAACTATACTTTAACAATTTCCCTTCTCGTTAAGGATCCCATAAATCCTCCTTTCCTTTACAATTGACCTTTAATTTATGATCCGTCTACAGTCATATACTTGTTTCCCAAATTCAATCTTGACAACACCCAAACGGGTCAAAGACGTATAATCTGACTACAACTATTTCAACTACTCCATTAATCTTTTCACATACATACAATCGGTACATCCTTGGCTAAGTCAACCAATCACCAATTGGTCACCCTTGACTTTTACGTGAAGTCAACCATATTCTTTCAACTAACCAATTTCATACTCACGGGCACCATCACTAATATCTCACTTCCGGTTCTACTCATTATTGTCCCCTTAACAATTGTCCCCATTTTTCCACACTTTCATTTTCTCCCCCAATTATTCGAGAGTCGTACATTCACATATGGTCACATCGACCTTTACCGATTCTTGACCAACATTTGGTCACTCAAACCATCCCTTAGTTTTCTTTCAACCACCCTTGCGTCACATCAATCAATTTCATAACTCTTATTCTCAATTACCGGAATTAGTTCTCCTATTGCAACAAATTCCACTATTTCATACAAGTTTACCATACTTTGGTTATCAACTGATAATTCGCTCACTAGGAGTTTCTCTTTCCTCCTATTCTATAAATCGTAGGCATCCCCTACACTTACATGACCTAAATGCAACTCGCATTTCGAACCAGGTCCTCATTTACCAGTCATAAAAGTAATACATCATTAACCACATGGTTCTACATTCGCTATACTCGTTCAAGAGAAAATATATACATGAGTATACATATTTATCCTGCTAGTTCCATCTAAGCATCTCTACCGTGCACACATATGCCGTCCCTTCATCTCAATCGTGCACATATGCAAACATATGCATATGCCACACCAATACCATCTAAACATCATCATCATGCACATATACAAACATATGTATATGTCACACCAATATCATATACACATCATCATCATGCACATATACACTCATATGTATATGTCACACCAATATCATATAAACATCATCTACATGCACATATACAAACATATGTATATGTCACACCAATGTCATCTGACATCCATCTTTTCGCATCGTGTAGCCTTGCTACTATCTTACCCATTCGATCATCAAATCTTTATCATGCATTCTAGCACCTCTCCCACAAAAACGCATTATCGTTTTCCTTCCCATTCGTATGTCTCCCATAGGACATACTACTTAGCACATTTCATATGATATAATATTATCTTTCCACAATTATATGCCTTCCAAGGCCATCACATAATGCACATGCATTGTACCCCGCGGGTAACTAATAACATTCTCTAATTGTTATTTACCGTCTCACTTATACATTAACCGCCCTTAACCGGTTCATTTTGTTAGGTCACAACAACCCTGTTTTAATGTTAATTGATAGAGTCTTATACTTAGAGAAATATTAGAGTGATAACACAAGAATATAGTCAATGTATAAATCCACTAAGTGTGGCTTGTTGCGGAATAACAAGACCACTGATCAATTACAAAGATATGAAAGTGTAAAGTGAATTGGTGAGTACTCCTTTGCAAGATGATCTCTATTTATAATGTTATAGAGATCTTACATGATGAGCAAAGGAGTAACCGAAGGACTAAGTAAGGAAAATGACTAAGATCAAGGGATTTGATCTTAGTCCGTTACTATACTGAGTATCACTCAGTCCTTCTACTCAGTCCTTGTATTCAGTATCACTATCTGATACTGAGTACTGATACTGAGTTCCAACACTGATCACTCAGTATCAGACCTAAACTTAGCTATATTATTCTATATATAAGTCAAAACTAGTCTAGGTTGTTTTGTTATCTTAAGATCCAAAGGGGCAAGGCTATTTGCCTTAACAATCTCCCCCTATCTAATGATAACAAAACAATTACAAAGAGATAAACAAAAAATACAACAGCATAGGTAGCAACATCTTCTTCTTCATTTGCTGTTGATGGCTTCATTCTCATAGAAGACTTCTTGTTTGATGTGGACAAACTCTTCTCTACTTTTGAGTTCATCCCTTCTACTATTCAGAACTGCAACAATCTTCTTTCTGAACCAAGAGTCTTCTTTCTTGGTGATCATCCATTTCAGTCCAACAAGGTGACCGATTTGAGATCTTGGTAGATCTTCTTCAGAAATGAAGCACTCTCTATCCTCTGAGTCAGTATACATATATCCAGAAGTTGGATATATGACACTCTTTTGATCCTGGAAGACAATGTTAGGAGGAAGAGGATACTTTCTAAGATACTTGTATGTATGAAGGCATTCTGGTCTGTTGTTTGAGTAAGCCTCAGTCATAACACTGAGTGTTCTGTACTCTATTTCATGAAGTAAGTCCTTCTCATAACATACTGCAGCTACTGCACAGATCTCATCCAAGACTATTTGATCATAAGTTGATTTCTTTGGAAGCTCTTTGATCAGTCTTGTGATCTTCACCCAGTCTTGAAGACCAATTCTTTGAATATCATGAATAAATATCTTCATGGGGGGACTGGTTAAGCCAGTACAAGTGATAGTGATTCTTCCTTCTTTGAGCTTCACTTTTACTTTATTGACATCCAGATTTAACCAATGTATCCCCCTTACATTTGGAAATGTTTTGGTCCTCAAGAACTCCTTCCTTTCTTCCTTATACTGAGTCCTAGCAGCAACCTAATGGTGATTTTCGGTTAAAACAAGAACCAAAACGCAGCGGAAAGATTTAATCACCATGAACGGATCTTGATATCAATCATACAATCAAACTAAAAGAAAATCAAAGAGAATGGTATAAGAATTCATACCCTAGTTGCCTTTGATTATTATGAAATCGGATGGATGATGGTGACGGACGAAACCAAGGACACCAATGGGGAGTCCCTCCAAAGCTAGTCCACACAACACCTTAGCAAGAACACCAAGTGGGATGCTAGTCCCTTGTACCAATTTGTAAGAGCTCACGATCGTGCAAAACAAGACAAATCAAAAGGAATTCTCCTTTTGTTTATGCGTGTACCTACTCCCACAAACTTTTGTGCGTATCAAGTCTACACACGCAACTCTGTTTTTTTTTGTGTTTGTGCGGCCGAATCAATTAATCAAATGGGGGAATTAGGGGTTTTAATTAACATGCCTAATTCTCCCATGTTTCCTAATTCATATTTGCACTTAGGTCCCTTGCTTCTTGGTTCTTCTTTTTGGCACACCAACTAAGTTTCATACTTAAACAATTTAACACAAAACTTTAATTGGTTAATTTATATAAATAATATAATTACACTAATTATATTACATATATCTAATGGTGTTTGGTGTATAAGTGTGTGACCCTTTAGGCTCACAAACAACTAGCCATATAACTATATGTTATACGCGTGAAGCATATTCCAACAGCTCCCACTTGCGCACGTGATAACATCAAGTAGTTATACAAGCAAAGGTTAGAGTCTAGCAACCCGCCAATGCCCCTAGAAGTACATGAGGAGTTTCATAAAATCTTTGTTCAAAGTTTTTCGAGCAGTTATCCTTTTGTTACTGATACTATGTTGAATTTTAGACAAGGATTAATGTCAATCTAAAATTTCAACGATTCTGTTTCTCGATCTATACATTGAAGTAGATTACCAAAACCAATCAAGATTCATCTTGATTACCTTTTGGGTGTGGCCACACATACATCTATTCAAATCATCGAGGGGCCCAGTAGTATCTAATCCACATACGTGGAGGAACAAATTCTTTATTGACTACACGTGTTTGTCATATGTTTAATGACAAACCCGATAATGGTTGTTATAGCAGCCTTATTCAGGTCAACGTTTAACCACATCAAAGTTTGCCCCTCTACATACACAAACCAACTTGCATCTCAAGTCAGAGGATAAGTGACAAAGCCTTTGTGAGATTCACTTGTGACATAAATCCAGGAAGTGAATTCTCATAGGTTGGGTCAGTCCAATTGTGCATCATTATGAACAACATGTGAGTTTAACTTCATCATCCTTAGTCATACTAAGATAATGTCATCAATGCCCTCAGATTTGTCTTAATAATATTCCCATATTATTAATTATGACAATGGACAATTTAGAATATAAAACGCAGTAAATGTTCATGGATATAAACATGCAAATATAGAACACAGTAGATATTCATATAAAGACGATCATATCAAATATATCAATTTATTCCAATAAATACTGCTCAATGTTCCATTATCCAAATACTAAAACAGATTACATGAAACTACTAGCTGGTCGAAGCCCAATGTTTCTAGCATGCTCAACATGTTTGGTACATGGCATTGGCTTTGTGAAGGGGTCAGCTAAGTTGTCATCTGTATGAACTTTGAGCAAGCGTACATCTCCCATTAGGATCGCATCTCTAATGTAGTGAAGCTTCCTCCGATAATGTCTGGCGCCTTTCTGAACACCGGGTTCGTTGGCAATGATGATAGCACCTGTGTTATCACAGTACATATCCATAGGTTTTTCATTACTGGGGACAACTCCAAGCCCAGAAATAAATTTCCTCATCCAAACAGCTTCCATTGCAGCTTCAGTAGTTGCAATGTATTCAGCTTCTGTAGAAGACATGGCGATAGTGCTCTGCTTCGCACTTTTCCAATCAACAGCGCCTCCGTTCAAAACGAAAACATACCCCGTTTGAGATTTGGAATCTTCTCTATCATTCTCAAAACTAGCATCAGAATAACAAGTAACGCTTAGTTCATTTTGAGATTCACCACCATAGACAAGAAACATATCTTTAGTATTCCTAAGATACTTCAGTATGTTCTTAACAGCAGTCCAGTGACTCTCACCTGGATTCAGTTGATATCGGCTTGTAAGGTTCTGTGAGAACGCTACATCAGGTCTTGTGCACCGCACAGCATACATGATAGATCCTACTGCCGAGGCATAGGGGACATCACGCATACGTTTCATCTCATCAGGTGAGGACGGTCCTTGAGTCTTACTCAAGTGTACATTGTGTTGCATAGGGAGACTTCCACGTTTGGAAGCATCCATTCTAAATCATTTTAGAATCTTATCAATGTACGCACTTTGACTTAGTCCGATTAACCGCTTTGATCTATCTCGGTAGATCTTTATACCAAGTATATATGCCGCTTCCCCAAGATCCTTCATAGCGAAGCACTTCCCAAGCCAGGATTTTACATCTTGTAGCATTGGAATGTTATTTCCTATGAGTAGTATGTCATCGACATATAGGATTAGAAAAACGACAATGCTCCCACTAGCTCTTACATATACACATGGCTCGTCGGGATTCTGAGTAAAGCCAAACGTTTTGACTTCCTCGTCGAATCTTTTGTTCCAACTTCTGGATGCTTGCTTCAGTCCATAAATGGACCTTTGAAGCTTACATACTTTCTTTGGGTGTTTTGTATTAACAAAACCCTCAGGCTGAACCATATAGACATCTTCATCAAGGTGTCCATTCAAGAAAGCAGTTTTAACATCCATTTGCCAAATCTCATAGTCATAGTACGCTGCTATGGCTATGACAATCCTAATAGCTCTAACGTCGGCAACAGGCGAGAAGGTTTCATCATAGTCAATCCCGTAGGTTTGAGTGTAACCTTTTGCTACCAATCGAGCTTTATAGGTGTGTACATTTCCATCCATGTCGGTCTTCTTCTTGAAGATCCACTTGCTACCAACAGTGTTACTGTTAGGAGGAAGATCAACCAAAGTCCATACTTGGTTATCTTTCATGGATTGCATTTCCGCGTTCATAGCATCAAGCCATTTGTCAGATTCAGAATCTGCTAATGCAGCTCGATAGTTAGGGGGTTCATTATGATCCCCTAAACTCAGCTCCTCAGCATCGATTTGGAAACCATATCGTTCAGGTGCATGAGGTGTCCTTGCGGACCTTCGAACGGGGACCTCATCATTTTGAGGTGCAACAGGAACAGTTTCATGTTCAACCTCATCTTGATGTTCGCTAGTATCTACAATAGGTTGTGCATCTTCATCGCTTGGAATCTCGTCAAAGTCGATGGTACTCCCACTTGCTTCTTGTGAAATGAGATTGCTCTCAAGAAACTCAGCATAACGAGCAATAATTACTTTTTGCTCAGGTGGGTAGTAGAAATAGTAACCCATCGTTTCCTCAGGGTATCCTATAAAGATGCACTTGACAGCTCTGGGTTCAAGTTTGTTTGGCGTGTCGCGTTTCACGAGAGCCTCACAACCCCAGACCTTCAAGTAAGACAAGTTAGGGACTTTCCCATGCCATATCTCATATGGTGTCTTTTCAACCTTCTTGGTGGGAACCATATTCAGTATGCGAGCAGCCGATTTGAGTGCATAACCCCAAAAGGATAGAGGCAGAGTTGTAGGACTCATCATCGATCGGACCATGTCAAGCAAGGTGCGATTTCTCCTCTCCGATACACCATTATGCTGTGGTGTATAAGGGGGAGTGAATTGTGAGACAATCCCACAATTCTTAAGATGGTCTTGAAACTCATGGCTCATGTACTCTCCTCCTCGATCAGAACGAAGAGCCTTTATCTTCTTGCCGAGTTGATTTTCTACTTCATTTTGGAAAGCTTTGAACGTTTCAAAGGTTTCATGTTTATGTTTAATCAAGTAAACATAACCATAACGACTAAAGTCGTCCGTGAAAGTAATGAAGTAGGTAGCACCTTCCCTAGTTCGAGTTCTAAAAGGGCCACATACATCAGTATGTATGAGTCCAAGTAGATCATTGGCTCTTTCGCCTACATGGGAGAAAGGCTTGCGCGCCATTTTACCAGATATACAAGAAACACATTTATCAAATGATTCAGAATCATCTGATTTTATAAGTCCATCCTTTTGTAATTTCAAAACGCGTTTCTTGTTAACGTGGCAAAGGCGACAATGCCATAGGAAAGTAGAATCCAAGTTCTTCTTGGATTTCTTGTTGCTACATGTATAAATAGAACTACTGTTTGTGATACGATTATGCATGTCAATCTCAAAGATACCATCACGAGGAATAGCATTAAAGTAAAAAACATTATCCTTTGAAACTGAAATACCAAAATCCGTAAAAGTATGAATAAAACCATTATTCCACAAACAAGAAAGCGATACTATACCCCTAGTAATACTAGGCGCATAGTGACAATTGTCTAATACAATAATTAAACCACTAGGAAGGATTAAATCATAGCTTCCTATAGCTTCGACCGGTGCACGATTTCCATTGCCCACGTACAAGTCCAAAGCTCCATGGTTTAGCTTTCTACTTCCCCTTAGACCCTGCATGGTATTACAAATGTGAGTTCCACAACCAGTGTCATATACCCATGATTTCTTAGGGAAAGCATATAGTTCTATTGTGAAGATACCTGATGTTCCAACCTTGTTGGCTTTGTTCTTCATCAACTCTGCCAGGTAGGCAGGACAATTCCTCCTCCAATGGCCTGTTTCACCGCAGTGATGGCAAGCAAGATCCTTAGCGGGATGCTCCTTACGAGTAGGTGGGGGAACCTTTGGCTTGGGCTTGTAAACTTGCTTTCCCTTGCCTTGGCCCTTCGCAACTACTTGCGGTTTTGGTTTTTGGATCTTTCCTTGCCTTATAGCAAGGACAGTAGGGGCCGGAGTTTTCTTGGGTAGGCTTGCCTCCGTTTGTTTCAGCATAGCATGTAATTCGGCGAATGTCTTCCCCATACTATGCATATGATAAGTCATGACAAACGGTGCAAAATCCTTGTTTAGGGACGTTAGAATCAAGCTAATCCCAAGGATGTGCGGCATAGCGTAACCAAGCCTCTCCATTTGGTCTAAGTAGCTCTTCATCTTCAAGAGATAAGAGCTAACAGACTGTCCCTCCTCCTGCTTGCAAGCGTGGAAGGCTTTGACAGTGTCAAAGAGTTCCTGCTCGGCTTGCTTTTGATACATGGCCGTTAGTTCACGCATCATATCAAATGCAGTGAGGTCCTCGAGATTCTTTTGAATCTCGGGAATCATGCTCACTAGCATAAGCGCGGCGACTTCCTGTTGTTCGTTAAACCTTTTGGTATAGGCTGTACGAACAGCAGTAGTGGCGGTAGCAGCAGGGGCAGGGGGTAGCGCCTCCTCCAAATGGTGGTACTTATGCTCGGCCCTAAGGACAATCCTTAGGTTACGAGACCAGTCCACAAAGTTCGTTCCATCAAGTTTCTCTTTTTCGAGAACGGAACGAATGGTGGTATGTGTTAGGGTTTGATTGTTTGAAGTCATCTACAAAATTACAAAGTTCATGAATTAGTATTTTCAATAATAATTTCTTTTAATAAATTAACTACCCAATTAATTTAATTAAAAACTAAGATCCCATTGAGCTTCTATCACCGCATCAGTTGATCTGCTAGAGGTGATAGATCCAATAGGTAGGTGACGATCAACAATTGCATTACAAGTGCAACTCTTAGAGGTATGGGACTTCATGGCACCTAGTGAACAAGCATCTAGGGTCAAGTGGCATGTTTGTCGCATCTTCGCCTCGAGTCAAGGTCTCACCGTTAACTTGATTAAGTCATCCAATGTGAAATCATGTCAAAATAGATCTAGGTCTCACCGTAGAGAATAATGACCTCGGACCTAAATTCAAACCACGTCTCACGTGAATTCAAAAATAGAAGCAAGTGATTTACAACCGATTGGACGGCGTGACTTAAATTTTAGGTATGTTAAATTTTAATTTAATAAAATTTTATTTAAGATATGAATGAATCATGTACTTCATTCATACCACTTCATAAGTCTTGTAATAAACGGTAAAAACTTTTAGCGATTATTAAGTGAGAAGTTTCAAATCATATTTAAACTTAGTTTAATCTCAAAACGATTTTTAGATTAAAGGTTTAATCATCAATATTTAACTAGTAATCATCGATGATTAAGGGTTTGAATGTTCTAATGTTTGTGTCTAAAAACCATTTTTAATTTGTTTTACTATTTGTATCTAATAGAAAAGAAAAACAACCACAAACAAAGAATAAACATGCAACAAAATTTTGTGCAAACCTCGACCGATGAAATCCTAGGTTCGGTCACGTGAGTCATCACGACGGACCGAAAGGGTCAAACTAGGGGACAGGCCAACATGAACCCAAACGGGCCTACATAAACCCAATGGGCTCCCACTTGCTCCAAGACATTCTTGAGCAAGTAGAACCCAAAATTGTGAAAAAGTGTAATCTGCCAGAAAATTCCAGCAGACTTTGAAGCCCGAAAAGTCACTGAAGGAGTCTTCGTTGGTCTTCCCGGCCTTCTGGAAAGTTGTAGCCCACGACTTTGCAAGCATTTTAGGATTTTGAATCGCCCAAAAAGGAGTCCGTATGCCTCTGGAAAACCTGTTTTCGTACAGCCCTCGCTTTTGTGACGGAAATTTGTTGTTTTCTTCATTAGTCTTCAATATTTTTTGTCAACAATTTACAATAAAAAGATAAAATACATACAATCTATTCTATTACTTTTACATTACAAATTGCCCAAAAAATGGCACCAAAAATAAAAGAAAAATAAATGAAACAAATTACAACAATTAAGCCAAAAAAAAACAAGGCTTTTCCCAAACAACCAAACAACCAAACATCAACCACATTCATTCACAAATGGTCTAGGCTTTCATCGGTTTGCACAAACAAGCAACAATTTTACAAGGCTTTGGCTTGGGATATGGCAAAAATACATGTTTTGCCATATCAACAACATGGAATTAAAAAATAAATTCCAAGCCAAATAATCAAAAAATACAATAACAAGATTAATTTTTTGATTTGATTTTGTAACAAGTGACAATAGGGTTCCAAAAATACCATATTTTAACCCATTAATTTATAAAAATCCGAAAATTAAAATAAAAAACCCGTAGGGTTTTGTTTTTGTCCGATCGGAATTTTAAAAACACAAAAACAATTGATTTTTGCCACTTTTCACAAAATCTAGCTAATTATATGATTAATATAATGACTCGTGATACCACTAATGGTGATTTTCGGTTAAAACAAGAACCAAAACGCAGCGGAAAGATTTAATCACCATGAACGGATCTTGATATCAATCATACAATCAAACTAAAAGAAAATCAAAGAGAATGGTATAAGAATTCATACCCTAGTTGCCTTTGATTATTATGAAATCGGATGGATGATGGTGACGGACGAAACCAAGGACACCAATGGGGAGTCCCTCCAAAGCTAGTCCACACAACACTTTAGCAAGAACACCAAGTGGGATGCTAGTCCCTTGTACCAATTTGTAAGAACTCACGATCGTGCAAAACAAGACAAATTAAAAGGAATTCTCCTTTTGTTTATGCGTGTACCTACTCCCACAAACTTTTGTGCGTATCAAGTCTACACACGCAACTCTGTTTTTTTTTTTTGTGTTTGTGCGGCCGAATCAATTAATCAAATGGGGGAATTAGGGGTTTTAATTAACATGCCTAATTCTCCCATGTTTCCTAATTCATATTTGCACTTAGGTCCCTTGCTTCTTGGTTCTTCTTTTTGGCACACCAACTAAGTTTCATACTTAAACAATTTAACACAAAACTTTAATTGGTTAATTTATATAAATAATATAATTACACTAATTATATTACATATATCTAATGGTGTTTGGTGTATAAGTGTGTGACCCTTTAGGCTCACAAACAACTAGCCATATAACTATATGTTATACGCGTGAAGCATATTCCAACACAACCATATTCCAATAATGTTGAATATGGTCTGGACCCTTTCTTGAGATTCTATGTGAAGGACCAGGAGTATCAGTATCTGGGTCAGATTCTGGTTCAGTTTTGACTCCCAACTCTTGCTCATATAAAAATCTTTCTTGTTCTGCCCAGAGTTGTTGAGGAGTCAGTCTTGGAGCCTGCTCGGTATCACTGTCCCTTGTATGAACAGGTCTTCTTTGTCTTGTTACCAAAGGAGCAGATTCCTCACTTGATTCAGAAGAAGTGAGAACAGCATTGATAGGTCTTCTTGATAAGGAACTCCTTCTTCTAATTACCAGATTTTCTGGTTCTTCATCATCCGAGGATGATGATGAAGAACTTTCTTGTTCTACCAGATTTAGTGCATAGTTTACTAAATCTGGTTCTTCATCTTCATCATCAGCAATAGGCCAGATGAAAGGCCTATAGACCACAATTTGCAAATTATTCTCTTCAAGAGCAGGTGGCTCAGAATAAGTTTGCGGTGGTTGGTCAGTATGAGTCTCCCCCTGAGCAGATGGCTCAAGTGGGTCTTGAACTTGTAATGCTGACCTAGTTCTTTGTCTTCTTCTCTCATACTGAATCCGAATTGGCTCAGTATGAGGACTTTGCTGATGTTGTTGTTGTGGAGGTTGATCTTCATTCAATCGTCTTCTTTTCTCCCCCTGAGCAGATGGCTCAGTTTGATCAACCTCAGTATCTCTTTGTCTCTTCTCCCCCTTTTTGTTATCATTGGATGAGGAGGGAAGAGGATCAGTATCACCACCCATGTCCCCTTCTGGTTGTTCAAGAGTAGGGGAGAGCATGGGCTCAGTTGCAGCATCAGTATCACCAGCACCTCCTTCTCCTTCTCCTTCTTCATTGTGGTCACCATGTGAACATGGTGGAGTTTGTGGAGGCTGATGTGGTTGTTGAAGTAGTGAGACTGACTGTTTTATTGAGTCAATATCACCACTCATCTTGTCCATTCTGGCTAGTATTATATTTTGAGTTTGTTGGATGGCCAGAATGTGCTGCATGATTGCTTGCAGAGTCACTTGGTCTGCGGCAGCCTGAGATGCCTGAATGCCCTGCACTGATGGTGCTCTGATACCAGTTGTTAGGTCACAACAACCCTGTTTTAATGTTAATTGATAGAGTCTTATACTTAGAGAAATATTAGAGTGATAACACAAGAATATAGTCAATGTATAAATCCACTAAGTGTGGCTTGTTGCGGAATAACAAGACCACTGATCAATTACAAAGATATGAAAGTGTAAAGTGAATTGGTGAGTACTCCTTTGCAAGATGATCTCTATTTATAATGTTATAGAGATCTTACATGATGAGCAAAGGAGTAACCGAAGGACTAAGTAAGGAAAATGACTAAGATCAAGGGATTTGATCTTAGTCCATTACTATACTGAGTATCACTCAGTCCTTCTACTCAGTCCTTGTACTCAGTATCACTATCTGATACTGAGTACTGATACTGAGTTCCAACACTGATCACTCAGTATCAGACCTAAACTTAGCTATATTATTCTATATATAAGTCAAAACTAGTCTAGGTTGTTTTGTTATCTTAAGATCCAAAGGGGCAAGGCTTTTTGCCTTAACACATTTCCTTAACAACTTCCGAGTCTCTTGACATCGCCGGAGTAGTTACCACTACATTCCATTAGACATAATTCACCGGAAATTTCAATCATCCTTGAGTCAAACATTCGACTCCGGCCCACACTTGCAACCCATGACGTAACAACCAATGGCCCAAGACTCGATGTTCTACCTTTTCACATCGTGGGACTTAGGAATATTCTTTTCCCAATCGTAGTCTTACACTACACTATGTCACATATTTTCATACCATCATCATAACACTTTAGCAATAATCGTCCTTTTTACCCTTAATGTTGACTCCATCAACCCCGTCACAAGACTTGCTATGGCTATGTGCCAACCTTTACTTAACCGTTTTCAATGATCAAAATTCGTCATTCCCGACACTTATTCTTTTCCACATATTTTCCATTTATAAATTCTAAGGTATCATCCTACCTTATTCATTCTTTCCTTTACCATTCACGTATAGTAATATTACATTATTCATCCAGGTTCTCGCCGAATATACAAGTTCCATTTTCAAGGTTTCTATTTTTTATAATTCTCATCCAAACAAAAATTTCATACCAAGACTTAGTACTTCATTATACCATCATTCGCTTGCCACCGGTATTCTCCGACCTCGCGGTCCGACCTTTTATACTACTTATTAACATCGACCTTTATTTCCTTACCACATACGACACTCCGGTCCAAAATTCTTTCCAAAAATCTAAGTTTTCATATACATAAACAACCGGAAAGATTATTCCCCAATGAATATTCACATCATACAACTTATCTTAAATTTCTATGATCACTGATTCACGCGGCAATTCAACCGTTAAGTTATGATCACATAATATCTTGGCTCGGTGCATACCCAACCAATCCACACCGATGACCACGTCAAGTTTCCTTTATTCCCCATTTATTTCTAACTCCCAAATTCTAATAACACGTTCTACCATTTAGGTTCTCCCATTTACCTTCGTTTTCACGTTTTTCATCTAACCATTCGATCGACACAATCTATCTTTCTACCAACTCTTGAGACATAACCAAAAAGTAGGACTCGATTCTACGATATATTTAAGTTGACAAGAAGTTAACAGATAAAGTACCTGACACCCCATCGTGCGCCTCCTTTGCTTCCTCTCGGGTGAGTTGGAAGGATCGTCCCTTCACCTTCGCCGGTTCCACCTTCTTTTGCGACGTGGACACAAGTGATTCGGTTTTCTTCTTCGGGCACACGTGACTATAATGCCCTTTTTCATGGCACAAGTAACACTCAACCTCGGCCGCCGGTTTGGATCTACAATCCCGGGCCAAATGCCCCGTCTTGCCACAATCATGGCAAATCTTCGGTTCCCCACGGCATTCGCCGGTATGATTCTTCCCACACCTCTTGCACGAGGCTACACTTCCTTGCCTAGAGAAGTTCGACGTGAACTTCCCCTTCTTGAAACTACTCGAGCCACTCTCGGCCTTCTTCTTCTCGCCCACATAGGCCCTCTCGGCAACCCTTGCCTCGTTCACCTCTTCCACACCTCGGGCGGCACTAATGGCCTCATCTAGCGTGACCGCCCTCTTTACCTCCAATTGATAATCCCAAGGTAGCCCACTAGCATACCTAACCACTCTCGACCTCTCCTCGGAGTAGGTCCTAGCAACAAACGGGAGTAATCCCGTGAATTCCCTCGAGTACTACTCGACTGTCATATCTCCCTTCTTTAGGGTCACAAACTTCTCATGCATCTTCTCCAAATCCCTTTTGGGGCAAAACGTCTTTCTCAATCTCGTGGTAAACTCCTCCCACGACATTCTCTCTATCACCTCCTTTCCGAGGGTCTCATAGACTATGTCCCACCAAACCATAGCATCCTCTTTTAGCAATTATGACGCGTACGTCACCATATCGGCTTTCTTACACTTGCTACTTCCGATGACCCGCTCGGTCTCTCGGATCCACCTCATAGTCACCTTCGGGTCTGAACTACCCGTATATACATTTGGCTTACAAGCCATGAAAGTCTTAAAAGAACAACCATCCTTTCCATCGGGCCGTGCCCTAGCATCACTACAACCACCCGTGGAGGATTTCTCCACTCGGGTGCCACCACCACCGGTTCTCTCGTCCGACTTGGCCTCGGATTCGCGATCCCCTCCTGACCTCTCACGGTTTCCAATAATGCGGTGCACCTCATCGGCCACCGTCCCTTTGATTTGATCAATAAAAGTTTGGAGATCCGTCATGGTTACCGGAGTCCTATTAGCTCCAACCTCTGACTCATCCACTCGATGCATCGATGGTTGACTTTCTTGTTCAACCCTCTCGACATGATGCATCTCTTCCTCCCGGTTTTCCGGGGCTTTCCCACTTCGACGAGTGTTCACCATTTCTTTCTACCAAGATTATACGAAAGACATTAAACATTTAGTACTTCTTGTACAATCCAATAGTCGCATAAGACTCAATATCCATAATCACATCAACTTTCATAGGTCCCCTAGGTTCAACCCTAAACTTAACATAAAGTCTCAAGGTCAACCTATCGATCTCAAGGAATCTTACATTCCTAATGCTACAGTCTAAGACTAGGATGGACATCCAACCTAATTCACTTAAACAGTAGCTCTGATACCAAGTTGTAACACCTCAAATTTTAATACAAAATATTTGCCCGAATTAAATCATTTTCATAAATAGAAGACCAGTTCCAAAACACGGATTTGCAAAAGCCTTTGATATGAAAATCAGAGTATGAGGTTTGGTGTTACAAAATATATCAAAACCAAGGTTAAGCACAAGTCCGCTCTAATGATCTTCTACTCTAGGCCTCGCACATCTCAATCCATGCGCACCTAAATCCTCGATCCAGAACCTGAGTACATAGCAACAAACAAGGAGTACGTGAGACACACAAATGTCTCGTGAGCTACATGGGTTTAGACCCCAATAATATCAAGTATCACATCGTATATAAATACATATTTATATTTTACCAACACATCTTAGTCACTCTATGGTGACTCTATCAGTCCTGCTTCCCTAGCATACATATCTAGTACATAAACATATATGCACTAGAACACAGTCATATCTAATACATAAACATATATGTATTAGAACACAAGCGAACCTAACACATAAACATATATGCATTAGATTCCTAGATCACCTGGTACGCAAACATATGCGAACTAGAAGCACCCGTGTGCTTAGTGTACAAACATATATACACTCGTCTCAGTGACCGGGATCTCCCCCGCGTCACCACCATCTATCTCTAATCATAACTCTATCAGTTATGCCAGTCAAAGCCTTTGGCTATCACATCAATCATCAAACAAGTTAGTTAGATATTATCAATAATATATATATACTAACTCAACACATAATAAGTCTAGACAAACATTATATAGAGCGATCATAAGTAATCAAATACTTCATATAGCTATGTACTCAGTAAAGTCCACACGTACTCACCTTAGCAATAAAGTGCTCCAACCGTATTCTTGTACGTCAGTTTCCTTGCTGCACAATTCGGTCAACCTTCCAAGACCTCACCAAATGCCTAATACAATAATCACAAGATTATCAACATCACATACTACTACCAATGTGTCCAGCTATCTCTTGATAACACTTACTAACTCATTTCCCCCAATTATGGTGATTTACCAAACCCTAGGTTTAACCAACCCTCAAGATTCTTACAAATCATAATCATACACTTGTTTCCTTTGATAATATACCATCTATTAAATGTATACATCACTTATATCACCATAACCCATAACCCCAAGAACTAGGGTTTCAAACCCACACATCAAAATACATAGATCTTAAGCTACGAAGATCAAAGAGTGAAGATATACCTTTAATCTTCCACTAGGAGTGAAATCTACCAAAGATTTGTGAAGGATCCGACCTCAATCAGTCCCCAAGCTCGAAAATCGTCAAAGAAGAAATCTCTGGCCAAAACCCGACTTAAAGCGGTTCGTCCGAAGTTCACGACGCGAACTAAGTTCGCGTCGCTAACTTCCCCTTGCACGCGAACTTAGCGATCGTTATCTCATCGCGAACTACTTCACGCCTTTGATCAAAATCTCTGGCCCGACTTCACGAACGCGAACTATGTTTGCGTCGTGAACTTCACATGCAGCCAGGCTACACTTTTCCAACTTTGTCTCGACCCGGTTTCGCCCATAACTTCTTCATACGGTCTCCAAACGACACGAAACCAATTCATACGTTCTTTAAACGATTTATCCTTAATTATCATATTTTTGTACAATTTATTTATTTACAAATTTCGGGTCGTTACAACTATCTACCCCTTAAAAGGATTTCGTCCTCGGAATCACTCAAAAATTTCAAATCCGCGTTCTACCGAGTATCCGCTCTCATTCTCCCTTGGTTATTACCGTCAAACTTTTCTCATCCCGAATTAGTCAACAATATGTATGTAAACATTCAATTAACTCTGTAAGATTCAAACGGGTCAAATATCAATCTTAAGCCTTTAGGGCCCAATTGGACCAAAATTGCACAATACCAACCGCAAGACTTTCAATCCTTTAACCGATCACTTTATACACATAGAAATGACATGACCCTCGCATTACAACCAACTAATTGACCAACACAAATGTCAAAGTCTAGCTTCGACCAAGTTGCCATATTCCAACATCGTCTAACCCTTGACTTAAGAACAAAGTCAACTATACTTTAACAAACGACACGAAACCAATTCCTACGTTCTTTAAACGATTTATCCTTAATTATCATATTTTTGTACAATTTATTTATTTACAAATTTCGGGTCGTTACATTTTCTTCCATAGTCGGTGTCTCGCACACATTATAAATTTATTTGTGCGAGATGGGTTGAACTCACCGGAGATTGGTGCTATAACACATGACTTTTGGTTGATGCTATGTGATATTTTTAAAAAGGGTCCAAAACGAGTTAAAAGATATATTTGTTTGTGTAAGCAAACAAATTCACTTTGTTTATCACCTAATTGGGACATTACCACTCGTTGGAATTCAAGTTATGACATGTTTGTATGTGGTGTTCGTCAACGTCAAACTTTACAATATTTTCATGACAAACTTTTTACAAAGAAACGTGTTAAAAACAAATTTAGTGACGAAAAATGGGAGGTTATTAAAAAGCTAACCGAATTGTTTAAACTTTTTAAAGATGTAACGGTTTTAGTCTCCGGTGTTTACTATCCAACAAGTCATTGTGTACTAAAACAACTATATTTGATGGCTCATAAAATTGATACTTTTGATTTGGAAGGTGGTATTTATAAAACAATGGTCGCGCCAATGAAAACTAAACTAAGAAAATATTTTCACCGCATACCATTGGCAATTACATGTTCGGCCTTGTTAGACCCAACTTTAAATAAAATCGGTGTCGAAACCACTATGAGTGCAATTTGTTATGATTTGGAATTACATTTGGTAAGTCCTACATATATTAAAAATGCACAAGATCATTTTTGGGAAAATTTTAAATCATTATTTGGGGTTTATTTTCAAAAGTATGGTGCACCAAATGCTTCTTCAAGTTCGTTTGCCCCAATTTTTGGTGATGTTGATGTTCCCACCGACCCATTAGCCTATTTATTTAATACTATAAGAGAGGAAACAACTAAACGACAAATGGGTGAGAGTAGTGAAGAATCCGCTAATGGCGAATTGTCGAGATATACGAAAACAAACTTCTTAGGCAATATGACCACTCGAGAAATCGAACAGTTTGATATATTGGCTTGGTGGAAAGAAAGGGAGCCTCAATTTCCCATTCTAAGCGCCATGTCCAGAGATTTACTAAGTGTCCAAGCTTCTACGGTAGCTTCGGAATTGGCTTTTTCTGTTAGTGGCAGGATATTATCTATTAGGAGAACAAGACTCACGCCGGCGTCTTTGGAGATGTGTATTTGCTTGAAGGATCACTTGGATGCGGCGGACCGGATTCAAGACAAACAAAAGCTAGAGAAGGAACTTGACGTTGAGGAAGAACTTCTCGACATGGAAGTTGCTCAAGGTCTTTCAACCTCACTTTCCGATGAAGATATAGCTCAAGAAGGTGAATCGTCCCGAGCATCTAGCTCCGATGGGTATGAATATGAAGATAATAACCCACAAAAAGATAGCGACGAAGAGTGAAGATTTGTAGTTTATTCGTATTTTTAGTAGTAAATCTCGAATCTCGATGATTTTAACGTTTCTATGCTTTCGAACTTTCGTATTTTTATGTTTAATTATGTGTACTTGAATGTTTTTAACGTTTCTATGCTTAATGAATGTTTGTATTTTGCTAAAACGTTTAATGGTTGTGTTTGATATCGAATTGCGACAAAAACAAAGGGGTATTATAGTGTAACCGGTCAAAACCGCTTTTTTTACCGGTTACTAACCGAACCGGTAACCGGTTATACCGGTTGGGGTTTTCAAATGTCGAAACCGGTTACTAACCGAACCGGTTTTTGACCTAACCGGTTATTGCGAGCGTTGACCAAAACCGGTTACGGTCAAAACCGAAACCGGTTTTTGCCGAAACCGGTTACTGTGCATCTCTAACCAAAACAAATGCTCATTAATATTGTCACATCATAATTTTTTTTTATGGATTGGCTAACTCATGCCCTAAGGGCATGAGATAACCTTTATTGAATGCACTAAAAACTTTCTAAAATTCCACAAAATGTAATCAATGAAGTCTAATTGTGCATTTTTATAAGGAAAATAGAAGTTTCATAAATGTATTTTGTGAAATTTTAAGAAGTTTTTAATGCATTAAATGAAGGTTATCTCATGCCCTTAGGGCATGAGTTAGAAAATCCCGCGCAACCATTATTTATTACTAGCAGGTTACCCGCGCAATGCGGCGGCGGGTACCCTGTGACTAAATTTGACGGCGATCAAGTAGTGAGTGGTGACGACGGTAGTGATAGTGGCTGTTGGTTGTGGTCGTGCGGATGATGGATGATGTTAATTTAATTTTGTAAAGATTAATAAAGATATCTCATAAGTTTCCTTAAATCCGAAATTGGCGTTTTTTAAAATGTGAACCGTTTAAGCTATGTTGAATATCTCATAAGTTTCCCCTAATCCGAGATTGGCGTTTTTTAAAATATGGGCCTTTTAGTTATGTTGAAGTTAAAGGTTATATATATTAGTTGTTGGGATTAAACAAAATGTCATTTAGATCAATCGGTTAACACACAGTCAGTACTCACAAAAGGTCTTGTGTTCGAATCCTGTAAGCAACATTTTTTATTTTTGTGGTGTTTAAGAGGTTACTAAAAGTAGAAATAAGTTTAAGTTTAAGTAATTTTATATTTAGTAGTCATAAACAAATTATAAAGGAGTAAGATATGATCTTAAATGGACAACAAACTTTAACACCGGAGCATATGTCATGGGTAAAATTCTTGCCGGAAATCGTAGGCGGGTATAACGTCGCCTGATTTGTAGCATCGTGTTTATGTATATGTTGTGTTTATGTGTAGGTTGTGGTCATTTCTTTTTGGTCGAGGCGTTATGAACAAAAGCTTTCTATATTGTTAAGATTCAGTATAGTCAAAAGGTCAATTAATTTGGTGGTAAGACAATTAATAGTTTCCGGAAATATAAACCGAAAACGGAAATAAAAGATAGTAAGACAATTTAGTATAGTCAATAGTTTCCGGAAATATAAAATTTAACGGAAAAAAAAGGTTGGTCAAATGCGATGATGTACAACCTCTTATAATTTGTTATGGTGGGATAAAATAAAGTGTAATTTATAGCAATTGGTTAACACATATTGACTACTTAGAAGAGGTCTTGTGTTCGAATCCTGTAGGCAACACTTTTTTATTTTATTTTAGTTGAAGAAGTTATTAAAAGTGGAAATCTCCTAAAACTTAAAATTAAGGAGCTACTTAAAATTCCTTAAAATGGTAGTCCTAAATGTATTAGTAAGTAGTAAGATGATTATATAATTAGATGTAAAACTTCAATTTCATCATATATTAACTAAAGGGTGATTTCCTAATTTGGATCAAATGAAATTAAATCTCCTCAAAAATAGACTTGAGTTTCAATTCTTCCCAAAATACCCCGTGCAACTACCCAGCGAGCGTGCAACCGTGCAACTCCACTAGAACGCCGCTACGTGTCCGAGTTAGTGTTGCTCAAATAGTTACTACTGCTCATTAAAACTTGCTCAACCTTGTAAATACTGATCATTAATATTGCTCATTAAAACTTGCTCAACCTTGTAAATACTGATAATTAATACTGCTCAAACTTGTTATTACTGCTCGTTAGTACTGCTCTCCACTTAGTGCTGCTCCCAGTTAGTGTTGCTCGTTAGTGTTGCTCCCAGTCAATACTGCCCAAGTCTCCCAAGTCGCACGAGATATTTTGAGAAGATTGAAGTCTATCAGTCTTAAATGAAAGTCTCTTACTTTTTTTATCTAAATTAATAATTATTTCTTAACTAAAAGTAGCGGTTTAAAAATGATTTCCCATAAATAAATGTATAGATTGATTTCCATGTGCAGACAATGATTCAACAAAAGGCCGGACCACAAATATACATACGTGGTGCGACAAGGGCTATTGATGTTAGATAAAGTGAGCCCACATTGCATTAAGTCGGGGCCACATCATTCCTACTTTCTAACAATAGACAGTCGAATTGTTTGGTTAGATTAAATGTAATCACATTGTTTCTCTATCTAATTTGTATGTAGAAAAACATGTTTGGTAGTTAGTCTATTGGTTCTTAGCCCAATCAACTACTTTATTTTGTAAATACTGAAATATATCGAAAGGATTAAATATTAATATGCTTAATGTGTGGCCAGAGCAACTAAGATATCTAATTTGCATTACATACTTATATATATAATTTATATATTTGGTTAAATATGCAAATTATAGAAGTATCGAAATAAAATGACGCACAATGGTTTACACAAATCCAAAGCCCATTTAAAGTTCAATCTAGAATAAGGGTGGTTTGTATCGCTAAAGCAGTTTTTATTGAATTGGTAAGATTTATGATGTGGCTAATATGTATGTGAATCGGTAATATTTAAGATGTAGTCTTAAAACATCAAGACATGGTATAATTTTATTATATTATATTATGTTAATTTTTATTTTAGATGTTATGTATCTTGTTGTAATTATTTATAATTATCACGTAAATAGTTTAGGGGTTAAAATGATTATGTTTATCACCAGAGATAATTTTTAGATACTTAGCCAAACAACAATTTACAATTCATATAAAGTGCCTGCATCATTCTGATATTATTTGTCAAGTGGCTGCTAAACAGCCCCTAAGTCACTTTAAAACTTGTGTGCTTAACATGGGTTCGGCCCTCAAGACTCTATTATGATTTGTTATAACGTCGATAACTATCACTGGTTGTAATGTTATCTTCTATAAGTATAAAATAATTTATAAAATTAAAAAAATGTAAAAAAATTATTATTTTTTGAAAAGTAACTGAAAATTATGTTTTTTTTTTAGTTATAATATGTATTTAGATGTAACAAAAGATGATACTATGAGCCGTTTTTTTCCTTTTCAAATTCGTGTACTTAATAATTAACTTTCATAATGCATAAAAACAAATATTTTTATTGATAGCAAAAGATCAATACAATCATTGATTGAATAAATTATTGGATAAAATACGTGGGACCTACAAAAAATTACCACATACTACTGGGTCATGGAGGGCGTAATAACACTTGATGTTGCTACATAACAACTAATTCGACACCTGCCATAGACAATAAATTTTGGACCACTCTATATATCCTATATATAAAAAAACTGTTTTTTTCTGAATAAGATCTTAGCCTATATTATATGTGGGCACCTATGGAACCTATAAATTCTTTTTCTTGACCCAAATGAGAGTGTTAGATCGTTTTATTTGATATCTTTTCTGTAATTGGCACTTGTGATTGGTAGCTATTTAAACTATTCATCATTTAATGGGTCCAAACAACTACTTAAAATTGATATGTGTCTTCATAGTCCATATGTACATTTGTAGCATATATAGTTATGTTTGTGTAAAAGATAAATCATCCATTATGTCTACTTAAGATATTGGAATGTTCATTGATTTTTGTCTACTACGTTGCTTATGGACGCATGGTTATCCTTAATGCACTAAGATTGGGGTCTTCATCAGCGTTCAAACCCAAAAAATGTTGTCAGATTGGTTATCCTCTACTATTTAACGGCCTTTTGGACGGTGTTTTGTAGGGGTGTCCAGCGAAAGACGTTCTTTAATCGACTCCCTAATTTTCAGTGTTTAAAAACTACTTTAAATATAAAGTTTAGCTTATTTTGGAGTTTGGTTTGTTTAAGAAATTATAAATATAATTTTTATATAATTTATGGTATTATATTTTACTTTAAAAATTAAAAAATTTAATAAATACTTTTGCAAACTACATATTTGTAGATAACATGAAATTTTCCAAAAGTACTATAATACATACTTTTTTATCTTTAAAATATAAGGTTTTCACTCTACTAAAGTTTTTTCAGATAACATCCTCAAAGCAAAAGTGAAAACAACTTGTGATACTGTTTTGTTGTTTGTTTCATCAATTGATCAAAGTGACAACAATTGTGTTTGATTATTTGTTAATCAATACTTGTATTAGACAATATTTGTAATTGTCTATATCTTTCAAGTAGTTTAATTATGATTCTTATTCTTAGCTATTCCGCAACTACTTTTACTTTGTTAAATCATTATTGTTTAAATAAAGGAAGAGTTTATTTATCGTTGAATGTTTATAATTTTAATTTGATCAGTATAACCGTATAAGTGTATTCTTCTCATCATTACACTTATCAAACACTTAGTACGGGACTAGCAAGTTCACAACACTACATAACTAATCTAAAACACTTCAATTTAATTTCGATCTATGTTTTATCTACAAGAAAAATAACGCTCGAGGCTCGGAACAAACTTTTGGTTACTTATGACGTGTGGCAACTTTGCCTTTGTTTTTGTACTACCTCGGAACTAATTGTTTAAGAAAGTCTCCAAATTGGATACCCGGGCCCCTAGGGGCCTCATAGGCACCTATTATATGTGTTACTTATTTTAAAGAAACTATATCGTACGGAAATTAAATTTTAGATTTGGTTTTGGTAATGAGAAGTCGTCATTAACTACTTCTTGGCAAAAAAACTTAGACAATGACTAGTTTGGCCACTATAAAGTTTTATGGTTTTAAATAATTCAAGTTATTTTAAAATTAAATATTAGCAAGTTTATCAAACAATTTTACCTAGGATGGAACTTTCGACTCGTCATTTAGTAATTTTTATCCGTAAAGGATCGAACTTGTGACCTCTATTGATAATGTATAGTCAATAGACTTAGTTGTAGTCAAGTGGCTAAGATTTAGTTACAAGTCTGTTACATTTGTATCCATTATAAATAGATGTACATGTCTGCCAAAATAAAAATATTTCAATGTGATGGTGCTCCCGAACTTATCAAAGGCCAAATGGTTAAATTCATGGCTTCTTGTGGTATTTCTTACAGAATTTCATGCCCCTACACCCCTCAACAAAATTGGGTCGCTGAGCGTAAGAATCGACACTTGTCTAAAGTCGCTTTAACACTCGCCAGTCAAAACAGTTCCCTGATCATGTTGTTTATATGGCCACTGCTTCCACTCCTCCTTTAAAAGAACCAATATCTGTTTCGCAGGCCAAAAAGTGGCCACAATGGTGTGATGCCATGCAGTCAGAGTTATCTGCTTTACGTGCAAATAATACTTGGAGTTTAGTCTCTCCTCCACCTGGTGCAAATATAGTGGGGTGTAAGTGGGTTTTTCGAATCAAGAGAAACTCTGATGGCACAGTAAATAGATATAAGGCACGTTTAGTAGCCAAGGGTTATTCACAAACTGCGGTAATTGACTATTTTGAGACCTTTAGTCCTGTTGTGAAACCTAATACTATACGAACTATTTTGTCTGTTGCTTTTTCTCGATGCTGGCCTATCAAACAAGTGGACGTTAATAATGTGTTTTTACACGACGATTTGAGTGAAACTGAGAATATGACACAGCCTCCAGGTTTTGTGGATTCTTCCTTACCACAACATGTCTGTTTACTTCGCAAAGCCTTGTATGGGCTTAAGCAGAAACCTCGCGCGTGGTATGCTAAACTATCTTCTGTTCTTTTGAGTTTTGGATTTACACGTTGTGTGTCTGATACATCCCTATTTGTCAGTCACACAAGTGCATGTGTCTGCTATGTTCTTGTCTATGTTGACGATGTCATTATCACTGGAAGTTCTGATGCTTATGTGACTTCTCTTATTAGTCAACTGAATTCTCAGTTTGTGTTAAAAGATCTTGGACAGTTAAGTAACTTCTTGGGAATTCAAGCTACCTTTGGTGATAAGTTTTTGCATTTAAGCCAAGAATGGTATATTCTGTATTTATTGGATCGTACAGGTTTAACTACTTGTAAATCACTGTCTAATCCTGTTTCTCCAGGAAGATAACTTTCCATAAATTGTGGCATACCATTGGCTGATCCCTCTTTATATCGTAGTACTGTTGGCTCTCTACAGTATCTTGTGTTAACAACACTAGAGATTGCTTTTGCTGTTAGCAAAGTCTCTCAATTTATGCATCAACCTACTGACCGTCATTGGATAGCGGTAAACGTATCCTCAGGTTTTTATCTGGCACACGTAAACATGGTCTTGTTATACGGAAGTATTTAGATTTTAGTTTGCATGCCTATTCAGATGCTGATTGGGCCGGTTGCCCTAATGATCGCCGCTCAACAACTGGTTATGTAGTTTATCTTGGAGGTAATCCAGTTAGTTGGAGCTCACGTAAACAACAAACTGTTGTTTGCTCTAGTACAGAGGCTGAGTATCGAGCCCTTGCTCATACGGCTACTGAAATTTGTTGGTTGCAGTCTCTCTTGAAGGAACTATGTGTTGTATTGCCATCATCTCCTACTTTGTGGTGTGACAACTTAGGTGCTCCATATTTGGCTGCAAATCCAGTCTTTCAACAAAGAACAAAACATATAGAGATTGATCTTCATTTTATACGTGATATGGTTCTCTCATGTACCTTAGACATTAAGCATATTTCCACTCTGTTACAGCCTGTTGATGTTCTTACCAAAGGTCTCACTGCACCAAGATTTCTTTTGTTGTGGTCCAAGCTATGTGTTGCTCCCACCGCACAGCTTGAGGGGGGATGATAATGTATACTCAATAGACTTAGTTGTAGTCAAGTGGCTAAGAGTTATTTACAAGTATGTTACACTTGTATCCACTGTAAATAGATGTACATGTCTTGTGTATTACAACTTAATGAATAATACAACAAGACAATAACAAACACTCTCTCTCTTTCTTTCTGTTTAAACTGTTTCATCTATCAAGTCATTTGAAAGCTGTTATCATTGAGTCATTACCAAATAATTAAATTAACCCGAATCTTATAAATTTAACCTTTTAATATTCAATAATTTTAAGTAAAGTGTTTACTAGTAGAATGTAAATTTGTCAGGATCGAATAACTCGAACAAGTTATTGAATCACAGATCTACTAACAAAGAGAAGTTACAGCGGATTAACACTCTTGTTATATGATTAAGAACAATGTAAATTGTAATCGAATGAACAATATTAAGAACACAGTTTATCACAAAAAGCTTCAATGTATATTAATCGATGAATCAATACACACGTACGTTTACAATTCGTAAGGAACTATTTATAATAGTCATTGAAGCCTAAACTATTAACCTAGTTATTCTAGGAAACGATTACAATTGAATTACAAAAAGATAAACATTCTAAACTAACTCTACTAGAATCTCGGACACGATCTACACCATATATGATCATCGGTAGTAAACTTGATCGTCAGTAGTAAGTCCATCATCAGTAGTATTTTGCTTTTCTGCCCCATCAGTACTAACTTCCATAATCGTTGATCAGTACTAACTGCAGCATCAGTACTAGAATGTTTATATCCCAACAATCTCCCCCTAAACTTGTTAATTCACTTTTAATTAACCAAGTTTCTCTTCTTCTTTCTTCTTCATCTGTTCTTCCAACAGTTCTGCTCTTCTTTGATCACATTCTAATGTTTTTTGATTTTGCTTTTTCCTTTGTGCAATTATATATTTGCTGTTTCTTTTCACAAAGTAATTATATTTTTCTTGAAACATAGCAAGATCATGTGGTCTTATGAATGAGCATGTGGTGATCTGGTACATTGTTTCTTCTGAGTGTGGATATTCTTTTTCATATAAATACAATTCACACTTCTTGCTTGCTCTTTCAAAGAAGTACATCTGTACAGTTGGTAGCACATTCCAAGCATATACATTTTCTGTGCTAGTGAAGTTTTCAGGATAATTATATGGATAGAAAGCAGCATCAATCATTTTAGTTAAATATCCAGCTCCTGAGTTTCTCCAAGACTTCTTTGCCATTCTTGGTTTACCAATAATTAAAACTTTAATAATATCACTTCTGCTATAGGACATTACCATTGGTTTCCAAGCATTAAACCTCTGAGTTGTTTTATCTTCTCTTATAACTTCTATTACATCATTAACAACTCTCCAATTGATAATTGGATTATCTTGAAGAGGAGCAATAGGAAGATCCAGTACTTGCATTTTTTGTTCTTTTTGTTCAGATTTCTTCCTAGCCTCTTGTTCTATCTGAAGAGCTTTTCTCTTTTTGGAAGGAGGTTTTGATGGTTCACCAGAGATTGGTGTTCTGGAGAGTATGATTGTGGGATCAATTTCAACTAATACTTTTTCTTTTTCTTCTTCTACTTCAGATTATGCTAATTCCCTTTTCTTAGCAGTACAATATTTGTCAACTATTGTTATCATTTTCATTCTGCCAAAGGACTTAGCACTATGTCCTTTTGATTTCAAGTAGTCTATCATTTTGGTCTTTTGTTCAAAAATTTCATCTGGTAGATCAGCTTTTTCTCTTTTGCATTCAGCCACAAGATCTTCAAGGCAATTCAGATGTTCTTCTTCTATTTTTCTTTGTTTATTGAACTCTGCTTGTTGATCTTCTACCAGAAATTCTTCAATCTCTTGAATGGCTGCATTCTTAAGTTTTTTTTCTTCAGCTATTCTTTTATCGTCAAGGCTTGAGTCTTTGCGACTTTCCTCAGATACCTCATTCTATGCACCTTCCATTTATCTTGCTTTGCAGGTCTGACACATTTTATCTTATTTACCATATGGTGACCTAATGCTCTGTGTGGGTAGTCATCATCAAATTTCTCTTTACCTTTACCAACACACTTTGGAGGTGGAATGTAGTTCATATCCTTAACTTTAGGAATAATTATGGAAGGAGAGAAGGTATTGATTTTGTTCATTGGAAGTATCTTGGGGTGAGGAGGAAGTGCACATTCGTCAACATCATCCCAATTCACATTATCATCAATGTCAGGTATGATAAGTGGCTTTAGTTCTGGAGTTGGCCTTGGGATGATCACAGCTGGTTCAAGGATTTCTGGTATATCTTCTTCATCTTCAGTAGTAACCAAGTTAGTTACTACTGGTGCTGTTTTTGTTTCAAATACCACCAACTGTTGTGAGGAGATTACTACTGGTGAGGTTGTTGTTGTAGTTACTACTGCTAGGTCATCAGTAGTAGGAATGATATTTTCTGTTGTTGGGACATTTACTACTGGTATTTCTTCTTCTTTAGTGGGATCAGTAGTAACAACCTCTTGATCCTTCGCATCAGTAATATCCATAGGATCAGTAGTTTCTATAACTTCAGTAGTAACTGGAGAATGTACTTGTTCTGCTGTTGGTGACTGATTTGCAGACACAAATACATCCTCATCCATACTTTTTACTCCTCTGTACAGGTTTTCCCCATAACTTTGACCTGTTTCACCATGAGCTTCTTTTAAATTTAGGAGGGAGGCTGCTACTGCTGTAATTGAGTGATCAATCATTCCTTGAATGTGATCCTTCATCCCCTTAGTGATCTCAACTTGTTGAGCCTCACTATCTGCAATCTTTCGTTGTAATTTTCTGATAATAGTTGATTGCCTTTGAAGCCTATAATCAAATCTTTTCTGTCTTCTATTCAAAGTGTTGATGTAATGCTTCATGTAGCTCATGGTCTTTCCTTGGGAATTCAAGAGATTCAGATAATGTTGTAAGTGGTTTTAAGGTTTTCCTTCCTATCCGTCAATTGGGTTGGTTTAATACTGCCCTCAGCCCCTTTGGGTGGATCATTGGGCTCATTTGGTACATTGGATTTAAGGTTTTCCATCCTATCCGTCAATTCAGTTTGTTGCACTCTACCCTCATCACTTCTTGGTGATGAAATGGGTTGTTTAGATATTCTCTTCTTCCTAGAAGAAGCAGTAGTATCCCCCCTTGTGGTTTCTTGGCACCGGGGTGCTCTTAGTGCTGCCTCAAAAGATGAGTCATCACTTAGAGTTGCCGAGGTCTGGGTCCTATTGATGTTCTCACTAGCATGTGCACCCACCTTTGGGGCATCAATAGTGAGAGCCCTTTCCTCATGTCCTCTCTCCTCCTTGGAGGACAACTCTTGGAGTCTGGGGTCTGACTCAATTGGTCCCCTGGTTTCCTTTAAGGAAGTTTTCTTCCTTTTATAGATTTTAGAAATTGTTTTGGCTATTGGTTGGTCTTCCTCAGAGTGAAGAGTAGCACTCTGTGGATTGATTTCATGTACCTGGGACACATTCAGAACATCTATTGGTGTAGGTAATTGAGTGGACTGAGTGGATTGTGTTTGGGTTGTATTTAGTGGTGGAGTTGGTTGAGGTTCAATGGGGTGACTTGAACCTTCTCCAAGTGGTGGTTGATCATAGATCATGTTTTGGAATAATGGAGTAACCTTCCCAGAAAATTTTAATTGTTTTCTCATATTTGAGTACACCTTTTTATTTTATTTAGGTGTAGTAAAAATATTCTTTGGAGTTGAAAGATTTTGAATTTCATAGTTAAAAATGTGTGTAAGGAATCTTGGGTACATTAAAAATTTTGAAGATGATAAATTTGTCCTTCAAAAATCATGTTAGAAAAATTGAATACTTGGCCTGTGCACAAACAAACAACAGCAGATGCTATTGATTTGTTGAACTCATTCCATGTAATCTTTTTGGGAGAGATATAGTGTTGAATAGTATGAACAAGAAATTTCCATTGGGGTGAAAGAAGATCCTTTTGAAAAGTGACAATGTCCAGTCTTCCCTCATACCCCATTTTTTGTAAAGTTTTAACAAGATCCTCCTTAGGAAGTGAAAACATACCTGATTCATCATTCAGTTGAAGATGGTGTCTGATTGACCGTTCTGTGATGATGATAGTCTTTCCATCTATTATGGATTTGATTTCTATCATATTTGTGTCTTCAATCCTTTCAACATTTTCAAGATCCTCCTTAACAAGGTGCTGTTGATAAGCTTTAGGGTTGACAATTAAAGCAAATTTGATGTACGAGTTCTTCAAGAACATAACGATTGGTCGAAAGTCCTTTGTTCCATCTGGATTCCTTAGGAAGGCACACATATTGTGGAATTATGAGTATTTGAGATCGGTTTTAACTTCTAAAGATTTTAGAGTAGCCATTTGTTTGATGTTGATCTTTGAAATTTATGTTGAGATTGTTGATTTCAGAGAGAGTTTGATCGTTTTTTTATTGTTCGAGAGATTTGTGTAATGAATTTCTTTGCTACTGATGCAGGGTTTTGATCGAGATTTGCAGAGATTAGGGTTTATCGCAGGGTTTATCGAATCGAGGTGAGGATAATGCTAAACTAATCACATTCAGCTACTTATATTTTTCGAACTAACCTGCAAAAGGACCGAAATACCCTTCGAATCATAACCCAACGACTATTTTCATGGGGGTTAGTATGGTAAAATGGTGTATTTTACAGATAACGGTCGATCAGTAGTAACTAAGTATCAGTAATAGAAATGTCAGTAGTAACAGTTGTTTCTATACTTAACCTAATTCTAAGAAAAACCCTATCAGTACTAAATTGTAAGAGTAACTCATGATCAGTAGTAATGAATAACCAGTAGTAAATCATACTAAAAACAATTGTACAGAAACTTTACATATTATATTAAGAGTGAAATTAATTGATTAAAATCATTCCAATACTGCTAACCAAAAAACTGAATCTTCCTACATCAAATGCTTTTGTAAAAAGATCGGCTAATTGATTGTCAGTATGAATTTTCTCTACTCTGATTAATTTCTTTTCATTGCAATCCCTTATAAAATGAAATCTTATTTCAATGTGTTTGGTTTTTGAATGTTTTACTGGATTATTCACAATACTAATAGCACTTTGATTATCAATAAAAATGGGAGTTTTAAGAATAGAGATACCAAAGTCTAGGAGATGATTTTGAATCCATAGAACTTGATTACAGCAAGCAGATGCAGCTACATACTCTGCTTCAGCAGTTGATGTTGACACATTTGTTTGTTTCTTGCATTGCCATGACACCAATCTTGATTCAAAGAATTGACATCCACCAGTAGTTGATTTTCTATCTTGACATTCGCCACCATACTCACTATCTGTGTAGGCTATGAGTTCAAATGGTGAGTCATGTGGATACCAAAGACCAAGAGAAGGTTTGCCTTTCAAGTATCTGAAAATTCTTTTAACAGCCTGCAACTGTAGCTCTTTAGGTCTTGCTTAATACCTGGCACATACACAAACACTATACATAATGTCAGGTCTTGATGCAGTTAAATACATTAAAGAACCTATCACTGATCTGTAAAGATGTTCATCTACAACCTCCCCCTCAACATCAGGATGTAGGTGTTTGTGAGTTTTCATTGGTGTGCTTGCACTTTTGCAGTCTTTCATTGCAAACTTTTCCAAGATGTCTCTGACATATTTTGATTGATTAATCAAAATACCATCTGATCTTTGATTGATTTGGAGTCCAAGAAAGAAGTTCATTGGACCCATTGAGCTCATCTTGAACTTGATCTGCATTAATTCTTCAAACTCTTTGCACAGTTGATCATTTGTTGAACCAAAGATGATATCATCTACATATATTTGGACCAGTAGTATATCATCTTTGACTTTTCTTGTAAATAGAGTTTTGTCAATTGCACCTCTTTTGAAGTTATTATTCAATAGGTATGATGAGAATATGTCATACCAAGCTCTTGGAGCCAGATGAAGGCCATATAGAGCTTTGTCTAGTTTGTACACATAGTCATCATGTTCTGGATCTTCAAATCCTGGAGGTTGACACACATATACTTCTTCTTCAATTTTCCCATATAGGAAAGCACTTTTCACATCCATTTGATAGACTTTGATTTTCTTGTATGAGGCATATGCTAGAAATATTCTTATTGCTTCAATTCTTGCAACAGGTGCATATACTTCATCATAGTCTATACCCTCTTCTTGAGTGTATCCTTGGGCTACAAGTCTGGCTTTGTTTTTGATCACTATACCTCTTTCATCTTTCTTGTTTCTGAATATCCATCTTGGTAGAGGTACAAGAGTCCATACAGCTTGTAATTTGAATTGAAGAAGTTCTTCTTGCATTGCTATAATCCAATATGAGTCTTTCATTCCCTGTTGAATCTTCTTAGGTTCCTCCTGTGACAGGAAACATTCATACATACATTCATTAGAAATTAGACTGATGTTACAAACATGTGAATTTATTGATGAATTGAATTTGCTTCTTGTCTGCATGGTTGAATTGACATCACTGAGGAATTGTCCAAAGGATGATTCTTTTCAGTTCTGGTGCCATGAACTTTGTCAACAGTTAATTGACTATCAAGGTTTGACTCATTGGATTCAGGGATTTGGGCATCTGTCACTGATCCTTCTTGATTGTTTGGATTTTGTGGAGTTTCTTCATTGCTACTGGTATCAGTAGTAACATGATTTTCATTTGATTCTGGAGGTTCATAGTTAGTACTGATATCATTATTGTTGGGTTCATCATCATTTATTTGAGTTTCTGAGTTACTATTGGGATCAGTAGTATCTTGAGAATTTGAGTTGTTACTGGTATCAAGATTGCTAGGGGTATCTGAGTTACTACTGTCATTAGTATTAACTGTGGGATCAGTATTAACTAAGATATATTTCATTATGTCTTGACTACCATTGTATGAAGATGATCCTCCTTGTTGGTTTTCATTGTTTGAATCTCCTGCATTGTATTCATAATTAACATCAAAAGACTTGGTTAGATTATCAATATTAAATAACCTATCTGGACCATTTCCCTTTTCATTCATCAGATTTTCATTAAAGGATACAGTTACACTTTCTTCAATGATCTTTAGCCTTTTGTTGAATACTCTGTAAGATTTGCTTTGAGTTGAGTATCCTACAAAGATTCCATCATCTGCTTTGCAGTCAAACTTACCAATTTGTTCTCTTGTAATTAAAATTGTACAAGGACAACCAAATGATTTTAAAAAGCTTATTGAGGGTTTTCTTTTAGTAAAAAGTTCATAAGGTGTTTTAAAATGGGGCTTAACTATCAATACTCTATTTTGAACATAACAAGCAGTATTAACAGCTTCAGCCCAAAAAGTAATTGGTAATTTTGAATCTGCAAGCATAGATCTGGAGTTCTTGGAGAGATGTACTGCCTGTCAATACCCTTAAGATCACAGAAATTAATTAGATTAGTATTTTTAAATTCTGTGCCATTATCACATCTAATGGCTTTCACTTTGAGATCTCTTGTATTATCCAGTTTGACAATTAGATTCTTTATGATCTCACTTGTTTCATCTTTGGTCCTAAGAAAGAAAATCCAAGTATATCTGGAAGAATCATCAGTAATAACAAGAAAGTATTGTTTCTTTCCAATACTCATTACATTTGTAGGTCCAAATAGGTCCATATGTAAGAGCTGCAAAGGGTTGGAAATAGAATTAATTGCTTTGGTCTTATGAGAAGACTTATGTTGCTTACCTTTTAGGCATGCAACACAGTGATGATCACACATAAATTCTTTTTGTGGTAGTCCAACTACCAAATTCTTTTTGAATAAGTTATTCATATTTTTAAAATTTGTGTGACACATCCTTCTATACCAGAGTTCTGATTCATTTGTGTTTGCCTTAGATATAAAACAGTTGATCTCATTTGAAGAAATGAGTTCTCCCCCTATATCCAGGCAATACACATTATTTCTCCTTGGTGTTATTAAAATAACAAATTTTTCATCTAAAATAAAGTCAGGAGAAAGAATGACGCACTCAATATCTGTAAAAAGAATCTTATTCTTTTTATCACATACTTGTGAGACACTAACCAGATTATATTTAAGCTCAGCAACATAAAATACATCATCAAAAGTAATCTTACCATTTGATACTGTACATTTACCTGTAATATTACCACCTCTTGGATTTTCACCAAAAGCAACATATCCACCTTCAAAAGACTTGAAATCTCTGAGAATTTGAAGATTTCCAGTCATGTGCCTAGAACATCCACTATCAATGTGCCATGTTCTTCCTTCTTCAGGGATCTGAATGCTCTGCACATAAAGTAAATGGATTAGTTAATTTTGGGAACCCAAGCTTGTTTTGTCTTGGGTTCATCCTTTGAAGAGTAAGATTTTCGAAATGGATGAGCTTTGTATGCAGTTTTGGTCTTCATTTGTTGTTTATTACTGGTATTCTGTTTTACTACTGACCAAGGTATATACCCATAGTTTTTGGCTTTTGAGTGTTTTACTACTGATGGACCAGTAGTATTTGGGTAATATGAGTTTTTAGCATAGTCAGTAGTGTTTTTGTAATTGTACCAGACAACATTTTAATTAGGGTTTTTACTAGTAGTAAATATGGAATAGTTCCTACTGATGTTTGATAACTTTGAGTATCTTGGAAATTGATTTTGTTTTCCATTGTTTTTGAAATAATTACTTCTGTTTGGACTTCCATGCCTAATATTTTGCACGAATCTTTGTGCAGTTCTCCCAAATTTCGGGACCTCAACATGTGGATTTTTAATTTCTTTTGCTTCTTCAGTTTGTTTTAGATTCAATGCTTTTGATTTTTCTTTGTTCTCTTTAAATTCTTTAAATTCTTTGCAGTTAATTGGATTGAAGTGACAATCCTTTGCTATGTGGTTAACTTTGTTACAATTTAAACATTTTAATTTTGTTGACTTAGCACCTTCAGGCTTTCTTTGTTCTTTTAACTGATTTAAGTTTCTTTGATTTCCCCTTCTTAAAATTATTGGTATATTTTCTGAGTTATATTTAGGAGATTCAGTTTGACTTTGTCTGGTATGAAAACTTGTATCAGTTGAATCAGTTGTTTGATCATCATCAGATGAATCATTATTGGTTTCAGTTTGATTTTCTATTTTTAATTCATTTTATATTCTTTCTGAGCTTGATTTAAGAGGAGGAATAAAATTAGTTGGAGGTGGAACTGCATGGTATCCAACTCCATGAACAACTTTCTCAGTTGTTTGATTACTGGTTAATTCATCAATTATCTTGGAACTTCTTTCAAATTTTTTAATGGTTAATTTATTCTGTTCTAATTCCATTTGACATTCTTCTAATTTATTTAAAGTTTCTTTTAATTTTAACTCAGCATATTCTTTATCATAAGTTGTTTGTAACAATTCATTTTTTATTTTTTGATCTGTTATTTTATAGATTTTAATTTGATTTTCAAGATCAGCTTAACAACCATTATATTCAATCCTCCTATTTCTGTTTAAAATCATCTCTTCAAGTGTTTCTTTGTTAAGTTTTTCTAATTCTTTATATGCTTTAATGCATTCAAGAGTGCAAGATTTAGAATGTACCTCATTTGTAGATTCAGTGAAGGCCATAAGAGCTTGGTTTTGAGCATGTTCCTCTGCTTGAAAGCTCCAGTCATAACCTTGACCCTCTTGAGATACTAATGCAGTTGAATTTGAAGTGTTGTTTTTGTTGTAGTTTGATCTTTGGTCTTTGCTAGGACATTTTCTGGCAAAGTGACCAAGATTATTGCAGTTGTAGCATTTGACTTTGGTCTTGTCAAATCCAGCACGATCACCTTTGTTGTAGGTCAGATTTTGTCTGCCAGTTCTTTTGAGGAATCTTCTTGTTCTTAAACTCAGCATAGCCATCTGCCATTTGATGTCCATCTGTAATGACCGAGATTTTGTAAATAAATAAATTGTACAAAAATATGATAAATAAGGATAATTCATTTCAGAACCGTAGGAATTGGTTTCGTGTCAATTGGACACCGTATGAGAAAGTTATGGACGAAACCGGGTCGAGACAAGGATCGAAAAGTGCAGCCTAGCTGACTAGTGGAGTTCACGGCGCGAAGTGGAGTTAGCGATCGTGAACTCCATCCAGGGATTTGGGGTTTTCAGATATAGAGTTCACGATCCGTTACCGATCGCGAAATGGTCACGACACGCATAGTTCACGGCGCAAACTCAAGTTCGCGATCGTGAACTCCTGAAGTCTGTATAAAAACGGGTTTTAGGCTAGGGTTGATTTTGCTCAACCGTTATTTTGAAGAGAAGGGGTGATTTTGCTGATCTTGAGCTCAAATCTTCATCATCTTTGAAGATTTAGACATCAAAGGTAAATATTATTGATTCTTATCATCTTCTACCTTAATTTCAAGCTTTTCATGGGTATCAATGGTGGTTTTGGGAACCAACCATACCATCTTTGGGGAAAATGGTCTATCATGAGTGTAAAACACTCATGGTAAGCTTGTAATCAATGTGTACAAGTTGGATTTCGGTTTTATGGATAGAAATCTTAAACTAGGGTTTGAGATTTCCACCAAGTGGTATGAACTTGGTGGTTGGGATGTTAAGATGGATTAACTAGTAGTTAGTTATGATTTATGACTAGATTTGTGATGATTTTGATAATAGGTCAAGAAGGAGTTGAGATTGGAAGTACTTCCTTGTTTGGGAAGTAGAGATTGTGTTGATTTACACAAGTATTGGATAGCTTTGCTAAGGTGAGTACATGTGATCTTTTGAGTACATAGTAAACAATGTTTTATGAATCGAAATGATTTTTGAATCCTTATTAGATAAATATTTTTAATAAAGAAAAGATTGAATTGATAGAGTATGAATTGAATTGAATTGAATTGTGAATTGATTGTTTAGTTACCACTAGTATGATTGATTTGTGATATGGGCTTTGACCCAAGTTGATGATTTGTTATGTGGTAGCTAATCGATTGGATCCTAGATAACCCACACAAGTTGGGGGAGTTAGTGACACCTACTTGGGGCGGTACCACCCTGCGCAAGGGTAGTGTGTCGAGAAATAGATAACCCGGAAAACGGGGGAGTTTGAGATAACCCGGAAATCGGGGGAGCAAATAGATAACCTGGAAACGGGGGAGTTTACCTAGATAACCCATATCGGGGGAGTTGTTTCGGGGAGGCCCGTTACGTATGTGTTTGGCTTATGGCAAGCCTTAGAGATTGATTGACTATGTGCAATTTGATAATTATTTAATTATTATTTTATTGCAAAATTATTTCTAACCGGGTATAAAACCCATGTTTCTCACGAGACAATATTTGTCTCACGTACTACGTTTATTTTGGCTATGTACTCAGGTTCGGGAGCGAAGGATTAAGCGGCCCGTAGTTAGCATTTGGAAGTGATTTAGCTCGGTGTACTTATTTAATTCCCTAGACATTGTTTTGATATATTTGTAACACCGATTTTTGATACTAGCAATTACCCAAGTGTTTTATCTAAACTTACAATTTCGGATACTTGGTTTGTAAAGACATATATTTTATATTTTTAAAAGTTTTAAATTTGGTCGAAAAATTGGTGTGTTACAACTTGGTATCAGAGCGTTAGTCTAAGTGAATTAGGTTGGTTACCCACCCAAGACTTAGACTTTTCTTTTGAGACAATATGTTCTATAGGAAGTTAGGTTGACCTTTAAGGACTAGGGTTGACCATTGAGGGAATTGTCTTAAATCGAGCTATTCTTATGTTTAATTTTGACTTTTTAGTCAACTTATTGGATTCTAATTGGGTTGACATCTTGTTATAGTAAGATGGCTAGAACGAGAAGTGGTCGATTAGTGGATGGAGAACAAGCTTCAAATGTGAATCCAGATGGGAATGGATTGGCCAATTCGGGTATCGGGAATAACCATACTCACTAACATGCGAAAGGGAGGAAGAGGAACGTGATGCAATGGAGGCCATTCACTCCATGCTCACTAACATGCGAAATGTGATGCAACAAGATGTTAACCGGATCATAAATGATCGGTTGAACTTAAGAGGTGATGATGAGGAAAGGGAGGAAGAGGAACGTCATTTTGAGGAAGAGAGGGAGGAAGGTGAAGATTCCCCTCAACTCACTAAGACCAAGTCAACGGGGAACACCAACCCGACCGAGAAATCCTCCAATGGGGAAAGTGGTGAAGAGAGAAAGATTGAATGTGAAGGATGTTCTTACAAGACATTCCTTGCTTGCCGTCCCGACTTCTATCTCGGGATTACGGAACCGAAAGTGACGGTTCAATGGATTCGAGAAACGGAACGTGTGCTTGAGAGTAGCAAGTGCAAAGAGGAAGACATGGTAACTTATGCCTCACGTTTGTTCAAAGATGATGCTCTTACATGGTGGGACACCGTGTATGAAACCTTGGGGAAGAAAGCCATTTACAAGATGTCGTGGGATGAGGTCACTAGGAGACTCAAAGAGAAGTATTGTCCCGAAAGGGAGTTGGAGGAGTTGGAGGAGTTGTTGGAAGAGTTCTTGCACTTCAAGAAAGGCAATTTGGCCTTGGATGAGTATACCAAGAAGTTCACGGGATACCTCCCGTTCGTGTCAAGTACTTACCCAACCGAACGTAGTCGTATGGTTCGGTTTGCCAATGGGTTACCATGGGAGTATGAGCTCGAAGTGAAGAGGGCAACCACTCTTGATGAGGCGATCAATGTCGCCCGAAGTGTCGAAAAAGTTAGCAAGAGAAGAGTGCAAGAGAGATCGGTTGGTAATGAGAAGAGGAAGTTTGAAAGGTTTTCGGGGCCATCCAAAAAGAGCAAGTTTGCCCCGAGCGGGTCAAAACAAGGAAGTGTTGGGGGATGTAGGAAGTGTGGTAGGGACCACAAAGGAGAATGCAAGGCGGACTCTAATGGTTGTTTCAAATGTGGTCGTTTTGGCCACAAAGCTAGAGATTGCAAGGTTAAAAGCCTTGATGAAGTTGAATGTTTCTCATGTCACGAGAAGGGGCGCTATAGCAATGTATGCCCAAAGAAGGGAACCGAAACATTGGTGTCGACCGCTCACAAGAAACCGGAGCCGTCGAAAGTCAAAGGGCGTGCCTTCCAACTCACGCGTGAAGAAGCCAAAGACACTCATGATGTCGTCTCAGGTACCTTATTCATAAACTCCATACCCACTTATGTGTTTATTGATTCGGGTTCTACTTATTCTTTCGTGTCTCATGAATTTGGTGCTAAGTTTAAGGTTCCACTAGAGTTACTTGATGAATTGTATGAAATAGAAGTAGCCGATGGGAAAACCTCTATGGTTCAACATGTCTATAGAAATTGTGAGTTAGAAATCGATAGCAAGAAGTTTAAGGTTGATTTGATGCCTTTGGGAATTAAGGCTTTTGATGTAATTATTGGGATGGATTGGTTGGGAATCCACCAAGCCAAGATTTTATGTGGAAGGAAATTAGTGTCGATTAAATCTCCCGAAAATGAAAAGGTGTACATCTATGGGGAAAAGAGACATCGTATGCCAAACTTGTTAACCGCAATTAAGGCAAGAAAATGTTTAGCGAAAGGTTGTGCATCATTTATAGCCTATGTCCTAGATGGAAGAAAAGAAAAGAAGTCGGTTGAGTATGTGAAGATTATTCGAGATTTTCCCGAAGTTTTTCCCGATGACTTGCCCGGTTTGCCACCGGAGAGACAAGTCGAGTTTCGTATTGATTTAGTCCCGGGGGCGACGCCAATTGCCCGAGCCCCGTATCGTCTAGCTCCCACCGAAATGAGAGAGTTGATGGCTCAACTTCAAGATTTGCTCGATAAGGGTTTTATCCATCCTAGTTCGTCACCATGGGGTGCACCGGGTTTATTTGTGAAGAAGAAGGATGGTTCGATGATAATGTGTATCGATTACCGAGAACTAAACAAGATGACGATTAAGAACCGATATCCTTTGCCAAGGATAGATGATTTATTTGATCAACTTCAAGGAGCCGATTATTTCTCCAAGATTGATTTGAGATCGGGTTACCATCAAGTTCGTGTCAAAGAAGGTGATACCGAGAAGATGGCCTTTAGAACCCGTTATGGTCATTATGAATTTTTAGTTATGCCATTCGGTTTGACGAATGCCCCGGCAATTATTATGGATCTCATGAATAGGGTTTGTAAACCATTCCTCGATAAATTCCTCATCGTATTCATCGATGACATTCTTATTTTCTCCAAAACCGAAGAAGAACATGAAGAACATTTGAGGCAAACTTTGGAAGTCTTGAAACGAGAAAAATTGTATGCTAAATTCTCAAAGTGTGAATTTTGGTTGCGGGAAGTTCAATTCTTAGGTCATGTGGTATCTCTAAGCGGGATAAAAGTTGACCCGTCTAAGATCGAGGCGGTGAAGAATTGGGAAGCACCGAAGACCCCGACCGAAGTTAGGAGTGTTCTTGGGTTAGCCGGTTACTACCGAAGGTTTATTGAAGATTTTTCCTGAGTGGCGGTCCCACTCACTAGACTAACGAGAAAAGACGTGAAATTTGATTGGGGGAAAAGGCAAGAGGACGCTTTTGCCTTGTTGAAAGAGAAGTTGTGCAATGCACCGATCCTCAGTCTACCCGATGGTATGGAAGACTTCGTGGTGTATAGTGACGCCTCGAATAAAGGTCTCAGTTGCGTTTTGATGCAAAGGGGAAAGGTGATAGCTTATGCTTCAAGACAATTAAAGAATTCGGAAGAAAGGTATACAACACATGATTTGGAGTTGGCGGCGATTATTTTTGCCTTAAAGATTTGGAGGCATTACTTGTATGGTACAAGGTGTATCTTGTACACTGATCACAAAAGTCTCAAGTATGTGTTTACACAGAAAGACTTGAATATGAGGCAAAGAAGGTGGATTGAATTGATTAGTGACTATGATTGTGAAATCTTCTATCACGAGGGAAGGCCAATGTGGTAGCCGACGCCTTGAGTAGAAAAGTTTATGAAAAACCGGTTAAGGCTAAGTTAATGCGGATTGATGTAGTATCTAGCTTCATTGAAAGTATAAAGACCGCACAAATGGAAGTGATGGGAAAAGACGAGTATAGACAAGAGAGATTAGGAAAGAACCAAGTGTTTGAGGAAAATGGTCAAGGGTTGAAAACCGTGAATGGTCGAATTTGGGTCCCGAAATTTGGTGGAAACCGAAAAGTGTTGTTGAATGATGCTCACAAGTCTAAGTATTTGATTCATCCCGGAAGTACAAAAACTTATCAAGACTTGAAGAAAATTTATTGGTGGCCCGGGATGAAGTCGAGGGTAGCAAAGTTCGTATCAAAATGTGCCACGTGAGCACAAGTGAAAGCCGAGCACCAAGTTCCTTATGGTGTTGCACAATCATTACAAGTGCCGGCCGGGAAATGGAATGACATCACAATGGATTTCATTGTTGGTCTTCCAAAGACGAGTAGGAATCATGACTCCATATGGGTGTTTGTGGATAGGTTAACGAAAAGTGCGTTATTCCTAGCTATTAGGGAGACCATGCCACTTGAGAAATTGGCAAAATTGTATGTTGATGAAGTTGTTCGTTTGCACGGGGTACCATTGTCAATTGTGTCTGATCGGGATGCAAGGTTTACCTCGAGATTTTGGAGATCACTCCAAGAAGAGTTGGGGACGAAGTTGAGATTGAGCACGACTTACCATCCGCAAACCGATGGTCTAAGTGAGAGAACGATCCAAACGGTCGAAGATATGTTGAGGTCGTGTGTTTTGGATTTTGGTGGTAAATGGGATGAACATCTACCGTTAGTTGAATTTTCATATAACAATAGTTATCACTCGACCATTAAGATGCCACCGTTTGAGGCTTTATATGGGAGAAAATGTAGGACGCCTTCTTGTTGGTTAGAGGCGGGTGAGACGAGACTCACGGGTCCCGAGATTGTAAAAATAACAAATGAGAAAATTGGAATAATTCAAAGGAATATGAAAGTGGCACAAGATCGCCAAAAGAGTTATTCGGGTTTGAAGAAGCGACCTTATGATTTAAATGTCGGTGATATGGTGATGTTAAAGGTGTCGCCTTGGAAAGGCGTGATGAGGTTTGGTAAGAAGGGCAAATTGAGCCCAAGATATGTTGGCCCATTTAAGATTTTGAAACGGGTCGGTTAACAAGCATTTAAGTTATCCCACTTCAAGACACCTTCCATGTTAGTAATTTGAAGAAATTCTTGGGTGAAGTGGAGAATATTATCCCACTTCAAGATTTGCAGGTCGATGCGCCCAACCGATTGATTGAAGAGCCCGAGGCCATATTGGAGGCCCAAACAAAGAAATTAAGGAACAAAGAAATTGAGTTGGTGTTGGTCAAGTGGAAACATTCCCTTGGGCCAAATTTGACTTGGGAAGTCAAAGACGAGATTAAGAAATGCTACCCGAACTTTGTTGATTATGATGCGATTCCGAGGACGGAATCCTCTTAAGGGGTAGATAGTTGTAACAACCGAGATTTTGTAAATAAATAAATTGTACAAAAATATGATAAATAAGGATAATTCATTTCAGAACCGTAGGAATTGGTTTCGTGTCAATTGGACACCGTATGAGAAAGTTATGGACGAAACCGGGTCGAGACAAGGACCGAAAAGTGCAGCCTAGCTGACTAGTGGAGTTCACGGCGCGAAGTGGTGTTAGCGATCGTGAACACCATCCAGGGATTTGGGGTTTTCAGACATAGAGTTCACGATCCGTTACCGATCGCGAAATGGTCACGACACGCATAGTTCACGGCGCGAACTCAAGTTCGCGATCGTGAACTCCTGAAGTCTGTATAAAAACGGGTTTTAGGCTAGGGTTTAGGCATCAACGACCCTACTTGTAGCTCAGCCGTTATTTTGAAGAGAAGGGGCGATTTTGCTGATCTTGAGCTAAATCTTCATCATCTTTGAAGATTTACACATCAAAGGTAAAGATTATTGATTCTTATCATCTTCTACTTTAATTTCAAGCTTTTCATGGGTATCAATGGTGGTTTTGGGAACCAACCATACTATCTTTGGGGAAGATGGTCTATCATGAGTGTAAAACACTCATGGTAAGCTTGTAATCAATGTGTACAAGTTGGATTTCGGTTTTATGGATAGAAATCTTGAACTAGGGTTTGAGATTTCCACCAAGTGGTATGAACTTGGTGGTTGGGATGTTAAGATGGATTAACTAGTAGTTAGTTATGATTTATGACTAGATTTGTGATGATTTTGATAATAGGTCAAGAAGGAGTTGAGATTGGAAGTACTTCCGTGTTTGGGAAGTAGAGATTGTGTTGATTTACACAAGTATTGGATAGCTTTGCTAAGGTGAGTACATGTGATCTTTTGAGTACATAGTAAACAATGTTTTATGAATCGAAATGATTTTTGAATCCTTATTAGATAAATATTTTTAATAAAGAAAAGATTGAATTGATAGAGTATGAATTGAATTGAATTGAATTGAATTGAATTGAATTGAATTGAATTGAATTGTGAATTGATTGTTTAGTTAACACTAGTATGATTGATTTGTGATATGGGCTTTGACCCAAGTTGATGATTTGTTATGTGGTAGCTAATCGATTGGATCCTAGATAACCCACACAAGTTGGGGGAGTTAGTGACACCTACTTGGGGCGGTACCACCCTGCGCAAGGGTAGTGTGTCGAGAAATAGATAACCCGGAAAACGGGGGAGTTTGAGATAACCCGGAAATCGGGGGAGCAAATAGATAACCCGGAAACGGGGGAGTTTACCTAGATAACCCATATCGGGGGAGTTGTTTCGGGGAGGCCCGTTACGTATGTGTTTGGCTTATGGCGAGCCTTAGAGATTGATTGACTATGTGCAATTTGATAATTATTTAATTATTATTTTATTGCAAAATTATTTCTAACCGGGTATAAAACCCATGTTTCTCACGAGACAATATTTGTCTTACGTACTACGTTTATTTTGGCTATGTACTCAGGTTCGGGAGCGAAGGATTAAGCGGCCCCTAGTTAGCATTTGGAAGTGATTTAACTCGGTGTACTTATTTAATTCCCTAGACATTGTTTTGATATATTTGTAACACCGATTTTTGATACTAGCAATTACCCCAAGTGTTTTATCTAAACTTACAATTTCGGATATTTGGTTTGTAAAGACATATATTTTATATTTTTAAAAGTTTTAAATTTGGTCGAAAAATTGGTGTGTTACACCATCTCTTCCAGATCATCAGGATTGAGTTGTTCCAAATCTTCACTAATCAATGCAGTGTGCACATGACTAGTGAAAAAGGATTCTCTTGCTACATCTTCAATTCCTGCATTCTTTGTACCATCTTGACATGTTCCTGTACTAGACACAAAGCAGCATTGTTTGAAGGTAAATTGGGAGTTTTATTACTTACCTCAGATTCAAACACTCTTAGTTCATTGTATAGTTCATTGTATAGTTCACTCTCAGATTCAAACACTCTTAGTTCATTATATTATCTTGAAGTTTTGGGTCATAGGTAACCATGTGGGACAACATACGCGTTTTCCACATGGGATAGTTGGTTTGAGTTAGTTTGGGAGGTTTTGCCAGATGATGGAAGATCTGATGATGTAGGTTCAGCCATAACAGATGCTCAAAATTGATGGAAAAACAATTTCGACACCTGCACTGATACCAGTTGTTGGATCCCAACAACACAATCGTGTTGCGTTATGACCGAGTAACGAAGATACGATAGGTAAATAACAACAAGATTTCAATGATTAAGAGTTTTATTAAAAACAACTTAATACAATACAGAGTTTGCGAAAATAAATAGTACACACTACCTAAAACTCTATACTTGAGTTGACACTTTAGACCGCTCAAACTAGAAGAGTATACACTGAGAGTTATATCAGCTGATACTAACAGCTGATATTAATGCCTTAGTAATAACTATGGAGGAGTTAATACTTAGACAATAACTAACTCTCAGAGAATGTTCTTGTGCTAATGATTTCTAAGGGTATTCTAAAGGTTGTTTAAATGCAAGCATTTACGTCTATATTTATAGCCCAAGATCCATGTTCCTTAGTCCACAAGTTTGACGACGTGTAAACATATTATTCGTCGATGTAGACTTGCCATGGATCATTAAATGCTATTGCACAAGTTATTGTCCCGAGTGTACTTTGTGTCCACTTCTTCCGGTACCTTTTCTGACGCACAGTGAAAGGTGTACTACACAAGTACAGAAGTTGTTGACTTTCTCTTTACATGCTCGAGGGACAAACGATGAAGTTGTACTGACATTATCTTCTATTCCAAAATAGAATATATTCATCGTTTTCTTCTTCTTTGAGCGGGAAAGGGAAATGTCCAAGGTGTCAATGAACCTTTCCTTTATGTCTTCATCTGCAGCAGGTACTATCAGTTGATTCCACAATCAGCTGAATAGTCTTCTTCTTGTCTTTGTCCTTTGGTCATAGACTTCGAATGAACTCTCGTTAATAGCTGCTGATTTGACTTGTATCCTAAAGCTAAGTACGTACTCAGCTGAAGGTTTATTGTATATACTTGCTTCAGCTGAGATACATACTTCAGCTGTTGTTTATTCTTCTGGGCTATCGAGGATCAAATCTTATTTACTTAGTCTTGGGACTAACAATTTCCCCCTATTTGATGCAGTCGAATAGCCGTATAAGTGTAACCCTGTAATGATTCAGCTGAAAGAAGTCAGCTGAATACTTATGTACTTTGACCCTTAGGGTTTTTTTGTATATGTTTATCTTTTTACAATTTTTACAAGTATATTACAAAGTTTTGATTTTCTATTGATAATGAAATTTAAATACAAGGAAAATCAAAAAAATATAATGCCTTGGATATAGCTTATCCAACGACATTGCGATACAGTGAGTGGAAGGCTGAGTGTATTAGGTTCTTAATTTCTCTTCCCTCTTCAGTAGAGGAACTCAGCAGCTTGTGATAGGTCATGAGTTGATCCACATCACACATTTCCAACTAATCTGCCCGCTGGAAGCATTGCACCTTCTTCTCTAGATAGCAAAAGCCGTGAATTGGTTCATTCACGATCAGCCCAGGGACAAAGTTAACTCCCGTGGGAACGGATTTTGTGATATTGGGTTTTGGTCTTTTAGCAAATATGATTGACGACCCAATATCCAGTGGTCTGGAGTCAGCAAGAGGCTCAAGGAGAACGGACTTACGTTTCTCCCCTCTCACTGAGGAGCTTTCACCAGCAGTCTTTCTGACAACAGCAGCTTGAGATTCATACAATTCAGGAGGTATGTGATATACCAATTCAGGAGCATGTTTCCTGATTTCATCGCATAGAGTCTTGAAGGAGTAGATTGCGAATTGAATCTCATTTACCAGTTCTGTTATAATCTGTGATGGTTTCGCAGTTCTGGCAGCTGCTTCAGCCTCTTTCCATTCATCGTAGTTGAGAATGAGGCTGATCTTGTTCAGAGGAAACTTTTCATGGAGCACCGCACTCCGCACTCCCAGCCCTTGTTATTACAATTTCATCAGGGTAGCTGGGATCGAATTTGGGGGCCCTTACGCTGGTGATCTTTGCTTCCTGCCTACGCTGATCAAGAACTTTGTTGAACAACTTAATGTTCTCAGCTCTTTGTGTTTCAGCTCTTCGATGCAGCTCTTCATGAGTTTTTCTTTGAAGGGATAAGGCTGTATCGAGATCAGCAGCGGATCCAACTTCATTTAAAATGAGGTTTTCAACCACAGCAGATGTAGGCTCCCCCTCAGCAGGATGAGGAATCTCCTGTGAAATAGGCTGAGGGTTTTGGATTTGCGGGGCTTGGACTTTTGGGACCTCAACTGATTCAAAGGAATCAACGATTTTAGTAAAACCAGTTGAGGTTTCAGCTTCTTCTTCTAATGTTCCAGCAGAGGTGATAGGTGGATTTCTTGAGTTGTCACCTGCTGGAACGTCTTCAGTATTGGCTCCAACAGCAGAGGTGATTATGAGTTGTGAACTTTCTCGTTCACCATGTTGTTCAACTGCTGAAGTGGCCTCTTTCTCCCCCTCAGAGAGTGCCCAAAGAAGAGGGGTACTCTCTGGTGCTGAAGCAGGACGAGCAGCAGCGGAACCCTCATTTAGTTTATGTAGAATGAGGTTGAGAGTGCCTTGGAGACCAGCGACCTGAGAAGTCAACGAGCTGACTTCAGTCTCCAACTTGTCCATCCTTGTGGACACAGCAGAAGCAGACCCCTCAATAGCCGTAGAAAGGTGACTATGAGCAGTGGTCAGTTGATCGACAGATGTAAGAAGAGGAGACACCTTGGAAGTTAAGGTATCCATTTGTCGATCAAATTTAGCTTCCGTGGCTCGAGCTTCGGAGAGAAGCTTGTCTTTTTCGACACTAGCAGATTCGCGAATGGAGTTCACCTCTTGCTGAAGATATTCTTTGAGGGAGGTGAACCCTTTGGAGGTGCCTTGAATCTGCTCAGTAAGAAGAGCCAGCTGAGGAGTCTGAGTGTGAACCTCAGTGTGCAGAGAAGTTATGCTGGAAGAGAGTTTCTCAGCAGTAGCAGCAAACTTCTTTGGAACATCCCTGCGAAGGGTGTCCATCTGCTTACTCAGCTTGGCCATCCCAGGTCAAATCTGGGATGTAACAACACTAGACATCAGAGCAGCAGCGGCTCTGATGGGAATGCTTCCTCCAGCTTTGCTGGATTCAGCATGGGACACTTGGACGCTTTTGGGGAGGGGGTCCGACATGTCTCCAGCTTGAGGGGTAACCTCAGCTGTGGAAGAAGGTGTTCCCGAGGTAGGAAGAAGAGTTCCTATGGGTTCCTCCGAAACTATAGGGGGTGAGATGGGTCCAACTGAAACTTCTGGGGTTAAAGCAGAAGTGCCTACTTCAGTTGTCAAAACAGTTTGAAGCCCAGATTCATGCATCTCTTCATCATCTGAAAAGATGTACTGCTGAATGGGGATATCAGCAGAATCAAACATCATATGAAATGCTGTTTGAAAATCTGGTGCTTCGGTCTCAACAGCCGGCGAAACGGTTTTGGAGACTGGAGGAAGAATTCCTCTGGGTGGTGGGTCAGCTGCCTCGCAGCTCGGTTGGCGAATACGTTCGCGATCACTGGCAGCTTGGGTAGTTGCCTCAGTAACAATTCGGTCTAGAGTTGTCTCTTCATTGGCGGTGCTGGTTTCCTTGATCACCTGCTGGTTTAAGCCGGTGACGTTGTGGGAAACAGAAAGAACAACTTCAAGATTGACTTGGTTTCCAGTCAATTTATCATCAGCTGATGACTCAGGGAGTGATGAAGAAGTTGGGGGTGGTGTGTGTGTAGCTGACACTCGGGTGGCTTGGGTTGAGCCGAAAACTTCACCAGCAGTCTGTTGAGAGACTGAGGTTGCTTGTGGAGTTTGTTCCCTTGTTACAACGACAGATAATGAATCGGTCGAGGAGCTACGCAGAAGGTTGGAGCCGGCACTAACTCCTAAAGAACGAAATTGCCGTTTTGAAGTCTGCTGACTTGTTGAGAAATCAGCAGAGGGAGGTTGAAGAATATAGGGGAGAAAAAGAGGATCAGCCGAGAGTGTTCGACCAGGAGCTCCGATTGTTGGTGGAGTTCCTTGAGAAACACTGCTAGAATGAAAATGAGAAGGACTATTCACAGATACTGGCATAGCATCTCGAGTGAGAACCCAGCGGATCCCGGCAGAATCCTGATGATGCTGCGATCGCCAGCTCAACATCATCAACAACATCATCATCTCCACAGGTAGCAGACCCTCTTACCCTCAGGGTAGGAGAAAAAGGGGCGCTGGAAGTGGAAGAAGATGATAAAAAGAATGAAGAGGAAGAATCAGGGCGGTGAGCAGATCGCTTCACACGCTTCTTCCCACCACGTTGAATATCACCCGTATTCATAATTTCCACGTTAATGGGCATTGAGATCCCAGTGGAAGTGGTGGTATTTCCATCAACAGTTTGTGTGCGATCAGTCGATGGAAATCTCTTCAGATGAGAAAAGGACTTACCTTCTTGGAGGGCAGATTTCTTCGATGTTACGCCCTTCTTTCGATCCCTTTTGGATCTGACTCGATCATCTATGATCTTCAGCATGTACGAGGTGAGAGGAAATTCTCTTTAATCTTCCTTTCTTTGGAAGATGATGCTAGCGATGGAACGAACCATCATAGATTCCCCTGGAAGGTCTTCATAACTGATCTCCAGCTTTTCAACCATCACATGTGCAATGCACAATGTGAAAAAGCGAAGATAGGAAATATGATTTCCCTTGCTTTTTAGCTTCGTCTTAACCTCCTCGTACACCAGTTTCCCGTAGTCGATCCGCTGACCAGTGACCAGGGCTTCAGCAAAGACTTGCATGCTGGAGTTGCACTGGTTGAGAGACCCGGAATTGCCTCCAATACCCTGAATGATGTGGGTAAAGAAATAGGCCCAGGGTCTCGTCAGCTGAGACTTCTTGAAGATCGGCACCCTGTCTTCTTCGTTTTCTAATCTGTATCCAGTGATACGGATTAGACTCGCTTTAGCTTCATCAGCAGATTTAGTCTGCTGATATTCTTCACCAGGTTGCAGATAATCGAATCCGCAGGCAACTCGGAAATCATCAAGAGAAATGGTGATTTGATGATCTCCAACCTGCGCAGTAATGTCGTCTCCAGGAGCGGAGGCGGACATCCAGAAATCACGCAAGAGCTCAATGTTACTCTTGGTGACTCTGGTAAAGGCACCACGGATGGGGCAGTGACGCACAAACGTCACAACTGGTCGATAAATATCGACAAGATCATCCAGTGGGGAAAAGTTGCCTACTAGGTTTGAGTTCTGATAGAACTCAATAGCAGCCCTAGTAAGAGAAACCTTTGGGGCTTTCTTCTGCATTTTTAGGAGAGAGGGAAGAAAGATAAAGGTTTAGAATTAGAGGGTTTTTGGAGAAAGAATCGTGGGAGTGATGATTTAAATTTGAACTGGGTCATAAATGGATAGTTATAAACCAACTAGAGACACGTTGGTTATCGTGCAAAGAAGGTTGGATGTGACAGTGTCAGGTAGTGGAGCGGTTTCTGTGTCAGGGTAGTGGAGCCGTCTCTGTGTCAGGGTGTCTTGTCCTTCATAAATGCCAAATATTTTCACTTGAGTGGAAATATTTGCCACAGAGAACGTGTGGATAGGGTTGAACAATGCCTTTTTATGGAAGAACCAAACGTTTTAACTTATAAAACATGATAAGTTATCATTTAAGAGATTTTATTCGACTGACTGATAAATTCAAAAGGTTTTAGTCAGCTGAATGTACTAAGTAACAAGGTGAATCTTATCAGCTGCTGATAGTACTTCAGCAGTTGATTCAAGCATTCAACATACCTAGCTCGCTGATTAAAAAGTTGAATCGTTTTTCATCTAAAGGCTTAGTGAATAGATCATCCAGCTGAAGGTCAGTTGAAATGAAGTGGAGTTCCACGTCACCTTGTTCAATGTGATCTCTAATAAAATGATACCTTATGTCGATATGTTTGGTTCTAGAACGAAGAACTGGATTGTTGCTGATTGCAATAGCACTCGTGTTATCGCAATAGATAGGAACTTTGCAGAAGTTCATATCAAAATCAACAAGCTGATTCTTCATCCAAAGGACTTGAGCACAACAGCTTCCAGCAGCAACATATTCTGCTTCAGCTGTGGAGGTAGAAACAGTCCTTTGTTTCTTGCTTGTCCAGCTGACTAGCTTTCCACCAAGCAGCTGACATCCTCCAGTGGTGCTCTTTCTATCCATTTTGCAACCTGCAAAGTCTGAATCTGAATAGCCAATTAAATCAAACCCGGAGTCTTTGGCATACCAAAGACCTAGGCTTGGAGTACCCTTAAGGTACCTCAAAATTCTTTTTTGCAGCTATTAAGTGAGATTCTCTAGGATTAGCTTGATACGTAGCACACATGCAAGTAGCAAACATAATATCTGGTCTGCTGGCGGTGAGATAGAGTAATGATCCAATGATTCCTCTATAGAATGTGACATCCACTGACTTACCAGTGATGTCAGCATCTAAATTGTTTGGAGGAGCCATTGGTATTTTCATGGATGATGATGAATTCATATCGAATTTTGTTAAAAGATCTTTGATATATTTTTCTTGATTTATAAAAATTCCATTTTTAGATTGCTTAACTTGTAAGCCAAGAAAATATGTCAATTCACCCATCATACTCATCTCATACTTTGTAGACATAAGTTTTGAAAAACGTCTACAAATTTTTTCATCAGTAGCACCAAAAATTATGTCATCCACATAAATTTGAACAAGAATGATATCACCTTTGATTTTGCGAATGAATAAGGTTTTATCAATCTTTCCCCTGGTGAAATCATTTGCTATGAGGAACATGGAGAGTGTATCATACCATGCACGAGGAGCTTGTTTCAACCCATACAGTGCTTTATCCAGTTTAAACACATAGTCTAAATACTTAGGATTTTCAAACCCTGGAGGTTGTTTAACATACACTTCCTCTTGCAGTTTCCCGTTTAAGAAATCACTCTTCACGTCCATCTGAAAAACTGTTAAGTCTTTGTAAGCAGCGTAGGCTAGAAATATTCTAATAGCCTCAAGCCTAGCTACTAGAGCAAATGTTTCATCGAAATCGATTCCTTCCTCTTGTCTGTATCCTTGTGCAACAAGTCTAGCTGTGTTGCGAATAACTACACCTTCTTCATCCATTTTATTCCTAAATACCCATTTAGTACCAATTATTGTCTTTCCAGCTGGTGGAGGCACCAGCTGCCATACTTTGTTGACCTCGAATTGGTTAAGTTCTTCCTGCATCGCCTGAATCCAGCTTGAGTCTTCTAAAGCAGCCTTAATATTTTTCGGTTCTTCAGTTTCTAGAAAACAAGACCATAAGCAAAGATGTAACGACCCGAATTTTGTGTTAAATAAATTATGAAAAAAATATGATAAATAAGGATAAATCATTTAAAGAACGTAGGAATTGGTTTCGTGTCATTTGGACATCGTATGAGAAAGTTATGGACGAAACCGTGTCGAAGCAAAGGTCGAAAATTGCAGCATGGGCTGCATAGCCCAAGATAGCGGCGCTATCTTGGGATAGCGACGCGATTTATGGTGTTCACCAAACAGCGACCCAAGATAGCGTCGAGTTCTGTCGCGAAAATGAGAATTTCTGAGATAGAGTCAGAGATAGCGGCGCTATCTCCGAAGCGAATTATGGCGGGTTCTGAAATAGCGGCGCTATCTTGTAGATAGCGACGCTATCTTCATGTGTGCAGCATTAAAGACGGGTTTTGGCTCATTTGATGCCATTGTTGACCCTAGTTTCTCTCCCAACGAGTTTGTATACGTTTTTGAGTGGAAAACATCATTTGGAGCCGATTTCTTGGTCAAATCTCGTGATTCTTCACTCCTAGTTGAAGATTTAAGGTATATCTTCAATCCTTTGTAGTTGTAGCTTTAGATCTATGGATTTAGAAGCTTGGGTTTGAAACCCTAGTTCTTGGGTTGGTGATTAATGGTTAAATAAATGTTGTATACACTTAATAGATGGTATTTTAACAAGGGAAACAAGTGTATGGTTAAGATTTGTAAGAATCTCAATATTGGTAAAACCTAGGGTTTTGGAAATCATCATAATTGGGGGAAAGTGTTAGTTGATGGTATCTAGTGATAAATGGATACATTAATAGTAGATTGTGATGTTGAACATTGTATGATTATTGTATTAGGCTTTTGGTGACATCTTGGAAAGCCGGTGAATTGTGAAGCAAGAGATTGGTGTCAAGAATACGGTTGGAGCACTTATTTGCTAAGGTGAGTACATGAGACTTTTAAACTGGGTACATAGCAAATAGTTTTAAAAGTACGTATGATGTTGTATCAGTCTTTATTAACAAATATTTTGATAAAGATAGTAATTGAAAATGTATGAAAGTAAGTAGAATGTGATACTAGAATGTGTCTAGTATGATTGATGAATTTGAAGTAAATTATGATAGATTCAAGTAATTATGGAATCTATGTTAATGAACAATAATAATGAAGTAATTGATTAAAAGAATGTATACGGAGCCTTTATTAATAAATATGTATTAGTAAAGCAATTGGGAATGACTTTATAGTAATGAGTACCTATTGGTAAGATATACTAATAAAAGTAAAGAACGAATATATATGAGAAAGAATATGATGTGACTAGTAATAATTGTCCATTATAGTCAAGGGAGAGATAAAAGTATTATGTTATCGATAAATAAGAAATGTATCTTATGTATAAAGTAAGTATGGACCTCATAGGGTTCATAGATGTAGAAGTAACTGTGGTTGCTTATGATCGGGTCCATGGGACCATACAGGTACGTTCACACTGTGATGAACTAATTATATGTCGTTAGTATTAGATGACTAACTTGTTTGATGTTGGATGTGATAGCCGAAGGCTTTGACTGTGATAACTGTTAGGTTATGGTAAGAGATAGATGGTGGTGATGCGGTGGACCCCCGGTCACTGGACGGTGGTATATATGTTTATACACCGAGTGTATATATGTTTATACACTAGGCACACGGGTGCTTCTAGTACGCATATGTTTGGTACTAGGTATGTTAGGTTCTAATACATATATGTTTATGTATTAGATATGTTGGTTGGACGGTGGTATATATGTTTATACACCGAGTGTATATATGTTTATACACTAAGCACACGGGTGCTTCTAGTACGCATATGTTTGGTACTAGGTACGTTAGGTTCTAATACATATATGTTTATGTATTAGACATGATTGGGCTTCTGGTACATATATGTTTACGTACTAGATATGATTGGGCTGCTGGTACCTATACGTTTAGGTACTAGATAGGTTGCTAGGAAAGCAAAGTAGCTAGAGTCACAAAAGGGTGACTAGACGGTATTTATGTAGTTTATATATATGTTTATATATTTATGAAATGACTATTATTGGGGTCTAAAACCCATGTATCTCACGAGACTATTTTGTCTCACGTACTACGTTTGTTTTGTGGCTATGTACTCAGGTACAGGTTTGAAGTGATAGGAGGTTGCACTAGAAGTGGCCTAGAGATGCTTAGTTCGGGAGCTCATAGGTAGATCCCGTTGCCTATGGTTTTGATATACTTGGTGACACCGTATTTTTGTAAACTCTGATAAAGGTTTTAAAGTTTTTGTTAAACTGTATTTTTGGACAATATGTCATATATTGGGAAATATGTATTTTAAATGATTTAAACGATGTTTTAAAAATACGGGTGTTACAACTTGGTATCAGAGCTATAGTTTAAGTGAATTAGGTTGGATGTCCATCCTAGTCTTAGACTGTAGCATTAGGAATGTAAGATTCCTTGAGATCATTAGGTTGACCTTGAGACTTTATGTTAAGTTTAGGGTTGAACCTAGGGGACCTATAAAGTGAGGTGATTATGGATAATCAGTATTATGAGACTTATGGGACGTACACGAGGTACTAATTGTTTAATGTCTTTCGTATAGTCGAGATCGAAAGAAATGGTTAACACTCGAAGAAGTGGGAAAGCCCCGGAGGGCCGGGAGGAGGATACACCTCATATTGAGGTTGTGGTTGAACAAGAAAGTCAACCGTCGATGCACCGGGTGGGTGAATCGGAGGTCGGAGCTAATAGAACTCCGGTGACCATGGCGGACCTCCAAACTATTATTGAACAACTCAGGGGGGTGGTGGCCGATGAAGTGCACCGCATCATTGGGGACCGTGAGAGGTCGGATGGAGATCGTGTATCCGAGGCTAGATCGGATGAGAAAACCAGGGGTGGTGGCACTCGAGTGGAGAAATCCTCCACAGGTGGTTGTAGTGATGCAAGGGCGGGGCCCGATGAAAATTATGGTTGTTCTTTTAAGACATTCATGGCTTGTAAGCCAAACATATATACGGGTAGTTCGGACCCGAAGGTAACTATGAGGTGGATCCGAGAGACCGAGCGGGTCATCGGAAGTAGCAAGTGCAAGAAAACCGATATGGTGTTGTATGCATCACAATTGCTAAAAGAGGATGCTATGGTCTGGTGGGACATAGTTTATGAGACCCTCGGGAGGGAGGTGATAGAGAGAATGCCATGGGATGAGTTTACCTCGAGGTTGAGGAAGAAATTTTGTCCCGACCGGGATTTGGAGAAAATGCATGAAAAGTTTGTGACCCTAAGGAAGGGTGATATGTCGGTCGAGGAGTACACGAGGGAATTCACGGGATTACTTCCGTTTGTTGCTAAGACCTACTCCGAGGAGAGGTTGAGGGTGGTTAGGTATGCTAGTGGGCTACCTTGGGATTATCAGTTGGAGGTAAAGAGGGCGGTCACTCTGGATGAGGCCATTAGTGCCGCCCGAGGTGTGGAAGAGGTGAACGAGGCAAAAGTTGCCGAGAGGGCGTATGTGGGAGATAAGAGGAATGCCGAGTGTGGATCGGGTACGGTTAAGAAGGGGAAGTTCACGTCGAACTTCTCTAGGCAAGGAAGTATAGCCTCGTGCAAGAGGTGTGGGAAGAGTCATACCGGCGAATGCAGAGGGGAACCGAAGATTTGCCATGATTGTGGGAAGACGGGACATTTGGCCCGAGATTGTAGATCCAAACCAATGGCCGAGGTTGAGTGTTACTCGTGCCATGAGAAAGGGCATTATAGCCATGTGTGCCCGAAGAAGAAAAACGGATCGCTTGTGTCCGCGGTTCAAAAGAAGACGGAGCCGGCAAAGGTGAAAGGACGGTCCTTCCTACTCGCACGGGAGGAGGCGCGCGATGGGGCGTCAGGTTCGGGAGCTAAGAATTAGGCGGCCCGTAATTGTAGCATTTGATGATTAGGCCAGTGAATCATTTGATTCCCTAAGACTTTAGTTTTGGGTACTATTGTAATCTTTCCAAATGTTCTTGTTAAAACCATGTTTTGAATGTTATGAATGTTTTTGTTAAACCTTATTTAAAAAAATTTGAATTAGCAAGATTAATTATGTGTCGATGAGAGTAGAGGCACTTGGCAAGACCATTGTGATCGATTGGGTGAGTAGGCACCAAGCCAGTGTGTTGTGTGGGTATAGCCATATTGTTAGATTGTTGCCCAATTTGGTGCTTACGGGAATTAGTAGATGAGTTGTATGACGTGAATAGTCATCGTGGGAATAACCTTCCGGGTGAAATGAATTCGTATTTTCGAGAATCATAGGCCGGAGTCGGTTGGTTGACTCAAAGATGACCGGCGAGTTATGGTTAATAGAATTGAGTGATAGTTACTTCTGTAGTGACAAAAGGATTTGGAAATATGGCAATAAAGAAATGAACCGATTAATGACGGTTAATGTGTATGTGAAACGAGATTTTACTAGTTATCCGCGGGATTTAATGCATGTGCACTATGTGATGGCCTTCAAGGGCATAGGACGATGGAAAGGTAGCGGCATGGGAATCGTGTTGAGAAACAAGTTAGGTATGAAAGAAAACGATAATGTGATATATGCAAATGGTGCAAGAATACATGATGAATAATTGGGCGATTGAACGAGTGAGAAGGTAGCAAAGCTACGTAATGTAAAAAGATGGATACTAGATGGTATTGGTGTGACATATACATATGTTTGTATATGTGCACAATAGAGATGTATAGATGGTATTGGTGACATATACATGTGTTTGTATATGTGCACAATAGAGGTGTTTATATTGAATTGGCGTGATATATATATATATATGTATATATATATATGTATGTATATGTTTATGTGTTTATATGATGAATGTAGAACCATGTGGTTAACGAGTATTGCCATTATGTTATGGTAAATGAGAATTTGGCTTGAAATGCGGGTTGCATTTAGATCATGTAAATGTAGGGGATGCCTACGATTTATAGAATAGAAGGAAAGAGAAACTCCTAGTGAGCAAATTACCATGTGGTAACCAAGACATAGTACACCGTATAAAGGTGTGAGACGTATTACGGTAGAGGGCCTAGTACCGATAACTTAAGTTGATCGATGTGATACAAAGATGGTTAAAAGAATACTAAGTGATAGTATGAGTGACCAAGTGAAGGTCAAGAAACGGTAAATGTTATTGTGACCTTATATTAAGGTGTGACCCTTGGATTAACGGGGACGATTGATGAGAAAGTAATAATGGGTAGAACTGAGAGTGATAGGTTGGTAATGATACGCCGTGTACGGAAATTGCTAGTTTGGAAAAGGTATGGTTGACTTTATGTAAAAGTCAACGTTAGTCAACCCGTGACTGGTTGAATTGGTCTAAGATGGACTTTGATTCTCGTTTTGAATTACTAATGAATATTGGTAGCATAATATGTCGATTATGTATTTGTGAAAAAGTTGATGAGATGGTTGATTGAATTGTAGTCAGTTAATACGACTTGACCCGTTTGGGTGATTTCAATGTTGAAATTGGGAATCGAGTGTAAGACTGTAATTGAATCATAAATAAAAGGTCAATGGTAAAGGAAAGGATGATTAATGAAACCCTTAACAAGTTAAGAAATTGATGAAGTATAGTTGACTTTGTGCTTAAGTCAAAGATTAAACAATGTTGGATTATATCGACTTGGTCGAAGCTAGATTTTGATATCCGCGTGAACCAAGTAGCTAGTTGTAATGATTGGGTCATATCATTCTTATGTGTATAGCGGGATTGGTTGAAGGATTGAAAGAGTTATGATTAAATTGTGAAATTTTGACCCGTTTAAATGATATAAGTTTAAGGTTGATTTTTTTTACCCGTTCGGGCCTAACGAGGTTAAGTGAATGTTTAAATACATATTGTTGACTAAATTGGAATGAGAAAAGTTTGATGGTAATAGTCACGGGAGAATGAGAATGGATACTCGGTAGAATGTGGATTGAAAATTTCTAGTGATTCCGAGGACGGAATCCTTTTAAGGGATGGATAGTTGTAACGACCCGAATTTTGTGTTAAATAAATTATGAAAAAAATATGATAAATAAGGATAAATCATTTAAAGAACGTAGGAATTGGTTTCGTGTCATTTGGACATCGTATGAGAAAGTTATGGACGAAACCGTGTCGAAGCAAAGGTCGAAAATTGCAGCATGGGCTGCATAGCCCAAGATAGCGGCGCTATCTTGGGATAGCGACGCGATTTATGGTGGTCACCAAACAGCGACCCAAGATAGCGTCGAGTTCTGTCGCGAAAATGAGAATTTCTGAGATAGAGTCAGAGATAGCGGCGCTATCTCCGAAGCGAATTATGGCGGGTTCTGAAATAGCGGCGCTATCTTGTAGATAGCGACGCTATCTTCCTGTGTGCAGCATTAAAGACGGGTTTTGGCTCATTTGATGCCATTGTTGACCCTAGTTTCTCTCCCAACGAGTTTGTATACGTTTTTTAGTGGAAAACATCATTTGGAGCCGATTTCTTGGTCAAATCTCGTGATTCTTCACTCCTAGTTGAAGATTTAAGGTATATCTTCAATCCTTTGTAGTTGTAGCTTTAGATCTATGGATTTAGAAGCTTGGGTTTGAAACCCTAGTTCTTGGGTTGGTGATTAATGGTTAAATAAATGTTGTATACACTTAATAGATGGTATTTTAACAAGGGAAACAAGTGTATGGTTAAGATTTGTAAGAATCTCAATATTGGTAAAACCTAGGGTTTTGGAAATCATCATAATTGGGGGAAAGTGTTAGTTGATGGTATCTAGTGATAAATGGATACATTAATAGTAGATTGTGATGTTGAACATTGTATGATTATTGTATTAGGCTTTTGGTGACATCTTGGAAAGCCGGTGAATTGTGAAGCAAGAGATTGGTGTCAAGAATACGGTTGGAGCACTTATTTGCTAAGGTGAGTACATGAGACTTTTAAACTGGGTACATAGCAAATAGCTTTAAAAGTACGTATGATGTTGTATCAGTCTTTATTAACAAATATTTTGATAAAGATAGTAATTGAAAATGTATGAAAGTAAGTAGAATGTGAAACTAGAATGTGTCTAGTATGATTGATGAATTTGAAGTAAATTATGATAGATTCAAGTAATTATGGAATCTATGTTAATGAACAATAATAATGAAGTAATTGATTAAAAGAATGTATACGGAGCCTTTATTAATAAATATGTATTAGTAAAGCAATTGGGAATGACTTTATAGTAATGAGTACCTATTGGTAAGATATACTAATAAAAGTAAAGAACGAATATATATGAGAAAGAATATGATGTGACTAGTAATAATTGTCCATTATAGTCAAGGGAGAGATAAAAGTATTATGTTATCGATAAATAAGAAATGTATCTTATGTATAAAGTAAGTATGGACCTCCTAGGGTTCATAGATGTAGAAGTAACTGTGGTTGCTTATGATCGGGTCCATGGGACCATACAGGTACGTTCACACTGTGATGAACTAATTATATGTCGTTAGTATTAGATGACTAACTTGTTTGATGTTGGATGTGATAGCCGAAGGCTTTGACTGTCATAACTGTTAGGTTATGGTAAGAGATAGATGTGGTGATGCGGTGGACCCCCGGTCACTGGACGGTGGTATATATGTTTATACACCGAGTGTATATATGTTTATACACTAGGCACACGGGTGCTTCTAGTACGCATATGTTTGGTACTAGGTATGTTAGGTTCTAATACATATATGTTTATGTATTAGATATGTTGGTTGGACGGTGGTATATATGTTTATACACCGAGTGTATATATGTTTATACACTAAGCACACGGGTGCTTCTAGTACGCATATGTTTGGTACTAGGTACGTTAGGTTCTAATACATATATGTTTATGTATTAGACATGATTGGGCTTCTGGTACATATATGTTTATGTACTAGATATGATTGGGCTGCTGGTACCTATACGTTTAGGTACTAGATAGGTTGCTAGGAAAGCAAAGTAGCTAGAGTCACAAAAGGGTGACTAGACGGTATTTATGTAGTTTATATATATGTTTATATATTTATGAAATGACTATTATTGGGGTCTAAAACTCAGGTATCTCACGAGACTATTTTGTCTCACGTACTACGTTTGTTTTGTGGCTATGTACTCAGGTACAGGTTTGAAGTGATAGGAGGTTGCACTAGAAGTGGCCTAGAGATCCTTAGTTCGGGAGCTCATAGGTAGATCCCGTTGCCTATGGTTTTGATATACTTGGTGACACCGTATTTTTGTAAACTCTGATAAAGGTTTTAAAGTTTTTTGTTAAACTGTATTTTTGGACAATATGTCATATATTGGGAAATATGTATTTTAAATGATTTAAACGATGTTTTAAAAATACGGGTGTAACAAAAGATTGCATGATGCTTTACTTTTAGTGATTACTCCCTGCTGTGGATCTCCAATGATTAACTCAATTGGATGTTCTGAGGTCCACTTAAATTGAGGAGCAGCAGTAGAAGAGGAAGATTCAGCAGAATTAGATCCTTGTTGAGCGGCTGACTGCTCAGCAGGATGAATTACTTCATTTTGAACTGATCTTCTTGAAGTATGAAGAGGTGGCTTAGAAGTAGCCTTGGATGATGCTCTAACTGTTGGAAACTCTTGTTGAACAGCTGCAATGTCCACAAGATATGTAGGAGCATCATGGAATGTCTCATCTGATTCATTTACGGGAACATCAAAGAGATTTAAAGCATCGGAGAATGCTTCAGTTGTATAGAGTGATGCATCGGAGAATGCTTCATCTGATTCATTTACGGGATGATTCAGCTGATCTCAAAAATGCATCAGACGAGTCAGCAGAGGAGGGGTTCAAAGCTTTTGAGTGTTCTTCAAAAGTAACATTTATGGACTCTTCCAATGTTTGTCTTCTTTTGTTGAAAACTCTATATGCTTTGGATAGAGTGGAGTATCCCAAGAAAATGGCTTCATCAGCTTTAGAGTCAAATTTACTCAGCTGATCTCTTGTGTTTAACACAAAACACACACAGCCAAATGCGTGAAAGAAACTGATGAAAGGTTTCCTCTGACGAAAAATCTCATAAGAAGTCTTTTTGTGTCTCTTCACATAGAGAGACCTATTTTGAGTAAAACAAGCTGTGTTAACAGCCTCTACCCAAAATTGCTTAGGCATGTTTGACTCAGCAAGCATTGTTCTTGCAGCTTCTATAAGGGTTCTGTTCCTTCTTTCAGCAACACCATTCTGTTGAGGTGTTCTTGCAGCTGAAAAGTTTTGGGAAATCCCAACGTCTGAACAGAAATCTTCCAAAGTCTTGTTTCTGAATTCAGTACCGTTGTCTGATCTCAGCATCTTGACTCTAGACCCGTTTAGAAGTTCCGTCCTTTTGATGAACTTGATGATTTCATCAGCTGCATCACTTTTGTGGCGTAAAAATATAACCCAAGTATATCGTGAGTATTCATCAACGATAACAAGTGTATACTTCTTTCCACCTAGACTTTCAGTGCTCATGGGACCAAAAAGATCCATATGGAGCATGTGAAGGCAGCTGTTGATGGAAAAACATTGCTTTGATTTGAAGGAGCTTTTATGTTGTTTACCTTGTTCACATGCAGAACAAAGCTTATCCTTTTCATATTTGATTTGTGGCAGACCATTCACCAGCTGACCTCGCGCCAGCTTCGATATATTTTTGAAGTTCAGGTGAGATAGTCTTTTGTGCCACAGCCAATTCAGCTCTTCAGTAGAGTGAGAGAATAGACAGACTTCTTGATTTTGAGGATTCATGTCAAGTGTATAGACATTCTTGGTTCTGGGAGCAACTAATACTACCTTTCCATTCTTATCTGTCACCGTTCCTCTGTATTCGTTAAAGTTCACTGAGAACTTTGCATCACAAAGTTGGCTAATGCTGATAAGATTATGTTTCAGCCCATTTACATAACCAACTCTTGTGATTTTTATGGATCCATTAGAGATGGTTCCATATCCTTCAGTTGAGCCTCTACCATTATCACCAAAAACTACTGAGGGGCCATCACAAACTTCAAACTCTTCCAGCAGGGATTTGTAACCAGTCATGTGTCTTGAGCAACCACTGTCTAGGTACCAGACATGTTTGCTTTCATCACCCTGCACATAAGATAAAAGAGTTAGTTCTTTTTGGGAACCCACACCTCGGTGGGTCTTTGTGACTTCCCGCTGGGATTCACAGAAGTTGGCTTTTCAGTAGGCTCACATACTGAAGTTGGGGAAGGTCTCAAGCATGTGCTGTCACACTCGCTTGCCATGTGCCCACGATCTCCACTCTTATAGCATTTTCTGTATCTTTGCAGTGGAGTAGAGGGCGAGGCAGTAGGATTGGGAACTGGACCCAAAATACCCTTCATTTTCTGATTATCAGAGATAGTCAGAGTTTGAACGAGTGATGTCAGCTTGCTGACCTTTCCTTTCAGCCGTCTGACAGACATAGCTGAAGAACGACTTGGAGTGTTCTTAGACACACTCTTACCTTTGTTATTTGCAGCTCGAGTACGAACTCCAACTGGCTCACCTTTGGAGGGTGTAAGAACAGTTTTCTTTCCTGCTGTTCTTCTAGTCTTCTGCTGAGATCTAGCAGAAGAGGCAGCAGGTGCTGAACCCAAGACAGATTTTCTAGGGTCAACAATGACTACAGTGGGTGTCCTAACTACCATGGCAGAGGAGTCAGTTGATGACTCTTCACCAGTAGCCACAGAAGGATCTTCTGAGTACATCTCAGTAGCATAGGTTTTGGTAGACCTAACAAAGGAACCAAAAACCAATTCTTCAGCTGGCACAGAAGCGTCAGCTGATGAGTAGTACAGATCATCTGTACTTCTGTCGGGTACAGCGGCTGCAGCTAGGAAATCTCCTCCTAGTACAGCTTGTACTTGACTGGGATTTGTGAGTTAACATATTCACTCACACGTTTGGATGAACGAGACCATGATTCACAAATCTTTTTAATTGCTTCAAGTTCTTTAACTTTTTCACTTAGATCATGTTGAAGAACTGAGTTAATAAATTTTGTTTCAGAAAGTTCTTCTTTTAAAGTTTTGTGGTCAATTAAGCGTTCTTTTAAAAATGCATTTTCACGTAGAATAGCATTATGTTTATCCAAACATTCACCTTTCAGCTGATCAATGAAGTGCAAGTCACAAATAATAGAGTCAACAATTTCTTTAGCTTTAGTAGCCTCAGCGGAGATTAGAGAGGTTACCTTTTTGTGAACAATGTTGACCCATTTATAGGAACTAGCATCATCAGCTGTAATACTTTCATCATCATCAGCACGAGCCATCAAACACATTGTGGCCATTTGTTCATCGTCATCAGATGAGCTGTCACCAGAGTCAGCCCAATCATGAGTTTCAGCTACAAGACCCTTGTCAGCAGCTTTGCCTTCAAGTGCCTTCTTTTCTTCTAAAAATCTTTTTGGTGAAGGCTAGTAGCTTTTTGTATTTTTCTTCAATGGACTCACCAGTTGAAGATGATGAATTAGCTTTCTTCTACTTGCAGTCGTTAGCATAGTGTCCCTTCTTGTTGCAGTTGTAGCAAGTTATCTCAGAGATGTCAGGTGTACTTCCAGAGGGTCTAGAAGACACAGCTGATGAGATAGATCTACTACTCGAGCCTCTAGCTGAGGAGCCAGACTAGTTTTTGAAGAATTTTCTATTTTTAACAAGTAAGGCTAGCTCATTTATAAGGGCTTCGTTGTCTTCGTCTTCATCAACTTCTTCAATGCTGACTTCAGGCATGCTGAACAAACCAGCAGCTGAAGCATTGTCAGCTTCATCATCTGATGGAGGATATTCGATTCTGCTGGGCTTGTTTAGAGAAACAAGAGCGGTCGAAGATCCTGAGGGACTCACCTTAGAGTCCTTTGGAGGTTGAAATTTGTTGAGTACAGTTCTCTCATGGCTTAGAAACATACCATAGAGAGAGGAAAGAGTATAATCTTTCAAAGTAGGAGACGTACTCATGCAAGTTATGATGGTAGCCCATTTAGAAGGTAAGGCTGCCATAAACTTACACATTTTGGACATATCGTCCTTATCAACCCCGTGAGACTTCAGCTCGTTTAACAGAATGTTATACCGATTGAATGTTTGAGCGATAGTCTCACTAGGCTTGGCTTTAAACAGTTCATAATCATGTATGAGCATGTTTTTGTTATGTTCACGCACAACAGATGTGCCTTCATAAACTTCAGCCAGCCTCTCCCACATCTATTTAACTGAATCACAAAATTGTATATTGTGATACAGTTCATCACCAAATGCTTGAAAAAGCATATCCCTTCCTTTATTCTCAAGATGAACAAGACGTTTTTCAGCGTCTGTCCATTGAGCCTCAGATTTCACAACATAGTGTTCTGGGACTTCAGGAGTTCCAGGAATAAGGGTTTTGGGAACGTATTTTCCTATCATTATATTATCTTGAAGTTTTGGGTGATAGGTAACCATGTGGGACAACATACGCGTTTTCCACATGGGATAGTTGGTTTGAGTTAGTTTGGGAGGTTTTGCCAGATGATGGAAGATCTGATGATGTAGGTTCAGCCATAACAGATGCTCAAAATTGATGGAAAAACAATTTTGACACCTGCTCTGATACCAGTTGTTGGATCCCAACAACACAACCGTGTTGCGTTATGACCGAGTAACGAAGATACGATAGGTAAATAACAACAAGATTTCAATGATTAAGAGTTTTATTAAAAACAGTTTAATACAATACAGAGTTTGCGGAAATAGATAGTACACACTACCTAAAACTCTATACTTGAGTTGACACTTTAGACCGCTCAAACTAGAAGAGTATACACTGAGAGTTATATCAGCTGATACTAACAGCTTATATTAATGCCTTAGTAATAACTATGGAGGAGTTAATACTTAGACAATAACTAACTCTCAGAGAATGTTCTTGTGCTAATGATTTCTAAGGGTATTCTAAAGGTTGTTTAAATGCAAGCATTTACGTCTATATTTATAGCCCAAGATCCATGTTCCTTAGTCCACAAGTTTGACGACGTGTAAACATATTATTCGTCGATGTAGACTTGCCATGGATCATTAAATGCTATTGCACAAGTTATTGTCCCGGGTATACTTTGTGTCCACTTCTTCCGGTACCTTTTCTGACGCACAGTGAAAGGTTTACTACACAAGTACAGAAGTTGTTGATTTTCTCTTTACATGCTCGAGGGACAAACGATGAAGTTGTACTGACATTATCTTCTATTCCAAAATAGAAGATCTTCATTGTTTTCTTCTTCTTTGAGCGGGAAAGGGAAATGTCCAAGGTGTCAATGAACCTTTCCTTTAAGTCTTCATCTGCAGCAGGTACTATCAGCTGATTCCACAATCAGCTGAATAGTCTTCTTCTTGTCTTTTTCCTTTGGTCATAGACTTCGAATGAACTCTCGTTAATAGCTGCTGATTTGACTTGTATCCTAAAGCTAAGTACGTACTCAGCTGAAGGTTTATTATATATACTTGCTTCAGCTGAGATACATACTTCAGCTGTTGTTTATTCTTCTTGGCTATCGAGCATCAAATCTTATTTACTTAGTCTTGGGACTAACATCTTCCAATGCATCTCCTTGTCTATATAACAGTATACATAGACCATTCTTCACCAAGAGATCTAAGGAACTTTCTGTTTACATCATCATTGCCTGGTTGAACACCAACTTGATTTAGTTCACCAATAAGCTTGTTGAATCGATCAAAGACTTGTGACAATGATTCATTCTTCTGGCCTTTGAAGTTTTCAAAGTCTTGCTTCAGAACAGACTTCATATTCCTTTTGGTACTTTTGGTGCCTACAAACCTCTTCTCCAGTGCCTGCCACAGCTTCTTATTATCATCATATTCAACAAATAAATGTTGATAGTCATTGGGAATAGCAAGCAACCGAGTGCTTAAGGCTTTGAGTTCGATTCCTCTGTCCTTCTTTTCTTTTTCACACTTGAGTTTGTCAGATTCAGTGGACGAACTTGCTAATGGAGTTTGAATGGTTTTGTTCCCTTCAAGAACAACTTCCCACATGGAATAATCAGTAACAAGCATGTATTGCTTGATTCTGTTTTTCCACATCCCAAAGTTGTTGGGAGTGAGAATTGGAATTTTGGTAGCCTGTGTGCTTTCATTGTTATCAGACATGATTAGCAATTTTGAATTCGAAAGTATGAAACTTTTTTATGTTCTTAATTCGTAGATCTAGAACCTTAATGCTCTGATACCACTTGTCAGGATCGAATAACTCGAACAAGTTATTGAATCACAGATCTACTAACAAAGAGAAGTTACAGCGGATTAACACTCTTGTTATATGATTAAGAACAATGTAAACTGTAATCGAATGAACAATATTAAGAACACAGTTTATCACAAAAAACTTCAATGTATATTAATCGATGAATCAATACACACGTACGTTTACAATTCGTAAGGAACTATTTATAATAGTCTTTGAAGCCTGAACTATTAACCTAGTTATTCTGGGAAACGATTACAATGGAATTACAAAAAGATAAACATTCTAAACTAACTCTACTAGAATCTCGGACACGATCTGCACCATATATGATCATCAGTAGTAAACTTGATCGTCAGTAGTAAGTCCATCATCAGTAGTATTTGTTTCATCTATCAAGTCATTTGAAAGCTCTTATCATTGAGTCATTATCAAATAATTAAATTAACCCGAATCTTATAAATTAAACCTTTTAATATTCAACAATTTTAAGTAAAGTGTTTACTAGTAGAATGCAAATTACCTTGCTATGAAAGTTAATAGTCAAAAGGACTGTTTGCCTATAACTTCTATGTTGTTCGTTCATTTACCTTTTCACCCACATGTGTTATTCAAGTTTTAACCAATAACATTTATTGGTTTAAATCTAATGTCGTTTATAAATACCAGTAAAACAATTTTTTTTTGACAAGTATCGATGTGTGGACCAGTAAAAAACATCTGTGAATATGTTTACAGCTGAAACTAGTCTATCTTATAATAAAAGAAGGTTTAGATGGCCACTTGGCACCTTCTTAAACCCTCATTATGACACATGGCACCATCACAAAAATTCAGATTTTGTTTTCCTCCTAAAGATTTAATAAATAATGGATTAAATTTATAAAATTAATTAATCTTAAATTTAAATTCAAATATACTTCAAAACCGGTTTTAAAATTTGAAAATATCGGAATTTTAACAAATTATATTTGTTTCCTAAATTGTAGATTTTTACTATAATTTTTAACAACTTTTCCTAAAAATTTGGTCATCAATATGTTAAGGTGTATATAAATACACGTTTATCATAAGCGACATGCAAATAATCATGGATTTCAGTATTTTCTCTTTTCAATTCCAAATAATCAATCTAAATTGTTTTCTATCTAATTTTTTACTATATTCACTTTAAACTGATACAATTATTGATGTCTTTTTCATGTATGAACTTGCAGATTTTACATGTCGAGACTTGAGAGACACAATCTGAATCCACGATCAAAAGCATCACTTTTTTTAAGGTAACCACAACCTTCGTCTAAGTAATTCTCTTCCAGAAGAATTGTATATTGAGTTGATACTCGTTTGTACATTTAGTTTTGAATTTTAATAAAATTTTACAACTTGATTCGTTATTGTAATTTATGTTTGCATATTTATGAAAACATTCCATGATTCTTATAGTTCATCTACTACAAATACAATTATAGTGGTACAATGATTTTTAACATAATAGATCAATAGAAATAGCATAAGCAGTGTAGGGTTTAAGTTGACTTTTAAAGTCAAAGTTTTAACATTTTACTTCTTTTAAGATTAGGTTTTATGGATTATTGTTTTACGGGTGAATTGATGTAAATTATTGTTTGACTATTAAGTTAGTATGTTTTATGGTTGATGGTTACTGTTTCATAATCAAAAAATTATGCATTGTTTTAGGGGTCTTTTTAAAAAAAGAAAAATTCAAACAATTAACTTAGCCCTAACCTGAATCCTCTAACCATAAACCCTAAAAACTTACTCCTAGCCTTGACTTTCTGATTATGTAGTAACATGAACAAATCGTTAGAAATAGCACAAGCAGTTTAGGATTTAGGTTGACTTCAAAAGTCAAAGTTTTAATTTTTACAAATATTATTTTTTTAGAAAATTTAACAACTGAGATGTCCCACATTGGACAATAAACGAACCAGTGCTTATCATGGTCCTGGGCTACACCTCTTACAATCAATTGGTTTTAAGATGGAACCCCACAAACTAATATGGTATCAGAGCAAGGTTCATCCGTAGTTGGTCAAACGGCCACACGGACCCCACGTAACCCAAAATATCCACGTGTTAGGCGCGAAAAAAAATGACGTCACACGTGAGGGGGCGTGTTGAGATGTCCCACATTGGACAAGAAATGAACCAGTAATGTGCTTATAATGGTCCTGGACTACTCCTCTTACAACCAACTGGTTTTAAGATGCAACCCCACAAACTAATAGATATGATTTAGTCTTACTTTTATATGATTAAAGTTTAGGAGTTAATGTTTTACTAGGTGCTAACAGATTTTATGTAAATTACAATTGAGAATTATGCAGCATATGCGTCATAATCAAAGAACAACACTATAAACCCACTTATGGAAGTGTTCATAGAAAATTGTTGCAGAAAAATCATTTTTTGTTTTTTTCAAAATTTTAACATATATTTGATGATGCCATGAAATAGAATCATGTTTATTGATTTTTTTTTTAAAATTTTTATTTATATGTTGAATTTTAAAGTCTAATTGACAATCTGAAATTGTTTTAAATTTTTTACAAAACTAAAATGTTGAAGAATTTGAGTTCCGACCAACTTGGCACATTTCTTTTAGAGTTAATTACACAAATGGTCTTTTAAGTTTAACCGTATAACATAATGGGGTTAAAAAATAACTTAATTGACATGTTAAGTAACGGGTCAAAATGCTAATTCTCTTTAATAAACATTTTTTTCAAATGGGTCACATATATCAGTTAAGATGAGCATTCTAAGTTTTGTTGACCTTATGCATACTTATTTTTAAACAAACTTTGACCTTCCAAGTAAAATTTGACTAACCCTACACATATTTTTTAAATTTTATGTTTTTTTTTTGTATTTTATGGATTTTTTTTCAGCCTTTAGTCAATTATCCTATCCCTAAAAATTGACAACCCTAAATGTTGACTTTCTTGGTCAATTGTAAAACCGCTTTTTATAAACCCTAATTACAAAATTTAGCCCATACTGACTGTTTGACTATGAAAGTCAAACAGTCATATATAGCAAATTTATCCTGAATTATGACCTTTAAAATTTTCCTAAACACATAAATGAAAAAAAAAATTATGATTAGGATTTAGGGTCGCTAGGGGATAATTAAGGTTTAGGGTTTTTAAAAATTTACTAAGAGTGAATGTTTGACATTTTTAGTCAACTAATAAGTATGTGTTAAAATTGTTAATCACGGGTTATAAAAATAGCAAAAAACAATTATGTGTAGGATAGTTTGACTAAAAAGTGTAACAATAATTCTTATATTATTAATAAAACCTTAAACCATCCTAATCCTAAAACTGCTTTTGTTTGACTTTCTTATTTGGCAAGAGTATGTTCTATAAATAATCTTGTGTTTGACTTTATTAGTAGTTAAAACACAAAAAGAAAATTTATTTGATTTTTACTTAATTTTTTTTAATTTCTTTTTCCGTGATCATAATCATGTAATTAAAATCAAACTATTTTAGTTGACTTCATAAAGGTTAGACTATAAAAATTAGTACTTAGGTTTCAATATTGATTACATAACATTCGCTTGACTCTCTTAGTAAATTGTATATATTCTTTAAGTCAATGTAATCACCATGAAATTAACAATTAATTTTTGTATTCTATTTTAATTATGTGCAGCATAAAAATTGACAACCCGTGATTTTTCACGGGATTTAACCTAGTAATATTTATATAGAAAATCACTAGGTTGAAAATTAACATTAGAAATAAAAAGATGGTCAATGCGCTACAACAAAAAAGTAAAATGTCGGTAAGAATAAAAAATTAATCAACAAAAGTGTTTGTATGATTTATCTACAATATAAAAGTAAATATTCTACCCGTAAAGACCTATATTTGGTGTTACAAAAAAGTTTAACAATTAATAACTTTGATCTTTGTTTCGCCTACGAGGCGTTGGTAGGCACCTCAAAGGCAAAAAAATCCGTCAGGGTCTTAACGCCACAGGCACGGTGCCGTTTGAGGGGCGTCGGCAGGGCTGCGTCTGGGGAGCGACGGGTTTGGAAGTGTGACGTGGGTAGGGAGTCAGCCGGAAGAGTGTGTGTTGGGGGGCGGGGGTTTGTATATTATGCTTAAAAACATGTACCATTTCATTTTTTTTATTTATAAAAAAGGTCTTTTTTTTGTTGTGATGTTTTTTTTATTGTAATGTTCATTTATGTGATGAGGTACTGCTGACACGACTGTATCAGTAATCCGTCAGTAAGGATGAGGTTGATGTGACACTACTAATACATTTAGTGATGCATTACTATGAGAGGCCTAACAATAAATAAATTTGACCATTATTTGACACGATCTTTGTGTTTTTAAATTAAATGTCATTAGAATCCAAGATTTTAATTTTATTCTTTTGAACAGCGCAAGAGAGAAGACGAGAGAAAGTTTCGGCATTTTAGATTCTGAGCGTGGGGCCATGGCATCCATTTGAATTATTTCTTCCATTTTCTTAAACTAAGTCAACTAATTTCGGTTCAAAAAAAAGAAGTCAACTAATTTAATATTGGGAAGTAAGCATGTAAAGACGTTAGTACAATTATGTTTTATGTTTTTTCTTCTATTAAATATAAAGCTTGTAAGTTTAGTAGTTGTAATGATTGGTTAAATTTAATTTACAATTTTCTAGTTCTTTATTAGATTTTTCTAATATAATTGGCTAATTGCTGTTTAAAAAAATTAACGTGTTTTTTCTTTTTAGTGATTAATGATATACGACAATTTGTTTATAATGGTAATGTATCACATTTTTGTTACTTCTAGTATATAACATCCATGCAAAATGCACTCCTATGGGTCGCGTGGTAAACATTAGGTTTTGAGCTAGTTAACCAACGTACTCACTTAGAAATTCATAATGTTAAATATATATTTTTTTGAATAGCATTGACAATGTATAAATGGATTTGAACGGTATAAAGAGTAATTTAACAATGTTGCTAATCTAGTTTCCTAACTAAATTTATTAATTATAATTTCTACACAAAAGTTGCAACATTCTATAATTGAACACAATAAGAAAAAATGTATATGATCCCATTTGTAGCTAAAAAGATCAAGCCTTGCAACCATTGAACCATATTTAAACTATATAAATGAATAATTCAAATATATAAATTCCACATGTGGACAATACATAAATGTCCAAATACATTTTGAGAAAAATCTTTAAGATCAATTTACTATTAACAAAAAAAAAAAAAAAAAAACCCATTCCAAGCTGTGGGTTTCACTTAAAATATTTTCTTAAATGCATGGTTAGATTAAGTACTTTAAGAAAGAAAAAAAACTAAAATAGGAAAAAAGAACGTAATTAATAATAGAAGTAGTTGATGTATGTTCTCAAAACCGAAGCAAAGAAGTAAGTGACTCAAAGACTTGTTCTTCACAAGGAATTGTTAGGCCCATGTCGTGATCGAACCCGAATTCTTCTTCGGCTTGGTGGAGCAGGCTCTGGAACTCGGGTCTTGTGAGGAATGAAATGGGTATTACGTAGCGGCTTCGGTTATCACCAACATAAACAACAAAATGACCCTTGGGTACATCATCATAATGTTGTTGTTGTTTCTTTCCTACGCTTGAACATCTCTTTATGATATGCTTCAAAAGTGCTGCTTGTGAGAGCTTGTTTGATGACTTTTTGTAGGCCATTTTGAGAATTTAAGTGTCACTGGGTGTGTGTGTGTGAGAGATAGGGAGAGAGAGAAGGGAGTTAGATTGTGGATGGAAAGGTGGTGTGGAAGGAATTAAAAGGTGTTATTTATAGGGTACCGATGTACTAAATAAATGTAGCTTTAATGCTTTATATCCAATTCCTCATACTATAAGAATTGGATAGAGTTCAAAATATGGATTTTCTTCAAATGTTAAGGATTAAGTGGAATGTGGAAGGGGACGAAAATTCATATTTTTTCACGATCTATTGAAACAAAGAAGAAGGAACCAAATGGTTCAAAGTATCTGAGAAGAGGTGAATGGCATACCAACCTGGTCAAGGTAAAAAAGGTATTTTCCTAGCTGGCATACCAAATGTCATATTCTCACTCGCAATATATACCCTCCACGTCCGTACTTTATCACAACCCCGCGCCGTGCACCCCCTTTCCATGTCATCATCTACGCGGCGTGCACGAACCCATATCAAGCAGTCTAATAAGATCATATCAATATTTTTACTTTTGTAAAAAATATAAAATGTTTCTTAAAATTAAGTATTATATTTTCTAACTTTAATAATTCAAAACATTTTTATTAAATATTTTCCTTATCCAACAAGAGTGTAACACATCACTGTATTCCTTCTATTACATCTGGCACCATATCGCCTACCCCCGCCACATTTTGTTTAACTGTAATAATATATGAAACCAACTAGAAAATATTCGTCCAACCGCTTTGTGTGAATATCATGTTGGACTGTTCGTACTCTTCTGTAAACCCAACAGAGCATAGACTTACCCAACATAGCATAGACTTGTAGTTAATTTGTTCATTACCTTATATATTATTCGTATCAAAATAAGTGAATCACTTTAAAGTTTATGTTTTTTTTGGCAACATAAGGTAATAAGAGATTAATGAAATTAATTGGGGTAATTGGAATCGATGTGCCCCACTTTTACTAAGAAGATGACAAAAATAGATGGACCCCACAACTTTAATGATGTTTAAAAAATGATAAGTAAGGGTAAATGGATAATTTTAAATATAAAAACATACCAAATAAGGTAAATTATTAAAGTGATTTACTTATTTTGATACACTCCAAAAGAAAAAATGATACACTTATTTTGATACGGAGGAAGTATAACCACTTTGACGTAGCTACCAAAATTTACAGCTAAAAGCTATAAGTGTTTAAGTTACTATAGTTATAACTCTGTAATAGTTGTATAAAATATTGTTATTTACACAAACTTATGAAATTTCAAGTTCTTTTAATATGTATAATTTCATGCATTTAGGGAATGAGTTAAACAAACTCTTATTTAGAGTATGTTACGATCAATTTTTAGATTATCCAATCCAATTCAAATGTAATAATTGTCTAACAGATCATAGTTATAATTTACATAGACGATATTAAGAACTATATTTGAACTTTTAAATAAACGGATAATAGTTTGTACAAATTTCAAAAATAAAGTCTCAAAAGGTCTTGTTGAGATTAGTCAAATTGAGTTGTTTGTTTTAAGTTGACCAAATTAATGGGCATAAAATAGATAGGAGGAAGGCAAAGGCATGTGCGAGTGTTTGAAGTGAAATAAGAGAGCAAAGGGCGATTCTGATGAGAGTTTGAGAACATGTTGGTTTTGTTGCACTTTATCAAGACACCATGACCCCATAAACCATTTCTTTAATTCTATTTTATTCTCTAAAAGAAAAAGTATTTTGTTAACGATAAGTCGATAACACTAAAAGCTATTATTAATATATTAAAACATGCATAAAAAATTTGTATTGTTTAAATGTAGAGAGAATTCTACATGCAGTAATTGATTATAGATTAATTTACAAGGTCTTTTTACATGTTTTAAAATCTTAATGACATGATTGTCATTATCATTTATTAAACAAACAATTTAAATATATACTTCTTAATTCCTAAATATATTAAGCCCCCTATAATTGTATTGGTGAATAACTAATGCAATATTGTTATGTATATATGACGCGAAACTAATTTAATGCTGAAGCCCATAATAATACAAGTAGACCAAAAACGGAACTTAGGTCTCGTTTAAGAGATTTGTGAACTTTGTTACTCCTGCATCTTTTTACCTTTTTTGTTAAGAGAAAGAAAATGACAAAAGATGAACATAGTGGTGTAACTGTGTAAGCAACTTTACACTACTTGGGTAGATTTTGTAACTGTAACTGTATAAACAAAATTGGGTAGATTTTGTAGAAGAAAAAAAAGGCAAATGTACCCTCTCTGGCTCTGTATGTCCAATTTGGACCGTCCAAATGAGTGAAGCAGAAGTCTAAGTTTGATTTGATTGCTTGACAAGACTTAACTGGAGGAAGATTCATGTTCAAACAATTAGGAGTTGTCTATATGAACTATACACGACAACACATCAATCTTGATTGAAACGATAAAAAACAACATATCCCACCAAGAAATATCAAAACATACACAATGCTTGAAAAGCTCTAAATAATTTGAATCGACTTTACATAAACAAGAACACTAGTCCTCGCTTCTAACTTTATCTGAACTCGAACCTGATAAATGCTTGAATCGAGTTTGTACTCAATTTACTTAATTAATTCCCTACTTGTTTACGACATACAAGTATCACAGTGAAGCGGTAAAAAGTTAAGTATCGTAACTGACACTCGGAACTAATTAACTCTATTGATACTATTTGACAAGGAGATCACATGTGAGATAATTCTACCTATAATACAAATGAGATTCAACTTTTACTGTTCATTTAAATTCTATTGGTTAAAAAATTGTTAATTAAAAAAACTGAAATTGAAATTTGGCAATTGACATGTCTCTGCAGCAAGTGTCTAAAGAATCATCAAAAGAAAAGGGGTTTTACAAAACTTTCAAAAGCCACCCTTTAAAAGGGGCTGATTGTAAATATTTAAGGCTGATTTTGTAAATATTTATTATATATTTAATTTTTATCCTCCAACTAATTATCAATAATAAAAAATTATAAATATTATATTCTACCTATAATACAAATGAGATTCAATTTTTACTGTTCATTCAAATTCTATTGACTAAAAAAGTGTTAGTTAAAAAAGCTGAAATTGAAATTTGGCAATTGACGTGTCTGGCAACAAGTGTCTAAGGTCATACGGTATGGGTCTTTTGGTGTGGTGGTGGTGCTGAGGTGGATCCTATGTAGAGTGATCAACACCACCAGGAAAAAAAAAGGAACACCTCCCCCCACCACATGTGGTGAAGGGGGGTTAACGGAAGTGCCCACTATAACTTGAGACCACGGGCGTGGTGGAAGCTTTGGTGAGACAAAATGTGAGACCCATCAACACAACACATCACCACTTGTGAAGGGGGGGGGGGGGGGAGGGGTGGTGTTCCCTTTCTTTTAACAGGGTGGTGGTTGCCACATGAGCACCACACCACCACACCACCACATGTCCCATACCCCATAGTCTAAAGAATCATCAAAAGAAAAGGGGTTTTATAAAACTTTCAAAAGCCACCCTTTAAAAGGGGCTGATTGTAAATATTTAAGGCTGATTTTGTAAATATTTATTATATATCTAATTTTTATCGTCCAACTAATTATCAATAACAAAAAGTTATAAATATTATATTCTACCTATAATACAAATGAGATTCAACTTTTACTGTTCATTCAAATTCTATTGGCTAAAAAATTGTTAATTAAAAAAGCTGAAATTGAAATTTGGCAATTGAGGTGTCTGACAGCAAGTGTCTAAAGAATCATCAAAAGAAAAGGGGTTTTATAAAACTTTCAAAAGCCAGCCTTTAAAAGAGCTTACTGTAAATATTTAAGGCTGATTTTGTAGATATTTATTACATATCTAATTTTTATCCTCCAACTAATTATCAATAATAAAAAAATATAAATATTATATTATCTAACATCTATCCATTTGAAAGGAAAACATTCATTTTCTATATTATATTTATTAATAATAAAAAATTATAATTACTTTTTTAATTAAACATCTATTTATATAAAATTTAAAATTTATTTTTTATATATGAAATTACCCATAATAATTATCTTTAATGTTGTAACTACAATTTTTTTTTTCATGGATACAAAAAGAAAATATTAAACCCAATCAACATCGAATCTTAAGTTGGACGTAAAATATGTGTTTTGAAAATCCGCAACAACGTGCGGAAAGCATATTTTAAATAACTTTTATTTTAGTTAAAAAGTTGCCTACAATATTAGTAACGAGGAGTTTTAAAGCTTATTAGTTTATTGTCGATATAAATTATTTATATTATCATGATGTAAAATTTTATTCTAAATTAACCCGCCGCAACGCGCGGGATATTAATTTTCTTGTATATAGCTATGTTTGAAAGGTTCATTAATTAGAAAATATTGGATAAAAACGACACTTTTGTTATGCACCGTTTTGGGTAAATAGAATTAGGCAAGAGGAAAGACCAACAACAACGAATTGGCAAATCTTAAAATAATGGATTGAACATACAACTTTTGGGCAACCTAAGCAATCTTACAAGTGTCCATTTTGTATAAAGCTATGCTTTCATATAAACAACTTGTGACATCATATCCCAATATATTTTATTTAATAAATTTTAGTATAAAAAAGTTTAAACAATTGAAAGTTAAGAGATGTCTTTCGATATTAGACCCGTATCGAGCCATATGACAAGAAGGTACTTAATTTACGCCGTAAAGCGTAGAATTGTCTTCATACATATGTATGGAGCCATATGTATCGTCTCATGTGATCTTGTCAAATGTATCGAGCCATATCATGAAGCTAATGCAATCGAATTCAAGCTAATTCATGGTGATTTGATAAGATTTGAATAATTAAGTGTGTGTTTTAGTGTGTGTGTGTTCTTGAGAGAAGATGGAGGGAAAGTAGGTAGCTTTCAAAGTATAATTCAATTAAGTGAGGAAAGCTTACATTAACATGCTTAAACAAAGGTATTTATACCTCCACCTCTAATCTAGATTAATTAGCTCTAAGTGCAAGTTAAAGCTTAAAACTAGTCTAATATAATCCTAACAATCTCCCCCTTTTTGAGCTTTAGCACTTCATCTCAGTCTTCCTTCTTCAATTTCTTCTCATGGCCCGTAATGATATTCATAAACTCTCATATGTGCTTCAAAATGTTGAATTACTTTTCTTCAATTTTAATTATTTGACAAAACTGTAATGAACATGCTTATGTTTTGCTCTTTTATGTTTACATCTGATTGTCTTGAGAAGCAATTGAGATTTCTGCCTTTGGCAATAAAATGTTTTCTAAATTTCAAGAATATACCATTGCAGAATTTTGGAAGTTTCAGATACTCAAAGAAAATATTTTTCGTTGAATCTGTTTGAGTAAGGAAGACATAAAACTGATTTACTAAAGTTTTGAAAGTTTTGGAAATTAAATATCAGTTAGGTAAGGATTTGTCTGAGATTTTCAGATATTGGAGATTTTGTTTTGGATTTTGTGGTAGAGGTTTTTGTGAGAATAAGATGATGATGTTTTGGATTTTGAAAAGAATGATTTGAAAGTTAAAGTTTTGAATGTGAATGTTTTGTATGTAGGAAAGACTGATGTGTACATTTAAGATTTGGATAAATGTGGATGATTTGTATTTTGTTTGAAACGAAAGATTTGAACAGTTAAGCTTTTGTATGAATGTGGTTGCTATGGAATTTATACGATAAAATTTCAGATTTGAAATGGATGTTTTGGGTTGAAATGGTTGAAAATTTGTGTTTTGAAATTTCTATAGATGATTCGGTTTATTTTTCTTCACAAATTACTTCATTTAAATCGACGAAATAGAGTTGTTTATAGCGGAAGTCTTTTCTTGAAGTTGTTGCTTTGTCGATTTATGATCATTGATAATTGTTGTTAGGTAAAATGTTGATAGAGTTTACGCTCCCCCTCAAACAAACAATTATTTCTTAACGGGTCTTCGGTTTCTTGTTTACTCCCCCTTAACCGGTGCATATGTCTTTTTAATGCGGAGTAAACGGAGCTAATATATTCTCCCCCTCATGATGAACAAGATTTATCTGAATCATCATGTAAATATGAAGTTCTGCGAGGTGGAATTAAGAAGAATCTTTGAAGCCGATTGATAAAAATGTGTTGAATAATGATATATTCATATTTTGGATGAATCAATATATTACACATTGTATCAGTTAAACCCGTATCGTTGTTGAATATGAAGAAATACGATCAAATATTTTATAATTTAATCTCATTGACTGTTGTGGATGACATAAAAGAACAGTCTTGTGTTTATCATCTGATATCCCGACTGTTGTTGATAAAGTTGGAGTAAAGTCATCAGATATGTACATTGTAATCGAACAGGGTAAACCGGGATCACATAGATTGCCCGTTAACCCAACAATTACCAAATCTGAGTGACCTACGTCCAGGGTTGGCTTTAATGTTAGCACTTGTAGGATTTCCATTCAATCATCGTGGAATACCAATAATTTTGGTATCACTATGAATGTTCCGGCAATATCACAAAGATATGCTGGGTGGTATGCATGTGTCCTAAAAGTGTTTATGTCGGTTCTAGACTCAATTAGTGGACAAACGAAGGCGAGGACTGGAGAGACTTGTCCTCTTGTTCAATACCAACAATCTCCAAGTGAGATGTCGATAACATATGAGATAATCTCCGTGAAAATGAAACAAGTGTTTTTTTAAGAAATAGTTGAGTGGCTGGGGGGTTGTGCATTGCATCACTGGGTCCATGATGTCTATTTTAATATCAGAGAGCAACACATGCAATCTGATAGAGACGTGGCGACCCGGCTTATAATCGGTTTGGTAAGGGTTTTTCATTTTCTTTAACCCTGTCACACCCTCCTCACTCAAGCTTACTTTTTCAATTTTCAACTACATTACCATGTGTTTAGCTGAATTGCACCCCATACTTCATTCCCCCTCTCAAATTTTATCTCTGCGCACCCCAATCTAGATCCCGTGATACTTGATTCTGCTCACCTAGACCTATGGACCCTCACAGTATGTCCTATATTGTAGGTGGCTCCTGTGGAAGACCATGCCGGTTATAGCATATCATAGGAGTTATTTGAGATTGAACTGTAACGACCCGAAATTTGTAAATAAATAAATTGTATAAAAATATGATAAATAAGGATAAATCGTTTAAAGAACGTAGGAATTGGTTTCGTGTCGTTTGGAGACCGTATGAGAAAGTTATGGGCGAAACCGGGTCGAGACAACAACCGAAAAAATGCAGCCCTGCTGCCGTTTAGAGTTAGCGCCGCTAACTATAGTTCCCGATCGGGAACTGTCTCCAGCGGATTTGGCTTTTGGTCGCGAAGTAGTTCACGATGACTTAGCGATCGCGAATTATGAAGAACGCGAACTTAGCGACGCGAACTATTGTTCACGTCGTGAACTTGTGTCGAGCAGCATTAAAGTCGGGTTTGAGCCCATTTAATGCAATAGTAAACCCTAAATTTCCCTTTGGCGATTTTGGAGCTCAAGTGCAGATTTTGGTTGATCTCTTCACAAATCTTTGGTAGATTTCACTCCTAAGTGAAGATTAAAGGTATATCTTCACTCCTTGATCTTTGTAGCTTTAGATCTATGTATTTTGATGGTTGGGTTGAAACCCTAGTTATTGGGGGTTATGGTTTATGGTGAATAAATGATGTACACACTTAATAGATGGTATATTAACAAAGGAAACAAGTGTGTGATTTCGATTGGTAAGAATATTAAGGGTTGGTTAAACCTAGGGTTTGGTAAATCACCATAATTGGGGAAAATGTTAGTTAACGGTAATTAGAGGTTAATGGATACATTATTGATAGTATGAGATGTTGAACATCTTGTGATTGTTGTATTAGGCTTTTGGTGAAGTCTTGGTAGTTTGACCGAATTGTAGAAGCAAGAGTTTTGGTGTCAAGAACGCGGTTGGAGCATTAATTGCTAAGGTGAGTACGTGTGGACTTTATTGAGTACATAGCCATGAAAATACTTGTTATTATGTATGTCGAGTCTATTTGATAATTGTGTAGAATTTAGCAAATATAGTTAGTTGCATATTGTTGAATATAGGTAACTAACTTGTTGATGATTGATGTGATAGCCAAAGGCTTTGATTGATATAACTGTCGAGTTATAGTAAGGTTGAGACAATGTGATGACGCGGGGGATCCCCGGTCATGAGGTATGGAATGGGGAGCATTTGGGCGGATCCCCATCGGCCCATTCCATGATAGTAGTCTTGCTAACTGGAGGTAGTCCGGAGAGTAAGGCAGATATAGGTATATTGGGTGATTCCCTCTTGCCTTTACCTTGAAGCTTGTTAATGCGGGGGATCCCCGGTTAATGAGTTAATGTGGTTCTAGTTGGTTGGGGATGTCCCGACAACTAGATATGATTGCTAGGAAAGCAAAGTGTTAGAGTCACAATAGGGTGACTAGTTAGATGGATGACTTACTTATATGTTGTTTATATGTCATACGATTATATTTATTATCGGGTCTAAACCCATGTAGCTCACGAGACGTTTTGTCTCACGTACTCCTTGTTTGTTTTGCTATGTACTCAGGTTCGGGATCGAAGGTTTAGGTACGCATGGATAGAGATGCGGGGCCTAGAATAGAAGAAATTTAGATTGGATTTATGCTTAGCTTTGGTTTTGATCTATTTTGTAACACCAAACTTTATACTCTGATTTTCATACCAAAGGTTTTTGTAAATCCATATTTTGGGATAGTTTTTTCTATTTATGAAAAATGATTTATTTTGGGCAAATGTTTTGTATTAAAATTTGAGGTGTTACAACTTGGTATCAGAGCTACTGTTTAAGTGAATTAGGTTGGATGACCATCCTAGTCTTAGACTGTAGCATTAGGAATATAAGATTCCTTAAGATCATAGGTTGACCTTGAGACTTTATATTAAGTTTAGGGTTGAACCTAGGGGACCGATGAAATTTGATATGATTATGGATATTGAGTCTTATGCGACTAATGGGTTGTACACAAGGTACTAAATGTTTAATGTCTTTCGTATAGTCTTGATTGAAAGAAATGGTGACCACACATAGAAGTGGTAGAGCCCCGGAGGGCCGGGAGGAGGAAATACCTCATGTTGAGGTTGTGGTTGAACAAGAAAGTCAACTGTCGATGCATCGAATGGGTGAGTCGGAGGTCGGAGCTAATAGAACTCCGGTAACCATGGCGGACCTCCAAACTATTATAGTTCAAATCAAAGGAACGGTGGCCGAGGAAGTGCACCGAATTATTGGAGACCGTGAGAGGTCGGGAGGAGACCGTGAGTCCGAGGCTAAATCGGATGAGAGAACCGGGGGTAATGGCACCGGGGAGGGGAAATCCTCCACGGGTGGCCAAAGTGATGCTAGGGCTAGGCCCATCGTGAAAGAAGGTTGTTCGTTTAAATCCTTCATGGCTTGTAAGCCAAATGTGTACACGGGTAGTTCGGACCCGAAGGTAACCATGAGGTGGATCCGAGAAACCGAGAGGGTTATTGGAAGTAGCAAGTGTAAGGAAGCCGATATGGTGACCTATGCGTCACAACTTTTGAAAGAAGATGCTATGATTTGGTGGGATATTGTGTATGAGACCCTCGGGAGAGAGGTGGTTGAGAAAATGTCGTGGGATGAGTTTACCACGAGATTGAAAAAGAAGTTTTGTCCCGAAAGGGATTTGGAAAAGATGCACGAGAAATTCGTGACCCTTAAGAAGGGTGATATGTCGATTGAAGAGTACTCGAGGGAGTTCACGGGATTGCTCCTGTTTGTTGCTAAAACCTACTCGGATGAGAGGTTGAGGGTGGTTCGGTATGCTAGTGGGTTACCGTGGGACTACCAATTGGAGGTTAAAAGGGCGGCCACACTTGATGAGGCCATTAGTGCCGCCCGGGGTGTCGAGGAAGTGAATGAGGCACGTGTTGCCGAGAGGGCCCATGTGGGCGAGAAAAGGAAGGCCGAGAGCGGCTCTAGTTCGTTCAAGAAAGAGAAGTTCACTTCGAGCTTCTCTAAGCAAGGTAGTGTTGGCTCGTGCAAGAAGTGCGGGAAGAACCATGCCGGCGTGTGTCGAGGAGAGTCGAAAACTTGCTTTAATTGTGGGAAGCCGGGGCATATGGCCCGAGAATGCAAGTCTAAATCATTGGCCGAGGTTGAGTGTTTCTCGTGCCACGAAAAGGGGCACTATAGCAATGTGTGCCCGAAGAAGGGAAACGAGTCGATGGTGTCCACGGCTCAAAAGAAAGTGGAACCGGCGAAGGTGAAGGGGCGATCCTTCCAACTCACTCTGGAGGAGGCGAAGGAGGCACACGATGTGGTGTCAGGTACTTTATTCATTAACTCCTTGCCAACTCATATTTTGTTTGATTCGAGTTAATTATTCGTTTGTGTCTTATGAGTTCGGTTATAAATTGAATGTGCCGTCCGAGATGTTAGATGAGGTTTATGAAATAGAAGTAGCCGACGGGAAAACGTCTATGGTCGAATGTATTTATAGAAATTGTGAAATAGAAATAGACGGTAGAAAGTTTAAGGTAGATTTGTTGCCCATGGGAATTAGGGCGTTTGATGTGGTTATCGGTATGGATTGGTTGGGTATGCACCAAGCCAAGATTTTGTGTGGAAAGAAAATAGTGTCGATTAGGACACCCGAGAATGAGAAAGTGTATGTGTATGGGGAGAAACGACATCACATGCCTAATGTGATTACCGCCATTAAGGCGAGGAAAAGTATATCGAGAGGTTGTGCATCGTTTATTGCATATGTATTAGATGGCCGAAAAGAAAAGAAGACGATGGATAACGTCAAAATTATTCGGGATTTTCCTGAGGTATTTCCGATGACTTGCCCGGTTTGCCACCGGAGAGACAAGTCGAGTTTAAAATTGATTTAGTTCCGGGGGCGACGCCGATTGCTCGTGCTCCCTACCGTTTAGCTCCCACCGAGATGCGGGAATTGATGACTCAATTGCAAGATTTGTTAGACAAAGGTTTTATTCGTCCGAGTTCGTCACCATGGGGTGCACCGGTGTTATTTGTTAAAAAGAAAGACGGTTCGATGAGAATGTGTATCGACTACCGAGAGTTGAATAAGGTAACTATTAAGAACCGTTACCCGTTGCCGAGAATTGACGACTTATTCGACCAATTGCAAGGTGCTAGTTATTTCTCGAAGATTGATTTGAGGTCGGGTTATCACCAAGTTCGGGTGAAAGAAGGCGACACCGAGAAGATGACTTTTCGTACACGTTATGGTCATTATGAATTTCTAGTGATGCCGTTTGGTCTTACAAACGCGCCGACTATTTTTATGGATTTGATGAATCGGGTTTGTAAACCGTTCCTTGATAAGTTTTTGATCGTGTTTATTGACGACATTTTGATTTATTCGAAAACCGAAGAAGAACACGAAGGTCATTTGAGGCTCGTTCTAGACGTGTTGAAATGGGAGAAGTTGTATGCAAAATTCTCGAAGTGTGAATTTTGGTTGCGGGAAGTGCAATTCTTAGGTCACGTGGTGACGAGTGATGGTATTAAGGTTGACCCGTCCAAGATAGAAGCGGTGTCAAATTGGGAGCCTCCGAGAACTCCAACCGAGGTTAGAAGTTTCCTTGGATTAGCCGGTTATTACCGAAGGTTTATACAAGACTTCTCGAGAATCGCGATTCCACTAACGAAGTTAACGAGAAAAAGTGAGAAGTTTGTGTGGGAGAAGAAGCAAGAAGAGGCGTTTAAGTTGTTGAAAGAAAAGTTATGTAACGCGCCGATTCTTACGTTACCGGATGGTATGGAAGATTTTGTGGTTTATAGTGATGCGTCGAATCAAGGGCTCGGTTGTGTGTTGATGCAAAGAGGTAAGGTAATCGCGTATGCCTCGCGACAATTGAAGAATGCGGAATTAAGGTACACGACACACGACTTAGAATTGGCGGCGATTATTTTTGCCTTAAAGTTGTGGAGGCATTATTTGTATGGTACTCGGTGTACGTTGTACACGGATCATAAAAGTCTACAATACGTGTTTACTCAAAAAGATCTTAATATGCGACAAAGAAGGTGGATCGAGTTGATTGCCGATTATGATTGTGAGATTGTGTATCACGCGGGAAAAGCTAATGTAGTAGCCGACGCCTTGAGCCGAAAGGTTTATGAGAACCCGAACCGAGGAATTTTAACACGTATAGAAGTCGTCTCGAGCATCATCGAAAGAATCAAGAATGCCCAACGAGAGGTTATGGGAAGAGACGAGTTAAGACAAGAACGATTAGGCAAGAACCAACATTTTCACGAAAATGCATAAGGGTTGAAAACCGTAGGTGGTCGTATTTGGGTTCCTAAGTTCGGTGGCATCCGAAAAGAATTGTTGTATGATGTGCACAATTCAAAGTATTCAATTCACCCGGGAAGTACAAAGACGTACCAAGATATGAAACGGGTTTATTGGTGGCCCGTAATGAAGGCGAGAGTGGCCAAGTATATCTCTAAGTGTGCCACGTGTGCACAAGTAAAAGCCGAGCATCAAGTACCGTATGGGGTAGCTCAATCATTGGTTGTACCTGCCGGGAAGTGGGAAGACATAACTATGGATTTCATAGTAGGGTTACCCAAGACGAGTAGAGGTCACGATGCCATTTGGGTCATAGTTGACCGGTTGACCAATAGTGCGTTATTTTTAGCCATTCTAGAAACGTTGCCACTTGAGAAATTGGCTAAGTTGTATGTTGATGAGGTGGTTCGACTCCACGGGGTTCCATTATCGATTGTTTCCGATAGAGATGCGAGGTTTACCTCGAGATTTTGGCGGTCATTACAAGAAGAGTTGGGTACAAAGTTGCGGTTGAGCACGGCTTATCACCCGCAAACCGACGGTCAAAGTGAAAGAACGATTCAAACAATTGAAGACATGTTAAGATCGTGTGTACTAGATTTCGGTGGTAAATGGGATGAACACTTACCGTTGGTCGAGTTTTCGTACAATAATAGTTATCACTCGACTATCAAGATGTCGCCTTATGAGGCGTTGTATGGAAGAAAATGTAGAACTCCATCTTGTTGGTTAGAAGCGGGAGAGACGAAACTCACGGGTCCCGAGATCGTGAGAGTGACGAATGAAAAGATCGGTATTATTCAAACCAACATGAAAGTCGCCCAAGATAGAGAACGAAGTTATTCGGGTTTGAAGAAAAGGCCATACGACTTGGATGTCGGTGATATGGTCATGTTGAAAGTGTCACCTTGGAAAGGTGTGATGCGGTTTGGTAAGAAAGGAAAGTTAAGTCCAAGGTATGTTGGACCGTTCAAAATATTGAAACGGGTCGGGCTTCAAGCGTTTAAGTTGGAACTTCCACCCGAGCTTCAAGGTGTGAATGACACCTTTCACGTGAGTTATTTGAAAAAGTTCATCGGGGAAGTTGAAAATATTATTCCGTTGCAAGAGTTGCGGGTTGACGGCCCGAACCGGTTGATTGAGGAGCCCGAGGCAATATTGGAAACGAAAACGAAGAAGCTTCGAAATAAAGAGATCGAGTTGGTATTGGTCAAGTGGAAGCATTCACTTGGGCCGAATTTGACTTGGGAAGTCAAAGACGAGATTCGGAAGAGGTACCCAGATTTCGTGAACTATGATGAGATTCCGAGGACGGAATCTTCTTAAGGGGTAGATAGTTGTAACGACCCGAAATCTGTAAATAAATAAATTGTATAAAAATGTGATAAATAAAGATAAATCGTTTAAATAACGTAGGAATTGGTTTCGTGTCGTTTGGAGACCGTATGAGAAAGTTATGGGCGAAACCGGGTCGAGACAACAACCGAAAAATGCAGCCCTGCTGCCGTTAAGAGTTAGTGCCGCTAACTATAGTTCCCGATCGGGAACTGTCTCCAGCGGATTTGGCTTTTGGTCGCGAAGTAGTTCACGATGACTTAGCGATCGTGAATTATGAAGAACGCGAACTTAGCGACGTGAACTATTGTTCACGTCGTGAACTTGTGTCGAGCAGCATTAAAGTCGGGTTTGAGCTCATATAATGCAATAGTAAACCCTAAATTTCCCTTTGGCGATTTTGGAGCTCAAGTGCAGATTTTGGTTGATCTCTTCACAAATCTTTGGTAGATTTCACTCCTAAGTGAAGATTAAAGGTATATCTTCACTCATTGATCTTTGTAGCTTTAGATCTATGTATTTTGATGGTTGGGTTGAAACCCTAGTTATTGGGGGTTATGGTTTATGGTGAATAAATGATGTACACACTTAGTAGATGGTATATTAACAAAGGAAACAAGTGTGTGATTTCGATTGGTAAGAATCTTAAGGGTTGGTTAAACCTAGGGTTTGGTAAATCACCATAATTGGGGAAAATGTTAGTTAATGGTAATTAGAGGTTAATGGATACATTATTGATAGTATGAGATGTTGAACATCTTGTGATTGTTGTATTAGGCTTTTGGTGAAGTCTTGGAAGTTTGACCGAATTGTGGAAGCAAGAGTTTTGGTGTCAAGAACGCGGTTGGAGCATTAATTGCTAAGGTGAGTACGTGTGGACTTTATTGAGTACATAGCCATGAAAATACTTGTTATTATGTATGTCGAGTCTATTTGATAATTGTGTAGAATTTAGCAAATATAGTTAGTTGCATATTGTTGAATATAGGTAACTAACTTGTTGATGATTGATGTGATAGCCAAAGGCTTTGATTGATATAACCGTCGAGTTATAGTAAGGTTGAGACGATGTGATGACGCGGGGGATCCCCGGTCATGAGGTATGGAATGGGGAGCATTTGGGCGGATCCCCATCGGCCCATTCCATGATAGTAGTCTTGCTAACTGGAAGTAGTCCGGCGAGTAAGGCAGGTATAGATAGATTGGGCGATTCCCTCTTGCCTTTACCTTGAAGCTTGTTAATGCGGGGGATCCCCGGTTAATGAGTTAATGTGGTTCTAGTTGGTTGGGGATGTCCCGACAACTAGATATGATTGCTAGGAAAGCAAAGTGTTAGAGTCACAATAGGGTGACTAGTTAGATGGATGACTTACTTATATGTTGTTTATATGTCATACGATTATATTTATTATCGGGTCTAAACCCATGTAGCTCACGAGATGTTTTGTCTCACGTACTCCTTGTTTGTTTTGCTATGTACTCAGGTTCGGGATCGAAGGTTTAGGTACGCATGGATAGAGATGTGGGGCCTAGAATAGAAGAAATTTAGATTGGATTTATGCTTAGCTTTGGTTTTGATCTATTTTGTAACACCAAACTTTATACTCTGATTTTCATACCAAAGGTTTTTGTAAATCCATATTTTGGGATAGTTCTTCTATTTATGAAAAATGATTTATTTTGGGCAAATGTTTTGTATTAAAATTTGAGATGTTACATGAACTATAACGCTCATGTGCAATTGATCAGCATTTATGATGGTACGTTGTAAGAATGATTCACATGGATTTTTCATCGGAAATGTATGTGTTTCCGGTATAAGTTGTTGCCTTTAAGATAGAAAAGTTGAGGCACAACAACTTGAACAATTTAGGCAATAATGGTCTCACATAGAGTAACCGTTAACACACCGTATGAATCGGTAGTCGTTTGCACAACCGTTGATTCAAATGTGTGACCTGCATTTAGAGTTGGCGCAATTTTAGCTCTAGCAGGATTTCCACTCAATCCTCGTGAAACACCAGATTGTGATGCCACTATGAGTGTTCCGATGAATACACGGATATTCATTTTTAATAGTGTATATGTCCTAAATTGGAGATATTTGACGGTGAGATCTAGACATACTGTGCATTGAATAAAGACGTAACCCGCGGCAGAAGGTTAATGATTTCAATACCAACACACTCCGAATGAGCAGTCGATAGATTATGTGCTACGTCCCCTGATGAATTGAAACAAATTCCTATTGAGAGGAATCTGAGTGGTTGGTGGTGGAGTACAGATGCTTTACTTGGCCAGTTAAGTCTAGTGAAACATTCAACACATGAATGATCACCTTTTAGTATGGTTTCCCGGTTTATTGACGGTTTGGATGCACTCAAAGGTGTGTTTTGTTGATATTATCATGTTTTCACATCACCTTGCACTCACCTAAATCTATTTCCTAGACTTATACCCTCACATTTACCAATCGGCTAAAAAGTATTTACCTTGGAAGGTAAGGCCGGTTCTGGCAAACCATGGGAAGGTATTGTCTTTTGAAAGATTTATAGTTTATGTATTCAATCAGGTATAAAAGTTTTGAAATTTAAAGTTTCTTCCCCTTGAAATACTAATTCTCCCCCTAGAATTATTATTTCTCCCCCTCGACAAATCAAAGAAAGTGAAAAATTTGTAGTTCAGAAATATACCTTTAATATTAGTAGAGGAGTGGAGAAGAGGATTTGCAGTTAAGTGCTTACTGGATACGAACGGGTTCTAAACATAGTTGATTAGAAACCATTTGTCATCGAGAACCGGGTTTCAAGCTAAAGTACTTGAAAGCCATTGTTAGTAGAACAAAAAGTAAAGCGGTTTAAGACTTGAGATTTCGCATACCATGTTTAGACACAAGAAAGTTAAAACGTTTTTGTCTAAAGCCTTGGTAAACAAATCTGCTAATTGAAAATCGGTTGAAACAAAGTACAATTCCACATTACCTTGTTCAACATGATCTTTTATAAAATGATATCGAAGATCAATATGTTTAGTTTTGGAATGTTGAACAGGATTGCATGAAATTGCAATTGCACTTCGTGAATCACCATATAAAGGAATACGACTGTATGAAAAGCCATAATCTTTTAATTGTGATTGCATCCAAATTACCTGGGATAGGCAGCTTGCAGCAGCAGCATACTCTGCTTCTGCAGCTGAAAGAGATACACAATTTTGCTTTCGTGAAGACCAGCTCACCAATTTATCTCCCAGAAATTGGACACTTCCAGATGTACTCTTTCGATCCAGCATACATACAGCATGGTCAGCATCAGAGAATGCAGTCAAGTTAAAAGAAGTTTCTTTGGGATACCAAAGACCAAGATCTCGAGTTCCCTTTAGATAACGAAATATACGTTTGACCGCTTGAATATGTGATTCTTTAGGAGCAGCCTGATACCGAGCACAAATGCAAGTAGAGAACATAATGTCTGGTCGACTCGAAGTTAGATATAACAACGATCCTATCATCCCCCGATAATTTGTGATATCAATAAGTTTACCATCAGGTAGAGCATGCAATTTAGAACCAGGTAACATCGGTGTCGGAATTGGTTTACAATCATCCATGAGATATTTTTTCAATAGATCAGTGATATACTTGGATTGATTAATAAAGATCCCTGTAGGTAATTGACGAACCTGAAGTCCAAGGAAGAAATTTATTTCCCCCATCATACTCATCTCAAATCGTTTAACCATAAGATAAAAGAACTTTTTGCAGTATTTAGGATTTGTAGAACCAAAAATGATATCATCGACATAAATTTGAATGAGAACAATATCTTACCCTTGTCGTTTGATGAAAAGAGTTGTATTGATTTTTCCTTTTGAAAAACCAGAATCAACTAAGAATTTGGATAGCACATCATACCACGCACGAGGAGCTTGTTTCAAACCATATAAAGCTTTGTCGAGAATATAAACGTGATTAGGAAAATTTGGATCTACAAAACCTTGGGGTTGATTAATGAACACTTCTTCGTTGAGAATGCCATTTAAAAATGCAGTTTTTACATCCATTTGCTATATTGTAAAATTCTTATGTGTTGCATATGCCAAAAATATTCGAATGGCTTTTATTCGCGCAACCGGAGCAAAGGTTTCTTCAAAGTCAATGCCCTCATGTTGAGCATACCCTTTCGCAACTAGACGTGCTTTATTACGACTGACAATCCCATTCTCATCCTTTTTGTTCTTAAAAATCCATTTAGTACCAATAACAGATTTTTCGGGTGGTTTTGGAACCAAACGCCAAAATTTTAATCTTTCAAATTGATTGATTTCTTCTTGCATAGCAAGAATCCAGTCTGGGTCGGAGAGAACTTCACTGGCTTTCTTAGGTTCATTAGAGCTTAGAAATGCAGAAAATTCACATTCATCAGCAGTGGCTCTACGGGTTTGAACAGAAGATTCAGGATCACCGATTATTTGATGCAAAGGATGCTCTCTTGTCCATTTAAGAGAATGGGGAAGTGGGAGTTGACCCAGAATGATATTTGAGGTATTCATCCATTGTTTGACTATTAAGTTAGTATGTTTTATGGTTGATGGTTACTGTTTCATAATCAAAAAATTATGCATTGTTTTAGGGATCTTTTTAAAAAAAGAAAAATTCAAACAATTAACTTAGCCCTAACCTGAATCCTCTAACCATAAACCCTAAAAACTTACTCCTAGCCTTGACTTTCTGATTATGTAGTAACAGGAACAAATCGTTAGAAATAGCACAAGCAGTTTAGGATTTAGGTTGACTTCAAAAGTCAAAGTTTTAATTTTTACAAATATTATTTTTTTAGAAAATTTAACAACTGAGATGTCCCACATTGGACAATAAACGAACCAGTGCTTATCATGGTCCTGGGCTACTCCTCTTACAATCAATTGGTTTTAAGATGGAACCCCACAAACTAATATGGTATCAGAGCAAGGTTCATCCGTAGTTGGTCAAACGGCCACACGGACCCCACGTAACCCAAAATATCCACGTGTTAGGCGCGAAAAAAAATGACGTCACACGTGAGGGGGCGTGTTGAGATGTCCCACATTGGACAAGAAATGAACCAGTAATGTGCTTATAATGGTCCTGGACTACTCCTCTTACAACCAACTGGTTTTAAGATGCAACCCCACAAACTAATAGATATGATTTAGTCTTACTTTTATATGATTAAAGTTTAGGAGTTAATGTTTTACTAGGTGCTAACAGATTTTATGTAAATTACAATTGAGAATTATGCAGCATATGCGTCATAATCAAAGAACAACACTATAAACCCACTTATGGAAGTGTTCATAGAAAATTGTTGCAGAAAAATCATTTTTTGTTTTTTTCAAAATTTTAACATATATTTGATGATGCCATGAAATAGAATCATGTTTATTGATTTTTTTTTAAATTTTTATTTATATGTTGAATTTTAAAGTCTAATTGACAATCTGAAATTGTTTTAAATTTTTTACAAAACTAAAATGTTGAAGAATTTGAGTTCCGACCAACTTGGCACATTTCTTTTAGAGTTAATTACACAAATGGTCTTTTAAGTTTAACCGTATAACATAATGGGGTTAAAAAATAACTTAATTGACATGTTAAGTAACGGGTCAAAATGCTAATTCTCTTTAATAAACATTTTTTCAAATGGGTCACAGATATCAGTTAAGATGAGCATTCTAAGTTTTGTTGACCTTATGCATACTTATTTTTAAACAAACTTTGACCTTCCAAGTAAAATTTGACTAACCCTACACATATTTTTTAAATTTTATGTTTTTTTTTTGTATTTTATGGATTTTTTTCAGCCTTTAGTCAATTATCCTATCCCTAAAAATTGACAACCCTAAATGTTGACTTTCTTGGTCAATTGTAAAACCGCTTTTTATAAACCCTAATTACAAAATTTAGCCCATACTGACTGTTTGACTATGAAAGTCAAACAGTCATATATAGCAAATTTATCCTGAATTATGACCTTTAAAATTTTCCTAAACACATAAATGAAAAAAAAAAATTATGATTAGGATTTAGGGTCGCTAGGGGATAATTAAGGTTTAGGGTTTTTAAAAATTTACTAAGAGTGAATGTTTGACATTTTTAGTCAACTAATAAGTATGTGTTAAAATTGCTAATCACGGGTTATAAAAATAGCAAAAAACAATTATGTGTAGGATAGTTTGACTAAAAAGTGTAACAATAATTCTTATATTATTAATAAAACCTTAAACCATCCTAATCCTAAAACTGCTTTTGTTTGACTTTCTTATTTGGCAAGAGTATGTTCTATAAATAATCTTGTGTTTGACTTTATTAGTAGTTAAAACACAAAAAGAAAATTTATTTGATTTTTACTTAATTTTTTTTAATTTCTTTTTCCGTGATCATAATCATGTAATTAAAATCAAACTATTTTAGTTGACTTCATAAAGGTTAGACTATAAAAATTAGTACTTAGGTTTCAATATTGATTACATAACATTCGCTTGACTCTCTTAGTAAATTGTATATATTCTTTAAGTCGATGTAATCACCTTGAAATTAACAATTAATTTTTGTATTCTATTTTAATTATGTGCAGCATAAAAATTGACAACCCGTGATTTTTCACGGGATTTAACCTAGTAATATTTATATAGAAAATCACTAGGTTGAAAATTAACATTAGAAATAAAAAGATGGTCAATGCGCTACAACAAAAAAGTAAAATGTCGGTAAGAATAAAAAATTAATCAACAAAAGTGTTTGTATGATTTATCTACAATATAAAAGTAAATATTCTACCCGTAAAGACCTATATTTGGTGTTACAAAAAAGTTTAACAATTAATAACTTTGATCTTTGTTTCGCCTACGAGGCGTTGGTAGGCACCTCAAAGGCAAAAAAATCCGTCAGGGTCTTAACGCCACAGGCACGGTGCCGTCTGAGGGGCGTCGGCAGGGCTGCGTCTGGGGAGCGACGGTTTGGAAGTGTGACGTGGGTAGGGAGTCAGCCGGAAGAGTGTGTGTTGGGGGCGGGGGTTTGTATATTATGCTTAAAAACATGTACCATTTCATTTTTTTTATTTATAAAAAAGGTCTTTTTTTTGTTGTGATGTTTTTTTTATTGTAATGTTCATTTATCTGATGAGGTATTGCTGACACGACTTTATCAGTAATCCGTCAGTAAGGATGAGATTGATGTGACACTACTAATACATTTAGTGATGCATTACTATGAGAGGCCTAACAATAAATAAATTTGACCATTATTTGACACGATCTTTGTGTTTTTAAATTAAATGTCATTAGAATCCAAGATTTTAATTTTATTCTTTTGAACAGCGCAAGAGAGAAGACGAGAGAAAGTTTCGGCATTTTAGATTCTGAGCGTGGGGCCATGGCATCCATTTGAATTATTTCTTCCATTTTCTTAAACTAAGTCAACTAATTTCGGTTCAAAAAAAAGAAGTCAACTAATTTAAGTTAAGTATCGTAACTGACACTCGAAACTAATTAACTCTATTGATACTATTTGACAAGGAGATCACATGTGAGATAATTCTACCTATAATACAAATGAGATTCAACTTTTACTGTTCATTTAAATTCTATTGGTTAAAAAATTGTTAATTAAAAAAACTGAAATTGAAATTTGGCAATTGACATGTCACTGCAGCAAGTGTCTAAAGAATCATCAAAAGAAAAGGGGTTTTACAAAACTTTCAAAAGCCACCCTTTAAAAGGGGCTGATTGTAAATATTTAAGGCTGATTTTGTAAATATTTATTATATATTTAATTTTTATCCTCCAACTAATTATCAATAATAAAAAATTATAAATATTATATTCTACCTATAATACAAATGAGATTCAATTTTTACTGTTCATTCAAATTCTATTGACTAAAAAATTGTTAGTTAAAAAAGCTGAAATTGAAATTTGGCAATTGACGTGTCTGGCAACAAGTGTCTAAGGTCATACGGTATGAGTCTTTTGGTGTGGTGGTGGTGCTGAGGTGGATCCTATGTAGAGTGACCAACACCACCAGGAAAAAAAAGGAACACCGCCCCCCACCACATGTGGTGAAGGGGGGTTAACGGAAGTGCCCACTATAACTTGAGACCACGGGCGTGGTGGAAGCTTTGGTGAGACAAAATGTGAGACACATCAACACAACACACCACCACTTGTGAGGGGGGGGGGGGGGGTGGTGTTCCCTTTCTTTTAACAGGGTGGTGGTTGCCACATGAGCACCACACCACCACACCACCACATGTCCCATACCCCATAGCCTAAAGAATCATCAAAAGAAAAGGGGTTTTATAAAACTTTCAAAAGCCACCCTTTAAAAGGGGCTGATTGTAAATATTTAAGGCTGATTTTGTAAATATTTATTATATATCTAATTTTTATCGTCCAACTAATTATCAATAACAAAAAGTTATAAATATTATATTCTACCTATAATACAAATGAGATTCAACTTTTACTGTTCATTCAAATTCTATTGGCTAAAAAATTGTTAATTAAAAAAGCTGAAATTGAAATTTGGCAATTGAGGTGTCTGACAGCAAGTGTCTAAAGAATCATCAAAAGAAAAGGGGTTTTATAAAACTTTCAAAAGCCATCCTTTAAAAGAGCTTACTGTAAATATTTAAGGCTGATTTTGTAGATATTTATTATATATCTAATTTTTATCCTCCAACTAATTATCAATAATAAAAAATTATAAATATTATATTATCTAACATCTATCCATTTGAAAGGAAAACATTCATTTTCTATATTATATTTATTAATAATAAAAAATTATAATTACTTTATTAATTAAACATCTATTTATATAAAATTTAAAATTTATTTTTTATATATGAAATTACCCATAATAATTATCTTTAATGTTGTCACTACAATTTTTTTTTTCATGGATACAAAAAGAAAATATTAAACCCAATCAACATCGAATCTTAAGTTGGACGTAAAATATGTGTTTTGAAAATCCGCAACAACGTGCGGAAAGCATATTTTAAATAACTTTTATTTTAGTTAAAAAGTTGCCTACAATATTAGTAACGAGGAGTTTTAAAGCTTATTAGTTTATTGTCGATATAAATTATTTATATTATCATGATGTAAAATTTTATTCTAAATTAACCCGCCGCAACGCGCGGGATATTAATTTTCTTGTATATAGCTATGTTTGAAAGGTTCATTAATTAGAAAATATTGGATAAAAACGACACTTTTGTTATGCACCGTTTTGGGTAAATAGAATTAGGCAAGAGGAAAGACCAACAACAAAGAATTGGCAATTCTTAAAATAATGGATTGAACATACAACTTTTGGGCAACCTAAGAAATCTTACAAGTGTCCATTTTGTATAAAGCTATGCTTTCATATAAACAACTTGTGACATCATATCCCAATATATTTTATTTAATAAATTTTAGTATAAAAAAGTTTAAACAATTGAAAGTTAAGAGATGTCTTTCGATATTAGACCCGTATCGAGCCATATGACAAGAAGGTACTTAATTTACGCCGTAAAGCGTAGAATTGTCTTCATACATATGTATGGAGCCATATGTATCGTCTCATGTGATCTCCTTGTCAAATGTATCGAGCCATATCATGAAGCTAATGCAATCGAATTCAAGCTAATTCATGATGATTTGATAAGATTTGAATAATTAAGTGTGTGTTTTAGTGTGTGTGTGTTCTTGAGAGAAGATGGAGGGAAAGTAGGTAGCTTTCAAAGTATAATTCAATTAAGTGAGGAAAGCTTACATTAACATGCTTAAACAAAGGTATTTATACCTCCACCTCTAATCTAGATTAATTAGCTCTAAGTGCAAGTTAAAGCTTAAAACTAGTCTAATATAATCCTAACAATCTCCCCCTTTTTGAGCTTTAGCACTTCATCCCAGTCTTCCTTCTTCAATTTCTTCTCATGGCCCGTAATGATATTCATAAACTCTCATATGTGCTTCAAAATGTTGAATTACTTTTCTTCAATTTTAATTATTTGACAAAACTGTAATGAACATGCTTATGTTTTGCTCTTTTATGTTTACATCTGATTGTCTTGAGAAGCAATTGAGATTTCTGCCTTTGGCAATAAAATGTTTTCTAAATTTCAAGAATATACCATTGCAGAATTTTGGAAGTTTCAGATACTCAAAGAAAATATTTTTCGTTGAATCTGTTTGAGTAAGGAAGACCTAAAACTGATTTACTAAAGTTTTGAAAGTTTTGGAAATTAAATATCAGTTAGGTAAGGATTTGTCTGAGATTTTCAGATATTGGAGATTTTGTTTTGGATTTTGTGGTAGAGGTTTTTGTGAGAATAAGATGATGATGTTTTGGATTTTGAAAAGAATGATTTGAAAGTTAAAGTTTTGAATGTGAATGATTTGTATGTAGGAAAGACTGATGTGTACATTTAAGATTTGTATAAATGTGGATGATTTGTATTTTGTTTGAAACGAAAGATTTGAACAGTTAAGCTTTTGTATGAATGTGGTTGCTATGGAATTTATACGATAAAATTTCAGATTTGAAATGGATGTTTTGGGTTGAAATGGTTGAAAATTTGTGTTTTGAAATTTCTATAGATGATTCGGTTTATTTTTCTTCACAAATTACTTCATTTAAATCGACGAAATAGAGTTGTTTATAGCGGAAGTCTTTTCTTGAAGTTGTTGCTTTGTCGATTTATGATCATTGATAATTGTTGTTAGGTAAAATGTTGATAGAGTTTACGCTCCCCCTCAAACAAACAATTATTTCTTAACGGGTCTTCGGTTTCTTGTTTACTCCCCCTTAACCGGTGCATATGTCTTTTTAATGCGGAGTAAACGGAGCTAATATATTCTCCCCCTCATGATGAACAAGATTTATCTGAATCATCATGTAAATATGAAGTTCTGCGAGGTGGAATTAAGAAGAATCTTTGAAGCCGATTGATAAAAATGTGTTGAATAATGATATATTCATATTTTGGATGAATCAATATATTACACATTGTATCAGTTAAACCCGCATCGTTGTTGAATATGAAGAAATACGATCAAATATTTTATAATTTAATCTCATTGACTGTTGTGGATGACATAAAAGAACAGTCTTGTGTTTATCATCTGATATCCCGACTGTTGTTAATAAAGTTGGAGTACAGTCATCAGATATGTACATTGTAATCGAACAGGGTAAACCGGGATCACATAGATTGCCCGTTAACCCAACAATTACCAAATCTGAGTGACCTACGTTCAGGGTTGGCTTTAATGTTAGCACTTGTAGGATTTCCATTCAATCATCGTGGAATACCAATAATTTTGGTATCACTATGAATGTTCCGGCAATATCACAAAGATATGCTGGGTGGTATGCATGTGTCGTAAAAGTGTTTATGTCGGTTCTAGACTCAATTAGTGGACAAACGAAGGCGAGGACTGGAGAGACTTGTCCTCTTGTTCAATATCAACAATCTCCAAGTGAGATGTCGATAACATATGAGATAATCTCCGTGAAAATGAAACAAGTATTTTTTTAAGAAATAGTTGAGTGGCTGGGGGGTTGTGCATTGCATCACTGGGTCCATGATGTCTATTTTAATATCAGAGAGCAACACATGCAATCTGATAGAGACGTGGGGACCCGGCTTATAATCGGTTTCGTAAGGGTTTTTCGTTTTCTTTAACCCTGTCACACCCTCCTCACTCAAGCTTACTTTTTCAATTTTCAACTACATTACCATGTGTTTAGCTGAATTGCACCCCATACTTCATTCCCCCTCTCAAATTTTATCTCTGCGCACCCCAATCTAGATCCCGTGATACTTGATTCTGCTCACCTAGACCTATGGACCCTCATAGTATGTCCTATATTGTAGGTGGCTCCTGTGGAAGACCATGCCGGTTATAGCATATCATAGGAGTTATTTGAAGTGAACTGTAACGACCCGAAATTTGTAAATAAATAAATTGTATAAAAATATGATAAATAAGGATAAATCGTTTAAAGAACGTAGGAATTGGTTTCGTGTCGTTTGGAGACCGTATGAGAAAGTTATGGGCGAAACCGGGTCGAGACAACAACCGAAAAAATGCAGCCCTGCTGCCGTTTAGAGTTAGCGCCGCTGACTATAGTTCCCGATCGGGAACTGTCTCCAGCGGATTTGGCTTTTGGTCGCGAAGTAGTTCACGATGACTTAGCGATCGCGAATTATGAAGAACGCGAACTTAGCGACGCGAACTATTGTTCACGTCGTGAACTTGTGTCGAGCAGCATTAAAGTCGGGTTTGAGCCCATTTAATGCAATAGTAAACCTTAAATTTCCCTTTGGCGATTTTGGAGCTCAAGTGCAGATTTTGGTTGATCTCTTCACAAATCTTTGGTAGATTTCACTCCTAAGTGAAGATTAAAGGTATATCTTCACTCCTTGATCTTTGTAGCTTTAGATCTATGTATTTTGATGGTTGGGTTGAAACCCTAGTTATTGGGGGTTATGGTTTATGGTGAATAAATGATGTACACACTTAATAGATGGTATATTAACAAAGGAAACAAGTGTGTGATTTCGATTGGTAAGAATATTAAGGGTTGGTTAAACCTAGGGTTTGGTAAATCACCATAATTGGGGAAAATGTTAGTTAACGGTAATTAGAGGTTAATGGATACATTATTGATAGTATGAGATGTTGAACATCTTGTGATTGTTGTATTAGGCTTTTGGTGAAGTCTTGGAAGTTTGACCGAATTGTGGAAGCAAGAGTTTTGGTGTCGAGAACGCGGTTGGAGCATTAATTGCTAAGGTGATTACGTGTGGACTTTATTGAGTACATAGCCATGAAAATACTTGTTATTATGTATGTCGAGTCTATTTGATAATTGTGTAGAATTTAGCAAATATAGTTAGTTGCATATTGTTGAATATAGGTAACTAACTTGTTGATGATTGATGTGATAGCCAAAGGCTTTGATTGATATAACTGTCGAGTTATAGTAAGGTTGAGACAATGTGATGACGCGGGGGATCCCCGGTCATGAGGTATGGAATGGGGAGCATTTGGGCGGATCCCCATCGGCCCATTCCATGATAGTAGTCTTGCTAACTGTAGGTAGTCCGGCGAGTAAGGCAGATATAGGTAGATTGGGTGATTCCCTCTTGCCTTTACCTTGAAGCTTGTTAATGCGGGGGATCCCCGGTTAATGAGTTAATGTGGTTCTAGTTGGTTGGGGATGTCCCGACAACTAGATATGATTGCTAGGAAAGCAAAGTGTTAGAGTCACAATAGGGTGACTAGTTAGATGGATGACTTACTTATATGTTGTTTATATGTCATACGATTATATTTATTATCGGGTCTAAACCCATGTAGCTCACGAGACGTTTTGTCTCACGTACTCCTTGTTTGTTTTGCTATGTACTCAGGTTCGGGATCGAAGGTTTAGGTACGCATGGATAGAGATGCGGGGCCTAGAATAGAAGAAATTTAGATTGGATTTATGCTTAGCTTTGGTTTTGATCTATTTTGTAACACCAAACTTTATACTCTGATTTTCATACCAAAGGTTTTTGTAAATCCATATTTTGGGATAGTTCTTCTATTTATGAAAAATGATTTATTTTGGGCAAATGTTTTGTATTAAAATTTGAGGTGTTACAACTTGGTATCAGAGCTACTGTTTAAGTGAATTAGGTTGGATGACCATCCTAGTCTTAGACTGTAGCATTAGGAATATAAGATTCCTTAAGATCATAGGTTGACCTTGAGACTTTATATTAAGTTTAGGGTTGAACCTAGGGGACCGATGAAATTTGATATGATTATGGATATTGAGTCTTATGCGACTAATGGGTTGTACACAAGGTACTAAATGTTTAATGTCTTTCGTATAGTCTTGATTGAAAGAAATGGTGACCACACATAGAAGTGGTAGAGCCCCGGAGGGCCGGGAGGAGGAAATACCTCATGTTGAGGTTGTGGTTGAACAAGAAAGTCAACCGTCGATGCATCGAATGGGTGAGTCGGAGGTCGGAGCTAATAGAACTCCGGTAACCATGGCGGACCTCCAAACTATTATTGATCAAATCAAAGGAACGGTGGCCGAGGAAGTGCACCGAATTATTGGAGACCGTGAGAGGTCGGGAGGAGACCGTGAGTCCGAGGCTAAATCGGATGAGAGAACCGGGGGTAATGGCACCGGGGAGGGGAAATCCTCCACGGGTGGCCAAAGTGATGCTAGGGCTAGGCCCATCGTGAAAGAAGGTTGTTCGTTTAAATCCTTCATGGATTGTAAGCCAAATGTGTACACGGGTAGTTCGGACCCGAAGGTAACCATGAGGTGGATCCGAGAAACCGAGAGGGTTATTGGAAGTAGCAAGTGTAAGGAAGCCGATATGGTGACCTATGCGTCACAACTTTTGAAAGAAGATGCTATGATTTGGTGGGATATTGTGTATGAGACCCTCGGGAGAGAGGTGGTTGAGAAAATGTCGTGGGATGAGTTTACCACGAGATTGAAAAAGAAGTTTTGTCCCGAAAGGGATTTGGAAAAGATGCACGAGAAATTCGTGACCCTTAAGAAGGGTGATATGTCGATTGAAGAGTACTCGAGGGAGTTCACGGGATTGTTCCTGTTTGTTGCTAAAACCTACTCGGATGAGAGGTTGAGGGTGGTTCGGTATGCTAGTGGGTTACCGTGGGACTACCAATTGGAGGTTAAAAGGGCGGCCACACTTGATGAGGCCATTAGTGCCGCCCGGGGTGTCGAGGAAGTGAATGAGGCACGTGTTGCCGAGAGGGCCCATGTGGGCGAGAAAAGGAAGGCCGAGAGCGTCTCTAGTTCGTTCAAGAAAGGGAAGTTCACTTCGAGCTTCTCTAAGCAAGGTAGTGTTGGCTCGTGCAAGAAGTGCGGGAAGAACCATGCCGGCGTGTGTCGAGGAGAGTCGAAAACTTGCTTTAATTGTGGGAAGCCGGGGCATATGGCCCGAGAATGCAAGTCTAAATCATTGGCCGAGGTTGAGTGTTTCTCGTGCCACGAAAAGGGGCACTATAGCAATGTGTGCCCGAAGAAGGGAAACGATTCGATGGTGTCCACGGCTCAATAGAAAGTGGAACCGGCGAAGGTGAAGGGGCGATCCTTCCAACTCACTCTGGAGGAGGCGAAGGAGGCACACGATGTGGTGTCAGGTACTTTATTCATTAACTCCTTGCCAACTAATATTTTGTTTGATTCGAGTTAATTATTCGTTTGTGTCTTATGAGTTCGGTTATAAATTGAATGTGCCATCCGAGATGTTAGATGAGGTTTATGAAATAGAAGTAGCCGACGGGAAAACGTCTATGGTCGAATGTATTTATAGAAATTGTGAAATAGAAATAGACGGTAGAAAGTTTAAGGTAGATTTGTTGCCCATGGGAATTAGGGCGTTTGATGTGGTTATCGGTATGGATTGGTTGGGTATGCACCAAGCCAAGATTTTGTGTGGAAAGAAAATAGTGTCGATTAGGACACCCGAGAATGAGAAAGTGTATGTGTATGGGGAGAAACGACATCACATGCCTAATGTGATTACCGCTATTAAGGCGAGGAAAAGTATATCGAGAGGTTGTGCATCGTTTATTGCATATGTATTAGATGGCCGAAAAGAAAAGAAGACGATGGATAACGTCAAAATTATTCGGGATTTTCCTGAGGTATTTCCGATGACTTGCCCGGTTTGCCACCGGAGAGACAAGTCGAGTTTAAAATTGATTTAGTTCCGGGGGCGACGCCGATTGCTCGTGCTCCCTACCGTTTAGCTCCCACCGAGATGCGGGAATTGATGACTCAATTGCAAGATTTGTTAGACAAAGGTTTTATTCGTCCGAGTTCGTCACCATGGGGTGCACCGGTGTTATTTGTTAAAAAGAAAGACGGTTCGATGAGAATGTGTATCGACTACCGAGAGTTGAATAAGGTAACTATTAAGAACCGTTACCCGTTGCCGAGAATTGACGACTTATTCGACCAATTGCAAGGTGCTAGTTATTTCTCGAAGATTGATTTGAGGTCGGGTTATCACCAAGTTCGGGTGAAAGAAGGCGACACCGAGAAGATGACTTTTCGTACACGTTATGGTCATTATGAATTTCTAGTGATGCCGTTTGGTCTTACAAACGCGCCGACTATTTTTATGGATTTGATGAATCGGGTTTGTAAACCGTTCCTTGATAAGTTTTTGATCGTGTTTATTGACGACATTTTGATTTATTCGAAAACCGAAGAAGAACACGAAGGTCATTTGAGGCTCGTTCTAGACGTGTTGAAATGGGAGAAGTTGTATGCAAAATTCTCGAAGTGTGAATTTTGGTTGCGGGAAGTGCAATTCTTAGGTCACGTGGTGACGAGTGATGGTATTAAGGTTGACCCGTCCAAGATAGAAGCGGTGTCAAATTGGGAGCCTCCGAGAACTCCAACCGAGGTTAGAAGTTTCCTTGGATTAGCCGGTTATTACCGAAGGTTTATACAAGACTTCTCGAGAATCGCGATTCCACTAACGAAGTTAACGAGAAAAAGTGAGAAGTTTGTGTGGGAGAAGAAGCAAGAAGAGGCGTTTAAGTTGTTGAAAGAAAAGTTATGTAACGCGCCGATTCTTACGTTACCGGATGGTATGGAAGATTTTGTGGTTTATAGTGATGCGTCGAATCAAGGGCTCGGTTGTGTGTTGATGCAAAGAGGTAAGGTAATCGCGTATGCCTCGCGACAATTGAAGAATGCGGAATTAAGGTACACGACACACGACTTAGAATTGGCGGCGATTATTTTTGCCTTAAAGTTGTGGAGGCATTATTTGTATGGTACTCGGTGTACGTTGTACACGGATCATAAAAGTCTACAATACGTGTTTACTCAAAAAGATCTTAATATGCGACAAAGAAGGTGGATCGAGTTGATTGCCGATTATGATTGTGAGATTGTGTATCACGCGGGAAAAGCTAATGTAGTAGCCGACGCCTTGAGCCGAAAGGTTTATGAGAACCCGAACCGAGGAATTTTAACACGTATAGAAGTCGTCTCGAGCATCATCGAAAGAATCAAGAATGCCCAACGAGAGGTTATGGGAAGAGACGAGTTAAGACAAGAACGATTAGGCAAGAACCAACATTTTCTCGAAAATGCATAAGGGTTGAAAACCGTAGGTGGTCGTATTTGGGTTCCTAAGTTCGGTGGCATCCGAAAAGAATTGTTGTATGATGTGCACAATTCAAAGTATTCGATTCACCCGGGAAGTACAAAGACGTACCAAGATATGAAACGGGTTTATTGGTGGCCCGTAATGAAGGCGAGAGTGGCCAAGTATATCTCTAAGTGTGCCACGTGTGCACAAGTAAAAGCCGAGCATCAAGTACCGTATGGGGTAGCTCAATCATTGGTTGTACCTGCCGGGAAGTGGGAAGACATAACTATGGATTTCATAGTAGGGTTACCCAAGACGAGTAGAGGTCACGATGCCATTTGGGTCATAGTTGACCGGTTGACCAATAGTGCGTTATTTTTAGCCATTCTAGAAACGTTGCCACTTGAGAAATTGGCTAAGTTGTATGTTGATGAGGTGGTTCGACTCCACGGGGTTCCATTATCGATTGTTTCCGATAGAGATGCGAGGTTTACCTCGAGATTTTGGCGGTCATTACAAGAAGAGTTGGGTACAAAGTTGCGGTTGAGCACGGCTTATCACCCGCAAACCGACGGTCAAAGTGAAAGAACGATTCAAACAATTGAAGACATGTTAAGATCGTGTGTACTAGATTTCGGTGGTAAATGGGATGAACACTTACCGTTGGTCGAGTTTTCGTACAATAATAGTTATCACTCGACTATCAAGATGTCGCCTTATGAGGCGTTGTATGGAAGAAAATGTAGAACTCCATCTTGTTGGTTAGAAGCGGGAGAGACGAAACTCACGGGTCCCGAGATCGTGAGAGTGACGAATGAAAAGATCGGTATTATTCAAACCAACATGAAAGTCGCCCAAGATAGACAACGAAGTTATTCGGGTTTGAAGAAAAGGCCATACGACTTGGATGTCGGTGATATGGTCATGTTGAAAGTGTCACCTTGGAAAGGTGTGATGCGGTTTGGTAAGAAAGGAAAGTTAAGTCCAAGGTATGTTGGACCGTTCAAAATATTGAAACGGGTCGGGCTTCAAGCGTTTAAGTTGGAACTTCCACCCGAGCTTCAAGGTGTGCATGACACCTTTCACGTGAGTTATTTGAAAAAGTTCATCGGGGAAGTTGAAAATATTATTCCGTTGCAAGAGTTGCGGGTTGACGGCCCGAACCGGTTGATTGAGGAGCCCGAGGCAATATTGGAAACGAAAACGAAGAAGCTTCGAAATAAAGAGATCGAGTTGGTATTGGTCAAGTGGAAGCATTCACTTGGGCCGAATTTGACTTGGGAAGTCAAAGACGAGATTCGGAAGAGGTACCCAGATTTCGTGAACTATGATGAGATTCCGAGGACGGAATCTTCTTAAGGGGTAGATAGTTGTAACGACCCGAAATCTGTAAATAAATAAATGGTATAAAAATGTGATAAATAAGGATAAATCGTTTAAATAACGTAGGAATTGGTTTCGTGTCGTTTGGAGACCGTATGAGAAAGTTATGGGCGTAACCGGGTCGAGACAACAACCGAAAAATGCAGCCCTGCTGCCGTTAAGAGTTAGTGTCGCTAACTATAGTTCCCGATCGGGAACTGTCTCCAGCGGATTTGGCTTTTGGTCGCGAAGTAGTTCACGATGACTTAGCGATCGTGAATTATGAAGAACGCGAACTTAGCGACGTGAACTATTGTTCACGTCGTGAACTTGTGTCGAGCAGCATTAAAGTCGGGTTTGAGCTCATATAATGCAATAGTAAACCCTAAATTTCCCTTTGGCGATTTTGGAGCTCAAGTGCAGATTTTGGTTGATCTCTTCACAAATCTTTGGTAGATTTCACTCCTAAGTGAAGATTAAAGGTATATCTTCACTCATTGATCTTTGTAGCTTTAGATCTATGTATTTTGATGGTTGGGTTGAAACCCTAGTTATTGGGGGTTATGGTTTATGGTGAATAAATGATGTACACACTTAATAGATGGTATATTAACAAAGGAAACAAGTGTGTGATTTCGATTGGTAAGAATCTTAAGGGTTGGTTAAACCTAGGGTTTGGTAAATCACCATAATTGGGGAAAATGTTAGTTAATGGTAATTAGAGGTTAATGGATACATTATTGATAGTATGATATGTTGAACATCTTGTGATTGTTGTATTAGGCTTTTGGTGAAGTCTTGGAAGTTTGACCGAATTGTGGAATCAAGAGTTTTGGTGTCAAGAACGCGGTTGGAGCATTAATTGCTAAGGTGAGTACGTGTGGACTTTATTGAGTACATAGCCATGAAAATACTTGTTATTATGTATGTCGAGTCTATTTGATAATTGTGTAGAATTTAGCAAATATAGTTAGTTGCATATTGTTGAATATAGGTAACTAACTTGTTGATGATTGATGTGATAGCCAAAGGCTTTGATTGATATAACCGTCGAGTTATAGTAAGGTTGAGACGATGTGATGACGCGGGGGATCCCCGGTCATGAGGTATGGAATGGGGAGCATTTGGGCGGATCCCCATCGGCCCATTCCATGATAGTAGTCTTGCTAACTGGAAGTAGTCCGGCGAGTAAGGCAGGTATAGATAGATTGGGCGATTCCCTCTTGCCTTTACCTTGAAGCTTGTTAATGCGGGGGATCCCCGGTTAATGAGTTAATGTGGTTCTAGTTGGTTGGGGATGTCCCGACAACTAGATATGATTGCTAGGAAAGCAAAGTGTTAGAGTCACAATAGGGTGACTAGTTAGATGGATGACTTACTTATATGTTGTTTATATGTCATACGATTATATTTATTATCGGGTCTAAACCCATGTAGCTCACGAGACGTTTTGTCTCACGTACTCCTTGTTTGTTTTGCTATGTACTCAGGTTCGGGATCGAAGGTTTAGGTACGCATGGATAGAGATGCGGGGCCTAGAATAGAAGAAATTTAGATTGGATTTATGCTTAGCTTTGGTTTTGATCTATTTTGTAACACCAAACTTTATACTCTGATTTTCATACCAAAGGTTTTTGTAAATCCATATTTTGGGATAGTTCTTCTATTTATGAAAAATGATTTATTTTGGGCAAATGTTTTGTATTAAAATTTGAGATGTTACATGAACTATAACGCTCATGTGCAATTGATCAGCATTTATGATGGTACGTTGTAAGAATGATTCACATGGATTTTTCATCGGAAATGTATGTGTTTCCGGTATAAGTTGTTGCCTTTAAGATAGAAAAGTTGAGGCACAACAACTTGAACAATTTAGGCAATAATGGTCTCACATAGAGTAACCGTTAACACACCGTATGAATCGGTAGTCGTTTGCACAACCGTTGATTCAAATGTGTGACCTGCATTTAGAGTTGGCGCAATTTTAGCTCTAGCAGGATTTCCACTCAATCCTCGTGAAACACCAGATTGTGATGCCACTATGAGTGTTCCGATGAATACACGGATATTCATTTTTAATAGTGTATATGTCCTAAATTGGAGATATTTGACGGTGAGATCTAGACATACAGTGCATTGAATAAAGACGTAACCCGCGGCAGAAGGTTAATGATTTCAATACCAACACACTCCGAATGAGCAGTCGATAGATTATGTGCTACGTCCCCTGATGAATTGAAACAAATTCCTATTGAGAGGAATCTGAGTGGTTGGTGGTGGAGTGCAGATGCTTTACTTAGCCAGTTAAGTCTAGTGAAACATTCAACACATGAATGATCACCTTTTAGTATGGTTTCCCGGTTTATTGACGGTTTGGATGCACTCAAAGGTGTGTTTTGTTGATATTATCATGTTTTCACATCACCTTGCACTCACCTAAATCTATTTCCTAGACTTATACCCTCACATTTACCAATCGGCTAAAAAGTATTTACCTTGGAAGGTAAAGCCGGTTCTGGCAAACCATGGGAAGGTATTGTCTTTTGAAAGATTTATAGTTTATGTATTCAATCAGGTATAAAAGTTTTGAAATTTAAAGTTTCTTCCCCTTGAAATACTAATTCTCCCCCTAGAATTATTATTTCTCCCCCTCGACAAATCAAAGAAAGTGAAAAATTTGTAGTTCAGAAATATACCTTTAATATTAGTAGAGGAGTGGAGAAGAGGATTTGCAGTTAAGTGCTTACTGGATACGAACGGGTTCTAAACATAGTTGATTAGAAACCATTTGTCATTGAGAACCGGGTTTCAAGCTAAAGTACTTGAAAGCCATTGTTAGTAGAACAAAAAGTAAAGCGGTTTAAGACTTGAGATTTCGCATACCATGTTTAGACACAAGAAAGTTAAAACGTTTTTGTCTAAAGCCTTGGTAAACAAATCTGCTAATTGAAAATCGGTTGAAACAAAGTACAATTCCACATTACCTTGTTCAACATGATCTTTTATAAAATGATATCGAAGATCAATATGTTTAGTTTTGGAATGTTGAACAGGATTGCATGAAATTGCAATTGCACTTCGTGAATCACCATATAAAGGAATACGACTGTATGAAAAGCCATAATCTTTTAATTGTGATTGCATCCAAATTACCTGGGATAGGCAGCTTGCAGCAGCAGCATACTCTGCTTCTGCAGTTGAAAGAGATACACAATTTTGCTTTCGTGAAGACCAGCTCACCAATTTATCTCCCAGAAATTGGACACTTCCAGATGTACTCTTTCGATCCAGCATACATACAGCATGGTCAGCATCAGAGAATGCAGTCAAGTTAAAAGAAGTTTCTTTGGGATACCAAAGACCAAGATCTCGAGTTCCCTTTAGATAACGAAATATACGTTTGACCGCTTGAATATGTGATTCTTTAGGAGCAGCCTGATACCGAGCACAAATGCAAGTAGAGAACATAATGTCTGGTCGACTCGAAGTTAGATATAACAACGATCCTATCATCCCCCGATAATTTGTGATATCAATAAGTTTACCATCAGGTAGAGCATGCAATTTAGAACCAGGTAACATCGGTGTCGGAATTGGTTTACAATCATCCATGAGATATTTTTTCAATAGATCAGTGATATACTTGGATTGATTAATAAAGATCCCTGTAGGTAATTGACGAACCTGAAGTCCAAGGAAGAAATTTATTTCCCCCATCATACTCATCTCAAATCGTTTAACCATAAGATCAAAGAACTTTTTGCAGTATTTAGGATTTGTAGAACCAAAAATGATATCATCGACATAAATTTGAATGAGAACAATATCTTACCCTTGTCGTTTGATGAAAAGAGTTGTATCGATTTTTCCTTTTGAAAAACCAGAATCAACTAAGAATTTGGATAGCACATCATACCACGCACGAGGAGCTTGTTTCAAACCATATAAAACTTTGTCGAGAATATAAACGTGATTAGGAAAATTTGGATCTACAAAACCTTGGGGTTGATTAATGAACACTTCTTCGTTGAGAATGCCATTTAAAAATGCAGTTTTTACATCCATTTGCTATATTGTAAAATTCTTATGTGCTGCATATGCCAAAAATATTCGAATGGCTTTTATTCGCGCAACCGGAGCAAAGGTTTCTTCAAAGTCAATGCCCTCCTGTTGAGCATACCCTTTCGCAACTAGACGTGCTTTATTACGACTGACAATCCCATTCTCATCCTTTTTGTTCTTAAAAATCCATTTAGTACCAATAACAGATTTTTCGGGTGGTTTTGGAACCAAACGCCAAAATTTTAATCTTTCAAATTGATTGATTTCTTCTTGCATAGCAAGAATCCAGTCTGGTTCGGAGAGAACTTCACTGACTTTCTTAGGTTCATTAGAGCTTAGAAATGCAGAAAATTCACATTCATCAGCAGTGGCTCTACGGGTTTGAACAGAAGATTCAGGATCACCGATTATTTGATGCAAAGGATGCTCTCTTGTCCATTTAAGAGAATGGAGAAGTGGGAGTTGACCCAGAATGATATTTGAGGTATCAGTGAATGTAGGATGTGGGATTAAAGCAGTTTGAGTATTTGATGTAGAGGGTGGAGGATCAACACGTTGAAGATTGAATTTTGAAAAATCGATCACCAAAGGTGGAGCTTGTGGTGGAACTAAAGTTAAATCTAAAGTATTGATACCTTGAGAAGAATGTGGGGGATTATCCGGAGATGATGGAGTTTCCAAAGATGAAGCAGAATCAGAAGGATAAAAGTTGTTATCGGGAGCAGCAGAAGTATGAGATGGAGAATCAATAGAACTTGAATTTTGCATTTCAGGTACAGTAATGGATTCAGCATCAGCTACTAATGGAAATGGAACGCCAGTATAATATAGCTCTCTTTCCAATTGCCATGTAGTTGGAGCAAAAAAGGTTAGCGTTAAGCCGTTAATACTGTTTTAATCCTCAAATGTTGACTATGTTTTCATTTTCCGGGTGGTTTTGGAACCAAACGCCAAAATTTTAATCTTTCAAATTGATTGATTTCTTCTTGCATAGCAAGAATACAGTCTGGGTCGGAGAGAACTTCACTGACTTTCTTAGGTTCATTAGAGCTTAGAAATGCAGAAAATTGACATTCATCAGCAGTGGCTCTACGGGTTTGAACAGAAGATTCAGGATCACCGATTATTTGATGCAAAGGATGCTCTCTTGTCCATTTAAGAGAATGAGGAAGTGGGAGTTGACCCAGAATGATATTTGAGGTTTCAGTGAATGTAGGATGTGGGATTAAAGCAGTTTGAGTATTTGATGTAGAGGGTGGAGGATCAACACGTTGAAGATTGAATTTTGAAAAATCGATCACCAAAGGTGGAGCTTGAGGTGGAACTAAAGTTAAATCTAAAGTATTGATACCTTGAGAAGAATGTGGGGGATTATCCGGAGATGATGGAGTTTCCAAAGATGAAGCAGAATCAGAAGGAGAAAAGTTGTTATTGGGAGCAGCAGAAGTATGAGATGGAGAATCAGTAGAACTTGAATTTTGCATTTCAGGTACAGTAATGGATTCAGCATCAGCTACTAATGGAAATGGAACGCCAGTATAATATAGCTCTCTTTACAATTGCCATGTGATTTTGAATTTTAGACCTTTTTAGTTGGAGCAAAAAACGTTGGCGTTAAGCCGTTAACACTGTTTTAATCCTCAAATGTTGACTATGTTTTCATTTTCTGGGTGGTTTTGGAACCAAATGCCAAAATTTTAATCTTTCAAATTGATTGATTTCTTCTTGCATAGCAAGAATCCAGTCTGGGTCGGAGAGAACTTCACTGACTTTCTTAGGTTCATTAGAGCTTAGAAATGCAGAAAATTGACATTCATCAGCAGTGGCTCTACGGGTTTGAACAGAAGATTCAGGATCGCCGATTATTTGATGCAAAGGATGCTCTCTTGTCCATTTAAGAGATTGAGGAAGTGGGAGTTGACCCAGAATGATATTTGAGGTATCAGTGAATGTAGGATGTGGGATTAAAGCAGTTTGAGTATTTGATGTAGAGGGTGGAGGATCAACACGTTGAAGATTGAATTTTGAAAAATCGATCACCAAAGGTGGAGCTTGTGGTGGAACTAAAGTTAAATCTAAAGTATTGATACCTTGAGAAGAATGTGGGGGATTATCCGGAGATGATGGAGTTTCCAAAGATGAAGCAGAATCAGAAGGAGAAAAGTTGTTATTGGGAGCAGCATAAGTATGAGATGGAGAATCAGTAGAACTTGAATTTTGCATTTCAGGTACATTAATGGATTCAACATCAGCTACTAATGGAAATGGAACGCCAGCCTCCTCAAGTAAAGTTTGTCGAATGTTATGATAATCATCATAAAACTTTTCAAACAAGACATCTAAATCATTTTGAGATGTGGAAGGCGACGAAGAAGGTAAATGAATTTCGACATTTGAAGTTAATGAATCAATAGGAAAGGTCTCATCAAAAGTAACATTGACACTTTCTCTTATTGTTCGATTTGACCGATTATATACTCTGAAAGATGCAGATTCACGTGAGTATCCGACAAAAACTCCTTCATCAGCTTCAGCTTCAAATTTTTTTCAGTTTGTCTTTGTCATTTAATATGAAGCACCGACTCCCAAAAATGTGGAAAAATTTAACATTGGGGGTTCTGTTATTAGTCAGTTCATAAGGAGTCTTGTTGTAGGTTTTGTTGATGATGGAACGATTTTGAGTGAAACATGTCGTACTTATGGCTTCAGCCCAAAGAGATAATGGGAGTTTTGAAAATGAAAGCATGTTACAAGCAGCTTCAACTAAAGTACGATTTTTATGTTCAACAACCCCATTTTGTTGAGGAGTTCGGGCAGCGGAAAATTGATGGGATATACCAACTGAAATAAGGAAAGAATCTAAAGTTTGATTTTTAAATTCAGTCCCATTGTCAGTTCGAATGGTATGAACTTCTAATTCCAAATTTGTCTGGGTTTTCTTGATGAAGGCAATGATAATATCAGCTGCTTCATCTTTTGCACGTAAGAAATAAACCCATGTATAACGTGAATAATCATCAACAATGACCAAAACATATGGTTTGCCAGCTATGGATTGAACGCTCATTGGTCCACATAAATCCATATGAAGTAATTCAAGCGGTTTTGAAGTACTAGGAACAAGTTTGGACTTATGAGACTTTTTAGTCATTTTGCCCAGTTCGCAAGACGAACAAAGATGATCCTTATCAAATTTAACATCTGGAAGACCAGAGACATGACCACCTTTTACTAATTTGTTGATCGTTTTGAAATTAAGGTGAGAAAGACGACGGTGCCATAACCATGATTCATTTGACGACGTCGTTGTCATTAAGCATACTTCTTTAAGTGGGACCATGTCATTTAGATTGATAATAAATAAATTTGTCTCACGAGATCCGGTAAGAAGTTCTTTGCCTTCATAGGTGCGAACAACACATTTCTTTGTTCGAAAATTGACTTCCAATGTTTTATCACAAAATTGACCAATACTAAAAAGATTGTGGGCAAGATCTTCAATATAGGTCACATTTCGGATGATTAAATTTTGACGAATTATATCTCCAATACCCATGATGGCAGCTAAATGGTCATTCCCAAACCGAACAGTTCCCAAATATTTGTCTCTAAAATTCGTTAATAAGTTCTTGTTTCCGGTCATGTGTCTTGAACAACCAGAATCAAGATACCATATATTCTACATAAAACAATTAAAAAATTTGGTATCCAATCAGTTATGGTTCCTTAACGATTAGTAATAGATGTCTTATGTAGAATTTTAAGAAGGGATGAATTTAGAGTTTTGGAGAACTACAAGGAGACAGTTCTGTTTTTGTTAATTTGATAGACAATTTTAAGGATTTTTCAGGAGAATGTAAAATCCTGTTTGATTGTTCATTTTTAATCCATTTATATTTAACAAACTTGGAGGTTTTTGATTTGGCTTGTGAGAAGGAGTCGAGGAACCGGATTTTGGCGATTTAGGTGCATACACTACTCTATAAACAAGACGGCGAGTGGAAGATTTATTAGAAAGTATTGGATATGAACGTGTAGTGATAGATTTTAGAGATCGAGAAAGTATTGTTTTGCAAGGTTCTGGATAACAAATTGTACATGAATGAATGATTGAACCATTTTTATGAAGGACATGATGTCGAAGACCACAAGGAGCATCTTTTCTAACAAAATATCGTGTATCATATTGAGAAATTGGTTTATTAGTTTTTCTATCAAAATAAACATGTTTGCCAGTTTTATCTGTTTTAACAATCAAATTGACACCATTAACAGTGTAATTAACAGGACGATAAATTGCAGAATCATACACAATCCCATAGAGTGTGGCAGGAGAAATAAACTTTGTTGAGTTATTACATGTAGTGGAAGTAGAAAAAGAAGAAGCTAACAACGAAGGAGATCTAGACTTCTTAAGCTCCTTGGACTTAAGCATACTAGACTTAGTCGAAGTAGACTTCTTAGACTGCTCAACTACTGTTACTCCGCCGTGCATTGGCTTGTTAAGCTTGGATTCTAAATTTCTATCTGAAAATTTTAAAACAGATGAATTAGAATCTCGTCTTAAAAGAATTGGAGTTTTAGGAGAAGAAGAATTAGCATTTTGAGATGTTGGCTTTGAAGAAGCATTTTGATTAGACACCTTTTGATTAGAAACAAATTTTATTGCAACAATTTTATCTTCTAATTCATGAATTTTGGTTTGTAAATCGGATTTCTCTTTGTCAAATGCCTTATGTGTTTCATCGATTTCATTTTACCAATTGGCAAATTTTCTTTTCTAGAATTAGAGAGGGAACATAAATCTTTGGTGTTATTTTTTGTTGAAGCACCACATTACCCTTAATCTCAAATTTTCTGGTGTAATAATTGGAAAATAATCATCATTTTCAAATTTTGTCTTTTTAGTTCCATATGTTTTATTTAATTAAGTGTAATTGAAACTACTTTGGGCATTCTCCTTTTTAGCTCTGTTGAAGGTCTCAATTTCTTCTTCCTCGTCTGTCATCCGAATGAAGCTTTGCGAGATACCATTGTTCATGTACCTTGAATCATACAATGTAGGAACCATTTTGCATGCATTCTTAAGATACTCTAGATTATCAGCTCCTAGCCCATCTCGTGAATTGAAATATTTGAAGTCTTTGGGCTTGTTTAGATGGATGGTTTGATCAGTATGTCCCCTTTTGACAATCAATTCCTCAAGATGCTTGAAATGGGAATTCAATTTATTGGTTTCATTTTTAAGTGTGTTTATGATATTCTGTTTGCTTTTCAATTCGTTTGAGGAAATGATGTGTTGTCATGTAGATTTTCAGATAATTCTTTAATTTGAGAGGTTAAAGATTGAAACTGTATTTCATTATCATCAAAATCTTGTTGTTTACGTGCTAATGAATTTTTATTAATTTGATATTCATGACATGTCTTAGTGTATAGTTTGTGATTGTGATCATACTTAGCCCTTAATTCTGATATTTGAGTTTGTAAATCTAGATTCTCTTGTTTGAAAATAGTATTTTGTTGAATACAATGAACAAGTTGATCACATAGATGAGCAGTTTGTTCAGTTTGTTTTTCCAAATTGTTTAAACGATCTTGAAGTTGAATATTTAAATCTTTTTCAACTAAAAGTTTTTGGTTTAACAATTCTATTTGAGATATCTGAGTTTGGACAAAACAAGTATCAGAATTAGTGGATTGATTTTCATTAGAGAGGAGAGAAGTAAGTAACTTGACATCTTCGTCGACTTCTTCATTAATTCGATCAGCAACCTCAGCATTTTCTCTCGCCATAAAGCATAAGTTGGCTGAATGTTCTTCATCTTCAGGTTCAGAATCTTCCATCCACTGAATATCTTCAGCTAACAACACTTTTCCAGCCTCTATTTGCTTAGCCATTATCATCTTTCGTTTAAAATACTCAGAATCACGGACTTTAGGTTTCTTGCAATCACGTGAGTAATGACCAGCAATACCACAATTGTAACATTTTTTCGTTGGATCCAATGGTGCAAGAGTTGGCTTATCAGTTGTGTTGTTTGTTGCTGAAGCAGATGGAGCAGATTTAAAATTTGAGGAAGATCTTAAGTTGTTGTTTGTTGGTTTTGAGTAGTACTTCTTCTGATAATTTGAAATAAGTGACATAGCTTGAAGTACATCTTCAAGATCTTTTTCCATATCATCAGTTGCAGATTTTACAGGTGCTTCAACACTTTCTTTCATTTTAGTAACTGTTGCATACTGACGATGTTGTTTTGTGAGTAGTGCAAGAGTATCGGCAGTCTCTTGTTTAGTTTTCACTATGGTTTTAACCATAGGTTCATTTTGATGCAAGTATTCATAAAGTTCATGAATATCGATTAGACTGAGTTCTTTGTGTTGCATGGCACTATTCCCAAACATTTCTCACTCCGGTAAAAGACTGTTGATGAATTTGATATTGAGCTCCAAATTTTATTTTCGCAAGTAGTTTTTGCGAAGTTCATTCAACAATGTACAATATCGATGATAAGTACTTTCCAAATCTTCACCGCTTGTGGCTTTAAACGATTGATAAGAGTTTAGGGTAGTGACCATTTTTGCTTTGTTTCCTAAAACAGTAACCTCCATTTGTTTTCTGATCTCATCCCACAGCTCTTTTCCTGTTTCAAGGCTATCCAAACTGTTATAGATGTCATTCGGTAACCCTTGAAGCATAAATGAATAAGCTTGTAGATCAGCTTTGGCACGTCGTTTTTGTTGAACAGTATAATCAGCAGGATTAAATGTACGTCTACCACTAATAACCGCAGGAATAACATCCGGATCAGCAACAACATCTTCATAAAATACCGCATTGCCATTATTAAGAGATTCAATAATTTCCGTAGCTAACTCCTGATTTTTGATAAAGTGGAGAAATCGTTTCTTCCACTGAGGATACTCTCCTCTATACAAAACCGGTGGTTTAAGATCAGATCCGACTGAATGTGCGTCTTGAGAAGTCATTTCAAAATGATTTGAATTTATACAAATAATGTTCACTTGTCGAGAAGTTGAGGTTTGTGTTTGATGATTATCGGTATTTAAAATTCATGGGTTTTGTGTTTGATGTTTAATTGGATTTAATAGATTGTATTGGGTAAAAAAAATTGGGTTTAAATGGATGTAAAATTGGGTTGAGAAGTATTAGGCTTAAACAAAATGATTTAGTAGTAATATTGATTGGGCTTTAATGATTTAATTTGGATTTAATTCAGATTTGGGCCTGGAATTGATCTGTTTTGGGCTGAAAACTAGTTTGGCCGAGATGATGGGTGTGAATTGAACTTGGGCTTTGTGATAATGAACCGAACAATTGATTTGGCGAGAACAATTGGGTTTGGCGAGATCCAAATCAAGACGGGAACTATCAGTCAAGAACACGGAACCAAATCGAGTTGAAGTGAAATCTGAGCAGAGATCAAACACAGTATCAAGTAAATCGAGATCTGTAATGGCGAGATTGAATTGGTATTGAAGCCGAGATCAATTGCTAGAACAATTGCCGATTATGATTGCCGAACTTGAATCAAGATGTGCCGATTGATTAAAGATCGATCAATGAGATTACAAATCGATTAATTGTTGAGATTGATTATATGTTTGGACGAACGATTATTGACAGAATTAACGATGTTGAATACCGAAATCCTTAAGCCGAATACTTTGATATAACTGAGCCGAACACTTTGATTTTGCCGAACTCTTTGAAATTGATACAAGTCGAACACTTGAGATGAGCCGAACAGTTGGTCAAGTCGAAGTCCTGTTCCGAGCCGAACTATAAGCCGAAGACTTTGATCTGTTCGAGCCGAATAGTGGAGCCGAACTTCCGAGCCGGGAACCTGAGCCGAGCCGAACACCTTCTTGAGGCCGAACTCCTTCAATGAGCCGAACTCTGGTACGCAAGACTCAAAAACTCACCTTTTTTATTCAATTTAGCTCAATTCTTAACCAAATCCTATGATTCCTATCACAAACTGCTCGAAAATCATTTTCTAACGATCGAATCCAATAATATTCCTCAATCCATAACACTACAACCTTCGATTTTGAATTTCAGTCGACTTTTTGAGTGTTTCAAGTTTTTCACAAAAATCACGAAATTGATATGAATTGTTGATGGATTGGAACGAAATTTGATTCTATTCTTATTAGAATCAATGGAGAAGTATAAATCTTCAATCAAATCATCAATTCCAATCGAACAATTTGATGATTAATTTCACAGCTCGAACGAACTTTTTCTCTAAATTTCCAGATCTGGATCAAATCATCACGAATTTGGATCTGCTCCTTGAAGGATTGAACTCTGGTACCAATTGATGAAGATAATGCAATCGAATTCAAGCTAATCCATGGTGATTTGATAAGATTTGAAGAATTAAGTGTGTGTTTTAGTGTGTGTGTTCTTGAGAGAAGATGGAGGGAAAGTAGGTAGCTTTCAAAGTGTAATTCAATTAAGTGAGGAAAGCTTACATCAACATGCTTAAACAAAGGTATTTATACCTCCACCTCTAATCTAGATTAATTAGCTCTAAGTGCAAGTTAAAGCTTAAAACTAGTCTAATATAATCCTAACACCATATATGTCGCCTCATGATTTCATTATTTCCTATTGATGCATTATGTTCTGTTTGTCGCAAGGTAAGTTTAGATTCCTTTGTGGAATATGTGGTTCATTGTAAAAAGCTCCCGGTATTCAAGTACCGGCACGATATGGTTAGAGACGTCCTTTTTGGCATATGTAGGCGTGCCGGAATCTCCGCCAAGAAAGAAGCTCCTGTGAACTTTTTGACTGACCCGTTGGATAAAAGATTCACACTTGGACCTGCTGACATTTTAGTTTTTGGATGGGTTGGGGGTAAACACGCGTGTGTGGATCTAACTAGAGTTTATCCTCTCGTGAGTTTGAGTAGTCGGGGTACTACGGTGGGACAAACTGCTTTGAAAGCCGCCTCGTGTAAAGTGACTGAGCACGAGAAAGCATGCATTAATTATCAACACGTGTTCATTCCTTTTGCATTTGATACTTTCGGTTTCCTTGCGCCTGAGACGATGGATTTTCTTAACAGAGTTCAACGTGTCATGCATAGCAATGTTATGACACCCAGATCTACAAATGTTGTTTTTAAAAGAATTAGTTTTGCAATTCAAAAAGGGATAGCGGCACAGCTTGTTACCCGTTTGCCTTCTTTCTCCATGTAAAAAATTGATATTTTTGTTAAAGTTATTATAAATTCTTTTTCTTGAATCCCAACAACACAAACGTGTTGTGTTATGGCTAACAAAGAAGATAAGAACAGAGAACATACAATCTTTTTCAATGATTAAGAGCTAATTAAAACAACTTAATTCAGTACAAAGTTGCGGAATATAAAAACTATAAACTCACTAAAACTTTATACTTGAAAATTTACAACGTTCAAAATTAAACTTGTTATGCACTTAAGAGAGATCAGATGAACACTAACGGCTGTCTAGACTTCTAGATACCTTGAGCCGACACCTACTTAGCTGAAAGTTTATTTGAATTTACTTGTAATTCAGCTGAGACGTACTTCAACTATTTATTCTCTCTGACTATTTGATCATCAAAACTTAATTTACTTAGTCTGGGAACTAACATTTTGTATTTAACAAGCATTATAATATCCGCACGTTGTTGCGGGTATAGTTTACTAAAATTTTATTTCCTTGATTTATGAATGTGCTAACTGATCGTTATTTTTTTTTGTGCTCAAATAGTGTAGTGAGATGATAAATATATAAACATTAGATGCAAATATCTACAATCTGAAACTCTCCTTTTCTATTGTCTTGTAACTTTATTTTAATTAAATCTACAATAGATAATAGTTACTTTCAGTAACCCGTTTTTGGATTAAAAGTATAAATACAAACGTTTAACTTAAATGAGATTTGAAGTATATGTCATAATTTTATTTAGATTATAAGTATAAACTATAAACGTCTTTAAATGAGATTAGAAGTATAGGCTTTAATTTCTTTTGGATTAAGATATATAAGAGTTGCGTTTAAGGAGGTCTATCATATATACGAAGTCCCGAGGTCTATCTTGTTGATCAATGGTTAAGATTTGTTACTGGAGACTTTTTAAAAATGATGGACCTCCTTGAACGTTTGTCTAAAATATAAATATAAACGTTTCGAAAAAACATTTTAAAAGTTAAGATATAAATTAGAAGTATAAACGTCTTAATAACTTTAAACATTTTAAAAGTTTTAGGGGTTAAATTTGAAAATAATAATAGTTAAGGGGTGTAATTTTGTACAACAAAACTTTAAAAGTGAAGCTGGAAAATTGTACTTAGACCCGAACTTTTGGATCAACAATTTCACTAAGCCAGTAAGCCTTATGTGGGAGAGGTTTACCATCTAGACACCATCACTTTTCTTCACATAATTAAGTCTGCATCATTTTATATGAAAATTAGCTTATAACCCGTGAAAAATTACGAATGACCCGTAATTTTGCTGAACCTAATTTATGTAATATAATAATAAAATCAATAAAACAATAAAAATAAATTAAAAACAGAATATTATAAAAGTCATGCATGGAATCAAACTGATGGATGATTATTTTGTTGAATAAAAAGAAAATATTAAAATAAAGTCACGGCTATTAAGAAAAATTGAGATTTTTGCTACCTTCATGTTATTATCAAATTGACTTTGAGCGTTTGACATGTTACCAGTATCAGCACAAAGTAGATATTTGTGCTGATTGATGTTACTCCCTCCGTCCCTAAATAAAGTTCTCATTTTGCCTTCAAATTTTGTCCCTAAATAAAGTTCCCATTTCTCAAACATAAGGGACCCATTTAATATAATAATATTATTACCAATACTTTCACCACTAACTATCTCTTAAAACACTTTCTCTCTCCAATCAAACCTTATATTTTAATCAAAAGTAATACCAAATACCCCACCACTAACTATCTCCTAAAATGTTGTGCCCAATACAAATGGGAACTTTATTAAGGGACGGAGGGAGTATATTGTAATCTTTTAAAAAGGGTGCTACTATTTGGACACCCCTCACTATCAAATAAACACTCAAATTAAAGTCAAAATTTGAAAATTAAAATCACAAACAATTAATTAACATGATTATTCAGACAATTCTGTAACATAAAACTGGTGGTTGACGGTGATGGTGAGCGGCATAGGCGATGGTGGTGGCGGAGTTAGTTGGTAGTGGCGGAATCAACGACAGAGTGAACATCGGAGCGAGTTGGTGGTGGCGGAGCGAGCGGCGGCGATGACCGGCCGATTCCGATACGAGTGAGATGGTAGTGTAACATAAAACTTATTTGTTATTCAGACAATTCTGTAACATAAAACTGGTGGTCGACGGTGATGGTGAGCGGCATATGCGATGGTGGTGGCGGAGTTAGTTGGTAGTGGCGGAATGAACGACAGAGTGAACATCGGAGCGAGTTGGTGGTGGCGGAGCGAGCGGTGGCGACGACCGGCCGATTCCGATACGAGTGAGATGGTAGTGTACGTAGTGGTTAGCGGCGTTCGATGGAGGCTACGGAAAAATTTATTTGTTATTTATTAAGGAATTTGGGGTGTTCAAATAAAATTATGGGGTGCCCCAATAGTCAATACCTTTAAAAAAGGGTTTGTTAAAAAAGGGCTGTCATTAACATGTATAAAAGTTTGTACATTAATTAAAAGAGTAATATTCCTAAAATTCAGGGGAGGTTGTGTTTTGTTGTTTTGTCTTCTTAATGACAGCCCTAAGGGCTGTCATTATCATTTTCCTTTAAAAAAAGGGTGATTAATGATAGCAAACATTATTATTTCATTATTCAGCTATAGTAAAATGATCTTTGATGCACTTTCAAGTTTCAACCCTGAAAGATCAGAGTCGATCAGATACCAGTGCAATTTTTAGTTTTATTGAGGTAATTCTTTTAAGCTGCTAAATGATCTCTTACATTACCTATACCCTAAATCATAAATCAATTAAAAACTTAAGAATTAAAAAAATTATAAATAATTTTAAAAATGAAAAAAATAGAGGTACTGTTAATGGAATACATCGAGGACATACCTACATACAGGAAAAATACTAAATACGACATTGTAGCTGGGAATTAATAATCCAAAACATAGAATCAATAATAAACACACTATAAATTTCTTGAAAGATGGCGGCTGCATTTTATAGAATGAGTTGCTTGAAGATGCTGCAAAACCAGTAGAGGGTCTGAAGATTTATGTAGAAAAACTAAAATACGACATTGTTTAAATAGAATCAAGTAAAGTTTGTGATTAGGAGTTTGTTCCGTGATTCGAGCTCATATTAGGAGTTGTTTCTTTTATGAAAAAATTTTTTATCTATATATATAACAAAAGAAAGCATTTTTGAATTCGTGTCACGTCACTCTTGCCACGTCATAATAACGTCATAATTCCATGCCACGTAGGATGCCAACTCATATTGTCGGTATTTAAGCATTTTTTCCTAACGAACCCACATTTCTTTCATTTCTCCCCTATGCCTTTTCTCTCTAACCTTTGCCACAAACAGTTGCGACATTTCTTCTATCTAAAAATTTCAGGATTCATCACCATAATATCGCCATTCCAAATTAGCAATTGTAGACTTCTGGAAATTCGATCAGGTACCACATCTTAAAATCTTTTAAATATGTAGCAATTTCAAATTGAAGATTTCAATTATGTATCACCCTGCATAATCAAAAACGGATTTACAGCTGTGATTTATACACTCTGAAAAAGTGATTGCATCTGTCCCACTAAAAAAAACTGTGATTTAAATATCTGGGATTTATACAATATAGGATTTACACAGTCCTATTTCAAATTGCTTTTTATTTCCAAGTAATTTGTATAAAATCTGGATTTGAAGCTTAAACATAATTTGTATAAAATCTTTAATTAGCGGCTACAGATTCAATTTTTACAGAGAATTAATCCTGGATTAATTGTGAAATTGTCATTGCACGTTATTGATTTTTTCCGACATTTTTTGTCACATATTTAACACGTAAATGCGGTATCCCATAATTTTTTTTCAATAATAACCAAACTTTCAATAAATAAACAAACTTTCCATAATGTAATTGAGGTGTGATTTGTACGTTTAAACAAAATTTCTGTGTAATTGAATGTTTTAAACAAACTTTCCCATTCCCGTGTAATTCCATATTTTAATATGGAAACATAAAATTCTTAAATTTTCATATATTTATTTGGTTACCATATGGTCCTTTTAAAAATATGGTAACCTTTATTATTTATGTCAATGTATTAAATTGGAAAAACTATTTTTGTGTTGGATTGATCACAGTTTATTGACAAAGAAATTCACAACGTTAGGTCTAAATATTTTAAACTACGTTATGATCCGTGAAAAATCACGGCTTGTCTTCATTTTACTGAGCGTAAGTTTTATATAAAATACTTTTATAATGTACATTGTTATAGCAACTCCAAGCGTTGGTGCTATATTTTATTCCAAAATTAACTTCTACAATACTTAAAGATATTTTCAAAAAATATAGAATAAAAGAAAATTCTATAATATATGGTTTAACTTTTATATTATAAGCGAATGAATCAAATGGCTTGGTTATGGTTGGGTTTCAATCAAAACACGTCAAACTGACACATGTACACTTATATGCACAATCATTGTATATAGAAAGTTTAAGAGTTAAAATATATTTATAAAAAAGGAGGAATTAAAACATTAACCATTAACCAAGTTGTCCCTTAAATGTACAAAAAAAAATAATTAAAAATAATTGGGTTATCGTGCAATAATAAATTGGAGGTCCCTATCCCCCAAGTCAAAAACCAATAGGGCACCTACTAAATAACCTTTTTTCGCTTCTTCGTAATTTTAACAATTTACCACAAAAACCAATAGTGCACACCTATAAAGTCAAATATAATATTATTTAAAGTGAAATATGTTGAGACGACTAATAATGTCTTACTTTTATTCACTAATCCAAAAAATAAAAAATAGAGAATTATGCTTTGACTACTACTCAAATCAAACAAAAAATAGAGAATTATGTTTTGATTATGCAGTGTCGTCTACAATATTTTTATCATTTAATCAGGGACTTCAGTTTTCTTTATTGTATTATGATGGTTGTTTAAACAGGAATCTGGTTCATGAGAGTGATAGTGATACGTGTCTAATATTATAGTTTATGGTATTTTAGTTATTTTAATTTTAATTAGTATTTTCAATTTTAGTTAAGCAAATTATTATTAGTAATTTATATTTTGTAAGTTAGTTTATTTAGTCAAACTAGTTGGTTTAATGTATGTTAGTGGTAATAGTTAGTGGAAATAGTGGGCTAGTTAGTTAATTTGTTTTAGTATTTATATGTGATTTTGGTTTGTGGAAAAGTTAATGAAGAAAAAGTTGTTAAAAGTATTTTTAGTTTCTTTTTTAATTTCTTGGGAGATTAGTCATCTCAAATCGACTTCTATCATTTGGTGCTTTCATCTTCGTCCTCGCCATGCCTCCCCGCAAGGAACCTCAAACACTCGAAGAAACCATGTCCACCATGGTTGAAATGATGCAAAAACTCATTCAAACAATCAACCAAAATACCGATAAAATCCTCGCTAGCCAAAAGCTGGTTAACACCAACCTTGAAATCATCTCGAAACATATCGCCTTCCAAACCACCGTTACCACCAATCTTCTTAAGGCCATAACCAAGAACGCCACCAACCTCACCACCCAAGGTCTCTATTCCCTAACCAATATGTCACACCCCGCCAAAAATGAGTTTTACTTCATTTAAAATGTTTTGCGGAAGAACGGAGGTGTAACGTTCATGACAACATAGCAAAAATTAAGTAAACAAACAACCACGCAATAACGAAAAATAAGGGTTGTTTCACTTTCCAAAAGTAGAAAGTTTCCAAAAATAGCAAGTTTCCTAAAATAGAAATTGTTTGAAATGAAATGATTTTTCGTAAACTTAATGTTTTAATCATGGCTCACGACAATCCCAATGCTCATATCCTTCAAACTCCACTGCACCTAATTACCTGGAAAAACATAAATAGTAAAAGGGTCAACAATAATGTTGAGTGAATCCACAGGGTTAATGTTTATGATAAGAGTAAAGTGATTTGCTACTCAAAATGTTTGTTATGAAAATAGTTTATGACTGAAAATGTATAAGGTTCAACACTCATATGATATGAGTAGTAAGTATGAAAATGTTTAGTATAGTTGTAGAACGTATACAACTACTAGTTATGTTTATGAAAAAGTGTTGAACAAAATGTTGTGTTTGACATCGCATGAACTGTTATCCCCAACAGGTAGCTAGTCTATTGAGTTAATATACCAACCCCTAAGTCCACAATCAACACTTCAACTCCAGTATGTTATGTTATTTTATGGATATACACTCCCGGAGATGTCTTGGATAAACCAAGTAATGATCAAACTTTCGTTGGGAGGATGAGTGTCAGCCAATAGTACTATCTGCATATCCATGGTCTAGATCCACTAGTTAATGATTGCTGGTAACCTTAGTCCGGTATAATAATTGTTTGTCATGCCAACGCGATAATGAAAATGTAACGATGTTGTACAGTCATAGTAAAATAGTAGCAATTGTGTTTATGTTTTCCACCCCAAAGTTTATAAAACAGTTAAAAGAGTAAAAGGGGTCTGTGGACTCACCTGGCAAAGCTTAGTAACAAGAGACTTAAGACAGAGGAATCCTCGGGAGACTCCTAGCTTCCTAAATGATTTAACTACTGATTAGACTAAGCTAACACAGGCGATACTATATACGATATAAGATATATGATATACGTTAAATGTTATGTTATATGTTTTGTGACATCGAATGAACTTGGATTAATAAAATGAAATGAAATGAAATGCATTGGGTTTTATAAAATGAAATGAAATAGGCTCCAAAATGAAATGACATGAAATGAAATGATTCTCGAAATGAAATGATATGAAATGAAATGGGCTTCGAAATGAAATGAAATGAAATGAAATGGGCTTGGGTTAGGCTTATTGGGCCTAGATTGGGCATATTGGGTCTAATGGGCTTAATGGGCTTAATGGGCCATTGGGTTGGGCCACTTGGGCCTCTTATTGGGCTTAGGTCCACTTAGATTGGGCCATGAATTGGGCTTGGCCCAATTGGGTTCGGTTTGGTTAGGTATGGGCCAAAGGTTTGGGCTTTGGTCCAAATGGGCTTGGATACTAATGGGCCAACTAAGGTTTGGGCCCGATGGACTAAAGTAGATCGATATGGGCCAAGTACGGGCCTTGGCCCGATTGGGTATTCGGGTTTGGGTCCACGGTTTGGGTCAAGATCCGGCCTTGACCCGGTTTGACTTATTGGTCAACATTGGTCAAAATTAGTCAACAAAAGTCAACTAGGGTTTCTAGATTTCGGCTAGGGTTTAGGGTATACTATAATTCAGTCAACAAAAGTCAAATTTGGTCAATCTAGGTGAAACTAGTCTCGGTTTGATAGTGGTTCGGTTAGGGTTGGCCGGCTAGGCCGAAACCCTAACGGTTCGGTTCTAGTTTGGTCTAGATCGAGTCTAGGTCCGGTTTTAGGTGTCTAGATCGGTCATAGTTCGAATATAGGGTTCTAGATCTAGGGTTCTACATGTAATGGTTCGAGATCTAGGGTTCTAACATACGGATCTAGCAACAAATCAAAAATCAATCAACAATAAGTGAGCAAATCGATCAAAACACGTACACGATCGACATATACATGCAAGCATGCTACGGGTTTAAGGGTAGGGACGTATGCCGAGACCATATGGCATTGGCCATGGTCTCGGGTTCGAGTATAGGTACCAAATAAACAAGAACACAAATGAAAATCATATGGGAACTCGGTATACCTTGCGATCGGCTCAAGAAACGGATGAAGATACTCGAGTGGGGCTTGGGATCGACGAAGATGATGATGGTGGTGTTGCTTGCGGCCGGGATCAACAAAAGGGAAAATGAGTTCGGTATTGGTGTTTAAATAGGGTAGAATTAGGGTTTGGGGAATGAGAGTTATGGATGGATAAGGACTCTTTTCAAAATTAGGTGAGGATGGACAAGATAAGATCAAGCAAGTAAAGAAGACCAACCTCACCACACTAGGTGGTTCGGCCGTATAAGGAAGGTCACGAGTAGGGCATGACCGGCCACTTAGTGGTAGGTCTTAGTTCGAGTCACGTTTAACTTAATTTGTTACGTTTATTGTTTTACCGATAACATTATCGTTTTAGAAATGTTTTTAGCTCAAAGTGTGTCACCATAAGAAAGTAATAATGTTGTGTTGACTAAAATAGTCAAACACTAATGTATGGTGTAAAATATGTATGTTTGTTGTGTGTAAGGGATGCCAAAAATAGAAATGTCTAAAAATAGAAACTTTCTAAATAAGGAAAGTTCTAGAAATGAAATGAAGTTACATACCAGAAATATCGAGTTGTCACATTCTCCCCTGGTTGAAGAAATTTCGTCCCGAAATTTAAGACGAAGAACGAACAGGAGAGACGACGAGAAAAAGATGAGGATATTTCTTTCGCATCTGGTCCTCACGTTCCCACGTGAATTCAGGACCTCTTTTGGAGTTCCATCTGACTTTGACAATTTTGATCTTGCTTCTTCGCAACTTTTGCTCTTTCCAGTCAGATATTTCAATTGGTTCCTCAGTGAAGTGAAGTTTGTCGTCGATGATGATTTCTTCAGTAGGGACGATAAGCGAAGGATCATGAATAAACTTCTTAAGATTAGAAACATGAAATGTGTTGTGAACATTGCTGAGCTCATTAGGAAGACGAAGGCGATATGCAACAGTACCGATTCTTTCAAGAATCTCAAATGGTCCAACATAACGAGGACTGAGCTTTCCTTTCTTACCAAAACGTACAACACCTTTCCAAGGTGCTACTTTTAGTAAAACATGGTCGCCAACAGCGAACTCTAAAGGCTTTCGACGATTATCAGCGTAGCTCTTTTGTCGATCTCTGGCAGCCTTGATACGATCTTTGATCTTAAAAATCTTGTCAGTCGTTTCTTGTAGAATTTCAGGACCAGTAATCTGACGATCACCAATTTCAATCCAACAAAGCGGCGAACGACACTTTCTTCCATACAAAGCTTCGAACGATGCGGCCTTAATAGTTGTATGATAACTATTATTATACGAGAACTCAGCTAAAGGGAGATGAGAATCCCAACTTCCACCAAAATCAATAACACATGCTCTCAGCATGTCTTCCAAAGTTTGAATTGTTCTTTCAGTCTGCCCATTGGTTTGGGGATGATAGGCAGTACTCATATCGAGGCGAGTACCGAAAGATTTTTGCAACGATTGCCAAAAACGAGACGTGAAGCGACTATCACGATCCGAGATGATCGCGACTGGCACACCATGCCGAGATACAACTTCCTTTAAATAAATTCTTGTTAACTTCTCCATTTGATCAGTTTCCTTAATAGGAATGAAGTGAGCTGATTTGGTCAATCGATCGACAATTACCCAAATTGTATCATGACCATTAGATGTTCGAGGCAATTTAGTTATAAAATCCATAGAGATTTCTTCCCATTTCCATTCAGGGATCTCTGGTTGTTGTAGAAGACCGGAAGGCTTCTGATTCTCTGCTTTCACTCTAGCACAAGTTAAACATTTGCTGACATAAACTGCGATTTCTCTCTTCATATTTGGCCACCAATATAACTCTTTGACATCTTTATACATCTTGTCGGCACCAGGATGAATAGAATATTTGGATCGGTGAGCTTCATTCAAAATAACATTGCGAACACTTCCAAAATTTGGAACCCATAAACGATCCATGAAATAAAGAGTTCCATCCACCTTTGCTTCCAACTGCTTCTCCATACCACGCAAAGTTTCACTCTGGATGTTCTCTACCTTCAAGGCTTCAGTTTGGAATTCATGAACTTGGGAAGATAGATTAGAACGAACGGAGATTGGAAGGGCTCGAACACGACGAGGTTTAGGTTGCTCTTTCCGACTTAAGGCATCAGCTACCACATTAGCCTTACCAGGATGATACTTAATCTCACATTCTTAGTCATTCATCAACTCTATCCATCTACGCTGTCTCATGTTGAGATCTTTCTGATTGAAGATATGTTGCAAACTCTTGTGATCGGTAAATATTGTGCACTTGGTACCGTAGAGATAATGTCTCCAAATTTTCAGTGCAAATATAACGGCACCCAACTCAAGATCATGGGTTGTATAATTCTTCTCGTGGTTCTTCAGTTGTCGAGAGGCATAGGCGATTACTTTGTCATGTTGCATCAATACACAACCTAGTCCTTGGTGCGAAGCGTCACAGTACACCACAAAATTATCGGTTCCTTCAGGGAGAGATAGAATAGGAGCAGAACATAATTTAGATTTTAGAGATTGGAAGGCTGATTCTTGCTTTTCACCCCAGACAAATTTCTCATCCTTATGTGTTAACACCGTCAAATCCTTTGCAATCCTTGAGAAATTTTCTATAAATCTTCTATAGTAACCAGCAAGACCAAGGAATTGTCTCACTTCAGTTGGGGTCTTCGGAGCTTCCCAATTCTTTATAGCTTCTATCTTTGCAGGATCAACGTGAATACCTTCTTCGTTGATAACATGACCCAGAAATTGGACTTCACGCAACCAAAATTCACACTTGGACAACTTGGCGTACAACTTTTCTTTCTCCAACAACTCAAGAATGATTCTTAAGTGCTCTTCATGCTCTTCTCTAGAATGCGAATAGATGAGAATATCATCTATGAAGACGATAATGAATTTATCGAGATACTGCTTGCACACTCTGTTCATGAGATCCATAAACACAGCAGGTGCATTGGTCAAACCAAATGGCATTACCAAAAATTCATAATGACCATAGCGAGTTCTAAAAGCAGTTTTGGGCACATCTTCATCACGAACTTTTAACTGATGGTAACCAGAACGAAGATCGATTTTGGAATAGAAACTCGATCCTTGGAGTTGATCGAATAGATCATCAATACGGGGAAGAGGATATCGATTCTTAATTGTTACTTTGTTCAATTCATGATAATCAATGCACATTCTCATTGAACCATCTTTCTTTTTAACAAAAAGGACCGGAGCTCCCCAGGGCGAGAAACTCGGTCGAATGAAACCAAGATCAAGAAGTTCTTGTAATTGCGATGAAAGTTCTTGCATTTCAGACGGTGCAAGACGATAAGGAGAACGCGCGATAGGTGCGGCTCCTGGAATCAGATCAATACGAAATTCAACTTGCCTCTGAGGCGGCAGTCCAGGCAATTCACTAGGAAATACACCAGGAAAATCACGAACAATAGGAATGTCCTCAATCTTACGATCTTTGGACTTTGTGTTAACGACATGAGCAAGAAAAGCTTGGCATCCTTTACGAAGATATTTTTGAGCTTTCATAGAAGTTATGATTTTTATGTTTCTGTTTCTTTGTTCACCTTGAATTATTAATGTTTCTGTTTTGGATAAGGGAATTCGGATTTGTTTGGTGTAACATATAATTTCAGCACGGTTTTTAGACAACCAATCCATCCCTATGACGATATCAAAACTACCTAGTTCTACAGGCACAAGGTCTATATCAAACATGTGATCATCTAGGTCAAGCTTACAACCTTTAAAAACTTCACTAGACCTAACAACCTTGCCATTTGCTAACTCGATTTCATAATTCACTTTCAAACGATCAGGATCTAGATTTAAGAAACTTTTAAAGTCGGTCGATACGAAACTTAAGTCGGCTCCCGAGTCAAATAAAATAGAAGCAAAATGATTGTTGACGATAAACGTACCAGTGACGGTATCAGGGTTCTCACGAGCTTCTTGAGCATTCATAACAAATGCACGACCACGACCATTTTGACGATCATTGTTGTTGTTGGCATTGCGATTGTTGTTACGATTGTTATTACGATTGCCATTGTTGTTGTTGCCATTCTGGTTATTGTTGTTCTGAAGTCTAGGGCAACGATTACGATAATGGTTAGAATCACCACACTCGTAGCAGACAGGATTCTTAGGAGGATTGTTGGACGAAAACTTTCTGAAATTATGACCCCAGCGGTCACACTTGAAGCATTTTTCACACTGTCCATCATGATGCCAGTTACATCTGTTACACAAGGGCTTGCTTCCAGCATAAGACTTAGATTCTGAATTAGACCGATTGTTGTTCTGAGTAGAGGCTGCATAATTCTTAGTCTTTTGATATTTGTTCCCTTTGTGATCACGTTTGTTGTCGTAGGAACGCTTTCCATTTTCATTGCTCACATTATCAGTAGATTTGCTAGACACCACTAGCTTGTCTTTGAACGATCCACTTCTCATTGCATCATCAGTCATCCTTGTTGCACGATTCACAGCATCTTCGAATGTTGTCGGTTCAGAAGCAATAACATGAGTACGAATAAGATCATGAAGACCTTGAAGATACTTTTCAATACGCTTGAATTCAGGAGTAACCAAATGAGGAACGAGACGAGCAAGTTCTTGAAACTTAGTTGTGTAGGTAACAATATCAGATCCAACCATGGACAGATTCCATAGTTCCACCTCAACTTTTTGTAGCTCTCTCCTTGGGCAAAACTTTTGAGTTAACTGATCCTTGAACGTATCCCAAGTCATAGCATCAAAAGTTGCACGACCTAAGACTTGCACTTGAGAATTCCACCAGGACAACGCTTCCTTGGACAACGTACTAGCAGCAAACTTCGTCATATTCTCAGGGGCACATTGAATAACACTGAAAATGGATTCCACCTTCTCAATCCAGTGGATGATAGCAATAGCACCTTCAGATCCAGAGTAGGTCGGAGGATGACAGGACGTAAAGGTCTTATAGGATTGACCTTGACGATGGGGATCTGAAGTTTAAATAAGTAAGGAAAGAAAATGAGTAATAAGTTTAAAATAAGACGGAAATAATGAATCTTCTTTCATGGAGTCGTATAATGTACCGTTGTTTCCCACATTAGATGCACCAGCGGCATTTCCTCTTGCAGCGTTCATTTGAGCCATTGCTTCAGCGATGCGGCGTTCCACCATTTGTTCGACAGTCTCAGCGTTTCCTCCTCGAGCCATTGATAAATTGCTGATACAAATGATAAGAAATTAAGAGATGAATAATATAGGAGGACTATAAGGGAAAAAAATGTACTTATAATAGGGATCAAAGAGTAGATATACAATAGACGTAATAGTAGTAGTAGGCGTAGATATAAATAGTCGTAATTATAGTAGTAGTAGAGACATATAGAAAATACAATTATAAGAACAATAGAAATTACTAAAATATCACTTTTATTAAACACATTCCTAATACATAATAGTTTTATAAGTAGGGCATATTTGCCAATACTAAAGAACAAAAATACTGAAATAGCTAAACATAAAATTTAATAATAGAAAAACAAATATAGACGATAGGTAGATGACTAATCATCTTTTTCTGGCTCAGAGTCTTCCATAGGCTCTGACTCTTCTTCTGGCTCTTCCTCTGGTTCTGATTCTTCCTCTGGTTCTGATTCTTCCTCTGGTTCTGATTCTTCCTCTGGTTCTGATTCTGATATCACTTCTGGCTCAGGTTCTCGACGTCGTGGAGTTCTTGGAACAATATCACGCTTGGGTTTAGCAGGCGAACATAGATAAATGATACCGCCCTCACGCTTACGATAGACAATAGGACGCTGACCACGAGCTGGAGTAGGAGGACCATTAGGAATGATAGGAAAGGGACGTCTTCTTGGGCGACGATGCCACGGGATAACAGGAGGTTGTACCACTGCTGGCACTGGAGCAACAGGAACTGGGACTACTGGGACAGCAGCATCACGATCACTATCGGAGTCATATGAGATATCGAGGACACTAGCAGGCGACATTCTACTAAACACGACGCATAAAAGTCTATTAGATTATGAAGTTGTAAGGCTTGCTGACATATGCTAGCTATAACACTAGGGCAATACTAACTAAGGCAAATGTTCTAAACTAAGAACAATGGAACTTCAGGATATGAGACTGAGCATGCCATGATTATTTTGATTTTATAAAAGTGTTTGTTTTTCCCAAAAATCTTTTGTAGTTATAGACTAGGCTTGCTAATTCACTATAACTTAAGCTCTGATACCACTCTGTCACACCCCGCCAAAAATGAGTTTTACTTCATTTAAAATGTTTTGCGGAAGAACGGAGGTGTAACGTTCATGACAACATAGCAAAAATTAAGTAAACAAACAACCACGCAATAACGAAAAATAAGGGTTGTTTCACTTTCCAAAAGTAGAAAGTTTCCAAAAATAGCAAGTTTCCTAAAATAGAAATTGTTTGAAATGAAATGATTGTTCGTAAACTTAATGTTTTAATCATGGCTCACGACAATCCCAATGCTCATATCCTTCAAACTCCACTGCACCTAATTACCTGGAAAAACATAAATAGTAAAAGGGTCAACAATAATGTTGAGTGAATCCACAGGGTTAATGTTTATGATAAGAGTAAAGTGATTTGCTACTCAAAATGTTTGTTATGAAAATGGTTTATGACTGAAAATGTATAAGGTTCAACACTCATATGATATGAGTAGTAAGTATGAAAATGTTTAGTATAGTTGTAGAACGTATACAACTACTAGTTATGTTTATGAAAAAGTGTTGAACAAAATGTTGTGTTTGACATCGCATGAACTGTTATCCCCAACAGGTAGCTAGTCTATTGAGTTAATATACCAAACCCTAAGTCCACAATCAACACTTCAACTCCAGTATGTTATGTTATTTTATGGATATACACTCCCGGAGATGTCTTGGATAAACCAAGTAATGATCAAACGTTCGTTGGGAGGATGAGTGTCAGCCAATAGTACTATCTGCATATCCATGGTCTAGATCCACTAGTTAATGATTGCTGGTAACCTTAGTCCGGTATAATAATTGTTTGTCATGCCAACGCGATAATGAAAATGTAACGATGTTGTACAGTCATAGTAAAATAGTAGCAATTGTGTTTATGTTTTCCACCCCAAAGTTTATAAAACAGTTAAAAGAGTAAAAGGGGTCTGTGGACTCACCTGGCAAAGCTTAGTAACAAGAGACTTAAGACAGAGGAATCCTCGGGAGACTCCTAGCTTCCTAAATGATTTAACTACTGATTAGACTAAGCTAACACAGGCGATACTATATACGATATAAGATATATGATATACGTTAAATGTTATGTTATATGTTTTGTGACATCGAATGAACTTGGATTAATAAAATGAAATGAAATGAAATGCATTGGGTTTTATAAAATGATATGAAATAGGCTCCAAAATGAAATGACATGAAATGAAATGATTCTCGAAATGAAATGATATGAAATGAAATGGGCTTCGAAATGAAATGAAATGAAATGAAATGGGCTTGGGTTAGGTTTATTGGGCCTAGATTGATTGGGCCTATTGGGTCTAATGGGCTTAATGGGCCATTGGGTTGGGCCACTTGGGCCTCTTATTGGGCTTAGGTCCACTTAGATTGGGCCATGAATTGGGCTTGGCCCAATTGGGTTCGGTTTGGTTAGGTATGGGCCAAAGGTTTGGGCTTTGGTCCAAATGGGCTTGGATACTAATGGGCCAACTAAGGTTTGGGCCCGATGGACTAAAGTAGATCGATATGGGCCAAGTACGGGCCTTGGCCCGATTGGGTATTCGGGTTTGGGTCCACGGTTTGGGTCAAGATCCGGCCTTGACCCGGTTTGACTTATTGGTCAACATTGGTCAAAATTAGTCAACAAAAGTCAACTAGGGTTTCTAGATTTCGGCTAGGGTTTAGGGTATACTATAATTCAGTCAACAAAAGTCAAATTTGGTCAATCTAGGTCAAACTAGTCTCGGTTTGATAGTGGTTCGGTTAGGGTTGGCCGGCTAGGCCGAAACCCTAATGGTTCGGTTCTAGTTTGGTCTAGATCGAGTCTAGGTCCGGTTTTAGGTGTCTAGATCGGTCATAGTTCGAATATAGGGTTCTAGATCTAGGGTTCTACATGTCATGGTTCGAGATCTAGGGTTCTAACATACGGATCTAGCAACAAATCAAAAATCAATCAACAATAAGTGAGCAAATCGATCAAAACACGTACACGATCGACATATACATGCAAGCATGCTACGGGTTTAAGGGTAGGGACGTATGCCGAGACCATATGGCCTTGGCCATGGTCTCGGGTTCGAGTATAGGTACCAAATAAACAAGAACACAAATGAAAATCATATGGGAACTCGGTATACCTTGCGATCGGCTCAAGAAACGGATGAAGATACTCGAGTGGGGCTTGGGATCGACGAAGAAGATGATGGTGGTGTTGCTTGCGGCCGGGATCAACAAAAGGGCAAATGAGTTCGGTATTGGTGTTTAAATAGGGTAGAATTAGGGTTTGGGGAATGAGAGTTATGGATGGATAAGGACTCTTTTCAAAATTAGGTGAGGATGGACAAGATAAGATCAAGCAAGTAAAGAAGACCAACCTCACCACACTAGGTGGTTCGGCCGTATAAGGAAGGTCACGAGTAGGGCATGACCGGCCACTTAGTGGTAGGTCTTAGTTCGAGTCACGTTTAACTTAATTTGTTACGTTTATTGTTTTACCGATAACATTATCGTTTTAGAAATGTTTTTAGCTCAAAGTGTGTCACCATAAGAAAGTAATAATGTTGTGTTGACTAAAATAGTCAAACACTAATGTATGGTGTAAAATATGTATGTTTGTTGTGTGTAAGGGATGCCAAAAATAGAAATGTCTAAAAATTGAAACTTTCTAAATAAGGAAAGTTCTAGAAATGAAATGAAGTTACATACCAGAGATATCGAGTTGTCACACAATACAACCACAGGTATCACCAATACCGACATAGAGGTCGCCAATGAAACTTCCCCACCGCCACCTCCTCCACCTATCAAACCACCTCAAAATACCCCAAAAGTTCAAGATGAGATGGTCATTTTTTATCCATCAAAACTTCACAAAAGTTATGACTTTGTCAATCTCATCGAGGAAAAGTTCACACTCGGCCACCTTCGGTTCACAACCTCAAACAAACCCGTTCCACTACGGTTACAATGTCTTTCACCCAATGAGATCCAAGTTAATCGGTGTCAAAGACTTTATTTTCGATGCTTGAAAATATTTTACACTAGTCACCATCCCAAACCTCCTCCAAAACCACCGGACAAGAACTCCGACCTTGAGGACAAGGTCGTTTTTGAGGCGCGGAGTATTGATACGTGTCTAATATTATAGTTTATGGTATTTTAGTTATTTTAATTTTAATTAGTATTTTCAATTTTAGTTAAACAAATTATTATTAGTAATTTATATTTTGTAAGTTAGTTTATTTAGTCAAACTAGTTGGTTTAATGTATGTTAGTGGTAATAGTTAGTGGAAATAGTGGGCTAGTTAGTTAATTTGTTTTAGTATTTATATGTGATTTTGGTTTGTGGAAAAGTTAATGAAGAAAAAGTTGTTAAAAGTATTTTTAGTTTCTTTTTTAATTTCTTGGGAGATTAGTCATCTCAAATCGACTTCTATCAGATAGCCTTGAAAATGTGAAGCGTAAACATTTATTATTGATTTGATTTGATTTTTTATAATTTTTAATGTGCAAATTGGGGATGGGGTTTTGTTTGTATGGAAATTTGTTGTTTGCAGATTGTGGGTAATATCAGCCCAATTTGCAAACATGTTACTTACCGAACATAATTCAACATTCTTAATACTCGGATGATAAGGATACAACTACTAATTGCAGACTAACTATTTCATACTTATAAAACAAATACTAATTGTGCATAGCTTGTACCATCGAACTTCATGTTTCACGTAAAATTAGTAGAAAATAATGATAATTTTGCTTATCAATTCAACCATAAGTTTTGTGGAAGATAATAATACGCTGGAAAATGCAGCTGCATCCTTTTGGCCCGTTTGGATCCAAAAGCTAAGGTGTGTCATTAATAATGGAATTAGAGATGATGAAACTGGGAATTGGTTGAATTAGGTTCAAGTCAAAAGAGGAAAAAATTATATGGGTCCAATGAGTTAGGTTGACGTATAAACATTTTTGAAAACTTTATAAATATTAATATTAGCCGTTTTAGTTCTATTTAGGTAAACACAATTTGTCTTTTATATACATGATTTATAAATGAATGTGGCTTTTTTTGTATTTACAGGCGAGTGCAAATGTAACTTTTGAACCCACACTCGTTTGTCTAAGATATAACTGCATCAGAACGATTTGTAATGTAAAATACCTCAAATGGAATCTTATGAGAGTTAAGTACTTTTTAATGTAGTTTTGGATTTTTATTATGAAAATTTTTATAAGTCGGCCGTTATTTATCACGAGTTATATGCTAGCTATAATATAATTTACATAACCAAATAATCATGAAATCGGTTTTTTTTAAATGACTGGTGTTTTGAATTTAAATTCAAATTCAGTTTAAAGAAAAAACATGCGTGATATTGAAATTTTCTGTTTTTTAGTTCTATATTTATGGCAGAGACTACATTTTCCTTTTTATAATTTCCGAAATTTGCCTCCCTATTAAGCGAATTAATTAGCTGTAAAATATTATGCAAAAAATAAGAAGGTTACCTAATATTATGCGAAATCAGTTGCTTGTAGTTTTATAGTCTTAGGACGGGAAAATAAGAATTTTGTCCAATAAGAGACTGCCACTTGGCATGGTGACTTCTTAAAAGGTGTTTGTTTTATTATAATTATATATTTCAAAGAATCTAATCTTTACCACTATAATTAGAGTTACATGCTTTTCATTTTGTTAACTCACAAACCAATAATATTATTGTAAACAGTAACAATAATACCACAAATGTATTATAAGCAAGGTTCTAAAAAACGCGCCATGGCGGCGTCTTGGCGGCGCCAAGGCGTGAGGCGCAACTCCGCCGTTACGAAACAGTCCATGGCGGCAGTATAAGGCGTGGCGGAAAAAAAACGCGATAAGGCAGCGTAAGACGTGCCTTATGGTGAGTTTTTTTGAAAATTCTTGTAAAAATTTGAATTTTTTTGAAAAAATGATATTTTTTTTGAAAAAAATGATGGCATGTAATTATAAATTTAGATTTAACATTTTTATTATAAACTTCACATATGAAAAAAATCATGTAAATCAATATGGATATAATTATTTTTGAATTTGATATACATATATATATATATAAAATATATTAAAAAATTTACCGCCATAAGTCACGCCTTGAAAAACGCCATGGCTCGCCATGCTCAAGGCTTGATGGTGCCGCCACGCCGCGCCTTGCGTCTTTTAGAACTTTGATTATAAGGATAATTAATTTGTTCAAAGAAAAAATAAATTTAATGTTAAAAGAATTGCAGCATCAATCAGTATGGAACACCTTGACACTTGGTATTTAAATGTGTATGTTATATAGAGTTGTGTTCAGGGAAGTCTCACATTATTATAAAGTCTCAAGGAACAATCCACAACCATCATATCAAACTTAATCAATGATAAAGATCAATCCATAAATTACACATGGAGGGGGTTTTATCGTCCAAAAAAAACCAGACATTCTTCCTTCTTCAATGGAGCTTACACTCAAACTGTTTTTTCCTTCTTCCTTCTTCAATGGCGATTTCCGGCGATCTCTAAGCCACAAATCACAAACAATGGGTCGCAAACGGCAGATCTAAATCTCAAACATCGAATCGAATGTAGAAATCGAATCAGCAACTTCGAATCACGTTTTTTCTCGAATTCGAGCCCTAATTAAAATTGCGATTGAACAAAATCGTTGTAATAAAATGCAGATCTGAATCTCGAAATCAATATATCTGATGTTATCAATGAATCTGCATCCAGAATATGTCAATAGCAATGAAACAGAGAAAACAATCGATGATTCAGGTAAAAAAACTACAATTCAAGTTTATTAGATAACAAAATCACAAGTGATTCGCTAACGAATCGCATGTGATTGTAAGATGTGTGTTAATTCATTGCGCTCAGTTAAGAACGCTAAGCGAATCACATGTGATTTCTTTTCGTAAAATAGGGGAGTTTATAGATTACAAATCACAAGTGATTCGCTTTACAAATCAAATGTGATTGTGTGTTATGCATTAGTTGACTTCTTCATGTGAGGTTGCTTAGCGAATCACATGTGATTTCTTTGCTTAAAAATAGGGGAGGTTGTTAAGAAACAAATCACAGGTGATTCGCTTTACAAATCACATGTGATTGTGTGTTATGCATTAGTAGACTGCTTCATGTGAGGTTGCTAAGAGAATCACATGTGATTTCTTTGCTTAAAAACAAGGGAGGTTATTAAGAAACAAATCACAAGTGATTTGGTTTACAAATCACATGTGATTGTTTGCTTTACGTTATATGATTGCGTTGAGATGAGGTTGCTGAACGAATCACATGTGATTTATTTGCTTAAAAACAAGGGAGGTTGTTAAGAAACAAATCACAAGTGATTCGGTTGACAAATCACATGTGATTGTTTGCTTTACGTTATTTGACTGCGTTGACATGAGGTTGTTGAGCGAATCACATGTGATTTCTTTGCTTAAAAACAGGGGAGGTTGTTAAGAAACAAATCACATGTGATTCGCTTTATAAATCACATGTGATTGTATGAGCACAACTTTGCTAGTAGGATAAGAGTGTGCAGAGAAGTAACAAAGTCTTTCAAGACTTAAAAAGATAGATTTTCAAACATATTTGGATGGTCAATGACCTTGGTTTGAGAAGAAAAGAAAAAGCAAAAAGGAATTTCCATTTTGGTGATTAACTTGAAAAGTGGAAAAGTAGTGTTTTGTCATGTGTCTTGTGATCGACCGAAATGAAGGAGAAGGAAGTTTGTGGGTGGTGTTTTAATGAGGAAAGTTGAACAACTTTTGGAATGCATGAAAAAATGAGCTAATAACCAAAATATGAAAGTCTAGGGGATGGGAAATGGAATCTTGACAGGAGGAAGAGACAAGCCAAAAACCATTTGACTTTTGAGAAAAAAGGAGGAAGAGTATTAATTTATGTATTTGGTATAAGTGGGTATTTGTACTATCAAATGTTGTATTATTTCAGCTTACATTTTATTTGATAATTAATGATGGTTAATTATTAGTTGTAGAATATTATTTTAGATGACTATTTTGTCATTAAAAATATTTATGTTTAATTCAGAAATTAAATTTTTAGTCTTGTTGTTAAGTATTAAATCACATGTGATTTTATTATATCACTTTCGATTTCATTAAAAATCACATGTGATTTTGTTATGTAAAACAGAGTTTTTATTATAAAACAGAGGAGTCTATATATATAACAAAATCACATTTGATTGGAAAGTAAACATCAAGTGCACAAAAATAGTGACATGTACATAGAAACAATAACATGTGATTGTTAATAAAAATTACAAGTAATTGTAAAGTAAACAGCAATTGAACAAAAACAGAACATGTTACTTAGTATTAAATCACTAGTGATGTTGTTCCCAATCACATTGCTAATTGATCTTTTAAGCCTTATTTTGATCTTCTTTGACACCTCATTAGTTTTTGTTTTTGATGGTGATAGAGGTCTTTTTCTACCAATATTAACATTAGTTCGTATCTCAGACAACTTAGATAACATAGTTGGATATTCATCATCACCACCTATAAAACACAAAGAAGCAAGTTATGGCAACAAATAACAATATGAGATAGTTAAACTGAAATCACATGTGATTGAACTCACAATCTCAAATAAACAACTGTAATTTAGCTTACTAATCACATGTGATCGAAAGATATGAATTATTTGATTGTGATTAGGTGAGATACTGAGAACAATCACATGTGATTTAACTTAAATAACATAATAATCGAATAATAAATAACAATCACATGTGATTTAAAAACAGGGTAAACATAAAAATAATAAAACATGTGAACACAGTAAAATCACATGTGATTTACAACTAAAAAACACTATAAAGCTGAAAATCTATAATAAAATTTGTAAAATCACATGTGATTTAAAAACAGAGTAAACAAAAAAATAATAAACGGCAAATAACATGTGAATACAATAAAATCACATGTGATTTATAACTAAAAAACACTAAAAAGCTGAAATCTATTATAAAAACAGTAAGATCACATGTAATTTACAACTAAATAATACTAGAAAGCTGAAATCTATAATAAAAACAGTAAAATCACATGTGATTTACAACTAAAAAACAAATAATAACTTCAAAATCACATGTGATTTAAAACAAAATTACAAGCACATATGTTTAAACACAAAAAAAAAAAAGATGACTTAAAACGAAATAGACTTAGAATCACATGTGATTTTACTACAGTAAAATCACATGTGATTTACAACTAAAAAACAAATAATAACTTCAAAATCACATGTGATTTAAAACAAAATTACAAGCACATATGTTTAAACACAAAAAAAAAAAAAAGATGACTTAAAACGAAATAGACTTAGAATCACATGTGATTAACTTAAAACATTTGTTTTAGAATAAAACATATCTAAATAACATGTGATTTGAAACAGAGGTTTTCAAAAACAGGGAAACTATTAACATTTCGATAAATCACATGTGATTTACTAATAAACATTAGAAAGCTGAAGCACTCAACAATAAACTTGTTATTTTAGTAGAAAACAATAAAATATCAACAAAAATATTATGAAACTGATGGAGTATCATATAGAAACCCTAGAAATGTTCGGAATACAAAAAAAAAAACAAGTTGAATCATGACTGTTTCCAATTAATTTTAGTGAGAGAGAGAGAGAGAGAGGGAGAGAGCAGATGAGAGGTAAGGAGGTAGAGAGAGTGAAGAATGAAGAATGAAAAGTGAAGAACAAGTTAGGTTTAAGTTTTGGGTAAAATGACCAACATACCCCTCCGCCAAAAAGCCCCATTTAATTTGTGATTTAATCTGAGCCATTGATCATGATGATTCAATGGCCAATAATTATTCCTTGGAACTTTATAATTTTCTTGGACCGCCTAGAACAAACCACATGTTATATACTTCCTCCGTATCAAAATAAGTGACACACTTTCCATTTTGGGGTGTACCAAAATAAGTGACACACTTTGAAAATTTTCCTTATATGGTAAAAATAGTGGGACCCATACCCACTAACTATCCACTTTAATAAAGTAAAATTACCCTTATATCCTTACTTTTACTTTTAATACTCATTAATATCACTTTATTAAAGAAAAAATGGGACCCATCATCCACTAACTATGTACTTTAATCTATTTTAACCTCTACTTTAATCTTTTACTTAAAAAACCGGGTAAGCCAATTTGTGTCACTTATTTTGATACGGAGGAAGTATTATAGTTTAGGTTTAGAGTAAAATACAAAATTATCTTTGTGGTATCTTTGATTCTGTGTTTTTGTCTTTAAATTTTATTCTTTGGGTTTTATGTTCCTAAACTTTTTTAGATTCCGGATTTTCGTTATTCCGTTCAATTTTGACCGTTAACTAACTTCACGTGCTAAAAACATGAGTGTATTTTGATCATTTTTCTCAAACTACTTGTATTTTATGTTTTCAAATATATACTTTAAATTTTCCTTTTTTCTCTTTTATATCTCCATTTTCACGTATTTTTTATACAAATTTAAAGGGGAATTCAAAGGTTTGAATATTCGTAGTTTGGTAACAGATTCATATCTAGGATCTTTCCTTTCTATACCAACAAATCTTCCAAAATTTGATTGATGTTCTTGAGAATCTTTAATCTTCATCCGTCTCCATCTTCACCTATCTTCTTTATTTCAGTGATCATATACATAATCAGATAAAGAACTCAAAAATCAAATCAAATCCAAAATTAAAAATCAAACACAACATCCCCAATTTGACTCCTTCAACACCTGCTACCACCATATCCCCAATTTGACTTCCTTCAACACCGGCGGCGATAATTTAACTTCAGAAAAGAACATGACATCCCAGTTCTTCAATCGTACACCCATCAACCGAGTTCTTCTCCAGCAACATGTTAACTTACGAAGATGCGATGGTGGAACCCTAGGTGACCGTAGAAGACGATCGGAGATGGTGAAGTGAGAAATTAGGGCTTTTACATGATGTGCTTTCGCTAGGGGTTTAGTTATTGTCTGGATTCAATTAGCGAATTAAAGTTTGAATCTTTAGTTCTTGCTTGGATTTTATTTAAAAACGGAAGTTTTGTGATTTTTTTATAGATCTACTGGGAACCACGAAAGATCTTAAAAGTCAATTTCATAATGCAAGTTTTTTATTACTTTGTGAAGATCCGAATGCAAGTTTATCCACATTTGTTGGAACAATTTGGTCTGCAGTAATTGTATGTTGGAAGGGTGGTGTGTGGATGAAGAACGATAAAGAACAAAGATAGGATGACGAAAGGAATGAAAAGGACAAAAACATACTTACTTCTTTGGCATATCAGGTTACGTAGTTAACGGCCAAATTGGAACAAAGAACGGAAATTCATAATCTAAAAAGTTTAAGCACAAAAACATAGAATTATAGGAACAATTTTTGTAATTTACTCTTAGATTTATTATATGACTCAAGGTTAATTGCCCGCACGTTCCAAGTCTCATGTTTTACTTCTTATCCATGTTGCCATAATGTTTTTTTAAGGGTGATTTTTTAATTTGGACCTAAAAAAATTCTTAGACTAGACTTAAGTTTCAATCTTTCTCAAAATAAACCGTGCAACTCCACTACAATCGTGCAACTGTGCAACTCCAATAGAATGTCGCCATGTGTCCGAGTTAGTGCTGCTCAAATAGTTACTACTGCTCGTTAATACTGCTTGTTAGTACTGCTTACCACTTAGTGATGTTCCGTTAGTGCTGCTCGTTAGTGCTGCTCCCGGTTAGTGCTGCTACCAGCTGTTAATACTGCTCAAGTCGCACGAGTTATTTTGGGAAGATTGAAGTCTCTTAATCTAAAATGGGAGTCTCTCACCTTTTTGGTTTAAAATTGATAATTATTACTTTTTTTAATCATAAACATTTTTTTCTTTCTGAATAAGTAAGTTTTACAACTTTTATTATAATGGTCTATAATGGCATGAGGTAAGGGTTATTAAATGATGTTACAATTACCATTTTTGTTGTAAAATGTATTTAATAATTGTTAAAATTAGAATTCATTTAATGAATTTTTCAACATGTTAAGAAAGATTTTGTTCATTTAATACTTCTTATCTCATGTTCATAAGGCATGAGTGTAACGACCGTAATTTTACGTTTGTCATTTCGTGTATTTATTCGGGATTTATGTGAATTTCGTTATTTATGTTAGTTTACATTTCGGTTTGTGTTTTATCGAATGTTTGAAGCTTGGGACTTGGTATAACCAAGTATGGGTCAAAACTTGGATGGAAACAAGTTTAAAGGCCAAGAATCTGGCTGGAACATTCCTCGCGGCGCGAGGCATGCGCGAGCCAGACGCGAGATCAAACAGTGGGTTCAGAACTCAGACGCGAGAGACTCGCGCCGAGCTCGAGTTGAGCTGCGCGTCGAGCTCGCGGCGCGAGCGGGGCGCGAGGTAAGCGTTCCTGCGGCGACCAAGACGACATCGCGCGTCACCTCACGGCGTGAGGCAAACGCGAGGACTGTCTGGAGTATATAAAGTTGTGTAGAAGCTATGGCTCATAACACCTACGAACCTTAGAGAGAGTGCAACCGTTTTTGAGAGCATTTGGACGGTTTTTGGAGCTAAGAAGCTCAAATCTTCATCCTCTTGAAGGATTCAAGCATCAAGGGTAAGAATTCTTGCATATCTTGCTTAGTTACCCTCATTTTGAGCTTAGTATGGGTAACAACGATTGTTTTGGGAACCCACCATATCATCTTTGGGGAAGATGAACTTTCATGGGTGTAAAACACTCCTTGTAGACTTGTAATCAATGTGTACAAGTTAGATTTGGGATTGATGATGGAAAATCTTGAACTAGGGTTTGAGATTCCACCAAGTTGTATGAACTTGGTGGTTGGGAATGTTTAAATGGATTAATTAGAAGCTAGTTAGAGATTATAACTAGATTTTGTAATGATATTGATGTTAGGTCAAGAAAACCTTAGATTGGACGTACTTCCTCAATTTGGAAGTAAGGATTGTGTTTTTAAACACAAGTGTTGGATAGCTTTGCTAACGTGAGTACATGTGATCTTTCTGAGTACATAGTAAACCATGTTTTATGAATTGAAATGATTTTAGAGTCTTTATTAGATAAATATTTTTAATAAAGAAAAGATTGAATTGATAGAGTACGAATTGAATTGAATTGAATTGAATTGTAAATTGACTTACTTAGTTACCACTAGTATGATTGAGTTGTGATATGGGGCTTTGACCCAAGTTGATGATTTGCTATGTGGTAGCTAATCAATTGGATCCTAGATAACTCACACAAGTTAGGGGAGTTAGTGACACCTACTTGGGGCGGTACCACTCTGCGCAAGGGTAGTGTGTCGAGAAATTGATAACCCGGAAAACGGGGGAGTTTGAGATAACCCGGAGATCGGGGGAGCAATTAGATAACCCGGGAACGGGGGGAGTTTACCTAGTTAACCCATATCGGGGAAGTTGTTTCGGGAAGGCCCGTTACGTATGTGATTGGCTTATGGCAAGCCTTAGAGTTTGATTGACTATTTGCAATTTATTAATTATTTAATTATTAATTTACTGCAATTGTTTTCTAACCGGGTCTAAAACCCATGTTTCTCACGAGACAATTCTTGTCTCACGTACTACGTTTACTTTGACTATGTACTCAGGTTCGGGAGCTAAAGATTAGGCGGCCCGTAGTTAGCATTTGGAAGGATTAGCTCGGTGTACTTATTTAGTTCCTTAAACTATAGTTTTGATATATTTGTAACACCGGTTTTCGTACTTTCTAATTATTCCAAATGTTTTAGTTAAACCATATTTCAGATACTCTGTTTGTAAAGACATATATTTTATATTTTAAAAAGTTTTAATTTGGTTGAAAAATCGGTGTGTTACAACTTGGTATCAGAGCATTAGTCTAAGTGAATTAGGTTGGTTACCCACCTTAGACTTAGACTTTGCTTTTGGGACATTATGTTCTATAGGAAGTTAGGTTGACCTTTAAGGATTAGGGCTGACCATTGAGGGAATTGTTTTGAATCGAGCTATTCTTATGTTTAATTTTGAATTTTTAGTCAACTTATTGGATTCTAATTGAGTTGACATCTTATTATAGTAAGATGGCTAGAACGAGAAGTGGTCGATTGTTGGATGGGAACAAGCTTCGAATTTGAATCAAGATGGGAATGGATTGGCCAATTCGGGTATCGGGAATAACCATACTCCGGTAATAATGGAGGCCATTCAATACATGCTCACTAATATGAGAAATGCGATGCAACAAGATGTTAACCGGATCATAAATGATCGATTGAATTTAGGAGGGGATGATGATGAAAGGGAGGAAGAGGAACGTCTTTATGAGGAAGAGGGGGAGGAAAGTGAAGATTCCCCTCAACTCACTAAGACAAAGTCAACAGGAAACACCAACCCGACCGAGAAGTCCTCCAATGGGGAAAGTGGTGAAGAGAGAAAGATTGAGCGTGAAGGATGTTCTTACAAAACATTCCTTGCATGTCGACCCGACTTCTACCTCGGGAGTACGGAACCGAAAGTGACGGTTCGTTGGATTCGAGAGACGGAACGTGTGCTTGAGAGTAGAAAGTGCAAAGAGGAAGACATGGTGACTTATGCCTCACGATTGTTTAAAGATGATGCTCTTACATGGTGGGACACCGTGTATGAAACTTTGGGAAAGAAAGCCGTTTACAAGATGTCGTGGGATGAGTTCACTAAAAGACTCAAGGAGAAGTATTGTCCCGAAAGGGAGTTGGAAGAGTTGTTGGAAGAATTTTTGCACTTCAAGAAGGGCAATTTGACCTTGGATGAGTATACCAAGAAGTTCACGGGATACCTCCCGTTTGTGACAAGTATTTACCCAACCGAACGTAGTCGTGTGATTCGGTTTGCTAATGGGTTGACATGGGAGTATGAACTCGAAGTGAAGAGGGCGACCACTCTTGATGAGGCGATCAATGTCGCCCGAAGTGTTGAGAAGGTGAGCAAGAGAAGAGTTCAAGAGAGGTCGGTTGGTAATGAAAAGAGGAAATTTGAAAGTTTTTCGGGACCATCCAAGAAAAGCAAGTTTGCCCCGAGCGGGTCAAAACAAGGAAGTGTCGGTGGATGTAGAAAGTGTGGTAGGGACCACAAGGGGGAATGCAAGGCGGATTCCAATGGTTGTTTCAAGTGTGGCCGTTTCGGCCACAAAGCTAAAGATTGCAAGGTTAAAGCCTCGATGAAGTTGAATGTTACTCGTGTCATGAGAAGGGGCACTATAGCAACGTTTGCCCAAAGAAAGGGACCGAAACGTTGGTGTCAACCGCTCACAAGAAACCGGAGCCATTGAAAGTCAAAGGGCGTGCCTTCCAACTCACGCGTGAAGAAGCCAAGGAGACTCATGATGTCGTCTCAGGTACCTTATTCATAAACTCCATACCCACATATGTATTGATTGATTCGGGTTCTACTTATTCTTTCGTGTCTCATGAATTTGGTGCTAAGTTTTAAGGTTCCACTAGAGTTACTTGACGATTTGTATGAAATAGAAGTAGCCGATGGGAAAACCTCTATGGTTCAACACATCTATAGAGATTGTGAATTAGAAATCGATAGTAAGAAGTTTAAGGTTGATTTGATGCCAATGGGGATTAAGGCTTTTGATGTAATTATCGGGATGGATTGGTTGGGAATCCAGCAAGCCAAGATTTTGGGTGGAAAGAAGTTGGTGTCGATTAAGTCACCCGAAAATGAGAAGGTGTACATTTATGGAGAAAAGAGGCATCGTATGCCGAATTTGTTAACCGCCATTAAAGCAAGAAAGTGTTTATCGAAAGGGTGTTCATCATTTATAGCCTACGTCTTATATGGAAGAAAAGAGAAAAAGACGGTTGAAAATGTGAAGATTATTCGGGATTTTCCCGAGGTTTTTCCGATGACTTACCGGTTTGCCACCGGAGAGACAAGTCAAGTTCCGAATTGATTTAGTTCCGGGGGCGACGCCGATTGCCTGAGCCCCGTATCGTTTAGCTCCAACCGAAATGAGAGAGTTGATGGCCCAACTCCAAGATTTACTCGATAAAGGTTTTATTCGTCCTAGTTCGTCACCATGGGGTGCACCGGTTTATTTGTGAAGAAGAAAGATGGTTCGATGAGAATGTGTATTGACTACCGAGAACTAAACAAAATGACGATTAAGAACCGATATCGTTTACCAAGGATAGATGATTTATTTGATCAACTTCAAAGAGCCGATTATTTCTCCATGATTGATTTGAGATCGGGTTACCATCAAGTTCGCGTTAAAGAAGGTGATACCAAGAAAACGGCCTTTAGAACTCGTTATGGTCATTATGAATTTTTAGTTATGCCATTCGGTCTAACGAATGCCCAGTGATTTTTATGGATCTCATGAATAGGGTTTGTAAACCATTCCTCGACAAATTTCTCATCGTGTTCATCGATGATATTCTTATCTTCTCCAAAACCGAAGAAGAACATGAAGAACATTTGAGGCAAACTTTGGAAGTCTTGAAACGAGAAAAATTGTATGCTAAATTCTCGAAATGTGAATTTTGGTTGCGGGAAGTTCAATTTCTTGGTCATGTTGTATCTCGAAGCGGGATAAAAGTTGACCCGTCTAAGATCGAAGCGGTGAAGAATTGTGAAGCACCAAAGACCCCAACCGAAGTTAGAAGTTTTCTTGGGTTAGCCGGTTATTACCGAAGATTTATTGAAGATTTTTCCCGAGTGGCGGTCCCACTCACGAGGTTAACGAGAAAAGATGTGAAGTTTGATTGGGGGAAAAAGCAAGAGGATGCTTTTGCCTTGTTGAAAGAAGTTGTGCAATGCACCGATCCTCACTCTACCCGATGGTATGGAAGATTTCGTGGTGTATAGTGACGCCTCGAATAGAGGCCTCAGTTGTGTTCTGATGCAAAGGGGGAAGGTGATAACTTATGCTTCAAGACAATTAAAGAATGCAGAAGAAAGGTATACAACACATGATTTAGAATTGGCGGCGATCATTTTCGCTTTGAAGATTTGGAGGCACTACTTGTATGGTACAAGATGTATTTTGTACACGGATCACAAAAGTCTCAAGTATGTGTTTACACAAAAGGACTTGAATATGAGACAAAGAAGGTGGATTGAGTTGATTAGTGACTATGACTGTGAAATCATTTATCACGAGGGAAAGGCTAATGTGGTAGCCGACGCCTTGAGTAGAAAAGTTTATGAAAAACCGGTTAAGGCTAAGTTGATGAGGATTGATGTAGTATCTAGTTTTATTGAAAGTATAAAAACCGCACAAAAGGAAGTGATGGGTAAAGACGAATATAGGCAAGAGAGGTTGGGAAAGAACCAAGTATTTGAAGAAAATGATCAAGGGTTAAAAACCGTGAATGGCCGGATTTGGGTTCCGAAATTCGGTGGGAACTGAAAGGTGTTGTTGGACGATGCTCACAAGTCCAAGTACTCATTCATCCCGGAAGTACAAAGACTTATCAAGACTTGAAGAAAATTTATTGGTGGCCCGGGATGAAATCGAGAGTAGCGAAGTACATATCAAAATGTGCCATGTGTGCGCAAGTGAAAGCCGAGCACCAAGTGCCTTATGGTGTTGCACAATCGTTGCAAGTGCCGGCCGGGAAATGGAATGACATCAAAATGGATTTCATTGTTGGTCTCCCAAACTAGTAGAAACCATGACGCCATTTGGGTGATTGTTGATAGGTTAACGAAAAGTGCGTTATTCCTAGCTATTCGGGAAACCATGCCACTCGAGAAGTTGGCAAAATTGTATGTTGATGAGGTTGTTCGTTTGCACGGGGTACCATTGTCGATCGTGTCCGATCGGGATGCAAGGTTTACCTCGAGATTTTGGAGGTCACTCCAAGAAGAATTGGGAACTAAGTTAAGATTGAGCACGGCCTACCATCCACAAACCGATGGTCAAAGTGAAAGAACGATCCAAACGGTCGAAGATATGTTGAGATCGTGTGTATTGGACTTTGGTGGTAAATGGGATGAGCATTTACCGTTAGTTGAGTATTCATATAACAATAGTTATCACTCGACAATTAAAATGCTACCGTTAGAGGCATTGTATGGGAGAAAATGTCGGACGCCTTCTTGTTGGTTAGAGGCGGGTGAGAGGAAACTCACGGGTCCCGAAATTGTGAAGATAACAAATGAGAAAATCGGAATAATTCAAAAAAATATGAAAGTAGCACAAGATCGCCAAAAGAGTTATTCGGGTTTGAAAAAGCGACCTTATGATTTGAATGTCGGTGATATGGTGATGTTAAAGGTGTCGCCGTGGAAAGGCATGATGAGATTTGGAAAGAAGGGCAAATTTAGCCCAAGGTATGTAGGCCCGTTTAGGATCTTGAAACAGGTCGGCTTACAAGCATTTAAGTTAGAACTTCCACCCGAGTTGCAAGGTGTCAATGACACCTTCCATGTTAGTAATTTGAAGAAGTTCTTGGGTGAAGTGGACAATATTATCCCACTTCAAGATTTGCGGGTCGATGCACCCAACCGGTTGATTGAAGATCCCGAGGCCATATTGGAGGCCCAAACGAAGAAATTGAGGAACAAAGACATTGAGCTAGTGTTGGTCAAGTGGAAGCATTCCCTTGGACCAAATTTGACTTGGGAAGTCAAAGATGAGATGAAGAAACGCTACCCAAATTTTATAGATTATGAGACGATTCCGAGGACGGAATCCTCCTAAGGGGTAGATAGTTGTAACGACCGTAATTTTACGTTTGTCATTTCGTGTATTTATTCGGGATTTATGTGAATTTCGTTATTTATGTTAGTTTACATTTCGGTTTGTGTTTTATCGAATGTTTGAATGTTTGGGACTTGGTATAACCAAGTATGGGTCAAAACTTGGATGGAAACAAGTTTAAAGGCCAAGAATCTGGGTTCAGAACTCAGACGCGAGATCAAACAGTGGGTTCAGAACTCAGACGTGAGAGACTCGCGCCGAGCTCGAGTTGAGCTTCGCGTCGAGCTCGCGGCGCGAGCCAGGCGCGAGGTAAGCGTTCCTGCGGCGACCAAGAAGACATCTCGCGTCACCTCGCGGCGCGAGTCAAACGCGAGCGGAGCGCGAGGACTTTCTGGAGTATATAAAGTTGTGTAGAAGCTAGGGCTCATAACACCTACGAACCCTAGAGAGAGTGCAACCGTTTTTGAGAGCATTTGGACGGTTTTTGGAGCTAAGGAGCTCAAATCTTCATCCACTTGAAGGATTCAAGCATCAAGAGTAAGAATTCTTGCATATCTTGCTTAGTTACCCTCATTTTGAGCTTAGTATGGGTAACAATGGTGGTTTTGGGAACCCACCATATCATCTTTGGGGAAGATGAACTTTCATGGGTGTAAAACACTCCTTGTAGACTTGTAATCAATGTGTACAAGTTAGATTTGGGATTGATGATGGAAAATCTTGAACTAGGGTTTGAGATTCCACCAAGTTGTATGAACTTGGTGGTTGGGAATGTTTAGATGGATTAATTAGTAGCTAGTTATGGATTATAACTAGATTTTGTAATGATATTGATGTTAGGTCAAGAAGACCTTGAGATTGGAAGTACTTCCTCAATTTGGAAGTAAGGATTGTGTTTTTAAACACAAGTGTTTGATAGCTTTGCTAAGGTGAGTACATGTGATCTTTCTGAGTACATAGTAAACCATGTTTTATGAATTGAAATGATTTTAGAGTCTTTATTAGATAAATATTTTTAATAAAGAAAAGATTGAATGGATAGAGTACGAATTTAATTTAATTTAATTCAATTGAATTGTAAATTGACTTGCTTAGTTACCACTAGTATGATTGAGTTGTGATATGGGGCTTTGACCCAAGGTGATGATTTGTTATGTGGTAGCTAATCAATTGGTTCCTAGATAACCCACACAAGTTGGGGGAGTTAGTGACACCTACTTGGGGCGGTACCACACTGCGCAAGGGTAGTGTGTCGAGAAATAGATAACCCGGAAAACGGGAGTTTGAGATAACCTGGAAATCGGGGAAGCAAATAGATAACCCGAGAACGGGGGGAGTTTACCTAGTTAACCCATATCGGGGAAGTTGTTTCGGGAAGGCCCGTTACGTATGTGATTGGCTTATGGCAAGCCTTAGAGTTTGATTGACTATTTGCAATTTATTAATTATTTAATTATTAATTTACTGCAATTGTTTTCTAACCGGGTCTAAAACCCATGTTTCTCACGAGACAATTCTTGTCTCACGTACTACGTTTACTTTGACTATGTACTCAGGTTCGGGAGCTAAAGATTAGGCGGCCCGTAGTTAGCATTTGAAAAGGATTAGCTCGGTGTACTTATTTAGTTTCCTAGACTATAGTTTTGATATATTTCTAACACCGGTTTTGGTACTTTCTAATTATTCCAAATATTTTAGTTAAATCATATTTTTAGATACTCGGTTTGTAAAGACATATATTTTATATTTTTAAACTTTTAATTTGGTTGAAAAATCGGTGTGTTACAATGAGTTAATCAAACTCTTAGTTTATATCATAGACGGATGCAATCATGCAACTCATGCAAAAGGTTTTGGCGGGTGAGTGGGGGGCACTCAACTACATGTTTGACAAATACAAGCATTGTCGTATTTAATAACAATCAAATAAATTTATTGAAAACGATTTCCAATAGATTTTAGTTTACTAAAAAATGAGTTTTTGATCATAAAAGCAAAAATAATATGCCCTACAAGGTTACAATTCTAATATTTGAAAATAAACATGCTGTATTTTTAGCTCTTTATTTTTTCACAAGGAACACTTTATATATATAAAAGAATATACTATATATGTATTGGACATTTCCCACTGCTATATATTAGTTTAGTAATTCGATTAAAACTATGTAGACCACTAGGCCATTAGAATTCGTTGAAGCTATATAAATAAAAATCAAAGGACTTATATTAGTGAAAGTTGTATATTTTGGCGACCAACCAAAATGGACATTGTCCGGGCGATGAGGTCGAATTTCCTTTAATATCATTGGTTCTAATCTAACTAATGAGTATTTTTGTGTAATATACATGAGCAATGAGACGTGACATTTTCTTCCTACCCGTCTTTATACACGCTAAATTAAGATAAATGTTAAAATCAAGAGATAATATGAGGTAAAAGAATTAATGGATTACGTATGTCAATTTTTAAAGTGAATAGGAATATAAGCAGGAAGATAAGGTAGGAAAAAATATTATTTCCCCAAATACAATACTATCAACAACAAAAAATTAAATGGTAACGGCATAAATATTCGATATTTTGCATTAAGAATGATTGGATTTAATATTTGGAGGACACAATAAATGTGTATAATGGGCCCACTAATTACCAGCCCAGCCCGTGAAATGAGGTAAACCAAAGGACTAAAGGACGTAGCTCAGCCATAGACGTCAATCACATGTATTGTCGGCCTAACTAAGAATGTAGAACTATCAATGCACGATATGCATTGTAAAAGACAAAATAAGGTTGTGTTTGTTTGCAGCTTAATGGAACCATTCAGCGCTGAATGCTTAATCATTTAGCATTCAGTGCGTTTGTTTAACGCCTCTGAATGAAGTATATGCTGAATGGGACAGCAAAAAGCTGCTGAATCATTCTTCCTTAAAACAAATTCTGAATCATTAAGCAGTCAGAATTCTTATAAAAAAATTTCTCACATTCAAAACAAGTTTTATACAAAACCTCTTAATCATTCAGACCGTTGAATCATTCAGCACTTAATCATTTTATTTATATCAAACAACAAGTGTCGAAATCATTGAGTTTTTTTAAAAGGAATAATATCGCTTCTTATCATTAGTTTTTATTTATTTTTCTACTCATTAAATCACAATATGTGTGAAAATTAATAAATAATATTAAAAGAAAAATTAGTAGATTACACATTATCTTATGTACATTATCTTATCTAGTATGTAGCAAAATTAGTAAAAATAAATATTATAAATAAATATTATTTATCTTTTTGTTATTTAGAAATAAAAAAAATGAGTAAAGAGTTGCTAAATCACACATATTGTACTTATAAATGAGTTAATTGCAAAAATGGTCCCTGTGATTTAGTCAAATTGCACGTTTGGTCCTTGTGTTTAATTAAATGCAGGCGCGATACCGATGATATGCATTTTTGTGCACTCATAGTCCCTCCGCCCTAACACTGTTAACTCAACTCCGTTAGTTACATCTAAAAGAGATTTTTATGGGAAATATATGTCAATTCCTTTATTACGTCATTTTGTTTAGAAATACATACATACATACGAAGTTTTAACAAAATAATACATGTTGTAAGTTGTAACTCATATTTGTGTGGTGATTGATTATATTTAACACCTTACATTATGTCATACTTAATCACCTTCATTATATACTATTACCTAGCCTATATATAACGCCATAAGACCATGCGTAATGCACGACCGAATGGGGGGTCGCGTTGTCATGGAGGTTTATATCCATATTATATAGTAAAAGGACTTTGATTAGAATACAATTATCACATTTATTTAATATATATTTAAATGTATATGAAATAATAGTTTAGTAAAAGGATTTTTCTACCCGAACCCGGCGGGTATTTGACCGAGCACGAGCGGTGCGGGTATGGTGATAGGGGATCGAGTACGGGTTTTGCAGTATCCGCTACTACCTGCCCCGTTTGTATCTCTACCTAGATAAGAATTACACGGATTCCTACTACTCATCGGAAATACTTGACAATCTAAAACTTTCAGGGATATCTAACCACATGTTAACTCCTAAAGTCGGTGCACCGTTTATGCTTCAACGAAACATTGATCAGACATCCAAATTGTATAATGGTACATGACTAAGAGTCCTTATTCTTGGTGAACATGTGACTAAAGCAGAAAGAATAATAAGAACTAATATAGGACATGAAACTTTAATAGCACGTTTGAAACTTAGCCCTTCGGACAAAAGATTACGGTGAAGATAAATAGACGTCAGCTTCCACTTTCAGTTTGTTTTGCTATGACCATCAATAAAAGTCAAGGGCAATCACTCAACATGTTTTCACTCATGGTCAACTTTCGTTGTTGTGTCTAAAGTCAAAAGTCCCAAATGATTAAAGATGTTGATATACGACAAAGATGAGAAAGTGACTAACAACACATTGAACGATGTTACCATAAAATGGGATATGCAATTATCGTCAAAATACTGTGTTCTTTGTTTTATTGTCGTCCTGCATATAAAGTTTTTTTGGAACTAATTTCATGAAATTATTACAAGCCGCCCGTGATTTATCACGAGTTATAGACTAGTATATAATATAATAAAGTAGACGTTTAAAAAAAGTCAACGGTTAAGAAAATGGTCTTGAATAAGACGAAGTAAAAAAAAGTCTGTATGTCTATACTTGAACCAAATAGAAAACATTACATTTTCCAGGACAACCAAAGATAAGATTTTATTAGCAAGTGTATCCCGTTATAACAAAGGACTCGTCCGCGATGGTTGAGATTTTGCTCGTGATATATATAACTTAACTGTTGTGGCCATTTCCGTACCTTCTATTGGTCATTTGACATACACGTTTACTCAAGGGGTATAAAAACCGTAACCTATAGTAAATTATTCAAAAACTCTTAAAATACTAGATTATCACCGGATGATTTACGACCCAAGATGAGAATGTATATTTTTAACATATATGTGAAAGCTTACGTAACAACTACGTATTTAGCATGCATGGGCGATTGAAAGTCATTCAAATGGTAGTAGCTAGGTTCACTGACACCCCTCATTGATGCCATCGCCACTATAGACACCAAACGTCATGAGTGAGACATAGTCCATTACTTGTGTACGCATGTCATAACTTAGGTGGACAATGATTGAGAAATAAAACGCAATTAACAGTCAGCCATCACAGTTTTGTACGTTTATTATAAAAGTTTTTTTTTTTTAACGGCAAGCTTTATAAAAGAGGAAAAGAAACGCCTAACAAGGCACTAGGCGCAGAACAACAAACAGAAAGAAGAAACAAACATCAAAAACACAATATAGGATCAACACACCAATCAGACCACCTATTACCTATTACAAAGATTACTAGATGGGGCCCTATGTTTAATCCGAAAGTAAGAGATCGCCTGAAGATATCCTCCTTTAGCATAACTGCATATAGCAATCGAAATGATATCAACGCATGGTGATTTGAAGATGATTTGAGAATTAAGTGTGTGTTTTAGTGTGTGTAGTTGAGAGAGATGAAGATGGAGGGAAGTAGCTTTCAAAAGTATATTTCTATTCAAATGAGGAAAGCTTACATCAAAAGTCATCACAAATGGTATTTATACCTCCTATTGCTAATTACCACTTACTAGTTAATTAACACTAATTATTTCAATTAAAGCTTAAAACCAGTCCTAACAATCTCCCCCCTTTTTGAGCTTTATCACTTCATCCCAGTCTTCCGTCTTCAGTTTCTTCTCATGGTTTGTAATGATATTTACACTACAAAAAAATTCTTGAATAGCTACGGACAAATTCCGTAGCAAAAAGCTGATTTTCCGTCACAAAAAGTTTATATTTAATTATAAACTCTCAGATGTGCTTCAAAATATCGAATTACTGAACAATGTTTACATCCGAGCAGCCTGAGACGCAATTAAGATCTCTGTCTTTGGCAAGAAAATGTTTTCTGAATTTCAAGAACATACCAATGCAGAAATTTGGAAGTTTCAGATACTCAAAGAAAATATATTTTTCGTTGAATCTGTTTGAGTAAGGAAGACCTTAAAATTGATTTACTAAAGTTTTGAAGGTTCTGGAAATGGAATATCAGTTAGGTAAGGATTTGTCTGGGATTTTCACATATTTGGAGATTTTGTTTTCGGATTTTGTGGTAGAGGTTTTTTGTGAGAATAAGATGATGATGTTTTGGATTTTGAAAAGAATGATTTGAAAGTTTAAGTTTTGGATATGTATGGTTGTTTTGTATTTTGGAAAGAATGATTTGAAATGTTAAGATTTGTATATGTGTGGATGTGTTGTATGTAGGAAAGAATGATATATACATTTAAGATTTGGATAGATTGTGAATGTTTTGTATGTAGGAAAAACGTATATGTAATGTTAAGATATGGATTGAATGTGAATGTTTTGGGTTGAAATGGTTGAGAATTTGTGTTTTGAAATTTCTATAGATGAATCGGTTTCTTTTTCTTCACAAATTACTTCATGTACATCTACGAAATGTAGACCCATATATAGAGTTGTTTATAGCAGAAGTCTTTTCTTGAAGTTGTGGTTTTGTCGATTTGTGATCATTGATAATTGTTGTTAGGGTAAAATGTTGATAAAGTTTACGCTCCCCCTGAAACAAACAATTTTATCCTATCGGGAGTTGGATTAGACGAATTGATATTTACTCCCCGTTATATCTTCGGTTTCTTGTTTACTCCCACTTAACCGGTGCATATGTCTTTCAATGTGGAGTAAACTGGGCTTATGTATTGATAATCTTCAAATGAAAGAGTTATTTTTCTTTATATAAAGAACTTCTGTAATATATTCTCTCCCTCATGATGACCAAGATTTATCTGAATCATCATGTAAAATGTGAAGTTCTTCGAGATGAAAGTAGGAAAAATCTTCGAAGCCCATTGATACAAATGTGTTGAATAATGATATATTCATATTTTGAATAAATCAATATACATCACATTTGATCATTGAAAACATGACCGTTGTTGAGTATGTAGAAATACGATCAAATCTTTTGTCGTTTAATCTCAGTGACCGTTGTTGATGACATAAAAGAACAGTCTTGTGTTTATGATTTGATCTCACGACTGTTGTTGATAAAGTTGGAGTACACTCATCAGATATTACATCATAATAAAACAGGGTAAACCGGGATCACATAGATTGCCCGTTAACACAACAGTTACAAAAACTGTGTGACCTACGTTCAGTGTAGGCTTTGATGTTAACACTGGTAGGATTTCCATTCAATCATCGTGGAATACCAATAATTTTGGTATCACTATGAATGTTCCGGCAATATCACAAAGATATGCGGGGTGGTATGCATGTGTCTTAAAAGTGTGTATGTCGGTTTTAGACTCAGTTAGTGGACAATATAAGGCGAGGACTGGAGAGACTTGTCCTCTTGTTCAATATCAACAATCTCCAAGTCAGATGTTGATAGCATATGAGCTTGTCTCCGTGAAAATGAAACAAGTACTTTTTAAGAAATACTTGAGTGGCTGGGGGTTGTGAATTGCATCACTGGGTCCATGATGTCTATTTCAATATCAGAGAGCAACATATGCAATCTGATAGAGACGTGGCGACCCGACTTTTAATCGGTTTGGTAAGGGTTTTTCGTTTTCTTTAACCCTGTCACACCCTCCTCACTCAAGCTTACTTTTTCAATTTTCAACTACGCCCTCGTTTCATTTTACCATGTATTTAGCTGAATTGCACCCCATACTTCATTCCCCCTCTCAAATTTATCTCAGCGCACCCCAATCAAGATCCCGTCATACTTGATTCTGCTCACCTAGACCTATGGACCCTCACAGTATGTCCTATATTGTAGGTGGCTCCTCGGGAAGATCATGCCGGTTATAGCAGATCATAGGAGTTATTTGAGGGTGAACTATAACGCTCATGTGCAATGGGTCAGCATTTATGATGTTACGTTGTAAGAATGATTCACATGGATTTTTCATCGGAAATGTATGTGTTTCCGGTATAAGTTGTTGCCTATATGATTGAAAATTTTAGGCACAACAACTTGAACAATTTAGGTAATACCGGTCTCACATAGATAAACCGTTAACACACGGTAGTCGTTTGCACAACCGTTGATTCAAATGTGTGACCTGCATTTAGAGTTTGCGCAATTTTAGCTTTAGCAGGATTTCCACTCAATCCTCGTGAAACACCAGATTGTGATGCCACTATGATTGTTCCGATGAATTCACGGAGATTCAATTTCAATAGTGTATGTGTCCTAAATTGGAAATATTTGACGGTGAGATCTAGACACACTTTGCATTGAATAAAGACGTAACCCGGGGCAGGAGGTTAATGATTTCAATACCAACATACTCTGAATGAGCAGTCGATAGATTATGTGCTACGTCCCCTGATGAATTGAAACAAATTCCTATTGAGAGGAATCTGAGTGGTTGGTGGTGGAGTGCAGATGCTTTACTGGGCCAGTTAAGTCTAGTGAAACATTCAACACATGAATGATCACCCTTTTATGAGATTGCCCGGTTTGTTGGTTATTTGGATGCACTCAAAGGTGTGTTTTCTTGATATTATCATGTTTTCACATCACCTTGCACTCAGCTAAATCTATTCCTTAGACTTATACCCTCACATTTACCATTTGGCTAAAAAAAAATTTCCCTTGGAAGGTAAGGCCGGTTCTGGCAAACCATGGGAAGGTATTGTCTTTGAAAAAGCTTTATCGTTTAATTATTCAAACGGGTATAGAAGTTTTGAATTTTAAAGTTTCTCCCCCTTGAAATACTAATTCTCCCCCTAGAATTATTAATGAGTAAATTACACGAATGGTCCCTGTGGTTTGACAAAAGTTATGGATTTGGTCCCTAAGTCTCAAAAATTACATTGATGATCCATGTGGTTCAAAAGTTGTCACGCTTTTGGTCCCTAATACTAACAGACGTTAAAAATGACTGTTAAATTTTGCTAAATGACTAAAATAACCCTTGTCCCAAAATAGAATATAAGCAAAACATAAAACAAACTTAATTCACCTGCAACTGCAACTTTGATCTCACATGAAACTCTGATCTCTCTTATTAAGCTTTTCAAATATCACATGGCATAGATAACGCTGCAACAATTAAAACTAATTTCTGTCTAGGGTTTTCAATTGGCTCTGATCGTATGTAGTACACATCAAATGCTCTCACAAAATCCATTCTTCCCTCAATCCAATCAAGTTTCAGTTAACAATGGAGTCAACATCGGCATCTGCAACTATAATCGATCTCTCCAGAATCCTAAATTGCTCCACCACCGGTGCTCAAATCCTCCGGAGTCAACTCGCGCTTCTCTGTTACAATCGATACATGCCAGATAGGTCGCCTTCGGTAGTGGCGATGACGTTGGTGCTAGTGCTGGCGATGGCTAGCGATGTTGAAAGATAAGAGGTCGATTGGGTTGTCGTTTAGGATAGGGTTTCAATTTTAGGTGGTGTCAGGTTGATTGGGTTGTCTTTTAGGAATAGGGTTTCAATTTTGTTTGATTTATCCCTAAGAAATACGCAGTAGGCTTGATTCCAAATTGAATTACTAAAAAGGAGTTAGATGTTATTCAGATTGTTGATTCTGATGTATCAAAAGCATCATCAGCTAGTTATAAGTGTAATCGTCACTAAATTGAATTTATTATGAATTTCAGTTTGTTTCCTTTCCTTGAATTGTGCTTGATAGTTGTGTTTGATGAAGATGGCCTCTTGGTTAGATAAAAAAGAAAGAGGGGGTTTGAGGAAAGAGGTTGGAAGGAAGAAGTAAATGGGAGAGAAGGGGGTGAAAAGACTAAATTACCCTTATGGGTTTTATACATGGGTTTTTTAAAGGTAAGGGGTATTCTAGTCATTTGGAAAAATTTAACATCTATTTTTAACGTCTGTTGGTATTAGGGACCAAAAGCGTGACAACGTTCGAACCACACGGATCATCGATGTAATTTCTAGGACTTAGGGATCAAATCCAAAACTTTTAGCAAACCACAGGGACCATCCGTGTAATTTACTCATTATTATTTCTCCCCCTCGACAAATCAAAGAAAGTGAAAAATTTGTAGTTCAGAAATATACCTTTAATAGTAGTAGAGGAATGGAGAAGAGGTTTTGCAGTTAAGTGCTTACTGGATACGAACGGGTTCTAAACATAGTTGATTAGAAACCATTTGTCATTGAGAATCGGGTTTCAAGCTAAAGTACTTGAAAGCCATTTCGTTGAAGCTCGGGTCATACATTGAAGTGTGTAAGAGCCATTCTGTTGTAGCTCGAGTTATACACTGAATTGTGTATAAGTCATTCTCCTGCAAAACACATCAAACAACTTTTGGTACCCATTTTTGTTTGGGTCCGACAACGTTAGTGTGGGAATTAAACCATCGATAAGTTGTATCGATTTGATTTAAAGATATAGAATTCCAAGAAAACCTGAAACTTGGTGTTTCACTTTCAAATAATTTCTGGGGAATTATTTGAGATTTTGGAGTTTTGGGAACCCATTTTTCTTTGAAGATCGTGAATGTTTTAGGAGTTGTTTTTGGCACTTTATTGAAAGTTGATATAGGTGCCAAGGAAAGTAAATCATTTCTTGAGTATTTTAAAGATTTAGATTTGGAAAAGATTTTCTTTGAAGGAGTAGAATGTTTCAACACTATTGTTGTTTTACTCTTATCCATCTGAGAATGCTTAAGTCTAGAAGAGGAACCTAATTTATTTGGAGTTTTAGGTGCGAAATTTCCTCTAATAACTTGTTTGAGAGCATTCGCCTTCTTATCAGAGTTTAGTGGAACCATGGATCTCCTAGGTTTAGGTTTGGTAGAGGAACTTACTTGTGATTGCGGTTTAGGTTTAGGATTTCCTCTATTAACCTGAGATTGCTTGATTGTATATAAATCACAATATGCCATGACAGGAGAAAACATTCTGGAGTTATTACATTTATTCTTTACAATTAAAGGAGAATCTAAGTTCATAGATGTACTAGGCTTCTTAAGCTTCTGAAGATGAGATGAATAAGATTCTAAATTTTTAATTTTTATTTGCAACTTTAGTTTCTCTTCATCAAAAGATTTATGCGTTTCATCAATTTTATTTTCTAATTCAGAAATTTTGGTTTGCAAAACAAATTTTTCTTTATCAAAAGCCTGATGTGTTTCATCTATTTCAGTTTCCAATTGACAAATTTTCTTTTCTAGAATTAGAGAGGGAACATAAATCTTTGGTGTTACTTTTTGTTGAAGAACGGAATTTCCTTTAATTTCAAATTCTTTTGGTTTTATAATAGGAAAATAATCATCATTTTCAAATTGTGTCGTTTTAGTTTCATATGTTTTGTTCAATTCAGTATAATTGAAACTAATTTGGGCATTCTCCTTCTTAGCTCTATTGAAGGTCTCAATTTCTTCTTCCTCGTCTGTCATCCGAATGAAGCTTTGCCAGACACCTTTGTTCATGTATTTGGAATCATACAATGTTGGAACCATTTTACACGCCTTTTTAAGATATTCTGGACTATCAGCTCCTAGCCCTTCTCGTGAATTGAAATATTTGAAGTCTTTAAGCTTGTTCAAATGGATGGTTTGATCAGTATGTCCTCTTTTGACAATCAATTCTTCAAAACGTTTGATATGGGAATTCAATTTATTGTTTTCATTTTGAAGTTTTTGTATGATATTCTGGTTGCTTTTCATTTCGTTTAAAGAATTGATGTGTTGTTCATGTAAATTTTCAGATAATTCTTTAATTTGAGAGTTTAAAGATTTAAACTGTTTTTCAATTATCATCAAAATCTTGTTGTTTACGTTCCAAACTATTTTTATTAATTTGATATTCATGCCATGTTTTAGTGTAAAGTTTGTAATTATTATCATATTTAGCCGTCAATTCTGATACTTGAATTTGTAAATCCAGATTCTCTTGTTTGAAAACTTTATTTTGTTTAATATAATGAACAAGTTGATCAACTAAATGAGCATTTTGTTCATTTTGTTTATCCAAATCTTTTAAACGTTCTTTAAGTTGAGTATTTAAATCTTTTTCAAATAATATGGTTTGTTTTAAAGAATAAACTTCAGATATCTGAGTTTTAACACAACAAGTATCAGGACCAATGGAATTATCTGAATTTGATAAGAGAGAACTGATTACCTTAATTTCTTTGTTAGCTTCTTCATTTAAACGATCAGAAACCTCGGTATTCTCTCTTGCCATAAAGCACAAATTTGCTACATGATCTTCATCTTCAGCTAACACTTTTCCAGTCTCCATTTGTTTAGCCATCAACATCTTACGTTTAAAATACTCTTAATCACGAATGGTTGATTTCTTTGTAGCATCCAAAGGTGTCATGGTTGGCTTTTCAGTTGAGATTGTAGCAGATGGAGCAGATTTAAAGTTGGATGAAGATCTCAGATGGTTGTTTGTAGGCTTTGAATTATATTTCTTCTTATAGTTCGAGATAAGAGACATAGCCTTTAGCACATCTTGAAGGTCTTTATCCATATCATCATTTGTAGCTGGTGTAGGTTTTTCCATTTTTGTGATTATTAGGATTGATTGAATTCTCGGGTTGATATGTAAAAAATCTCGTGAAAGTTCTCGGATTTGGGTCGAGATCAAGATGGGTCAAAAACTAATTGGGTTTAAAATTATGTATCCAATTTATTTATTTTGTTTTCAAAAAGTGCAAATTAAAAAAAATGATATGACAAAACAATATGATTTGTAAATTTGTGTACTGCTCTCGATGATGATGATGAATGAGTGTTTAAATTTCACAAAAATTGATTTTTAAGAATTAATTGCATGTACAATACTACAATTTTTAGTGACACATTAACCAACCAAAAGTGTCACAAATATTAAAATTGATTTTTTATATCTCATTAAAATTTGAAAAGAAATGTTTCAAAATGGGCTTAAAAAGAAATATTAAAATTGATGAATGGGCTTAAAATGGATTTGGGCTTCCAAAGTGATTGGGTTTAGAACTAAATGTGGGCTGAAAACCAAGTTTGGGCTAGTAGTTCTGTTAGCCGAGATCAACAAGGTCGACAGATACGAGATCAATAACGCAAGACGGTCGCTGGAGTGAGATCGATTTGGAGTTGATAATCTATACTTGAGAGTCGGAATCCAATTGATTGAATCTGATTAACCAACTTATCGTGATTGAATATTAGGAACAAGAAGTTGAGATCAATTTGAGATCAATTTGATAGAGCCGGACTCTTTGAAGCCGAACAGTTGAAGCCGAACTGTTGGAGCCGAAGTCTGATTGGAGCCGAACTCTGAGTGAGCCGAACTCCTTGAGCCGATAACGGGAGTCGAGCCGATAATGTTCTTGGAGCTGAACTTCTTCTTCGAGCCGAACACTGTTATGTAAGTTTCAAAAACTCATCTTTTTTATTCAATTTTGCTCAATTCTTGACGAAATCCAGTGATTCAACTTGCAAACTGCTCGAAATTACTTTTCTAACGATCGAATCCAATAATATTCCTCAATCCATAACAAATCAGATCGAATTTCTAGAATTACAGTCAAAATATTGAGTTTTCAAGTTTTTCACTAAAATCATGAAATTGAGATGAATTGTTGATGGATTGGATTGAAATTTGATTCTATTGTTATTAGAATCAATGGAGAAGTATAAATATCCAATCAAAACATCAATTCCAAACGAAAAATTTGCATCTTAATTTTCACAGCTCGATAGAGAATTTTTTTTTTTCAAAAACTCAGATCTGGATCAAATCATCACGAATTTGGGTCTGTTCATAAAAGGATTGAGTTCTAATACCAATTGATGGAGCTAATGCAATCGAAATTATATCAATTCATGGTGATTTGATGATGATTTGAGAATTAAGTGTGTGTTTTAGTGTGTGTAGTTGAGAGAGATGAAGATGGAGGGAAGTAGCTTTCAAAAGTATATTTCTATTCAAATGAGGAAAGCTTACATCAAAAGTCATCACAAATGGTATTTATACCTCCTATTGCTAATTACCACTTACTAGTTAATTAACACTAATTATTTCAATTAAAGCTTAAATCTAGTCCTAACAATCCTGAGCACGAAAAACTTTTTCGTTACACATCCTCCATACGATCTAAAGGAAGATACAGAAAACGCTTAGGAAACCTTTTTTCACCTTAGCCGACATATTAGACTCCTGCACCCAATCAAAAACCTACAAAATAGAGGAGAACCCCATAACATCCACTTTCCACCATGAAGATAAGTCTCGTAATAACTCGTTAGAAATAGGACAAAGCATAAAGACGTGATCAAGGTCTTCATCCACAACATCACATAACGGACAAAGTTGAGATAAGCAGGTTATATTTCTTTTTAAAAGGTTGGGCTTTGTAGGGAGTCTATTGTGGATAATACGTCAAACCAAAATATTGATTTTAACCGGGACCCAATTTACCCAATGTAAGGGCCTGCCTCCGGGGGACTGCAGCGATAAATCATCGTAGGCAGCCCTAAGGGAATTAACAGAAAACCCATTCAAATCAAGGGCCCAAGATGTAAGATTCGTCCCACATTGGTTGGAGAGGGGAACTAAACACTCCTTATAAGGGTGTGGATACATCTCTTAGCATGTGGCCTTTTGGGTGGAAGTGGTCCATACCAAGAACAAAACCGTGCGCCGGTGGGCAAAGCGGACAATATTGTGCTACGGGGTTCTGGGATGTTACACAAGACATGGTGCGGGAATTATTAGAGAGATCGACCCGAGTCCAGTCAATCACTGGCATGTTAAATTTATTGAAATCTTTTTGAATCTTGATAATGTTCCTCCATAGACCCGATTGACTTCTAACTTTGCTAACATTATTCAATCCACCATCTTCCCCGTGAAGGGAGGTAATAACCTTTTTCCATAAAGCGCCATCTTCAGCATGGAATCTCCACCACCATCGGGTAAGAAATGAGAGATTAAGAGTTCTTAAACTGCCTATGCCGAGACCACCCTTGCTTTTATCAGCCATGGTAGTTTGCCATTTTATCCATGGGATTTTCTTATTTGAACCAATGGAGCCCCCAAAAAAATTGAGCCTAAGACTCTCAAGCTTTTTAATAACCGATTTCGGGGCCTTAAAAAGAGAGAAAAAATAAAGGCCAAAGCTGCCAAGAACAGATTTAACAAGCAGCAGCCGAACTCCAAAAGAAAGCGTTTTTTATTTCCAAGCCGAAAGTTTCGAGTTGAATTTGTTAATAATAGCGTCCCATGAGCTGATTTTGTTCATAGAAACGCCAATCGAGAGGCCAAGGTAAGAAATCGGGAAGTGTCCGACCCGACACCTTATACGGGCTGCCATTGCAGCAATAGAATTGTCGTCCACCGAAGTACCCAAAACGCAACTCTTGCTTGAATTGATTTTAAGGCCCAATGCAAGCTGAAAACACCGAAGCAGCCTTATTACATTGAGAGCATTTGAAATTGACCAATCACCTGCAAATATAATATCATCAGCAAACTGTAAATGAGAGATGATGGGCCCCGATTTGGGCAGTTTGACGCCATGGTAGACTCCTTTTGCATTAGCTTCAAGCATCATAATGTTCAAAGCTTCTGCCACCAATATGAATAAGAAAGGCGCCAAGGGGTCGCCTTGTCTAACACCCCTTCCCATGGAAAATTGCTTAGTACGGGAACCATTGATGAGGACTGAGACTGATATAGATTCTAAACAGGCACGGATCCATCGTCTCCATTTTTCACCAAATTTCATTTGAGCAAGAACATCGTCTAAGAAATCCCAATAAATTGAATCGAAAGCTTTCTCGAAGTCAATCTTAAGGAGAAGACATTTTCTTTTAACCTTTTTGGCCCAAGACAAAATTTCACTAATTATGAGAGGTCCGTCTAAAATACTCCGTTTTTTTACGAAAGCACATTGCTCCGGACCAATGACCGAGTCAAGAACCGTAGCGAGCCTATTAGTTAGGATTTTGAAGATAATCTTATACAAGCTGTTGATTAGGCTTATCGGTCTAAAATCAGGTAAAGTGATGGCGTCATCTCTTTTTGGGATAAGAGCAAAAAACGAGGCGTTGCAACCCAAATCAATGGACCCCGTGGACTCAAAGTGTTTCACAGCCAACAATAAGTCATCTTTAAGAATCTCCCAGAATTTTTTGTAAAATTCAGTAGTAAAATCGTCAGGGCCCAGAGCTTTGTTTGACCCGGCATCCCAAACCGCACACCTGAAAGTTTAACATTAAGTTTTGTATTACATAATGCTTATCAAATCAATAGCCATCTACTTCTTTAAAGTTTTTTTTATGGACCACAAACTTAACCAATCCATAATCAATAGCCATCAGTCCATCACAGTTTGTTTTCGTGTTCTAGCTCCAATTGCTAGTTCTTAATATTCCCAGCCGTTCAAAAAAAAAAAAAATCATAATGGCGGGTTCACATTTATGGTAAAATTTATGAAATGATTATCCCTCAATCAATAAACAAGAATACCTTTCTATGATGGATTGAAATGATAGAATAATTTGTCCAAAATGTCAAGATTGATAGACACAATTATAGTCATCGTCATTCTATGTTTGGAGTAACCTGTCACTTGCAACATTTTACGTATTCAAGTACCTCTATTCTTCTTCTGCTAGCGAACTTATTTTCTTGTGCCACATTTTGCCACCTCTTTAGCCACGCTTTCATGTGTTTGGCGTAAAAGAGAGAAAATGGAGGTGGCTGTGGTGATCACACTTACATTTGGTCACCATTCCCTTTTGTCATTTTGCTTGGTTTGCAACCCAAACGGCCCAATGGTTGTGCGAGGTTTCCTGACATTTATTGGAAACGGCAAATGAAATAACGGAAGCCTACTCGCAATTTTTCAGCGAGAACCCCGAGTTCGAGCTCCGCATGCAAACCCAGCCCCCAAAGGGATTTCCAAGGAAAATTCCCCATATGTGTCCGTGTGAGGTATGAGTTAAATTATGCTAATGCAACTGAAGAAAAATATAGATCTATAGATCTGTATGAAACTTAGAACATAATCAAAAATACTCTTGCATTAAACTCAACGAATAAGAACAGATTACAAATCAAAACTCTCTACAGTCACTCAACACTCTTCTAATCTACCTGCACATGATCAAACAACGAGACCGATCTATGGCAGAAAACCCTAATTCTTGAGAGAGAGAACGAGCAGAGAAAATACAAAGAAAAGTAAACAGAATTCTGAACTGAATCAATACATCTCGACTCTCTCTCACCTATAAACAAAATATCTAAATTTACACTCTAACCCTTGAACAATTGACAAATGTACCTGCAAGCATTTACACTAAAACAAATAAAAGGAAAATAGAAAAAGAATTAGACACTTACCTTTTATACCCTTCAAGTATAAAACTAGACAATTCAAGCATGAGATATTTCAACACTCCCCCTTAGTTTGATACTTGAAACATATCCAACATTTTTAACTCCCTGCAAAAGAACTCATGTTTTCTCACAGAAAGAGCTTTTGTAAACACATCAGCAATGTTAATTTCTGTATCAATTTTTACTAGTTTACAAAACCCTGATAAACACTTGTCTCTTACATATCTTAAGTCCATTTCAAAATGTTTGGTTCTGTCATGAAACACAGGGTTGGCTGCTATTAAAATTGCAGCCTTATTATCACAAAATACATTTACTGGTAACATATTATCCAATTCAAGTTCAAATAATAATTTTTCAAGCCAAACAAGTTCCGTTATTACTGCATTTATAGCCCTATATTCTGCTTCTGCAGTGGACTTAGAAATAACTTGTTGTTTCTTACTTTTCCATGAAATTAAATTGTTACCAAGGAATATAGAAAAACCTGTAACAGACCTTCTTGTAGCTAAACATTTTCCCCAATCAGAGTCCACATAAGCTCTCAATTTGAACGTATTACTTTTACTGAATAAGATCCCTCTTCCAGGTGAACCTTTAAGATACCTTAAAACTCTCATAGCCAATCTCAAATGAGACTGCAGTGGTGTATGCATAAACTGAGATAAACAACTAACAACAAATGATATGTCAGGTCTAGTAATGGTAAGATATATAAGTTTTCCAATTAGCCTTTGATATTCAGTAAGATTTTCTAAAGGTTTATCATCACTTTTAGAGTTCTCAACATCAGATATAATTATATTAGCTTCCATAGGTGTAGCAACAGGCTTACAACCAGTTAGACCAAATTCATGTAGTAATTCTAAGACATATTTTCTCTGAGACAAGCACAGATCATTGTTAGTTCTTAAGACTTCAATACCTAAGAAATACTGCAATATTCCTAAATCTTTAATAAAAAATTTTGAATTCAAATATTTCTTTACATTTATTATTTCAGTTTCATCATTTCCAGTTAACACAATATCATCCACATACACAAGTAACATAACCACAGAGTTATTAGTTTTCTTTATGAACAGAGAATAGTCATTGTAACTTTGGACAAAATCATTTTCCAACAAAGTTTTTGTTAATTTTTCATTCCACTGTCTAGGTGCCTGTTTAAGACCATACAAAGACTTAACTAATTTGCAAACTTTATTATCAGAATTATCAAAATAACCTTCAGGTAACTGCATATAAACTTCTTCAGTCAAATTCCCATATAAAAAAGCATTATTAACATCTAATTGATATAAAGGCCAACTATTTTGGACAGCTATGCTAAGAATACATCTAACAGTGGTCATTTTAACCACAGGAGAGAAAGTTTCATCAAAATCTATACCTTCTCTTTGATTGTATCCCTTAGCAACCAATCTAGCTTTATACCTATCAATCTCACCATTAGATTTATATTTAATTTTGTAGATCCATCTACACCCTATAGCTTTTCTATTTTTAGGTAATTCTGTAATTATCCAAGTTTTATTTCTGTATAAAGCTTCCATTTCTAAATTCATAGCATTAACCCAATTCCTATCTAAAGCAGCCTCTTTATAGCTTTTAGGTTCATTGGTTTTGTTCAAACTACTAACAAACATAAAATTATCTTTAGACAGATATGAATAATTGACAACTTTGTCAAGACTGTATTTAGTATGATTATTTAACACAAAATCACTGAACCGTTTAGGAACCACATGAGGTCTAGTGGACCTTCTAACATTACTTGTTTCACTAATATGTGAACTTTGACCCTCAGGAGCAGATTGCTCTATGTTCTCACCATTGGAAGGTGCAGTGGTAGTATCAACACTAACACTTCCATCTGAATTACTAGGGACACTTGTCCTAATGGTAGTATCAACACAAGTAGTTTCATCAGAACTATTATGGATGCTTGTCCTATTGGTGGTATCTGCACTAGTAGTATCCAGAGGATTGTTAGGGACACACATCCTACTGCCAACATCCTGAGACACCTCCCCCTCATCATCGGGTACAAGTATGTTTTCATTTTTCCCAAAAACTTGCAAATCAAAAAAATTTAAATGATTTAATTCAGAATCTTTACACAAATCAGTGTCTTGATCATTTGAGGACATTTTAAACGGAAAAATATTTTCATAGAATTTAATATCTCTTGAAAAAACTATTTTTTTATGATCAAGACTCCACAGTTTATACCCTTTAATTTTTGATCCATACCCAATTAGAACACACTTTTCAGATCTACTACTAAATTTATCATTATTATTTAAAATTTTTGAAAAACACAAACAACCAAAACTTCTTAAGTGTATAAGGGAAGGCTTAACTTTATAGACTAATTCATAAGGAGATTTACCATTTAGCACAGATGAGGGAGTCCTGTTAATTAAATGAACAGCAGTTAGAACACATTCAGTCCAAAACGATAAAGGAATTCCCCCTTGAAACATAAGAGACCGAGCAACATTTAATAGGTGTCTATGTTTCCTTTCAACAATCCCATTTTGTTGAGGAGTGTAAGCACAAGATGTTTGGTGTTCAATTCCATTATTTTTACAAAAAACATTCATATTTGAATTTAAAAACTCAGTTCCATTGTCTGAACGAAAAATCTTAATGTTATGATCAAACTGATTTTTTAGTAAGATAGTAAAGTCTTTAATATTCTGAAATACTTCTGTTTTATTTTTCAACAAAAAAACCCATACTGCACGAGTATAATCATCAACTATAGTGAGAAAGTATTTGTAACCATCTCTGCTTACAACTCTATAGGGTCCCCACACATCAAGGTGAACTAGGTCTCCTAATTTGGTAGTCTTGTGATCACTAAGTGGAAAAGGTTCTCTGGCTTGTTTGGCTTTATGACATATATCACATGGGGACAACATACTATTTTTATCTAAGTTCAGGCTATTAGCAAGCAAATCTAGCACATGTTCAGCAGGGTGTCCTAATCTACTATGCCACAAAGTCCTAGACAAATAGCAAGTAGACATAACATGACAGTTAGTATTTTTTTCACTTACATTTAGCATATACAAACCATCAACTTCTTTACCAGTCCCCACTGTTATCTTTGCTTTCAAATCCTGAACATAACAATGTGATTCATCAAAACCCACAAATAATTTGCTGTCTTTAGCCAGTTTGTGAACCGAAAGTAAACTCACACAGTATTCAGGAATAACAAACACATCATGAAGAATTAATTGTTCATTTAGTTTTAAGTTCCCAATATATTTTATAAAGGCTTGAGTTCCATTTGGGTGATACACAGAAATATTTAAAGGTCCAACATCAACCACATTGACAAGGTTCATACATGACCCTGTCATGTGCTGTGTGGCACCAGAATCAACTATCCAACTATTAGTTTGACTACTCTTTTTATTTAAGACATTGTTGGAATTAAAAAAATTTCCAAAATTAGAGTTGAAAATTTTACTGTTGTTATAAAACATACCTGTCATGTTAGACTGTATGTTGGAGGAGCTGGAAACAGAGTTTTCTGAAATGAGAGATATTAACTTTTGAATTTGTTCATTTGTAAAACCAGTGGTGGAACTATCACATTTTGAAAAATTATTTTCAGGGGTATTAACTTGATTAACAGAATTTTTTCCTTTATTTTGAAAATTAGTTTTCTTCTTGTAAGAAGCAGGATATCCTATTAGTTCATAACATCTATCTACAGTGTGATTTGTCATATTGCAATTAGTGCACAACAGTTTTGTGTTTGGTCCTTTATTATTTTTCTTTTTGTTATCAAATTGGGACACAAAAGCACTTGTAGAATTTTTATTACTATTTTCATTAGTGGATACTCCTCTATGTGATTCTTCCCTGGATATAATGGCATAGGCAGCTTTAACATCAGGTATAGGTTCCCTAGAAAGAATGTTACTTCTAATTGACATATAACAATCATCCAATCCCATTAGGAATTGCATTAATTTAAGAAAACGATTATGAGCAGTTAACAGATTATTGGCATCACAAACACAGTTAGGCAGTTCAATAATAGAATCAAATTGTTTCCACAAAGAGTTCAGTTTATGGTAATAGACAGATATAGGAGATCCATTTTGTTTTAATGAATTAATTTCAAGGTGGATATTAAACACAACTGATCCATCAACTTTACTATATGTTTCCTTAAGTTCAGTCCAAACAACAAATGCTTTAGAGTTAAAAATTTGACCAGCATATAATTCTTCTGAAACACACCCTAGTATCCATGACACTACAACAGAATTGCATCTATCCCACTGTTTTCCTAATATTTCATCAGTTTCACTTCTCACACATGTACCATTAATAAATCCGATTTTATTTTTTGTTTCTAAAGCTAACATCATAGATCTGCACCAAACATTATAATTTTCAGTTCCTTTAAGTTTCAGAGAAATCAAGGGAGCACCAGTGGTGTCACTTGCATGTAAATATAGGGGATCACTAAAGTCAAGTTTACTTACTAGCGTAATTTGATTATCATCACCCATACTGATAACAACACAACAAATAAACACAACAAATATAGCCAACAGATCAAGAACACACAATAAAACCAATCCTAAAAGGAGAACTGAGCGGGAACAAGATTCCAAGGACTCTCTAATGGAGCCTGGACATGCAATACTCAGGTCCTTCTCTGCTAACAGAAGATAAACAGACGATTAGAATATTAGAGGTTGATCTCTGGTGTGGGTCAAGCTCTCTGTAATTCGGAGCACTCCAAATATACACAGTTACTTGCTACGACCTCAGAGTAGGAAAGAGATACTTACAGAGATTTAGCCCAAATAACTTCGTATGAAGTTAATCCAGAATCGCAGCGGATCACACGAAACAAACAACATCGTTCGATTAGTAATATGAAGGTAAAGAGCAGAGAACGTACCTTAGAATTAGGCTAATCGAACAAAAAACCAGAAGAACCCTAGGAATGTCAACGAATCGTCGAACAATAACCACAGATCTTCAGGAACAGAAGAGCGATCTGAAGACGCTTCTCCGAAAACAATAACACCGATGAGAGATCGATGTTTTTCAGATTCAAGTAATCGTGACCAGAAACCCTAAGCGATGAATCCTCGACGATCGATCGAAAAACTTCAAGATCTACACCCGATGAACACAGATCAGTCGTAACCACGCTCTGATACCATGAAGAAAAATATAGATCTATAGATCTGTATGAAACTTAGAACATAATCAAAAATACTCTTGCATTAAACTCAACGAATAAGAACAGATTACAAATCAAAACTCTCTACAGTCACTCAACACTCTTCTAATCTACCTGCACATGATCAAACAACGAGACCGATCTATGGCAGAAAACCCTAATTCTTGAGAGAGAGAACGAGCAGAGAAAATACAAAGAAAAGTAAACAGAATTCTGAACTGAATCAATACATCTCGACTCTCTCTCACCTATAAACAAAATATCTAAATTTACACTCTAACCCTTGAACAATTGACAAATGTACCTGCAAGCATTTACACTAAAACAAATAAAAGGAAAATAGAAAAAGAATTAGACACTTACCTTTTATACCCTTCAAGTATAAAACTAGACAATTCAAGCATGAGATATTTCAACAGCAACGCTCCCAAAGTGATTCGAACTCACGACCTACAGCCCACATGGGTATAAACCCAGTGCCTCAGACCAGCTAGGCTGGCCATCATTGGTTTTGTGTTAGATCATTATACGGATATTAAGTCACGTGTTTGGTCAGCTAATGTGACGCTGAGATAACAATAATAACCGGGGTTGGATTTGGTCATTATTAGCACTAGTCTTGTGTTGGGGGATCAAATCAAAAAAACAAAAAAATATGTCTTTTTGATAAAAACAACCATATGAAAGTCGCAAACTCCACAATTTATCTCCTTATGTGCACAATACCATTCGTTTGTCTATAAACACACACCACCACTAGCTTCATTGCTAAGCTTACTAGATTAGGTAGTGGGAATAAATTTTCTTTTTCGACCAACAAAGACCTCAAAAAAATTAGATTTCGCTGGCAAGAAGGTAGGTTAACGTAAGAGGTTTCGACAAAGCCTTTCTACTAGATTAGGTAGCGGAAATAAATTTTCTTTTTCGACCAACAAAATTCATAATGAACAGCTATTATCCTTACACCGTCCCTAGGTAAAAAAATAATCTCAATAAATGCAAAGCAAAATAAATAAAATTTACACCAATAAAACATTAAACACAAAACCAAAACAAGGTACATATATACTGTATTAAACAAAATATTGTACTAGAAAACGTATACCCGATCCAGATTCAATTTCAACCTCTTATAAAGTAAAATAAAAAGTAATATTTTCCATTGTTATGCTCGTAAGAATGGCAATGTGCAAGAAAAAAACTGTGATTCGCAGATTCCATTCATGATATGTGGGTAAAGTTGTAAAATTTTAACCAATGGGTATTGGTAAAAAAAAAAATTGTACCAAGTGGCGGAAGGTGGATGGCTATTACATATAAACCGACATGCGAACCCACGTAACCGTTTGATTTACCCTTAGGCTAGTGGGTATGGGCACCACATGTGGTGGTGCCCTTTTCCGCCATATTATCGCCACCTCATACACCACACCACCACCACACCACATCATTTGATGGAAATACCCACCAAATCACACCACACCATTTTATTTTTCATCTCATCATTTCTTTTCCATTTATTTTTTAAACATATTTATTAAAAACACAAATATTTATTTTTAACACCCAAGTTCTTTTTTTCATATGCTTTCTTTTTATAAACCTAATCTTTTTTTATAAAAGGCCCGTATACTTTTTTTTTTAAAATGGCCCAAAAAAACCTTAAAACTCTTTTGTTAAAAGCCCAAACAAACTCAAAAAATATTTAAAACCAAAAACCCATACAAACCCTAAAACCCATGTGTCTTCTTCTTCACAAAAAAGCGCAGACAAAAAAAAATCGAAATGCTTGCAGGTTAAAAAAAATGGCAGCTTCTTCACATTTTTGTCTTCTCCAATGATTGCAATGGCTCTTTTTCGTTCAAAAAAGCAACCCCCACGTCTGTTGCCTCGCGTGGCCGTGGCCATCCTTCCACCACGCCCACCCCCACGCCGTTGGGGGGGGGGGGGGGGCGGTGTTCCAACCCCACCACCACGCCGTTGCTCGCCACCTCACCCCCACGCCCCTTCAAAATCGTCCCATACCATGCAGCCTTAGAGGGTCCTTAACCTCTTTAATGACTTATTATTTTTGGCACATCATTTAATAACCTATTAATTAAAAACTTTTTTAATAGTTAACATTTTTAGAGATTTTTTCTTATTACTATTATTAATTTACATTTAACTATATCAGATGTTTTATAAGTGTCACTCACTAATAAAATTTAACAATTTGTATAACATTACAAAACTTAACATTTTTTTAAAATGCCTCTTAATCATCACGTATGATATTTTTTTAAAATATTGAAGTATGATAAAGTTACAATTTATAATTATATAAATAATTAGGGGTGAGCATTTGGACCGAAAAAACCGAACCGAACCGAAAACCGACCGAAACCGGACTGAACCGAAACCGATAACATGTTATCGGTTCGGTTTCGGTTTTAAAAATTCATCGTTTATCGGTTATCGGTTCGGTTCGGTTCGGTTTTCGGAAAATGATGAACATTTGGCCTAAAATAACCGAACCAAACCGAAAACCGACCGAAACCAAACCGAACTGTTATCGGTTTGGTTTCGGTTTTGAAAATTCATCGTTATCGGTTATCGGTTCGGTTCGGTTCAGTTTTGGCCCGATAATCACCCCTATAAATAATAAATGATTCACAAATAAATAAATAAATAAATAAATATATATATATATATATATATATATATATATATATATATATATATATATATATATATATATATATATATATATGGGTTTACAATGTAAAATTATTAAATATATGGACTAAAAGAATAAAAAATTTAAAGATGATTAAATGGTTGGAGGAGAATAAGTGGTTGAAATGACCTCCAAAAAATCATATATTGCAATGTTAAAATTCATTTTATAGGTTATTCAAATAATAATAACTTTTTTAAAAAACCTCCCATTGTCATGCTCTTAGGTAAACCAATATATTTCGCAAAATATATTAGTAATATATTTATATATTATAGTTTCAACAGTTAGCTCTTTATTTGATTATGTTATTGATTGTTTTGGGCATGTTTATAACCAAGTTCTACGGAGTACTCAGATGTTTTGATAATAAACTCTTTTTTCATATCATGAAATCATATTCATTAAAATCCGCAGGTACTTGTGAGTGACGGTTATAGATGTAAATAAAACAAATGTTTTAAAATCTGGATTTTGATTCGGACCGGACGCTACTATAAAAATGATCGAAACGGTCGGACCGGTTTAATCGGATTACAATGCTATTAAATAGGGTGCTACTAAAAGCACTAAATATTTAAAAAGTCAAACTAACTAATCTGTTGGAAAATGAAATTTTACTGAAAAAGTAATATGCCATTCTGTCATTCAGTCTACTTTTTACTGAAAAAGTAATTACCGTAATTAAATACATATTCCCCCAACTAATTATTTTGTTTTTATAAAGAATTTTAAACTTTTTTTTTAAATTACTCTTAATTTTTAAAGAGTCAAATAATTATCTCACAATCATATCTTACGATCTCTCTCTCATCAAATCAAATAATCTTTTTAACCTCATTTTCAATTGCATCTCAAACAGGTCATCTCATTAGTTATTATTTTTATTGTCACTTTCAAAATTACAAAGAGACAGACGAGAGAAAGAGATCGATAGAAAGAGAAGATGAGAAATAGATCGAGAGAGAGAGATGTAACACCTCAATTTTTAAAACACTTTTTGAAACATATTTTTAAATAAAAATATTATAAAGTCCAATATCCCAAAATACGGTTTAACAAAAACCTTAAAACATTTATCAGAGTTACAAAATTCGGTGTTACAAAGATAATATCATAACCATAGGATAACGGGATCCACCTATAAGCTCCCGAGCTAAATATCTCTAGGCCACTTCTATCGCAACCTTCTAAACCTTCAATATCGAACCTGAGTACATAGCCAAAAATAAAGTAGTAGGTGAGATAAAATAGTCTCGTGAGATACATGGGTTTTCGACCCATTCTCAAATATAATAAAAATCATGCTCATTTCTTTTCTTTATTCGCTTATTAATTATCAACTTATATTCTTATCATTTATTTATATTTACTAGTAAGCTAACCGTAAGCTTACCCATCACATAATCACATACATGTAAGCTATCCATAAGCTTACTTCTTTTATCACATACGCCTCGGATCATTCCGAAGCAAACTCCCCCGATGTGGGTTATCATCACAAGATCACATGGTAATTGGGGTTCTCCCAAACTTACCAAGATCTCCAACTCCCCCGTCTCGCGGGATATCGTAATCCCCCTTTTTATCAGGTTATCATAGTCCCCTTATTGTCGGGTTATCGTTCACATGGATATACTACCCTTGCGCAGGGAGGTACCGCCCCAAGTAGTAATCTCACTCCCCCATAAATGGGTTATCGTTATCGGGATACTTTTGTTACACACATTGAATTTCATCAAATACGGGCCTATGCCCCATCAATTCATAATCAAATATAAATTAGAATACATCTATTCTAATTATCATATCATTCTCATTTAACATAATCATATTTCATTTGCCTTTTCTCATCATTATCGTCATAGACTTTAACATTTAGTTCACTAATAATATTCACTTCTTATTATTCATAATCACAAATATTTTATCTCTACATTGACTATAGTATATATATTATACTAGTCACTTTATACTTATACTCTTAACAACTTAATCATTGCCTTTATTAGTATTGTTTACTAAACAATACTCGATACTTGAAATCATTGTTATTAGCTTTACTAATACATATTATTAATAAACCAAATATCATACTTTCTTAATCATTATCCTTATTCATACATTTTATTAATAAAGAATCATTAGTCAATTTTCTTTATCATAAACTCTTTTGAAATCATCAATCATTTTAGACATACTTAAGTAGTCAATTATTTGCATTTTCTTATCTTTTCAATCATATCTTTATTAAAAACATTTATTAATAAAGACTCATAAGCATCATAGTTTTCAAAATCATTTGTTATGTACCCACTAAAAGCCTCATGTACTCACCTTAGCCAAGCTAACTCCAAATGTGTCTCTTGAACACAACTCTTGTTTCCCAAGACTTGAAAGCCTCAAATCCTTTCACCAAAGCCCTAATATATAAATCATCACAATATTTAACATCAAACACCATCATTAACTACATCCCTTACCACTAGTTAACTACTAGCATCATTCTTCCCCAATTTGACAACTTATAAAACCCTAGGTTTTCATAGATCTTAAGATCTCCATAAATCCATGTTATGAACATGTTTTCCTTGTTAAAATATCATAGATCTAAGTTATGTAAACCCAATTTCATCACCCATTGCAAACCCTCCAACTAGGGTTTGCATACTTCACCATTTTCACCCAAAAACACATCCATAACTAAAAGGAGTAGAGATTTACCTTATACTTCAATAATAGAGCAAGAATCTCCAAGATTGAGTGTGAAAATCGGTTCCGATGGCATCCCTACACTCAAAACCGTATACACACACTTGGGAGAATGTTCTAGGGTTTAGAAATGAGAGAAATGACAAAAATCACGATTTTAACTTATTCCAGACAAAACTAACGCCGCGAACCACCAACTCGTGTCGCTAGTTTGCACCCCGCGCAACCTCGCGTTCGCGATCCAAAACTCGTGTCCGCTAGTCCCGATCTCTGATCCACTTACTCGTGTTCGCTAGTCCATTCTCGTGTTCACGAAATGGGTCTTCGTGGCACGAGCCCAATCTTCGTGTTCATGAGGATTCCCAGAAATACCATTTTGATTTCCAAACTTGTTTCCAACCAAGTCTTGACCCGATTTCGTCCGTAACTTTCTCATACGATGTCCAAATGACACAAAAACAATTTCCACGTGTTTTAAATGATTTATCCTTATTTATCATATTTTTCTTATAATTTATTCGATTCAAAATTTCGGGTCGTTACAAGAGAGATCAAGAGAAAGAGGTGATGAGAAATAGAGCAGAGAGAGATCAAGAGAAAGAAACGATGAGAAACAGAGCAGAAAGAGACCGAGAGAAACACATCGAGAGAGAGATCGAGAGAAAGAGACAATGTGAAACAGATCGAGAGCGAGAGATCGAGAAAAGAGACGACGAGAAAGAGGGACAGATGAGCTCGTTCAGATTCGACGAATACTGTCCTTGATGAGCTTGTTCAGATTCGATCGAGAGAGACGGTATGAGAGAAAGAGACGAAGAAACGAGAGAGCAGAGGGTAATCTTACGGCGGAGGATGGTCGATACGGCGGAAGATGGCGGAGGTGCGGTGGAGGATGGTGGCGGATTGCTTTTAGCGGCGGCTGCAATGTTGGAGAGGGTAGGGTTTGGGAGAGAAGAAACTTATGAGTGCTATTAGGGTTTTTATGATAACTTATTCAAATGGGTAATGGGCTCTAGAGTTAATATGGGTTAGGCCAATCATTAAGGTAATTATTATATTTTTACTTTTAGTGGATTTAGAGGGGACCATTTAATTAGTTGAGTTGTATTCTACGATGTCCAAAGTATTTGCATAGTCCCAAGGGACAAATCCTAGCCATTGGATCAAGATGGTCAAGATCAAATCCCCCACCTACATTCACCTACAGCCACTGCCGGCCGCCGCCTCCGGCCACCGCCCGCCGCCTTTGACCACCGCCGATCGCCTACGTTCGCCGCCGTCCGCTGGCGGCGGTGGTGGTGGCTGACAGTGAAGGTGCTGGTGGTAATGGGGGTGGTGGTGGTATTGATGTATTGAAACACATGTGCTTCACTAAAACACAACATATTACTTCGAAGCACATGTGCTTCAGGTCACGAAACACATGTGTTTCAAGTCACTAAAACTTGAGTTTCTAAACACACAGAGGAGCATACGAAGCACATGTGCTTCATTACTTGAAACACATGTGCTTGGATGTACATATACACTCCTTTATTTTCAAAAGACCTGTTATTAGTGAAGCACATGTGCTTCTAGCTTACAAACACATGTCCTTCATTACTTGAAACACATGTGCTTAGTTGTACATATACACTTCTTTATTTTCAAAAGACTCCTTATTAGTGAAGCACATGTGCTTCTAGCTTATAAACACATGTGCTTCATTACTTGAAACACATGTGCTTGGCTGTACATATACACTCCTTTATTTTCAAAAGACCTGTTATTAGTGAAGAACATGTGCTTCTAGCTTACAAACACATGTTGTTCATTACATGAAACACACGTGCTTGGCTGTACATATACACTCCTTTATTTTCAAAAGACCTGTTATTAGTGAAGCACATGTGCTTCTAGCTTACAAACACATGTGCTTTATTACTTGAAACACATGTGCTTGACTGTACATATACACTCCTTTATTTTCAAAAGACCTGTTATTAGTGAAGCACATGTGCTTCTAGCTTACAAACACATGTGTTTCATTACTTGAAACACATGTGCTTGGTTGTACATATACACTTCTTTATTTTCAAAACACATGTGTTTCAAACACCTGTGCTTCAGACACGACCACCACCACCGGTCACCACCGCCGGCAGCCACCTCCGTCCGCCGCCGGCCGCCGGAGGTGGGTGGGGTATTGATGTATTGAAGCACATGTGTTTGTAGTGGTGGTAGTGGTTTGAATCTTGATTTTGACCATTGACTTTTTCTTGATCTAAAGGCTAATAATTGTCCCTTGGGACTAGATAGAATTAATGGACTACCTTGAACAAACCACTAAATTCGTTATGTAAAATGTATATAAATGCAAAAAAATCCTAAAAAATTACAAAACAAATATTATTAAAATCTAAAAATTTACAAAAACTATGTTTTCAACAAAAATTCACCAAAATTACAAAAAAACCGGGTTAGACCGGCCGGTTCGACCGGAGTTTACAGTTAACCCGGCCGGTTCGAAACGGCTTATAATTGGACTATAAACAGTTTGATTCGGCCCGGCATTTTTTCATTTCCCGGTCGGACAGGTCCGACAGGCTAGTTGAACCCGAGTTTTAAAACACTGATAAAACCCCCCTTAGTGAATACGCACACGGATTTGCATGTCTGGAAATTTCGTTAAAAATGAAATCCCTATATGTGTAGTCACCCTGCTAATTTCGTTAAATTAGCTTTTCACCTCCTAATTTGTCTTTCTCATAATTAACCCCATCTCTTTCACATTTGAGTTTTCTTAATTAAAATATGAAATCCTTCCCTTAGTCCTATTATTCCTAAATCCTAATTACGTATTTAACTTTCTAGTAAATTAAATTCTAATTAGCTTTTCACCTCCTAGTTTGTCTTTCTCATAATTAACCCCATCTCTTGGGTTATTTTTGGCTAAAAAGTATTTCCCTTGGAAGGTTAGGCCGGTTCTGGCAAACCATAGGAAGATATTGTCGTTTGAAAAAAAATGTATCATTAAAAAAAATTCAAACGGGTATAAAAATATTGAGATAGAAAGTTTCTCCCCCTGGAAATACTAATTCTCCCCCTAGAATTAGTATTGCTCCCCCTCGACAAAATAAAAGTAATGAAAAATTTACAGTTTTAGAAGGGTGGGAAAGAATTTTTACATTTATATGAAAAACTGGTTAAGAGCGGGTTTCAAACAAATGTATTTGAAAGCCATTTTGTTGAAGCTCGGGTCATACACTGAAGTGTGTAAGAGCCATACTGTTGTGGCGCGAGTTATACACTGAATTATGTATAAGTCATTTTCCTGCAAAACAAATCAAACAACTTTTGGTACCCATCTTTGTTTGGGTCCGACAATGTTAGTGTGGGAATTAAACCACCGATAAGTTGTATGGATTTGATTTAAAGATGGAGAATTCCAAGAAAAACTGAAACTTGATGTTTCACTTTCAAATAATTTCCGGGGAATTATTTGAGATGTTGGAGTTTTGGGAACCCATTTTGCTTTTAAGATCGAGGATGTTTTGTAAACAAAAACAGGAGATGTTTTTGGCACTTGGGTAAAAGTCATTTTAGGTGCCAAGGAAAGTAAATCTTTTCTTGAGTATCTTAAAGATTTAGTTTAGGAAAAAAATTTCTTTGAAGGAATAGAATGTTTCAACACGGTTGATGGTTTAGTCTTATCCATATGAGAATGCTTAAGTCTAGAAGAGGAACCTAATTTATTTGGATTTTTAGGTGCGGAATTTCATCTATTAACTTGTTTGAGAGCATTCAATTTCTTATCAGAGTTTAGTGGGACCGTGGATCTCCTAGGCTTAGGTTTGGTAGAGGAACTTACTTGTGATGTCGGTGTAGGTTTAGAATTTCCTCTATTTACATCGGATTGTTTGATTGTATATAAATCACGATATGCCATTACAGGAGAAAACATTCTTAAGTTTTTACATTTATTCTTTGCAGTTAAAGGAGAATCTAAGTTCATAGATGCACTAGGCTTCTTAAGTTGCTGAAGATAAGATGTTTAGATTCTAAATTTTGAATTTGTGTTTGCAACTTTAGTTTCTCTTCATCAAAATATTTATGTGTTTCATCAATTGTATTTTCTAATTCAGAAATTTGGGTTTGTAAATCAGATTTTTCTTTGTCAAATGCCTTTTTTTTCATCTATTTCAGTTTCCAACTGACAAATTTTCATTTCTAGAATTAGAGAGGGAACATAAATCTTTGGTGTTACTTTTTGTTGAAGAACGACATTTCCTTTGATTTCAAATTCTTCTGGTTTTATAATTGGAAAATAATCATCATTTTTAAATTTTGCCTTTTTAGTTTCATATGTTTTATTTAATTCAGCATAGTTGAAACTAATTTGTGCATTCTCCTTCTTTGCTCTGTTGAATGTCTCAATCTCTTCTTCCTCATCAGTCATATGAATGAAGCTTTGCCAGATATCTAAATGCATGTATTTGTAATCATATAATGTTGGAAACGCATCACACGCCCTTTTAAGATATTCTGGATTATCAGATCCTAGTCCTTCTCTTGAATTTAAATATTTGAAGTCTTTAGGCTTGTTCAAATGAATGGTTTGATCATTTGTCCTCATTTGGCGATTATTTCTTCAAGGTGTTTGATGTGGGAAGAAAGTTGAGTTTTATCATATTGAAGTTGATGTATGACATTTTGTTTGCTGTTTCATTCTCGTGATGTTTTGATGTCATTTTCATGTAAGGTTTCAGATAGTTCTTTAATTTTATTGTTTAAAGATTTGAATTGTTTCTCATTATCATCGAATTCTCTTTGTTTGCGTTCCAACCAGTTTTTTGTTATTTGATATTCATGCCAAGTTTCAATATACAATTTGTAATATTTATCATTTCGGTCATTTGATATTGAATTTTGGGTATTTTTAAGATTTGTTATTTCCATTTCTTTTTCAGAAATTGTATGAGACAAATTCTTAATATCATTATCATATTTGACATTCAATTCTGATATTTGATTTTGTAACTCCAGATTCTCAAGTTTGACATTTTTAATTTGTTTAATCTGTTGAACAAGTTGTTCATATGAATGAACAAGTTGTTCATTTTCATTTTGCAAATCATTTAAACGTTCTTGAAATTGATTATTTAGATCTTTTTCATCTAAAAGGTTTTGTTTTAAAAAATCAATTTCAGATATCGGAGTTTTAGTAAAACAAGTATCAGGACCACTGAGATTATCAGAATTTGATAAGAGATAACTGATTACCTCAATTTCTTTGTTGGCTTCCTCATTGAAACGATCAGAAACCTCAGTATTCTCTCTTGTCATAAAGCACAAGTTTGCAACATGTTCTTCATCTTCAGCTAATAACACCTTTTCAGTCTCAATTTGTTTAGCCATCGACATCTTACGTTCATAATACTCTGAATCACGAACGATTGGTTTCTTTGTAGCATTCAAAGGTGTGATGGTTGGCTTTTCCATTTTTGCGATTATTAGGATTTTGGGTAAAAGTTCTCATCTTTTAAAAAAATGTGAAAATTTTCTTTTAAAACCTTTTAGAAAAAAAAAATGTAGAAGTTAGAAGTGTTTAAAAAGTTTTTAAAAAATTGAGAATTTAATCGGGTTTGGGTTTGATGTATACTTGATGTATTTGAAAAAAAAAAATTGGTTTACAAATCAGAATTGGGTTTATGATCCAGGTTTTCAAGTTTACGATCTTGATTTTGGTACAGTATCATTTGATACTGCTTTAGAGTATTACGATCCTGGATTCTGAGTTTACGCCTGGATTTTGAGTTTACGATCTGAGGATTACGATCACTATAGCTTTATGATAGTGATTCTGCTTATGGTTTACGATCTTAGATTTACATTTTTGGTTTACGATCTCAGTGATGTTTCTGGTTTACGATCTCACGATTGATGTTTCCGATTCTGAAATCTGATTTTTATGATTCTTATCTTTATGATCTCCCTTACAATTCTGAATTTTAAGGTCAGTTTTACGATTACGGAATATGGACTAGGTTTACTATTCTGATCTGGATTTTATGATTTCAGTTTACGATTGATCAGTCTGTAAAACTGTTTACGATCAATCTGCTTTACGATACTGGAATTTCAACTTTACGATCTTGATACAAGATTACGATTCAGACTTTACAGCTTTACGATTCAGGGCTGAATTTTACGATTACGATTGATGATCGTAATCGTTCATCATCATCATCATCATCATCATCATCATCATCATCATCATCGTGTGTTCTTGAGGTATATTCCAAAAAGTCACTAATTTGGGCTTAGAAGTATTTTGAATTAAATGTAGTTTGTGAACTTGCGCTAGACAAAATTTGGTTGAGAAGGGATATGGGCCAGGATGTTATTTTGTTATTTTCGATTTGGGATCGGGTTTAGGATTGCAAAGAAAATAACATGATGTATTTGGATTTGGGCGTTTAAAATTGGGCCTTTTGAACGATTCTGTATTCTGGATCCTGTATTCTTTATAATACTATAATCTGAATTGGGTTTACGATCAGTAGTTTACTTTACGATACTGAATTGGGCTTGAATTGCTTTACGATCAATACCCAACAACACCCAACACAGTTTTACGATTCAACACTCAACACAGCTTTACGATCCATGAGTCAGGTTTACGATTCATCATGCTGGACTACGATCTTGAGGTACAGATTACGACTGATGATGCTTTACGATTGATGATGTACGATTCTGCTTTACGATTGCAAAATACGATTGCAGTTTACGTTTACGATTGCAGATTCTGAGTATTTGTGGTTTAGATAGAATGATTTGTCAGTTTAAGATTTGTAGTGGAAATGTTGAGAATTTGTGAGAAATTTTTGAAGATGAGTCAGTTTCTTTTTCTTCACAAATTATTTCATGTAAATCGACGAAAATGTAGACCTATAGATAGATAGAGTTGTTTGTAGCGGAAGTCTTTTGATGAAGTTGTGGCTTTGTCGATTTATGATCATTGATAATTGTTGTTGAGAGAAAAATGTGGATAAGGTTTACGCTCCCCCTCAAACAAACAATTATTTCTCAACAAATCTTCTTCGGTTTCTTGTTTACTCCCCCTTAATTGGTGCATATGTGTTTTTGATGTGGAGTAAGATGGGCTAATATATTCTCTTAAGTCTCGTAAGCATTTTTCTTCATAAACAGAACTTCTTATTAAATTTTCTCCCCCTCATGATGATTAAGATTTATCAGAATCAGCATGACCAATATGAAGTTCTTCGATGTGAAATGAATAAAATCTTTTCAGCCCATGAATACAAATGTGATGAAGAATGAAATATTCATATTTTGAAATTGTATCATCGAAAACCGGACCGATGTTGATAATGTAGAAATCCGATCAAATTGTTTGGCATTTAATCTCAATGATCGAATCAAATAGGGCAAACCGGGATCACATAGATTACCCGTTGACACAACAGTTACACAAACTGTGTGACCTACGTTCAGTGTTGGAATAGATGTTAGCTCTAGTAGGATTTCCATTCAATCATCGTGGACTACCAAGAATGTTGGTATCACTATGAATGTTCCGGCGTTATCACTAAGATAAACTTGGTATTATGCCTTGTGTCCTAAAAGTGTATATGTCGGTTCTAGACTCAATTAGTGGACAAACGAAGGCGAGGACTGGAGAGACGTGTCCTCTATTTCAATATCAACAATCTCCAAGTGAGATGTCGATAGCATATGAGATAGTCTCCGTGAAAATGAAACAAGTACTTTTTAAGAAATACTTGAGTAGCTGGGGGGGGGGGGGTTGTGCATTGCATCACTGGGTCCATGATGTCTATTTCAATATTAGAGAGCAACACATGCAATCTGATAGAGACGTGGCAACCCGGCTTTTTGACAGTTTGGAAAGGGTTTTTTGTTTTCTTTAACCCTGTCACACCCTCCTCACTCAAGCTTACTTTTAATTTTTCGACTTCTCCCTCATTTCATTTTACCATGTGTAGCTGAATTGCACCCCATACGCCATTTCCTCTCTCAAATTTTATCTCAGTGCACCCCAATCAAGATCCCATGATACTTGATTCTGCTCACCTAGACCTATGAATCCTTACATTTTGTCCTATATTGTAGGTGGCTCCTGGGGAAGATCATGCCGGTTATAGCAGATCATAGGAGTAATTTGAGAGTGATCTATAACGCTCATGTGCAAACAATCAGCATATATGATGTTACGTTTTATGAATAACATGGATTTTTCATCGGAAATGTATGTGTTTTCGGCATAAGTTGTTGCCTTTAAGATATCAAATTTAGGCACAACAACTTGAACAAGGTAATACCGGACTCACATAGAGTATCCGTTAACACACAGTATGAATCGATAGTCGTTTGCACAACCGTTGATTCAAATGTGTGACCTGCAGTTAGAGTTGGCGCGATTTTAGCTCTAGCAGGATTTCCACTCAATCCTCGTGAAACACCAGATCGTGATGCCACTTTGAGTGTTCCGATGAATATACGGAGATTCATATATAAAAGTGTATGTGTCCTAAATTGGAAATATTTGTCTGTGAGATCTAGACACATTGTGCTTTCAATTGAAGACGTAACCCGGGGCAGGAGGTTAATGATTTCAATACCAACATACTCCGAATGAGCAGTCGATAGATTATGTGCTACGTCCCCTGATGAATTGAAACAAATTCCTATTGAGAGGAATCTGAGTGGTTGGTGGTGGAGTGCAAATGCTTGACTGGGTCAGTTAAGTCTGGAGAATCATTCAACACATGAATGATCACAAATTTGTGAGGTTGCCCGGTTTATTGTCTGTTTGGATGCACTCAAAGGTGTGTTTTCTTGATATTATCATGTTTTCACATCACCTTGCACTCACCTAAATCTATACCCTAGACTTATACCCTCACATTTACCAATTTTGGCTAAAAAGTATTTCCCTTGGAAGGTTAGGCCGGTTCTGGCAAACCATAGAAAGGTATTGTCATTTGAAAAAAAAAATGTATCATTAAAAAAAAATTCAAACGGGTATAAAAATATTGAGATAGAAAGTTTCTCCCCCTGGAAATACTAATTCTCCCCCTTGAATTAATATTGCTCCCCCTCGACAAAATAAAAGTAATGAAAAATTTACAGTTTTAGAAGGGTGGGAAAGAATTTTTACATTTATGTGAAAAACTGGTTAAGAGCGGGTTTCAAACAAATGTATTTGAAAGCCATTTTGTTGAAGCTCGGGTCATACACTGAAGTGTGTAAGAGCCATACTGTTGTGGCGCGAATTATACACTGAATTATGTATAAGTCATTTTCCTGCAAAACAAATCAAACAACTTTTGGTACCCATCTTTGTTTGGGTATGACAATGTTAGTGTGGGAATTAAACCACCGATAAGTTGTATCGATTTGATTTAAAGATGGAGAATTCCAAGAAAAACTGAAACTTGATGTTTCATTTTCAAATAATTTTCGGGGAATTATTTGAGATGTTGGAGTTTTGGGAACCCATTTTGCTTTTAAGATTGAGGATGTTTTGTGAACAAAAACAGGAGATGTTTTTGGCACTTGTGTAAAAGTCGTTTTAGGTGCCAAGGAAAGTAAATCTTTTCTTGAGTATCTTAAAGATTTAGTTTAAGAAAAGATTTTCTTTGAAGGAATAGAATGTTTCAACACGGTTGATGGTTTAGTCTTATCCATCTGAGAATGCTTAAGTCTAGAAGAGGAACCTAATTTATTTGGATTTTTAGGTGCGGAATTTCCTCTATTAACTTGTTTGAGAGCATTCAATTTCTTATCAGAGTTTAGTGGGACCGTGGATCTCCTAGGCTTAGGTTTGGTAGAAAAACTTACTTGTGATGTCGGTTTAGGTTTAGAATTTCCTCTATTTACATCGGATTGTTTGATTGTATATAAATCACGATATGCCATTACAGGAGAAAACATTCTTGAGTTTTTACATTTATTCTTTGCAGTTAAAGGAGAATCTAAGTTCATAGATGAACTAGGCTTCTTAAGTTGCTGAGGATAAGATGATTTAAATTCTAAATTTTGAATTTGTGTTTGCAACTTTAGTTTCTCTTCATGAAAAGATTTATGTGTTTCATCAATTGTATTTTCTAATTCAGAAATTTGGGTTTGTAAATCAGATTTTTCTTTGTCAAATGCCTTTTTTTTTCATCTATTTCAGTTTCCAACTGACAAATTTTCTTTTCTAGAATTAGAGAGGGAACAAAAATCTTTGGTGTTACTTTTTGTTGAAGAACGACATTTCCTTTGATTTCAAATACTTCTGGTTTTATAATTGGAAAATAATCATCATTTTCAAATTTTGCCTTTTTAGTTTCATGTGTTTTATATAATTCAGCATAGTTGAAACTAATTTGTGCATTCTCCTTCTTTGCTCTGTTGAATGTCTCAATCTCTTCTTCCTCATCAGTCATGTGAATGAAGCTTTGCCATATATCTAAATGCATGTATTTGTAATCATATAATGTTGGAAGCACATCACACGCCCTTTTAAGATATTCTGGATTATCAGCTCCTAGTCCTTCTCTTGAATTTAAATATTTGAAGTCTTTAGGCTTGTTCAAATGAATGGTTTGATCAGTTTGTCCTCATTTGGCGATTATTTCTTCAAGGTGTTTGATGTGGGAAGAAAGTTGAGTTTTATCATATAGAAGTTGATGTATGACATTTTGTTTGCTGTTTCATTCTCGTAATGTTTTGATGTCATTTTCATGTAAGGTTTCAAATAGTTCTTTAATTTTATTGTTTAAAGATTTGAACTGTTTCTCATTATCATCGAATTCTCTTTGTTTGCGTTCCAACCAGATTTTTGTTATTTGATATTCATGCCAAGTTTCAATATACAATTTGTAATATTTATCATTTCGGTCATTTGATATTGAATTTTGGGTATTCTTAAGATTTGTTATTTCCATTTCTTTTTCAGAAATTGTATGAGACAAATTCTTAATATCATTATCATATTTGACATTCAATTCTGATACTTGATTTTGTAACTCCAGATTCTCAAGTTTGACATTTTTAATTTCTTTAATCTGTTGAACAAGTTGTTCATATGAATGAACAAGTTGTTCATTTTCATTTTGCAAATCATTTAAACGTTCTTGAAATTGATTATTTAAATCTTTTTCATCTAAAAGGTTTTGTTTTAAAGAATCAATTTCAGATATCGGAGTTTTAGTAAAACAAGTATCAGGACCAATGAGATTATCTGAATTTGATAAGAGATAACTGATTACCTCAATTTCTTTATTGGCTTCCTCATTGAAACGATCAGAAACCTCAGTATTCTCTCTTGTCATAAAGCACAAGTTTGCAACATGTTCTTCATCTTCAGCTAATAACACCTTTTCAGTCACAATTTGTTTAGCCATCGACATCTTACGTTCATAATACTCTGAATCACGAACGATTGGTTTCTTTGTAGCATTCAAAGGTGTGATGGTTGGCTTTTCCGTTTTTGCGATTATTAGGATTTTGGGTAAAAGTTCTCATCTTTTAAAAAAATGTGAAAATTTTCTTTTAAAACCTTTTGGAAAAAAAAAATGTAGAAGTTAGAAGTGTTTAAAAAGTTTTTAAAAAATTAAGAATTTAATCGGGTTTGGGTTTGATGTATACTTGATGTATTTGAAAAAAAAAATTGGGTTTACAAATCAGAATTAGGTTTACGATCCATGTTTTCAAGTTTACGATCTTGATTTTGGTACAGTATCATTTGATACTGCTTTAGAGTATTACGATCCTGGATTCTGAGTTTACGCCTGGATTCTGAGTTTATGATCTGAGGATTACGATCAATATAGCTTTATGATAGTGATTCTGCTTATGGTTTTACGATCTTAGATTTACATTTTTGGTTTACGATCTCAGTGATGTTTCTGGTTTACGATCTCACGATTGATGTTTCCGATTCTTAAATCTGATTTTTATGATTCTTATCTTTATGATCTCCCTTACAATTCTGAATTTTAAGGTCAGTTTTACGATTACGGAATATGGACTAGGTTTACTATTCTGATCTGGATTTTACGATTTCAGTTTACGATTGATCAATATGTAAAACTGTTTACGATCAATCTGCTTTACGATACTGGAATTTCAACTTTACGATCTTGATACAAGATTACGATTCAGACTTTACAGCTTTACGATTCAGGGCTGAATTTTACGATTACGATTGATGATCGTAATCGTTCATCATCATCATCATCATCGTGTGTTCTTGAGGTATATTCCAAAAAGTCACTAATTTAGGCTTAGAAGTATTTCGAATTAAATGTAATTTGTGAACTTGGGCTAGACAAAATTTGGTTGAGAAGGGATATGGGCCAGGATGTTATTTTGTTATTTTGGATTTGGGATCGGGTTTAGGATTGCAAAGAAAATAACAGGATGTATTTGGATTTGGGCGTTTAAAATTGGGCCTTTTGAACGATTCTGTATTCTAGATCCTGTATTCTTTACGATACTGTAATCTGAATTGGGTTTACGATCAGTAGTTTACTTTACGATACTGAATTGGGCCTGAATTGCTTTACGATCAATACCCAACAACACCCAACACAGTTTTACGATTCAACACTCAACACAGCTTTACGATCCATGAGTCAGGTTTACGATTCATCATGCTGGACTACGATCTTGAGGTACAGATTACGACTGATGATGCTTTACGATTGATGATGTACGATTCTGCTTTACGATTGCAGAATACGATTGCAGTTTACGTTTACGATTGCAGATTCTGAGTATTTGTGGTTTAGATAGAATGATTTGTCAGTTTAAGATTTGTAGTGGAAATGTTGAGAATTTGTGAGAAATTTTTGAAGGTGAGTCGGTTTCTTTTTCTTCACAAATTATTTCATGTAAATCGACGAAAATGTAGACCTATAGATAGATAGAGTTGTTTGTAGCGGAAGTCTTTTGATGAAGTTGTGGCTTTGTCGATTTATGATCATTGATAATTGTTGTTGAGAGAAAAATGTGGATAAGGTTTACGCTCCCCCTCAAACAAACAATTATTTCTCAACAAATCTTCTTCGGTTTCTTGTTTACTCCCCCTTAATTGGTGCATATGTGTTTTTGATGTGGAGTAAGATGGGCTAATATATTCTCTTAAGTCTCGTAAGCATTTTTCTTCATAAACAGAACTTCTTATTAAATTTTCTTCCCCTCATGATGATTAAGATTTATCAGAATCAGCATGACCAATATGAAGTTCGTCGATGTGAAATGAATAAAATCTTCTCAGCTCATGAATACAAATGTGATGAAGAATGAAATATTCATATTTTGAAATTGTATCATCGAAAACTGAACCGATGTTGATAATGTAGAAATCCGATCAAATCGTTTGGCATTTAATCTCAATGATCGAATCAAATAGGGCAAACCGGGATCACATAGATTACCCGTTGACACAACAGTTACACAAACTGTGTGACCTACATTCAGTGTTGGAATAGATGGTAGCACTAGTAGGATTTCCATTCAATCATCGTGGACTACCAAGAATGTTGGTATCACTATGAATGTTCCGGCGTTATCACTAAGATAAGCTTGGTATTATGCCTTGTGTCCTAAAAGTGTATATGTCGGTTCTAGACTCAATTAGTGGACAAACGAAGGCGAGGACTGGAGAGACGTGTCCTCTATTTCAATATCAACAATCTCCAAGTGAGATGTCGATAGCATATGAGATAGTCTCCGTGAAAATGAAACAAGTACTTTTTAAGAAATACTTGAGTATAAAAATGTATTGTCGTTTGAAAAAAAAATGTATCATTAAAAAAAATTCAAACGGGTATAAAAATATTGAGATAGAAAGTTTCTCCCCCTGGAAATACTAATTCTCCCCCTAGAATTAATATTGCTCCCCCTCGACAAAATAAAAGTAATGAAAAATTTACAGTTTTAGAAGGGTAGGAAAGAATTTTTACATTTATGTGAAAAACTGGTTAAGAGCGGGTTTCAAACAAATGTATTTGAAAGCCATTTTGTTGAAGCTCGGCTCATACACTGAAGTGTGTAAGAGTCATACTGTTGTGGCACGAGTTATACACTGAATTATGTATAAGTCATTAATTAAGTATGTTTTAGAGGTGAGGTATAAAAGGCTTAGACGATGAATTGTATTGTAAGCTTTCCTCATTAATTGCAATTATCATTTGAAAGCTCCCTTTCCCTCCATCTATTCTCTCTCAACCTACACACACTAAAACACCAAGAACACACACTTAATCTTCAATCTCATTAAAATCAACATGAATTAGCTAGTTTTGTATTGAATTCGATCTATCAGATTTAATAGACGATCTTACTTTTATAGAATTAGTTGTTAATGATTATAGTATACAAATATAATTATTACATTGTGTAACTTCTGCTAAAAACATTATAAAAGTCATGCGTCATTTAAAATGTATGTTTTATGTGTGCAACGCACGGGTACGTTTATTAGTTTATTGTATTTGCAAACAAGAATATTTAAGATTATTTAAATATCTATTTTATTTAATTAAATAATCATTTAAATTCATTTTATATATTTGGTTATATATTACTCCCTCCGTCACTAAATAAAGTTCCCATTTCCCCTTCAAATTTTGTCCCTAAATAAAGTTCTCATTTCTCAAACATAAGGGGTCCACTTAATATAATAATATTATTACAAATACTTTCACCACTAACTATCTCTTAAAACACTTTCTCTCTCCAATCAAACCTTATATTTTAATCAAAAGTAATACCAAATACCCCACCATTAACAATCTCCTAAAATGTTGTGCCCAACCCAAATGGGAACTTTATTTAGGGACGGAGGGAGTATATCACAATTCATGTAATTCCCGTGAGAGTGACACCAAATTCTAAAAATTGTTAAAATCAAACAAACTTATTTAATATATGAATCATTTTGCATCATTTAGCATAGACGAGTCATAGAGATCGTCGTTTATATATTTATTTCTATGCGTTTAGGAAGCAAGTATCATTTGGTTGGAAACCACGTTATTATCTACATTTTTGGCTAGCATTGTATCAGGTGAGTTTCACGACCCCACTTTTACACGGGTTACAACTATTTTTACCGGGGGAGAAAACATACTTACTTAACTATTTTGTGATAAGTAATCATTGTATAATCATTGTTATATACACGTACCAACAATGAAGGACAAAGGACCATGTTACGAGTCCACGTTTAAGTGTAATCATTAACACTTAGCTTGGGAATATATGGATAGTACTATTCGGGTTTGATCACCCGCTCATGGCTAGTTATGCGCTAGCCCAACTGTGTTTGAGATATATATTCTTTAGTTTGAGATTTTAGTTTGATTATAGACTCAGTGATTATACCTTAACTTGAATGTATTGCAAGAATTTCAAAGGATTATGAATTGCGCCTAAAAATAAATTGTTCAATATTTCAGAACAACTACGAAAACTATTTTTGTTCAATATTTCAGAACAATGATACAAATTGTAAAAGATTGTACATAACGATTTTAAAATTAAGTAATTTAACTAAGAAAGTTAACATATTAATACTTCAACTTTCATAATGTAGGGTATAAAAAATCGTTCATTAAAGAAAACATGATTCCAAATTATCATATTTGTGCACTAAACTCGTAACCGATCATTTAATAAAAAATTATTACAACATTAACAAAGGTGCTAATGAGTCTTTGGTTCATTGTGTTGATTGTGTCGATTGTCTTATATGCTCTTCTAGAAAAAAAAAAGTGTTACCGAACATGTGATGGCTGCAAAATATAGTTTGCAGGGTACCCGTCACTGTATTGGGCGGGTATCCTGCTAGTATTAATTTAATTTGTGTTCGTACATCATTCTTTGTTGTATTCTTGGTTTCTTGTTCTTGCAAAGTTGCAATAAGATGGTACCTTTTGAAAGAAGAAATCATAATTATTCTGAAGCGTGTTTAACCCTGGTCCGCTTTGAATCCGACATAATTATATGAGTTTGATTTATAATTTGTGATTTGGTTACCCGTTAACGACCCGTACCCATTAACGACACGTCCCCATACGTTAACCCTTTTTCTAAAAGGGTCAGGTCTAAATCAACACCGACCCAATTCGTTTATAACCCGCCCCGCATTTATAATTTAGAAAAAAAAAAATGTTATATATTATTTGATATTTATGGTCTATATAATTACACTCTTTAACCACCACTAGAAATATCGACTTAAACGTTAAAAGGAGTTATTGCTTAAGCGTTTTACTTTCTACTTCAATGGTTCTAATTTCACAAGTTTATTTATTGAATTATTGAGTTGTTAGCGACTACAAAAATTATATATAAAATATTTAAATTAACAATCGTTTTACAAATTAAAATCAAGAATTATGTACTGTACATCGGTCGAATAAATGAGTTGGATATCTGTTAATTTGGTGGATAAAGGTATGAATTTGATTTTTCAAAACTTTGCTGATCATGAGCAAGTTTGGATAATCATTTGAATTTTTCTAAAAGGGTTTGAATTAAGCTTGATGCCTTAATCTGTTTTAAACCCACTTCATTATTAGATTTATCTAACACAATTCGTAGAGCATGAGAAGACATTGACTTGAAATTAATTATTGCCATGTGGTATTGTGGTTAGATTGATCAATCGAAGAGATCGTGATTCAGATTCAATATGCTATGACGCATACAACTTTTTACATACATATCAATAAACTTATAACTAATTTAATTATTGATCATCTTAAATGGATCCATAACATGAACTAATGAAGAATTAGATCAAATATATTTTAGTTACGGGTCTAATTTTAACATATATTTATGAAATACACCACCTCAAAGTTCAAGTTTATTTTTGAGTTAATAATATATTATTTAATACAAAAACTTTGATATCCTTTCTATTTTAACATCTTAATTTTGTTTCAAATATTATAAAATATATACATACAAAATATTAAATATTATATTAAATTGAGTTAGGTCCCACCCCAACCCTTCCCCACCTCTTCATTTAACCGACAAATATGGTTTTCTCTTTCCAACCGAAGTCCCGTGCCAATGGGGATGGCGTCGGTTGTGGGGAAGCTATAACTGATGAGAATCGTTGGCAACAGTCTTAAAAGTAATTGAATAGAAGTGTTTTATCAATATGCTATAAGTATCAACATGGTTCGGTTAAAAAATATTGTTCGAATGTTTAATCGACAAATGATCATTTTTTGAGTTATATTTAATACGTTAAATAGATTTTTAGACTTAAGGTGTTGCACATGACCTATTGGTCTTGGGTTCAAGTCCCGTCGTGGACGTGGGGTTTATTCCCCATAGGTGGAGGGTTCGAGGGAAGGCATACTGCCCCTTGTGGATGTCACTGTCTAGACTCGAATCACTAACTTACTAATTTGCCGTTCAAAAAAAAAAAAGATTTTTAGACTTAATATTAATTAGTTGTGTGGGTTTGAATTATACTCCATAAGATGTTTAAACGGAAAGACGGGAAGGTTAAACTGTGTAATAATCATGAAATCATTATAAAAAGAAAAGGAAAAAACATAAGTAAGATATTATCTTAATTAGTTATAGCACCATATGATATGTGTATATATATGTACAAACAAACATTGTGTATGAGTGTGTATATCTCCCTTCATTCCATCCACAAACCCCATTCCTCATCCCCACTACTTTCACTTTCAAGTATACCCAAGAAAGAAACTTTGTTTCTACATCTAATAATATTTCATTTTCTAAGGAAAAAAAGGGTTGATTATATTTCCAAATATGGAAAGTAACAAGAACGACGGAGTTACGGTGGTGAAACCATCAAGATTCAAACGTATTTGTGTCTTCTGCGGCAGCAGCCCCGGCAAGAATCCCGTCTACCGCCTTGCCGCCGTCCAACTCGGCAACCAATTGGTACCATTTCCTTACTCGTTTCACTGCTTACTCATTATGTTTCATGATTGGTTTGAAAATTGAGTTATGCTTTATTTTCTATAAATGGTTTGATCTATGTTTATAAATCTAATATTATAATTTTGTTCAAACTAATCAATGTAATATAACTTTGTCCAAATTAAGATTTGAATATGACATTAGTCATTAGGTTATGTACAAACATCAAATACAGATACCACTAGCTAGGCTAGAAGCTTGAGTTAATGTTCATTTTTATGTGAAACAACATTTTTCACAATATCTTTATTAAACGACATAGTTTCAATTAACTTGTAAAAAAATAATAATAATGTTGATTCGTATTCATGGTATACACTATTAGTATCTGTTTTAAAAGGAATGGGATGACAATTAGTAAAATTACTTTGAAATTTTTTGATAGTTCGTTAAACTAAAATAATATAAAACGACCACGATTTGCATGAGGATGGATTTTATGCGTTTCTTAATAGAGAATTTGGAGATAAATCCACAAGTTACATGCTTTTATTAAATGTATGAAATTAGTTATTGAAAAGTAAACGAGCAGTGTATGGTTGTTGTTATTACTCCGTATTAATATGGTTTATAATAAACCATCTAAAATAGAAATGCTTGATAGTGGAATTAAAAAAACTAGATAAATTAAAAAATAACAGGTTTTTTAAATAAAATATTCAACTTCCCATCTAGTAAACTAATAATTATTAGTATAAAATATCTTATAAAAGAAACAAAATAGAAAGCCTATAGACAAAAAAAAAACATGTTTATTTTTTATTAGAAAAATATATTGTATACTTTTAACAAAAATAATTTTTGCAGGTTGAAAGGAATATCGATTTGGTCTATGGAGGAGGAAGCATCGGGCTGATGGGCCTCATCTCCCAAGCGGTTTACGATGGTGGTCGCCACGTTATTGGGTATATTCTCATATTATTCTTTATTAATAATTGTTATATTCATCGGTAAATACTTGTACTTTGAAGATCTTTTATTTAATGTAAGAAATGTTTTTTTGGCAGAGTTATACCTAAATCCCTTATGCCCAAAGAGGTAATTGTGTATCTTGTTCAACTATATTTGTTTTGTGTCTTCGTAAGAAAATTTCGAATTTATAGCGACATCTTTTAATTATTTATTATTAGAAATTACTATCCATTAAGGAGAGTTAAAATTTTTATGAACATAAGTTGTATTAACAAAATCCAAAAAAGTTTACTTACCATTTCAAGATTAAAGAATTTGTTTGGAAATTCTAGATTACCGGTGAATCTGTCGGAGAAGTTAAGCCGGTGTCAAATATGCACCAACGGAAAGCCGAGATGGCTCGTCAAGCTGATGCGTTTATCGCCTTGCCGGGTAACATTTATGCATAATATTATTTATGGGCTTCAATTTTAATTAAATTAACAAAATGTTGTTTGTAGGTGGTTATGGTACACTTGAAGAGCTTCTTGAAGTTATTACGTGGGCGCAACTCGGGATCCATGACAAACCGGTAAATATGATTTTAATTTTAAACTAATATGACAAATTCAAATAAAAGTGAGGATAAAAGAAATTTGTTTAGCCAATCTATGGTCATTTTATTTTGAACGCCAAATCCTAATTTACACCTAGTTACTATCTATGTTCACGACGGGATTTGAACTCCCAATTTCAAGGTTGTAGGGCAAAACACCATACCAATAGGTCAAAGACCCTTTAGTTATGGTAGTTTAATATAATGAAGGGTAAATTACAGTTTTTGTCCCTGACCTATGGCCGATTCGAGGTTTTGTCCCTAATGTTTTTTTGTCGGTTTTTTTTGTCCCTTAAGTTTTTCAAATTCTGGAAATTTGTCCTTCCATCCAATTTTGACCGTTAACTGACGATTTTTTTGTCAATTTCCCCAAATTACCCTTGCATCATCTTCCTCATTTATGTGTTCTTCCCCAATTAAATCCTAATTCTGATTTGAAACCCTAATTGTAAAAAACATCAATCTCAAAGAAATCTTTTAACCCCTATCATCATCATCAAAGAAATCTTTGTCAACTTTTGTCAATTTCCCCGAATTACCCCTATCATCATCATCAAAGAAATCTTTTAACCCAAATGTGTTCTTTCAGATCTGAAACACGAAGAACATGGTGAGAAACCATTTTTGTTGTAATTTTCTTAAAGATCAAGACACAAAGCTCAGGTTTCCACTCTTCTTCTTCCCTAAAAAAACCCCTAAAATCACATTCTTCAAACACCAGCCGACCACCGCCACCTTATTCTCCATCGATTCGTTCTTCCTCCCCCATCGTCTTCTTCACATGTCGAAGCATATTCTCTGTTATTGTTCATACCATCTTCGTCTTCTTCACATCTCCACCGTTGCTCCGACGACCACCGCCACCTTATTCTCCGACGACCACCGCCACCGTTCTTCCCCGGCATCGCCTTCGAGATCTGAGATCTGAAAATCGAGATCTGAGATCTGAAAATCGAGATCTGAGATCTGAAAATTGAGATTTAAGATGTTGTGGAAATCGACATCTGAAAATACGGTGGAAATGATGTAGAGATTTTGTGGTGATCGGTAGCTGCGGTGGTTTCTGAAGCAGTGTTGACAGAAAGTTTGTTGCCAGAAATCGACATCTGAAGAAGGTAGCTGCGGTGGTTGCCAGAAAGTTTGTGATAGCGGCGGAGAATAGGATTTTGTGATTTTGTCTGATTTCAGATTCAAGAAGGGGGACAGATCTGGGTTTCTTGAAGAACATGAAGAATGAGGGAAAAAAACGAAAATACCTTTTTTTTTGCATTTTTAGTCACTTAAAGGCCAAAAATAGACGGAAGGACAAATTTCCAGAATTTGAAAAATTTAAGGGATAAAAAAACCGACAAAAAAATATTAGGGACAAAAACCCCGAATCGGCCATAGGTCAGGGATAAAAACTGTAATTTACCCTATAATAAATAATGATAAAAGGTACTCTCATTAATATGTTAAAGACATGTTTCAATCGATCATAAATTCATGCATCTTAATAATTACTTATCTATTGATGAAAGTACAAACTTTATATCCATGTAATAAAGTTTTCAAATACAGCTCTTATGACTTTCGTAACAATGATTTTCAAACATCCAAAGCTCCTCAAACCATTTTTTAATGGCTAGTTAGTAAGTTAGTAGTTCGAGTCTATAGAGTGACAACATAAGGGACAGTATGCTTTCTCTCGAACCCTCCACCTATAGGGAATAAAATCATAGGCAACACCTTATAACAATCTTCAATACCAGTATGATAGAATCCTTAGTCACGAAGATGTGATGTTATTATCAGATGTGCTCTGGTAGTTTGGTAAGATATTTCCTTAGATCAAATGGTCTAGTTGACAAGTTATGTTTTTTTAACCAATTGTTTTTAGTGGAGCTAATTTTGATTTGCAAAAGATGATTTAACTACTCTAATCACTTGGTATCGCGTACTTTTTGTATATTTTCAGGGAGTAGTGTATTTTCTCTTTTAACTTTTCGATTAACAATGACTAAACGAATATTATTCCTTCTTTGATTGAATACAGGTTGGACTATTGAACGTGGATGGATACTACAACTCGTTATTATCCTTTATAAGACAAAGCTGTTGATGAAGGCTTTATCACCCCGATTGCTCGTCGGATTATCGTGTCTGCTCACAGTGCCAACGAACTCCTCTCCAAGCTTGAGGTTCCACTTCATTCTACATACATATCTACTACCTCATTTCCTTTATTATCGTTCAAGATCGTTAAATTTTGGTTGATATTTCATTGTTTCTGACTTAGAATACCTATAAATTGAAATACATATAAATTAATTATAACATATCTTTGGTCAACTATGTAATCAAAATTTTTCCTACGAAAGAATTTCCCAATTAATGTTGTGATCTCCAACTAAAAAAATATATCCAACTAAGCTTAGATTACAAAGCTAATGGGCCCAATTAATTTGGGGCCCTTTACATCTATTAGGAATTCAATTAAAACATAGTAACATAATGTGGTCAGCTAGCATAGTCTTATTGGGCTTTTTAGCCTCGAAAATAGAAGAGTTTCAGAAGCTGCATAGGGTCCAAATTGAAATTTTGATCACAACATCAAGAAGCTTTTTGGATCAACTAGAGACAACATATACTACATTCATATCATAACAGTGGCGGACCCAGACCGAATATTTAAGGGTAGCACTTTTTTTTCAACATAAATATTAAAACACAGGTTAATTAAACATTATAAAACGACAAACTAGATACTACATTTTAATGTTGTTTTCTTCATTGACCTGTTTTCTGAAAACGAGTCATTACATTTACATCCGTAACCACCATAAGTTGTTTCTTTTTTACACTACAAATAGTGTGTTTCTATTGTTCGACATGTGTTTTTGATGATTCCAACAGAGAGACAAAATGGGTATTGAGTTTTTTTTTCAAATTATCATAAAGTTTGAAAGTGAACTTTATGTATTATATTATATTAAATTGAAATTTGAGATATTTAATAATCTAAACCAATTTAGAACTTTCAAGTTTGGGCTACTTTTTTGCTGAAACTATAAGTGAAGGGTAGCGGAACGCTTTTATATGGGTAGTACCGACATATAGTTTATGTTAGTGTGAAAATGTTATACTTCTAGTCGAAAATTAAGGGGTAGCACAGGACCCTCCGGACACTACTAAGGTCCGCCCCTGTATCATAATAAGTGATAAATTTGAAGTTTTATGGGATTTGAGATAAAAGATTAAAGTGAGTGTTATGATAGATTAAAGTAGATAGTTAGTGGGGAATAAATCTTACTTTTAAATAAAGTGATACTAATAATATTTAAAAGTAAAAATAAGGGTGAAAATATAATTTTGTTATAATAAAGTAGATAGTTAATGGATGATGGATCTTAATATTTTTCACAATTATGGTAAATTTTAAAGTATATCAATTATTTTGAAATGGAAAGTGTATTACTTATTATGACACGAAAGTATATAAAAAGGACATTACACTTTCTAAACTATAGTAGTATAAATGTATAATACTATATTGCTTGAGTAGAGAAAATATTTATTGTAGTTTTGTGATTAACAGATTTAGGGTTTTTGTGTTGAAGGAATATGTACCAGATCACAATGGAATGGCAGCTAAGCTGAGTTGGGAAATGGAGCAACAATTGGGTCATGCTGCAAAGTCAGAGATCGCACGTTGAATTAAATATCGTAGCCAACTCAAGGCTTCTAAACAACCGTTAGATTGAACAACACAATAATACACGTGTGTGAATCTCCACACGATCATACCACCAACGATAACAGCTTCCCTCAACTCCTAGTCCTACTGCTACTCCTTGAGTGTCTGTCAATATTTTTTCCATGTAAATTTAATTATTTTAATTTATGTAATTTTAGCCCTTTGATTCTATGATTTTATATTAAATATTTTTTTTATTACCTTCATAGTTACTTACTCCTATTCAAAAATAAATGCTATAATTTTTGGTTTCACAGTATTTAGGATAAATTATTATAATGAAGATTAAATTAGATTAATTACATAATTAGTGGATAATAAGTGTCACATCTTTTGAATAAAATATGGTTAATAATGTTTAAAATTACAAATAAGAGTAAAACGGTCATTTTATTATATTAAAGTAGATAATCAGTAAGTGGACCCTATTATTTTTAGTTAAATAAGCTAATTTTTCAAAGTCTATCACTTATTTTGATTTACCCCGAAAATGAAAGTGTATCATTTATTTTGAATTGGATGATGTATATTGCTTATATTGAAAGAAAAAAATAATCTGGTAATATTGATTATCATTATTGGTTTTCTACTTGTAATACGAAATTGTTGTTATATTAATACGGTATCATTGTTAATTGTTATATTAATATATGAGTTTTGTTAATGACAACCCTTAGGGCTGTCTCTAACATGCATAAAATGATTGTACATTCACTGATAGTGAAATGTTCAAGGTAGTCCATTAATTTTATCTAGTCCCAAGGGACATTTATTAGCCCTTGGATCAAGAAAAATTAATGGTCAAGATCAAGTGTGACAACCCTCAAAATATGGTTTCTAAACCGGTAATTATTGTAACCCATTTTGTCTTGCTACAATCATCTCAATAATAAAAACATTTATTTTTATCATATTAGTCTAGTAAAGAGACTCATATCATGTGTATATAATACACACCATCATTAGTCACACATTGGTGATTCAACGTAAACTCAAACCGAAACAAAAGTTATAAATTTCTTTATATAAGTTAAAATGATAATTTAAATCAGCCGAATAAAGTGATGCGAGAAGTAGTGCACAAAATACTATAAGTGAGTTAATAAACAAATAAACAAATTAAATGGAATGAAAATTCCATCTTATCTTCTCAAACTCCATCTCCACGTGCACATTTTCTCTACAACTACCGAAATTTAATGATAACATCCGTTATTCTTAACAAACAGAGATACCCACGATAGCCATTATCACCATCACCTTATTAAACTCAAACATATTATCCATTTCTTCTACACGTGAAATTACAAAACCTCTCATCCATCTCCATTTAACCAAATAAAAACTCCCCTCACCCACTCGTCTCTCTCGAACTTCACCAGAATATTCACCACCCTCATTTTTATACTGATTCTCTCAAGCCAGACGCAAAAGAGAAGTAGACGTAAGTTTCCGGCGAACCAAAAGTTCCTACAGTTCACCAACATAATTTCCGGCGAAGGTATAACTCGAACCGTTTCTTTTAATCATTCATGTTTGTGGTTGTCATCCCATTTATCATTCGGTGCATATTCTTTTTTTTTATGCTCAGTTTCCTCGCCACCTTCGATAACACCAGAGACGGTTTTCCGGCGATCTCCTTATTCCTCCGGCGACAAGCTCAAAACCCGCCAAACGTCTCTCGGTTCTCTATCTCACCGAAGGTATAATCTCTTGAACTGTCTCGTTTTCATGTTTTCTTGATCATGTAATACTTTAAATCGTATTCGTTAAGTCGCTGCTTCCGTTTCTGTGTTTTATAATTCCGACGGAATACACATAATAGTGTGTGTTCTTGAGGGTGTGACATGAATCACGATGAGAATCGTAGACATCTCTATTTTGAATCTGTTTATCAGTAAATTAAAGTCTTTTGTGTGTGTGTCAAAAATCTATATATTTTTTCCTTATACTTCCTGCTCGCAAAACGATTACACAAAAACAATAGCTATTCTTTTAGCCCAATACTCGATACATCCATTTCCGTTTTTATAAGAAACTAGTCCACAATCAGTTTTAAACTAGCTGTATGTTAAGCCCAATATTAAACCCAATAGCATTTTGCTTTTAATACAGCCATTTCGAAATTAGTCAAAATGTTAAGTTGTGTTTCAAAAATAAATCGGATTCATAAATTGGATATATTAACCTAATAAATAACGAATACATTCTTTTAAATAGTTATTTTAATTAATTAATTATCTAAATAAATAATTATATTATTATAATTACCATATCACAATCGTTATTTGAAATCAAAGTATAATTCATTTCTTTAAGAAATTATGTACTCAAAACAAACATATTTAAAATATTTGGCCTTTTTATAGTGTCACCAACTTATCGCTCAAGTCTAAATTCCTTCGGGGTATCATTTATCCATCATTTAGTTAGTCTAAATTCATGAATTTCTTATGCGTTTAGGACGCTAGGATCATTTGGTTGAAAACCACATTGTCATCTACATTTTGCTATAGCATTGCATCAGGTGAGTTCACAGCCCCACTTTTTACCGCATTTTAATTATTGTTTTACAACTTTGGGGTGAAAAACATAACAACTACTTTTATAAAAATCTATTTGTGACTATGAGTTCACAACCTCTCTTTTACTACTATACGTTTTAACTATTTCACTTATGGAGTGAAAAACATATCAACTATTTAATAAATGTTTACAATATTTATATACGTTTACTATATCGTGATGAAAACTATTTTTGGAAACTAGACAACGAATCCTTATGCTTGGACTAAGTTTAGATGTACATGGAAGTGCGTATATGTTACATACATAATCATTAGCTATTTGCGACTAGGCCCCGGATATGCAAATAGTACTATTGGCGGAGACCTACCCTCCCACGATTTTGATCATTTATCAGTGTTTACCGACCACGAGGAGTGCATATCTAGCACGTTTAAGGTTGTTGTTGTTTTGATTATGGACTTAGGGTTAGTATTTTAACTCAAAAGGGTATAGCTAACCTTTTGGGGGATCACCGTCGATTGTTTCTACTACTGCTCTCGGAGCAGGCCAATTTTAACATTTATATCATCACACTATTGTTGCCAACGGTGGCATACAAAAACTACTATTTCTACTTCTTGCGATTTATATCGTACTACTGCTCTCGGAGCAGGTCTGTAAGATTCGTCCCACATTGGTTGGAGAGGGGAACAAAACACTCCTTATAAGGGTGTGGATACCTCTCTTAGCATGAGGCCTTTTGGGTGGAAGTGGTCCATACCAAGAACAAAACCGTGCGCCGGTGGGCAAAGCGGACAATATCGTGCTACGGGGTTCTGGGATGTTACAAGTTGGTATCAGAGCTCTGGCTTGAGAGAATTGGGTTCACAAGGGGTGGATTCCAAACTCAAGTCGAAACACGAGTTTTCAAAATGAGTTTTCAAAAGTGTTTTTAAAATGAGTCCAGATCCAAATCGAGAAGCAGCGCATCACAACGACCTTATGCCTCTAGTACTTATTTATGAGTTATTTAGTTTATTAAAAACGTCGCGAATGACATTGATTACTATGAGAATAAAATAAAATTAACTCGAGATGAGCGTGAATTGTACGACTATATATGTATATATACTATATACTATATACTATATGTACTGTTGTGAACTACTTGATTATGTGGATGGTATAAGGATGGGAGATCGTGGAATTTTTGAAACTGGCTTGAAACCATGACAAGGGTAGGTGCGGCTAATAATAGAGGGCCCCTATTATTATACGCACAGGACTCATGTCTATGTTTCGAAAAGGATTCAAGGAGACCATTCGTCAAGCATCTAAGTATCATGAAAACCCTCAATAATTATATATATAAATGATAATAAAATCACCAAAAGATATTTATGAGAAAACAGTGACACCAAATGAATAAGACACTCATCAAACACGAATTGATAAAGAGTTATCAAATCATGTCAAGAGAGAGACTAATGAATCAAATTGAGCTGGATTCTTTAAATGATGTAATTGAGTTATTAATAAATCGAGATTTATGAGAAAATTTGATAAGAGATTATTAATTAATAATGAGTTACCCAAACAAATCAATTGAAAGTTAGTTTAACCAAATTGGTGAAAATCACTAACGATAATTTGTTAAAATTTAGTAATAACGAGATATATTAACTGGTTAAAAATTAGAAGATAATGATTAAAAATGATTAAGAATAATTTAATTCGCATAATTGAGAAGTTATTGAAAATTACTAGAAAGTAATAAAGCAAGAACGATTGGCAATTATCTAAAATGAATTAAATAAAGAGATTATAAATTATGTATAATCATTAAATTGAGTAAAGGAGGAAAACAATAGTAAATGAACGAGATTTATATGAGTAAATGAGAATTAACGACTGGAAGGGTTAAATTGACTAATAAGAAATTTTTGTGAAGTGTATAAACATGATCCGAGGAGAAACCGAGGGTGATAATGATATAAATGACGTTTAATGAGATCATGAGGGGTAATACGAATTGCGTAAAGTTTAATGAATTGAGAAATCTTATTGTGAAACTATATAGATTTAATTTTTCATTTAGAGAAATCATCGAGAATGCGAAATAATGGATACAATTTATTGAGTAAGGGATAAAATTTTGACAGAGTTAATAAAAGTTGCAAAAATTTAAGCAACTTTAATTGAACAAGATGAGGAACCCAAAATGAGTTATTTAATAAATTAAGCGAAAAGAGAAAATTACCAGATGTGTTCACTACGAATAAAATGAGAATTCTATTTAATGAAAAAAAAATTGTTATATGGTAATAATAATACCAAACACGCTATGAGTAAGTTAAAAATGAGAATTTAATACTCAGATTTGAACGGGAAATAATCGTGAATGCGTAACGCGAAATAAAGGGGTGGTGCTACTAAATGTAACGAGCTTGACTTGTGAGGAATCATAAAATGACTCATTAATAATGGGACTAATAAAAATTGATGAGTTATAATGGAGAAAATCTAATAAGGATGTGAGAATCCATGAGAAGCTTAATGAGAAAGCTGGCACCTAATATGAGCAATGAATAATTTTTTTTATAAAGTGATAAAAAGTAAGTGAGTACGGATGTGAGAGGGGCGTAAAGAGTACACGCCGGGACCGGCCCACACATGTACACGAGAGTTTGATTATCGAGTAATTAAATGAAACCCTAAAATATATAATCAAAAATGAGAATCAACAAACCGAACTATCGAGTGTTCGTAACGAGTTCTTTGAGAATCTGAGTGCCACTTCCAAACTCGGGGACGAGTTTTCTCCAAGTGGAGTTGAGTGGTGGTAAAAGAGAAGACTACCAATATTAAGAGTACAAATAGAAAATAATTATAAAGTCGTGGGAATATAATGAGATAAAAAGAGACCATTAAAATATGAGAATTTATTATGAATTATTCAAGTCAAGTTAAGTAAAAAAAAACGTGATTATAAGAAGTTATTAAATCCAGTCGAGAAACTTTTGAGCCAAAATATTATGTTGAGTAGTATATATACATGTGACTAGGGAATAATTAATTCCATGTGATGGTATAATTACCAAATGGTGAGAAATTCATTAATCGAGGGTAATGGTGCAAATGAGAAGTGGCAAATATATAAATCGCGAGAAATCATGAAATTAGAGTAACAAGAATGTTGTTAATGAGTCGGCCATGAGAGGATCGCCATAATAAAAATATAAGGAAGATTTATTATTATTGAGAAATTATCGAGTTATAAGAAATTAATAAATCAAGTTAAACTATTAAATTATTAAAATAAATCAAATGACAAAATCCTTAATTATAATCAAATATTAAATTGAAACTAAGGGAAATATCGAGTTAAATTATTAAATTTAAATGTCGTCAAACATTATACTTTATTGAGTAATTACTAAACCGATAAGAGTTATTGAAATGAGCACACGAAAAGATATAAGTGTATCAAGTAATAAATTTAATTAAAATACTATGAGTATCTAAATCGAGAAAACAATAAAAATATAAAGTAATGAGGAAACTCTATATTGAGAACGAGAAAATAGATGAGTAATCAAGTGCATGAGAATTATTGAGTTAATTAATAAACCAAGTGAAGAGAAAATATTAAATGGAGGCGTCTGAGACTTAAAAAAAAAAATAATAATAAGAGTGGAATTTTGGACAAATTGATCAAGAGACAATCTAAATGAGAATAAAGCGAGGAAATAATTAACGAGCCAAATGATAAAATCATTAATCGCGTTGATAAATATCGTTAAAATGAGTTAAGCGAGCAGTGTTAAAAAGAGTTAACAAGAGATTGTTAGATATGGGTTAACAAGAGAACTAATAACGCATCTTAAAAGAGAAATTATCGGTTCGAGTAGTCTGATAATTTAATTTGATCACGTGAAAAATCATAAAAGCGAGTAAATGTATACATTGTGTTGACTGGTGAGAAGTCATTAAAACGAAATTTAAGTTTAAATTGATAATATAGCTTGCGTTGAGCTAAAAACAAGTCGTAGAGATTTGAGATGAGTGCATTTGAGTATATGCAAATTGAGTAAGAGGCATGAGTTGCCTACTATATGAGATTTCTGTATGATAAAAACATTTCTTGAGAATATTGTGCTTGTTTGTGTAGTGATTGATAGCGTTGCGAACCGCTAAAATTTTATTTTATTTTGTTTTAAAACAAACTGATGTCCCATGGAGCAGAGGACCTTGAGATATCATTCTTGGCGGAGATAATAATAATAATAATAATAATAATAATAATAATAATAATAAAGTTTCTGCTGTAAATCATATAAAGTGACCATGTAATAGAGTTGTACGTGAAGATGTTTCCATAAAAACTTGTTGTTATCGCCACGAGAGGGCCGAGTGTGATTGCAAGCATGAGTCGGACGACCGAGCGCCACGCCGAGACCAGCTATCACTACGTTCCAAACCATAACAAATCTTCAAGTGGAGTTGAATCGGAGATTCAACGCAACACTAAGCGCTGAGTGCAGCAACTGTGTTTGGCTACGAGAGCAAGAAGACGCCTTTAACAGAGTATCATGGGTTATTTTGTGCTTTTATCGACATTCCTTTCCATCGCTAAACCGAGATCCTTATAGAGCATTTCGATTTTTATTCCTTTAGCCTTATCGTCTTGCGCCACCAAAGATGGAAGAATTGTATGAGTAGTTGCAAGAGCCGGAGTTCATTTTGATCGCGTAAGTCACCCTGAAGAGTTTCTCTTTTTATTCATAATCTTTTTCATGTCTTCCCCCTCGAGGATGTGTGTCGTTAACGAGCCTGTGATTGAGACGTGAGATTTCTACCCCGAGCCACTTCCGAGCCATGACTTCGGGGACGAAGTCTATTTTAAGTGGAGTTGAGTTGTAACGCCTGAAAAATTCTTGTAACCAAGTTAATTACTTTTTATTAAATAAATTAGGTGATAATTATTTATATGAGATTTCTTTATGTGTTATGTTCTTCTAGATGTATTTAATTCGAAGAAAATAAATACGCGGTTATTCTTTAATGGCAAGAGTGTCATTTAATTGGTGTTCAATTAATCATGTGGATTAATTATATACTCCCTCCGTCCCACAAAAAAGTTCCCATTTCTCTTGGGCACAAGCTTTTAGGAGATAGTTAGTGGTGGGGTCCTTGGTAATACTTTAGATTAAAATATAATGTTAGATTGGAGAGAGAAAGTATTTTATTGGTGGAATCATTGATAATAATATTATTTTATTAAGTGGACCCCTCACTTTTGAGAAATGGGAACTTTTTTGTGGGACAAAATCTAGAGGAGAAATGGGAACTTTTTTGTGGGACGGAGGGAGTAATAGCTAGTGTGTTATTAAATTCTTGAGAAATTACCTATGAGCTAATTAAATGTGTCGAGAAATTTAATCCCGAGTTTAACTAGTTAACTTGGACGTTTAGTAATTCTCGAGGCCGGCCGTTAGGCTAAGGTCTCTTCATTTATTCCGTCCCTAACCAAGCAGATGAAGTCTAAGCCCAATGCCTTTGGTTGAAGTCGTGTCCAACCAAGCTTGTCTAGTGGATCGCAGCAGTAGTAGTCCTTGCATGCTTTGAGTACTCGTCCATTAAAGCCCAAGAGTGTAAGGCCTTTATTTTTCTCCTTTGCTCAAAGTTGGTTAAGAAACAAAGCCCGAAATTATGTAGAGGGCGTGAGGTCCTTGTCTAGTATTTTAAGTTGTTAAGTCTTCTTAATATTGGACACAATTCCCTCTTAACTAGTTACCAAAAACCGAATTCTGTCTAACCCTATTCTCTCATCGGCGCTACCCTATTCCATCTCCCTTGTATGATCGAAGATAGAAGATTTCTAGCAGACCTGTCGGTGTTCTTCAAGTAAGAAAGAAGCATTGCTCGAACTCCCTTGTGTAGCTAGTCCATCGTTTTGGTAAGGCTCACCCTTTTCTCCATGTGTTTCCCATGATTTCCTTCATTCGACCACAACCTGTGATACCCCAATCGGGTTCTAATCTTTGCTGTGTTTTGCTAATCGGATGGCATGTTGGAGCGGAAGATCGGCGGAACCTACAGGGAGAGTTGCCAAAGCATCTCCATCCAGCGACCGTTTGAACCAGCAAGAACCCCAAGCTTTTCCTCCTTTTGTGTTCATCCGATCAGGAGTCTCAATCCCGTTTCTGGTTCGATCAAGCATCATCACACGTAACTACTGTTGTGATCGAGTGGAGATTTCAAGCAAGGAATTCCTTTCGGTAGTACTCTAACTGTTTTCATCTTTTTATCTCTGTGTTTAGTGTTTTGGTGGGTCTAACTCTTTCGTGCAGAAGGTGATAAACCAAGGAGGGGCCAGATTTGTACCTTTGGATATGTTTGTATCGGTTTTACTTTGTTGTCTTGTTCGAAGTCTTGACTCCTAGAGTTCTAGGAGTCCCGCCATTGTCTTTCTTGAAATGTGCAGATTAGTACCTGGGTTTTCAATCACTGAATCAGAGGGTGTCGGGTTTGGTTTGGATTAACATCTTTTAGTTAAATGAATCACACGTTTATTAGTCGAAAAAACCGGAAACCGAACCCGTAGGGTTCTTGGTTTCCTAAACCGAATAGCTTAATCAAATAAACTAACGAGGTTTTTGTGAATATGAACTACTATGATTAAAAGTGATTTTGGGGCTGTCGGGTGCCTCGGGATTTAACGGGTTGATGTCGGGTTATAAAACGGTTTAAAACAACAAGCTGAATTTTCGGGCAGATTCTGTTGTCTATGTTCGGGTCTATTTTTACCATACTTAAAATATGTTTTTGGATTTTTGGCCTGTGTTGGTCTCTAGGTTTCTGAGTCCTCTTTCCAATGACGCTGACGGCTCGTTAATCGGATTCACGGTTTTAAAGTTGTTGCGGTTTTAGCAAACCTTCGCTGGATAGTGTTCGGTTCAGCTATTCTGTCTCGTGAGCCTGTTTTGAGCCTTTTCCGTTTGGATCTAGCTTCCGAAGTCTTCTGTAAAATTGTAGTCCTCTGAGTCATTTAACTACTGTAAAAATTTGAATAATAACTAGTGAGCGGTTTGAGAGTTATAACCGTTCCCGCGAAAGTGCTGAGTGCTGTTTAGTTTCTGCTGAGACAACCTTTGAGTTTAATCCTAACCCGAGCTTCCTCGTACATTGTAGGACCTTCTAGGACCGGTTAGAGACGCTCTTCAGTACCGAGGATATTTAGGAGCTTACGGTTATTCGAGGTGGGTAATCTCACTATAAACTTGTACTTACTTTCGATTCATGATTTTGTGCTACGTGTTGTGAATTGTCTTGTTGATTGAGCTTGAGTATTGATTGGGTGATTTGTTTGAGTTATCTGTGATTTGAGTTATTTGTGATTTGAGTTATCTTGAGCCTGAGTTATCTGAGTTTTGAGTTCTTGAGTTAAAACATTAAACATAATATACTTGAGTTGTCTTGGCACCGAAGAGTACTGGTGCCAGACGTTTTGACTCAACACCGAAGAGTACAGGTGTTGAGCCTTGAGTTGTGTGAGGCGGGTCGAGGTTGATCTCTCGTCCCAAGTCACACAAGCGCGCTATATAAATTTAAAATCGGAGAAAATAAACTTGAGTAATTGAGAATTGAGTAGAGTCTCTAGGGATCACTTATGTGGCTTGGGTTGTTTGTATTTATTTGTTTATTTTGATATTATTCACTCAGCGGTGGCTGACTCCAATCACTCCCCCATTCTACAGGTACTAGCAAGGGCAAAGAGAAGGTCAATGGTTGATGAAATGCATTTTTATTTTTATATTTATGGATTTGGATTAAAACATTTATTTCGAGTCAAACATGTTTTATTTTAAAACCTTTAATTATTGCGCATTTAAACCACGAGACGGTTTTATATTTTTATTTATGAGTTGGGACCTTTGAGTTACTTGTACTTTTGGGGAAAAATGGTTTATTTTATTTATTTAAAATTTTTAAATTTCCCCTGATTTTTGGGATGTTACAAGGTCATTTTTAACGTTTTATATATCATTACACTACTTTTGTCCACGATGAAAACAAAAGCTATTGTTACAACTATCGCGAGTAAAATCGTACTATTGCTCTCAGAGCAAGACATTTTTAACGTTTTATATCATTACATTGTTTTTGCCATGAATGGAATACGAAAACTATTGTTTCTACTACTGCTTTTGAGCAGACTATTTTTAACTTTTATTATTCACACTATTTTTGCCATGGATGGCATATGAAAACTATAAAACTATTTTGAAGTCAATAAAACCTGTGAATTCACTCAACAATTTTGTTGATACTTTTATTTATGTTTTTCAGGTATCTAAGTTAAGCATTGAGTCGCATGCATTGGAGTCAAGCTTTCGTTTTGTTAAGATGTCACCTCCAAATTTTAGTCAAAAACTATGTTTTGGTTCAACCACTTTGTTTACATTAAATTTTGGTGACATTACTTTTTATCAACCATTTATTGTTTACGATAATCATATGCTAATGTATACTCGTGATGTCGCACGTCCATTCTTCCGCAAACCACTTTTGGCGGGGTGTGACATCAAGATTCAAAACCACCACCACCACTACAAGCACATGTGCTTCTCCGGCGGACAGAGACGGCGGCGATGGGCGGCGGTCGGCGGCGGTCGGTGGCTGGAGGTGGCCGCCGGCGGTGGTGACCGGTGGTGGTGGTCGTGACTGGAAGCACATGTGCTTCGTGATTTAAAGATAAATGAGTTGCTTGTAAGTTACATGTGTTCAGGAACAAAAACACATGTGCTTGGCTTTATGAAGCACATGTGCTTCATAATGATATGTTCGTCACTTGTTTTGATTTTTTTTCCGTGTAGTGAAGCACATGTGGTTCATAACGTCAAGCACATGTGCTTCGTGATTCAAACACAAATGACTTGCTTGTAAGTTATATGTGTTCAGGAACAAAAAGACATGTGTTTGGCTTTATGGAGCACATGTGCTTCATAATGATATGTTTGTCAATTGTTTTGATTTTTTTATGTGTAGTGAAGCACATGTGTTTCATAACGTCAAACACATGTGCTTCGTATGCTCCCTTGTGTGTTTAGAAACTCATGTTTTTAGTGACTTGAAGCACATGTGTTTCGTGACCTGAAGCACATGTGCTTCGAAGTAATATGCTGTGTTTTAGTGAATCACATGTGCTTCGATACATCAATACCACCCCCACCCCCATTAGCACCAGCATCTTCACTGTCAGCCACCACCACCACTGCCGGCCGCCGCCGCTGGCCACCGGCGGCGGACGGCGGCAGCGGGCGGCGGCCGGCGGTGGCGGCCGGCGGTGGCTGTAGGTGGGGGATTTGATCTTGACCATCTTGATCCAATGGCTAGGAGTTGGCCCTTGGGACTAGACAAATCCTTTAGACTTTCTGGAATACAACTCTTCATTGATATAGTAGTATTCCTAAAATTAAGCCATTTTTATGTTAGTTTTATCTTGATATTGACAGCTTTAAAAAATGTTATTATCATTTTCCTTAATATATATAGATATAGATAGATAGATAGATATATGTTTTGTGTTCTTTCAATTAAACAAATATATATAGATATCAGGGCCGGCCCAGAGTTTTTGGAGGCCCGGTACATTTTCTGAAAAATTAGGCCCCACAACTTAAACAATCGAAAATTATAATTACAATATTCTAACATTTGATTTTCACGGCTCGCTTATGACTCCGGATGGCTATTAATAATATAGTCTAACATTACTTGTGCCAATAATTAATCTAGACTAATACATATGTAAAAAAAATATTGGGCCCCTAATTTTGGTGGCCCTGTTCACATGCACGTTTCGAACACCCCTTGGGCCGGCCCTGATAGATATAGATAGATAGATATATGTTTTGTGTTCTTTCAATTAAACATGCATTATATCACTTATTCAATTAAAATGTTTATTCGCTGTAGTAATTGGACACTTGCCACTTTTATAGTTCAACATGGAGCACTTTTATTAATTGGGGGGTTGAATTACGTATAAGAATTTTTTAAACCTTATTTTCATTAAAAGATATGCCCGAGGGCGAAAGAAAGCATTACAAGTTTAAAGTGAATTTCGGATTAGAAAGCCATAGAGTCCAATTTAAATTTTAACTTTTTTTGAAACGACAAATCTAATTACTTTTAATTACCACATATGTTCACAACGGGACTCGAACTTCTGACCTCATATTTGAAAGGGAAACACCATACCACTAGGTCAAAGACCCTTTGCTAATTTAAATTTTAACTAACCCGTTTTAATCCCTTGTTAATCCAATTGAATGAAGTCGAGATGGTAAGATGAATGAGCCTATTTCTATTGGGCTCTGTGGCTTCAAAAACACATCGGTTGCTTGACTAGTTTGGAACATCCGCCAATGGTAATTTGAGAAGTTTTATAAACTTAAATTAATATAGTTAGTATTTATATTGTGTGATTGTAAATGTTAAAAGGTAGTCTTTAATTTTTTTGTATTCTTAATGAACAAATCTCAACTATTAATCAATAATATCTAATGGTCAAGATTAATCATATATTTTATACATAAATGATCATTTTGATCATTTGGCACTTACATAAAGTTTATACAATTTTTTATTTTTTTTTCATTAAAAAAAATATTATGTGATAATCACAAGTGACTATATACTTAATCAATGTGATATTTTTGTATAATCACATATGATTGTATATTCAATTATATGTGATATTATTGTACAATCATAAATGATCAAGTATCACATATTATCAAGTATATAATTACATGTGATTATCAAATGATACGTATTAAACAAAAATAATAAGGAAAAAAGAAATCTAAAAAAATTAAAAATATATGTAAAAATGACAAAAATACGCATCCATGTATAAAATATGTAGTTCATTTTCACCATTGAATTATTATTAATTAATGGATGAGATATGTTCGTTGGAACTAAAAAAAAGTAAGGATTGTCTTGAAAACATGTCAATGACAAAATCATAAATTCTTTTATTGGTTTTGTTAATAACAGCTCTTATCTCTAACATGCATAAAATGATTTCACATTCATTGATAAAGTAGTATACTTAAAATTCAGGAACAATTTTTACATCAATTTTGTTTTGTTATTTGTAATTATCATTTTCGGAAAATATAGAAATTTGTAAGTTTTGATGAGGTATAATTTTAGATATTTAATTCAGATATATGTGAAATTATTTAAACTCTTGAGAATGGCGTATGGAATTCTCTACACGATCCCAACTATTCCTATAAAGAACACTTTTTGTATAAATATATAAAACTTTTCATGAGCTAAGCATAAACCGACTTGGGTGGACTAATTAAAAAGATACGAAAGAAAAAAGTAGCATGAATATTGCATATAAGTACGTTTATTATATTGGAGCAAGTAGAATTATCATTTAAAAAACAAAAACAATAAGCGTAAGCTCTCAACCACAACACTCTCTATAGAATTGTAAAAGTAAACCCGAATTTGAATTTGGGATTGAAGATCATTCTCATGGCGTACAACAATATTCCCTCACGACCGGAAGCTTGGGATGATAACCGGTATCAAAAACCGAAACAACAAAGATCATTGTGGCGCAAATTTACAAACATGTTTGGTTGCAAAAAGATCGAACGATCGGAAGTTGAGGATCCTGCAAAGACACCAACCCGATATACAAAATTGGGGCCTAAATCCAACTCGTCTCTCGCACCATCACCGTTGTTGTTGCATCCATCACTACGTTCTCCAATTAGACGCCGTTATGGATAAAGGAAAATGAAGAAAATGTTTAGGAAAATATCGGTTTTGGTATGTTCTATGTGTACTTTGATTTTAATTTGGATGACTTTCAAATTGTTAAAAAAACACTATAAAATTGAACCGTTATGTTATGTTATGAAGATGAGGTTGAACATACTCAATTACTCATTATCAATCACTGACTATGTTTTTTAATTTAGCATATGATACTGTGATCGACTTATCAGTGTGATTAGGGTCATGAAATTGGCCTGAAACCAAAATTAAAATAAACAGGTTGGGGATATAACAAACAAGTTTAATTAGATTAGTGTTGGGTCGACCCGCAAATCTGAACCCTGAATTGTCACACCTATATATGATGATGTGATCGATGCTACGGTCTGATGGTGTGTCTTTATACTATTTTATTTGCTTAAAGCCATTTTATGATCTATACTTAGTTTCTACCTCTAATAAACATGTTATCATATAAATCTAATGTTTAGATATAATTGAATGATTCTTGTATTATTGGGTATACATTAATGGTATGGATAATTTGTCAAAGAATATGATTACTTTCTTTGTGTCGATAATATTCCATTTGGAAGAGATATTTTAACCATCCAAATTGAAATGAAATGATAGGTTACAATTTTAAATCTGTTTTTTTTATTTTTTATAATCTTTAATAATATTAATCTTACTCCTTTATAATGTGTTTAGGACTACTAAATATAAAAGTACTTAAACTTAAACTTATTTCTACTTTTGGTAACATCTTAAACACCACAAAAATAAAAAAATATTGCTTACAAGATTCGAACACAAGACCTTTTGTTAGTACTGACTGTGTATTAACCGATTGATCTAAATAACACTTTGTTTAATCCCAAATAAACACACAACATAACACTGCAAAACGTCGAAATTGTCCACTGTTTTATTTCGGATACAATTTAATATGTATTCTAGAAGGTCTTACTACCCATTGTATTCAACACTTATTGAAAGTAACCTCTTGACTATTGCCACACAAAAAAAAACTCTACAATTTAGTTACGGGTACCCGTCGCCGCATTTCGCGAACACCCTGCTAGTATCTTTTAAGAAATATTCAAGTCATTCGGTACAGAATCCGCATGTATATAATTTAATCCACCATCAGGATACCGTAAATCCATCACTCGAAAGGTCATTTCCTTCTCTTCCAAACATGTAGAATTTGTTTGTGATGGTAGGTATAATAGTTTGGCTACCTAATTCTACTACTTCCTCCGATTCAAAATAAGTGATACACTTTTCTTTTTGGGGTGATTCAAAATAAGTGATACACTTTGAAAAGTTTCCTTATTTGACAAAAAAAATGGGACCCATACCCACTAACTATCTACTTTAACAAAGTAAAATGACCCCTTTACCCTTACTTTTTACTTTTAAACATCATTAACACTATTTTATTCAAAAGGTGTGGGACTCATTCCCCACTAACCATCCAATTAATCTAATTTAACCATCATTATAATCTTTTGCCTCAAAAACCGTGAAACCCCAAGTGTATCACTTATTTTGAATCGGAGGAAGTATTATGTGTTACACGTAATCCAACGAAAAAACTACAAAACTTGTTATGAAATTATAAAATATATATACTTACAAATCTATATGGTTATTGCGAAATTATATATGTGTTGGGTCGCTGAAAAGCATCTCACTGAAGAGATTTAATGAAAACAAAAATGCAAATAGTTAAAAGATAATCTATTGATTAGTTACTCAGATTGTGGATAACTGAATCTGATCAGTTCGGATTTCAGTTACACAGCTACACTATCTGATCACTATCTGAAACAACGATTCGTTCTCTGTGTGGAATCAAATACTGGTTAACATATTAGATAGTTGTAGCAGGTTCAGCGCACATTGGACAATAACGCTGAACCATTGAACATATACTTCTTTAAGCAAAACTCTTAGTTAATGTCACTGAAGCTGAATGTCATCTGAAGAAGCATGAGTATCTGAAAACTCATGGCTACCTAAAGCGTACATCGGCCCGAATTTTCAGTGTCACAGAAAGACACAAGTAAAGCACAAGTTTGTGCATCACTGATTATGATAATATCTTGCAAATCTTCTAGAAGATATCGGCGACCACAAGACGACAGAAAGTACTGTCAGAATTCCGTTAGTCGTGCTCGTCCCATGAAATATCCTCTGCACCAACGGAATTCTTACACGTGGAATCGATCGATCATTCCTTTGGCACTATGTTTCCCAATGCTATAAGTTGAGAACTTAAGCGATCGATTTCTGTATACACCCAACAAGGTTACACGCTGCTAAATTTACTCTGGAACTTTATTCCTTTGAGCAGAGTGTAAACCACCAGTTAACCTTAGTTATCTGATTCGAGAATTGAATCTTCATAACAAAGGTGTCTTGTCTTGTGCTTGATCATTTGTTGATCAAAAACTTATCTTAAATAATATATGTTGTTTTCTATCGCATGCAAGCAGTTTAGTTAGGATTTGTTCTTAGTTATTACGCAAAGTGCTTGCATCTTTATTGTATCATTATTATAATAAAGAAAAGTTTAAAAAGTGTGTTGGGTCGCTGAAAAGCATTCCCCACTGAAGGATTTAATGAAGATAAAAAGGCAAATAGTTAGAAGACAATTTGAGGATTAGTTCCTCAGATTGTGGGTAACTGAATCTGATCAGTTCGGATTTCAGTTACCCAGTTGCACTATATGATCCCTATCTGAAACAACGATCAGTTCCCCGTGCGGAATCAGATACTGGTTAACAGATCAGATAGTGTAACAGGTTCAACGCATTGAACAAAACGCTGAACCATTGAACATATACTTCTCTAAGCAAAACTCTTAGTGAAGGTCACTGAAGCTGAAGGCCATCTGAAGAAGCATGAGTATCCGAAAACTCATGGCTGCCAGAAGTGTACATAGGCTGGAAGTTTCAGTGTCACAGAAAGACACAAGTGAAGAATAAGTTTGTGCATCGCTGATTATGGGAATATCTTGCAAATATTCTAGAAGATATCGGCGAATACAAGACGACAGAAAGTACTGTCAGAATTCCGTTAGCCGTGCTCGTCCCATGAAATATCCTCTGCACCAACGGAATTCTCACACGTGGAATCGACCGATCATTCCTTTGGCTCTACGTTTCCCAATGACATAAATTGAGGACTTGAGCGATCGATTTCAGTGTGCACCCAACAAGGATACACGCTGCTGAAATTACTCCAGAACTTTATTCCTTCAAGCAGAGTGTGAACTACCAGTTAACTATAGTTATCTGATTCGAGAATTGAATCTATATAACGAAAGTGTCTGGTTTTGTGCTTGATCATTTGTTGATCATAAACTTGTCTTAGATAATATATGTTGTTGTCTATCACATGCAAGCAGTTTAGTTAGGATTTGTTCTTAGCTCTTCCGCAAACTGCTTGCATCTTTATTGTATCATTATTGATTAATAAAGAAAAGTTTAAAAAGTGTTGAGTGTCTCCATAAATTTTAAATTGGTCAGTGAAAGCGTATATGTGTTAAATTTCACTTATTACGGGACTAACAATTGGTATCAGAGCAGGACAATTAATTCATAATTGTTGATCTGCCCCCTTACTGATCAAAATGAGCGATGTGGTCTCCAAACTGAACCTCAGTTCAAAATCAAATGCTCCAGTCTTCACAGATGACGACTTTGGAATGTGGAAAGTGCGATTTCTGGGATTTGCCAAACACCAGCACGAACTCACTCCTAGTATTCTTGAAGCTGGTCCTTATGTTCCACATTTCCTCAGTCATAAACATGTCATTTTTAAAAGAGATGAAAGTTCATCTGAAGATAGAAAAGAAGTAAGTTCTCACTCAACAGAAGAAGAAGATTTTCTTTCTCAAGATGAAGAAAATTTTGTATATGAATCTAAGGAGGCAAAACCCAAAGAATTATGGACTGAAGATGAAAAAGAAAAGGCAGGATTAGACGCAAAGAAATTTGGGATATACTGGTAACGTCATATGAAGGAACTGACGCTGTTAAAACAAGTAAAAATCCATATTGAATCGAAAGTATGAGGGATTTAAGGTCATTCAAGGTGAATCTATTAAGCTGTCATACAGAAGGTTTGTGATTCTAACAAATGAGCTTAAAGAAGTTGATATTAAGAAATATACACAAGAGTTGATGCACAAATTCCTGGAAACTCTTCCAAAGGAATGGAGCATCATCTTTATGGTTTTAAGAACAACAGGAAAATTGAAAATTATGAATCTATGTATTCCGAACTAAACGGTGAATTCTCTGTTTCTCTTATTGCTGATGCATCCTTAAAACCATAGATATCTGAAGATGCAAGAGATAGATGTTTCAAAAATCCAGAAGAAAAGATATTATCTGATCTCGATGACAACGATCTGGAAGAAGACTCTGTCAGTTATTATTCCAGCGATAATGCACTCGACCTGGTAGAACAGATGGCTGCTCTCGTAACAAGATACAACAAAGTCATGAAACGAAACAACTTTGAAGCATCTGATTCTCAGATACACAAAAAGTCAAATGAATGTTTTCGATGTGGTCAAACTGGTCATTATAAAGCCAATTGCAGAGTAAACTTGAAGAACCATCAGCAGAGTTCTAATCAATCCACATGTGGTTCTGATACATATGCCGAGTATAAAAGAAAATATGAAGAAACTGAACGAGAATTTCAGTTTCTAAAGGCAAAACTCGCAGTAGCACAAGAAGAAATGAAAGCCTTAGCCCTTAAAGCTACTTGTCAATCAAGGGTACATAATACAAAATCAGATAGTGATGAACCATCTCAGAAAGAATCCGAAAGTTCCTCAATCAGCAATAACTGCAAGTGTCTGATGGCAAGATCATCTGATTCATCAGATAGAAACAATGACATCTGGTATATGGCAGTGGCTGTTCCAGACATATGACGGTCTGCAAATCACTTCTCAAAAACTTCACAGACAAAGCTAGTCCTAAAGTTGTCTTCGGTGATAATTCATCCGGAGAGGGAGTAGGCCAGGGAGAAATCTCAAATGGATCGTGTGCTTTCAAGAAAGTACTCTTTGTGGATGGTCTCGAGCACAATCTGATAAGTATAAGCCAACTTTGTGACTCCAAGTACGTGGTGCGTTTTACTGATACAAAAGGCTACATCATTAATCCGGAAGGAACAGTGGTAATGGATGCACCAAGAAAAGATGACATGTACATTCTCGACATGAATTCTGTTTCTCCTGAAAAGGTACTATGTTTCTTCGCTGCTGCTCCAACTGATGTTAACTGGCTTTGGCACAAAAGACTCTCACATCTAAATTTCAAAAATATAAACAACATCAGCAAAAGGTGCTTAGTCATAGGGCTCCCAAAACATACTTTCACCAAAGACAAAATGTGTTCTGCTTGTGAGAAAGGAAAGCAACATCGGGCATCTTTCAGATCCAAAGTAGTCTCCGCCTCTACGGCTTGCTTAAACATAATTCACATGGATCGTTTCGGTCCTGTAAATGTAGAAAGTTTGGGTGGAAGAAAAAGGTACACTCTGGTTATCGTAGATGACTTCTCCAGATTTTGTTGGGTTTTCTTTTTAAGAGCAAAAAGTGATGTTGCTTGAAGAAATCATAATCTTCATCAAGAAAACTGAAGTAAGTCTTGGAGTAAAACTTAAAAGTATCCGAAGTGATCGAGGAACCGAGTTCACAAACGTCACCTTAGAAGATTTCTGCAACGAGAAAGGCATCTCTCAAAATTTCTCAGCTCCAAGAACCCCAGAACAAAATGGGGTTGTTGAAAGGAAAAATAGAACTTTAATTGAAACAGCCAAAACCATGCTGAACGAAGCCAAACTTCCAAGTCAATTCTAGACGTATGCAGTTCACACAACATGCCATACTCAACATCGCGCAGTTATTGTCAAGATACACAACAAAACTGCCTATGAAGTCATCAGGGGAAGAAAACCAAACATTGAATATTTCGGAGTCTTTGGTCGTCCATGTTTTATTCTAAACAACAAAGAGCATCTTGGAAAAGTTTGATCCAAAAGCTGAAGACGGAATCTTTGTCGGGTACGCTGAACAGTCCAAAGCATACAGAGTCTACAATCTGAAAAGATCTACCTTTGAAGAAACCATTCATGTTACTTTTGACGAAAAACATGTTTATGATCTTTCCCCTCCTTCTGAAAGTGATGAAGAACTAAATTTCAACGAACCAATCTCAACTTATCAAGCTGAAGATGCAGAACGCTCTTCAGAAAGATCTGATACTCCTTCAGTCAACAACCCTTCAGAAAGTCAAAACGATACTCCAAGTAACATTCCAACATCTGACAACACCCAATCTGAAAATCCTATACCATCTGAAAGTGAACCTAGTACACCTATCAGAGATACAGTGTCTGATCAATTAATCCCTACCCAAATTATCTCTGAATCTCAAGAAAATGAAACCACACCCTCTCCAGACACCATACCTCTCTATATCCAACTTCCTCCACTCTCTCCAACACAACCACTTCTTATCACAAATGATGAACCTGGACCATCAAATCAAGTATCAACTATATGGAACAAGAAACATCCAATAAACCAAGTCATTGGGGATTTACAATAGGGTGTTCGCACTCGGAGCCAATAAGCCAGCGCCAACATATGCTTATTTGCTGGATTTGTCTCGATGATTGAACCTAAGAATGTCAAAACTGCACTTGAAGATCCCCACTGGGTATCTTCAGTGTAAGAATAACTATAACAAATTGAGAAAAACAAAGTGTGGACACTTGTTCCTCCACCTTCTAACACAAATGTCATTGGAACAAAATGGGTGTTAAGGAACAAACTCGATCAAGATGGAACCGTGATTAGAAACAAGTCAAGATTAGTGGCCTAAGGGTATCGACAGGAGGAAGGCATCGATTTCGATGAATCTTTTGCCCTAGTTGCAAGACTAGAAGCCATTCGAATGTTTCTCGCATATGCTGCTTACAAAAACTTTAAGGTTTATCAGATGGATGTGAAAAGTGCTTTTCTCAACGGCAAGCTTCAAGAACTAGTTTTTGTAAAACAACCTCCAGGGTTCGAAGATCACAAACATCCAGAATATGTCTACCAACTTGATAAGGCTCTTTACGGGTTAAAACAAGCTCCAAAGGCATGGTATGACACTTTATCCCAATTTCTACTCAAAAGTGGGTTTACTAGAGGAACAATTGACAATACTCTGTTTATTCGCAAACACAAATCAGATGTCTTGTTAGTTCAAATTTATGTAGATGACATCATTTTTGGGTCAACAAATGAGAACATGTGTCAAAAGTTCTCCAAACTTATGACAGACAATTAAGAGATGAGTATGATGGGTGAATTAGCATACTTATTGGGCTTACAAATCAAACAGTCTCAAGAAGGAATTTTCATGAATCAAGAAAAATATGTATCAGAACTTCTAAAGAAATTTGATCTTGAAAAGTGTTCCTCTATGAAAACTCCAATGGCAACTAATCTGAAATTAACAGAAGATCTTTCTGGAAAGGCTGAAAATCCAACAATTTACAGAGGAATGATAGGTTCTCTACTCTATCTGACAGCAAGTCGACCCGATATCATGTTTTCCACATGCTTATGTGCAATGTAACGACCCGAATTTTGTAAATAAATAAATTGTATAAAAATATGAATAATACGGATAAATTCATTTAAAGAACCTAGGAATTGGTTTCGTGTCATTTGGACACCGTATGAGAAAGTTATGGACGAAACCGGGTCGAGACGAAGACCGAAAAATGCAGCCCTGCTGCATACGGAAGTTCGCGACGCGAACTTGGGGTTCCCGATCGGGAACTTCATTCAGAGATTTTGGGGTTTTTGGCTGATCGAGCTCACGTCTGGTTCCCGAACGCGAAGAGATCACGGACGCAAAGTTAGCGACGCGAACTTTGAGTTCGCGACGCAAACTTTGAGTCCGCGACGCGAACTCCTCTCGACAACATTAAATTCGGGATTTGGCTCATTTAATGCATTTTCAGAACCCTAGTTTTTCCTTTGGCGATTTTCGAGCTCAAGAACAGTTGGAGGTCGATTTCTTCACAAATCTTTGGTAGATTTCACTCCTAGTTGAAGATTTAAAGGTATATCTCCACTCTTTGATCTTTGTAGCTTAAGATCTATGGATTTTGATGTGTGGGTTTGAAACTCTAGCTCTTGGGGTTTCGGGTTATGGTGAAATAAATGATGTATACACTTAATAAATGGTATTTTAACAAAGGAATCAAGTGTATGATTAACATTTGTAAGAATCTTAAAGGTTGGTTAAACCTAAGGTTTGGTAAATCACCATAATTGGGGGAAAGTGTTAGTTAATGGTATCTAGTGACAAATGGATACATTATTAGTATTATGTGATGTTGAACAACTTATGTTGGTTATATTAGGCTTTTGGTGAAGTCTTTAGAAGTTAATCGATTGTGATAGCCAGGGGATTTCGTGTGAAGGACACGTTTGGAGCATTAATTGCTAAGGTGAGTACGTGTGGAATTTTACTGAGTACATAGCCCTTGATATACATTTCCTTACTTGTGAATCGGTCTATTGATTATTACTTAGACTTATTATATGTTGAGTTGGTTATATATAAATGTTGATATTTAATTAACTTGTTTGATGATTGATATGATAGCCGATGGCTTTGATTATCATAACTGTTAGGTTATGATAAGAGATTGATGGTGGTGTCGCGGGGGATCCCCGGTCACTGAGATGCGTGTATATATGTTTATACACTAGGCACGTGGGTGCCCCTAGTACGCATATGTTTGGTACTAGATATGCTAGGATTCTAATACTTATATGTTTATGTATTAGACATGTTTGTGGTCTAGTGCATATATGTTTATGTACTAGATATGGATGCTAGGAATCGTTTGTAACGACCCGAAATTTGTAAGTAAATAAATTGTACAAAAATACGATAAATAAGGATAAATCGTTTAGAGAACGTAGAAATTGGTTTCGTGTCGTTTAGACACCGTACGAGAAAGTTATGGGCGAAACCGGGTCGAGCCAAAGATCAAAAAGTGCAGCCTTAGCTGCTCAAGAAGTTCACGGCGTGAACAATGGTTCACGATCGTGAACATGGTCCAGCGAATCAGACCATCAGGCGCGAACTACTTCCCGATCAGGTCCCGATCGCGAACTTCGCGTGCGTGAAGAAGTTCATGTCGCGAACTCCGGGTAACGATCGTGAACTTTGGCGACACCAGCATTTAATTCGGGAATTCTCATTTATTACACACATTAAACCCTAGTTTTAACTCTCCTTGTGGGTGAACGATTTTTGAGTGTAAGGTGTCGTTTGGAGCTCAATCTTCATCAAATCTTGGAGATTCTTGCTCATATTTGAAGATCAAAGGTAAATCTTCATTCCTCTTGTGTTATAAGTCATAGATTTAAGTAGGGAAGCTTGAATCATAAACCCTAGTTATGGATTTGTACATAAATGGTTAAATGGAAGCAATATAACTTAGATCTATGGTATTTTAACAAGGAAAAATGTATTCATAATATGAATCTATGAAAAGATGGTGATTTATGGAATTAGGGTTTGGTAACTTTGGAGGAAAATGGTGCTAGTAGTTGACTAGTCATAGATTATATAGTTAGTATTGATGATTGATGCAAACCATTGTATTGGTTTGATAATAGGTGATTGGTTGAAGGATTTGAGGCATTCAAATCTTGAGAAGTGAGATTGGTGTTCAAGAACACGAAATTGGTTAAGCTTGGCTAAGGTGAGTACATGCGAACTTTCAAAACTGAGTACATAGATAGTGAATGTTTTATGATTAAATGTTTTTATCGAGTCTTTAAGTAATTTAGTTATTTATGTGATTTATGACGAATTGCTTACATGATGATGAAATGATTAATTGAATGAGAAATGATGGAGCTATAGGCTCATAATGATAAGAGAAAAGTGATGATGATGATGTTGTTGTCCCTAGGGCCGTAGTAGATTGGAGGCATTCCGGTTATTACGGTACCTTTAGGTTAGTGGTAGATTGGAGGCATTCCGATTACCCAATACCTAAGAGTCCCGGTAGATTGGAGGCATTCCGGTTACCGTGGATATGATGGTCTTGATAGATTGGAGGCATTCCGATTATCTTGACATTGGCCAAAAGATGAAAGTAATGAAGTGACCAAACGAACCTAGTAATATTATTTTAAGTATAAATGATATTATTTGACTAGTTGTTTATCGGGTCTAAAACCCATGTATCTCACGAGGCAATTTTGTCTCACGTACTATGTTTGTGTTTTTGCTATGTACTCAGGTTCGGGATCGAAGATCTAGGAGGCCCGTTTAGAAGAGGCCTTGTTGAGATTAGCTCGGTGTTGATGATTAGAGTCCTTATCCTATGGTTAAGATATAATTTATAACACCATTTTTGTGAACTCTGATAATCTCGAACAAGAAACCTTTTCGTTTTTGTAAAACCGGCATTTGATGTTGATACAATATTATGTATTTTTGAATTAAATGATATTTAGATGTTGTTTTGATAATTGAGGTGTTACAACTTGGTATCAGAGCTATAGTTTAAGTGAACTAGGTTGAGTTGACCATCCTAGACTTAAACTGAGCTAGTAGGACCGTAGGTTCCATAGGATACTTATGAAATGACTATTGAGACCTTAAGTGTAGGTTCGATAGGGTTGACCTTAAGGGAATAGGTCATGTTGGTTGTGGAACGGTCAATGCTACCGTTACTTTGATAAATTGACTTCTTAATGATTGATGTCTTATTATAGCAAAATGGTGAGAACTAGAAGTGCAAGAGGCCCACTCGATCAAGGGCAAGACTCGAATAACATTGTTGAACCAGTATTCGGTCCTCCACCTCGTGACGAAGTGGAGAATTCGGGTGTTGAAAGGAACACTCACACCCCGTTCACTGTAGAACACCTCCAAACTATGTTCAACCAAATGAGGGACATAGTGAACGAGGATGTGAACCGAATCCTCAACGAGCATAGGGCACGTGAAAGGCGGGTGGAATCTCCACCCCGCACAAAGAGCAAGTCAAGTAGCGTTGCTCAAACCGAGAGGTCTTCGACGGAAGAAGAGGAGAGTGACCCTGAGCCGAGGGAAAGGAAGGGGTGCACGTACAAAAATTTTGTGGCTTTTAAGCCCGATAACTACTATGGTAGCTCCGAACCAAAAGTCACAATCCGTTGGATCCGTGAAACCGAACAAGTCCTTGAAGCTAGTAAATGCAAGGAAGGTGATATGGTGATCTATGCTTCTCGATTGTTGAAGGATGAAGCCCTCGTGTGGTGGGATACCATGTACGAAACTTTGGGAAAGAGGGCGGTGTACAAGATGACTTGGGATGAATTTGTGAAAAGGTTGAAGGCAAAGTTTTGCCCCAAAAGAAATTTGGAGAAGCTCCAAGAAGAGTTTGTCCACTTGAAGAAGGAAGGAATGAGTGTAGATGAGTACACCAAAAAGTTCACGGGATTAATCCCGTTTGTGATCAAGTTGTATCCGGACGAGAGGTCCCGGATTGTTAGGTATGCTAATGGACTCCCGTGGGAGTATGAGTTGGAAGTGAAAAGGGCCGCCACACTCGATGAGGCTATCGGTGCGGCGAGGAATGTGGAAGAGGTTGGCCAACGAAAGATCAATGAGAGGCCAAAGTTTGAAAAGAGGAAGTTTGAAGGGAGCTCGAGATCGGTGAAGAAAGGAAAGTTCATCCCGACCTTCTCTAAGCAAGCAAGTGTGGGTGCTTATAAGAAGTGTGGCAAAGACCACAAGGGGGAATGTTTGGCGGATTCAAAGTCGTGTTTCAAATGTGGAAGGCCGGGGCATATGGCAAGGGATTGCCGGGCCAAACCGTTGGATGAAATCGAGTGCTATTCGTGCCATGAAAAAGGGCACTATAGCAATTCATGCCCGAAGAAGGGAAGCGAGACCATGGTGTCGACCGCTCAAAAGAAAGCGGAGCCGACAAAGGTCAAGGGACGGTCCTTCCAGCTTACCCGAGATGAAGCCAAAGAAGTCCACGATGTCGTTTCAGGTACCCTACTCGTAAATTCTATTCCCGCCCGGATCTTATTTGACTCGGGTGCTACTTATTCGTTTGTGTCGCATGATTTTGTTGTGGTGTTGAATGTGCCGTTAGAACTCCTTGATGAAATTTATGATATAGAAATTGCGGATGGTAAAACCTCCATAGTTCAACATATGTGTCAAAATTGTGAATTGGAAATAGACGGGAAAAAGTTTAAGGTGAATTTATTACCCATGGAAATTGCGGGTTTTGATATAGTTATAGGTATGGATTGGTTGGGTGAGAATCAAGCAAAGATTTTATGCGGGAAAAAGATAGTCTCGATTAGGACTCCCGACAACGAAAAAGTTTATGTGTATGGTGAGAGACGACACCATTTACCATGTCTTATGACCGCGGTTAAAGCTAGGAAATGTTTAGCCAAAGGGTGTTCGTCCTTTTTAGCGTATGTGTTAGATGGAAGGAAGGAGAAGAAGGTGGAAAATGTGAAGGTGATTTGGGACTTTCCCGAAGTATTTCCCGATGATTTACCGGGATTGCCACCGGAGAGACAAGTAGAATTCCGTATTGATTTGGTTCCGGGAGCGACGCCGATAGCTCGTGCTTCATACCGTTTGGCTCCCACCGAAATGCGGTAATTGATGTCCCAATTGCAAGAGTTACTCGACAAAGGATTTATTCATCCTAGCTCGTCTCCATGCGGTGTGCCCGTATTGTTCGTTAAGAAGAAAGACGGTTCAATGAGAATGTGCATCGACTACCGAGAATTAAACAAGATGACTATTAAGAACCGATACCCGTTGCCTAGAATCGACGACTTGTTTGATCAACTTCAAGGTGCCGACTATTTCTCGAAGATCGATTTGAGGTCGGGTTACCATCAAGTTCGAATGAAAGAAGGAGATGCCGAGAAGACGGCGTTTCGTACACGTTATGGACATTACGAGTTTTTAGTAATGCCATTCGGGTTGACTAATGCACCGGCCATTTTTATGGACCTTATGAATCGGGTTTGCAAACCATTCCTCGACAAGTTCCTTATCGTATTTATTGACGATATTCTTATTTATTCAAAAACCGAAGAAGAACACGAGAGCCACCTAAGGCAAACGTTAGAAGTGCTACAACGAGAGAAATTGTATGCTAAGTTTTCTAAGTGTGAATTTTGGATTCGAGAAGTTCAATTCCTTGGTCATGCCGTATCCCGAGAAGGAATCAAAGTCGACCCGTCGAAGATTGAAGCGGTTATGAAGTGGGAACCGCCACGAACTCCAACCGAAGTGAGAAGTTTTCTCGGCCTTGCTGGATATCACCGTCGATTTATTCAAGACTTCTCTCGAGTGGCGACACCACTCACGTTGTTGACCCAAAAGAGTAGTGAGTTTGTGTGGGGAGAAAAGTAAGAAAATGCATTTGCCATATTAAAGGAAAAATTGTGTAACGCCCCGGTTCTCACGTTACCCGAAGGGATGGAAGACTTTGCCGTATATAGTGATGCTTCACATAAAGGTTTGGGTTGCGTTTTGATGCAACGGGGGAAAGTGATTGCCTATGCCTCAAGGCAACTAAAGAATGCGGAAGAAAGGTACACGACTCATGATTTAGAATTGGCGGCGATAGTGTTTGTTTTGAAGTTATGGAGACACTACTTATACGGTACGAGGTGTACGTTGTATACGGATCACAAGAGCCTTCAATACGTTTTTACTCAAAAAGACTTGAATATGAGGCAAAGAAGATGGATCGAATTGATACAAGATTATGATTGTGAGATTGTTTACCATGCGGGGAAGGCCAACGTGGTAGCCGACGCCTTGAGCCGAAAGGTATATGAAAAGCCGGATAAATGGAAACTAACACGTATTGAAGTAGTCTCAAGTATAGTAGAACGAATCAAGAATGCCCAACGGGAAGTGATTGGAAAAGAGGAGTTAAGGCAAGAGCGTTTGGGAAAGAACCAACACTTTGTGGAAAACAAGCAAGGGTTGAAAACCGTTGGTGGTCGAATTTGGGTTCCCAAGTTCGGGGGTACCCGAAAGGAGTTACTAACCGATGTTCATAAGTCTAAGTATTCGATCCACCCGGGGAGTATGAAAACGTATCAAGATATGAAGAAGATGTATTGGTGGCCCGGGATGAAGGCAAGAGTGGCAAAGTATATTTCTAAGTGTGCCACGTGTGCACAGGTAAAAGCCGATCATCAAGTACCTTACGGGGTAGCTCAATCGTTACAAATCCCGGCCGGAAAATGAGATGACATAACAATGGATTTTATTGTTGGATTGCCAAAGACGAGCAAGAACCACGACGCCATTTGGGTCATAGTTGACCGGTTGACCAAAAGTGCATTATTCTTGGCAATTCGGGAAATCATGCCACTTGAGAAGTTGGCAAAGTTGTATGTGGATGAAGTAGTAAGACTTCATGGAGTCCCGTTGTCGATTGTGTCCGATAGAGACGCGAGGTTTACCTCGAGATTTTGGAGATCGTTGCAAGAGGAGTTGGGAACGAAATTGCGGTTGAGTACAACTTACCACCCGCAAACCGATGGTCAAAGTGAAAGAACCATTCAAACGGTTGAAGATATGCTAAGATCGTGTGTGCTAGATTTTGGAGGTAAATGGGATGAACATTAACCGTTAGTTGAGTTCTCCTACAATAATAGTTACCAATCGACTGTTAAGATGCCGCCTTATGAGGCGTTGTATGGAAGGAAATGTAGGACTCCATCGTGTTGGCTCGAGGCGGGTGAGACGAAACTCACGGGTCCCGAGATTGTGAGGTTGACCAATGAAAAGATTGAGATAATCCAAACCAATATGAAAATCGCCCAAGATCGACAAAGAAGCTACTCGGGTTTGAAAAAGAGACCGTATGATTTGAATGTTGGAGACATGGTAATGTTGAAAGTATCGCCTTGGAAAGGCGTAATGCGGTTTGGTAAGAAAGGCAAATTGAGCCCAAGGTATGTTGGCCCGTTTAAGATTTTGAAACGGGTCGGTTTGCAAGCTTTCAAGTTAGAACTCCCACCCGAACTTCAAGGTGTTCACGATACGTTTCATGTAAGTTATTTGAAGAAGTTCATGGGTGAGGTTGAAAATATAATTCTGTTACAAGAGTTGCGGGTTGATACCCCGAACCGATTGATTGAGGAACCCGAAGCCATACTAGAGTCAAAAACCAAGAAACTTCGGAATAAAGAAATTGAATTGGTGTTGGTCAAGTGGAAGCATTCACTTGGGCCGAACTTGACTTGGGAAGTCAAGGACGAGATTCGGAAAAGATACCCGAACTTCGTGAATTATGATGAGATTCCGAGGACGGAATCTCCTTAAGGGGTAGATAGTTGTAACGACCCGAAATTTGTAAGTAAATAAATTGTACAAAAATACGATAAATAAGGATAAATCGTTTAGAGAACGTAGAAATTGGTTTCGTGTCGTTTGGACACCGTACGAGAAAGTTATGGGCGAAATCGGGTCGAGCCAAAGATCAAAAAGTGCAGCCTTAGCTGCTCAAGAAGTTCACGGCGTGAACAATGGTTCACGATCGTGAACATGGTCCAGCGAATCAGACCATCAGGCGCGAACTACTTCCCGATCAGGTCCCGATCGCGAACTTCGCGTGCGTGAAGAAGTTCACGTCGCGAACTCCGGGTAACGATCGTGAACTTTGGCGACACCAGCATTTAATTCGGGAATTCTCATTTATTACACACATTAAACCCTAGTTTTTCCCTCTCCTTGTGTGTGAACGATTTTTGAGTGTAAGGTGTCGTTTGGAGCTCAATCTTCATCAAATCTTGGAGATTCTTGCTCATATTTGAGGATCAAAGGTAAATCTTCATTCCTCTTGTGTTATAAGTCATAGATTTAAGTAGGGAAGCTTGAATCATAAACCCTAGTTATGGATTTGTACATAAATGGTTAAATGGAAGCAATATAACTTAGATCTATGGTATTTTAACAAGGAAAAATGTATTCATAATATGAATCTATGAAAAGATGGTGATTTATGGAATTAGGGTTTGGTAACTTTGGAGGAAAATGGTGCTAGTAGTTGACTAGTCATAGATTATATAGTTAGTATTGATGATTGATGCAAACCATTGTATTGGTTAGATAATAGGTGATTGGTTGAAGGATTTGAGGCATTCAAATCTTGAGAAGTGAGATTGGTGTTCAAGAACACGAAATTGGTTAAGCTTGGCTAAGGTGAGTACATGCGAACTTTCAAAACTTAGTACATAGATAGTGAATGTTTTATGATTAAATTTTTTTATCGAGTCTTTAGGTAATTTAGTTATTTATGTGATTTATGACGAATTGCTTACATGATGATGAAATGATTAATTGAATGAGAAATGATGGAGCTATAGGCTCATAATGATAAGAGAAAAGTGATGATGATGATGATGTTGTTGTCCCTAGGGCCGTAGTAGATTGGAGGCATTCCGGTTATTACGGTACCTTTAGGTTAGTGGTAGATTGGAGGCATTCCGATTACCCAATACCTAAGAGTCCCGGTAGATTAGAGGCATTCTGGTTACCGTGGATATGATGGTCTTGATAGATTGGAGGCATTCCGATTATCTTGACATTGGCCAAAAGATGAAAGTAATGAAGTGACCAAACGAACCTAGTAATATTATTTTAAGTTTAAATGATATTATTTGACTAGTTGTTTATCGGGTCTAAAACCCATGTATCTCACGAGGCAATTTTGTCTCACGTACTATGTTTGTGTTTTTGCTATGTACTCAGGTTCGGGATCGAAGATCTAGGAGGCCCGTTTAGAAGAGGCCTTGTTGAGATTAACTCGGTGTTGATGATTAGAGTCCTTATCCTATGGTTAAGATATAATTAGTAACACCGTTTTTGTAAACTCTGATAATCTCGAACAAGAAACCTTTTTGTTTTTGTAAAACCGGCATTTGATGTTGATACAATATTATGTATTTTTGAATTAAATGATGTTTAGATGTTGTTTTGAAAATTGAGGTGTTACATCGTTAGAGCCACGATATGGTGGTTAGACTATGTTGTTGGAAAATATAAATATGATTATATCCTTAATGTGATATTTGATACTATCGGGTCTAAACCCATGTAGCACACGAGACGTTTTGTCTCACGTACTCTTTGTTTGTTTTGCTATGTACTCAGGTTCGGGATCGAAGGTATAGGTGCGCATGGATAGAGATGCGGGGCCTAGAGTAGAAGAACACTACAACGGATTTAGACTTAGCTTTGGTTTTGATATATTTTGTAACACCAAACTTATACTTTGATTTTCATACCAAAGGTGTTTGTAAATCCGTATTTTGGGATAGTTCTCCTCTTTATTAAATGAATATTTTGGCCAAATGTCTTGTATTCAAATTTAAGGTGTTACATGCAAGATATCAAGCTAATCTCAAGGAATCTCATATGCACGCTGTGAAACGCATTCTTAAGTATCTGAAAGGCACACCTAGCCTGGGTCTCTAGTATCCAAAAGACAATCGATTTGATCTTGTCGGATACTCCGATGTAGATTACGTTGGATGTAATCTTGATAGAAAAAGCACAAGTGGCGGATGTCAACTTTTCGGAGGAAAACTGATAAGCTGGTCAAGCAAGAAACAATCCTCTGTATCAACCTCCACCTGTGAAGCTGAATACATTGCTGCTGGAGCATGTGTTGCTCAAATTCTTTGGATGAAGAATCAACTCTCAGTTTTGATCAGCATGACGAAAAGGATCCTGTTTACAGTGATAACACGAACACTATTGCTATCACCAATAATCCAGTACTCCATTCTCGTACAAAACACATTGATGTCAGGTATCATTTTATTCGAGATCATGTTGTGAAAGGTGATGTCGAAGTACATTTCATTCCCACTGAACATCAACTCGCTGATCTGTTCACTAAACCATTGGATGAAGCCAACCTCAATTATCTAATTGGCAGGCTTGGTATACTGAATGCATAAAAAAACTATCTGATAATTCATAATTGTGTGCTATCTGATCGTTCATTTTCAGTACCAGTTTTGAAACATCAGCAAAAAATTTCAGCACTATCTGATAATTATGTGCAATCTGAAAAAATTTCAGCGCGTAATGACGCGGCGTGTTCTCATAAGACCTCAAAACATACTCTAGAGTCATTGATCATCATCTCTGCTACCTAATTAATGGTGACCCTTAGATGTCTTTTCCCGCCAGTTCTTACTGCACTATTGATTGACCTCTATCATCACGTCTACTCTACACTCACCCCAACCGTTCGATCGTGCAACGATTCACATTCAACCATTGATCGCACACATCCTCCATTTTGATACACACTCTGTTCACTATTTCGTATCCTTCTTCCCAAACTTTCTCTCAAATCTTCTTTTTCCATACCATCTCTCTGTTCATCATCTTCTTCATGGCATCCTCATCTAGAATTCCGTTCAATGTATCTTTACCAGCAACAATCAAACCCGCTCCTGCAGTTCACTGCCACTACACAGATCTGTACTACACCAAAAACAACTCTCGCTACAACCTAAATCCCAGAGGTCAATTAAAACCAGAGTTTCAAGCACTGGTCACCTTCTTCCACAACCACCCTCTCAAGGAGGCTCTTCATTATGACGTTCTGTTATCTAAACGCATGCTCCTTGAGTTCTGGTACACGTGCACGGCTTCATATGAAAATGGGAAAGCCTCTATCTCCAGCACAATTATGCAAGGACGTCATCGAGTATCCTTTGATCTCGAACTTTTCAGAACAACCACGAAAATGGATTATCTTGAGCTGGATCAAGATTTTGACGATCTTCCTGAAATTTACAAAGCCAGTGCTCTTGTTCTTCCATACATAAAATACCGCGGGTCGGTAACAAAAGGCGAATCGAGAACTAAAATGGGTCCCTTGTGGTCTGCATTTTTCATGACAGTCTCCCAATGCCTAGCCATCAAAACAGGGGGATTTGATGCAGTATCCGAACATGCCTTTATCTTTGGAGCCGCCCTATTTTCAGATACAAGGATTGATTATGCATCTCGTGTCTTCTTACAACTTTATGAAAAGGTGTGTGATCCGAAAAGGGAGAGTCTGGTACCATTTCCACGTTTTCTCTGTATGGTCTTCTTACATTCTTTGGGGAAGGAGATTTTCTATGGGCCCCATATGAAATCCGGTGTCGTAGGTGACTCAAACTTCACTAGTCAAGAAAGAGAGGAGGCTCCCAAAGTTCCTCCGGGTATGTTAATGTTTATCAGTTCTCCTCCGCCCGGTCCTCCTCGAGAGGAGGCACCGGGTTCAGAAAACAGTGCCTCGCACACCCACTCTTCAGATTCTAAACCAAATGGCTCCCACCGCTCCGCGGACACAAAAATGAACTCACACTCATCCTCTAACCACCACTCTCCACCAAATCAGAAAACCTCAGGTCAGACCCTACATCGAACTCCAAAACCACAACGTTACTCGTTCAGAAGCTCCACAACGCGGACTCACAAGCCTATGCTCGGGTCCGACAAAGGTTGGTCGATCGCTGATCCCCTGGATTTGGAAGAAAGTGATGACCACATGGATGAAACCCCACAAAACGATGCAGCTTCTAAATCTCCACAACCCACTTTTGAAAAATCTCCAGTTGATGCAAGAGATTATCCTGAACGATCCGTTGAAAAACCCGCAGAAACTTCTCCAAAAGTTCCAAGATCAGCTCCCAATGATATTCCTGAAAGCTCACGGAGACATAAAAAGACCACAGTTCTCAAAACTTTCAGACGTTGTGGTACCCTCATGAACTATTGTGGAACCATAAATCAAAACATCCGGGAACTAAATAAAACACATAGGGATCTAAACAAAATATCAGGAAATCTTGACGAAGAACCTGCACACAACCTATGATGTCATTTCTAAACACTCTGATAAGATCGAGGCTCTAGAATCTGCTGTCAAAAATATCAGGGACAATCAGATTGCCTTACTTGAATCAGTAACTTGTTAAGGCAAAAAGTCTTACCCCATTAGGATCTTAAGATAACAAGACAACCTAGACTAGCTTAGATTAGTTTGTAGAAAATATTAGCTAAGTCTCAGTGTGATACTGAGTGGGCAGTATTGGCCACTCAGTATCAGAAATCGGTATTGGAAATCCAATACTGAGTGGAAGGACTGAGTTACATTCTCAAATGTAACTGACTAGATCAAATCCCTTGATCTTAGTCATTTTCCTTGTTCAGTCCTTCCGTTACTCCTTTGCCCATCTTGTAAGATCACTATATCATTATAAATAGAGATCACTTGGCAAAGGAGTACACACTAATTCATGTATTCACTTTCACATCTTTGTAATTTATTAGTGGTATTGTTATTCCGCAACAAGCCACACTAAGTGGATTTATACATTGACTCTAATAATGTGGTATACACTTTAATTGTCTTAAGTATATTAAATCTAATCAATTAACTTATAAAACTAGGGTGTTGTGACCTAACAACTGGTATTAGAGCAGGCTAAATATACTCTTATTTAATCGATCTATTACCCTGGCAGCCATTCCTTATGCATACCCTTCCAAACCTTCAAAATCAAGAATGTCTTCCATTGTTGCACCAGTTTTGTCTGGAAAGGGAGTGCCAATCTTTGATGGCAAGGACTTCCATCAATGGAAATTAAAATCTCAATGGTATCTCGAATCTATTCACCACGAGATGCTCACAAAATTAATGATGGTCCCATCATTCCACAAACTGTGGAACCCGTTGCAGCTACTGATGATGCTCATGAAAGCACAAGAATAGTTCCAAAACTGAAGCATACATGGACTGATACTGACCGTCAGTTGTACAGTCTGGACTCCAGAGCAAAGGGGGTGATTGGAAATGCAGTTACCAAAGAAATACTGAATGCAATTATGAAATTGCCAACTGCAAAGGCTATGTGGGATAGCTTATCAGTCACCTATGAAGGCACAGCTAAGGTGAAGTTGCAGAGAAAGAGAAACATGAGAAGGAAGTATGAAAACTTCTTCTCAAGTCCTAATGAAGACATCACCACTCTCTATAACAGGTTCAATACTGTTATCCATGATCTCATCAGTGTAGGGATTGTGAAGGAGGAAGGAGAACTTGTTCAAAAGTTTCTGGACAGTCTTCCTCAACAATTCCTTGACATGAGAAACTCTGTCAATGCTGCTAACAACATTGAAACATACACTCTTCAAACATTGTATGGTTTAATGTTGAATCATGAGGAGAAGAATGCTGCAAGACTGATCAACTGGAAGAAAACTGATAAGACTTCCACTGGCATGGCTTTAGTTGTGCAACGGGCTTATATTATCACTGAGCCTGAAGAGCCAGAGGTTGATCTTGCTGATGTTGAGGCAGAGAAGCTTGAAACTCAAATGGCTCTCATGTCTATGAAGCTGGATCAGTTGAAGAAGAAGAGGCTGGGTGTGAGCTCTTCCAATACTGACCCAAGATCAGGTCTATGCTACAGGTGTGGAAAGCCTGGACACATTGCTGCCAACAGTCATACTAAGTCAACTGAAACTGATCAGAATGACAAGATTGCATACCGAGCTAAAAGGTATAGGGACAAGTATGTCAAGTTGAAGAACTGGAGCAAGGGCAAGGGTGCAGCAGGGAATGGAGCACCTCATCAGGCACTTTACTCTGAAGCTTGGATGGATGAAGAGCTCAGTGATGATGAGGAAGAAGTTGAAAACAAAGCCTTTATGACTTTCACTGAAGAAGATTTGAAGAGCTCCTTTGAGAAGGATATCAAAGAAGCTGAGAGGATGAGTGTTCATACTGATTGAGATTCCACTCAGTTGTACAAGGTGAGTTCCTTTCAAACTTATTCAGTGAATGAAAAAGAAAAGATTTTTGAATACATGATTGTTGATCTTAAAACTTTAGTACAGAAAGAAAAAGCTTGAAAATTAACTATTCTTGAACTTGAAAGGGTAAATAATGAATATTTAGATAAATTAGCAAAATTTAAAGATTTAGAACTAAAGTTTTTGAACTTACAAGACATGAACCAAATATTACCTGATAAAGCTCATTTACACAAACTGGAAAAAGAAGAATTTGAAAAACATTGTAAATCTTGGGGAATGCCTCTATTAAATTAAATAAATGTCTAAATCAACAATTTCCAGAAAATGTGAGGGATGCACTTGGTGTTGATCCTCAGTCAAAAAATAGAAATAATTTTGCTGATTTATTTGAAGAATTTTCTGATATGAACCCTATTCAGTTTGTCAAATCAAAAACATTTTGTGAAGTTGTATGTCAAACTGAGTCAGATGATGAAGACCAAATCATTTTTGATAAACCTATTGGTCCATCTGTCTGTTCAAAGTGCTATACTGAATTACAAGAGCTCAGTATTGAATTTCTTTTAAAAGAAATTTCTGATACTGAACCCAAAGTAGTGCGGTATGACACAACTGCTGTTCCTCCATTTGAATTATTGTTTAATACAACTACTTTTGGAAAATATAATGAAAATGAAACTACTTCTACTTCGAGTGTTCTAACTGATACTGAAGTTGCAGGAACAGAAAAATCAGGTAGTGAAGAACCTAAAGAGCCTGTTAAAGTTATCATTTTAAAACATGATAATCAAAAATCAACTTCAAGAGGATCTTCAAATGGCAAAAGCAAGAAGTCTAAAAATAATAAGACTTCTTTGCCAAATAAAAAGAAGAAACCAGATTCATCTCCTCCAAAACCAGTTAAAAATAAAATCAAACAACCTAGTAAAAATGACAAAAATAGCATTTTAAAGTCTATTGGTGATCAGATTAAATTTCTAAGTCAAAAGTTTGCAAAACTTACTCATACTGATCAGTCAAGAGAAAAACAATTTTCTAAAATTTCTTATGAAAACATGTTTAGGAATAGGCCTAGAAAATGTTATAGATGTCATCATAATGGTCATAAAGGAGATGAATGTTGGACTGATCTCTCAAATCCTAAGTACTCAGTACCAAAGAAAAAGAGAGAAAATCAGTCAGTATCACCCAAGAAAACCTCCAAGGTTGCTCCTTAAGTGATACTGACCTCTCCATCTAAAGAGATCAAGTCAAAACCTGTTTCTCCTACCAAAGGTCCCATTCAAAAATGGGTTCCTAAAAAGAACTAAGCATAATTATGTGTCTTGTGCAAGGTGACAGAAAATGGTACTTAGATAGTGGCTGCTCAAGACACATGACTGGCAGTATGGAGTACCTTCTAAACTATACACCAGAGAAGGGTCCTTCTGTCAAGTTTGGGATGATTCAGTGGGAAAAACAAGAGGATATGGAGTGATCAAGGCAGACAACATAACTTTTAAAAGAGTTGCCTATGTAGAGGGTCTGAAACACAATATGCTCAGTATCAGCCAGATGTGTGATGATGACAATGAAGCTCGCTTCAGGAAGACTGCAGGAATTATCTACAATGACAAAGGGCAAGCTGTACTCATTGCTCGAAGAGAGAAGGATGTCTATGTGGTCAACCTATCTGAACTAGACCCTACTATTCGAGTCTGCATGCTTTCTAAAGTCAATCCAGAACTGAACTGGATGTGGCACAAGAAACTTTCTCACATCAACTTCAGAAACATCAACGAGCTCAGTATGAAGAAGTTGGTGAGAGGGTTTCCCACTATTACTTATTCTAAAGATAAGTTATGTACAACATGTGAAATGGGCAAGTAGAAGAAGAGTTCATTTAAATCAAAAGTCAATCACTCAATAAATGAACCTCTTACTATGATACATATGGATCTTTTTGGCCCCATCAGTACTCCATCTCTGGGCAAAAAGATCTATACACTGGTCATGGTTGATGAATACTCAAGATACACTTGGGTCATCTTCCTCAAGACCAAATCAGATGCTACCACAAAAATTATTGCCTTCATCAAGAGAGAAGAACTACAGAAAGGCAACAAGGTCAAGCAACTTAGAAGTGACCATGGTACTGAGTTCAAGAACTCAGTATTAGCATATTTCTGTGAAGACAAAGGAATTGTACAAAACTTCTCTACAGCCTACACACCACAACAAAATGGTGTTGTAGAAAGGAAAAATAGAACATTGATTGAAGCTGCAAGATCTTTGTTATGCGCTGGACTGGCACTAAGCTTCTGGGCGAAGCTGTAAATTGTGCTAACATTACACAGAACAGAGCCACAATAGTCCAGAGACATCACAAGACTCCTTATGAGTTATATCATGGCAGGGTTCCTAATGTGGAATATTTCCACATCTTTGGGAGTAAATGTTTTGTACTCAGTACTAAACAAAATCTCAACAAATTTGCTCCCAAAGCAAATGAAGGTGTGTTCATGGGCTATTCACCACACTCTAAAGCCTTCAGAGTGTTTATTCTGTCTACAAAGGTGATTGAAGAATCTATCCATGTTACGTTTGATGAAAATCCGGATGTGCATTCTGATTCAGCACAGGAGGACATAAGTGGTTTAGAAACCTTATGCAATCTAGAAAACTCCAATGCTGATCAGCCCAAGTCTCACCCATACTATGTTGAATGGTATGAGTGATACTGATCAATTCAGAACTCAAAATGATACAATTGCAACAAATACTTAGGTTCCCAATTCTGAGAACCCCAATACTGAGTTCCCAATAATTGATCTGACCAACTCCACATATGAAGAAGGTGAAACATCCAATACTTCCCAAGAATCCACCTCAAATCTGCAAAATGAAGAAGAACAGCAACCAGAACTGTCTAATATTGAACAAACTTCAGATCAGTATCAGACAGACAACACCCCAATTTAACAAGATATTATTGACCCTGCTTCAAATGCTCCTTAAGGAAACAATCTAAGGGAACACAGAGACCATCCTCACTCAAATATTTTTGGTCCAATTGAACAAGGTGTCCAAACAAGAAGAAAGTTAGCGTTTGAACCCCATGCCACTGCCAATTTCTGTTTCTTCTCAAGTTTTATGTCTACCATGGAACCAAAGAAAGCTGATGAAGCTTTATTAGATGAAGACTGGGTAGAAGGAATGCACGAAGAGCTTACAGAATTTGAAAGAAACAAGGTATGGAACTTAGTACCACCCCTGCTGGCAAGACTTTTATTGGTACTAAGTGGGTGTTCAGAAACAAGATGGACAAGGATGGTGTTGTAATCAGAAACAAGGCAAGACTGGTTGCTCAGGGTTACAAGCAAGAAGAAGGCATTGACTATGATGAAACGTTTGCATCAGTTGCAAGAATTGAAGCTATTAGGCTGTATCTTGCATATGCAGCCTTCAAGAACTGCAAAGTTTATCAGATGGATGTCAAGAGTGCCTTTCTCAATGGAAAACTACAAGAGGAAGTTTATGTTAACCAACCACCAGGTTTTGTTGATTCTAAATTTCCTAATTATGTTTTCAAGCTTGATAAAGCTTTGTATGAGCTCAAACAAGCTCCTAGAGCCTGGTATGATACCCTGTCTGAGTATCTAATTGAAAATAAATTTATAAGAGGTAAAATTGATAAAACTTTATTTTCAATAAGGAAAGGTTCTGACATTTTACTTATTCAGATATATGTAGATGATATTATCTTTGGCTCCACTCACAAGTCTATGTGTGATTGGTTTGCTAAGATAATGTCATCTCAGTATCAGATGAGTATGATGGGAGAATTTACTTATTTTCTTGGTTTACAAGTCGATAAAAATCCGGATGGCACATTTATAAACCAAAGTAAGTACGTGCATGACATGCTGAAGAAATATAAATTTGAAAATTTATCTTCCATGCACACTCCTATGGGTACTCAGGATAAAATAAGTAAGGATGAGACTGGTAAGCCAGTATGTCAATCCACATACCGAGGTATGATTGGTTCCTTACTTTACTTAACAGCTAGCAGGCCTGATATCATTTTTGCAACATGTTTGTGTGCTCGGTATCAGGCTGATCCCAAGGAATCACATATTAAAGTTGTTAAGCGTATCTTTAGAAATCTTTCAGGTACTCCTAACATGGGTCTTTGGTATCCCAAAGACTCAGACTTTGACCTTGAAGGGTATACAGATGCAGATTTTGCAGGTTGCAGGTTGGACAGAAAGAGCACAAGTGGAGGATGTCAATTCCTTGGTGGAAGATTAGTTGGTTGGTCATCCAAGAAGCAAAACTCAGTAGCAACTTCCACAGTAGAAGCAGAATATGTTGCTGCAGGAAGTTGTTGTGCTCAACTCTTATGGATGCAGTATCAACTTATGGACTATGGTTTCAACTTTCAGAAGACACCCATTCATTGTGATAACAAGAGTGCTATTGCTATCACTGAGAACCCAGTTCATCACTCAAGAACAAAGTACATTGATATCAGACACCGCTTTATTCGAGATAATGTGGAAAAGGGTAAGGTTGAGGTAGATTTCATTCCTACAGAGGACCAATTGGCTGATGTGTTTACTAAACCTCTCTCTGAAGAGAGGTTTATGTATCTACTAGGGCAATTGGGCATGCTGAATCCTTAAATTTTTCTCAAATTTTTCTGATACTGTCTACTCAGTATTAGTTCTAATACTGACCAACTCAGTATCACTAGTCTGATTTATCTAAATTCAATAATTTTTAAGTTTTATTAATTTCCAAGTTAAATTAAATGTTTTTATGTTTTTTAAATTTTTTAAATTTTCTTTTTAAACTCGGTATTGGAAGTCCTGTAGTGTTAAAACTGATTCTAACCCCTATACTCCCCAACGGTAACCTTTCTTAATAAGAAAGTTACAGTTGGAACAGGATAAGGTTGTCAAATCAGCCATTTTTACTTCCCAATACCGTAATTATCGTCCTATTAGTATAAATAACCGTTTCTTCTTAATTTTAAAACATTCTATCAGTTATTTCATACTTTCTCTTTCAATTCTCTCTGCGATTAACGATTCCACTCTCTCTTTGCAAGAAATTACTTAATCTCAGATCGCAGATGGCAAACTACAGATTCATCGCACCCGATGTTGCACCGGCGACCCAGTTTAGAAAAGATTAAATGCCCAAGTTTGCGAGGAACAACTGAAGAATTATGTGCACAGTCAGTCAACCTATGATGATACATCCATGCCTACGAAACACTTAAGGGTCACACCGGTGAGTACATGTAATACGAACAAGTTATGCAACGATACTATGAAGAGGAATGATTCATAATAGTCATTATGAATCAGTTAAGTATTAAGTTAAGTTTAACTTATTACTAGATTAGTTTAACTAACTAATTAATACAAGTAGTTGTACATTTACTAATTGAGTAAATATACAATGTGTTAATTAAAGGTTATCCATGATATGATTTAAAGCTATTAAATCATATAGTAATTGGATAATATTATTGTGTAAATTATATAAAGGTTATTATATAATTAACTATTAAAAGTATAAATACAAGTCTATATATTTCGTGTATATGGGTACAAAAATTATAGTGTGTTAATACTAGACATTTTATAGTTAACTGCAACAATAATAAACTAGTTAAACTATAAGGGATGGAATTGTTAAAAGGAAGTTTAATTAAAGTTCTAATATTAATTAAACTAGAAGGGTTCTGAGCGTAACTTATTTGTATATAAATAAGAGGCTTAGGGTAACCCTAAAACCACTTGATCACCATACGAATTCCCTCCCTCCCCTACTCCCTTCGATCAGCCGAAACACCAAGAACACAAGCTTGTGTTCTTCATGTTCTTTGTTCGTTCTTCGTGTTCTTCGAGTTTCGAAGATCCAAGTTCGTTGCAAGTGATCATCTAGAGGATCGTTCGTCGTGTTCATCATCAGTGGATTTATCTTAAGCATTAACCTAAGGTATGATTCATGGAACACTCTTTCTTCCTCTCCTCTTGTTCGAAGTCGAACCAAGAACCCTAGGGTTCTTGGTAGTAGTCGACGAACACACAAGTATGTGTGTGTTCGAGTTCTTCGAACAAGGTTTCTTTCTTGTTAACCTAATCTAGTTCTCCAACATCCCAATCCTTTAGGGTTTAAGGATTAGGTTTAATCCCAGTTCCGCATTTAGGGATTAAATCAGCTAGTTGGTTTTAACCGGCCAAGAACAAGTTCATGTTCTTGGTCAGTATGGTCGAACCAAGTATATTAGGCGGTCGACCCAAGTGGTTGATCGAGTACAATGAAACCCTTCAACAACATCACTGCAAATTTCAATATTCCTCAAGCTTGGGCGTGCCCCGAATTCACACACATAGTCACTTACATGAAGAACTGTGCAATTACTCGAGCTTTGACACTCTCTCCTCGAGCAATTTACCCAAAGATGTTGTGTGAATTCTGGTACTCTGCCAGACTCGACTCTCCAGACATGATCACTGGATGGGTCGTTCGGGACCAAAGAAGGGTTTTTGTCTCAACTGCTATTATACGGGAAACACTGCGACCTCCCGCCCACGCTCAGTGTGAGCCTTTTGTTGATCGAATAGAAGCCAGATCAGTACTGCCTTTCATTGGCCGTAGAGGAACCACAGGTATCATTAAATGAAATGAATTTGGTCCAATGTGGGGTGTTCTTATTTTTACAATCATTCGGTGTATGACCCACAAGACTGGAGCTTTGGACCAAATCAATGAGTTTGGGATGCAGATAGTACATGCCATGCACCATGGTCGGGATATTGACTATGCAAGGCTGATATTCAATGAGCTAGCTACTCTGGTTAGGGCTCAAATCAGAGAATTCAATGTACCTTTTTGCAGATTGCTATCCCTCATCTTCCAAAGTTCGATGCCTGCACACATTTATGATGAATTCAACAGTCCAAGAGATGATCTTCTTCCCCTAAATGTGAAGATATACTTTTACAGACCAATGGAAGGAGAACATGTACTGAGTCACTCCATGTGGGCAATTGTACAGGCACATATAAATGATGAAGAAGATGATGGTGAAGATGATTCTGATACTGCATCGGATGATGGTAATGGTGATGATAATGATGATGATGGTGGTGATGGTTGTAATGCAGATCAAGATGTTGAGATGATGGATGCTCAACCAGATCCAGAACAAGAACAACCACACATTCCACACCATGAACAGCATCCTAATTCTCCTCATACTGCATCAGATACTAATACTGAGTCAATCGAGGTGCAGCCTCTTGTTCTAAGAAGATGAAGATGAAGTTTGACTCCAGTAATGATGGGGGCCTTATCATCTGAAGAAGACATGCATCATACACATGCTCCATCTTTGACTGTCTCTCTTCAAGAGTAGAATGTGATTGCTGCAACTGCAGCCCTTCCAGGTCCTGAACCGGAACAAATTGCTCAACAAATAGAGGAATCTCATGTTCCTCTTGATATGGAGATCCAGTATGAGAAACACACACTGGAAGGTGCTCAAGATAGATGATAAGTAGCTCCTGAGGGTGCCGGTGGTTCAAATCAACACACAAATGATCCAGCACCGAGCTCTGCAGATGGTAGAAGGGAATCAGACAAAGTCTCACGTATGAATTTCTATAATACTCTAAAACTCATATATATATTTTTTTTTCCCAAATAGAGACTAAGTATTGGCCAGTACCAACTCAATACTGACCAAAGTCTCAATCGAACTTTCAAATATATATCCTCTTATGGCCAACATAGTTAGCCCACTGCTACTATGCAACATTCATACACTGAGCACCAAAATGATCACTGTCAGTCTACAGTTGTCTCATCATTTAAAGAGACAATGGTGGTTGATGTCACACTGACACCCACTGGTGATGCTTGAATCATGTCCAACTTATTTTCGAGTTGGATCACATGATTTAAGAAGTGATCACAAACCTTTAAGCCACATTAGCCATAAATTTTCCATGGGGTTTAGCCACATTTCTGTTATCACTCTAATACCGAGTGCTAAACACTGAAAATAAAAAGAATCACATCCCATGCTTCGATTTCCCAAACCCAAACCTTTTCAGAAATTGTGACCAATCCAACACTGAGCTACTTAAAAATCAGAACTCACTTTTTACTGAAAATTTCTTACACATGCTTTGCACAAGTCCACAATATTTCATCATGAACCAGATGAAATACAGACTTCAAAACTCTGTTTACATGATTATAGAGTTTAACAACAACACAATTCTATTTGATAAACCTTTATTTCTAACCAGTTTCATGTTTTTTTTGTTTCTTTAGCACCATCTGTACTTTAACAATCTTCTGAGAGAAGATAACCTGACATTAGCTCAGAAAAATGAAGCCCTTCAAAATTCGTGCAACTCATGGTCTAAGTGATCTGATCTCATCAAGCAAGTCCTGGAATAAGAACAAAATTCAATCCCAGTTCTATCTGAAGAAGTTAAGTCAGATCCAAACTGTAGAACTCTTACATTTGGAATATCAAATGACCACACTCATAAATCCAAAATGTCAAAATATCAAGAAGTTCGTTATGGTAAAGAAGTATTTCAGACTGCTAATGGAAACCTGATTATCACAAAATGTGGTCTCACTAACCAAGATTTTTCATCAGAGGGATCTAAGATCCGGGGTGAAGAGTTGATTCAGGTTATCCATCGAACTGAAAAGATAAAACTCTTTTGTCATCAGAATGGAGCAAAGAATACTTTAGCTGATTGCTCAGATGATCAAACTGTAGCAAATCACACCGCTCACATCAGCGAGCTGACCTTATAAGTAGCTAATACAAAACCTTAACTTACAAAAATCACATCTGAGAGTCGGGCTGAGAAGAATGAAGGGTTCACACAAATAAGCAATCAGATGAAAACCTTCTTCAAGCAACTAGAAAACAATACCATTCAACCAGATGTTCAAAATAATCTTGCATCTCATGTTGCACAACCCTTCTCAGTTCGTCAAAGGGAAAATAAAATTCAAGAAGAACCAAATATGATGATCTGATAACAATCTTTGATTGGATGGATGATATTAAACAGTCCCAACATCTCTCAATAGAAAAGTATATCAAGAAAAATGTCATCTTGGAAGAAGTTGAGTAAATGGAGATTGATGAAAGTCAAGTTGATCGAAAGTTACAAGGTTTATCAATGGAAGATTATGTAAAACAGAACCTTATCTTTGAGGTGACTGAAGAAATGGAGATCGATGACAGCCATACAGATCAAGTCATTCAACTCCAGAGTGACAAGAAAGGATGTATCTGTAATAATCACAAAAACATAGAATGTCAAAATCTCACTTATGAAAGAAGAATGGCATCAGGCTCAAAAAGGTCATCAGATACGGAGAAATATGTTTCATAAAAGGTAATTATTCTCGATGACAACCAGTATCCATTTCTCAGTGGATACCCAAAAATTCATGAATGAGCTGAAGGTTGGTGCAGGGCAAACAACATGAAGACATCTGATTAATGATCAGTTGTAAGCCCCTGCGATTCTCCCAAATCACCAATAAGGCAAAGTGAAGTTTGTCTCATCAATCCTTGCTCATTGCCAACCACCGTTGCAACTATTTTTCATCTTATGATGCTGCTTCTTTTCTTCTCTTATCAAGTCTGAGGACAAATTTTCTTTGGGTGTGTATTATATTAGTTTCTATCAGTTTTAATCGATCATCATCATGCAAGAATTTTATTCTAGATGATATATTTAATGTTCTTGTCTTATGTTATATAAGTATGTCTTTATGAAATACCAACATGTTACCTGATTTATCAGCCATATCTTAGTATCTCATTAAGATCATAAACAAGACATTTTATCAGTCCAAAAAAAATAAAATAAATAAAACATCAGATAGTATATGGTTCAGACACCTCCTGAAGGCTCATTGTTTCAGACAGTCAAATGATCTCAGTAGTCCACATTTTAAGAAACTATCTGACGGTAATAACCATCTGATGAAGGATCAGTTGCTAGACTTCATCAGATACTCATTAGGTGGAGCAATCTCATTGGACCTATTTTCAAAACTGACACTCGAGTGCTATTGGACACGTCTGTCTCGCTGACATTAAATATTAACTGCACGATGTCATTTCCCGCCACACTACCCTGCCATTTGATTGACTCTCTCCATCATTCCTAGACTACCTACAAATAACTTCCTATCTCCACCACACGATTAACTTTAACGGTTTAAATTCTTACCGTTGATCAAAACCGTCTCCCACGATTTTCCCCAAATTACTCCACACTTCAACATTTCATTAATCTTCACTTACAGTTTTCTCTCTCAAAATCCAAAACCTTATCATCCTCTTCACAAAAATTTCCAGTCCTTAATGGCGAACTTAAAGAGAATGTATCTCAAAATCACATTACCTGCTTCCATTCATCCATCACCGAATGTGTCTTACCCATACGGAAACATATACTATACGAAAAACAATTTTAGAAGCTTTATCAACTATCGTCTCTGGAACTTGAGACCTGAATTCAAAGAACTCTTAAAATTCATCGACCAACATCCGATTCGAGAAACACTAAAATTCGATATACCTTTATCAAAACCGATGTTGCTAGAATTCTGGTACACCTGCACAACCTCAAATGTGTCAGTGGAAGACGTAATCACTGGAACGATCTTGCAAGGTAAACACATTGTTTCCATCAACCTATCAACTTTCAGAGAAGCTACCAAACTTGATTATGTAAGACCTCCATAAGTTCATGAACCAACTCCAACGTTAGAGGAAGCAAAAAGAGTCGTACTGCTTTCATCAAATATCAGGGAGATCACACCAGAGTCATCTCAAAAACAAAAATGGGCCCTCTATGGTCATCATTCTTCATGACCATCTCTCAATGCCTGACAAGTAAGACATGAGGTTTCGATTCTGTATCGGGTCACGATCTGATCATGGGAGCTGCCCTGTTCTCTGACATTAGGGCGGATTTTAGTTCCCTCATTTTTGAACAACTGGTGAAGAAGGTTGCCGCTGCAAGCAAATAGGAGTTGATTCCTTTTCCCCGATTCCTATGCATGATTTTTCTACACTCTCTTGGGGAACAGGAGTTCTATGAAAATGTTGAACCGCCGTTTAAGGCTGGAATGGTAGGACGTTCAAACTTCACAGATCTAGAAGAGAAGCTTGCTCCTGAACTACCTGAAGGTTCTTAACTTTTACCAAATATGCACAATCAGCCTCCTGTCGTGAGGATGATACGGGGTCTGACAATGAAGAAGATAACCAATCATCATCTGACCATTCACGTCCACCACCACCTACAAATCCATCAAGCCAGTCTCACCGGTACGAAACCATGAGTTCAAGGCCCAGAGTAGTTCCAACCCCAACCCCAATTCAGAAAAGGGAAATTTCATCTTCCCCCTCTCCAGTCCCTCTAAGGACTGATAATGTTGATACGGACCATTCTCCGGTCCGTCAAGTATCCAGGTCAGGTGCTGATGCCCCAAATGCTGAATTTGTGAATGTTGATGAACTTATTGATGAGTATGAAGATGAAGATGATGTTAATGTGAACCAAACGGTGGAGCCCATGGGTGATCCCACTCAAGAAAACCAAGGTGTTGAGTCTGAGAGTGAGTATAAGCTACCAGTCAGCTGGACTGATAGTTCTGATGAAGACCCCATCCCCAGAGTTGAACAAGTCCCTCCTCCAAGGAGAGTTGACGCACCAGAGGGTTCGATGAACCGGGGTGTACCAGCTGCAAGAAATCTCCCTGGCTTGGTGGAAAACTTTAATGAAACATTCAGACAACTTGCTCTCATTAGGAGCTTCTGTGGGGTAATCAACACCAACATCAAGAACATATCCAATCACCGTAACATGTCAGATAGCGTGCACGATTTCTTGGCAAACAATTAGGAAAATCTTCAAAGAAATGTGAATGCACAAGATGGGCAGATTGATAATATTATCTCTGTAATTCAAAATCTCACTTCCAACAACGCTGATCTGATATCCAAGTTTAATCATCTTGAAATATCTATTGGTGAAAGGATTAGAAGGCTGTCTTTGAGGATAGGATGGTCGAAGATAACCTGGCATCTCGCATCTCGAACCACCTTGTTGAGCCACTGATAAATGCAGAAAATGCTCCAGTTGTCACTCCCACCCATCATTTTCAGGGGGAGAAATTTGTGCCTCAACAAAGCACAGCGGAGAAGGTTGTAGGTAAACCGTCCGGAATGGGTAGTGGCAACAGGAGAAGTGGTGGAGAGAGTTCAGCTAGATATAACAGAGTTCGTGATGTTGGTAGGGGTTCAATTCGTGATGGTGCCCGAGAAAGTGTTCATGGTGGAAAGGTAAGTCGGATGACCTCAGAGCGGTATTCAATGGCCGCTCGCGACAGGAGGTAAGGTGTAAGGTTTGAAGAGTTTCCAGAGATCAACATCACTAATCTTGGTGGTACAAACAGGATTCCAATTGCCCCTTCCTAAGCTCCCCTGGTCATAGGAAGGGCTTCAGCTCAAGCTCCCGCGGGAAAAATCCAAAATCTTCCCTTCGACAAGGGTAAAGGTCCTGCAACTTCTCCTCCAACAACAATCAAAAAGCGTAAGGGCCAAATGACTCCTGAAGAATAGAAGTTTAGAAGGACAGCCAGAAGGTTGGGTATGTCTGAAGAGGAGTTGGCAGCTGCCAAGGAGGAGGAATGTCGAAGGAGAGGACTGATGGCGGAAGATGATGGAAGTGCTGGCGTTGATGGGCCGGTGTTTGAAATTTTTGTTTGCTTATGGTTTTAAAACAGTGGTCTGCAACTCAACAATATTTTTACTAACAATTTACTCTTTTTACTATCTTTTGCTCTGCATGAATGAACATTATCAGTTAATGATAATGATTTTGACATACCTGAGTTGATTATATTGCTAGATACTTAGAAAAACTTAAAAAGAAAATATATGAGTTATAAATTGTAGTATGATCAGATTCTATCAGATCATCATATATTGTAATATTTTCTAGGTATGTCGAACACCCTCTGAATTGTGAAAAATACTCAAGGTTAAATATAAAACCTTCACATATTCAGGGGGAGTTGCCTAACTATTTGTCTACATCAAATAGGGGAGATTGTTGGGTCATTGAAAAGCATCCCCCACTGAATGGATTTAATGAAGACAAAAGGGCAAATAGTTAGAAGACAGTCTGAGAATTAGTTCCTCAGATTGTGTATAACTGAATCTGATCAGTTCGGATTTTAGTTACCCAACTACACTATCTTATCACTATCTGAAACAACGATCAATTCCCCGTGCAGAGTCAGATACTGGTTAACAGATCAAATAGTTGTAGCAGGTTCATCGCACATTGGACAATAACGCTAAACCATTGAACATATAGTTCTCTAAGAAAAACTCTTAGTGAAGGTCACTGAAGCTGAAGGTCATCTAAAGAAGCATGAGTATCCGAAGACTCATGGCTACCTAAAACGTACATAGGCCCGAAGTTTCAGTGTCACAGAAAGACACAAATAAAGCACAAGTTTGTGCATCGCTGTTTATGGGAATATCTTGCAAATCTTCTAGAAGATATCGGCAATCACAAGACGATAGAAAGTATTGTCAGAATTCCGTTAGTCGTGCTCGTCCCATGAAATATCCTCTACACCAACGGAATTCTCACACGTTGAATCGATCGATCATTCCTTTGGCACTACGTTTCCCAATGCTATAAATTGAGGATTTAAGCGATCGATTTCTGTGTGCACCCAACAAGGTTACACGCTGCTGAATTTACTCCAGAACTTTATTCCTTTGAGCAGAATGTAAACCACCAGTTAACCTTAATTATCTAATTCAAGAATTGAATCTTCATAACAAAGGTGTCTGGTCTTGTGCTTGATCATTTGTTGATCAAAAACTTATCTTAGATCATATTTGTTGTCAGCTTAGTTAGGATTTATTCTTAGGTATTACGCAAACTGCTTGCATCTTTATTGTATTATTATTGATTAATAAAGAAAAGTTTAAAAGGTATTGAGTTTTACCATTAATTTAAATTGGTCAGTAAAAACGTATAGATATATAAATTCACTTATTATGTGACTAATAATATGTTCACTCAGATATTTTTAAGAGTTGTAATTCCCTCTTCACTCTTTGTCTAATTATTCTTGAGTTATTTCTTTATTAATTTGTCCATCCATGGTATATCTAAGTTGACTAGTCAAAGGTCAATATAACGGGAAAAGAGTCAAAAGACGCCAATAACTTACCATTATTTAGGCTTGTCTTGGACTCTTGGGTATGAAATTTTGTCTTTACTTACTATGAGTTACTAAAGGGCCTTTGGCCTAGTGCTATGGTGTATGACTCTCATCTTTGAGGTCTGGAGTTCGAGTCCCGCCGTGGACATATGTGTTAATTAGGAGTCGATTAGATTTGCCGTTCCGAAAAAAAAATTAAAAAAAATTTAAAAAAAAAAAAAAAAAAAAAAAAAACTTACCATGAGTTGTCCCTTGCATAGCTACATTCCACCGTCAAAAACATATATATATATATATATATATATATATATATATATATATATATATATATATATATATATATATATATATATATATATATATATATATATATATATATATATAGGAATGAGTTTACATTGAGAATTAATATATTGGGTGAGAATGCGAGAATAGATCTCATCCGTTGATTAGGGTGGATTTGGGGCTCACGGCCCGGCAAAGTCTGCCGCGCGGCACGAGTGGGCACATGTGCCCTGTTTAATCATCGATGATTAATGTGTAATCATCGATGATTACCCCATGATTATAAAAATTATCACATTCTCACCATTTTTCCAATTCTCAAATGAACCCTATATAGTATATACAATAAGTATCCATAGTCCACTGTTCATTAACATTTTAATAACTTCTGTTACACTATATATACAATAAGCATTCATATTCCACTGTTCATTAACATTCTAATAACTGAGTTATAGTATTTTCATTCCGTTGTTGTATATATATACACATGCATATTGAATTGGTAACGGCAAATGTAATTGAACACATTTGAGATTTGGAAAAGTTTTATAATGATCCCTAGAATAGGGTTACATTTATAAATATTTATATAATTTTAGTTTTTAACCTTTAAACTATACACTAAAGGTTTAAATATTATAACTACTATTTTAATTTAATATATAATTAAACCAAAAAAAATTAATTTTTAAAAAGTATATTACTAAAAAATTTACTGAAATACGATCAGAATAATCACAATATTACAATATTTCGTACAAATAGATTTATTTTAACATAACTTATAAGTTAAAATGCAATTAAAATTCATAATATTTATTAATATGTTATCAAAACTTAACAAGGACTTAGTGGCTATAGATTTTTGTGGAAGGCATAACTTTCCATGACTGAAAGCTTATATTCGACCTTACTTCAAAGCATGTTTACAAGACTGAATATATAATTAATTTTATATTTGACTTAAAAAAATTTACTTTCTAACCACTCAATAAATTTATATTATATCTTTTATTGATGAATTTTAAAACCTCGCTTAAAATCATTGAACTTATATAGAAGCCTTACAAAATAATTCTTAAATTTATATGAAATAACAATATAGTCCTAATTCGTGAATTTCTAATAATCGCCGTGTTCCACATGATGGATCCTCTACTATTCTATGTTCTTTATTATTATTTATTTTATTAGACCAATCAACTTTTATTTTAATTCAAATCACAATAAATCACATCTTATCATATAAATCAAAAGCGATTGAAATAAGACTTAACTCTTTACGTCAAAAAAATAGTTCAAAAGATAAATTTAAAATCCCGTTGCAACGCGTCGCACGCGCGGGGTGTACATTCCTTGTTTATTACATATACCATAATTACTATTTGGGTGGTGTTTGTTTGCAGCTTAATGGAACTATTCAGCGTTGAATGTTTAATCATTCAGCATTCAGTGCGTTTATTTAGCACCTCTGAATGAAGTGTATACTTAATGGGATAGCAAAAAACTGCTGAATCATTCTTTGTTATCACATATGCTGAATCATTAAGCAGTAAAATTTCTTATAAAAACATTTCTCACATTCAAAACAAGTTTTATATAAGACCTCTTAATCATTTAGATTGTTAAATCATTCAGCGTTTAATCATTTTGTTCCTATCTTACAGCACCTATGTAAAGTTATACAATTAAATGTATAATATCAGTACAATATATAGTTCATGAATTAAAAATTATAGTATATAAATAAATTCTTAAAGAATCATTTACAATTCATTTAACTATTGCAGAGACAATTTATACAAAATGCACATACCTTTAGTTTTTAATTTTTTTAACAATAAATATTTATCTACTCTTAAATATCATATATGTTCATAAAAGACTTAAATCATTGATCACAAAAATTAAAGACACACATCATACTTATAGACCAAAAATCTTTTGGTTGTAAATACTTTTATTTAGTTTCTATTTTGAAAACACACTTTCATTGAATGTTTTGGGATCTATATCTTTGTAGACATTTTAATGCGCCGATTGTATGGCCTAAATGCCTAACTAGTGACTAGGGATGGCAACTAACATCCGATCCGATGAACATCCACCCGATCCGCTCCACTCGTAGTGGATATGGATGAAGTTAAATGGGTGAATATCGGATGTGGAGCGGATGTGGATGTTTATTGGAGCGGATATGGATGATGATTTTCAATCCATGGATGAATCCACTTAACCCGAAATTAAATATATATTATAATTTTATATAACTATAAATATATGTTTTCAATAGTAGGTTGACTGATGAGGCAATTATTTATTATCATTTCCCATACTTGAATTTCTTAGGAACTAATCATTTTATCGTTTCTTATTCTGTTCTTAGTATGAAGGCGACGATCATTATATGACTCGTTACTTTTGAGATTTTTGTGTGATTTTCAATGCAACAACCCATAAATCACAAGCATGTAATTATAAATCACAAGCATGACTCGTTACTTTTGAGATTTTTGTGTGATTATCATAGTTATGTTTCCGTTTGACTCTTCTTTTGGAAGAAACTATGTAAATATGCAATAAAAATCGTAAATCATATATAAAACTATCGTACTTTCTTTAGGAGTTTTTTTTCTTCCGAAATCCAACGGATGTCCATTTACCCGCTCTAATCCAATGGATATGGATATGGATGGATGAAATGATTTTAAATGGATATGGATATGGATATGGATGAGGTAAATTTAAATGGATATGGATGTGGATATGGCATCATCCGATCCACATCCGATCCATTGCCATCCCTACTAGTGACCACCAATCATTTACAATGCCAAAAGTTTGTAAGTATAGATCTTCTACATTGTTACAATGGTAAATGTTTAAGGTAGTCCAAAACTTTTAGCTAGTCTCAAGGGACAATTAATAATCATTGGATCAAGAAAAAATCAAAGGTCAAAATTATGATTCAAATCATACAAGCACATGTGCTTCAATACATCAATACCCCACCTACCTCCGGAGTCGGCGGACGGCATCCGGAGGTGGCCGCCGACGGTGGTGACCGGTGGTGGTGGTCGTGACTGGAAGCACATGTGTTTGAAACACATGTGTTTCACCTTTTGAAACACACGTGTTTTGAAAATAAAGGAGTGTATATGTACAGCCAAGCACATGTGTTTCATGACTTGAAACACATGTGTTTCGTTACTAGAAGCACATATGTTTCACTAATAATAGTTGTTTTGAAAATAAAGGAGTGTATATGTACAACCAAGTACATGTGTTTCATAACTTCAAGAACATATGCTTCGTGATTCAAACACAAATGACTTGCTTGTAAGTTACATGTGTTCATGAACAAAAACACATGTGCTTGGCTTTATAAAGAACATGTGCTTCATAATGATATGTTCGTCACTTGTTTTGATTTTTTTTCTTGTTAGTGAAGCACATGTATTTCATAACGTCAGGCACATGTGCTTCGTGATTCAAACACAAATGACTTACTTGTAAGTTGCATGTTTTTAGGAACAAAAACACATGTGCTTGCCATTATGAAGCGCATGTGCTTCATAATGATATGTTCGTCACTTGTTTTGATTTTTTTTTTCTTGTTAGTGAAGCACATGGGTTTAATAACGTCAAGCACATGTGCTTCGTGACTCAAACACAAATAACTTGCTTGTAAGTTACATGTGCTCAGGAACGAAAACACATGTGCTTGGCTTTATGAAGCACATGAGCTTCATAATGATATGTTCGTCACTTGTTTTGATTTTTTTTCTTGTTAGTGAAGCACATGTGTTTCATAACGTCAACCACATGTGCTTCGTGACTCAAACACAAATGACTTGCTTGTAAGTTACATGTGTTCATGAACAAAAACACATGTGCTTGGCTTTATGAAGCACATGTGCTTCATAATGATATGTTCGTCACTTGTTTTGATTTTTTTTCTTGTTAGTGAAGCACATGTGTTTCATAACGTCAAGCACATGCGCTTCGTGATTCAAACACAAATGACTTGCTTGTAAGTTACATGTGTTCATGAACAAAAACACATGTGCTTGGCTTTATGAAGCACATGTGCTTCATAATGATATGTTCGTCACTTGTTTTGATTTTTTTCCTTGTTAGTGAAGCACATGTGTTTCATAACGTCAAGCGCATGTGCTCCGTGATTCAAACACAAATGACTTGCTTGTAAGTTACATGTCTTCAGGAACAAAAACACATGTGCTTGGCTTTATGAAGCATATGTGCTTCATAATGATATGTTCGTCGCTTGTTTTTGATTTTTTTCTTGTTAGTGAAGCACATGTGTTTCATAACATCAACCACATGTGCTTTGTATGCTCCCCTGCGTGTTTAGAAACTCGTGTTTTTAGTGACTTGAAACACATGTGTTTCGTGACCTGAAGCACATGTGATTCGAAGTAATATGTCGTGTTTTAGTGAAGCACATGTGTTTCAATACATCAATACCACCACCACCCCCATTACTACCAGCACCTTCACCATTGGAAGTAATTGCGGCCAGAGGACATCGGCGGCGGTCGGCGGCGGACGGCGGTGGCCGGAGGCGGCGGCCGGCGGTGGCTGTAGGTGGGGGATTTGATCTTGACCATCTTGATCCAATGACTAAGATTTGTCCCTTAGGACTATGCAAAACCCTTGGACTTCCTAGAATACAACTCTTATTACAATATATAATCTTTCAACGCTTGAAAAGAAATATTAGAAGAAGAGAAATATCATTTGTGTGTACATACATAGTGGTTTGTTATAGGAGGTCCACAAAAAATTTATGTCCTTAGGAACAATAGCTAACCCTTAGATGAAAACAATCAATGGTCTAGATCATTATATCACCAATTTAAATGATTTTTTGTGCGGATGGGAATATTGGTCATTTTACCTGTGACATAAATATAACTTCTTCTTCACTCTTCATTCTTCCCTCTCTCTCTATCGTTTCATCTGCCCTCCTCTCTCGCACATCACATCGAACAAAAATCCTCAAAATTCTCTTTATTTCAGTGATTTCTACCCGATTTCCGCTAAAATCGTGTGTTCTTCACTCATTCAACATCTTTTTTCTTCTCCATTACTCTGTTATCTACTTTCAATGGCGGAATCTCGGTCTTCTCCTTCAAAAACCTCCTCTGATGTACCTCTCTGTAAGTCCGATCATGTTTTTGTTGTTATTATTAGGTTTTTTTATCGTTTATGCACAAATAGTTGTTCATTACTTATTTTTTTTATATTTCGAACTTTTCTACGGTTTTTATTTGATAACCAGACGATTTCATATGTTCTTTTTTTACTTATTCTCTATTTTGTTGTTTTCTATTAAAATCACAAGTGATTTTCAAGTCCTTTCAGCTTTCTAGTGTTTTTTAGTAAATCACATGTGATTCATAGATTACTAGAGATTTATAAGTGATTTCAGCTTTCTAGAATATTTTATTAGTAAATTACATGTGTTTCGTAGTGTGTTCACATGTGATTTGTACTAAACATGTTCCTCTGTATTTTGAAAACCACTGTTTTTAGCAAAACACATGTGATTCATTGTGTGTTCAAATTTGATTTGTAAAAAATATGCTCTGTTGTTTTTTACAAATAACATGTGATTGTTATTTATTTTAAGTTTGTTTGTACTTATATGATTTGGGTACAATCACATGTGATTTGATTAACTATCACATGTGATTTTTATGTAAAATAAAGTTTTTTTCATAAAAAAGGGGAGTTTATATTCATAACAATATCACAGTAATTTGATTAATAATCACATGTGATTCTTATGTAAAATAAAGTTTTTTTTCTTCATAAAACAGGGAAGTATATATACATCACAAAATCACATGTGATTTGATGAACAATCAGATGTGATTCTTATGTAAAAAAGAGTTTTTTCATAAAGCCTGATTTGCTATATAAATAACAATATCACATGTGATTTCATAAACAATCAAAAGTGATTCTTATATAAAACAGAGTTATTTCATAAACAGAGGAGTCTGTATACATAACAAAACCACACGTGATTTTATTAACAATCACATGTGATTAAATACAAAGACTTTTTATTTTTATTTTAAAATTTACCTTGTTTTATTTGGTTTTTGACATTTAAATCTATTGCAAGTTTTCTTCCTTATTATTCATGCAGAACATTTCTATTTGTTAGTTTTCTTCCTTATTCTATCTGTTGCACATGGAGTTATTTATTGTCCAATCTGACAAGTCATGGGACACATGGATGCCCAAAGATCATTCTCAATAGCAGATGATTCTTAACAAGCTAAGAATGCGTTTTGCATTCAAGATTTTAACTCATGAGGTTAACTTCCATGCAAAAAGGATTATTGACAAGGCTACAGTGTTCTACAATGAAAATTCCAAGAAAGAAATAAAAAAAGATGATACTTGCAGCACGTTCAAACAAATCAAGTCGTGATAAAGTTCCACGTAAAGCTTGATAAAATTATGCAAAAAAAATTTTATTTTAAAACAATTTATACTTGATGCATTTGATCTTTTACCACAATGTGTTTGTTTTGTATGTTTTGAACAATGTTGTACTTAATGCATCGTAAATAAAAATCATACGTGATTTAACTAATGCTCACTTTTGATTATTGTTTTTTTGTATTAATGTATAGAATGCTAAAATCACATGTGATTGTTAATAAAATCACATGTGATTTAATACTAAATAACATGCTCTGTATTTGTGTACTTGATGTTTACTTTCCAATCACATGTGATTTTGTTACGTATATATACTCCTCTGTTTAATGAAATAACTCTGTTTTACTTAAGAATTCATATGTGATTGCTAATGAAATCACAAGTGATAGTTAATAAAATCACATGTGATTTAATACTAAGTAACATGTTTTGTTTTTTTGCACTCCATGTTTACTTTCCAATCACATGTGATTTTGTTATGTATATAGACTTCTCTATTTAATGAAATAACGTTATTTTACTTATCAGAATCACATGTGATTGTTAACAAAATTACAAGTAATAGTTAATACAATCACATGTGATTTAATTCTAAGTAACATGTTTGTTTCTATATACATGTGATTGCTTTGTATTACAAATTTGTAAAATATTTTATTCAAATATAGAGTTTTTAAAGTGTTACAAATTATCTTAATCAAGCAACAAAAAAAAACAAAATACTAAGTGTAAGATTTGTTTCACTCTTTATTCACAGTGGCTTCAGAATTCGCAATATCATGTTGTTCTTTTTTATTTTTCCTTTCGTGATATTTTTCACATCTCCTACTATTGTGATTTGTCCCTAACAATTACTACAATTTATTTGTAGGAAAACCTTGTAGGATTCACATGGCGGAACTTGAATCCCACATTACTGGATCTCTACTAGTCATTGAGATCACAAGAAAAATAAGATGAAGAACATTATCTTTAAATTGCTAAAGAATTATCCACCTCTACTGCACCACATGGACACGCTGCAAGACCGCGTTGTACCAACAAAGTAATACACGAAACTCATGTGGGTGTGGCTTGCGTCGAACTCGAAGTCGACGAACAACCCTTTGGGGTTTGTTCGTGCGTCGGCCGAAAAGGAGAGGAGAGGGAAAAAGGAGGGTTTTGAGTGTGGAATAAGTGATTAACCTTAAAACCTTAACCTTAAGCCTTTATTTATATGGACTCAAGTTACAGTTAAGTCCTTGGAGTTTAATTATGATTAATCTCATAATTAAACTTCCTATTAACACTTTAAACCCTTGGACTTTTACTAGTTAATTAATAAACTATTAATTAACTGTCCGTTAAATACTTAACCTAATATTTAACCATCCTCACAAATAATAATTAACTAATATTATTTATTCTCTACTTTATAATTAACTTAACTAGTTAATTATTCCACACAACTTACTTTATTCGATTGTCTATTATTGGGTGTGTAGTGGTGTGACCCTTTAGTGCCTTATAACATTGGACACGATGACACGTGTACTTATCTGTGCACATAAATCCAACTGACTCCCACTTGTGCAAATTAAGTATCACTTACTGATCATCGTTGGCCTAAAGCGGTCCCTAGCCAGACATTTAGGATAACCACGTTATAAGAACTCTTACATCCAGAGATAATATCCATAAAATGAATAACACTAACATATTTTCCTTTTGCATCATGATATTTCTTAATTTGAGTAATAGACATGGAGCAGGGATCTTGTTCTATATACTCAAATTTTCTCGGCACTGATTTCGACTTTATGCAGTAACGGATTTCCGAATGATCTAATCATTCTCCGAGCGCGGCCACACATTTCAGTAGTCTTAATCGTCGAGTGGCCATGAAATATCTCTTCTAATTAAAGAAGTTGCAAATTCCATCTTGACTATTTGCGTTATCTTGCCCATGACTTCCGTTGTCTTAGTCAACTTCCTTATGATCACCCTTTCACGGTGTGACGTTAGATAAATGCTAAAGATCAGAAGTCATCGCGTCTCAAACCAAATGTCTCAGGTCAGAGGACATCTACTCGAAATTACTTATGCTCGGGCTCCATGAAGTAATCTTGATCTTTTGGTCACGTCTAATGTTTAGCAAACTCTGTAAATATCTATGAATATTTATTTTAACAACACTTGTATCTCTATTCAATAACTATGAAATAGATAAATATTGGATAATCGTATTAACTCCTGAATCTAGCTCCCACTATATTCAAGCAACCACAGACATTTAGATACTCAAAACTTTGCGTATCAAGGATAGGTTTAAAACATGTTGAGAATAGACAATGTGAAAATATTACGTAAAACCTCATATTTCAATCCCACGAAATGTTATTACATAATGTATCGATTTCAAACATGTCTACGGATCATAATCAAAATTACAAGCTACCAATATCTAGGTACTGCATGCTTATAGCGTGTGCATGTTTCTCATGCTTTGGTCCAGCTAGTGGTTTTGTCAACGGGTCAGCAACGTTGTCATCCGTTGGTATTTTTTTAATAACAATATCACCTTCTCTAACATACTCACGTATGAGGTGATATTTTCTGCGCACATGCCTGGTCTTTTGATGCTCTCTTGGCTCAACAGCTTGCGCTATTACTCCAATGTTATCACAGAATATTTCGATGGGTCTAGAGATACTGGCAATAACTCTAAGATCCTCGATAAAATTCGTAAACCACATGGATTCCTTTCCAGCATCATTTGTCGCAATGTACTCAGCCTCTGTAGTCGAATCTGCTATCGTATCTTGTTTCTGACTCTTCCAAGATATAGCTCCTCCGTTTAGTGTGAATACAAAACCCGATTGAGATTTGTAATCATCTCTGTCGGTTTGGAAGCTTGCATCTGTTTAACCAGTTACACGCAATTCTTCCAACGAACCTCCTAAGACCAAGAACATTTCTTTCGTCCTCCTCAAATACTTGAGGATGTTCTTGACAGCCCCCAGTGGGGTTCACCGGGATTCTTTTGATATCTGCTCGTAAGACTTATCGAGTAAGCAATATCGGGCCTAGTACATAACATGGCATACAATATTGATCCAATTGCCGAAGCATATGGAATCAAACTCATCCTAGCTTTTTCCTTGCTAGATGTAGGACTCTGATATTTACTCAGTGTAATGTCATGTGTCATTGGAATGAATCCTCTCTTGGAATCACTCATACTGAATCTTTTCAGTACTTTGTCAATGTATGTACTTTGACTAAGTCCAATAAGCCGCCTAGATCTATCTCTGTAGATCTTTATACCCAGTATAAATGCGGCTTCTCCCAAGTCTTTCATCTGGAAACATTTAACTAACCAGGATTTTACTCCTTGTAATGCTGGTATATCGTTTCCTATGAGCAGTATGTCGTCGACATACAAGACTAGGAAGATTACTATGCTCCCACTGAATTTTGTGTAGACACACGCCTCGAACTCACTCTTGACGAAACCAAATTCTTTGATTCTTTTGTCAAAGTGTTAGTTCCAACTTCTAGATGCTTGCTTCAATCCATAAATGGATTTTAGCAATTTGCATACTTTATCAGGATTCTTTGGATCAGTAAAACCATCCGGTTGTATCATGAATACGTCCTCACTCAACTCCCTATTAAGGAATGCGGTTTGAACATCCATTTGACATATCTCATAGTCGTAATATGCTGATATGGCCATAAGAATTCTAATAGACTTAAGCATCGCGACTGGCGAGTAGGTTTCAGAGTAATCCACACCATGTGTTTGCGTGAAACACTTCGCGACAAGTCGTGCTTTGTAAGTATGTACTTTCCCATCCATGTCAGTTTTCTTCTTGAAAACCCACTTGCATCCAACAGCTCGTGACTGTGGTGGCAAGTCTGATAACACCCAGACTTGGTTGTCATACATGGATTGCATCTCTACTTGCATAACCTCGAGCCATCTTTCAGACTCTATGCTGTCAGCAGCTTCGCTGTAGGTTAATGGTTCTAGTAGACTTCCATCATCTTAATCGATCATGAATCCAAGATACCAATCTGGTTCTTGGCGTGGTCTACTGGACCTACGCGGATTGTGTGTTTCTTCTTCCGCAACTGGTGGGTCTGGTTGGGAATCAACAATTCTCTGTTGAACCACTGGTTCGATTGTAGTCGTAGGTGGATCTTCATTCTCTTCAATTTCTTGATGCTCTATTTCTTTTCTTGGAGTTTCAGTTCCTAGAAACTTCTCCTCCAAGAAAACACATTTCCGAGCAACAAAGACTTTGTTATCTTCTTGATGATAGAAATAGTATCCCAAGGTTTCCCTAGGATATCCAACGAAGATACACTTATCTGACTTGTGGTTTAGTTTGTCTGTGAAGTTACGTCTAACCTATGCTTCACAACCCCAAATCTTGAGAAAAGATAATTTTGGCTTTTTTACCCGTCCAATGCTCGAACGGAGTCTTTTTTACCGACGTGGTCGGAACCCTATTCAGTGTGAATGCTGCAGTCTCGAGTGCATGTCCCCAAAATGATAGTGGTAGTGGGGCGCGACACATCATTGATCGTACCATGTCTAACAAGGTGCGATTCCTCTTTTCTGATACGCCATTCATTTGAGGTGTATACGGAGGTGTGAGTTGTGAAACAATCCCACATTCCTTCAAATGATCGTCGAACTCTTGGCTCAAATATTCGCCTCCTCGGTCAGACCGATGTGACTTTATTTTCTTGCCTAGTTGGTTCTCTACTTCCCTCTGATATTCTTTGAACTTGTCAAAGCTTTCAGATTTTAGTCTCATTAGAAAGACATAACCATACCTACTGAAATCGTCAGTAAAGGTAATGAAGTAGCGGTATCCACCTCTGGCTTCTGGAGTAAAGGGTCCACATACATCTGTGTGTACAATCCCTAACAACTCGCCTGCCCTTTCGTTGAGATGGTTGAAAGGGTCTTTTGTCATCTTGCCAGATAAAGAAGCTTCGCATATTGCATATGATTCTAAATCAAATGGCTCTAGAATTCCATCATCGTGGAGCTTCTTTATGCGAGTCTCGTTTATATGACCTAAACGACAATGCCAAAGATAAGTTTGATTCAAGTTACTCTTGGATCTTATACTTATATGATAAATGTCTCGTTCTATGTTATTTAGATTTAACGTGTATAGACCATTATGAGAATTTGCTTTAAAATATAAAATGTCATCTTTTAAACACGAAATTGTTTTTCCATAAAACTCATAATAAAAACCATTGTCTATAAGTAAATCAAAAGAAATAACATTCTTAATAAGTCTAGGAACATAATAACAATCTTTAAGTTCCAAAACTCTTCATGAAGGCAACTTGAGAAGATATGTTCCTACGGGTTCAGCTCCAACCTTGGAACCTTCGCATACTCGTAGTTCAACATCTCCTCGTCCCAGCCTCATGTTCTTCTTAAATCCCTGCAAATATTGCAAATGTGATGACCACATCCAGTATCCAATACCCAGGATTCACTAGAAGTAACAAGACAATCAATCATGAAGAAACCTGAATCGCTGACAAAGTCAGCGTCCAACAGTCCCACATCGGACGTGCGCTCGCAAATATCCTTACTGCCACAAGCTGGGCAACACAACTAAGCAAGGTCTCTCAGCCATACATCGAACTCATCCATTGGAACCTCGGGGAGAGATTCTTCATCTAGCCTTTGAACATCGCATACACACAAGAGTTTCTCGTGCAGACCTGCGACACTCAGATCAAAATTCTCGACTAAACGTACTACCTTGTCCTCATAGTACTGAGTGAGAGATCCAAACAAGAACAAGACTTGTTTATGCTGGATTGATGCGCCAGTAACTAGGGTGAGACAATCTAGTAAACTTCTTATGTTAATAAGATGGTCACTCAATGGTTGATCATCTTTCATCTTTGACGAAAAGATTTCTTGCAAAACGAACTGCTTACTTTCTTCAGTTTTTTCTTTAAACGTCTCCTCAAGATACTGGACAAACTCATAGCATGGTTTCTTACGTAGATTATCAGTAAGCTCTGATAATGAAGTAAGAATAAGAATCTACATAACCTGTGATTCATCAGCCAGATACTGATAATAAGCGTCAAGCTCATCATCTTAGGCATCTTGCCCTGGTTGTCACTTGGGCACCTCGTCTATCACGTACAGTAGATTTTGTGCTTTTAGGTAACTCCTAAAATGCACTTTCCAAACTTTATAGTTTGGACCAGTAAGCTTCCATTTTCTAGTGATGAACCTTCGCGATTCGCTTGGTGGATAAAACGGAATTTCTGACGGTATAGACATCTATAAGAAAAACAACAAACGGTTAGTATGATTAGATAAATAAATAACTTCTAACATTATTACCTTTTAAGAATAATAGTTAGACTATGATCCATATTTCACGTCCTCTAATGCAAGGTTTGGGCACTTCCCATATAGAGCCACTCTATTTCTGGTAGGTATAGCCATACCGATCGCCTCTAAACTAGAAATGATTCCTAGATGTTCGGGATATCAAGTTGAACAACAAACTTGTACATGTTTTAATCCCTCTAGTGCATTTTGGGTTGGGACTCCCGTTTATCACCAAAATAGATCGTACCACCTAAGATAGTGTGATGCCTTGCGCTGGGACTCCCGATTATCACAAGGCCCTACGCACCCTAACACTCGCAATGATTTGAATCCACATCTAAGGTTCTTTCTCCTTACAATGTGAATATCGTTGAACAAGTGAGGTGCTCCATTAGGTGGGTTGCACTCTGATCTAAGATTTTCTAAAAAGGATTTTCCTTTGTTCGAAAAACGTTAGCCAGTTTTTAACCTTTTAAAATTACTTAGTTTTATAAACTAACTGTTTATAAATTCCACTTTTAATTTTGTCTTTTAAAACTTGGTTTATAAACAAATTGTTTACTTTGTCATTATTAATTTAAAACTTGGTTTTCTAAACAAACTGTTTATAATCATCATTATTATTTTAAAACTTGGTTTTCTAAACAAACTATTTATAATCACCATCTTTTTATTTCAAATAAAGTAAATTAAAGATATAAAATAGATACATGCAATTTCGAAAATTGCTATGCCATAACCCCAAAGACTTGGTTTTGTGTTGTTTGTATATTTAAAAATTAAAAATTTTATTAATTTCCAAAAAATAATAAAAATATTCAAAAAAATAAAATAAACACAATGTCACTTCTTTTGGGTTATGTCATACTTAATTAAATAAATAAACTGATAATTATTAAATTACCAAACTGATAATTATTAAATTACCCATAACAACTGATTTCAATTTCCCCCTTAATTTTGAAATTATCTTGAGTTTTAATAATTTATTATCTATTTATTATTAATTAAAAAAATTAAACTAGTCGAGATCTACATAAATCTATCACTTTGACTTTGTTCTTGATTGTTAATCAAAAATCAAAAGATTTACATAGATTCACTTAACAAGTAAAGGAATATACATAAAATCTTGTAGATTCTTTATTCCCGATTTAGGTTACATAAAATCTTGTACCCTAAATGTGATAACTTGGTCACCAAGAAACCATCACCCAACCGAAACTCGGTGGGCTTGGTTTCGGTCAACCACTCGGTCGTCGAACCAAGTCTCAACCGAATCTCGGTTGGTTTGGTTTCGACTCCCGCTTTTAATTTTTAATTAACTTATAAAATAATAATAACCTTTTCCCTTTTTTTATCTAAAAATCCTATTCAATCCAATTGTTCATAAACTTGAAAAATATTCTTGGATCAAACTTTCTAGGGTTTTCTTACTAAATAAAAAGAAAGAAACCTAATTTCTTTTATCTTGAAACCTATTCAATCCAATTGTTTATAAACTTGAACAATTTTCTTGGATCAAATTTACTAGGTTTCTTTCTAAGATAAAAAAAACTTAATAATAATATATATGTATACGAAATTTCGAAAAATACGAGGAGGGAAAAAGAAACCTAATTCCTTTTATCTAGAACCCTATTCAATCCAATGCTCATTCAAAACTTGAAGAACACATACTTGGTTCGAAATTTCTAGGGTTCTATTCTAGACGAAAAGAAACTAAACTGAATCTCATTGAGATTAGTAGTAAGCTCTGATACCACTGTAGGAAAACCTTGTAGGATTCACATGGCGGAACTTGAATCCCACATTACTGGATCTCTACTAGTCAATGAGATCAAAAGAAGAATAAGATGAAAAACATTACCTTTAGATTGCTAAAGAATGATCCACCTCTACTGCACCACATGGACACGCTGCAAGACCGCGTTGTAACAACAAAGTAATACACGAAACTCGTGTGGGTGTGGCTTGCGTCGAACTCGAAGTCGACGAACAACCCTTTGGGGTTTGTTCGTGCATCGGCCGAAAAGGAGAGGAGAGGGAAAGAGTAGGGTTTTGAGTTTGTAATAAGTGATTAACCTTAAAACCTTAACCCTAAGCCTTTATTTATAAGGACTCAAGTTACAGTTAAGTCCTTGGAGTTTAATTATGATTAATCTCGTAATTAAACTTCCTATAAACACTTTAAACCCTTGGCCTTTTACTAATTAATTAATAAACTATTAATTAACTGTCCATTAAATACTTAACCTAATATTTAACCATCCTTACAAATAATAATTAACTATTATTATTTATTCTCTACTTTATAATTAACTTAACTAGTTAATTATTCCACACAACTTACTTTATTCGGTTGTCCATTATTGGGTGTGTAGTGGTGTGACCCTTTAGTGTCTTATAACATTGGACACGATGACAAGTGTACTTATCTGTGCACATAAATCCAACATTATTTTCTCTTGTTGCTTTCTTTAATTCTCATTTCTTTACCACTCATTAAACATTTATTTCTTCCATATCTTTTGTATTTCCCACGACCTGGGATTGCCACATCCTTTACATTTTGATATAATCAATCAGAGTATACAATTACATGTGTTTCTATAATGTTATTTTAGAATTACTTGTGATTTGTTATCTCACATGTTTTAAGCAAAAAAATCACATTTGATCCGCTTAGTAATCTCACCTAATCGCAGTCAAATAATTCAAAGCATACAATCACATGTGATTCGTAAGCGAATCACTTGTGATTTGTTTCTTAATAATCCCTTGTTCTACTCAAAAAAATCGCATGTGATTCGCTTATCAATTTCACCTGAGCGTAGTCAATTAGCGCAAAGCTCACAATCACATATAATTCGTAAGCGAATCACTTATGATTTGTTATATGATAAAGTCCCCTATTATACGCAAAAAAATCACATGTGATTCATTATCAATCTTAGCTAAGCGCAGTCAATTAACGCAACCTTACAATCACATGTGATTCGATAGAGAATCACTTGTGATTTGTTATCTAGTAAACCCCTTTGTTTTACAGCAAAAAAATAACATGTGATTCGTTTAACAATTTCAAATGAGCGCAGTCAATTAACGCACAGCTTGCAATCACATGTGATTCGTAAGCAAATCTGTAACACCCGTATTTTATTGTTAAACATCGTTTAAATCATTTAAAATACCATTTCTCAATATTTGTCATATTTTCCAAAATACAGTTTAACAAAAACTTTAAAACTTATATCAGAGTTTACAAAAATACGGTGTCACCAAGTATATCAAAACCATAGGCAACGGGATCTACCTATTAGCTCCCGAGCTAAACATCTCTAGGCCACTTCTAGTGCAACCTTCTATCACTTCAAACCTGTACCTGAGTACATAGCCACAAAAACAAACGTAGTACGTGAGACAAAATAGTCTCGTGAGATACATGGGTTTTAGACCCCAAAAATAATATCATTTCATTAATATATAAACATATATATATACTACATCAATACCGTCTAGTCACCCTATAGTGGCCTATCAATTTCTGCTCTCCTAACAATCATATCTAGCTATCGGGTTGCCCCCGAACTAGCTAGAAGCACAAACATACCTAATACATAAACATATATGTACTAGAATCACATTAACTTACTAACCGAAATCCATCACCATTAGTAAGCTTCACATTAACTTAATAACCGAAATCCATCGCCATTAATAAGCTTCAAGATACCGGCAAGAGGGATTCGCCCAATCTACCGATATCTGCCTTACTCGCCGTAATACGTCCAGTTAGCAAGACTACTAACGTGGATGAGTCGATGGGAATCCACCCAACTGCCCCTCATTCCACACCTCATGACCGGGGGTCCCCCGCATCATCACATCATCTCGTTCTTACCATAACTCAACGGTTATTTCAACCAAAGCCTTCGGCTATCACATAAATCATCACACAAGTTAGTTATCCAATAATAACTACATATAACTAGTTCAACATAGTATGAACGTACCTGCATGGACCCATAGACCCGATCATAAGCAACTCACGTCTACTTCTACATCTATGAACCCTATGAGGTCCATACTTACTTATTTCATAGGATACATTTCTTATTTATCGATATCATAATTCTTTTATCTCCTCTTGACTATAATACTTATTTATTACTAGTCAATTCATATTCATTTACATGCATATTCGTTCCTCACTCTTATTAGTAACTCTTACCAATTAGGTACTCATTACTATAAACTCATTATTAGTTATTTTACTAATACATACTTATTTATAAAGATTCAATATACATTCTTTTACTCAATAACCTTATTATTAAGGCTCGTTAATAAAGGTTTCATCATTACTTAGTTCATCATATTCACTTCCAAATTCATCAACTATACCAGATATATTCCAGTATCACATTATACCTAATTCTTATCTTTTCGATCACTATCTTTATCAAAACATTTATTAATAAAGACCCATAAAGTATCATATGTATTTCAAAACCATTTACTATGTACTCAGTTTTAAAGTCTCATGTACTCACCTTAGCAATGCTTCCCAGATCGCGTCTGTTAACCCGAATCCTTGCTTCACAATTCGGTCAACCTTCCAAGACCTCACCAAATGCCTAATACAATAATCACAAGATTATCAACAACACATACTACTACTATTGTGTCCATCTATCTCTAGATAACACTTAACAACACATTTCCCCCAATTATGGTGATTTACCAAACCCTACGTTAACCAACCCTTAAGATTCTTACAAATCATAATCATACACTTGTTTCCTTTGATAATATACCATCTATTAAGTGTATACATCACTTATATCACCATAACCCATAACCCCAAGAACTAGGGTTTCAAACCCATACATCAAAATACATAGATCTTAAACTACGAAGATCAAAGAGTGAAGATATACCTTTAATCTTCAACTAGGAGTGAAATCTACAGATTTGTGAAGGATTCGACCTCAATCAGTCTCCAAGCTCGAAAATCGCCAAAGAAGAAACTAGGGTTTTGATATGGCATCAAATGAGCCAAAACCCGACTTAAAGCTGCTCGACCATAGTTCACGGCGTGATCTATACTTCGCGTCGCTAACTTTCCCTACTCGCAAACTTCACGATCGCTAACTGGTCGTGAACTACTTCACGCACAAAAGCCCAACCTTCGGTAGACAGTTCCCGATCGGGAACTTATCTTCGCGTCGCTAACTCCATGTGCAGCCAAGGCTGCACTTTTTCATCCTTGTCTCGGCCCGGTTTCGTCCATAACTTTCTCATACCGTGTCCAAATGACACGAAACCAATTCCTACGTTCTCTAAATGATTTATCCTTATTTATCATAATTTTTATAAATTTATTTACAAATTTCGGGTCGTTACAAAATCACTTGTGATTTGTTATCTAGTAAACTCCTCTGTTTACGCAAAAAAAACACACACATGTGATTTGCTTATTGATCTCACATGATCGCATTCAGTTAACGCCCAGCTTGCAATCATATGTGATTCGTAAGCAAATCACTTGTGATTTGTTATCTGAAAAACTAGAATTGTAATTTTTTACCTGAATCATCGGTTTTTTTTCATGATTAATTGTTATTGACAGATTCGGGAACTAGATTGATTAATCACGTCGGATATTTTGATTTCGTGATTCAGATCTGCGTTTGATTACACCACAATCTAGAGCCATTTTTTTTTTTTAAATGCATACGGAAGCGATTTAGGAAGCCATAAATCCTAAATTATTACACATCATAAAAACTTTACATATTAACTAAATATATAAAACATTTAAAGGTGTTACTAAAACAGGCTCGACCCGGTATACAAAATCAGAGTACGGTCAGATTTCCAAAACCCGACTCTAGACAAGCTAAATCCACAACCTGAAAAGAGTCAACAAATGAGGGATTAGCACAAAGCTAAGTGAATAGAAATAACAATCAATTTGCATAACCACAACAAATTAAAGACAAGAGAAATCAATCTGGAAACCCGTCCAAACTTCCACAAGCAATTGGACGTTATGAGAGTATCGGCGGACTTGCAAGGTACCTACAACTGTTGTTGGCCGAACAACAGTTTACCGATGGCCACTTTACTATTAGCACGGTACTCACCCCTGACGGAACACATTCGTAGGAGTCCGAGCACCCCATCCAATAGTAACGAAGCCTAGCCAAAACCCACTCATAGCTAAACTCTAGAAAACATGTGCACATACTACCATTAACAATCCCACAATTAATGGCACAACTGAAAATCAAAAAAATGTCAAAAAAATACATTTTCCCAAAAATCAGCCAAAATAGCGCCGCTATCTAAGATAGCGCCGCTATTTTGAGATAGCATCCGCTATTTCAGGTTTCTGTTCGATTGTTCCCGAAACCAGCCAAGATAGCGCCGCTATCTTAAAGATAGCGCTGCTATCTTCCCAGATCAGCCAGAATCCTGCAATTTTTCATGCAACTCTACCATTCTTTAATTTTTGCAATTTACACAAGAAGGAAGGTTAAATCCACTCACCTTTGCTTCCTTTTAGTACCGAGCTCAGTGATCTTATATCACTGAGGCTCCTTCCCTTTTCCTGTACAAAATGAGTACCGAATTAGTTACCTGAAATCATCAATTGTGTAACAAGTGTCATAAGCTTAAGACCACATCTTGCAACAACAACTTACAACCAATTACTTGCATTTCAACATATAACCAATACTAAAGTCTAACACTTTATCAAGTCAATTCATTATACAATTTGACTAAAATGCACCTTAGGCCCAAACGGGTCAAAAACAAGAATAATGGGTCGGAAATCCATACAACACTTTCCAATGAGTTAGACTACATGATCAACATCAATATTGTATATCAAACAAGTTACTTGCATCCAAATGCAAGTTTCACCAACTTTGACCTTATTTAGGTCAAATGCACCAATTGTTAATCAAACGGGTCAAGACCCGAAGCCAACACAATCAAGCTTACAATTTATTCAACTAACACATTTCTAACATGAAATTGACAATTAGAGTTTACAAGCCATACAAGACTAAAAGTCAACTCCCAGGTTGACCAAAGTCAACAATCTACAAATTTAGCTAGTTATGACTAAATTTCCATCTAGCCAAACACTACCATTTCTTAGGCATTATCTCAATAGTTAACTAGTGATCTTCTTACTTAACAATTACCATTCTAACATGCATAATTTAACATAATAACACCTTAAGAACAACAAGATTCACATTTCACCAATTTAGGGAAGATCTCCATCTTCTTCCCCAAGACCACCATTGATGAAGCTTTATGAAAGCTTCACCAAATGAGCTAACACTAACAACAAATCATACACTACTTGCAAGAACTCAAATAAACACCAAATCAAGCATCAATTTCGGATTATGACTAAGATTTAAAGAAACCCACCAACTATAGCAACCCTAGTTTAACAACTACTCATAAACATGAAACCCTAGCTTAAGAAGGAAGAAAACTTACTTAGTTTAGCTTCCAAAAACGAAATCACAGAGATGGCAAGCAAGGGATTAGGTTATGATCTTCAATTTTGAGAGAAAAGCTTCAAGAGTGAGTGTGGTGTGTGTGTGTGTCGTGACTGAGAGAGAGACAAGAGGAAAGGAAGAGTAAATTGACATATGTCTCTAACACAACACGTACCCCCACCCCCAAACACAGATAATTTCATTAAAACACAGTACAGGGTGTTAACTTCGCAGATAAATTAAATAGACCTAACTAATTCCAATTTTAACAACGAAAATATTTTTAGAACCCCGGTTCAGAAGTGAACCCAAATATGTAAAAGTTATTTTAATATTTAAATATCTCAGATTCACTAAATTTTAACCCCATGGTTAAAATATAATTAATTCAACTAAATCAAATAAAATCATATAAAATATTAAATAATAAAATATGACTTACCGAAAGTAATAAAATATTCTAGGTCGGGTCTCGGGATGTTACACGCAATTTTGATTACGGCTCGAATTCGAGAAAAACACTATTCGTTGTTTGTGATTCGATTTCTACAGCCGATTCGATGTTTGAGATTCAGATCTGACGTTTGCGACCCATTGTTTGTGATTTGTGGCTTAGAGATCGCCGGAAATCGCCAAAGCAGTTCGAGCGTAAGCTCCATTGAAGAAGGAAGAAGGTCTGACGTTTTTCTGGACGATAATACCCCTCCATGTGTAATTTATGGATTGATCTTGCTCATTGATTAAGTTTGATCGGATGGTTAGGAATTATTCCTTAGGACTTTATAATAATGTGGGACTTTCATGTACACATCTCTACATACATAATATAACTACGAATTATGCATACTCGCATGTTATATGTGCCTACAGATACGACTACAATTTAATGTATTTGCTCTTATTAAAATCGGTACAGTTGTATATCTAATCGGTCTCTTCTATCCAATCACTCGTTTGTATGCCTCGAAAGATGTGACATTGTTTGGTAGTTTTTAGCAAGAGAGTACTCGAATGGCCAATGTAAATAGTTAGAGGAATTGCATTAATTGAATTGATCATTCAATAGCCTCATCTATGATCATATCTACCATAAAAATGTCAACTACTCTGAGGTCCCAACCTTTCATGAATTGCATTTACTTGCGTAGATTCTGACTTTTTTACATTCATCGAATTTAATACTTAACGGATATGGCCACACATTTTAAAGACAAAACAAAGTTCTTTTTATAAAAATATTTAATGATGATCCAAAACAGTTCTAGTGAAAAAAGAGGCTCTTTGCTTATAAGAGACAGGGTTACAATCTCATTGGTAACACTTTACGTTGGTCAGGGAATAAAAGGTCTGAAACAATCACAGGAAAACTGATCAGGTCACGTATATTGGAGTCAAAGACTTAACCTTAAGTAACCTGAGCAATGATCCTTCTTCATTTACTCATTTACCTAGTGCAAAAATCGATAGAAGATTATAAAAATAAACTTGTGAACTCATCTTTTAAAAGATGATCTTACAAAGATTTTTAAAACATTTAAAATTTTAAAACCGAAAGTCATAATTTTTTCAAAATTTGACACAAAGTTATGGGCTTTGGGTTTCCATTTACGTATTACCCAATTAAACGTACAAGCGGTTAATGGAGGTCCAAAGACATTGGGGAAACAATCTTACCCCTCCACGTACTAAATTAATGTTTCTTTATATTCACCCCTATTAAAAAGCTTCATTTTTAGGATTATAATATCATAAATATTATATACTATTATAAACTTACAACTTTTAAAAGTTTTTGAATTTGATGACTTAATTTTATTGATGTAGATTTTTAAAAACTGTAATAAAGTGGCCTTTTATATTTCCTTTTTCAAATTTAATTGTATTTTAATAAAAAGAACAGGCAATGGACGTTAGAAATCTTATCTACTACGTATAAGAGATGTTATATATTTTCAAATTAAAGCTATTTACTTAATATTATTATGCATATGAATGAGCTAATACTGAAATAATCTTTCTTTTATATTTATGGATGACTAATGACTAATATAGAGTACCTTATATAGTTTCAGAATGTTAAGATGTTTTAAAATAAATGATGCAATTTAGAATTTTCCTTATTTGATAAATAATAGTGGACATATATATCCACTAATTATTTTATTTAATAAAATGAAATAACTCATTTATCCTTATTTTTACTTTTAAATATCAGTAAATGCACTTTAATTATAATATGTGAAACTCATCATTCATTAACTATTCAATTAACCTTCCTTACAATATTTTGTTTTAAAAAATCTAAAATTTAAAGTGTATCACTTATTTTGAAACGGGGAAGTATCAATTAATATCTCTAGATATATATACCAAAAGTAAATTGATCACATAAACAAAAATGAAAATATTACATTTTATTGATAGTTAATTATCTAAAGTTAACGGGTGAAGAAACCCTGGTGACACCAAAAGATGATTCAGAATTCGTGAAATAAAATATTTTAAAATAATAATAAAAAAAAAAAAGATAACAGTAAATAAATTACTAATTCGCTACTCGTTGATCCCTTTCGCTGTTAAAAAAAATAAAATAAAATACTAATTAATTCCACCAACCCTTTTTTTCCCTCCTCAATTTTACCTCAGATCCACTCTACATTAAAAGAAGCAAAACGCCTTTCAAAGGCATCTTTATTTCTTCCATGAACGAGTGAGTGACCTTCAATTCTTAACTTCCTGCAACATTTTGTTGTACCTTCATGGCGGTCCCTACACTCCCGCCTCCTGAAACAACCCACAAGGTACAACCCACAAAGCGTAGAAGAAAACACCATCCTCAAAACCCTAAACTCAAACAACAAAACCCTTCATCATCATGGGATCAATTCAAGAATCTTTTGAAGTGTAAGCAAATGGATGTTTCCGGGTCGGATCAGAAGACCCAACAACCTGACCCGGTTATCAGAAACACTAATGGGTATTCGAAGTTGAGTTCTTGTAGCTCTATATGCAGTTTCAAGGATGTTGCTAATGGGAATACTAGGGTTGTTGATAGAGCTGATAACTCGCCGGAAAGTAGCACCGTCGGTCAAGATTCCGGTGTTGTTAAAAGGAAGAAACACCTTAGCAATGGTGCATCTTCTTCTTCTTCTAGTTCTACTAGACCTTTGACTACAGGTTCAGTTAGATCCAACGGTAATGGGAGTTACACGTCATCTTCTAAAGGCATGCAATTTAGGAAGCTTTATGGCTGCTATGAATGCCATGCCATTGTTGATCCTGCAAGGTCACTCTCACTTCTTTTAATTTTGTACAAATTTTATTTCTTGATTCTATATATGTTTACACTAAAAATAATTAAACTGTACTATTTTAATTAGTTTTTGGTATAAGAAAATTTGTGAAATATTTTTTTTATCGATCTTAACAACGTGTGGGTGTGAAAATTGGCTAACTAACACATATTGGCAACTTTAGTTGATAACTTTTGTATGATTGCTTAAAAAGATGATTAATTAATTGCTAATTAATCAAGTTGATCATGCAATGCAGGCATGCAATTCCAAGAAGTACAATTTGTTTATGCTCAGAATGTGGAGAAGTGTTCCCAAAAATGGAAAGTTTGGAGCATCATCAAGCTGTTAAGCATGCGGGTACCATTTGATTCTTCAATTTTTATATTTTAGTTTTTTTTCATATTTTAACTGTATAGATTTATATTATGTAGCTTGATTAGAATATCGTAAAAAAATTCATTAATATATATTATATAGTCACTAAAGTGTAAATATATAAAGGATAATTAAGTCCAAAGTTTTGCGAGTTATATTAATGTGAATTTAGTGAGTTATACAATTCTTGGTAATAGTGAATCATAGCAATCTAATCTAATATTATATTATATATTGTATAATATATACTTCCTCCGTGTCAAAATAAGTGACAAAAATTGGCTTACACGTTTTTTGAGGTAAATGATTAAAGTAGATGTTAAAATAGATTAAAGTACATAGTTAGTGGAGAATATGTCTCACTTTTCTTGAATAAAGTGATATTAATGAGTTTTAAAAGTAAAAGTAAGGGTATAAGGGTAATTTCACTTTATTAAAGTGGATAGTTAGTGGGTATGAGTCCCATTATTTTTACCAAATAAGGAAAATTTTAAAAGTGTGTCACTTATTTTAATACACCTAAAAATGAAAAGTGTGTCACTTATTTTGATACGGAGGAAGTATAAGCATGACCTTAACTTGTACTATAATTTAAGTCCAAAGTTTTGTTAAGTTATATTAATGTGTTAGAATATATACTAAAAAAATAAACTTATAGTAGTATTTTTTCTACCTTTTAAATATCTTACATGTCAATAATCAGCCTCGCACTGACTTTTGTTGCATCTAATGATTTATACGACATGTTACATGCACGCATCATTTTCCTTTATTTAACGGTATAGAAAAATGACATTTATATCAAACAAATTTGTTATCGTATATATTCTAAGTCACCGAATGACTGACCAAAAAGATAATATGAAGTGACTTTAGTGTCTTTACCTTGGACAAGTGTATGGCTTTATTTCCCATGGGTAATCATGTAACCACATTCCCTTTGGGGACCATTCCTGTTAATTCTACATTTGCCTTCATTCTAAGGGGAAAAAATACCATTTTTTGAATGAAATGTCAATATCTTGTCACTAGCACTAATGTAAAAGTTGGGATACTTGCCTGTGCAATTTATTCATAATATTCATTTTATACCACAAAAAATTATTATAAAACTACAACATATGTTCTGATATATTAATGAATAAGTTTTTGTCGTATAAATATCACATCTGTTTGTTTATTGGTTTAAAGGTTTAAATTAATAGTGTTAGATTACTTTTACCAAGTGTTATAAGTTCCTTAATTAGTGTGAAACTTAAGTTTTATAAAGTATATGCCTTAACCGTTATGAACATGTGTGTTCATGCTTATAGGGTGTTAATTACATTTGTCTTTTGTAAGATGACCATTAGTGTAAATTAATTTTTTTGATTTGTTTTGTAGTGTTGGAGCTTGGACTCGAAGATTCGGGTCGAAACATTGTAGAGATAATATTCAAGTCCAGCTGGCTAAACAAGGACCATCCGATCTTCACCATCGAACGGATCTTAAAAGTCAACAACACTCGCCGGACTATTCAACGTTTCGAGGACTGCCGTGACACCGTCAAAATCCGATCCACGGCCACCGCAACCGCCTCCCGCTGCGCTGCCGACGGCAACGAGCTCCTCCGCTTCCACTGCACCACACTCGCGTGCTCCCTCGGCTCCGACGGCTCATCCAACCTCTGCGGCTCCGTCCCCGGCTGCGGCGTTTGCACAATCATCCGTCACGGTTTTCAAAGCCCAAGATCCGGCGACGGTCAACGGAAAGGGGTGTGCACCACCGCCAGCAGTGGTAGGGCACACGACTGCCTTGTTGTAGCGGCGCGTGGGCAAAGGGCGATGCTGGTTTGTCGAGTGATTGCAGGGAAAGTGAAGCGCGTGGTGGCGGAGGAAGATGGACCGTACGATTCGATGGCCGGGCATCCCGGGTCATACTCGAATATTGAGGAGCTTTATGTTTACAACCCGAGAGCCATACTCCCCTGTTTTGTTGTTATTTACAAGCCAATGGAAACGTGATGTCATCTTTCTTAACGTTTTCTTTTACTTTAATATCTAATCTAATGGGAACCTAAACTTCATGGTGACATTTCTATAATCTTTTTCTCTTTTGTTTTGTATATAAGATTAGTGACTTTGTACATTGTTTAATTTGTATCTCCTTTCGACAAGCATTGGGCTCATTCATTAACTTTGGTTTTTAGTTTGACGGAAAATGATCCCTACTATTTAGATAGTTGTCTCATATCAAGTGAGAATGAAGAGTAATTCATAGGGCTGACTATATCAGAAATTCTATCTTTATAGGGTAGTGTTATGTACTTCTGTAACTTTGTAACCTTTAATAACCGCCCTAGCTACTAATATATCTTGTTAATTTACACTTCTTGAATACGAATTCTCAAAATGTTCAAAATGTAAATTTGAAATCTTGCATGATTTCAAGTTTGATTCTTTAAGAGTTATCCCAGTAATTAGAATTTCATGATATCCAACTATTATGATTGAAATATAATTCGGAAATTGTTAAACACAATTCATGTTATGATCATTAGTTTCATAAACGAATCTTATATACCAAGGACCACATACAAAAGAAATCTTATCATACATTATTTATGCAAATATTGTATAATCTACCTGTATTATATTACACATCGAAAGACCAACATATAAACAAATCACATGTTGAAAACCACGTGATTGACCAACACATAGACAATAACCCGACGGGCTTATTCTGCATATTTAGATATACTGTAATTCATGCTTACTGTTATTTAATAACTTCCATAGAATTTTTTTTTTTAAAAAAAAGTCAGGATGAAAAATACATAAAACTTTTTTATTAGAAAATCCTTTAAAATATCACTAATAGATACTATAGACAGTAGTATTCCTCATTTACATGCAAGTTTTAGTTTATGATTACCGATGTTAATTTGAATGCAATGAAAGTTGGACCTAATAAATGAAGCACATTAGTCCATGCTTTTCAGCGAAAATATAATTGCCAACACATGTTAATCCTCGTATTTCTCGATATAATTATAAGTAAATAAAAAAGATTCTTCGAATTCAAAATGGAATTACTAAGGAGGCATTAATGTGTTGTTTAGTTATAATGTTTTGTTAAACTCAGTTCAACATCTACGCGATGCTTGTTTGAATGTTTGATTGAGAAGTCTATATTAATGAACGGGAGTGTGGAGGTGATATCCTTTTTTTGGAAACGGCAAATAATATATAAAAACACCAACTTAGCAAGAAGCTAAAGAAGGATAAAAGTACAAGTACAAATCAAACAGAGAAACTACAAAGAAAGCACAAAAGGAGATATACTCCATTCCGCCCAATTACATTGAATTTTACTCCTATGTTTTAGCCATACGAATGAGGTAGAGATGATTTCACTTGCAATGTACGTGAATGGCTTAATAACGTTGTTAAAGACTGCCTCGTTTCTCGCTTTCCATATCCACCATATCGTGCACTGTATAATCATGTTTAAAACCTTCCTTTTTCTAGGACAATTCCTCCAACTTTCACCAAATTCAATAAATTCCTCCACCGAGTTGAAAATGGGTAATTGAATACCGCACCAATTGAATATCCAAGCCGTAATATCAATAGCATATGGGCATCTAATGAAAGTGTGTTCGACAGTTTCATCATCACAATTGCATAACTTGCAAACAGTGGACTCGACATTTACACCTCTATGGACTAAAATTGGATGCCACCGGGATTCTATCTAGGCCCAATCTCCAAACGAAACAATTGACCTTTAGGGGAGCGATCTTTGACCATGGCATGTTCGTATACCCAGATGACGTGATTTTATCATCGAGCCACTTTCGTATATTATTAACGAAAAAAGCACCATCAGTAGAGATGTTGCAGTATAAGCGATCACTCATTTGGTTCAACCGAATATCGTTAATTAGATGAATCAAATTACTAAATTCACTGATCAAGATGCTAGTGTTTAAGTTCTGTAGCCAATTCCAGGAGAAACCGGAATTATTGATTCGATCCGCAACCCGACAAGATTTGGATTTTTCGATTAGATAAAGATTAGGGAACTGGTAACGTAAAGCAGAATCGCCAACCCATCTATCTTTCCAAAACATAAATTGAGTACCTGCACCTAATCGGGTAGAAAAAATGTGAAAAAAATCATACCCGATGCTAGTTAGATCGTTTTCCACTCTGGTGATATTACGCCATACACTAGCAGCGCTACTTTTAGCCATGCAATGGACATGTTTGGATTTTAAATTGTGGGCAGCCTTAATAACCTCTTTCCAGATGTTTTTTTTTTTCGTCTCTTAGACGCCACCACCATTTAATTAGCAAGGCATGATTCTGTGATTTTAGCGAGCCCACCCCGAGACCACCACTCTCTTTTGAAGCCGTAATCGTTTTCCAAGCGACCCAATTGATTTTCTTGTTGGAATCATTTCCGCCCCAAAGAAATCTTCGTCTGATTTGTTCAAGACGATCAATAATACACAACGGTGCTTTAAACAATGAAAAGTAGTAGATTGCCAAGCTACTAAGAACCAATTTAATAAGGGTCAATCTTCCACCGAACGAGAGATTCTTAGCTTTCCAACCGGATAGTTTTGAGGAAAACCGATCAATAACCGGCACCCAATGCTTTTTTAGATTCATATTTGCACCGACCGGTACCCCGATATATGTAAATGGAAGAGAGCTCGGAATACAAACAAGAATGTTTGCCCAATTGTTTAACTGAGTTGATGGAATACCGATCCCAAACACCTTGGATTTGTTAAAGTTGACTTGTAATCCGGAGGTAGCATGAAAGCATCTAAGTACTCGGGCGAGGTTTTCGATGTTATTAGTAGATGCATCACCCACAAAAATCGCATCATCCGCATAAAATAAGTGAGAGATGGACGGACCGTTTGAACCGATCTTTTTACCCCGGAATATGTTTTTGTTGCATGCCGATTTCATTGCCACATTTAGTCCCTCCATAGCAATAATAAATAAATAAGGTGAGAAAGGATCACCTTGCCTCACTCCTTTTGATACTTGGAATTCTTTGGACGGTGAACCGTTAATAAGGACCGAAGCGAATGAGGAGGACAAACAACCTTGCATCCAACCACGCCACTTTGTACCAAAATTCATTTGTTCGAGAACGGAGTCCAAATACTTCCAATTTATTGAGTCAAAAGCTTTCTCGAAGTCGACTTTGAACATGAACATTTGTTGTTTAGTAGCTTTTGCCCAAGAACAAAGTTCATTTATCACCAACGGGCCCTCCAAAATGTTTCGACCATTAATATATGCGGATTAGTGTCGCCAACAATAACGTCAATAACCAATTTTAGCCGATAGGAAAGAGCTTTTGCAAGAATTTTATACATACAATTGATGAGCGAGATCGGCCGGAAATCGCCCAAGTTCACCGGGTCTTTTATTTTTGGTACAAGTGTTATAAAAGATGAATTGCAGCCTTGCGCAATTGTACCTGTGTTTTCGAAATGACGAACAAAAGACATAATGTCGTCAGACAGGATATCAAAGTGACGTTTAATAAACTTCAAGGTGAAACCGTCTGGCCCGGGGGCCTTTTCACCTCCGCAAGCCCACACCGCTGATTTAATTTCGGATGCGGAGAATGGACACTCGATATCAGCCTGCTGTGTGGAGGATATTTTTGAGAACAACGGGCTAACAAATTTGGGCCTGATGGGCCAACAATCAGTGAATTTGTTAGAAAAAAATCTGTAAGCTTCATTTTTTATATCAACCGGGTCTGTGATCCAACTGCCATGAATAGAAAGCCCGTGAATGCGATGTTTCCTATTTTTGGATTTCAATGAGCCGTGGAAGAAGGATGTGTTTTCGTCACCATCGATGGCCCATTTGATATGGGCCTTCTGCTTTAGGTCCAATCTGCGGAACCTCTCAAGGTCTTGAAATTTTAACCTGCCAAGATTCAATTCAGAGATTTCAACATCAGATAACGGCCTTGATTCGACTAATAGATCGAGTTCATCTAGTCTCTTTTTAAGATCAGCTGACAATTTGTTTTCTTTGGCAAATTCAATACTTCTCCAGGATTTTATTTCATTTTTAAGGTGTTTTAATTTTGCAGCCAAAAAACGGTCAGGGGGCCCATAACCCCTGAATGATGAGCATGCGTTATGAATCAAATCAGAAAAACCATCACGTAACATCCATGAGTTATAAAATCTGAAGGGCGGCGGACCGAAATCAATTATATTATTGCATAAAATGATAGGGGAGTGATCAGAAAACTCCCTTGGGAGTGCAGTGACGGAAGATCTAGGTTGGGCAGCCATGAAGTTGTATGCTACAAAACTAATCTATACACTATAATCATTATTTTATGGTATTTGTATAGTTTGATTTAAATGCTGTTCAATATGATGCATGGATTAATTTATTTAGTGTAGAAATCATTTCCATTAGTAAAATATTAATCTATTGAGTAGGCTGGTTGGTGGCCCAAGTCTGGCCCTTTTGATCTCTGCTACTGGGTTATCATTTGTAGTAGTTTTTGGGTTTGATTCTTTCTTATTTCTGGTAGGAAATAATCAGGTTGTACTTTTGTTATGTTTTGTTACAATATTGATGTGTTAAAAAATATGTCTGAGTTATTTAAATGTCTTTTGATAATCGATATACAAAGCAATATTGTTTTAAATTGGGCATGTGCAAACTCGACCGAGAATCTGTCAAAACCGCGAATCAAAACGGACCTAACCAACAGGTCTGGTTATCAGATTTAATTTTAATGCAAAATCGGTTTCGGTAAAGTTCGATCAAGTCTAAAACCAGAAAAAAATGAAAACGGTTGAAAAAATTCGGAAACTTCGATTGTCAGTCCGGTCCAAGTAATCAATATGGTCCTGAATCCAGTCAAAATATTTCCAGGTCGGGTCAGTTCATTTATAGAGGAAAACTAGCCGGGTACCCGCGCAATGCGGCGGCGGGTACCCTGTAACTATATTCTAAGGCCGACAAATACAATCAGAGAGCAACATGTCACCTTTGGCGGTATTAATTGTCTTCGACATTAAAGCAACAACAATAGTTTTTGGTAGTTTTTTGATCATATTAACAATTGGGAGTACGCCGTTAATATCATTTGCCGTTTCCAAAAAATATAAACAATTTTTAATTTAAATCCGGACTTTTAAATATTTGCATGTAACCGACTCATATTCTCCTTTAGATCAATAAAGTCTTGCGACTTTTAGGTTTTATATAGAAAACTTTAATACAAACACGTTTGACAAATTACTAAGTAGAGTTGCTACACATCACAATATAGGAAAAACATACATTTCAAGATTTAGATATCAAACAAGTAAATTTTAAGACTTCTAATGAAATAATAATAATAAAAAGCTATTTTGATAAATAAATAGATAAACGATCGCATGATTAAACAAATACTCCATATGCATACATTACTAATTAGGGACATATTTAATGGCAAATCATATGCATACATTAAACATCACATGAGCAAGATTATCTCCATGATCACTCCGTTCATGTAATCTGTCAATGGTGCTAATGTCGTTATCACGCTTCCATCTTGTATGTTCTTGTCATCTACATCTGAATAAAATGAATGAAATTGACGAATATTTAAGTATTAGAATGTCCACAATTCCTTATTTTACCGGTTTTACCCAAAAGATATAAAACATATTAAAAATCAACCAATCCATAAAAAATGGGTCACAAATTCCAATTACTTATTTTACCAATAATACAGGTATAAATGTCCAAGGTGATAGTTAAAAACAGAAATACGCCAAAGAGAGAAATAAAGATTTAATTTACTAAGTAAGCATTTAGGGAATTGCCAGCAGTTTGAAACATAGTAGCAGCATCAGCTTCGTTGGTATTGATAATAGAGTTCTCTAAAGCTAAAGAACAAATGTATTTATAGTAAGGAATCAAACACTTAACAAGCAACATAAACCATACGTAAACGGGTCAAAAGTGTTATAACAATGTTTCACTGTGTGTTAAAATTGAACTAATCAAATTGGGAATCTAAAACCAAATTGAGCAAGTCATAAAACTTAAACTAAACATGTCAAATATTTATTATGTACAAAAATGTTAGTTAATTACCTCAATCGTGGCTGCGGTTATTGGGGTTGCGGTTAGAACCATTGTTGGAGCATCCACTTCATTGGTAACGACAGTAGAGTTCTTTTAGCGTAAAAAATGAAATGCATTAGTGATATTAAGGTTAAAAGAATTGGTGGCATATGTGCTCTTAAGGATAAAATAATCGAAAATCCATTTTATTAAATAGATTACTTGTAAAACGGATCCATAGGATATGTAAAAACAGATTAAATCTAAATCCGACCCCGTTTAGCCTATTGATATGTAGAACAGAGTTAAATGAACCAACTTAGTGTAATGGAACATGTCAAATGGATAATCTAAAACCGAAATGAACAATTCATAAAATTTAAACTAAACTGGGGAAATATTTGCTTAATATATATTATGTATAAAAACAGAGTAAGTGATCTTAAAGGGCTGCACCGAGTAGTCGGGTAAAATTAAAAAAAAAATGTTAGTTAGTTACCTCTATCGTTGATGCGATTATCCCGGTTGCAGTTAGAGCCATTGATGGAGCATCCCCTGCATTGGTCACGATTGTGGAGTTATTTTAAAGTCAAAAAAGAAACACATTAGTGCTATTAAGGTTAAAAAAAGTGGTGGTATTAACTAAATATATGTGCTCCTAAGGTTAGAACAAATACAAAATACATATTATTAAATAAATGTCTTGTAAAACTGATCCATAGGATTTGTAAAAACATCTAACTTCTAAAACCGACACCTACTCGTTTAGTCTTTAACATTTTAGATTCTGATGATTGCCTTACACCAGAATCATTCCTCCCTTTATGACTAAAAGAATAGTTTGTGTGCTCTTTAAACTTTGGGTGAATAATACCCTAAAAAACCAACATACATTTTAAGTTTGCATACAAAAGTGCGTCAACAAGCTTTAGCATATTAAAGTCCTTACAGTTTTTAAATTAATACAAACTTAACTCATTTTCAAGACTTCTAAGTCCTTACAGCTGCACTGAATAACGGGTCAAACACATTACCATTTAAAAAGGAGCGGGTCAAATTCGTCAAGTTCTATTATGAACAAGAACGGGACAAACAGGGTCTGTTCGAACATCGCTAACATTCACCAGATTATTGGGTTACATTCGGTGATCTAAGAAAGTATGAATAACGTATTAAACGAAATAAATGTATCAAAATGAAATAAACACAAAACAGAATTGCGTTGTCTGGTCATAGTTTTTCTTACAACAAACAATGAATTTTATGGAAATAATTTTAAAAAAAAAGTGAAATTAAAAGCAAAATGAGATTTGCAAACCTGTTCAGAGTTTACGTTAAACAAACGATAGATTGTTGTGTAAAAATGGAATCAAAACAAGTATTTTGCAGGTAATTATGGGAGAATCCGTAAGCTTTGCTCCCATCTCTTTTGTATTTATAGGGTTTTGAAAGTTGAAGAGGCTAATTTCTTGATTTGAGGTGGGTATTTGAAAGGTGTAATTGTAGAATCGAGGTGGGTAGAGGAATCGAGGTTAATGGCGTGTGGTATCTGTAAGCATGAATGCAGATTTCGAGGTTGGGAGATGAACATCGGGAGGCCAGTTATGCAATACGCGGTATCTGAAAGGGCGTTTATATGTTATTCCAGCAAGCCGAAGTATTTTATTGGGACATGTTTTGAATTAAAAGATGCAAGCAGGTTCTAGACCAGCTGGTTCGGTGCTTGCCAATTAAGCTAGAGGTCTCAAGTTCGAGTCATGACTCGTCCTTTTTTTTCTTATTTTCTTAAAATCTCAAAATAGAAAGAAAATGGCTGAATTTTCAAAATGATATTTATAGAAAGGTCTAAATGCTTTATAAGTAGTAGAGATATTGATTTAGAGGAAAAGAAGTAAGTCCGTATATTAAAAGTCCACCAAACTTCCGGGTGCTTTTATGAAACATTTCAACTAATTGTAGTCAAGTTTTCAGACCCGAATGCAAAATTGGTCAACAATTCAACCTCTAAACTTTCAGTTTCCAAATACATTTTGAAGAATCAGCAGGAAGAACTCGAATTTCCTTTTTGCTGCTTAAATCTTACGAAAATGGTGATCTCTCACTCTTGTTTGATCAACACACTTTGTTTTAAATTCTAATTTCATTCCAATTCTGAATTATTGCATATGTGTTCTTAAAAATGGGCAGATCCGATTCATTCTGCTTCAGAACAGACAGGGGAAGACTCGTTTAGCTAAATATTACATTCCTCTTGAAGAATCTGAAAAACATAAGGTCGAATATGAGGTAAACACTAGATCAAATTTGTAGCTTTTTAACCTGTATTCTGTCAACGTAATTCAATTTTGGAATATTTGGTTATAACCCTAACTTTATGTGTAATCGTGTGTCTGTATCAGGTTCATCGATTGGTAGTGAACAGAGATCCCAAGTTTACTAACTTCGTCGAGGTATTCAGCTTTTAGCTTTGAATTTAGGGACGAAATAAAATATATAACTTTGAATTAGGGTTTTACATATTCTATAAACCATTTATAATTGTAATTAAGGACCCTGGTAAAACTGCAATTAGTGATCACTGATGATAATAAGTTCAGACCTTGATCAGTATGCCCAATTGAATTTTCATGGAGGGGATCAGAACAGTTGCAATCTTTCTGTACAACAAGTACTTATGCAGTTACAATATGATGAATTAGGGTTTAATATGTTTGTGTTTGCAGTTTCGTACACATAAAGTTATTTACAGGCGATATGCTGGACTGTTTTTCTCTCTTTGTGTTGATATAACCGATAATGAGCTTGCATATTTGGAAGGCATCCACTTATTTGTTGAAATACTTGATCACTTTTTCAGTAATGTATGTGAACTAGATTTGGTCTTTAACTTCCATAAGGTATACAATACAAACTTCTTCTTTTTTTAATATATTTTTTATATTTTTTCTTACATTAAATAATTTATCTTCCTTTCTTTACGTTACTTTTACGTGAATTTGTATAGCTGATGTGCGGTTTTCATTTGTTAAAAGGTGTATCTGATATTAGATGAATTCATTCTTGCTGGGGAATTCCAAGAAACAAGCAAAAAGGTATGTATATTGTTTTTTTTTTTAAACAAGATTATATTTTAATAACCATAATTAAGGTTTGTAATGCTACTTTGTTTTAATCCTTAGGCAATCATCGAGAGGATGGGAGAACTGGAAAAGCAGGAGTGAAATGTATCTTTCTATTTTCGCGTCTATTTTTTTTAACTTTATTGATTATCATACGGTTTTACTATAAATATTTCATTTTCCATCTTGATGTTTTCAGGATTATAGTTTTTTATTAATAATATTTAGTGTTGTTCTTCATTTCATGATTCCAAAGTTAATATGCACAAATCGAAAACAACTATTTCTTTCTAAACCTTATTATAGATTTAACTTCAATGTTGGCCCATTATCGATATCGTGATCACGATTTTTCATTTTCATTTTCTCCGTGTTGTTAGCAAATACCGCCATTGAAATACATCGCTGTTCTTCTATGTTGAAAGCATTTTTTCAGCAAAATATCTGAATTGAAGAACCAAAAAGGGGAGCCATTATATTTTTTTTTTGCGTGTTTGGTTGTTATTCCAGATTTGATGGCTAATCATGGATGCATATTGATTACTCCGTTAATATATATTAAGTTTCGCTTAATTCATGTCTACGTGTGTAAGTACATATATTAAGTTTCAAATTCCTTTTGAAATATTTTACAAAATACAGTGGTAACGTTTATGTTGGGCAAAGGTTATTTATGTTTTTTTGGTCCGTATGTTTTGATCATGGCTATCTCATTGGTTACTTGTTTAATGTCTATGTATTTTATCTTGTGCAAGAAAACACAATAAAACTTTAAATGCAAGTAATCAATTCAATACAACACCAAATCTCCACAACAAAAAAGAGGGAGCAAAAGCTAAAAAAATTCAATTTTTAGACAATTAAAAAAAGTTATGTCAAGAAATTCTATTTCATTAATTCTTTACACGATTGCAAAATCACACTACTCCTGAAGGAAGACGAAGAACGAGCCGTCCGCCCAACACACTGCAACCAAAAACAACTTCATCTTAATCATAAAAGTAACCATTAATTAATTAATAAATTTAGCAGCCTAATAATTTAAAAAAAAAAACAACAATCAAACCTTTGAACATAATAATAGCAGAAATCAGCAAGTATAAATGTTTGAACAACTTCCGCAAGGAGAACCAATGAAGGCCACATTCCATAACCTAAAGCTGTCAAAAGGCGTCCCCTAGTATCCAAAACCTGTATGTATAAAATACCGTTACCAGTTAATTTACATAATATTATGTTATAGCTATATAATTTTATGTTAAACTCGATATATACCTGAAGAATCCAATGTGCACAGCTTAGAAACCTTGCAATCCCTAAAGCAAAGACGTAATGCGCTGTGAATGGTTCAACAATCTAAATAATAATGATGATAATTTCAAGTTAGAGTATAACATATTATAATTATAATGATTTTATTACTATTCTTCGCAATTTTCGTTTGACAAAAATGGTTTCAAACTGACCTCGGTATTCTGCATGACATAAAGTTGTGGGAGTACAGAAACGGATTCCAGATAAACACAAAAAGCCCAAATGATTCTGTTTACAATGTAATGTTGTGTTGTGGGATGAACCACAAGTGACAATAAAGCACAAGGAATAACCTACATTTTAAATAAATCATAAGTTATTTATCGAAGAAATCAAAAGGTGCAACATAGTACCTTGAACTTGACAAAATGGTCGATTTAATACCCTGACTCACTAATTTGGTATTGTTTTCTCATGTGATTTGCTTCTAATATCTATATATTGAGATGAACATGTTATTTTTTTAGTCCGTCAAAAGCTCCAACGAAAGTATGTCAAGCAAGAAAATGCGATCAAATTAATGAGTCAGGTACTAAATTGACCATTTTGACAAGTTCAGGGGTATCATTTTGCACATTTAATAGTTCAAGGTAGTAGAGTAACTAGTCAGCTAAATTCAAGGTACTAAAAAGTGCATTTCGGCCAAAAATAAATAATAATGGTTAAATAAGGTGCTTACGACATATAGAACTGAACCTCTCTCTTTATCGAACATGTAACTGGAATTCAAATTGAAACGCATCATATAGATGACCCAAATGGTTGTTGTCAATGTAGCTAAATCCAATAAAGTATGTACATCATATTCCATAACATAACTGCAATACAATCTAGCCCCTAGGAAAATAGCCGTTAATTCCTGTGATTTCAGTGATAAACCTGATACCAGACACAATTCCATTTAGAATATTACACAAATTAACATCCATATTGTGTTAATTTGTAAGAAATTACACCAATCATCATTGCGGTTAATGTATCAATTGATTTATGATCAATCAAGGATTTTGCCCTAATTTGTAATACATTACGTCGGAATTACAAATAAACGGAATTGATCGGGTCTGAAGAGAAGTTACAAGCAAATGAGCAATAGTAATCATCGTTTTAAAGCAATAACCCTAGGAAATTACCAGCGCAGGTTTTCTCGGTGGTGAGTTTATAAATAAGCACAGAAATTCCGAGAGCATGGACGGCTTCGGCGACAATGAAGAGGTTATCGTGATCATAAACCACCATACGAATAACGACGATAGCTGCAATGGCCGAAACCAAGGCTAAGAAGACCTTGATTTTGGGCGGTTGGCGACGGAGCCATGACCGCAACGCCTGAACCGGCCGTTTCATTCTCCGCCAAAGTTTATTGAAGGTGGCATAAAGCCGCCAAACGTAAATTTAGGCGCGGCTGTGTTGTGAGATTTTGGGGGGAAAATGGAAATTGTAATTATTTGAGGTCAAAAATGGTTTTGTTTTAGCCACAAAGGGTTTCTGTCATTAGTTTAAATGCTTTTGAAATTGAGAAATGGTATTAATTTTTACTTTTTCTTTATATATTTATATGTCTAATCATATGATTATGACAAGAGTAAGGGAGGGAGAACCTAGTATGGTGCATGAGGTTGCACGGGTAATTCCTGAAATTTTTCCAGATAGTTTTAAATAGCATTAAAATTTTTAAATTTTCGTTCTGCTAGTATAGGTGATACCCCTCGGAAAAATATGTGTAACTGGTGACACACCTCAACGTTTTTTTTAGGTCCGCCAATGACAAAAGCTAAAAATAAATGATGATATATGAAAAAAAATTAATAAATTACACATTTTAAATTTAAAAATAGTTAGACTATTAGAAACAAAAAAAGAAAGAAAGAAACATAATTTCCCATTGGAATTTTGTATTCTAAACAAGTCAACAATCTTTCGATATCAATTATCTACATAGAATATTTGGTCAACTTTATCACATGTCGATAAAAAAAAGTTTTGTTTTCGTTTCAGAAGTAATTATTCTTATCTTTTTTGAATGATAAACACACACCCACTAAATCTACATCAATTTTGTCAACAACTAGACTTAAACATCAATTTAGTAACTCCTTAGCCATCCATGTTCTCGGAATTTTAGATCGCAACTCAAGACATGGTTACCACAGTGTATATTACTTTTGATTTCTAAACATGATAAAATTCTAAACATGATTTTCTAATTTCATAAGATATCTACAAATTTTATAAACATAATAGCTAAAATTCTATAAGATAGTAGTTTTACAAGATATTACTTAAAAAATGAGTTTGGACTATTAATTAATACCTACGTTTTTTTTTTAATATTATTAAGTAAATTTCAATAAGGTTTGCCCTCACCATCCCGAACAAAACATGACTAATGCATCATGAAGAATAAGTGTAAACATTCTGTGTTTCGTTTACTTGTATTATTACAAAAAAGAAAGAAGTAATGATTGGTTCATGAAATAATTGAAATTAAAATGTTATATAGGTTATGGTATTCAATGATAAAATATATTTCACTTATTGAATCTCAAGTGATAAAGCATGAGCAGTACGCCCCACCCCACATGCCAGCCACCCCAATCCCCTGGTCGTTGGGGCCGCCCTCCGGACAGCAGCCACCCCGGCAACTCGTCTTGCAACACATTTAACACACATCAGTCACCTATGTATGGGGTAAGACATGAGCCCATCTATATACTTCTCCCGATTCAAAATAAGTGTTATACTTTCCTTATATGGATGATTCAAAATAAGTGCTACACTTTCCTTATTTGATAAATTTTTTTATATAAAAGTATCATCTTATCCTTACTAACTTTATTAAACATCATTAATTTGTTCTTTCCAACCATATTGTGGGACCTTCCTCTCTAATTATCCCCTTTAATATATCATAATCTCTATTACAATGTTTGGAATCAAAAAGCGTGAAAGTAAAAGTGTAGCACTTATTTTGAATCGGAGGAAGTATATGACAAGGCATGAAAATTCTTTGCTGACTGTATAATGCCTACATGTCATGCACAGCCAATCAAAAACATTTTAAATGATGACCCATATGTTGAGTCAAAGGGGTCACCTTGATTATTACTCCCTCCGTCCCACAAAAAGGTACCCATTTCTCATGAGCACAAGTCTTAAGAAAATAGTTAGTGATGGGGTAATTGATATTACTTTTGCTTAAAATATAAGGTTTGATTGGAGAGAGAAAGCTAGTTATTGGATAGTTAGTGGTGGGCCGGTCTTTGAAAATTATATTATTTTATTGAGTGAACCCCCGTCAATTTGAGAAAATGAGAACTTTTTTGTGGACAAAAATTTAGGGAGAAATGGATATTTTTTTTGTGGGACGAGAGTACTTATTAGTACACAACGGCGAGAGGACCGACATCGTTGTCTACGACGAATTGAATTGCAGCCCTAAACCAACAAACCCATCGCCATTATCATCTTCAACTACCGCCGGTTAAACCTCTCACTCTTCCTTCAGATCGATTCAGTCTAATTCCATTAATTTCTACGCCCTAACCTCGATTCACGTCAACTTTAACTCGATTTGATTCGATTCAACTCTCTGATTCTTCCTCTAAACCCCTTGATTCGATTAAAGCATGCTTCATGCCGATGAAGTTAAGGCCCTACAGATACAAATCATTCGATCAACTACATAAGGTAACTTCTACAGTTCTTGACTTGTGATTTATGAGATCCTGTGTGTTGGTTACCTCGCCCAACAATTTCCATTGCATTAATATATCAGGAATCAAACTATCAGCGGGGTTTTTTTACTAGGGTTTATATATCTGGATCTCATATTGTTCAAATTATGGTTTAGGGAATCCCCTCAATTTTGAAACTGAGTGCCACTACATTTTCATGTACAGATATGATAACATCAAATTTGCATACTAGGTGTTCGATAATATGCATTTCAATTCCTCAATTTTTTTCATTTTCGTAAATATGTATACATATTAAACCCGTTGTATCAATTATGGTTTATAAACCTCCAGTTTTTAGGGTTCTTATAAACCTTTTTATTGTTCTTGTTGTGAAACAATTAGCTCAACTGGTAGAAACATCAAACATTTCAACAACATTCTCATTACACATGATACAAATGATACAAGGATACAAGAGATAGTAGAGATACAAAGAAACAAGTATACAACACCACTATTTATAGGTAGAGTTTGATTGATAAAGGTTGTAACCTTTATGGACATAAAGCCTAGTAATGAAGATGTTAAATGGTAATCAACCACATAAATTATGAGTTACAACACTCCCCCTCGGTTGCTTAGATTTACACCGAGCCATAGTTGTACTTCTTCATCTTGTATCTTCTGACAATTCATCAGACATTAATCTCGTTAAAAACCTTGTTGGAGAAAACCCTTTGAGGACAAAAACTCCATTCCAAAGACTAAAGGATGTCTTAAGCGAGGAAAGAACCATATACGGTGTGCCTTATTAAAACCTTGTTTAGAGAAAACCCGGTGGGGCAAATGAAGGGTTTCACTCGCACCTTGCAACTGATCGACCCATAGGAACGACCTCCTAGTATGCTTGGTTCGAACCATACTGGCCAAGAACATGAACGTGTTCTTGACCGGTTAAAACCAACTAGCTGATTTAATCCCTAAAAGCGGAAGCGGGATTAAACCTAATCCTTAAACCCTAAAGGATTGGGATGTTGGAAATCTAGATTAGATTAACAAGTAAGAAACCTTATACGAAGAACTCGAACACACACATTGCTTGTGTGGTTCGTTCGACCATCAACCAAAGAACCCTAGGGTTCTTTGGTCGAACTCGTCCAAGAGGGGAGAAGGGAGAAAAGGGTTTCCTAAAAGATACCTTGTTGTTTGCTTAAGATATATCCACTGATGATGAACAAATCGAGCGATCTTCTAGTTGATCTAAGCAATGAACTTTGTTCTTCAATACTTGAAGAACACGAAGAACGAAGAACACCAAGTTGTGGTCTCTTGGGGTTCGGCCGAAAATCAAAGGGAGGAGGGGGGATGATTTTCGTGTGAGGTGTAAGGGGTTTTAGGGTTACCCTAAGCCTTTTATTTATATACAAATAAGTTACGCTTAGAACCCTTCTAGTTTAATTAATATTAGATCTTTAATTAAACTTCTTTTTATCGTTCTCATCCCTTATAGTTTAACTAGTTTATTATTGTTGCACTTAACTATTAAATGTCTATTATTAATACACTAATAATTCGGTACCCATATACACGAATTATATACTTGTATTTATACTTTTAATAATTAATTATATAATAACCTTTATATAATTTATACAACAATATTATCCAATTACTTATATGATTTAATAGCTTTAAATCATATGGATAATCTATAATTAACACATTGTATATTTACTCAACTAGTAAATGTACAAACACTTGTATTAATTAGTTAGTTAAACTAATCTAGTAATAAGTTAAACTTAACTTAATACTTAACTGATTCATAATGACTATTATGAATCATTCCTCATCGTAGTATCATTGCATATCTTGCTCGTATTACATGCACTCACCGGTGTGACCCTTAAGTGTTTCGTAGGCATGGATGTATCATCATAGGTTGACAAACTGTGCACATAAATCCTTCAGACTCCCACTTGTGCAAGTTCGTAACCTTTGTCTTAATGATACGAGCTGCAGTGGCCTTCTAGATGGGCATGGAGGTAATCAACCCCATAAAAACAGCTTACGTAACCCAGGTATAGTTTATGAAAAACTCTTTAATAGCGTCTCCTAGTAAAGAACACTCTGTCTCTACTTCTTGGGCAACTATGTTAGGTTTATCCCTTGCAGCACGATATTTGTGATAACGAATACGAGCATGGTAGAAATTATCAACTCCTGTATTCGAAATCATTTAATGACTTCTTGATTCAAACTGTTGTGATAAATGACAAAGAACAAATCAGTTCGTTTGGGCATGGCCATGCACTTTCCAGTTATCTCATCACGGCAAAGGACCTATAAATATCTCTCCTAAAAAGGAGGCGCAATTACCATCTTGTTATATTTCGATTCAAAATACAACTTCCTTTGTACCCAGTATCGCCTCGTATGACAAACATATTTCAGAATTGTCTAAGACGAACCAAAGCACGTTAGTCATTGTATCCTAAACCAAATACCTCAGGATTGAGGACAATCCTAGTGATCAATACTTTTGAACTTTTCAACCACGAAGTATTGTCACGGTGGTCAATCCAATATTCATTGAGCTCCAACAGAATATCACCGATATTTGGTTTACACAAAACTTGTGTAGCTATCTTCGAAGAACTTCAAATCTACCACCAAATATCGCGATGACGTTAACGTCCCATCAAGGTTCCCACCAAGACGAGTAGTCACGGATTTATTCCTTTTTGAATAAAAAGACCTTTATTCATGGATGTTGTAAAACATACAAAGTCTGAATAAAAATGATACTAACTCAAGTATTATTCCTCACTGGACATAGATACTGAATTATTACTGGATCATTACTTATTCCTTTTGTTCGTGTTGATTACTTAATGATTCTTACAACCTTAATTGTAACTTTATCACTAAACCAATCATTTCTATTAAACTAAAGACATAAGACGAGTATTTAGGAATACTATTACTTTTGTCTTTGCTAGATATTGTTCATGCAACATTTGGAACATTTTCTAGTCTTGCCTTTTATGTAATTCCGCAAACATAGGAGGATTGAAAATTAACTCCTTAGTTTCTTGAATTCATAAAATTATCCTTGTAACTAAAGCCTCTTTTAGTTACTTGATTTGTAGATATTCTTACTAGTTAAAGAAATCTCCTTAAATGATCATGTTATCCACTGGAGTGTGAATATCCTATTAGATATGCAATAATTAATCACAAGACTTGTGATCACGCTATTAGGTTTGCAATAATCTAATTAACGATCATTTATTTCTCTTAACTCTTTGGCTAACGACTTGGTAAAACCTTGTTGTTATTGTCTTAACTAACTTACTATATTCATTAGTACCTCTAATGAATATGTCAGTCCGCATTTTTTTAAGGGGCCAAAGAAATGTCTCCACCTGCTGCCAACAGTCTTTCTTCAGAATTATACTGAACGGGTCGATCCCCCCCCCCCCCCCGCGTTTGTTTTAGCAACTTATCCTAAGGTCTCCTCGCCAAGAGCTCCCCGGCGACGACAGAGGAAGCAAGGGGCGGCTTTTTTCTTTCAAAATAAGACCTGGACGATTATCCCTACCCTCGGTAGCTTACGAGTTTACGTCTCCCACAAAATTTTATGGAATTTAAGCATCACTTAAACTACTACTTTGACCTAGTCAATAACTTGTAGTTTAATCTTTTAAGAATTCTATCAATAATCAAGATCATCCTTTGGATTTGCGAATATCCAACATTCCTGTTTAGGGAATCATGACCTTTACTGATTACTGTATCTAACAAGTATAAAACACTTGAAATGATACTTCCAATTCTTGAATGTATTAGTAATTTTTAAGAACTTTATTTAATGCCAATAAGAGTTTATTTAATGTGTAAGTCACTTTACTTGGATTTTACGAATATCCAATTATTCCTATTAAGGAATTATGACTTCATTAAATTCTTTATTACAAGTATAAAAGGCTTGCAATATTACTCTTAAAGTCTATCTTGATTATATCCAATATAATCATACTATATTAATACTGATACTTTAAAACTTTCTATCATAAGTAATGACTATTACTTAAGATGTTTTAATTAAGTTCAATAACTTTTGAACCTTATGCTTCCATAAAACTCTTGAATACTTTCATTAGAACAACTTTCTAATTACTAGTATCTAAGTACCTTGAGTTATCAAGACATTATTCATTCATACAACAATCAAACAAGTATAAAACATGAAATATAAGTAAATCAAAAAAACTTGACTTACAATCTAGCCATAAACCTTGACTAGTGTAATTATCACACATGCACACAATATAATTCAGGTCCTGCTTCATCGCGCGCCACCCTTGGGATCGAAGAATTCACCGTCGTTCCCTCCTTTTCCGGAGGATTCAAATTTATTAAAACCAAAAAATCTTGTTTTAACATAAAATAAAAATTATCCAAACAATAAAATAAAATTGTTTTTACTGAATCCACAAAGTACTGAATTATAAAGACTTGGTGCTCGTGAGATCATCATCATCTCATGCTGGTCATCATCACTTTCCATCTCCTCCTGCAATAAACGATTGCAAAAGTTAGATTACTCATAATGTACTTTACAAGTATCTTAAAGTGATTAAGAAGTGTGGTTGTGTTACCTGAGGAACTTGCGTTTCCTCCACCACCACTTGCACCCTTTGGACAATTCCTTTTCCAATGCCCAGCCTCACCACACTTGAAGCACCGATTCTCGGTCCTCGCTGTGTTAGGCTTTACCTTCTTGACCTTTTGTTTGACACCATTACCATTTGGCACTCCTTGTTAGGATAGGTTTTACCCTTTCCTTTACCACCATGCCCTTCTTCATCGCTATCATCAGTTGTGCGACCTCTTTTAGAATTGGTCTCAATATTCAACTCAACAGCCTCGAGCATGGATTGTAGCTCGGGAATGGAATTATCCATATCACGTTTGATGTAGTTGGCTACAAAGAACTTGTAGTCATCGGACAATGAGTTGAGTATCACGTCAATTGCTAACTGCAATGGCATGTGGTGACCAAGTCTAGTAAGGTGATCAACGTGCACTTTCATTCTCATGACGTGTGCACCTACTGATGCTCCCTTAGCCATTTTGTAAGAAGCGAACGCCTTACAAGCGTAAAATGCTTGTCCTGGTTCGTTTTCTTCATCCTTGGCAAGGGTTTTCAACACGTTTCTTTCTCGGTCAATCCTATCCCTCTCTTGTCTGAGCATGATCTTAAAATCACGTCTCCAATTGAGGAAATTTGACCCAATCTTTTCTTTCTTTCATAGAAAGAAACGTCGCGACAGTTTGTTGTAGCTTATCGTTGTGTTTGTTGCTGCCATCCACAAATCAAACCCAGTTTAATTAGTAATCATCAATAAACATTCTCTAAAATATATTATAAACCCATAATTAATATTTTAGGCCTAGGATCCATATATCACATTCTCTCCACAAGGTTTGGGGCACTTCCCGACGAGACATGTTGTTTCTGGTAGGTAACATCCTTGCCGATCATATCAAGACTTGACACGATTCCTAGGGGTCGTAGAATCTTTAGACTTATAACTTATTACAACCTTGTACAATCTAATTGTACATTTATAAGTTAGTAAAAAAATCTAGTATGTTTATTCTACTCAAGTACTTTTTGGGCCGGGACTCCCGATTATCACCAAAATAGATCAGACCATCTAAGACAGTGCGATGCTCTGCGCCGGGACTCCCGATTATCACAGAACCTTACGCACCCTGACACTCGCAATGATTATCCATATCTAAGGTTCTTTATCCTTACAATATGAATATCGTTGAACAAGTGAGGTGTTCCATTATGTGGATAGTACTTCGATCTAAGATTTTCTTGGGTTTGTTTAAGTCTTAAACTAAACTTAAACCTTTATTCCAATCTTAATCCTTGTTTAACATGTGTGACTTGTGAATTTAAGAATTCTACAAGACACCTTTTTAAATCTTAAGAACTATTCTTTAAAACTTATAGTTTCACGAATTGCGCGATTTATATGCATACCTAAAACGAGGTGTACAAAACGTTTTACTAGGTTTTGTGAAAAACCTTATCTCTAATAAAACTTACTTGTTTTATCTTTATTTGAAAAACTTGAAACTTATGTTAAACTGTTAATTCTTTTATGATTCATAAACTAGAATCATAAACTTAGTTTAACACACCTAGTTTTTCATATGTCTAATAGTGAAATTAAACATTTGTTTTTTTTTTACTTACTAAATTCGTCCAAAACTTATGTCATAATGACACACTTATAAACTTTGTGATTTTCTTGCGTAGCTCCCACTAGCTCCAACAATTATGATGGAACTTAAGCAAACACAATCACCGGTCTATACTTGGTGAAACTAATAAACTTATTATATAAAGACTATATATAATAATTCTTAGTTTGTTTAAACATTTCTTACATTTAACTTGAACTAGTTAAATATAGGTTATAAAATTCTCTTGTTATTTATTCCTTGATCCTTAATCTAGTATATTACATGACTTGTAAAATACTTATATTATACTTGTATAATTATCTAGTTATAATAACTTATAATTTTATACACCTTTATAATAATAAGATATAACTTTGTATATTTCTAGTTAATCATATAATTTCAACTTGTCCAATTTTTAGTTATAATGAAATCATAACTTTGTACTTTCTAGTCTTAATTATATAACAACTTTATACAATAACTAGTTATATTTTTATCTTTTAAGATCAAAATAACATTACCTTTTTAATTGTTCCATCTTATCTTGTATTTAATATATTCGTGTGTGTGTATATATATATATATATATATATATATATTATATAATAAACTTGTAACATTCTAATAAGAATATTACACCTAATTTATACGTATGTATTTTAACTTAATCTAATTAAAATACGTATAAATTAATTATTTCTTTTAAAATTTATTTTCTTTCAAATATTTAAAATTCCGAAATATATATATAAATAAATAAATACATCTTGTTAATTTTAGAATTTAAAAATTAACACTTCTTTTAATCTTTATTAATTCCCTATTAATAATTAGTTAAACCCTAATCTTGCTCTTGATCAATCAAAACTAGGGTTTTCACTTTCTTGATCAAAAACATTATTTATTAAAAGATTAATTCCTTTTAATCAATCATATCTAAGCAATAAACTTTGTTTAAATTCTAAGATAGATTATAACCTTTAATAAATTTATTTAAACTCTTTAATTTAAACCTTATAGACAATAAAACTTTGTCTAAATTTCTAGGTTTAAAGAACTAGTCTTAATAAATCTATCAAAATAATAATTAAACCTATTAAACATAAACTTGTTTAATTATCTAGGTTTTAGATTATTATCCTAATTAATTCTCTTAAACAATTATACTCAAACTAGTTTAATTTTCTAGGGTTTTTAGGGTTTCGAAAAACTTAAGCCTAGGGAACTTTTCCACCAATTAAACTTAGGCTAGTTTAATCAAACTTGGTGTCCAAGTAGCCTCTAGATTTCAAAATTTCTAAGTGATTAGGAAAGAATCCTTTTGACCAATTAAACAAATCTTGTTTAACATACTTGGTCCTAGGGTCTTCCTATATTTCGAATTCCATGGAGAAAAAGGAAAGAATCCTTTTGATCAATTAAACAAATCTTGTTTAACATACTTGATCCTAGGGTTCTTTTTAATTTCGAAAATTACTAGGGTTAAGAAAAGAAGTCTTTTGATCAGTTAAACTAAACTAGTTTAATGTTCTTGATACTAGGGTTCTTTTACTATTTTCGAAAATTACTAGGGTATTAGAAACCTTTTGACCAATTAAACTAGACTAGTTTAATATTCTTGGTCCTAGGGTTCTTACCCTTTTCGAAAACTTAAGAAGAAGAAGGAAAAAATTGGAACAAAAAGAAAGACTTTAATTAAAAATTAAACAAACAAACTTTGTTAATCTAGTTTAGATCTCTAAACCAATGCTCTGATACCACTAAAGGGTTTCACTCGCACCTTGCAACTGATCGACCCATAGGACCGACCTCCTAGTACGCTTGGTTCGAACCATACTAACCAAGAACATGAACTTGTTCTTGACTGGTTAAAACTAACTAGCTGATTTAATCCCTAAAAGCGGAAGTCGGATTAAACCTAATCCTTAAACCCCAAAGGATTGGGATGTTGGAAATCTAGATTTGATTAACAAGTAAGAAACCTTGTAATAAGAACTCGAATACACACATTGCTTGTGTGGTTCGTTCGACCATCAACCAAAGAACCCTAAACCCTAGGGTTCTTTGGTCGCACTCGTCCAAAAGGGGAGAGGGGAGAAAAGAGTTTCCCAAAAGATACCTTGTTGTTTGCTTAAGATAGATCTACTGATGATGAACAAATCGAGCGATCTTCTAGTTGATCTAAGCAATGAACTTTGTTCTTCAATACTTGAAGAACACGAAGAACGAAGAACACCAAGTGGTGGTGTCTTGGGGTTCGGCCGAAAATCAAAGGGAGGAGGGGGGATGATTTTCGTGTGATGTGTAAGGGTTTTAGGGTTACCCTAAGCCTCTTATTTATATACAAATAAGTTACGCTTAGAACCCTTCTAGTTTAATTAATATTAGATCTTTAATTAAACTTCCTTTTATCATTCTCATCCATTATAGTTTAACTAGTTTATTATTGTTGCACTTAACTATTAAATGTCTAGTATTAATACACTAATAATTCAGTACCCATATACACGAATTATATACTTGTATTTATACTTTTAATAATTAATTATATAATAACCTTTATATAATTTATACAACAATATTATCCAATTACTTATATGATTTAATAGCTTTAAATCATATTATGGATAATCTATAATTAACACATTGTATATTTACTCAACTAGTAAATGTACAAACACTTGTATTAATTAGTTAGTTAAACTAATCTAGTAATAAGTTAAACTTAACTTAATACTTAACTGATTCATAATGACTATTATGAATCATTCTTCTTCGTAGTATCATTGCATATCTTGCTCGTATTATATGCACTCACCTGTGTGACCCTTAAGTGTTTCGTAGACATGGATGTATCATCATAGGTTGACTAACTGTGCACATAAATCCTTCAACAAAAACTCTAACGAAGGACAAAAGAGTGCACAATGGTTAATAAGTATTGTATCTTCAGACAATTCATCAAACATTCGCCTCATTAAAAAACCTTGTCGGAGAAAACCCTTTGGGGTAAAACTACAGCCGAAGGACAAAAGAGTACGATCAGGTTGTCTTAAGCGATGCAAGGAACCATATATGATGTGCCTCATTAAAACTTTGTTCAGAGAAAACTCAATGGGACAAAAACTCTAACGAAGGACAAAAGAGTGCATAATGGTTAATAAGTATACAACTGGATAATCCCCCTGACTTCAACAATTCTTAGTGAGAATGAGGTACTGTTAGTGTCTCATTAAAAAAAAATTCAAGGTAAACCCGATGGGACAAAACCCTTGAACTAAAGGAAAAAGAGTACACAAGCATTCATTAGGATGCTCCCCCTCACATGCACTCAACAGGGTGCAAAGCATGCGTTAGGATACAATTATTATTCTCACTCAACAAGGTGCAAAGCATACGTCAGGATGCAATCATTATATGCACTCAACGGGGTGCAAGGCATACGTCCAGATGCAATCATTATATGCACTCAACAGGGTGCAAGACATACCTCAGGATGCAACCATTATTCGCACACAACTGGGTGCATGATATATGTCATTTAGGTAGCTCAAAGACTTCCCTAAGTCAAATAGCTTTGATATGTTTTGGAAAGAATACTTTGGCGGTGACTTGGTGAACAAGTCCGCATGATTCTTATCTAATCCAATATGTTGCACTTCAGTCTTTTGAAATGCTTGTTGTTCATGTGTAAAGAACAATTTCGGCGAGATGTGTTTGGTGTTATCCTGTTTTGATATACCCATGTTTCAATGGATCAATAACAACGGTGTTATCTTCATATATGACAACGGGTTAACTGGGATCATAAGCCAAACCACATTTACTTCGAATATGGTCTCTTACATCTCAAAGCCATACACACTCTTTAGTCGCCTCAACGAGCGCGAGTAGTTCGGAGTGATTTGTCGAAGTATCAACTAGAGTCTATCTACAAGAACTCTAGGATGTCGCCACATTCCCTATGGTAAAGACATAACTAGATTGGGAACGTCCCTTGTGCAGGTCTGATAAGTAAACTGCTTCGGCATCGCCGATAAGGGTCGCGTTATCTCGAGTATCAGTCACACTTGATCCACTCGATGACACACAGGGATAGAATAAGCCCATATCCGTACTATCTTTAAAATAACGGAAGATATCTTTAATACCATTTCAATGGTGGCGTGTTGGCGCATTGTTATGCCTAATCATGCATATCACAATAAAGAGGATGTCCAGTCTAGTACATTAATTGGGTGAAGTACCATATTGAGCTTATGGCACCGAGATATGAACACTCATGGCTCAATATCTTTTCATCATCCTCATTTGGATGGAATGAAACCTTTTAATGTCTAAGGAATGAATGACGATGGAAGTAGATTGAGGTTTTGCGTCATGGCAACCAAAGCGTCTTAACACCTTTTAGGTGTAATTCTCTTGATAAATGAAAAACCTCATCTTTATGGTGCTCGATCTGCATACCGAGCCAATGTCGTGTTTTCCCAAGATCTTTCATCTCGAATTCCTTCATCAGGATTTCAGCGGTTTCAAACAACTCTTTCGAGGATCCTATGAGATTCAAACCATCTACATAGACTGCGATAATAACATATCCTGAAGTGGATATCTTTATAAACACGCATGGGCATATCAAAATATTCAAATATCCCAGTCTGATCAAGTACTCACTTAGACGGGTATACCACATTCGTCTGGATTTTAATCAAAAAGTGATCATCTCAGTCGTATCAAGAACATGTTCTGTGGTCTGGAACTACTTGATTCAGGCAACTTGAGTCCATCGGGGACTTTCATATGTATATCTTTGTCAAGATCCCCATAGATATAGGTTGTGACCACATCAAGAAGCTACATATTCAGTTTTTCGGAAACTACTAAACTGACTAAGTAGTGGAACGTTATGACGTTCATTACGGGAGAATACATCTCCTCGTAATCAGTACCAGGGCGTCTGAGAGAAGCCTAGCGCCACGAGGCGATCTTTGTATCTTACAATCTCATTATTCTCATTACGCTTCCTTCCGAATACCGTTTATAACCAATTGGTTTAACATTAGGTGGTGTTGGAGCAACAAGTCTAAACACTCTTCCTTTCGGTAAGAAATCTTATTTTACCCGGATTGTGTGTTTCCATTAAGACCAATCATTTGTACTCAACAATAGTACATGGTTCCATGTCATCATTGCTCATAATGTCAGTGGCCACTGCGTATATGAACAAATCATCGATCAAAGTCTCGTTTTGCTTCAAAATATTGTCTAAGCTAGCATATTTGACAGATATTTTAAGATTATCGGGATGATGGGAAATATGTGTTTCATCAGGAACACGCTTCTCCAATACACTCCCGTGATCCTTAATGATCTGGTGTGGCAAAACGTATACAACAGAATTTCTCCTCCTTTGAGGCAGAATATCCTTTGAACCGAACCGGTCTTCCTCTTTTATTGGGAAGAGCGGCGGACTGGACGGCCAATGGCAGCGTCCTTTTCACGGTGGGTTCGACCGATACAACATGTTCAAACGGAACATGGCGTCTCACAGGGACGTCTATCCTTGCAGGCACATTTGCAGCATGTATATTTGATCTCGTGACATTTGCTAAGTCATTAAATGCGTCTGGTAGTTGATTAGCAACATTTTGTAGACTTAGAATTATTTGCACATCCTTATCATTATGTGCAATCGGGGGATCCATATGAGACAAATTGGGTAGACGCCACGTTCTTTCACGTCGTTCCTTATCAACGTTAACGTGAAAATCTCCCCCTAACGACGGGAAGATTGTCTCATCAATATCACAATTCGCATGTATAGCGTTAAAGAGATCGCCTGTCAAGGGCTCTAAATAGAGTATAATGGATGGGGATTAATAATCAACATATATTCCCCGTCATTTCTGAGGTCCAAATTTCGAATGCTTTGGAAGTTCAGTTGGAACATTGACCAAGCACCCAAACACGCGTTTATGTGAGACATCAGGCTCATGTCCAGTTACCAGCTGGTACGCAGAAAATGGTTAGGTAGCCATGGGCCTCAGACGGACCAATGCAGACATGTGTAATATCGCATAACCACATGTAGACATTGAAAGTTTGGTGCGCATAACCAAAGTTTTGAGAATTATTTATATCCCTTAAATAAATACTTCTTCTCCAAGAACAATTTGTAAATTAACGTACACAACATGCTGTTCAATATCAAAACTCAATGTCGTGCAATAATTATCGAACGTGTTCGATGTAAACTCCATGGCATTATCAAGTCTACTTGACTTTATCGGATAATTAATGATCAGGGCTAAGAGTTAAGGATATGCTGCATTTTGTTGTGGACACCAAAGTTACGTGTGACCATCTTGTTGATGCATCAACCAATACCATGAAATATTTAAATGGTCTACATGTTGGTTGGATAGATCCACAAATATCCCCATGAATTCTCTCAAGAAAAACGGGATATTACTTTTGTAAATTATACATAAAGTGGTTTGAGATGTGTCTTTACAATCGAGCATGTTTGGCAGAGGCTTTTCGAATTAATCATGAAATTAATTCCTTCAGGAGGATGCCCATGGGATGCGTTCATAGTTCGAAGCATCGTGTTTTGACCCGGGTGTCCCAGCCGGTTATGCCATAACATATAAGTTCTGTCATCAACAGGGGCTCGACGAATGATTAGATTGCTTTCAACGGTTTCGATCGTAGTGAAGTACAAACCGTTTGATAAACATCTCAACTTCTCCAATATACGCTTTTGGTCGTATGTATCGGAGGTAATGTAAAGGTATTCAGTACCATTTTCTCGAGCAGTTTCGAGATGAAAACATGTTTTCTCGAATATCCTTAAAACTCAACAAGTTACGACTGGAACTAGGATAATATAAGGCTTCATTTTTGGTTAAAATAGTACCATTTGTCAACATATATTGGGATATATCAAAGCCAAGGGTCAACGGGCCCGAAATGATTGTCAATGAAGTTACTTTTAGGCGTAATGTTGATAAAGTAGTCCTTATGTTTTATGAAAGTGTATCTGAAAACCACAATCAACCAGACTATCAACATGCCCAATATACATGCCTCAAAGTAAAAATAATTTAAAGTTGGTCACACGTATTGTTTAATTTCATAAGAAAGAAAACAACTTTAAATTATTCCGAAAAACATAATCAATGTAACAAACCATAATAAAAAAGACACCATTATTCAAATGGGAAAGCATAATCCAAAGAAAACATAATCAGGGAGCTTAACAATAGCTCTAATATTCCATTTGAGCCACAAAATTGGTGGTCTCAAAGAATTCATGTTTGTTTCGATATTTTCCTACAACGGGAGGAAATATACTTCCTCCGTATCAAAATAAGTGACACAAATTGGGTTACACATTTTTTGAGGTAAAAGATTAAAGTAGAGGTTAAAATAGATTAAAGTACATAATTAGTGGAGAATGGGTCCCACTTTTCTTGAATAAAGTGATATTAATGAGTTTTAAAAGTAAAAGTAAGGGTATAAGGGTAATTTCAATTTATTAAAGTGGATAGTTAGTGGGTATGGGTCCCACTATTTTTACCAAATAAGGAAAGTTTTCAAAGTGTGTCACTTATTTTGATACACCCCAAAATGGAAAGTGTGTCACTTATTTTGATACGGAGGAAGTATTAGATTTAGTTATCATATAAAATGATAATTTATATCCTTATGGTTTGTATGAGCATTAACTGTGTGTCGAATCAGCAGGTTCGAAAAAACACAAGTGCGAATGGTTCGCACTTATCGAACGACAGGTCGATTGATAGACACCAATTCATCATATGTATATAACCACATTCGGGGGAAAGATTATTTAGTCAACCCTTTTCGGTAGCTCTATTCGAATTCAACCAGGAAAGACGGTGAGGGTAGACAGCGCTTGTGCGTATCGGGACCACCCTTCATTATGAGTCAGAAAAACCGCCTATCTTTCCTAGACATTGTAATAAGAATAGGTGAGCCTATGTGGGGAAGATTCATAATTTTTCCACTTTAAGTAGTTTTAATACAATGCTCATTTAATGCTTATATTCCGAACGAACCATAACTTTTTAAACATGAATAAGAATAATCATCACAAAATGATATTATTAATTTGTATGTTCATTATTTTTCGAAACAAATAAACAATTTCCAAATATATTTTTTTCTTTTAATATAGTCATTACATGTCAATGCATACCAATTCAAAATTGATGGTTAATTAGTCCAAAAATATATTTTAATCTCTAAAAAATATAACAACTAATTAATGAACATACCATTTTATTCACTATTAGAACTGTTTCTACAATATGATCTTAAAAAAACATTTGTATGATTATCAAAATCATTTTAACAAATTTTATAATGCATATAAATTCATTGTGAAATTACTCCATATTATAACTATATAAAATAGTCTATAACTTTTTCATGCATTGTAGACAACCATTAATGTTATACAAATAAACAATCTTATGATAAAGAAACATATAATCTTTAATTATTATTAAAACAATGGGGGTTACGTTTTAATTGACATAAATTATTCTTAAAAGAATACAATGTTTAATAAAATGTATTTATAAAGTTATGGGTTGGTTACTTTTTAATTGACCAAAACGTAAAAAAAAATTAAACTACCTTAAATAGTTATAATTCTCAATTAAAAGTGTAGAGGTTACGTTTTAAATGGCTAAACAAGAAAAAGTTTGAAAATTATAATTATTAATTGTTCAAATATTTCTTTCAAATGAGATGGACTTTATTAAAATAAATTAGATTCTAATATATGCATTTTCAATTTGATGATCAATATAAAAAAATTGAACTTACAAAACTCCACCATGAGAATCGATTCTTATTTCATAATGTAAAAGTTGATTTTTTTCTCTTCTTATAAATATTTTAGAATATCTCATTTTTTTTAAGACGTGAACAAAATTAAGTAAAATGGTTCAAGAAAAACTTACATCACATTGTGTATGAAGAATGATCTTGAACTTTCCGTTTTTCTTACTTCTCGAGCGACGAACGTGAAACGACTTGGAGTAAAGTGTTGATAACGTGCCGTGAACCAATTAGCTCAACTTGTAGAAACATCAAACATTCCAACAACATTCTCATTACACATGATACAAATGATACAAGGATACAAGAGATAGTAAAGATACAAAGAAACAAGTATACAACACCACTATTTATAGGTAGAGTTTGATTGATAAAGATTGTAACCTTTATGGACATAAAGCCTAGTAATAAAGGTGTTAAATAGTAATCAACCACATAAATTATGAGTTACAACAGTTCTTAATTTGTGCTTCTGATTCGACTTTGTAATGTTCCTATTTGAGTATGAATTTGGTTATTCTCAATATTACATTGCTCAAACTTTATGTTTTGAGTGGCAGTTTATTGAATCAGAATGTGAGAGTTGCCCCTTCTTTGGCATGCATGAAGGTACACAGTGGCACTACACCTAATTTTATTGGGTAACGATTAACACTCCACAAAACATCTTCATGTTCATATGTTTATAGAAAGCTCGATTATAGGAAAACTAGGGTGTTCTTTTCTATAACCAGATGATTTACAAAGTATGTTGCTGCTATGACGAAAGTTGTTTATATTTCTGTATTCATTGGTCGAGGTTTCAATCCAAATACATCAAAAATTTATGTAAGTGGTTCAGGAAAGAATTGCTTGTGTCTAAAACTAATTCTATGCTCTGTGTGAATTTGTATTGTTTTATTAAATTTGGAAAAAGGTCTCTGTATTGACAGAAATGGGTATAAAGATGTTCAAAGGTCTCTGTTTTTCTCTTACATTAAATAATAACCATTTTTTACTTTATTTTCACGTTATTTTGTATAACTGATGCAGTTTCCATTTGTTAAAAGGTGTATCTGATTCTGATACAGTTTTACTATAATTATTTCATTTTCCATGTCGATGTTTTCAGAATTTTAATTGTTTCTATTAATAATATTTAAGGTTCTTCATTTCATGATTCCAAAGTTGATAAATACAAATCGAAAACAACAATTTCTTTCTAAACTTTATTACAAATTTAACTTCAATGTTGCCCCATAATTGATATCGTGATCACGATTTTTCATTTTTATTTTCCTTTGTTGTTAGCGAATACCGCCATTGATATACGTTGTTGCTGTTCTATGTTGTTAACCTTTTTTGTTCAGCCAAATATCTGAATTGAAGTACTAGAAATTATAATTTTCGCTTGTTTGGTTGTTTTTCCAAATTGGATAGCTAATCATGGATGCATAAGTAGCCTGGCTAACTAATTTCGTATTGTTTTATCACGTTATCTGCTTCTAATATCAATATTGAGATGAACGTATAATTTTTAGTCTATTAAAAACTCAAACCAAGTCAAGCAAGAAAATGCAATCAAATTAATGAGTCGTCGACCATTTTGTCAAGTTCAAGATTGTAAAAGGACCTAGCCAGCCAAACCACCGCCGCCGCCGCGTCCGCGTATACTCTGTTTTATTGCGAGTGATTTAGTATCGATTTCTAACGAAAAATAATGAAAACCCAGTCACAGAAGCATTTTCTGATCGATATTTTACGAATGAGAGATGAGATTTGTAGACAAGGATTTGATACAACTTCCGGCTATGTTTAAGTATCGATTAAGATGTGAATTGCCAATACTGCCCCTAAATGAATTCTAAAGGAGAACGGATATGTTTAAGTTTAACGGCTCCTAAATTGTTTTCGAAATGAAGGGTGTAATAGTTAGTGATGATTAATAATAGTTAGTGAGGATTAAAAAAGCTTGCTACAATGTTAAACGGCTCCTAAATTGCATAACACTTGTATAAGAATTTTAACTAGCAATTGAGCGGATAATTCTAACGCATTATTTTAAGGAAAATGATAATAACAACCCGTCAATAAGAGGTTAAAACATGCAAAAAAAACTTCAAAATTAATATAACCGCCTCCTGAATTTTAGGAATTTCATTATTCATCAATGAATATACAAATATTTTATACATGTTAAAGACAACCGTAAGGAATGTCATTAACAAAACATTTATTTTAATTAGATGAATGACATAAAATTCAGATGAAATGTCAATTTGTTTATGCAACACGATATTCATAGTTCTTTCATTTGTGATATTTTATCTTAGGTTAACTTTGTTACTATTATTGGCGGACCAATAATATAAATAAAGTAAAATTTAGCTATTATTTTCTTAAAGTTTGATATAAATTTCGCTCTTATCATTAGCCTGTATCATTGTATGGGTGCATTGTCTAGTGTGTGTTTAACTGTTTATATGCTAACTAGCTTCATAGCCTGCCTGAATGGGCGGACATGATTCAAGAGATATGTAGGAAAATAGTAACTATTGATAATGTTGAAATAACATAACAATCCATAATTGTATGATTAATTAGTATAATTTTGAAACATGAATAAGTGTTATAGGAAATTTAGAGATGCAATAAAACTTCTTTATAAACGACATTTGTTATTGAATTAATATAATTGTTATCTTTGTCGCAACATATAACCATATTAGTTAAGACCTCATGTTGGAGCAAATTCAACCATGAATTGCATGTGCAAACCAACTTCTTTTTTTCATGAATTCATTTAGTCAATACTTTATTCATATCAAATGATCAATACTGTAACATTGCAGTTAGCACTACATACACCCTCCATTATCATGTAAACATGTGTAACTTGAGCTCAAACAAAGACATATCATTATACTCCAAACTCGCTAAATACAAAGCTATGATACATCCACTATATTAATATCATTTAAGTTTGTGACTGATTAGTTCAATGATGCACAAATTAAAACACAAAAGATGACATTAACATCTTATACAATTCCTTAATCATCCAGACCGAATTTTTAGTCGTCGAAATATGGACGACCAAAACTAACCTGTGTACATAGGAATACACCATTAAGATTCAAATCGATGGCCTCTTTTCATTGAGATGCCTCAATTCTAATCGACAAACCATCTTGTCTCATAACTATATTATTACTTATTTAAGTCAGATTAATTAAAAATAAAAAATATCGAATTTTGTAACCTGCATTGTTGGTCATTATATCAAAACCCAACCCTGTATAATAGTAATTTAAACTCACATTTGTTGGACATAGATGCAAGTCATCCATAAGTAAACGGGCCAAAATTAGTATTTTTCTTACCGCGTTTATGATATGTCACCATGAATAATATTCAGTCTCAACAGATACTTTTAGTAATCAGGTCATTTAGATATAATAGTAATTTAAACTCATATTTGTTGGACATAGATGCAAGTCATTCATAAGTAAAAGGGTCAAAATTAATATTTTTGTTATGGTTATGAAATGTCACCGTAAATAGCTCCTTTTTTAGGTGGTGTTTGTTTTCTGACAAAAAGTCTTTTTGAGGTCTTATATTTGCAGGCGAGAAGACATTTTGGAAAAAGACTGTTTGTTTTTTGAAAGTCAGAAGATTAGAAAAAGTCTTTTTGAGGTCTGCTTGGAAAAGACTTGGACCATAGTCTTCCAAGCTTGGAAGATATTTTACTTATACCTAAAAAAAAGTTTATCTACAACTACCACAACCACCACATACCAACACCACCACCCACCGCCACCCACCACCACCAACCACCACCTACCGCCACTGTCACCCACCACCACCTACCGCCCACCACCACCCACCACCCTCTACCGCCACCACCCACCACATACCACCATAACCATCTACCGCCACCCACCACCATCTACCGCCACCGCCCACCACCATTTACCGCCATCATCCACCACATCTACCGCCACCACCCACCACCACCACCACATACCGCCACAACAACTCACCGCCACCACCACCAACACCACCACATACCGCCACAACCACCCACCGCCACCACCACCACCTACTGCCACCACCACCCACCGCCACCCACTACAAATACTGCCACTTAATTTTTTTTATCAACCTGCAGACATTAAAAAACAAACAGTCTTCTTCTTATAGACTGCAGACATTGAGTCCAAATTTTCTCTGCAGATATGGTCCGCAGACTGCAGACCTTCTGCCTCTTAAAAAACAAACAGCACCTTAGTGTCAACAATTATGATTCTAGGTGGATGCTGCAAAGAAACTTTAAAAAGATAAGTTAAAATTATATGTTCAAGTATGTTAATTAGTTGTTAATATATAATACAATTACCTTTCGATTAGTACCACTATCTTTCTGAGCATGCTTTAGGTCTATAAGATGACTTCTTTTGTCAATTTTTTGAATAAATTCGACCAGTTGGATGATTAAATCCGAACTTGAACCAACTTGTCTAACCATTAAAAATATGCAATTTGGAAGCAAAATCGGATGCTAATCTCTGAAATTAAAAACCAAATATTTATAAAAAAAATAGTCCAATTTAATTATTTAACCCTTTATTAACAGTAATATAAACCCTAAGGGTACGTTTGGTACAGAGAATATAATTGCAGGGAAATAGTTGCAGAGAATGGAATTGCAGAGAAAGGGAATTAGTTTGGAGAAAGAGAATTGACTCCTCTGTTTGGTAGCACAGAGACTTCAACAGAGAATTGCATCAGATAATCATTTCTCAATGTAACCAAACAAGAGACTTTACCCTTATTTTCCTTTCCCTGTCTTCAAATCTCTGTACCAAACACAGCATAATAGATTAGTCCACTGAGATATTAAAGGGTTATCGTATATTGAGATTCTTGTTCAAACATATGTTTAACAATGATGGTCAACACTTACCCCACAAATGATTAGTGACATTAATAAAATTACCATTAACTGGTGGTCACCACTTTCCCCATAAATGAAACCATATGTTTTTTTTATCCTTACTGTTTTAATATGTTTCTGTTATTATAGAAACAGAAATATTTTAAAAATTGACCTCACGTGTTAGCTTTACTATCTTCATATCTCTGAATTGAATCAGCCCCCAAACTGGCATCATCATCCTCGCAAGGATCAAGCACACTTTTAACCTACAATGATAAAAAAAAACATATAAATTAATTAAATTATTACCTTAAATATAATTTACCTGCATATCTTTGGTATTCAATTGAAAATTTAGATTTTCGTGTATATATGGTTTCCATATTCATATACACATCAGATCCGTTATTTTTTGAATCATTTCCTACGTGATATTTGTTAGGCGTAGATCAGGATTTATGAAAGAACTGGTGGGATTTTCTTCAAAAAGATTAAATTTATGGTTAGAAACATGATATACTGGCTTGAGAAAACCAGGGTGTACGTAAGTTTAATATCACTTGACTGCGGGTGTGATACGAAAGGATAATAAAGTATGTGTGAAAGCAAAAAGAGGTTAAATAAAAGCAAAAAAGAGCCAAATAATACTATTTGAATAACATAAGACTCATCATTTTAAGGTGCATGCTAACTTAAAATACTGAAATCCCAAATTATTCATACTAACCCGTGTTCATCATCACCATGAATACAATTGCTTTCCAAGTGAAATATACATATGATATGAAGCTAGATTAAAGAAAACAGCCACAGACCACTCTGATCTCAACTAAAGGTGATGATAAACACAACTATAAACATCAACCTGCAATTCAAACTTGCATGTGCTAAAACGTTTCTCTGCTCAAACACACCCTACAAAAGATAGCAAAAGGTTCTGTAACACATAACACCCTCAAATCCTTTAATGTATGTTTGGGCAGAAAAATATAAACTGGAGTTGGAGCAAAATGAGCTAAAAATATCAACTGTTTAAGATTATGCTTGATAGTAGAGATTACAGGTTCAGGAAGTTGAATATAGCTTCAATTAGTTCAAAATTTTAAAGTACAGGTTTAGTTCCCAAACACACCTGAATGAACCCCAATTTAAAATTTCCATAAGAACCTCTTTCTTCCTTAAGATCGGACACAATAGGTGGTGGAAGACGTTCCCCCTCGGAGGACAAATGATACCACGCCTCCTTAAACGAAAAATCACTTGATGACAAATGCAGTTTAATTAGACAAAGTAATTTCAACTAAAAGTGCAAATTCTAACAAATTCAACAGCTTATAGACCTCTAAGGTTTTTAGGCCATCGACACAAATTACTGAGTTAGCCTGACTAGAGAAGAAAATTGCGAAAGCGGCCAGCATAAGAGGGACGGTGATACGAACCGTAAACAAAGTAACAATAACCGAACGCTTTATTGGTAATCCCGGAATTAAAGACCCGGGTGTCTCCCTAAACAAAACTAGACAATAACTTCAAAATATTCAATACCCAAAAAGAGTATTCGGTACCCTTATAAAGGGCCGGCCACCCTAACCCTAATACGATAAGGAAACGAATTCAAAAACAATAATATCTAAAAATAGGATAAGCCTTCGGTTAGAAACGATCTTGATCAAGTTGTTGGGGATTTACCCTTGCGCCTCTTGTACATAAGCCCTTAATGGCCCGGCCCATTCGTATCATTACTCCCGCCCCGAAAATTCACCTTGTCCTCAAGGTGAAATGTTGGATAATGTTCGTGTACGCGGGTAGCGACTTCCCACGTGGCCTCTTCAATTGGCAGGTCTTTCCATTGTATCAACACCTCCATTCCCTCGTGACTTTCGCGTATACCAAGTACAGTTTCAGGGGTGCAAATCTTGGCCATCTCATCAGTGAGATCCACGGGCAACTGTGGTTCGATTGAGTGTGTTCCCACCACTCGTTTTAACTGGGAGACATGAAACACCGGGTGAATTGTGGCCGTATCCGGTAGTTTGAGGCGATACGCCACCGTTCCCACTTTAGCGATGATCTCGTAGGGTCCATAAAACCGCGGGGCAAGTTTTAAGTTCATACGTTTTGCTACCGAGACTTGTCGGTACGGTCTAAGCTTTAGGAATACTTCATCGCCTATCTCGAAAGTTACATCCCGCCTTTTTCCATCGGCCTTGGCTTTCATAATTTGCTGAGCTCGAGCTAGGGCCACTTTTAATTCTACTAATACCCGATCACGTTCCGCTAAGTATTTATCCACCTCAAACGTAGTGGCAATTCCCTTATCATAACTCAACAGGGTCGGCGGATCTCGCCCGTAGGTGACTTTAAACGGAGACATCCCGATAGCAGAATGGTAGGAAGTATTATACCAGTATTCCGCCCAAGGAAGCCACTGTGCCCATTGTTTCGGTTTTGAAGAAGTGAAGCATCGGAGGTACGTTTCTAAGCTGCGGTTAACCACTTCTGTCTGTCCATCCATTTGTGGGTGGTAGGCAGTACTTTTCTTCAATTCGGTGCCTTGATATTTGAATAATTCTTTCCAGAAGTGGCTGATGAAGACTCGATCCCGATCAGAGACAATGGAACGTGGTACGCCATGTAACCGTACTATGTTGCGAATAAATGTAACTGCTACGGAATTTGCCGTGTACGGGTGTTTCAAGGGTGTAAAATGAGCAGCTTTGCTAAGGCGATCGACTACTACCATGATCACCGTATACCCTTCTGATTTAGGGAGCCCGTCAATGAAATCCATTGACAATTCTTCCCAAATTTGTTGGGGTAACGCTAGCGGTTGTAATAAACCCGCGGGTGACAGATTGGAGTATTTATTCCGCTGACAAACTATGCATTCGGCCACCATCTTAGCAATATCGCGTTTCATTCCGAGCCAAAAGAACTCTAACGAGATGCGTTGGTATGTTTTTTGTGCCCCGCCGTGGCCCCCCATCGGCCCTCCGTGTAACTCATGGAATATACGGGGTATCCATGCCGATGTCCGTGGCAAAAATAAACGATTCTTATATAGCACATTATCATCCAGAATCGTATAATTATCGAACCCCGCCTCCCCGTTCTCGATGTGCGTACGAATTTCGAGCATTGTCGAATCGTTCCGTAATTCTCTGAGTAGGGTATGATTATCCCGGTGCCGCGTGAGGAATAATTCGCGGCATTCGATGGTCGGGTTTTTCCGGGATAATGCGTCGGCTGCCCCGTTTTCCGCGCCGGGCCGATATAAAATTTCAAAGTCATACCCTGACAGTTTGGATATCCACCGTTGATGTTCCCCTGCTACGACTCGTTGTTCTAATAGAAATTTGAGGCTCTTTTGGTCGGTAATTACCGTAAACCGTCGACCTAAGAGGTAAGGTCGCCATTTTTGGATAGCTAGCACAATTGCCATGAGCTCTCTTTCGTAAACTGACTTCAACTGAGCTCGAGGGCCAAGGACTTGACTGAAATATGCTACCGGACGGCTGTTTTGCATCAATACCGCCCCCACCCCATAACCGGATGCGTCTGTTTCAACCGTAAAGGGCTTGGTAAAATCAGCCATCGCCAGGACATGTACGGTTGTCATGGCTAACTGTAAGTTGCGGAAGGCAACCGTAGCTTCATCGCTCCACCGGAAATTATCTTTTTTTAATAATTCAGTCAGGGGTCGAGCGATTTTCCCATAGTCTTGCACAAATTTGCGGTAATAGCCCGTTAAACCGAGGAAGCCGCGTAGTTCACGCAGGGTTTTGGGTAAGGGCCATTCCGTCATTGCGGAAATCTTTGTGGGGTCGGCTTTAACGCCGTCGGCTGTAACGATATGCCCGAGGTATTCCACCTGCTTTTACCCGAAGACACATTTCTTCATATTACAGTATAATTGTTCTTCCCGCAAGCACTCGAAGACCGTGGTCAAGTGCTGAGCATGCTCGTCCATATTATGACTGTAGACGAGTATGTCGTCAAAAAATACTAGGACAAAACGGCGCAGGTACCGTTTGAAAACTCGATTCATGAGGGCCTGAAATGTCGAGGGGGCGTTCGTGAGGCCGAATGGCATCACCAGGAACTCGTAATGCCCCTCGTGAGTTCGAAAAGCGGTCTTGTGTACGTCTTCGTGTTTCATCCGTATTTGGTGGTATCCTGATTTAAGATCGAGCTTGCTGAAGACCGTGGTTCCGTGTAATTCGTCTAATAATTCATCAATTACGGGGATCGGGAACTTATCAAGGACCGTTGACTTGTTTAGGGCTCGGTAGTCAACACAAAACCTCCAACTGCCGTCCTTCTTTTTCACTAATAGTACCGGGCTCGAGAACGGGCTAGTGCTCGGGCGAATCACTCCGGCTTCTAGCATTTCTTCGACCAACCGCTCTCTTTCATCTTTTTGGAGCTGCGGGTAACGGTATGGGCGAACGCTGATGGGCTCGGTCCCGCTCTTGAGATTAATCGCGTGCTCGTGGTCACGTGGAGGAGGTAAACCTGCTGGCAAAACAAAAACATCGGCATAATTAGTTAATAAGGTTAGTAGCGGTTCAGGTACCCTTTCGCTCGGCTCCCCTTGGCTTTCGACATTAGCTACGGTCACGAGGTATCCTTCGGTAATATCGTTTAACGAGCGTGTGAGGGACCGTAGAGATGCGGATGCACGTTGTAGACCCGGTTCGCCACGTAACGTGATGTGCTTCCCGTTTAGGTAGAATGACATGGTGAGAGTCTTCCAGTTGTTCCACGTCTCTCCTAGTTTGTCGAGCCAAACTTTACCGAGTATCACATCGGTGCTCCCTAATTCCATCGGATAAAAGTCTTCCGTTATCGTTATTCCTTGTAACTGTAGGGCCATATCCCGACATTTGCCGTACGTGGCGTCGCTGGTGCCGTTTCCCAGTTTTACCCCCGTCCTTCGAGTCCCCGTTATCGTTAGTTTGAGCGGCTCAATCAATCTGAGTGACAGAAAATTGTGGGTTGCCCCACTGTCGATTAGTACCACTACTTCACAATTGTGTATATTACCTCGTAGTTTCATGGTGTGCGGGGATGTAATGCCAACCACCGAGTGCACGGATACCTCGACGTTATCCAAGTGGGGGTGTTCGTCGTCCTCCCCCTCTTCCTCTTCACCCTCGGTCATCATGAGGACCTGCAGGGTTTTCTCCGGGCAACGATGGCCCGGGCCGTACCGTCCGTCGCACCGAAAACACAGCCCTTTTGCTCGTTTATCCGCATATTCGGCCTCGGTCATTCGTCAGAAAGGCTGTTTGGCCGGCGCGGCTGCTGGTGGTGCCCCGGTTGCCTGTGGTGCCGCGGTTTTAGGTCCTCCGGTGTTGGTCCGTGGGTAAGCCGGCCTGCTCCCCCCTTTGTCTTTCTCTACCACCGGACCTGTTCGAGATTCATCAATCATTAGGGTTAGTTTTATAATCTGATTTAACCCCACCGGTTGTAGCACCCGGACTGAGTTCTTTAGGTCTGGTTTGAGGCCCTTAATGAATGTTCCTTCTAGAACTCTCTCTTGGAGGCCACCGAGTTGAGCTGCCATTGATTCGAACAAGCTTATATACTCGCGCGCCGTGCCTGTTTGTTGTATTGCCAAGAACTGTTCATGTAGGTCGCCTTCTTGAGATGGTTGAAACCGCTCGAGCAGTTTAACTTTTAATTGCTCCCAACCGAGGAACGGGGTTCGTTGATCGTTCCATCGAAACCATGATAATGCTTGCCCTTCAAGGCAGATTATGGCTGCCCGTAATCGGTCCTCGGGCGACACGATACCCTGCACATCAAAAAACCTTTCGGATCTATAAATCCAACCATACGCGTCCTCGCCATCAAAGACGGGCATCTTCAGCTTCCTCATACGTTGGTCCGACCCTGGTGGCCAACCTCGGTTTCCGGAATAATCCGGACCAGTATTCTGTCCGCTCTGCCACTGGGGTATTCCTCGGGCAGGGTAATACATATTGGGCTGTGATTGATCAAACTCATAGGGTGGCCTGTTGCGGTTTGAGGATCCGCTGCCCCCGACGTTAACCGAAAACACCGGAAAACCCTCGGAGTCAAAACGATACGGGCCGTTCGTTGATGTGATCGTGTGCGGGGTTTGCTGCGGTCGGGTGGTGGTGGTAGTGGTGGCGGATGTGATCAGTGGCTGTAGGGTAGTCGTAGCGATCGTCGGCCCTGTCATCGATGAGGTGGATGATGACGGTGGCGCCGCCTGTTTCTGCAGGTTGAGCAGGATCCGCATCATCTCTGCGTTTTTAGCTTGCGTCTCTTCTTGGAACGCAGCCAGCTGCGCCTGCATTGTTCCCATGGTGTTACGAAATTCCGTGAACTGTTCCCTGGTTTCTCCTTGGTTTGCTGCTACATCAGATTTGAATTGCATCAAATCTGCATCGACTTCGATCACTTTTCGGGCCATCCTGATTTCAATTCCACCGTCCTGGGAAAGACGGCTATGATACCAATTTGATACGAACCGTAAACAAAGTAACAATAACTGAACGCTTTATTGGTAATCCCGGAATTAAAGACCCGGGTGTCTCCCTAAACAAAACTAGACAATAACTTCAAAATATTCAATACCCAAAAAGAGTATTCGGTACCCTTATAAAGGGCCGGCCACCCTAACCCTAATACGATAAGGAAACGAATTCAAAAACAATAATATCTAAAAATAGGATAAGCCTTCGGTTAGAAACGATCTTGATCAAGTTGTTGGGGATTTACCCTAGCGCCTCTTGTACATAAGCCCTTAATGGCCCGGCCCATTCGTATCAGACGGGTGTGGTGGCGGAGGAGGGGGGCGCCGGACGCCACGTCGGCTCGCCGGGCTCGCCACCACACCGCTCGTTACGTGAGCGAGCCCCGGTGCCGGACCGTCGACGAAGCCAGCGAGCGAATGGGAGGCAGCCTCGTGGACTAGCCATTGGGCAACGGCTATTTTTGAAAAAATTAATTATTTCTTATTTTTTTAAAAATAAACCTTTAACCCTTATAAAAACCACCTCTTTTATACAATATTTTCACACAACATTTCTCACCATTTCTCAAACTAAACATTTTCACACAATATTTTCTACACAATATTTGATCAAAATGCGTCGAAATTTGATGGATCCCGGAAGTTATTCGTCCGATGTCGACGATGAGACAAATATTTTTTTATGACTCAAGCGCATCAATACATGCAACGCCAACAAGCTCAACCAACCCGGATTCGCGTGCCAGTCTATCGAGATCGTGAAGCTGCCGAGCAACGTTTATTGGATGACTACTTTGGTGATAATCCAAAGTACCCTGAGACGGTTTTCCGACGTCGATTTCGTATGAGCAGGCGATTATTCTTAGAAATAGTTGAAGGTATTTCTAACTATACCGCTGAACCTCTTCCCGACCATTTTGAATTTTTTAAAGTACGACCGGATGCCACCGGTCTAATGGGTTTTAGGGTTATAATGAAATGCACGTCTGCCATTCGCCAATTGGCGTATGGCATAACACCTGATTCACTTGATGAGTATTTACAAATTGGTGAACATTGTGCACGTGATTGTCTAAATCATTTTACCAAGTGTATTATCGACTTATATACCGCTGAGTATTTAAGGAAACCCGACATCCATGACGTTCAAAACCTATATACAAAACACGAGAATGCTCATGGGTTTCCTGGAATGCTTGGTAGTATAGAATGTATGCATTGGGAGTGGACCAACTGTCCAAAAGCATGGCACGGCCAATATGGTAGGGGTCAATATGGTAGGGGTGATAAAAAAATACCTAACTATAATACTAGAGGTTGTCGCCTCGCAAGATTTGTGGATTTGGCACGTATTTTTTGGGGTTGCGGGTGCCAATAACGACCTCACTGTGTTAAATAACTCACCCTTGTTTGATAACCTTCTTGGCGATATTGCTCCTTCGGTCCCTTTTGTTGTAAATGGAGTGACGTATCCGAACGGGTATTACCTAGCTGATGGTATTTACCCACAATGGGCAAGCTTTGTCAAATCATTTACTGTTGCACGAGACGAAAAATGTGCTTACTTCAAACGAAGACAAGAAAGTGCAAGAAAAGACGTAGAACGTGCATTTGGTGTCTTACAGGGGCGTTGGGGGATTATTCGCCAACCGGCTCGTTCGTGGAGTGTCAACAAGCTACGTAGAACCATGTACGCATGCATCATATTGCATAACGTGATTGTAAAAGATCAAAACTTTGCCATAAGCGATATGAACGAGTTGTATGTTACTCCACAACTTAATTTACAACGTACTTGGATCGAGAGAGCCGAAATACAACGACTGAGATCAAGGGAATTATGTGATAAACGTACACACGAATCGCTCCAACGAAATATTATGGACCATATGTGGCAACGATATCAAGAAAATCGTATGTAATTTTCGGGAATTTTTTAAAAAAAATTCGGTAATTTTTTTTCGGTTTTTTTTTATTTATTCAGTATTTGTATTTTTTTAATTTGTAGTTTGTATTTGTTGTTTTAATAAAATATTAAGTTGTTTGAAAAAAAGGAAAAAGAAAAAAAAAAGGTGGGACCCAAATGGCCCAATTACTAAATGTCGCTTCCTCATGTTGATTATCTATGAAAGAGCCCTAATTTTGAAAATTCAAAAATCAAATAAGATTTATCTACGAAGGAAGAGCCCTAATTCTGCGTACCTATCGCACCTAGTTCGGGATGTGGCCAATCAACATCGACTTCACCATCCGTAGCCGGATTTCGTTGATGGAGCAAATAAGCTGCGCGCCGGATATTTTTTTATGTGGAGATTTATTTTGAATCAAATTAATTTTTTTTAGTGTTTTTGCTTATATAAGATTTTAATTTTAATAAACGTAGATATGTAATATAAAATCTAAGGAAAGGCATTTTGGACTTGTACAAAACGACTAAATGTGCTTTCCGCGCGTTGCTGCGGATTTTAAAACATACTTTTATTGCGTTCAAATTAAGATTCGTTTTTAATAGGATGTAATTTATTTGCTTTGTATTTTTGAACATAAAATGGTGTTATGGTTACGACATTAAAAATAATACTTCATCCGTATTAAAATAAGTGACACAAATTGGCTTACACATTTTTTGAGGTAAAAGATTAAAGTAGACGTTAAAATAGATTAAAGTACATAGTTAGCGGAGAATGAGTCTCACTTTTTCTTGAATAAAGTGATATTAATGAGTTTTAAAAGTAAAAGTAAGGGTATAAGGGTAATTTCACTTTATTAAAGTGGATAGTTAGTGGCTATGAGTCCCACTGTTTTTACAAATATAAGGAAAGTTTTCAAAAAGTGTCACTTATTTCGATACACCCTAAAATGGAAAGTGTGTCACTTATTTTGATGCGGAGGAAGTACTATTTATAGGTGGTTTCTTGAAATATCAAAATTTATTGCGAGTTGGGTGAAAAGACATATTTCATAAAACTTTTCGGTTGTTAAGTCGTAAATGATTTTGAAAATTTTAAAGTTGAAGGGTTACTTGTCAATTGTGTTTTTCTTAATGGGCTTTTTTAAACTAAATGGAAATAGAGTCTTATAAATATGATAAATAAGTATGCTCAAAGTTTCATTATATTTTAAAGAACCAATTGATCAAACCGACTCATGTCAAACCATTATCTTTTAATTTTTGGTTTAACTAGTTCGATTGGTCAGTTCAATCAGATTTTTTAAAACATTGTTGCAAAATTAACATCCTCTATTTGATGAATTTTTATGCATTTTAGCAAACCAAACCATATAGTGTTCATAGTGCATTTTAGCACTATGTCAATTGATTAGAGATATAATGCACATACTGAAGAACTCTAATATCTATAAAAAAAAATATTGTCTAAGAAAAAATTTAGATAACAAATGCATATATTATCAAAATCTTCATTAATAATATTAATAATGTAAGTCTCACTTAAACTAAAAAATTGTATCGTCAATTTAGAAAATTAAATATTAACAATCTAATTATCATTTAAGAAAATGGAATACATTACATGGAATCATTCAGGGGGTGGGGGTGGACACGTGGTGCTGGTTGGTTGGGGCGGGGCGGCAATTATGTGGTTCCGCTATGAATCTATGGTGCAATACTCGGGTTTTGTAGTATATTCGTGTAAAGTATTTTAAACGGAACGGAAGTTCTGATAAACAAAACGTCGTTTTGTTAAATCTAATGAACATTATTATTACAACCATAAATGTATTATAAATATAACGAGCATAATATCATCCGCGCGTTGCAGCGGGTTTTAAAATTTTACATGTATAACTGTTGATATAAAATCCTGATTTTGTTTAGATGTAACATAGAAATAAAATATTTGTGATCGTAAAATTTGTAGAATTTGTTCGTTAAAGTGTAAGAATGTGAATAATTATAGTCAACCAAAATACCATAGACTTTAAATATCATGTTACCTATATAACATTATAGTTCTTATAGTATTATAAATTATATATATATATGTGTTAGATACTTAAATAACTCGAATAAAATTATTAAACCTATATAGCATCATGTCTTTTAATTTTCATATTTTAAATTGCATTTATAAATGTTTATGCAATCTGAGTAAAATTAATAAACAAATATGTTGTATCTGCGTTTCATATGAATAACTAAAATGACACGCATTGTAAATTTTCACAAAAGTTTATGTAATTAATCCATAGCTCATTTTAAGCTATATAAAATGGTAACACTAATTGATAATTTATGTAAAATATATTTTAGGCATAATGGGTGGGCTTTTGATATAGCCCACTACTATATAAATGGATGGGCTTATTTTAGGTAGAATGGTTAGGCTCTTGTTATACAATTATTTATATGTATAGAAAGTCAAGCTAAAATCCTAAACCCCGTTTTCCTCCACTGCATAGCCCGCTCCGTATGAAGTTTGTAATGAACAGTGATTTTTCAATGAGAATTGTATATAAGGAGAATATAATGCATTATCTTAGAATATTGTGTGTTAGATTTCATCACATGTTGATAACGATAACATTACATTTGGGGTATTCAAGCTTGTGAATCCGACAAAGAGGTAATATATTCCTAACCCCGTATGGTTTGTAATTCATCTTTATTTATTGATCCACTTGATCGTATCTAAAGTACAGGGTTCGCATTTTCTTAAAATTTTCCGATGCATTTATCTAGTAAAATCATTACAAACCGCGAACACATTATAACATAGTTCATTTGATATTTTGGAACGTTGTGTTTAATGCAAATAATTTATTTCCTAATTTTGTATTTAATATATATTTGGTAAAAATATAATTGCGTTGACTGACTTGAGATCTTTACATCATAACATTTTAGCATTAATTGTTTTATTATATGTGATTGTGTTTCTTATCTAATCAGAGCATAGAGTAACCCCGCCCATCCCAACAGCCACCTCATCCACAAACCGAAAAACCACAGATTCACTTCTGTTGCTAAAAGACTTGTGCCAACGCCCGTCAGCAACTCCTCTTCGCCACCAAATTTCACCCGTCAGGGGTGATGCCACTGACAGTTTGACACCAACCCATCACTAGCCGGTGTTGGTAACAACCCGTCATCTACATGACGTGGGGTAGTATCTGTCGGCAGGGACTGTGTGTGGGGAGGGGGGTTGGTGTAATATATTAATATTTTTGAAATGAAGATAAGTTAATGATATATTGTTGTTAGTATGATCTTGTCATTAAAAACTTTTGAATGTTTGATAACTTTGTGAAAGGTTATGCAATTTACATTATATATGTTTTTTTTTATTATTATGTTAACATATACTAAATTTATTTATTTATCATATTCAAAGTCCGTTGGATAAACATCATAACATCTTATTAAGTATTAGTCAATTTTGTGTTAAGTTGTTATAAATAGGTAAGGCGATAAGTATTATATTAATTAAATAACATAAGTAGAGTTAAGCCGATTTAAGAAATGTACTTTTTATGTATTTATCATAAACTACATTTATTAATCATAAACTTTAAATATATAAAAGTAAACATCAACATATTTAACTCAATAAACTACGAGTGAGCATGGGGAGGTTTGAGGCGGTTTTTAACTAAAATCAAACCCCTCCCCAAAAGTTCGGGTTTTGAAAATTACACCGCGTTTGGTTTCGGGTTTTTCGATTTCGGGTTTTTCGGTTTTGAGCGATTCGATTTTGGGGTTTTTTCGGTTTTTTGTTTCATTTAAATTTACTAATTTATTACCTTAAAAAATATTATTATGATCCAAACTTTGAAGCCTTAATTCATTTCATTTATAAATAAAATAAACAACTAGTAAGTTTTCATATAAGATAATGATGAATTCAACTAACATAACTTAAATAAGATTAAAAGATAGTTAAATGTCATCTAAAAGACTCAATCATATCTTTTATTTAAAAAATAGTTAAATATCAAATCTTTAAAAGATAGTTAAATGTCAAATCTATTATAAATATAAGAATATTTTTGTAAAACTTGTAATATATATAATGGTGGGGCGGAGTTTTCGGTCGGGTTTTTCATATTCCCCCGAAAACCGCCCCAAACATTCGGGTTTTTCAAAAATCAAAACCGCTGACATCGGTTTTTCAAATGATTCGATTTTTTCGGTGCAGTTTTTTCGGGTTTTTCGGTTTGGTTCGATTTTTCAGTACTTATGATCACCCCTACAATAAACCCAGCCAGCTACAAACCCAAAACAAACCCCTGCATGTGTGTACATACATACCGAATAGTTATCTAATTATTAAAATCATAACCATAATCAAATTCAAACTAATTGTGACAACTTAAAATAATAATAACCAGTTTAATCATATATCTAAACACCAAATACGTTAACAATTCTCATTAAAAATGATTTATTCATCTACTATAGGAGAATAATACATTTTATAAATAAAAATGTGTGCAATGCTATGAATTTACAAATTTATCACGAATCATAGACACATACTCTTCATTAAAAAATAAAATACTAATTCCACCTAAGAAAACAATATCTACATTGTCTCGTAACTTTCTAAAGATACTAGTCATGTTTAAACTAGTGAACCAAAAGAACGAATCAAGAACATTTCAATTGGTTCAAAAACAATATAGAAAAAAACATGTTGCATTTTCATAACGTATTTGAAAAAAGTTCACGTCTTCTATTTCTTTCTGGTTTCGTTTTAGCTGTTATTTATGTTTCATCATAATAAATATACCGATAAAAATCTAATAGTTTAATCAATTAAAAATTTAACATCCTTGTTTAGTTATATTTATATAACAAGGGTTTTTCTAACGTATATTCTTGGGGTATACGTTAGGTGTATTTAATGGAGTATTCGATTTCCTAATATATTTTGAATTACATTAGTGGATTTAGCTTTTTACCATTTTTAAAGATCCAATAAATACAATTCTTATTTTAAATGAAAATTTTATGCTCATTAAATGCACCCAGTGTATACCCAGAGATATACATTAGAAAATCCATATAACAAATGAAAAGAGAAAAATATACAAATAACCTTAAACATGGTAACAATAGAGAAGTAACATGGTAAGGATCCTCACTTTGATACTTGGTATATACATTAACCATATTGAAATCATCCTCCTAAACCCTAAATGATGCTCTCCCATCTCTACGAGATGGACACGTGGCATCAGCCACTCTCCTCTCCCTATTTCTTCACCCACATTTTCCTTATTTTTAATCCCCCTCTTCTCCAAGCAACAGACAACTCATCTCTCTCTCTCTCTAATCTTCAATCCTCTCTACAAATCTCATCTCGCATTCGTAAAACATCAATCGGAAACTGCTTCTGCTACTGGGTTTTCAATCTTTGTCGTTAAAATCGATCTTTAATCGATATTAAATCCCTCGCAATGAAACAGAGCATACGCGGCGGCGGCGGTACGGTGGCCGGAAGTAGTATCAGGTTGAGAATTCTGTCGGAAGAAGAGGTTGAAGTGATCGAAACTTTACGAACTCTACCCAAATTATTTGCGAAATCGGAGTTATTAAGTCGATACAGTTTCACTTGGGGTCGGAAAAAGAAAAGATCAGTTTTGGTTTCGAAATCGGATTCGTCTGCGTTATCGTCACGGTTGACTCACCGGCCAATCGACGAGAGTTCACCGGAGAAAGTAGCGGCGGCTGATGCTGGTAAAAGCCCAACAACACCGCTTTGTTTCTTACCCTGTGGTAGTGGAAGTGATGGTGGTGATAAACCTAAACACATGTCATCTGTCAAGAAAACGTTGAAGAGAAAGGTAATTGAATTTCTATGAATAACCAGTGTTTTGTAATCTTTTCTGTATTTAAAATTTTGACTTCTGGGTTTTGTCTAATACATACTTATCACATCTGGGTTTATCCTAAATTGTTTAAACTTTAACATTTTAATGATTCTTCGTATATATCGTGAATCTTCTCATGTTCTTGTTTCTTGATCAGTTTTTAACTAATTCAATCAATCTCTTGAATCATATTCAATTTTGACATTTGGGTATTACTTCCTCCGGTATATGCATAATCTGGGGTTGTGAGTTGTGACTTGTGTTTGATTGGATTATCATCATCAATTATTATTCAGTTATAAATATTTAAAAACAATTTTCTTGAGAACTTCTTGATTTAGTTTACAGTCGATCGTCAAAAATTTAATGATTTCCCCCAAATTTATACAGGCAACAAACGATTTAATCGAGCGATACAATGGACTGCAACAAGAACGAGAACTTCTTGTGAAGGTATGCAATAATCTCTTAGTTTTGACTTTTGACTTTTTCTTCCCTTAAAATATATTTTCTCCCTAATTTTAATTAATTAATTAATTTTAATCAGAAATTACACGGCATGAAAAACCTCCATCAACAACTTATATCTCAAAATCTGGAGCTGAAAGCAAAACGACAAAAGGTAGTTTTAGAATTTAAATTTCTACTACCAATGATTCGTCATATGTTTTTAAAGTTATACTAAATTATTTAATTAAGTTTATGTTATGTAATTTCAGATAAGTTATTCAAAAAGCGTCGAAGATTCCAAGTTATGGAATAGTTCTATGAAATCAAATTTAGATCAACATCGTTATCACCAACAAATTACCGTTTTTACCCCTCCACCACCACCACCACCACAACATTTTCAACAATTTGTGGTAGATCCGAACAACGGTAAACTGGTGGCGATATCTTGCTCCAGTAGCAGTAACGGTGGTAGATTTGGGTTATTCAATCAATTTGATCCACGTGTCAATAAGATTCATGGAGAGACTTATGACTTCATGCCTTCATCTCAGCAGTTGGATCAAAATAAATACTGGTTAATGGATAATGATCTAAGGGTTAGAAACGCTGCAAGTGCTAGAAAGAATAGGATTATGAGAATGAAAAAAAACAAGAAGTCATTTTTGGAACAAAATACAGATAAGTTATTGGTAATTGATCACAATGATCTAAGGGTTAAAACTGCTGCAGATGCTAGAAAGAGGAGGATTACGAGGATGAAAGAGAGCAAGAATATTCTTAGTTGAGAACGTGTAGATGAAGGTGGGGTTGACTTGTAATTAGTCAACCTCAATAGGGGTGTTACGGTAATTTCATCTCAAAGATGTTAAGTTACTATACTTTTTGTCTATTCTTTAGAGTATTGGTTAATTAGTTTAAAGATTCTTTCAAATACAGTCTAGAGAATTTTGGCTTATTACATTGATATGTTCTAATCTAGTTTAAAATGTTGGGAGTAAATTACTTTTGTTGATTAAATTTTAAAAAAGTTAGTTTGAGTGACAGGAATATGCAAAGGAATGTTGAGGGCATGATGTTGTGTCACTTTTTTTTACTGTTATTTTTTCACAAAAGTAATTCATGTTATAATTGTCTTCCTCGAGTAACGGATCATGGGTCATAATGTATGCATTTTAACAGCTATTTTGATCATTTTTTATATTTAATCTGAACATTTAGTAAATATTTATATAGAAATAGATCAAACTTATAACGTTTAGGAAATAATTTGATCATTAGTTCATCCTAAATGAATAGTATTTTACTATTGCTATCATTCTGGATAATTGCTTTGCATAAAGATCTTTTTTCCATTGTTACATATCAAATTTAGTGCTATACAACTAAAATTTGTAGTTTATTAATCACCTATTACCATCATTATATATATCCGGCATAAATAGAATTGGAAAGCACTTTTTTGATTAATCACGATATTGACACATCACACATGGAGTCTAAACAAGCTTAGAGAGAGGGGTATGGTAATGAGGGGTGGCTTCGCCGGAAGCCACGTCGGCTCGCCGGCCTCGCCACCACACCCCTCGTTACGTGAGCGAGGGGCACCGCCGGACCATCGACGAACCCAACGAGCCAATCACACGCTACCACGTGGACTAGCCGTTGGGCAACGGCTATTTTTGAAAAAAATTAATTTTTTTTTAAATAAACCTTTAACCCTTATAAATACCACCCCTTTTATACAATATTTTCACACAACATTTTCTCACCATTTCTCAAACTAAACCCTTTCACGCAATATTTTCTACACAATCTTTGATTAACATGCATCGAAATTTGATGGATCCCGGAAGTTATTCGTCCGATGTCGACGATGAGATGGATATTTTTTTTATGACTCAAGCGCATCAATACATTCAACGCCAACAAGCTCAACCAACCCGGAGTCGCGTGCCAGTCTATCGAGATCGTGAAGCTGCCGAGCAACGTTTATTGGATGACTACTTTTGTGATAATCCAAAGTACCCTGAGATGGTTTTCCGACGTCGATTTCGTATGAGCAGGCGATTATTCTTAGAAATAGTTGAAGGTATTTCTAACTATACTGCTTAACCTCTTCCCGACCATTTTGAATTTTTTAAAGTACGACCGGATGCCACCGGTCTAATGGGTTTTAGTGTTATAATGAAATGCACGTCTGCCATTCGCCAATTGGCGTATGGCGTAACACCTGATTCACTTGATGAATATTTACAAATTGGTGAACATTGTGTACGTGATTGTTTAAATCATTTTACCAAGTGTATTATCGACTTATATACCGCTGAGTATTTAAGGAAACCCGACATCCATGATGTTCAAAACCTATATACAAAACACGAGAACGCTCATGGGTTTCCTGGAATGCTTGGTGGTATAGATCGTATGCATTGGGAGTGGACCAACTGTCCAAAAGCATGGCACGGCCAATATGGTAGGGGTGATAAAAAATACTCAACTATAATACTAGAGGCTGTCGCCTCGCAAGATTTGTGGATTTGGCACGCATTTTTTGGGGTTGCGGGTGCCAATAACGACCTCACTGTGTTAAATAACTCACCCTTGTTTGATAACCTTCTTGACGATATTGCTCCTTCGGTCCCTTTTGTTGTAAATGGAGTGACTTATCTGAACGGCTATTCCCTAGCTGATGGTATTTACCCACAATGGGCAAGCTTTGTCAAATCATTTACTGTTGCACGAGACGAAAAACGTGCTTACTTCAAACGAAGACAAGAAAGTGCAAGAAAAGACGTAGAACATGCATTTGGTGTCTTACAGGGGCGTTGGGGGATTATTCGCTAACCGACTCGTTCGTGGAGTGTCAACAAGCTACGTAGAACCATGTACGTATGCATCATATTGCATAACATAATTGTAAAAGATCTAAACTTTGCCATAAGCGATATGAACGAGTTGTATGTTACTCTACAACTTAATTTACAACGTACTTGGGTCGAGAGAGCCGAAATACAACGACTGAGATCAAGGGAATTACGTGATAAACGTACACACGAATCGCTCCAACGAAATATTATGGACCATATTTGGCAACGATATCAAGAAAATCGTATGTAATTTTCGGGAATTTTTTTAAAAAAATTCGGTATTTTTTTTTTCCGGTTTTTATTTATTTATTCGGTATTTGTATTTTTTAATTTGTAGTTTGTATTTGTTGTTTTAATGAAATATTAAGTTGTTTGAAAAAAGGAAAAAGAAAAAAAAAAGTGGTGTGGCCAAAATGGCTTAAGTGATAGTAGGGGGTATTTGGGGGTTTTGAATGTGAAATGTGAAATGGTGATGTGGCGTAGAGGTGGCGCAGATGTGATGGTTTGACTTAAACCACCACACCCATCACTCTTAGGTTTTATGCCAAACACGTGTTCCTCTTGTGGACCTTTGAAATTTAACCATTCCACTCATGGGCCATTTAAAAGTTTGGAGTTGCAAAAGAGCCGAAATGCCCTATCCGGCCTTTAGTTTGCTTACAAGTGAAAGACGCCCATCTTTTTTTAATGGTAATAGATATGTGATATTAGTTATGATAACATTTCTTAAAGAAAAACGTTACTATTTATCAACCGTTTATAAATAATATTTTTATTTTTTTTATTGAATGTAGCATTATGAATACCTTGATAAATACGTGATTTGAGTTCGTACCATTTGATGTTATGTTAGAAAACTTTGGTTAGATTTCGGTAACTTGAAAAATTGTGAAGTCATGAAACACTTTCAGATTAAAGTATTTCGTCGGTACTACGAAATCTTCGATCGGATAAAATCACAATTGCAAAGAACAGAGAATTTGTGTGTTTGAGAATTTTCGTACCAGAGAGATTATGACCAAATCACTGCTAAAATCATGCAAGTTCTAAACCACTGAAAACTGCCAAATGCAGTTCCGAAAACTGTCCAAAAACCGCCCAAATACGGGTCGGATTCGGGTCGAATATCACAGGTCAAAAAACCGGGTTCAAATCAAGAATTTAGATTTTCTATGCAGGAGCTCTGCCACTTGGACCTGCCAGAGGCGCTGGCCCTTGGACCTCGACCAGGGCGCTGCCCCGGTCCCCGCCGGGGGCGCTGCCCCTTGGAACCCCGTTATCGGGAGCGCTGCCCCCGAACCCCCGTTAAGTCAGTGCATTTTAATCATAACAAATTTAAACAAGTGTGCACTCCGCACCACCCTTACTTGCTCAATATTTGTTAGGATTACATTTGGTCAACAAGTTTATCCCATTACACTTAAATAATATTGGTGATACAAATCATCAATTCATCATAACACTCGATGTGTATGTTTGGATAATAGATGCCCATTATCTTATTAACATTTCCCAAGGGGAAATGACTGCTCATCTACAGTTGATGAGCAGTTTCCTCCTACATGATTTCATTTTCTCCTGCACACGTTTCCTTCCAATCAATCCTCCTTCTACAGTTGACGAGGAATTTCCTCTTTTCTTCTTCAGACGATCTTTTACTTCCAACTAAATACTTCATTTTCTGAAGAAGATTTTCTTCAGACGATCTTCCTCAGAGCATCTCTAACCATAAACTCTATAAAATCACTCTATTTTTATAAATTGGTAGGCTCATTCACTCTAAACATCCTCTCAACTCCAACCATAAACTTTATCCATCTCTTCAAAACTCTTTATAATTAGTGGGACCCATATTACATCTACAATTACACTCACAAACAAAGTGTGTGGTCCATGGATAGAGTGGATTTCTCTCACTTTTCTCTCACTCTATGTTTAGAGTGAGAGATAGAAGTGGGTTGGAGGAAGCCTTCAAATATGAAGATAGAGGGGTGATAAAGGTTGGTTGGAGATCCTCTCAGGCGATCTTTAGACAAACTCTTTTTCATTTCCTCATTTTCTACTTCCATGGTTTTAGTTTTCTTCCGTAGTTTAAACCTCAAGAGCAAGAGATGACCGCGGGATTATGAGAATTTGGTGGTTTAGGGTTTCCAGCGTTATAAATTTGAAAATCTTAACAACACCCGTTGATAAATTCTAAAACCTTCACAAAACAGGTAAAATGGCTTAGATTTGCAGAGTATACAATGAGATTTGAGAGTTTACAGTGAGATTTGTTTGATTCAAGTGGTGATCTCTTGGACATTTAGGTTTATAAACATGGTGCTTTTTTTTTCTTTCTTGCCGGTCACGCAACTTTGTGTTTCAAGTGATTACAAGGAAAGAAACGTGATATCAAAATGAAAATGCCTTAGATTTGCAGATTCTTCTTACTCTTTCTGCACACAAAAATCTTATGGTGGGTCAATTTAGTGTTTTGTTTTATAAAAATGAAGGTATCTACAGATTGATTCAGATTTTTAGATGATTCAAAGGAACTCTTTACCCCGAGGATTTTCCATATCTCATCTATGCCTTCTTTTTTAGTTTCTATATTTTAGGGCACAACTTGAGGATATTCTTGAAAACTTGAAAGAGAAGTTAGATGTTGGAATTTTTCATGACACCTGATTTTGAGTTTTCATTATCTAAAATAACATTACAACGAACAATAGAGTTTGAGGAAGAATTGGCAGATATATCTGGTAGTAGCTTATTTCTTTTTATATGTTTATTTTCAAATTTCTGAATCTTAAATGGAATTTCTTTGTGCTTTCAGGATAAAGATTTAACTGGAGCGGGGGTATGTTACTTTTTAGGAAATTTATCTTAAGTTATATTATTATACAAAATCTTCATCAGTTTGTTTGCGTAATTTTGTCAGTTTAATTTTTGTGGAATCGTATCATCTTGCTTTGAACCACACTTAACGGTGTATGTTGAATTTGAAAAAAAGACACTTATGGACAAACTTATTCAGGTTTCATTAGCCTCTGCTTTAATCGGTCAATACTTCTAATTTCCAAATTTTATATTTATATGAATATACATTTTCAAAATTATAGGAAGAAACATGGGATATGGATGATGGAAGTCAAACTAATATTTTTCAAAGAGTTCTTGGAGCTTATGCTACAAAGCCTTTTATGAAATTACCTAAAAGTGGTAAAGAGATTATTGTAGCTGCCACATGGATGGATTGTTATATTAAGGTATTTATTTAGTATCCAATTTATTTATTTTTGTTGTTGATGCTAATTTTGTGTGAATTGGAGTATAGGCATTTGATAAAGATGAAAGAATGACATGTTATAGTGTCAATACAACAGAATATTATCATAATTTTGGATTTTTGATTCTATATTAAAATTGGATTTTTAATTTAAAATTCTCATGTGTTTTAGATGATGGCAGAAGAAGGATCATGATGAGTAAATGATACTCAAAAGACTGAAAGTAATTTTGATTGAGTTTGATTTTTGAAGATAGCATTGTAGGTTTGTGTTTAATGTTTTCTCTTACTTGAACCGGTTATATGATGGGGATCGTTTGCAAAAAACAATCCAAGAAAAGGCTCACCCAAGCCTTGCCAATTGATAAATTTCTATCCAAGATGCAATTTTTATTAAATTTCTAATATGGATATGCATAGTTCCTCGATATAGATATGCTGGGTTTTTCCACCAACTGGTAACTTTCAGTCAAATATCTCAATCTATATTGAACTGCTTATACACCATTGCTAATTATAAACTGTGTCCTATCAACCACACATCCTAACTGAGTAGGAAAACAGAGTGAACATCAATTGTCTTAATTTTACATAATGCTTTTATGAGTTTTGACTCTGTTAGGAGTATAAATTAAAAAAAACCAATACTAAAAGTTTGAATCATGAAATAGGAATTGTGCTTTGAGTAATATCTATTGACTGTAAATCTGTAATATATTTTCGGTTCAATTTTAGAACTTCTACAAAATTTTGGGTTTAAACTTTAAGTCCTTACACAATTTGTGGTTTGACGATTTGGAATGAGCATAATAATGGTCGCTATTTTATTGATGATGATGGAATATGCAATTTTGTAGGTTTTAATTGCTGCTGAAAGTTGTTTTTATCGGCCTTAAGATCATGTTTTCATCTGCGCTCTTTAGGAGCAAGTGCTTATTTACTTGGTCATAATTGAGGTTTGAATTTCAAATTCCTGATCAATTTGGAATTACAGTCATTATTGGCCAACTGAATGATTTATTCTAATTGATGTTTATTGTTTTAGGTTGCTGTCAAATTAATTGTAGATGTATAAAAACATACTATGGAGCTTTTTTGTGGTTTTCCTTCAATGGTAAAGTTAGATTTATATACCTACAGTTGTCTCTATGTATTCTTTTATAATGGTAGTATATTAGAACCAAGAAACAATTTTGTATTGTTGCTTTAGATTTCATTTTCAAATCCTTTTGTTTTGAAGAAGCTTTTTCAAGATAATGTGGTGAAACAATGAGATTTGTGGATTACTTGGTTCGTATCCATATTCTTCTTTGTGTATTAAATGATTTTTATGTGTACAACTACCAATTTTCATTTGATAATTTGCAGGTGTAATGATCATGAGAATTTGGTGGTTTATGGTTACCGTCGTTGATAAATTCGAAAAGCTTCACAAAGCCCGTTGATAAAATATATAAATTGCTTCTGGAGATGATGTTTTCATTGTTGTGTAAGTTTCTCTTTTTTTAAAATTATATAAGTTCCAATTTATGTGATTTTTTTTAATAATACAAAAAGTATATACTTTGTGTTGTGTTTATTGATATCAATTTTGTTTCTAGATCAGTGCATACCGTACTGCACAATGCAAATCTAAACATGCAGGTTTTAATGTTACACTTCGTGATGAAGGTTAGATATACATAATTTTTGTTTATGTCAATGTCTTAAGATAAAATAAAGACGGAGCCATAGTTTTGACTTATGGGAACCAAAGAAAGTATTTTTTACCTCAATAGTTAAATGTGAATCAGGTTAGAGAAGACAAATGTGGACCCCAAAGAGGTAGGAATATAGTTGTTGGTACAGTTTTAGCACCATTTTCACAAAGAGGAATTGAATGCAAAACGGATACAATATATGCGGGTTCCTAGGTACCTTAATTCTATTTATTTTTTATTTCATTTTATTTTGTCTAAAATTTTGTCCAATTAGGTCATTAAAACTGTAAAATATGACATGTATTAGGCTTTTGAACAGTGCTTATGTTTTAAGATTTTATATGATTTATGTGTATAAGAATATGTTTGCGTGTGAAACTTTTGTATCGCCTTTAAATATGCTAATATATAAATATGATGTGCGTATTTTTATCCCGCCGCGAAGCGTAATCGATGAAAAAGTGGTTTATTCACATATACACGAAAAAGTGGTTTATTCACATATCCGAATTAATATCAAACTTTTATAAAAATTTAAGAGTTAATTACACGGATGGTTCTTTAGGTTTATATCAACTTTCACCAATGGTCTTTTAGTTTCAAAAATTGCACCGATGATCCTTATTTTTGAAAGAGCTTTCACCGATGATCCTTTATGAAAACGATCGTTAAATTTTCACGTAAAATGATCTCACGTGTGATGCACATGAGGGTGTTTTGGTCATTTCGTCTTTCCCTTCCCATTTACTCCGAGTAAATTACACGGTTGGTCCTTTAGGTTTATAACAAATTTCACATATGACACTTTAGGTTTATATCAAATTTCACCAATGGTCTTTTAGTTTCAAAACTTACAACTGATGGTTTGTATTCCTGAAAGATTTTTCATACATGGTTCTTTACGAAAATGGCAGCCTATTTTTCTCGAAAAGTGACATCACATGTGATGCACGTGCGAAGCATGTCAATACATATCTTCAACAATCTGGTAAATGAAACGAAATGATGGAGAAGAGTCGTTTAAAGGGGAGTAAATGAGAAGATAGACGAATTGACCAAAGTACCCCCACGTGCATCACACATGATGTTACTTAATGTGAAAAAACGACTCTTTAAACCTAAAGTACCCCCACGTACATCATGTGTGATGCACGTGGGGGTACTTTAGTCAATTCACTTTTCCCTTTTCATTTACACCCCTTTAAACGACTCTTCTCCACCATTTTGTTCCGTTTACCCAATTGTTGAAGAGATGTATTGACGTGCTTCTAATGTGTATCATACGTGATGTCACTTAACGTGAAAAATAAACCGCCATTTTCGTAAATAACCATTTGGTGAAAGATCTTTCAGGAATACTGACCATCAGTGTAAGTTTTGATACTAAAGGGACCATTGGTGAAATTTGAAATAAACATAAAGGACCATCCATGAAAATTGTTATAAACTTAAGGGGCCAACCGTGTAATTTACTCGGAGTAAATGGGAAGGGAAAGACGAAATGATCAAAATACCCTCATGTGCATCACATGTCAGTTAACGTGAAAAATTAACGGTCGTTTTCTTAAAGGATCATCGGTGAAAAACCTTTCAAAAATAAGGACCATCGATGCAAATTTTTAAAACTAAAAGAGCATCAGTGAAATTTGATATAAACTTAAAGTACCATCCGTGTAATTAACTCAAAATTTAACTTAACAAGTTGAGTTAGAATGGAGATATATGAGCCCGTGAACTCGAATATGACACAAATTACCAACGCAAATTATGCATTATTGTCATTTTTTAAGACTAGGTTAAAACCCGCGCGATGCGGGGGGCTGCTACTACATATTCTTGGCGATTAAAAGTCCATTGGTTACATATTTTTATAACGAATACAGTACATAAGCATGACAATTGTGTATAAAATGGAGGTAATAAGCAAGAATTAGCATTGGCTTTGAAATGTTGGTAGGTTACATGTTTTGATATATAATAACACAAATTGTTCGGTTACACATTTTTCTAACAATAACAATAAATATGAATAATATCCATTGTTTTGCGGCGAATACTCTGTACCCTTCAACTATATTTTACATCAAGCGAGGTAACTCGTTATGGTCGTGGAGTACCGCCTTATGGGGAGCAGTGCAGAGACAATGGTATAGAGCCTTTTGGCGAGGCTATGGTGGTGGCATGCCGAGGACTATAAAGCCTAGCTCTTGTTAAAATCATACACTTCCTCCGATTCAAAATAAGTGATACACTTTCCTTTTCGATGTGATTCAAAATAAGTGATACAGTTTTCAATATTACCATATTTGGCAAAAAGAAAATTAGTGGGACCCACATCCACTAACTATCTACTTTAACAAAGTGAAATGACCTCTTTATCCTTAATATAACTTTTAAACATCATTAACCCCACTTTAATCAAAAGGTGTGGAACCCATTCCCCATTCCCCACTAACCATCTAATTAATCTAATTTAACCATCATTATAATCTTTTGCCTCAAAAACTATGAAATTCAAAGTGCATCACTTATTTTGAATCGGAGGAATTAGTTAGCTTTTATCACAACCCATTTTTCACTTGTAATGTCAGAAAGAAATTTACAACCTATCAAGTATTACAAGCAGCTTTTGTGACTAATAATATAAAATCAAAGTTGCAAATTTTGAAAAGCAATTTTACCTTTTTCTGAAAAATGACTGCAAAAGGAGGCTTTTAAAATCTCCATGGTTGAGAGGCAAGAAACAACTTCGTTGACTTGATGCATTCTCTAAATCTTCATGGTCTTGGCTCTTAACTACAACATGAGTTACACAAACATGTGACACGGTCCTCCAGCATGCTCTACCATACAAGTTAATGATGCATTTTGAGATCATTAGTTCATAAATACAGATATAGTGACCCTTGAGTACAGGAGCTTAACATATTGTCAATTATTTACATTTTGGCTACAAATTGCATAATAAAAGGTGTATTTGCTTACTTGTTTCCAAAATAGTATCTAGCACCTGAATAGCCTTTACATAGATATGACCACACAAAGGGAAGGATGTTTTCATATCCTAAACACCTATTGATTCTGTTAGTGAGTGAGTAATCACCCCGTCTATCCTTATAGAGTTCAGTTTAGTGCTTATTATGCAATTCAAAACAAATAAAAAATTATGACCATTTGTAATAAATAATATATTTGTCAGTTGTTGGTCACACAATAGTACAACATACTTGTTAATTGTCCCTTTGTATTTATGTAAAAAAAAAACATTTACGCTACATGAGTACCCCACCCACTAACCAACCTGCAAATATTAGACTAATCAAGTAATCATTCATTAATGATGATGTAATTTAATCTTTTATTTATTTAATAAAACAAAACTGATCAATTCGGCCATTGTTTTCTTTCAAATGGGAAGAATGGGTCAACCCGGTCCGTTTCAACCCTCATCAAAGATGGCCGTTTTGACAGGTTACAATGACAATTCTGACACCTTCCCAAAAATAAATTCCACACCTTCCAAATAGCTTCCTGTAAATCACACATGAAGACTTAGGATCACTCTCAGTAATAAGACATTCCTAAAAAAACAAATATAACATTTATTTATCAGGCAATAATCTTGGTGGAGAGCTTAAATGAAGAACCATATGTAACTGAAACGGGTCAGAATAGGTAATTTTTATTGAATTAAAATGTGATGTAAGTGATGTAACGTGAGCCCAATTAAACAGATACGAAGCTGTTGAAAATCGCCAAAAGGGAGCATCTTAACCCATTTTTTCTCTTCACAAAGCAATATAAAAGGAAAAAGAACAAATGTCATAAAGAGAAAAGAAATAATAATTAGAAAAATCAGTTGCTAGTGATTAATTACCTTTCCAGTCTAGTAACTTCTTGGATCCCAAACATGCTTTAAATTTCCTTGTACTGCAACCATTTCTTGGATTACCGTAACCTGGATTCCAAAGAGTCAAAAGCAATTTAATCAAATAATGAAAATATTAAAATTAAGCATAAAAATGATCAAATAAATAAACAAGCATTTAATTTTTTTAAAGAACAACTACATGGCAACGGCATTATATTACAAAAAACGTAAATCACTGTTTAGGATTTGATAATGACAGTTGAGTTTAAGTTATTAAAATAGACAACTAACTACCAGTCAAGTAGTTCTGCCCCAATTTACTGTTGGTTGAATTATTTTTAGAACCAATTAAGGCTACGGAACCAGTAGAACTCAATCTAAACCATTGATTTTTGAAATGAAATGATCATGGAAGACACATTAATGTATTTGATGAGGGACCCCCAAATATTGGTTTGCATGGATGTTATTCATGCATGTATACATATATGTATATGTTTTCATGTATGTATACATAAGTGTTATCTATACATGTATGTATACATGCATGAATGACATCCATGCAAACCAATATTTGGGGGTCCCTCATCAAATACATTAATGTGTCTTCCATGATCATTTCATTTCAAAAATCAATGGTTTAGATTGAGTTCTGCTGGTTCTGTAGCTTTAATTGGTTCTGATTTTAATTCTACACTATATATATATATATATATATATATATATATATATATATATATATATATATATATATATATATATATATATATATATATATATATTCCTAAGAATATGTTTATGCATACACATAAATCCACACACACACATAAACGTCTGTATACATATAGAGATTAACAAGTATACATACAGATGGTTAAGGTAAATCAGTGTCCATAATCCTTCAGGGATCGTGCCCACATCATCTAATGCACAAGCTTTTCTGATAATTTACATCGAGGTAACAATAATTGACATTTGAAGAAACCAAAATATCATAATGTATATCAGATTAACATGAAATAACAAAAACTAACTTACAGTCGAGTGATATGGCAAGTAGAATTGGGGAAATTACTGTCGCATTCAATGGCCGGAGTATAAGCCTGGTAATGAAAGTCGGTAAAGTCCAGGGCGGTGGCGGTGCATAGTTCGCCGTTTAAGCTACATCTCATCGTCAATACCTTTCTTCAATTTGTTCAAATATATATATGCAGTTACCAACAAACATGTGTAACGTTTTGGTGGAATTGAAGAATTATACGGCATAATAAATCGTGATTTGAAGACCTTAATTTTGGGCGATTTCCAATTAATTTGGGGGAGATGATTAGAGGAAAGTGAATGAGAATGGGAATAGTGTAAAAGTCTATAACTGTAAGTATTTAAGGGGCTGCGTAAAAGGAAAGAATGAATTAGGTATACGTTTTTATTTAATCTAGTCAAACGTGTTTCGGGACAGTTAGTATATGCAGTTTACGAAACATAGTCACCAAATTGTTTATAGCCTAGTGGTAAGCTTCTTGCCTGGGGTATTTGCCCACTCAGGTTCCAATCTTGGCAGAATCAATTTTAAAATTTTAATTTTAACGTGGGTTGGACATTGCTAAAAACGGTTGAATTCAGACCTTCCTCTTAATGATGAGTTTGTACAAAATTTAATAATCTCTTTTTACCTATATTATTTTTTCTCTCAATAATTGATAAATCCATAAATTAAATATATAACTAAAATCTCAAAAACATTACCTATCAAAGGATGTCCAATGAAGGAAAGATGGATTCGAATTTGGTGGGGCCTACCAGATTGAATCTCTACCTACTTACACTCACACATAACCATAAAAATTACAACTTTTTTTTATGTCCAACTAAAAAACATTTTCTTACACTTCAAACCCATACAAATGAAATGTTTTTCTTCCTTAACATGTTGCCCACAACTGCTGAAGTTTTGTCAGCAAAAAGTGATGCTACAAAATAGTATGTAAAACTCATGCATGTCCATAATAAATCCAAGCCTAAACTATCACTATGGTCTATGGTTAACACCTAAAAGGGGAGTCAGTGAGTGTGTGCAAAAGATGTGTTCCACCTGCTCCAATAATTTATGCACTAAGTTAACCATAGTATCTAGTCTACCCATACACCACCATCCTACTCCAACCCAACTCATTCCAACCCATAAGTATAAATATAAAATATAAACAAAGTCGGGCTGGAAACAAAGGACCTGCATTATAATATAAAAGAAAGCATGCAAGTCAAGATGGGTTAAAACTCCTACTTTTGGGCTACAAATTCGTATGCAACACTCCTGCAATTCATCAAAATTCCCCAATTCTAACCTATACTATGATTAGAAACTAAAAGGGATGTCAGTGCGTGTGTTCAAAGATTTAGTGCCACCTTATAACACCATTTAATGCCTACTATAATCATAGCAACTAAACCTCCCAACACCCCCTTATAACACCAATTTTGACCCAAACCAAAACCACCCCAAAAAGAAGAAAAGTTACCCGATAGGCCAACTCCACCTAAGAAAATCAGAAAAATCCCATAAATTCTCCAAAATTCTGAAATAATAGTTCCAATCAGCTCATGAATTTTCAAGATGATCTGCCCACTGGAACCGAATCTGCCCTTCTGCTACCTTTTTAAACTGAAATATGCACCAAACAGCAACAACAACAGAAAAAAATCAGAAAAATCCCAGAAACTCCAGAAAAATGGGAATTTATGCAACTAAGGCCCACAAAAAAATTCAGCTTCAAAAATCCACCCCAACTGTCTAAAACTGACCAAACAGTCCAGAAAAAACTCATTCGGCCCGTTTTCAAGAAATAATTCAGAAAAATCCCAAAAAAATCTGAAAAATGGGAAATCATAATCCTAAGTCTTCCACAAAAAAAAAATTAAAATAATATATAAACAGCCTGAAATACAAAAAAACATTAAAATAATACATAAATTCTAAAATAATATATTGTCATGAATTCCCAGTTTTTCTAGATTAAATTTTGGTTGAATTTCCAATTTATTTTGAATCTTTTCCTGAACCTGTTCACAATTATCAGGCCTCAAAAACATTAACCAGGATTAGAACTCTAAAGAATTAAAAAATAAAATAAAATATGAAGTATTATTATAAAACAACTCACAACAGTTTCTTTCCATGCTTCATTGTAATCCATTTCCAACCAAGTATATAACTTAGGGTGAGAGTCAAAATCTTTACGGTTTGACCAAAAGTTTTTGGTCTTTGCATGAAACTTCTGTTCAAACTCATCAATTGCTGACTGTACGTTTGTGTATGGACCATGTAACTTATCTTGACCCTTTATTCCAACCCTACCCCATCTATTGTAAACCATATATGAAGAACCATTATCAGATTCTGCAAGTAATCCAATAGAACAAAAATTAAAAAAAGTGTTAGATAAAGAATTAAAAAATTGGGAAGTAGGTAATTAGTATTTAGTAAATAGTAACCTAGTGCTTGTATAATATAAAACTTGTTATTGTTCTCCCCAACATTTGTCTGATTTAAAGTTGCATCATATATATCAACACCCTGAAGTTTAACAATACATAAACATAATTTATAGTTGAATTAGTAAAGAATTAATTTCTATTATAAATAAGATAATTAATTAGTAATTACCTGATGTAGTACATGGTACTGAGACTTAATGTGATCTGATATATATTGATCCAATACAGCCGAACCTTTTTTTGTAGCTGTAACTATCTTCTCCTTTTTGTTTTCATTTGTATCTTCTTCCTCTTTAATCTCTAAAGTTATAATAGCATTAAAAAGTTTCAAAAACATATTTATACCAAAATTTTGGGGCCGTTTTATAAAAGCAGACAAGCACTTTTTAGAGTTTGGATTAAGAATAGTGTTTATGCTATCTGCTTAATTTAGGGAGAAATAAGTCATTTCCAATAAGCAATTTGAGTTTGCTTGTAAGATTACATGTTTACCGGTATAGAGAAATGAAGATTATAAAAAGTGCTTTCCACTAATTTTCAAACAAAAATAGATTCATGCACATAGTTTCTATTTAAATCCATACTATTTATAGCAAATTAGCAAATAAAATATAATTTCAAATACCTTCAATAATGTTCTGAGTGTTCGTTTAGAGTACTTAACATGGTCCCAAAATCACTTCCCTTTTAATAATCCAGCCTCTTTAGGTATTGAACCAATGAGATTGTTCCCATTCAAAATCGTTCAAGTATGAAAATTTTATTGTTAAGTGAATATTTATTTAATTATTTAAATATGTTCAATGAAGCCCTTTATGGAACTGCCTGAAATGTTACAGCACATCAAAAATTATAAGCCTAAATTACTTTAATTACTAATGTTTGAAAGTGAACACCTGTAGATCAAAATAAATAATATACTTCTATATAGTAAAAAATAAATAAAAATATATGAGCTAAAGAAAAACTACTCCTTACATATTTGTAATACACTAATACGACCACATGTCAGAATTTTGAGTGAGTTGTTTGAGCCATCAACAATCATTCATTGTCATCTTGTAATTTCCGAAATTAGTCACAAACATTTGTAACTTTGTTCTGTTATGAAAGCAAATAACACCTAAATTTGAGTTAAAAACATACATTGATGATACTTATAATTTCGGTAAACTGAGTTTTAATTTCTCGAAATTGGTTGAGAACTGAGAGTACAATAGCAAATGGGATCACGAACACAAACCATATTCGCGTGAATCAGAGAAGAGGCCTTTTTCAAAATGTGAATTAAAAAACCCTAATCACAAACCAAAAACATTCCGATGTACAGAATCAAACACACAAAAACTTATCGTAATCGTAAATTGTAAAGAGAAGGAAGCAGCAGGGTTTGAAGAAGAGAAATCAGACATTTTGCTATTAAAAAAATCCTAGTTTAATCACGAAACATCAATTCGATCAAATCAGGCAGCGATGTACAATACCTTGAGCTTAGACCTGTGCCAACGGCACGTCGGGGGAGGGCGTCGAGGGCCGTCGACCCACGACGGCGTTGGCACCGAGCCGTCGTGGGGGGCGTCGTGAAGCGGACGTCGGGAGGAAGATGGATTCCGGTGGCGTCGAGAGCGGAAGAAGAAAGAGAGGGGAGAGAGAGGAAAGGGGAAGGAAGAGAGAGGGGGTGGGGTGCTTTAGGGACTTGTACATTAGGCTGAAAAAGTTGTACATGTCATGTTTTTTTTATAAAAAATAGTTTTTTTCTTTTTTTTTTTAAATTTAATTTTTTTTATATATATTTGTTTTAATAATACAAATATATTAGTTTTTTTATAATTATTTAATTTAAATTAAAAATGATGACGTGGAAATGATGAGTTTAGTGATGGGTTAGTGATGGGTTATGGTTGGCACGGCCGTGTCAGTAGCGTATCGGTAAGGATGTGATGACGTGGCGTTACTGACGGGTTTAGTGACGCGCCACTGTTGGAAGAGGCCTTAGATGACCATGGTGGCGACGGTAAAGTCTGTAGAGAGAAACATAGGGTTTAATTTGACAGGCTGTGCTGTTAATTAGGAATGTGAGGTGTCATACAATCATAATGTGTAGCTCCATATATAGGTTAAGATTACTCTACATGATAAATGAAACATGTTAAATTTGTCAGGTAGCAAATTAAATTACGTGACATCTTATAGTTTTTAAAGTATTTTTCTAACATGTGCCCCAAGGCACATGTTAGGATGCATTAAATAACACAAACTTTTCTAATAAGTTGTTATTAGACTTAATGAAGTGCATATGTTACATTTTGAGGTGGTGTATTAAATGTATTTTTAAATTCTAATGAAAAATTTGTGTTATTTAATGCACCCTAACATGTGCCTTGGGGGCACATGTTGGAAAAACCCGTTTTTAAATTATGGAATTAGTTTTTGCGAAAAACAAGTATCTTTTAAATATGATATGTAGTTCTTATAAATATAACAATATTTCTAGAAAGATTACTACAGAAAAAGAAGAAAAAACATAATTGATATCACTACCATATTAACATAACCAAAAACGTCGATACAAATACCAACAATCTTTAAACAAAACATCCAAACTTATTCCACCACATGCAAAACCAACATAGCAACATCCAAAACACAACAATAACAGCAACATACAAAATTACCATTTTACCCTTCATACTCGCCTTCGCCTTCTTCTTCTACATCATACTCTTCATCATCTTCAGCAGTAGCATCTTGATACTGTTGATACTCAGACACCAAATCATTCATATTACTCTCAGCTTCAGTAAACTCCATTTCATCCATTCCTTCACCCGTGTACCAATGCAAAAACGCCTTTCTCCTAAACATAGCCGTGAACTGCTCACTAACTCGCCTAAACATCTCCTGAATCGACGTCGAGTTTCCAACAAACGTGGAACTCATTGTCAGTCCAGTTGGCGGGATGTCACAAACGCTCGATTTCACATTATTTGGAATCCATTCAACGAAATATGACGAGTTTTTGTTTTGAACGTTTATCATTTGTTCGTCGACTTCTTTTGTCGACATTTTGCCTCGGAACATTGCGGATGCGGTTAGGTATCGTCCGTGACGAGGGTCCGCTGCACACATCATGTTCTTCGAGTCCCACATTTGTTGTGTGAGTTCGGGGACGGTTAAGGAAGTGTATTGTTGGGACCCACGGGAAGTTAGAGGGGCAAAACCGACCATGAAAAAGTGGAGGCGAGGGAATGGGATTAGGTTGACTGCTAGCTTTCTGAGGTCAGAGTTGAGTTGACCAGGGAAACGTAAGGAGCAAGTTACTCCACTCATTGTTGCAGATATCAGGTGGTTCAGATCACCAACTGTAAATCAGAAAAAAATTAAAAACAATTGATTAAAGTTGTAGTTGGTGAAATTAGGATAATTTACTTACAGCTTGGATTACTGAGTTTTAGGGTTCTGAAACAGATGTCATAAAGTGCTTCATTATCAAGAACCATGCATTCATCAGCATTTTCAACCAATTGGTGAACAGAGAGTGTAGCATTATAAGGTTCAACAACAGTGTCAGAGACTTTTGGTGAAGGAAAAACAGAGAATGTGAGCATCATTCTGTCTGGATATTCTTCTCTTATCTTTGAAATCAAAAGTGTCCCCATTCCAGAACCTGTACCACCACCAAGTGAATGGCACACCTGAAAACCTGCATTAAATCAAACACAAATTAGACAAATTATCATAAGAACAAATTCCATATAATGATTAAATTTAATCGAAGTCTCAAGGGAGTCAACTTCAATGAGTTCCTAGTTGATGAAGGTCACTGATATCTTATTAAAAAGTAATTTGTGGTCCAAAAAGGTTTTCATAGTTGTATAGTTTAAAAAGTAATTAGTACACTATAACATTATATTGATAGATAATTCCGAGAATCCACAAATTCCTCAGGAATCGTATCCACCTTAAGTGATCTAATGTCCACAATAAGCACATATGAATTTCAACAATATTAAACTCAACTTGTGATGATATATATAAAATGTATACGAAGATGTAAGGATCATTTAAAAAAACACACAATATGTGAAATTAACCGCTGAAAGTTCATATTGATGTAATCAAACAATTGTACATAATATCAGATCCAGATCGCAATAGTAAACCAATTCAGCCAGTTATGTGTTGGTTGATTAAATTATGATTATATATACCTTGTAGAGAATCGCAATTCTCAGCCTCCTTACGAACAACATCGAGAACTGAATCAATCAACTCAGCGCCTTCAGTATAATGTCCTTTCGCCCAATTGTTTCCGGCACCGGATTGCCCAAACACAAAGTTATCCGGCCGGAAGATCTGACCATTGGGACCAGATCTAATACTGTCCATAGTCCCAGGTTCGAGATCCATAAGCACAGCACGGGGAACATACCGGCCACCGGAAGCTTCATTGAAATAAACATTGATTCGTTCAAGTTGTAGATCAGCAGTTGTTCCACTATATCTTCCGCTATGATCAATGCCGTGTTCATCACATACAACTTCCCAAAATTTGGTACCGATTTGGTTGCCGCATTGGCCTCCTTGAATGTGTAAGATTTCTCTCATGATTTTGTGGAAGATGTCGATGAATTGATGGATTTGTTATGGAGATCTATAGATGAAATTGTGGGAGAGAGAATCGGGAGTGAAGGGGTCGTGGGATGATTGACGGTGGTGGTATGAAATTGAGGGCCCAAATGGCGCCAGTGTATTGCATATGCCTTTTGGAGTTTAAAACTTTCGTAACTGCAAGTTTACCCCCTCAAGTATTGTTGGTTACAAAACGATCACTTTTGAAAATTTTCGTTTGGTTTGGTTTGGTTTCGTTTCATTAGATTGAATTTGTATCAGGTATTACGTGAGGTTGAGTCTTGTGGGCAAGATAAAACATGGACTTAAGTAAAAAATGAGTGATTGAAGGGCTAAGTTGGATATATGTAAAGTAGGGGGATAAAACGGAACACGTCATAAATACCAGGGATCAACATGTGTGGATTCTTCAGTCTATTTTAAACCGCATATCAATCATGTGGGGAAAATAAATTAGAAAAACTTACTATTTGTGAATTTTCTGAATAATTAAAGGACAATGGTTTTTCTAACATGTGCCCCTTAGGCACATGTTATGGTACACTAGCAGGGTACCCGCGCAATGCGGCGGCGGGTACCCAGGCGGCAATTGGTGGGTGGTGGTGACGGTGGCTGGTGGTGGTGACGGTGGCTAGTGGTAGTGCTTGTCACAGGTGATGCAGGTAATTTCAACATTTTAATTTTTAAAAGATTAATAAATATAATTTTTATCAAATAAAGAGAATATAGTCTAGTAGCTTAGTTGGCTAAACATTGTGTTAATGAAGCAGAAGTAGGGGTGACCACAGTCTAAAAACCAAACCGAAACCAATAAAACCGAAACCGAAATTGAGAGACATAAAAAAAAATACCAACCCGCCTTAAAAGCAGCGATCACAACGGGTTACAACAAGATAATACAACTCAATTAGAGTTAAAAAATTATATTAACCAATAGGTTAATGTAATTATTATACAATATTAGGATTCAACAAAGAATTTATTACCTGTTTGCACAGCCTTGATCTTGATCTTCAGCCACAAATCAAAATCCACAAATCGTACCTTTAATGGATGAGACTTTGAGAAGCCTCTCGCTGACTTTCCGATCGATGTTGTTGTCATCGACAACATGAACATGAAACTCTTTAGAATTTTGTTGTGCAACGCATGGGATTGTGCAATGGTTACCCATATTCGAGGCAAATTAGGGAGAATTGAAGATGAACCCTTGATTTTCGGCGAATTTCATTCAAGGAGGTCGACCATTCAGGCACTTCTAAGCTTCTGTCTGCAAGCATGGACCGGTAAAAAGTATTATCCAATAAAAAGATGATATAAGAGATTGAACATCCAAAAACATGTAAGATTGTATTTGCCCCGAATCAAGTTTGTTTACCACCAAATGAAAACAGTCATGAAATTAACATCAATTACTTATCCAATTGCCATTCATTTTATTAAATGGCTCAATCTGGTGTAGTCAATCATGATATAGAATAGGAGATCACATACATTAAAGTGCAAATTGTTCATCCTCAATGGATGAAATACATATAAATGATCGTTAACTTCAACAAAAGGTAATCAGCCGAATATAGCACAAAAATCACGCACAAAATCATGATTTCAATCAACGAAATTATCATATCAAACTAAAAATAATCAGATTGAAACGAATAGTACCTCTGTGTATTACGAGTTGAATTGAGTAATGCAGATTCAACCAACTTAGGAATTTAAGCTTGTGACATGATTTTAAGTTCTGCAACAGATACAAAATGATGAAAAGAAATCAAAATGAAATAGGAAAAAAAATGAATTGATTGAACATCATAAGAGAGTTGGCCATGGAGATCTCATTGCCTTGATTTGGATCGAGCACTGTTATGGTTAAACAAGATTTTTGCGTCACAGTAGCAATAGCTCAACAATTTACAATTAAACACGATGAATAGGTATAGATGCTCACCACACAGTAGCAAAATGGTGAAGATACTACTCGAATCCGGTGAACTGGAAAAGATACGACTGGGATCCAGCGAAGATACGGCCGGCCGACGACGGATTGTGTGTCTGCCGGCTGGCGGTCGAAGATGAATCACCGGTGGGCGTAGGCAACAGTCGTTAGCTGCAAAAGAGAGAGATTTTAGGGTTTTCCCGAAAAGATTTTCCTCAGTCGCTGCCCATGTAGGAAAGCATCGAGAACACGAAATGTATTTACCCGATGAAAACATAGCTGGTGAATTTTGATTCCCAAAGAACCCTGCTCAACTTCCTTTTAGTTGCAACCTTTGAAATGCCCCCAGGCCCCAACAACTATTAAGGATATAATAAAGAAAAGTAACGATAGAAATTCATAATCTGTCTATTATCTCAGTGGTTAGCGTGTTAGTTAATGGTCTAAACGTCTAGCGTTCGAACCCTGCTTCTTATACTTTTTTAATAGACACAATTTTCTCCAAAAATGGAAAGAAATTGGCTGAATTTCCAGTCGACTATTTGAGGAAAGGTTCCAAATGCATTATAAGTAGTAAAGATTAATGAATATTAATCTTCTAAAAAAACACAAAAATCATTTAATGCATTCCATAAATTCCTTCAAATTTGACTTTAATAATGTTTATTGCTACACTTTTAGATATTTTAGACTTCATTAATGCACTCTAACATGTGCCTAGGGGGCACATGTTAGAAAAACCCAAAGGACAAAACTCGTAACTCGTGATTTGGCACGTAGGGTAGTTAGATCCGTGCCATCGGTGTCAATGGAACATCAGGGAACTCGTCGTAGGGCTCATGCCGCTCATCCTCAGCGTTGGCACGACTCTATTCCTTGAACGCGTCGGTAGGAACTCATAGACGTGGGAAAGAGATGATACAGCACGACCCTATTCCTTGAGATGAGTTTAGTGATAAGTTGTTTTTGGCATCACATTGTCAGTAATTCGTTAGTAAGAAAGAGGCTACTACGAGTTAAAAAGTTCGTCACGATTGGAAGATGTCTTAATACATTATTATTTACTTATTAAAGTATTTATAGTATATTTTGATAGAGATACTATAAAGGACTTACAGACTAATAAGTAAAAACTAAAAACCATTAATAAAGAAAGATTAAAAAAAAGATAGAAATATTTCCATGAATGCATTAAATCAAACATTTATTTTGTTCTTGATGAAAAACATTCGTTATTCTATATTTATCAAACATATTTCTATAAATGCATTAAATCAAACACTGCAGTTTTTTGTATAAAGAAATGAGCCACATTTGTATGGAACGAGCAATATTTAGTCCGCGCGTTGCAGCGGAAATTTAAAGCATTTTTATCTAACGGGAAAAAGATTTCGTTTATATTGCTTTTGATTTTCTAATAAACAAAAAATTATAAGATCGTACTTTATAACAATAACAATAATATCATTAAAAATAAGATAAAAATAGTAGTATTACTATTGGTATTTTCTTAAAGTTTCAAAACTGTAATCTGAAATATGTAACGTAAAATGATATTATGGATGACTGATTACATATGGACTGTTTCATATTTGTAGACTGGTCCGGCCTATTGCTCTTTCCTTGTGCCTATTTCGTTGTAGGGATTGGTTCTAAAAAATAATGATTGTTTAGTGAGTATAATAAAAGTTAAAATATTTAGAATTATTTAATAATTAAATTTTTTTAGCCTTCGAGTTTAATACTTACAAAATTAGATAAATTTGACAAATTAAATTTTGTGTTTCATTGAAGTTGGAACTATGAGCTATGAAAGTAGTCGCCAAAATTGGACAATAATGAAAAGACTATGTACCCCTTTAAATGTTATCAAAAATGTCTTTAAGCCACCGAATTCCAAAACAATAAGTAAAGGACTATGTTGTCTTTTAAATGTTATCAAAATTATCTTTTAGCCACCAAATTCCCTCACCTTTTCTACCATCAAAGTTGATTAATATTTTAATAATATTCTTATGAACAGTTACCTTAAATGGTAATCTTCTCCTATATATGAGGCCTAATTTGGCTTGGGTTTGACAACTAGGCAATTCCGACCTCTCTCATTGGCCGGTTTTGCCACGTGTAATTCTCCGATTGGCCCACACATCTCATGAACAAATCCGTTTGGTTTTCTAAGATAATCAGTTACTAATTTGCTCCGCTAAACACATCCTTTATACCAATTTAATTCTTTTTTAATTCATATAAATTCCTTTTTAAACCTCCTTATTTATCTCCACAATAAGTTTTACAAGTATATCGACTTTATAACTACAAAAATTTGAATTTAAATATATTTTTGGATTGATAGCATTACTTTCCTAGCAAACATTCAATCACCAATCTATCTTACTAATATATAATGCATTTATGCCTACCACATTAGGCAACTTTTAAGGACCTCCTTAAACTTAATTTTAAGGACCTCCTTAAACTTAATTTTAAGGAGCTTTCCTCTTTTGTTACTTACTTCTCTGCCTTAAAAAAAATAAATCGCAGCTTTTAAGATTCGAACCCAGGACCTCTCCTAACTTAGGACTATGTGTTAACCACTTGCTCTATATTACATTTTATTTAAAACCACCCACACTTCCCCTATTAACCTGTTACTCCAACCAATTTATCACTAACATTAACTATACCGCTTTAGTTATAGCAACAATTGACTATACCAAACTCATTTATAACCGAAAAGCATATATAACGGGTTGTATATCAACAATTTCTAGAAACAAAAGCCATTTAATTTATAACCGAAAATCAAATTTTGACCATACCAAAACCATTTTTTAACCGAAAATCCACTTTTGACCATACATAAACAACCATCTACAATTCATGCAAAGCATTTTGGGATACAAAAATTTATAACCGAAAAGCATATATAACAGGCTATATATCAACAATTTCTAGAAACAATTTCCGTTTAATTTATAACCGAAAATCAAATTTTGACCATACCAAAACCATTTATAACCGAAATCAACTTTTGACCATACATAAACAAGCAGCTATAATTCAGGCCACACTATATGCTCCACGTTAATGTTTAGTGTCCGGTTCATAACAAATATATATATATACAATCCATTGTCAAATTGTCATACCAACTTGAAATAACTATACATATTTCAACTAGCTACGTGTAAGCAACAAAGACAACTAAAATGTCTTCAACTTTTGAGGCTCTAGAGGTACAAGTTTCATAACCAATTTGCAAATATACTATAATGTCACATACTGATTAGTACGCGTGTGTATTTCAGGGTTATTTATTCTAATGTAATTATTTCATTCTTTTTTTTGCAAGGCTTTTGGACCATACGAGACGATTGAAAACTTTCAAGACCTCTGGAAACCTCAGTACTGGTACAAATGCAGATGCGTGCGCGTTGAATATACTTGGTTTGACCACAAACAAAACAAACTGTATTTGTTTTTGCTTGACAGATTTGTAAGTAATTGTTAATTGTCCACGTTAATAACTCCTAACTATATATGTTTCTACCGACGTTACTAATAACCATTTCTTTTTAGAGACACAAAATTGCGGCGGTAATTCCCTCCACTTTAATAACTGCCTATCAGGGACGACAACTACAAGGTGGTCTATTTTCACTGAAAAATTTCAAGATTGATTACAACGACGTCGATGACTTTCCACGACTAGACAACTATACATTTGTTCGCAATGAATGGGCTATAGTATTCAACATACATACCGTCCTTGCCGATACTACGAATACAGAAGATGCCTGGTTTCCTAGATACCCGTTGGTCATATCTCCCACATGGCTCTTGAATGATCACTCAAGGCGACAAATGTTGATTGGTACAACTATTTTATATAACTTTTTTTAATTAAAAATAATATCTTACTAATATATAATGCATTTAGGCCTACCACATTAGGCAACTTTTAAGGACCTCCTTAAACTTAATTTTAAGGAGCTTTCCTATTTTGTTACTTACTTCTCTGCCTTAAAATAATAAATCGCAGCTTTTAAGATTCGAACCCAGGACCTCTCCTAACTTAGGACTATGTGTTAACCACTTGCTCTACATTACATTTTATTTAAAACCACCCACACTTCCCCTATTAACCTGTTACTCCAACCGATTTATCACTAACATTAACTATACCGCTTTAGTTATAGCAACAATTGACTATACCAAACTCATTTATAACCGAAAAGCATATATAACGGGCTGTATATCAACAATTTCTAGAAACAAAAGCCGTTTAATTTATAACCGAAAATCAAATTTTGACCATACCAAAACCATTTTTTAACCGAAAATCCACTTTTGACCATACATAAACAACCATCTACAATTCATGCAAAGCATTTTGGGATACAAAAATTTATAACCGAAAAGCATATATAACAGGCTATATATCAACAATTTCTAGAAACAATTTCCGTTTAATTTATAACCGAAAATCAAATTTTGACCATACCAAAACCATTTATAACCGAAATCAACTTTTGACCATGCATAAACAAGCAGCTACAATTCATGCCACACTATATGTTCCACGTTAATGTTTAGTGTCCGGTTCATAACAAATATATATATACAATCCATTGTCAAATTGTCATACCAACTTGAAATAACTATACATATTTCAACTATCTACGTGTAAGCAACAAAGAAAACGTATTATTCATGATTATTAACAAAATCGGGAAACGTTTTTTTAGTAAATGTTGAAATAATTACAGTCAAAGTAACAGCTTTGGACTTTTCTAAATAAGGAAACGTTTTTATGGTCTATTTTTGTAACGTCGTTGAATTGACTGTAATTAATATGAAGATATATATCGCATGTTTACTTGGTCAATGATTAGGTGAATCCGTGATATTTACATTCATTTGGCCGTTTTTAAATTTTTACGGCATTAACTGAAATTCGTCATTAAGGTGTACACATAACGTGCATTACGCATTAGTCAATCACTCCGTTTATAAATATATCTACACTACAGCTAAAGTGATATAGTAAACCATTGAATCACCAATATATTTTTAAAACGTTTGCAGCAGATAGAATGCCCCTTGTATGTACCAATAGTGAGCTTTGACTCTCTCTGCCAACTTGAGTGGACTTACAGCTGCAACTATGTCCGGGTTGATTATGTTTGGAGGGACGACAAACAAAACAACATGTGGCTTGTTTTGCTCGACAAATTTGTAAGTTGCTATTAAATAATGACATGTAGTACCTTTAAATTTCTTAACTTTACAATTACCAATTCATTGATTTCGTCTTAGGGACACAAAATCATGGCCTTTATCCCCCACATTTTAAGGACTATATATGACGGACTCAGTTTACAAGGTGGTGTGTTTTCGTTGAAGGGCTTCGAGATAGATTTCTACCTACCCAAAGACTATCCACGTTTTGGAAACTACAACTTCGTTCAAAACTATTGGACAGTAGTGTTCACTAAAAAAACCGAACTTGCTAGGACTACTATGGGAGATCTTGGATGTTTTCGCAGCTATCCATTTGCTTACTTGTAGCAATATCCACTTTATGTGAACAACAATATTCATTGTTTTTAATCATTTAACGTTTTTTTTTATTCTATTTTCCCGTTTTAAATTATTTACTTCCATCCTATATGTAAATTGACATAATTGTCGGTTGAAGTTAAAGAAAATCACGTGAGTTTCTACCATGTTATCTCTCTATGGATCAGATGATTGTTCTGGTAAATTCGTGTTATGATCGACCAATTGAAAATCATATAAATTTTTTATTTTTAGTTTAAGTTGTTGATGTTTGTTTATGAATGTTGTGATTTAGACAAGCATGTTGATATAAGTTAACCACTTCAACTGCTTGATTATTTTGATTTGTTCCAGATACTAATATATATAAGCTTTAACGTCACCAGAACTGAACCATCATTTCTCTATTTAAAAGGCCCATATTTACTTTCACAAAAAAGGCCAATTTCGGATCTGATCCTACCATCACTAATGTCAGCACCTACCATCACTACGCACCACCACTCATCACCATCGCTATTGTCACCACCACCGGTACTGTCGTCACTTCGAAAAATAGTTACGAGTACCCGCCGCCGCATTACGCGGGTACCCTGCTAGTAATATATTATTCCACTGAAGTTTCCGTTAATATTGTTCTTATTTTTAACAATTTAATTTCTTCTCTAACATATTCTTATAGTATATATAGACAACACATAATTGCTTCCGTATTGTATTGAGCACCTCAGATTTCTCTGAGCTTAAATTTTATTAACAGGTACACGCCTTATTTATGCATCCTTTTATCATTTAATTTTATTGCATGTGTCGATTATTGTTTATTGTCTAATGTTTTGAGTGACTATATGCCGATTACAGACTTCTGTAATCAACATTATTTAGAAAAAAATTGTTTAAAACTGATATATGATTTTTTTGTGTGTTTTAAACAGATATTCACAGGTACAGCCTTCCGTAATCATAACTCGTGGAAATCACTATTGATATTTACTTTTGTTTTAAACTGACATTTTAATTTTTTTGTGGAAATCATTGTTTCAAACTGATATTTACTTTGTTTTAAACTGATATTATAAAAAAAATATAAAAATATTCTAAATATATTTTTTTGTTTATTTTTGACAAAAATGTTAACATAGTATGTACCATATCACTGTTTTCATTTTTTTTTAGATATAGTTAGTGGTCGATCTTTGCTAATAATTTTGATTAAAATTTAAGGTTAGTTTAAATAGACAAAGATAGTTAGTGGCTGCTTTGGTATAAAAAAATTATTTTATTGAGTACACTCTATTAAGTTTGAGAAATGAGAATTTTGTTTGAGACAAAAATTTAAGGGGAAATGCCAAAGGGGGACTTTGTTATTAGTGAGTATTATTTTTGAATTTTTAAATAATTTTCTTTTCCTTAATGTTTTATCATTTGAGCTATTGATTATTTCTCTCATTCAAAATTCTAAAAAATAAACAGAATAAAACTTGCATTCTATCAAGAAATAGTAGATTTATAGGAAATGTTACTTTTATGCATGAAGTGGTAAAGAATGAAGTCAGGCTAATTGTTTGTACTCTCAATTACAAAACCACAGTTAGATCTAACTAATAAATCTTGAAGTATCCCCGCCCATCGGGCGGGTTATGAAGGTAGTTGTATTATAAGATAATAATATAACAGTCTAATATATAAATGTTTTTCTAAAAAGTAACACATTAAAATTATCTACTCTAGTATCCACCCATTCAATATTATATATTTTGTATTTAATATGCAATCTATTACTCATTAATAAATCTTTTAATCGTTTATTCATTTTCTGTATGTACTTTGGAGAAAAAATAAACGTATTTTGTAAATTTTTAAGCCATTGCATATGATATGTGTTTGAAAATATCACAATGCATGATTAAATAAACTGTAATATAATAAATAAACTTGCAATAAAATTGCCTTTTGCACGAAGTTGCTTAGACCGCTAGTCCACTACCAACGGCAGTGACCTGACAGCGTCGGTTCAAAAAAAAGTGAACACACCGTTGGCACGGTGGGCTCAGTGAAAGGTGTCGGTTTGATGCCGCCAGTTTGGAGACGGAAGAAGGGGAGGGATTAGTTGGCTGGTGGGGTCCAAAGGAATATTTTATGACAGCATCAGTTTGTGACACTATTAGGAGTGATCTTAAAAAGCATTGTGATGTGTTTGTAAAGTTGGTTGTTGCATGTGGCAACTACTAAAGTAGGAATGTGATTGGTACTGAAATGTTAGTGTACTAGTTACTTCATCATATGTATGTTTCCATTATTGTTATATGGTATTCACATAAGAGAATTTGTATTACTTGTGTGATCAATATAAATATTCACATAAGAGAGATTGTATTACTTGCAACTGATATAATTATTTTATAAATATAATGATAATATTAGAAAAATAATTAATAGATTACACATATTAATTTTTTTTATAGATAGGGGATGAAACAAAAAGATTTATTAGAAAGTAACAGAATTTTATTTTTCTTAAAGTTTTAACTGGGCCATTGTTTACTGCTCCAATTATTGAATCATATGATGTGCGTTGGACTTATTTGCTAGATCCCATTTAGTAATATAGACAAAACTTGTTGCAAATAAACAAATTGCTTCAGATTCAGTCTGTAAGTTTTTTAATTTTATGTTCTTACAATATTCAAGATCTATTGATTTTGTTATTATATATATATATATATATGTATATATATATATATATAGTGAAGGATTTCATACATAACCCTTTTTTTATACAGAACTCTTAGAACCCAATCTTAGACCATAGAATTTAAAGTGAACGGTTGAGATTAATCATGTAATTTTAGTAAATAAAACCAATTGTATTTTTAGTATGAAATTAATAAAAGGGTAGAATAGGGATTTGATCAAAAAATATATGACCCTTAAAACCGTCACCCACTTTTTTCTCATTCCTCCATCTCTCTCCCCCTAACCCTAGCCCGCATTCAAAACTAAGATTCCTCCATCTTCTTCATTGGCTTCTACTTCAGCTTCCGCTACATCTTCATCTTCTTCGTACAATCTAAATCTGAACCTGGTGGTGCTCGTGGTTTTACATTAAAACGGGGGCGAATATTTCAGATCCTGAAGGTGAAGTTATAGAAGGCGATGACTGTTTATGACAGTGCCTATATGGAAGCTCTCATAATTACGGTAATTTCTCCTCAATTTTTTCCTCGATTATATAATTGATTATAGGGTTTAGTTGATTCTTGAGGAAGAACAAAGAGAATCTGATGACTGATATTTATGCTTTGAATTTTGATGACTTTTGAGTTCTTTTACCTTTTGATGCAATTGTGAATTGAAATTCTTCATTTTCGTAGACCATTAATACATTCCAAATTTCAAAATTCTGGATTACAAGATTATGATGTTTGTTTTGAGTTTTTTTTTTTTACCTTTTACTTTTTTATTTTAATCTTTGTTTTTTTGTTTTTGCTGTGTAGGACTGAAGTAACTGATAAGATCGTAAGATTTTAATTTACATCTATCTCAACTAGACATATTCTAGCTATAGATCTCATTACTTTCTGCTATTATTTTTTTTGTCAATTATACTATTGTTTCTTCTTTTTGATATTAATTGTTTTTTTTTTTTTTTGGGTTTTGTATGTAGGATTGAAGTAATTGATAAAATCTTAAGATTAGTGATTGATAAATACATTTACTACAACTCTACAAGTAATCATATCATGGCTTGTAAGGAGTTTTTGGAGTGTTTATTGAAGAACCTAAAACTTTATGTTGATATAAAGTTATTTCGATGTCTATATACATCGATATTAACATGTTTGTAGTGTGTTTACATCGATGTTACCATATTTATATACATCAATGTTACTCTACATACACACATGTATATATCAAAAACTATGTTTAAAAATGTGGTTATTTTGTGTTTTCCAGCTTGTTATGTCAATCTCGAGAGAGAAACAAAGTTTAAAAAATCTTGGTACCATATTCAAACGAGAACTCGTGGCGAGGGTAAAGATTGTTATGAATATGAAGACGGTAAAGATATTCAAAACTCTACAAAGATGAAGATGAAGAGGATAATTTAGAAACATCAATGTTGTGTATATATATATATATATATATATATATATATATATATATATATATATATATATATATATATGTTATTTAGTTTTTTTTGAACATAAATGTTATTTGTGCATGTATGTTTATTCACGATTTTTACATACATAAGTGTTATGTTTTACCTAAATGCTATCCAGTATTTTTTTATTGGTATATTAAAGTACTTGTTTGAGTTGGTTAAAATAGGGTTAAATAACATAAGTGTTTTTAGATACATAAATATTATTTTGTATAAATACATATATGCCGAACTGTAAATATAACATGCATGTATTATAAAAATTCTGAATTTAATTCCTAAATTTTAGGAAACCTCCGAAAAAGGAAACAAAAATTAAAAAAGTTAAATGACCTAAATACCCCTGACTCATTAAATGAATTAAATAATCAGAAATTAATTTACTAAATTCTGATTGGCTGAAAATAGTTCTATCGGTTCTGTATATAATATGGGTTCTGTATGGAATTCAACCCTATATATATATATATATATATATATATATATATATATATATTATATTATATATATATATATAGGAATGAATTCCTTTAAGAATTTATATATTGGTGAGAATGTGAGAATAGATATCAGCCATTGATTTGGGTGGATTTGGGGCTCACGGGCCGGCAAAATTTGCCGCGCCTATGAATACATATAGGGTAATCATCGATGATTACACTAATTCTCACATTCTTACGATTTTTCCAATTCTCAAAGTAACCCTCCCCTATTAAAAGTTGGTACCACAACTTTTAATGCATGTGCCACATCTAATGCTTAACATACTTGTATAGTTGAGCTGTAAAATATATACTGTATGGTATAACCATTAAAAATTGTAGTACTAAAATCAATTCTCTTTCCGAAATTTCTAGTCCTGGTTCATCTTTTGTTCATAATCAAACAAATCGGAACCCTATTTCAATTTCAATTAAGGCATCCATTAATGGCCCGAAAATAAAGCCCATATTTCAATTGGGCTTTGTAACTTCAAAACCCTAGAGACGTTAACCTAAATAATCACTCTCGTCCGTTCTTTATATGCTGCCGTTCATATTCACAACTTTAACAAAGCTTAAATCACCCAGATCGAAAAGTTGGGTTCACGGCTATCAGGTATGATCTCAGTTTTCCGTACTCTACACTCACGCGTTAAATTTTATTAATTTCAATCCAAATGATGATTTGGATTTTACATCTCACGACGGTCGTCTGAAAATCATACCTTTTCGTAGGGTGTGATAAATTGATGCATCGATCCAATTGTTCTGATGGTTTGCCGTTGTGTTTGTGCTTGTTTTTTCTATTAATCATACGCGTATGTTGCATCATGATGAAAATTTTAGCGAGCATAGTGATGATTGTTTATATAATCCGATAATTCATGAATGGATTATTAAACCTCCTACTCATTCTGAATGTTCGCTTTCAATATTTTAATTCATGTTGTTTTATTGATTATTCACTAATATTCGTCTTAAAATCATACATTTTCTTAGGTTGTTTTAAATTGATGCGTAGATCCAATGGTTCTGATGGTTTGCATCCTTTTTGCTTGATTTTTTTATTTATTATTAGCTTATGTTGTACCATGTTGAAAGTTTAGCGAGCATAGTGATGATTGTTTATGTATTCCGATAATTCATGAATGGATTTTTAAACCTCCTACTCATTCTGAATGCTCGCTTTTAGTATCTTAATTCTTGTTATTTGATTAATAATTCGCTGATACTTGATAGTTTTATATAACAATGCTCTATGGAGATTAATTTTATCGACATTTTTATAATTTCTTATAATTTTTCATGCTTCTTATTTAACCGTTCATCGTTGGATGAAACTCTATTAATTTTATAAGAATATTTAATAATGAAAGCCATGGTTTTATTGTAGGATTGAAGCATCCATAGAGTTTAATCACATATTTTAATCATGTGCTTCCAGATTTTAATCACTTATTTACTATTTTATACAAACTTTTTAGTTTATAGTCGTATCAAGGGGATGAAATTTGACTCATTGGTAACTTTAAATGCCTTTTGGGATGAATCATGCCCCAAGACATATTTCATTTTTTGAAAAATTTCATCATGTCTTTAATTTAAGAACTTTATGAAAATCATAAAATGATAAAAATTTCTTATTATCTCTTTTTTAGAATTTTCAATACTTGTAAATTTGCCCAATGATGGAAAATATATAAAATTGAAAAGGGTTTTTGGTGCTGCTTTTTATCATTTGTTGTTCTTTGCCATGATCCTAAACCATTTTTATTCACAAACACACACTAATCACCAAATGTTTTTTCATGGTAAAGTTAATGGCTTTTGATGAAATGTTTCTATCAGATGTAAATCCTTGTATGATTCAATAAGCTATGAGATCTGAGGGCTACGTTTTCTGTTGTCTATAAATTTATATTTATTATTTAATATATTATAATATTGTTTTATTGATCTTTTAAAATTAAAATTATGATTTTTGCAATTGGTAATTTTCCCCAAGTTTAAAAAATATAATTTTACCAAATTTTTTAAAAATCATTAGTGATTAAGCACATTCGAAGGCTTGGCAAACTCTGTATTTGAAGCATGTTGAGCTCAAAAATTGTGCGACATTTTATGTTGTCATTTTTGATAAAAGTTCATTAGCTTTGTTTGCTGGACGATTTTCAAATTTGACGAAAATTTACGACATTAACAATTTTTTGCTAGATTTCAAGTTCACTTGTTTTTGCATTTGTTGTATTCGATTGAATATAGGGAGAGACTTTGGTCTATGTGTTCTCTATGCATACACAACAATGCGTAAATAAAATGCCTGAATTTCATCTGTGTTAAGTCATTTTGATGAAATTTAGGAAGCGGCCAGACAACCGTAGGGATGGTTTCCACAGATGAACAGTTTTTCGTATCAGTTTGTCTACTAAATTCTATCTCACATCTAAGTAGGAAATTATTAGGTCCTTTTTATTCTTGGTAATATTGTACATTAATGTCACAGTTTTTTAAATTAAAGTTTGTAGGAAGACAATAATACTGTGCATACTTTTAATTGTGAATTGTGAATATTGAATTAGAGTGCTTGTTTAGTTCACATTCTATATGTATATTACTACTGTGTGAATTTAGTTCCATATTTAAGGCAACATTATATATATACTTAAATGACTTTCGAAATTAAAATTTTTGTTTTCATATTTAATTTTGTTACTTGTTTATTTACTATTCTAACGCAGAATTTGGTATTTTTTTTTAATTTACTGTGTATATTACACCTTTAAATACTTTGTCACCTTTACATACTTTGGTGTTGTTTGTTTTTTAAAAGGAATAATGTCTGTCGACATCTGGTGTGAAAATGTGGACCAAATGTTGTCTATAAGAAAACGAGTGTTTGCTTTTCAATGTCGTGGAGGTGGTGGCGTGGTAGGTGCCGTCGGTGGTTGTGGAGGTGGGTGGTGGTGGTGGGTGGTGGTGGTGGGTGACGCGATACATAAAGACTTTTCCTCATCCTCTTTTTCCAAATTGTCTTTCATCTGTCATAAGACCACAAAAAGACTCTGTCAAAAACGAGTGTTAATATTATTCTGCGGTGATCAAATAATTGCATCATGATATTCGAAATATTATTCCCTAAGATTCATATGTAGAAAGTGGATTTTAATTTATGATTATGTATTTTCTCCATAAATTGTCATCAACTATATGTCATTATGTCAATGCGATAGAACTCACTCGTTATGTATATGTTTACATCTTCAGATAATATTGAACCATTTTTTCTTAGATTATTTTATTACTCAGTACTATTTTATTATAAATTGGAAGATAATTTCGTTTCATGTTATAAAAAGTTGTTACATAAACCATTTATTATAGAAATATATGACATAACATTCTATGAGTTAAAAGTCAAACTGTTATTCTATAAATAATACATAAGTTTATTAAATAAAAGGATACTTCGTTGAATCGGGTTAGAGTGTTGAGACAACAAAAATTTAATCGAGGCCCAAAAGAACCAAAAATGACACCAAGATGATTTGAAAGGATTCATTCTCTACGAACAGAATATAAACTTTCGGTATGTTAATGTATGAAACGAGCATAATATAGAGCGCGGATTTTTTACGGTTTTTCGGTTCTATAAATGACAAATAAATATCAATATTGTAGAATATATATTTGTATTACATTGTTACTATGGCTTTTTTTTTATTATTATAGTTCGGGTTGTTTTTTTCATTTTGATATTATATTTAGTGTTTTGTAAATTTTTATTAAAAGTATATCTTTGAATAACTGCGGTAGTTCAAAACTGGAATTGGCACAATATCGCGAAGTGGCCTACCTAACCTCTTAGAAAATATCCGATAGATAGCAGCTACCTTAAGGGGAAGAGAAATTTTGACCCTACGTTTAGCATAATCTAAAATTTTATATTTTGAATAAAATAAGAAACAACAAAAGAGTTAATATACATTTTAAAATAACTAGGTTAAAACTCGCGCAATGCGGCGGACTACGAACTATATAAATCTGGCGATTAAATGTTCGTTGGTTACATATTTTTGTAACGAATATAATATATAAGCATAAACTGTGTATACAATAAAGGTAAAAAACAATAATTAGCATTGGCGTCAATAGAGGTAAAAAACAAGAATTAACATTGTCGTTGAAATATTGTTCGGTTACATGTTTTGATATATAATAACACAAATGATTCATTTCCTATGTTTTTTGTTATATAAAAAATAAACCTAATTAAGTAAAACCTTCCGATACACCATGTTTATGCGCAATGCGGCGAAGGATACCCTATAATGAGCATCGGGATCTCCAACATCAATACTTGGTAATTACCTAGTAACAAGACCATAATCCATCTTTTTCATTAAAATTGTAGCAATTCTAGAATTGATGCAAAGAATATCCCAATAACTGAAGCATGTTCATAAAAAAATTGAAGCACATTTCTCTGAAAAGTAGAGTCTACATTTTAGAAAACCAAAAAAAAAAATGTATGACCAATATTAATATCTAATCCATGAGCAAAAACGTAAGAAACATATTTGACATATGTTAAAAGTTACATTGAGTTTAGGGATTGGGTAAGGTAAAAACAACGGGGCCAAGATTTGCAGCAAATCGAGCTAGACCTCTAGCATAACCATGCTATGCACGTAAACCTACCTGAATTTTGACCAAAAGTATTAAAATCTAAACAACTATTTCCCAACAATTTAGGAAAAAAATACTTACCAATTGAAATAAACAGATAACACATAAGTACACAACCCACTTAGTTCATGTTTTTATTTGATGTACCAGTTTTGACACATTCACTCATTAAAATTTAGTTATAATTTTTGCAAAACCCGAACCCACTTTGGTTCATCGCCCAACCCATATAGACCAGTCACCAAACCCATTTGAACCCGCCCATTCTGCCACCTAGACTTTTTACAATATGTTTGCTAAAAGAGAAAAATGGCATACCTTGGCAATCAAGGCAGGTTAAAACAAACTATTTTAAAATTGTTAACACAGATCCCACTTTGCAACATAGAGTGAAAATGACTACTTAATTAAAAAAAAACCTAACAAATAAACCTTATAGGAGGTTAAAACACATATTAAATAAAAACAAAATCAATAAAAAAAAGTCTGAATCCAGAACATAATACTTCTGAGATGAAGTTTCAGACCATGACTCTGCATATGACAACAATTATTCTTTATTATACACTTCTTAAAGAAACAACAATAATGGTTTTTGTCACAAAATAATCAAATAATAGATTACATAATTAAAAGCTAAAACTCAACTCAAATTTCATGCTACAAAAAGTTGAAAACAGAAACCGATTACAAACACTTAAATGAAAGCAGAACCCGATTACAAACACTTAAAGCCCGAGCTTTAAAAGAAGTTGACACCAACTTGGAGTTTCTTCATAAAAAAAATGTAGGTCAAAGGAGACCCCAAAACTCTACTACCTCCAATCTACACAATCATAAAACAAGATATTAGATACATATAATGCCTTAAATATATGTAGGGCGATTTATAAATAAGAAAACTTGAGTGGGTGATTTTGTAACATCTCATTCAAAAATGTATAAAAATTTGCTTCCTACATCCCAAAGTTTATAATTTATTGTCTGCTTCTAAACCATAATAGATATTAAAACAGTTATCTAAACTGTTACGAAGTTGTACGCAACTGAATAAACATTTAGTGATTTTCAAGCCATCTGACCCGTTTTAGTATTGGCCAAGGTTAAAGGTTTACTCATTTGACCCGTGGGAGATATAATATAAAACCCAAATTAACCCGCGTTTAGTTTAAATGGATCAATATAGATAAACGTAATAAATCATATTACACAAGTAATTCAAGACTATGATCCCTTACCCACGTTTAGTATATACGTACAAAACCCTTTAATATTTAAATTAACATAAACAAACTGACTTTAATATTTTAATAATTAAAACCTAAACATAATATATGTTTAAATAGTGTAGCAGCCCAAAAAACTATAATATACATTGTAGTAATTTGAGTTGATAATTTAGGAATGGTTTAAAATAAACAAAGAACCTGAACAAGTTTGTAATAGAGACAGAGCTAGCATATAGATAAATCAGTACATTGTTAATCTATAAATACATATACACAATTTGTGTTGTTAATAAAACAGAGGCAGTGATGCTTTGGAATAATACTCTACATTGGATTTTTTTTATTACTTTTGCTGAATCGATAATTGAATCGATAATTAACAACATATGTTATCAAAAAAAAAAACATATTCTGTTGTTTCATAAACAAAATATGTTGATGTAATTGAGAAGATAATTAAAATAACAAATGGTTTGGAATATAAAAATAGACTTTAGTAAAGATCACAATAATTTTTTTAACAATTAGAAAAAAATTTGCAGAAACACTAACACGCATATACGTAGAATTGAAACAATGACCTGATGTTTTATGCTACAAAAACAATAAAATTGAGAAAAAAATGGAAACACTAAAAACAGATTATAAAAGTTCCTGCATAAAAATATTAACATTAGAAACATTTGTTAGATACATAGTAATGGAGAATTTTGTAAAACAGATTATAAAGGTTCCTAATATATGGATTATTTTGTAAAAGTAAAATAAAAGAAGGAATAAATTTAATTTTCATAAAGCTGTAGTAACATTTTGAAATAACTAATATATGGACTCTTCTGTAGAATTAAAATAAAAGAAGGAATAAATAAAAATATAAAAACTTTATGAGCAGGAATTGATCCCTGTGGTGGGTAGGTTGAAGTAGGCTCGCTTCATGGGTAGATTGCAAAAGCCACTTTGGCATCAACAACTTTTGATTTCAATTTCATAATTAACTTTTATTATGATTTAATTTCATTATGAACAGTAGCTTCCAATGCTAATTGTATATATACGAGTGATGTTCGATCCGCGCGTTGCTGCGGTAATTTAAATCATTTTTTCTTAAGCGGAATTAAGATATGATTATATCATATTTGATATATATATATATATATAGTGAAAGATTATATTGAGAACCCTAATTTTAAAAAGAACTTAATTTAAGAACTCTTGATTATATATATATATATATATATATATATATATATATATATATTATATATATCAATATTAACAATAAATAACTAATAGTATTATTATTAAAAAAAGGACCAAACTGAAAATATTATAGTATTATTTATGTATTTCCGTACATGCCCAGCTGCCCTCACCAACCATATTGCCATACACCAATCTCCAATTTTTCCTTATTGTACTTCTCAATTTAAATTTAAGTATCCCTCTATTAAACGTGAGTAGATAAAAAGGACCAAACGGAACAAAATTTTTAAAACAATGTTTTAAAGGATAATGAACAGTAACTTGTGTATGCTTACTGTATGCGATGTTTGATCCGCGCGTTGCTGCAGTAATTTAAAGCATTTTTTCTTAAGCGGAATTAAGATATAGTTATATCATATTTGATCTTTTTATATTTATAACAATATTAACAATAAATTACTAATAGTATTATTATTAAAAAGAAGGACCAAACTGAAAATATTATAGTAGTATTTATGTATATCCGTACATGCCCAGCTGCCCTCTCCAACCATACCGCCATACACCAATCTCCAATTTTTTATTATTGTACTCTCCAATTTAAATTTAAGTTTCCCTCTATTAAACGTGAGTAGATAAAAAGGACTAAACGGAACGGAATTTTTAAAACAATGTTTTAAAGGATAATGAACAGTAATGTGTATGCTTATTGTATATATGTAGAATAGAATAGTAATACTAATATAAAGCTAAATTCAAAGTGGTACAATTTCTCGGTGTGCTTTCATAAATTAATTAAAATTTAGAAGTTCGTTTAATAAGTCTGATACTAAAAGCCAAATGAGGTATAACAAAATAGTTATTCATAATGCAAAAATTACACAATTCAAAGAATAGTTTTTCTTTTAACATAGTTTTTCTTTTAACAGCAAACACAAATTTTGTAAACTATTACTAAATTTACATATTTTATCTATAATCACTTGTTAAAGGAAAATACTTTTCAAAATCTTATACAATCCTTTGATTTTAAATAATAGTAAATTAATAGGCTTGTAATGAACACGAACAGGGTTTTGTTCGTATTCGTTTGTTAAAGAAAAAATATGTTCGTGAATGGTTTGTAACCCTTATCGAACGGATTTTTGTTATCGTGTTCGTTTGTTTAGAAAATTTAATGTTCATGAACAGTTCGTGTACAAGGGTATCGAACATAAACAAACACAAACTAAAATAAACAAACACAAACGATTAAAGTGCAGAAAAATATGTTTCTACCATTTTCAAAACAGCCTAAGGAAATCAGAAACTTAAGTTGCATAACTAAAAACATGAACCTTCCGATATTATTAATTTTAAACAATTTATGGACATCCAAATGAATTGAACAAAAAAGTCTAATCCTAACGGCTTTATATATAGCGGTATATATTTACGGGTTTTTATTTTAATTAATCAACACTGTAAATAATATTTTATATTTAATTCAAGAATAAACGAACACTAACAAAAACGAACATTAACAAACGAATACGAACGGATGTTCACGAACATAAATAAATGGACGGGTATTTGTTCGTGTTCGTTTGTTTAACTAAACGAACACAAAATCTTGTTCACGTTCATTGTTAAACTAAACGAACTTTCGTCGAACGGTTCGTTGAACATTTATTCGTTTACATGCCTATTAATTAGTACAATTTCTTTAATCAGGATATGTGAGTATGTGACTAAAGTCCGGCTATTTTTTTTAAATTAAATGTCAGTTTCCATTATTTTGATGTCAACAAAGAACTTGAAGGGTTAAGTAAACATGTGGTCATGTTTTTTAATTCATACATCATAATCATTGTTTGATATATTTGTACAGTTTATAGTAATATTATATATTATGATGTATGAATAAATTATGTGGTATAATAATTAATTCTAAGTAAATGTATGGCATGTGGAATTTATAATATAATAAATAAATTATAAAAACTATATTTTAATAGAAAGAATGGATAATACACAAATGTGGCAGGCTTTGTTATTATTTTATGCGTTTAAGGATTTTGAAATAACAGAGAGATGAATGAATTGTTCGTATATTCATTGAGGTGAGATACCTTGATTTAAATACACAATGAGTTGAGACTAACGTGGAGATTAGTTGGAGATTAGATCTCCTATTAGTTCTCCTATTCCTACGCTATACATATTGACTATAGAATGATTCAAAATACACGTTTACAATGGGAGGATAAGTATACATAATATTAATAATAATATACATGCTATTACCCCCGGCAAGTTCAATAATAGCATGTATATTATTATTAATATTATGTACACTTATCCTCCCATTGTAAACGTGTATATTGAATCATCCAGTAGTCAATATGTATAGCGTAGGAATAGGAGAACTAATAGGAGATCTAATCTCCAACTAATCTCCACGTTAGTCTCAACTCATTGTGTATTTAAATCAAGGTATCTCACCTCAATGAATATACGAACAATTCATTCATGTCTCTGTTATTTCATATGGTATCAGAGCCACACCAACATTAAATTGATTTTTTTTTCTACCAATGGCGGCTCCAAATCGGCTTCACGTTGCTACCACCACAAATTTGAATCTAAACTTTCAGATACCTACCATAACCATTAAACTTGATCGATCCAACTTCATACTATGGCGTACCACCATCATCTCTGCATTGGAGACTTTTGATTTACAAGATAATGTACTAAATTCTAATCCGCCGCCTGCCACCATTGATGTACCTGCAGTTGAAGCAGTTCTGGCCACAAACACTACCCCGACAGTTGCAGCTGTTCCGGCCACCACCGCTGTTAATCCGGACTACACAACCTGGAAGAAAAGGAATCGATTTGTTCTCCTATGGTTAAAATCCACGTTATCTGATCATGCTCTTGCTATGGTTGCTCTTGCCACTTCATCACGCGTAGCATGGATTACTCTTGTAACGTCGTTTCAAGCTCAAACTCGTGCATCTCGAATGCAACTCAAGACTCAATTGCAGACTCTTACAAAGGGGTCTATGTCCATGATTGAGTATTTGGAAAAGAAGAGATCTATCTCTGATTCGTTGGCTGCAACTATTCATCCCATTCAGGATGAAGATCTCATCAGCTACATTTTAAATGGGCTCAATGTCTCTTACGGGCCATTTATCACTGCCTTCATGATGAAGATAAAATCTCTAACCATTGATGATCTTACAGGTTTTCTGTTACAAGAGGAAGCAAGGCTTGAACAAGAGCATCTTCGTCTCACTTTGCCTCAACAATCCTCTACTTTAGCACTTAATGTGCATCGCTCCAACCCACGCCACCAAAATTCTCAAGCCTCAAATTCATCAAACAATTATAGAAACTATAATCAGAAGAAATCTCGGCTAACATGTCAAATATGTTCCAAACCGGGACATGAAGCGATAGACTGCTGGCAACGTGGGAATCAAACAGATTTTCCATCCAGAAAACCTAACCCAAGAAACAATCAACGTCAAGCTCATTTGGCTCATCAACCAAACCCTTCCACTACCATCGATCCAGCATGGTATTTTGACACAGGGTCAACGGATCATGTGACTCCTGACATCACTAAACTAAACATTGCTGAGCCATACAATGGAGATGATAAACTCCAAGTGGGAAATGGTAACCATTTAAATATTTCTCATGTTGGTTCTTCTGTTTTGCCTAATCTCAAATTGAACTAATGTGCTTCTTGTTCACGATGTTACTAAAAGTTTACTAATTGTTTCCAAACGAACAGAAGACAATATTGTTTCAATGGAATTCTTTCCTAAAACGTGTTCTGTTAAGACTTTGCAGGGACAAACAATCCTCCGCGGGGATAAACATCAAGGTTTATACCCGCTACCTCCTCACTCATTTCGTCAGTCTCCCAGGGCATTTCATAGCAGCCGTGTATCTCTTCATGGGTGGCATAGGAGGCTTGCACATCCACATGAACCTATTTTACGTCATTTGGTGTCAACATTTCAACTTCCGATTTCGTCAAATAAATTTCCAAATGTTTGTGATTCTTGTCAGTTAGCTAAACGTCATAGATTGCATTTACCTATTTCTCATGTTTCATCCTCCAAACCATTTGAATTAATTTATTCGGATGTTTGGGGTCCTGCACCAGTTTATTCAATAAATAGTCATCGTTATTTTGTGTTATTTATTGATGACTATACTAAGTTTGTGTGGATTTACTTCATGTCACAGAAATCGGAAGTCTATAACTTGTTTCTCAACTTTAGAACAATGGTAAAAACTCAATTCTCATGTGACATAAAGAGTGTACAATCTGATTGGGAGGGGAGTATCGAAATGTTTCCACCTTTCTAAAACATCACGAGATTCTTCATAGAGTCTCATGTCCACATACTTAAGAACAAAATGGTACGATGGAACGTCGTAATAGGGTCATTATCGAAAAAGGTCTTGCTCTTTTTAGCTCAATCTTCTCTTCCGCAAATGTTTTGGGAGCATGCGTTTAAAACAGCCACCTATTTGCACAATCTCACTATCACCCCTCTTCTAAATTACGAGTCACCATATCAACGTCTATATAAAAAGTGTAACGACCCGAAATTTTGTATCGGAAAAATTATATAAAATTATGATAAATAAGGATAAATCATTTAAAATACGCGGGAATTGGTTTCGTGTCATTTGGACATCGTTTGCTATGTGAAATCCATCGTTAAAGTCGAAACCGGGTCAAAAAGGGCAACAAAATGTGCAGCCATAACTGCTAGGCAAAGTTTGCGGCCCGAACTTAAATTCGCGTTCGCGAATACTCAAACAGAAAATCATTTTCGCGGGTGCGAAGTTTTTAGGCAGGCGCGAATAAAGTTCGCGTGGAGTTCGCGACGCGAAGTTGAACGCGAGAAACGCGTGTAGGGGAAATTCGCGGCGCGAAGTCCTAGATCGTAACGCGAATTATGGCCGGTCTCATAAAAACGAGATTTTAGGGTTTTTACTCATTTTCTCCCCACTCCAAAGGTGCAGCCGATTTTGGGAGCTCTTGGGGGCGATTTTGGTTGTTCTTGGGCATAGAACACCACCATTCATGGAGATCGTCAAACCTTGTTAAAGATCTAAGGTATTTTCATCTCCTAGTTAGTTTTGTAAACAAGATTTGGGGGAATGGTAATTTTGAATGTTCTGTGTTAGAATCTTGTTAAAGATGGGTAATGAGGGTGTAGAACACTCATAGGAAGTATGTAGACCATGGATCTATGGTTAATTTGCAACTTGGAAGTAGTTGTATGAACTAGGGTGTAACGACCCGAAATTTGTAAGTAAATAAATTGTACAAAAATATGATAAACATGGAAAAATCGTTTAAAGAACGTAGGAATTGGTTTCGTGTCGTTTGGAGACCGTACGAGAAAGTTATGGGCGAAACCGGGTCGAGACAAAGATGAAAAAGTGCAGCCCTGCTGCTTTAGGAAGTTCGCGACGCGAACTAGAGGTGGCGATCGGGAAATTCGATCAGGGATCTGGGCCATTGGTCGCGATGTAGTTCACGAGGGCTTAGCGATCGCGAAGTATGGAAAACGCAGACTTAGCGACGCGAACTATTGTTCGCGCCGTGAACTCGTGTCGTGCAGCATTAAAGTCGGGTTGGAGCTCATTTAATGCAATAGAAAACCCTAGTTTTTCCCTTTGACGATTTTGGAGCTCAAGTGCAGGTTTTGGGCGATTTCTTCACAAATCTTGGGTAGATTTCACTCCTAAGTGAAGATTAAAGGTATATCTTCACTCCTTGATCTTTGTAGCTTTAGATCTATGTATTTTGATGGTTGAATTTGTAACCCTAGTTAGTGGGGGTTATGGATTATGGTGAATAAGTGATGGATACACCTAATAGATGGTATATTATCAAAGGAATCAAGTGTATGGTTTGGATTTGTAAGAATCTTATGGGTGGTTCAACCTAGGGTTTGGTAAATCACCATAATTGGGGGAAATGTTTTAATAAGTGTTATCTAGAGATAGATGGACACATTATTAGTAGTATGTGATGTTGAACATCTTGTGATTGTTGTATTAGGCTTTTGGTGAAGTCTTGGAAGTTGATCGAATTATGAAGCAAGGAAATTGGCGTAAAGAATACGGTTGGAGCATTTTATTGCTAAGGTGAGTACATGAGACTTTTAAACTGAGTACATAGCGAATAGTTTTGAAAACACATATGATATTTTATGGGTCTTTATTAATAAATATTTTGATAAAGATAGTGATTGAAAATGTATGAAAGTATGTAGAATGTGATACTAGAATATGTCTAGTATGATTGATGAATTTGAAGGAAAATACGATAAATTAAAGTAATTATGGAATCTATGTTAATGAACCATAATAATGAAGTAATTGATTAAAAGTATGTATAATGAGACTTTACTATAGATATGTATTAGTAAAGTAATTGTGGATGATTTTATAGTGACGAGTATCTATTGGTAAGATTTACTTATAAAAGTAAAGAACGCGTATATATGAAAATGAATACGATAAGACTAATAATAATTGTGTATTATAGTCAACCAAGAGACAAAAGTATTATGATATCGATAAAATAAGAAACGTATATTATGAAGTGAGTAGATATGGACCTCCCAGGGTTCATAGATGTGGATATAGATGTGGGTTGCTTATGATCGAGTCCATGGGACTATACAGGTACGTTCACACTATGTTGAACTAGTTATGTATAGTTATTATTAGATAACTAACGTGTTTGATGATTGATGTGATAGCCGAAGGCTTTGATTGGAATAACTGATGAGTTATGGTAAGAATGAGATGATGTGATGCTAGTTAGTTCGGGGGCAACCCGATAACTAGACATGGTGATGTTTCTAGCTAGTTCGGGGGCAACCCGATAGTTAGATAGGATAGTGCTTCTAGCTAGTTCGGGGGCAACCCGATAGTTGGATATGATGGTGCTTCTAGCTAGTTCGGGGGCAACCCAATAGTTAGGCACGATAGTGTGCTTCTAGTTAGTTCGGGGGCAACCCGATAACTAGATATGATGGTGCTTCTAGCTAGTTCGGGGGCAACCCGATAGTTAAATATAATTGCTAGGAGAGCAGAAATCGATAGGGTCACAATAGGGTGACTAGATGGTATTGATGTATTATATATATATGTTTATATATCTATGAACTGATTATTATTATTGGGGTCTAAAACCCATGTATCTCTCGAGACTATTTTGTCTCACGTACTACGTTTGTTTTTGTGGCTATGTACTCAGGTACAGGTTTGAGGTGATAGAAGGTTGCACTAGAAGTGGCCTAGAGATGTTTAGCTCGGTAGCTAATAGGTAGATCCCGTTGCCTATGGTTTTGATATGCTTGGTGACACCGTATTTTTGTAAACTCTGATATAAGTTTTAAAGTTTTTGTTAAACTGTATTTTGGACAATATGACAAATATTGAGAAATGGTATTTTAAATGATCTAATCGATGTTTTAAAAATACGGATGTTACATAGGGTTTATGGATCTCCACCAAGTTGGTGAACTTGGTGGTTGGGGTTGATTATGTTGATGCTAAATGATGTCTAGTTATGGATGATAACTAGAATTGTGATGATTATGTTGATAGGTTGCAAGGACCTAAAAGTTGGAGATATTCCAAAGGCGGGAAACAAGGATTCGTGTTGATATACACGATATGGATTTAGCTATTGTTAAGGTGAGTACATGAGACTTTTAAACTGGGTACATAGCAAAGAGCTTTTGAAAATACTTATGATATTTTTATGGGCCTTTATTAAATAATGTTTTGATAAAGATAGTTACTGAAAAGGATAAGAAAGTAGGTGTAATGTGATACTAAAATAAGTCTAGTATGGTTGATGATTTTGGAAGTAAATATGATAAACTAAAGTAAATATGGAATCTATATTAATGAACCATATTAATAAAGTTATTGAGTAAAAGAATGTATATCGAGACTTTATTAATAAATATGTATTAGTAAAGTAATTGAGAATGATTTTATAATAATGAGTATCTATTGGTAAGATTTACTAATAAAATTAAAGAACGAATATATACGAAAATGAATATGATGAGACTAGTAACAATTGTGTGTTATAGTCAATGAAGAGATAAAAGTATTATGCTATCGGTAAAATAAGAAACATATCTTATGAAATGAGTATATATGGACCTCCTAGGGTTCATAGACGTGGATATAGATGTGGGTTGCTTATGATCGAGTCCATGGGACTATACAGGTACGTTCACACTATGGTGAACCAGTTATATATAGTTATTATTAGATAACTAACTTGTTTGATGATTGACGTGATAGCCAATTAGGGCTTATATGGAATAACTTGATGAGTTATGATGAGTGATAGTGTGGGGGTGATGCGGAGGATCCCCTGTCAGTCCGTCATCAGATAGGAGTCTTGCTAACTGGAGGAAGATCTGGCGAGTAAGGCATGTATCGGTAGATTGGGCGATTCCCTCTTGTCGTTATCTTGAGCAATGCGGGGGATCCCCGGTATGTTTCTAGTATGTATATGTTTATGTATTAGATATGGTTGAAGCTTATTAATGCGGGGGATCCCCGGTTAATAAGTTAATGTGGTTCTAGCTAGTTCGGGGGCAACCCGATAGTTAGATATGATTGCTAGAAGAGCATAAATCGATAGGGTCACAACAGGGTGACTCGACGGTATTGATGAAGTATACATATATATGTTTATATATTTATGAAATGATTATTATTGGGGTCTAAAACCCATGTATCTCACGAGACTATTTTGTCTCACGTACTACGTTTGTTTTTGTGGCTATGTACTCAGGTATCAGTTTGAAGTCATAGAAGGGAGCTCATAAGTAGATCTCGTTTGCTTATGGTTTTGATATACTTGGTGACACCGTATTTTTGTAAAGTCTGATAAAGATTTTAAAGTTTTTGTTAAACTGTATTTTGGACAATATGCCAAATATTGGAAAAAAATGTATTTTAAATGAATTAAACGATGTATTTTGTTAAAATGTATTTTGGAAAAGATTGATTTTAGATCAAAACCATGTATTTTCATTGGCTATAGTGCATCTCACAAAGGTTATCTTTGTTATCATTATGCTACCTCCAAAATATACATTTCTCGACATGTAATTTTCGACGAAGACGTCTTTCCCTACCCAAGTTTAATAGCTGATCAAACTTCTAATACTCCAACAACTCCTGATAATAATCCGTCTATTGTTGTCACCTCTGATGTTCAACAGTCTCAAAATCTTACTACTCCATCTCCTTCCACAACTCAGCCTACCGGCCCAACAGTGGAGCCCAATCAGCCTACCGGCCCAACAGTGGAGCCCAATCAGCCAACCGGCCTGACAGTGGAGCCCAATTTTGAACAGCCAAACCCAATACCAGCCACTACTTTCACTTCCTCGTCTCAAACTTCCACTTCCGCCACAAATCCGACTTCTATATTCCGGCCAGCAGACAACAATCAACATCCTATGGTCACAAGAGCCCAAACAAATTCTCTCAAACCGAAATCCTTCAATACCACCCTTTCCTCCACTGTTGAACCTCGCCTGTTTTCTCAAGCGGTAAAGCACAAGTGTTGGCAAGATGCGATGAAGGCAGAATACGATGCCCTCATGAGAAATAATACTTGGTCACTTGTTACTTGTCCCACTAACACAAATATTATTGGTTGTAAGTGGATTTACAGGATCAAAAAGCGTGCAGATGGATCTATTGAAAGACATAAAGCGAGACTTGTGGCACAGGGATTCAGTTAAGAAGAAGGAGTGGACTACTTTGATACATTTAGTCCGATCATTAAAACAACTACAATTCGACTCGTTCTATCTATTGCTCTATCAAATGGTTGGCGAATCCGACAACTGGATATCAACAATGTCTTTCTTAATGGCGATTTATCGGAGGAAGTGTATATGCGCCAGCCAAAAGGGTTTGAAGACACTACGCGCCCAAATCTTGTTTGTCGCCTAAACAATGCTCTTTATGGGCTCAAACAGGCACCGATGGCATGGTTTAACAAGCTCAAAACTTATCTTGTGTCAAATGGCTTTAAAGCGTGTCAATCGGACACTTCTCTGTTTGTTCATATTACTCCTAAAGTTACCATTTATGTTTTGGTGTATGTCGATGACTTGATTGTTACAGGATCTGATGACAAATATCTTCACAATTTTGTTGACAGCTTAAACAAGATGTTTTCTCTTAAAGACCTTGGTGACTTAAATTTTTTTTTCTTGGGCTTCAAATCACTCGCTCAAAAACTGGTCTTACTCTGTCTCAACAAGCCTACATCAAAGATATTCTAAACCGCATCAATATGTCTTTGGCTTCTCCAATGTCTACTCCTGCTGATCCCTACTCCAAACTTCAAAAAGAAGGTGATCCTTTCTCGGACCCGACATTGTATCGACAGGTTGTAGGCTCGCTGCAATACGCCACTATTACAAGACCAGATATTGCCTATTCAGTGAATTGAGTGTGCCAATATATGCACTCTCCAACAAATCTTCATTGGCAAGCTGTCAAACGGATACTTCGATATCTCAAAGGTACCCCACATCACTGTCTCCACTTCAAACCAACAAAATCTAAAGGACTACATGCATTCTCTGACTCGAGCTGGAACTCTGATATTAATGATAGCCGTTCTCAATATGAGTTCGCTATATTTCATGGGGCAAATCTTATTAGCTGGACATCAGGAAACCAAAAAGGTGGTTGCGCGTTCAAGTACCGAAGCTGAATATCGGTCCTTAGCTTATACAACAGCTGAACTCGTGTGGCTTAAGCTCCTCATCAGTGATCTTTGTGCACCTCTCACTGTTTCACCACTCTTAATATGTGACAATGTAGGCGCTATTTTCATGACAAAGAATCCCGTGATCAGCACAAGGTCTAAGCATATAGCCTTGGATTTTCATTTTATTAGAGAACAAGTTGAATCTGGTCAATTGCAAATTTGTCATGTCTCCTCCGTTGATCAACTAGCCGACATCTTCACCAAACCTTTGGCAAAAGACAGAGTTGTTTTCCTGCGTGCCAAGCTTCAAGTTCGACCCGATCTTGAGCTTGCCGGGGGGTAATAACATGTATATTATTATTAATATTATGTACACTTATCCTCCCATTGTAAACGTGTATTTTGAATGATTCTATAGTCAATATATATAGCGTAGGAATAGGAGAACTAATAGGATATCTAATCTCCAACTAATCTCCACGTTAGTCTCAACTCATTGTGTATTTAAATCAAGATATCCCACCTCAATGAATATACGAACAATTTATTCATCTCTGTTATTTCATAAGGATGAAAAATAGAAAGTTCGTAGAACATTTACAAAGTAAACTTACTTTATTCTAGTTTAATCAATGTGGTTCAATATCTGTGATTCTGTGGCAATAATATTTTAAGGCCGGAAACAAATTGGTATAAAATGTCAAAATGACCACGTCCTGATTTCACATTAAAGATTGCAACCCCAGACCGACGGCAGAGTCAGAGGTCCCATTGTTTGTTATACTGATTCAAATGCATTCCGACATATTTGACTCACAATTTTTTTTTTTTTAATTAATTTATGTTAGGTTTCGTTCCATGCCGCCAAACTTTTAATCCATAAATTGTCTCACTAAAAAATTAGGTCAAACTTTGTTAATAATACTATAGTCTAATACTATATTAACTTTGTAAGTTAAAGCAACAAATAGTTATTGAAAACGTGTAATTTCTTAGTAAACAAGGGTTATTTTATATTGTAAAAGTCGGTAACAATGAATGTGGCTTATACGTTTTCCTTTTTTTAGCAATCGTTATGAAGGCCCTCCCGATCAATGAGAAACCATTTTAGTTAATTTATATAACGTCAAAAGCTACATTTTCTAAAACGAAGGAAATAGTCACTATTATTTAATAGGCATTATTCGGGTGATTAAACATTTAAACCCCCTATCCGTCACAATTAGATTACACTGCCTATTTTTTATATAATCACTAATGTATTATATTAGTAAAGCATTAGTTAATAGTGTATGAAAAAATAGTATAGAAATCATTACTCTTAAATTATATAATCCAATGTCATCCATACCCGCTAAAGAAGGGAGTAAGAAGAGTATGACTGTATGAGTAATGGTATTTTTTTACATTTTAGTCCTACCTATATTCATTCTTAAACTTGATATGTGTCACACGTTAATTTCTTTTTCCTCATATCATCATTTGATTTTGATGCTTTTTCATCATAAAATTAATATAACTATAAGTAGGACCAAAAGAATTATATATCATTTCTCTAAAAGATCAGAACGAATTATTATACGAAGTAGTTAAGAATACAACTTCCTTAATTAACATATTACCTGTTTACAATTTAAGGAATACAACTAAAATAAATTTTTAGTAACTAAATTAATATTGTCAATTAATACACTTTATATATTAGTGAAGCATGACGAAATGGTTGACTTCAAAAATGGGTTTTATTATTACTAGAAAGATATACTTCGTATATCATACCAACATGAAAAGATATACGAAGTATTCCCCATCAAGAAGAAGACATAATAAAATTATCCAAATAATATACATTTTCATATAAACATGTCACTTATCACTAGCAAATATATATAAACTATAACTTCATTTTTTTATTGTCCCTATAAATAACATATATTTTGAAGTGATCATTTGTGAAAATATACTATACAAATATATACATTTTATGATTTATGGACTTAGATGTGATTGTAGCGCAATTTTATTAAATTAAACAAGCTTGTCAATTTTGGGTGGGAACCTTCAAATATTTGACTACTAGATGGATCTCCCATGCTTATCTAATTTGGTTATCGATAGTTGGAACTCGAGTTTTATCTCCGACAAGGGCGGTACTACATGGGGAGTAAGGTGGGCACTTGCCCGCCTTAATTTTCATGCTTACTACAAAAATCTTCTTTAATATAGAAAATTTGTAGTCCCCTCAAAGGTTGAAGCATTTTTTATCCAGTTTTCATATTCATTTATATTGTTTTTTTATCTTTCTTCTCTATCTACTTCTATATAAACATATATTTTCAGTCAAGAATCACAAATATTTATATTTTATATCGTTAGTTTTTTTCACAAATCTATCATTACAAAATATCCATTAAACTCTACTATTAGTGTATATTATGAATTATAAAATGTCAAAATTAACATTTCAGATGGACACTCTCAAAATTGCATGTTTCTTTGTTAAGAATCGGAGATTTCTCTCCGGTATAGATCGATTGGCGGAGAACCGCTTCTCCGGCGGTGCTCCGGCGAATTTAAAGAACAGGGATATAAGAACAAAAATAAACACTTTTATTGATTCTAAATATCACATATTCGAATGATTACAATTGACTGGATCTAAACCTATTTATAGTAAATGAAACGGTGCGACTGAATAGTCACAACCCTTGGTTGTGGCGGTTCCCGGCGGTTACTGGCGGCAGTTACAGGCGGCCGGTGGTTGCTCTTTGGTGGCACCGGTTGATGAATTTGCACCCTTTCACTAATTGCACTTATAACTTATGTTTTATATCTTAAGTTATAATTATACAAATGACAATTGATATTTAAATTCCAACACTCCCCCTTAAATATCAAGTCATTTGTTCACGTGTTTCACGCAGCTTCATGTTAGTTCACTCCACTGTCTTTTATTTGAGCTTCATGTTGGTTCACTCCACCGTCTTGTTCTTCAGTACTCCTTGTTGGCCGTTGTACTCCATACGTATTCTTTTGTTATGTTGGTTCACTCCACCTATGTCTTATTAGACATTTTACTCCATTCGTATGCTTTTGTTGGTTCACTCCACCGATCTCTTATTAGGCATTTTACTCCATCCGTATACTTTTGTCGGTTCACTCCACCTATGTATTGTTAAGCATTTTACTCCATCCGCTATGCTTTTGTTATGTTGGTTCACTCCACCAATGTCGGTTCACTCCACCTTTGTTGAGATCTTCTTTGATCAAACGTCCATCCCGATTGGCCAACTCTTTTTAATCAAACGTCCATCCCGATTGACAAACTTTATTATATTTATAGAAAACAATTTTTAATCTTATTAAAGAATTTTTAAAATAAAAATTACATTAACAAAATTTTTGATATTAAAAGTCATGAGAACAACCCATAAATAACCTTTCCCCTTCTTTTCCATTAAAACAAACGTTGGACTGTTTTTTCCTTTTAATTTTGAGAAATACAAAAAACATACTGTATTAAATACTCTTAAAAACTTTACTTTGTTCAACAAAAAAAAAAACGCCGGTATATTTATATTTCTAACTGAAAAAGTTTTGGGAAAAAACAAAATTTTGGGAAAAAACAAAAACACTGTAGTATACGTTTTCAATTGTATTCTGATTTGGGGAAAAACAAAAAACGTCTTCTCTCTGCTCATTCTTCTTCCGGCAGTTTCTTTTCTTCAAACATTCTCTGTTAATCGGCGGTTCTCGGCCATGTTGCTTCAATCGATAGATTTGCTTGTGACCGATAATGTCTACTGCTTCGTTTCTCATGGGCGACGAAATGTTTGTGCCCTAATTCGAAGTTGCGGCTCTCTCCGCCTTGCATCGATTTGCTCCGGTCTACTTCTCCGACCAGGCAAGTCTTCTCCTTTTTTTTGTTCTTCATGATCTTCTTTTCCCATCGATTAGCCTTGGGCTCTGATACCATGTTAAGAATCGGAGATTTCTCTCCGGTATAGATCGATTGGCGGAGAACCGCTTCTCCGGCGGTGCTCCGGCGAAGTTAAAGAACAGGGATATAAGAACAAAAATAAACACTTTTATTGATTCTAAATATCACATATTCGAATGATTACAATTGACTGGATCTAAACCTATTTATAGTAAATGAAACGGTGCGACTGAATAGTCACAACCCTTGGTTGTGGCGGTTCCCGGCGGTTACTGGCGGCAGTTACAGGCGGCCGGTGGTTGCTCTTTGGTGGCACCGGTTGATGAATTTGCACCCTTTCACTAATTGCACTTATAACTTATGTTTTATATCTTAAGTTATAATTATACAAATGACAATTGATATTTAAATTCCAACATTCTTAATAATTTGCAATTGCTAGTAATATGCAAGTTCAAACTATACTAAGTTTATTAATTTGATAATGCTAAAAATTTTAAATTTCCACTTCATATTCATCAAAAAGTTAAAGGTTTTAGTTTGGATTTTCGTCGAAAAAATGCAAACCGCGGTAAATTAGGTTTCAGGTTTAGTTCGGTTTTACATGTAAAAAAAGTTCAATTCGAAGACCCGACATACACTGAAAAACTTTGCCCCCTCTTAGATATTATCCTGGTACCGTCCCTGATCTCCGATATCACGGATAAGGTGTTATCAACTAAGGTTAAAAATATTAGAACTGTGATTAAATTGTGGAAAAGAGGCAAATTGGCAGCTAGAGATACTGTGAAAAAATTGCTAAATGCAAATTTTGGACTCCTTATAGTACATCATCTTGGTATATGTTGGTTGTCAACCTCTACTAATAGTAGTCTAATTTCTAACTTATTTATTTTTGCTATATCAACGTCATATCATCATCTTTTTCACTGATAATAAATAGAGAAGTTTATATCAATACCATCTTTTCATTCTAATCTTTAAAAAAATGTACATTAAGAGGAATTGCGGCCCGTGCTTCGCGTCGGGTTGCAAAGATACATATCATCTTCGTTATAAATTAACATGTTATTAATTTTACTAGGGTAACTTTTATACTTCCTCCAATTCAAAATAGTGGTACCCACACCCACTAACTATCTACTTTAAGAAGTGAAGTGACCCCTTTATCCTTACCTTTTTCTTTTAAACATCATTAACCTCACTTTATTTAAAACTGGTGGGACCATTACTCACTAATCATTCAATTAATCTAATTTAACCATCATTATAATCTTTTACCTCAAAAATCGTGAAACTCAAAGTATATTACTTATTTTGAATCGGAGGAAGTAATTACTTCCTCCGATTTAAAATAAGTGATACACTTTCTATATTTAGGTGTATCAAAATAAGTGATACACTTTGAAAACTTACTTTATTTGGTAAAAAGTAGTGGGACCACACCCACTAACTATCTACTTTAATAAAGTGAAATGACATCTTTACCCTTACTTTTACTTTTAAACATCATTAACCTTACTTTATTCAAAATTTGTGGGACCCATTCCCCACTAATTATCCAATTAATCTAATTTAATTATCATTATCATATTTTACCTCAAAACCCGTGAAACCAACAATGTATCACTTATTTTAAACCGGAGGAAGTATTATCTTAGATTACACTATACAAACTTTATAATAAAGTTGTAAAAGACACTGTTTAAAAAAGAAAAAATGATAATGACAATCATAAAGGTTGTTATTCTATTAATAAGAAACCTAGACATGTATCAAGATTTGTACAATAATAAATAATTACCTCATGTACTTTAGAAATCATCCCCCACTACAAACTATTAATGTATTCAACTACCCTTAGTGATAGTCTTAAACATTTAAAAAAAATAAGAAAAAACTACTCATGTATTATTCATCCACTTATAAATGTTATTTATAGTAATAGTAATTTGATTATGTTAATTTCTAACTATAAGAAAAAAGCTAGTCAAACCTCAAAAAAGGGAAGACGACTTTCATAACTGCCTACTCGTTCTTGTATAGTATTTCAGGCCCCCTAAAAAAGTTGAAAGATAGAGAGAAATGTCTAAAAGAAGAGTCACTCTTTAATCTCGTGTTATTGATCTTTTATTTTTTTGAATAATTTCGTCAGTCAAAATCAAAATCTCAGTTTTTCAATTCAACTAAATTCCCCCAATTTGCAAATAAAGCCCCCTCGTTATAATCATCATAAGCTTACCCATCAATCTTTCCGATAATTCCAAACCCTAATTTCTGCGGTGATACATAGCTTACATCCCGAATTCTCGATCGTAAAGTTCTGGATTGGTTGATTACATTATGAATTTAAACAATCGAACTGATTTTTCAGGTCAGTAAAGTAATCGGAATTGTTGAATTTGCCAATTTGGTGAAACGAGTGGTTGAATTGTGTAAATATGGGAGGTGTTTGTACCGGCGGGACGATGAAGCGGAGCACGGTGGCGGAGTACGGGAGTGATAAGGGTAGTGTAGGTTTTTCCGGGAAGCTAAAATCGATGACGAGTTTTGGTCAGCATCAGACGAAGAAGGATCATTATGATGATGATTCAGGTTTATCTTCCGCTTATCCACATAATTATGATGATGCTTATCATGGAAGGATTGCATCTTATGACTCCGGTGAACTGTTTTTCTCAATTTCAAGAGAACTGAAACCTTCAACCCCTGCTAGGGTTAGCAAGGTATTCATATTCAATCTCTCTCTCTCTCTCTCTCTCTCTCTCTCTCTCTCTCTTTCTCTCTCTCTCACACACACACACACACGCATACACACAGTTATGAGATCAGAGTCTGCTTAACAGTAATTGAAATCCCGATATGATGTAAATATTGGGGGAATTTTGAATTTTGTTAGGTACCTCATGTGAGCACATTTCTTGGGAAAGCTGGTAGTGTAGGTCTTGAAGTTTTAGACACATTAGGCAGCAGTATGACAAATTTAAATCCTCAAAGTGGATTTGTATCAAATTTGGCTTCAAGAGGGAATAAAGTATCAATACTTGCATTTGAAGCAGCAAATACAATTGTCAAAGGCTCCAATTTGATGCAATCACTTTCTCAGGAAAACATTCAAATCCTTAAAAAACAGATTTTGCATTCGGAAGGTGTACAGCTTTTAGTTTCTACAGATACAAAAGACTTGTTACGTATTGCAGCTTCTGACAAAAGGTGGGATCAGAGCTTAATTAACATTTTTTATATTTGTTTTTATAATACGGTTTTGTTATTTTGTAGGGAGGAATTAGATGTTTTTTCTAGAGAAGTTGTTCGGTTTGGAGATATGTGTAAGGATCCACAATGGCATAATTTGGATCGTTTCTTTTCTAGGTAAAGCTTGAAACTTTATGTTACTTGATTCTCAATCTTGTATTATTATCCCTTTTATTAAAAAATAAAATATATTATTTATGATTTATGAACTAATATTTAATTGTTAATGGATCAGATTGGACTCTGATTTCATAACGAACAGCCAGCTTAGAGAAGAAGCAGAGTTCACTATGCAAGAACTCACCAATCTTGCTCAATATACTTCTGTAAGTTGCTTCTGTTAATTTGATATTTAATATATTCTTCATTTAATATTTTTAATTATCATCAATCAATTAAAAAATGCAGGAATTATACCATGAGTATCATGCTTTAGATAGATTTGAACAAGATTACAGACGTAAGCTTGAGGAAGTTGAAGCCTTGCATCTTCCGAAAAAAGGTTAGACATGAATTTAATTTCTTTTGAGCAGATAATTAATTATATTTGAGTTTTTATTTACTTTTATATGTTTCGGTTGTAGGAGAAAGTCTCACAATCTTACATAGTGATGTAAAACACCAAAGAAAACTCGTGAGAAACTTGAAAAAGAAATCTCTTTGGTCTAAAAGTTTGGAAGAGGTATTTTTCTATTTTATCACACTCTTATTTCATAATTTTAAACGAAATTAAAAACTTTTGATATATTCTTGCACGTTAATTTTCATATAATAGTTAGCAACCTTTTATTATATTATTTTAGATTGTGGAAAAGCTTGTAGATGTCGTCACCTTCATTCATCAAGCAATAATCGAGGCTTTTGAAGAAAATGGTATTTAAAACTTAGGTTATAAAATATTAGCGGTATCAACTACATTTCATAAATATTTTTTATTTTTATTTTTATTTTTTATTATAGTGCAAAATATGGTGAACGTTGAGGAAGCTAATAAAAAGCCAGAGACACTTGGTGCTGCTGGTCTTGCTTTACACTATGCAAATTTAGTCACTCAAATGGACAATATTGTAAGCTAATATCCATTTTTTGTTTACTTAATTAATATTAAATTTCATTTTAATTAATTATATCAGGCATCTCGGCCCATTTCTTTGCCTCCTAATATGAGAGACAATTTATATAATGGCTTGCCAGAAAATGTCAAGTCAGCTTTACGTTCTCGCCTGCAATCACTCGACTCCAAAGAAGTGGTATTTTTATATGTATATTTGTATCATTATTTGTATAATATATTAATATATATATATATATATATCATATATTGTATAAAAATACAAATACAAATGGTTTGTTTCAGATGACAATGCCTCAAATTAAGGCAGAAATGGAAAAAACACTCCAATGGCTAGTCCCAGTAGCTACAGATACTACTAAGTATGCATTCAACAATTTATTTATTTAATTAATTATATATATATATATATATATTACAAACAATTTATGCATAACCTTAATTTTTTGTGTTTGCAGAGCACACCAAGGTTTCGGATGGGTTGGAGAATGGGCAAACACAGGGTAAAAACTGATCATTTTAAAAACTAAGTATACTTTTATTTATTTATTTTTTATACGTATAAAGTAAGTAATTTATTTTTGAAACAGTAACGAGTTTGGAAAGAAGACAGCTGGCAGTAACAGCATTATTCGTCTCCAGACACTTTATCATGCTGATAAACAGAAAATGGACCGTTACATTCTCGATTTAATTATTTGGCTTCATCGTTTAATAAGTCTAGTCAGATTCAGAGACAAAATTCCAAAATACATTCAATCTAAATCTCAATCTCCTACAACAAATAATAATTCATCTAAATTAATAAATCATAAACATCAAAGAGTTGAAATTTCTTTAGAAGATAGGAATCTTCTAGAACAAGTTATGAAACGGAGAATGTTGGTTCCGGGAATTAGTAAAAGTCAAGAATTTGTGATCTTGAAAAAGAAAAAGAAAAGAAACTCGGTTTTTGCTTCAAGTAGAAGTATGGGGAGCTCACCCAGGAGGGAGCCTGGAGGATATAATAACACAACAAATACTGATGATATGTTAGATGTTTTGGATGGTTTAGGTACAAGTTTTTAAGCTCTTGGTACATATTGGGTATTACAACATTTTCAGATGTTGCTACATTTGGTATTATATGTATATATGTCTCTTATATGAGGTGAGTGTAGTAGATTATTTAAGAGATTATTTTTGTTATTTGTTAAGCATGTCGAGTCTCATTTTATTTTATATTTTTGTGCACAAATGATATGGATTCATTTTTGTTGCCATTTTACTATATTAATAGTTAATATGATAATGGTTGAATTGTATTTGCTAGCAATCCTTGGGTCACTACATTAATATCAAGGTTCTAGAAAGCGTGGCGTGGCGACACCATAAAGCCTCAGCCAAGCCGAGATATGGCCGGTTATGACGTTTTTCAAGGCGTTATTTAAGGCAACAAATTTTTTATATAATTTATATATATACGTATATTAAATTAAATTTTTTTTATATATCTATTGATTTATATAATAATTTATATATAAAGCTCATAAAAAATATTACATCTAAATTTATAATTATATATTTTACCATGTTCAAACAACGATTGTCAAACACAAAGAATAGGCGACGTCAACCTTGGATCTCCTGCGATGATCACAGTGCAGACCCAACAAGTTCTTGGCGAACCTAGGGTGATCAAGATTGAGTGCGAATGTGAAAGTAAGAGTGTGTGAACTCTGTGTTTTTAGGCTTTCTGAATCTGTCTCAGTGTCAGTGTGTCCTCGACAATGAATTAGACCAGGTATTTATAATGGCCAGGTATATGGAACGTTGGCCCATTATGCCTGCAATAAAGCAGTCATGAAGCGCCATTATGACGACGTCAATGATCGTGTAACGCCTTACTGTTATGACTGCTTCATGAAGCGCCATTATGACGGATCATGACAGGCGACTTAACGGGCGGTTTGACAGGCGGTCATAACTTTGACAGGCGGTCATAACTTTGACAGGCGGTCATAACTTGACAGGGTCATAACTTGACAAGCGGATGGCTTGGCTCGTGACAAAAGCATGGGCTCGCGAATATTGACAGATCAAATTATGACGTGAGCATAAAAGTCCCTCATCATTTAGGTTTTGGGAATTACCTATATATACATAGGGTAATCCCTACTAACCTCATCATGCCCCCGAGTTAGGATTTGCCAAAACATCGATTTGCAAGTCGTAACTACCATCATTTGTAAGTCTTTTTCCGGTTTTTTTTTTTTGTTTTGTTTTTTTTTTTTTGTTCGATCGATCGAGTGCATCGGTTGCCCTAGGCAGACCGGCAGGCTTTATCATCGATCGACCGTTAAACACGGTAGTTCGTTGATCCTTAGACTTCGTGCGTTTAGACCGGTTGTCAATTTATCGACCGGCTAAGATTTTAGACCGGCGGTTTATCGCCTTGACCGGCGGTTGCGTCGATCGCAAACAATTTTGTCGAGCCGAGATTTGCGTCGATTTTAACCGGCTGTCACTTTTGGACACGGTAGGTCATATTGACCGGCTGTAAGATTTTAGACCGGCGATACCGCCTTGACCGGCTGTTTGTTGCATTGACCGACGGCTCAGGCGACCGAGACCGGATGTCGTAGGGTGAGACCGGCTGTCTCAGGGTGAGACCGGCGGTCGAAGGGGGGTTTGTGGTATAGCCGAGGGTTAGGGTTTGGTGGTACAACCGGCTGTCAAGTCCGAGGCATATTGAAAAATTGACAGGCGGTTTAAGGGATTTCGACCGGCGGTTCGTTGGTGTTCGACCGGCGACTTTAGGGTTTTACGGGCCGTAGGGTTTACGTGTTGGGGAACCGACGATCTAGGGTTTTACCGGTGGTCTTGATCGAAACAATGTGGACCGGCTCCGGCGGTCACAAGTTGTGGTCGATTAAGCTAGTCGCAAGACCGAGTTGAGTAGCAATTAGGGTTTAGCCTAGGTTGAACTTGTTAGGTGGACCGGCGGTATGATGGCGCCAATGTTCGGTTGTCTACCGGCGGCTTTAGGGTTTAAGTAGACCGACGGTTTAGGAGCAGGGACATCGTCCGACTATTTTGCATGCTTTAAACGCATAACTCCTTATTAACTTACTAATAGTTGTAAATCTTGCAGGTTTAATTGGGTTGCTCGCCACCTTACAGGTACGTATTTGCGTGTCCATTGCTTTGCTTTGAAAAATAATGTTTTATTGGATGATCAAGCCAATAACACATTTTTGTTTTTATCTTTTTATTATGGATGTTGTGTCCATGACACCGTCTTGGGTGTGCATGACAGTGTGTATATTTGGTTGTTCGTATGACACTTTCTTGAGAGCCCATGATGCCTTTGTATGCCAATGACCTGGGTGGATTTGGGTATCTCAGATGTATGCTTCATATTGTGCCTGTGACACTGTGCCAATGGCACTTTTGTTGGTTAACCTTTACTTTGTTTACTCGCGAGGATTGTCGCTTCCCAGTGAGAAGTGCTTATCTTTTATCAAGTAGATTAAAAGACGAGTATGATTGTATGTTATTTGGCCAGACAAAGTTGTCTTTCTTGGCTTCATACATGTTGTATTGAGCTATGTGCTTAACTGTGTACATGCACATGCGTGTTCAAGTTGTAACATTGTACGTAATGAAAGTGCATGTTTGGCTTTAGACTGAGATGTCTATTGTGGCCTTATGCCTTTTGTATTGAATCCTTACTTCAATATTTATTTGGTTATGCAAAAACAATAGAAAAATGATATTGTGAGATAATATTGGGATACAAGATCAGACCAAATGTTATTATCGCCAGTTTCATGCAGGACCATGACATTCCATGTGCTTGGAAACATGTATTGAAAACATAAAGGAAGAAATGACAGTAAAGACTATCGCACCTTGATAGGTCAGTTAATATTGGCTCCCTCATGTATCATGAGGATATGACCATCAGGTGGTCCGGGATGTTCTGTGTCTTCCCCCTTCTTTTGCCAGGCATAACTCTTCTTAAGTGGAGGTTTATTTGCTTGCTGCTTAGCGCCAGGGACAAGGTGTTCTAGTTTGCCTTCTTCCAAAGCCCGCCTGATTTCCCTTTTTAGCTCTCTACAGGCATTCGTGTCGTGTCCATGATCTTCATGGAAATCACAGTATTTATTCATGTTTTTCGTACCCGACCTATGCTCCATCTGGGGTGGAGGTGTGAAGGTAGCACACACCTGCTCTGTTATCAAGATTTCTTTTGGTGTTTTGCTAAGAGCACGCTCAGACGGATGTTTATCGTATGGGCCAAACCTCCGGTTGCTCCTTTCATCTCGTTGATGATCACCAGTTAGAGCATCATGCCTGCGATCTGACGTGTCAGTCCATGACTTGCCGCCTACCTCTCTTGTCAGGGAGACAGTTTCTTTTGACCTTAGATAGTCATATGCCCTGTCCGTGGCTTCTTTGAAAGTAATTGGAGTTCTCTTGATTAACTTTTCTTGCAGTTGTCCTGGAAGCAAGGAGAGGGTAAAACCCGAAATTTGCTGACTTTCGTGTAAGGCGAATGCTGTGATTTCCAAATGTTCAAACAACGATTTGGAAATGTTCAAATCTTAGCCGGTCGATTTACAAATGTTCAACCGCCTGTCGATTTACAAATGTTCAATCAACGAGATTTGGATCTGATCATCAACGACTTTAGGGTTTTACGGGCCGTAGGGTTTACGAGTTGGGGAACCGACGATCTGATCATCAACGAGATCCAAATTTCGGGTCTGCACTGTTCAACCTTGCGGGTCTGCACTGTTCAACCTTGCATTCGCCCGAAATTTACCGGTTGTCAATTTATCGACCGGCTAAGATTTTAGACCGGCGGTTTATCGCCTTGACCGGCGGTTGCGTCGATCGCAAACAATTTTGTCGAGCCGAGATTTGCGTCGATTTTAACCGGCTGTCACTTTTGGACACGGTAGGTCATATTGACTGGCTGTAAGATTTTAGACCTGCGATACCGCCTTGACCGGCTGTTTGTTGCATTGACCGACGGCTCAGGCGACCGAGACCGGATGTCGTAGGGTGAGACCGGCTGTCTCAGGGTGAGACCGGCGGTCGAAGGGGGGTTTGTGGTATAGCCGAGGGTTAGGGTTTGGTGGTACAACCGGCTGTCAAGTCCGAGGCATATTGAAAAATTGACAGGCGGTTTAAGGGATTTCGACCAGCGGTTCGTTGGTGTTCGACCGACGACTTTAGGGTTTTACGGGCCGTAGGGTTTACGGGTTGGGGAACCGACGATCTAGGGTTTTACCGGTGGTCTTGATCGAAACAATGTGGACCGGCTCCGGCGGTCACAAGTTGTGGTCGATAAAGCTAGTCGCAAGACCGAGTTGAGTAGCAATTAGGGTTTAGCCTAGGTTGAACTTGTTAGGTGGACCGGCGGTATGATGGCGCCAATGTTCGGTTGTCTACCGGCGGCTTTAGGGTTTAAGTAGACCGACGGTTTAGGAGCAGGGACATCGTCCGACTATTTTGCATGCTTTAAACGCGTAACTCCTTATTAACTTACTAATAGTTGTAAATCTTGCAGGTTTAATTGGGTTGCTCGCCACCTTACAGGTACGTATTTGCGTGTCCATTGCTTTGCTTTGAAAAATAATGTTTTATTGGATGATCAAGCCAATAACACATTTTTGTTTTTATCTTTTTATTATGGATGTTGTGTCCATGACACCGTCTTGGGTGTGCATGACAGTGTGTATATTTGGTTGTTCGTATGACACTTTCTTGAGAGCCCATGCCTTTGTATGCCAATGACCTGGGTGGATTTGGGTATCTCAGATGTATGCTTCATATTGTGCCTGTGACACTGTGCCAATGGCACTTTTGTTGGTTAACCTTTACTTTGTTTACTCACGAGGATTGTCGCTTCCCAGTGAGAAGTGCTTATCTTTTATCAAGTAGATTAAAAGACGAGTATGATTGTATGTTATTTGGCCAGACAAAGTTGTCTTTCTTGGCTTCATACATGTTGTATTGAGCTATGTGCTTAACTGTGTACATGCACATGCGTGTTCAAGTTGTAACATTGTACGTAATGAAAGTGCATGTTTGGCTTTAGACTGAGATGTCTATTGTGGCCTTATGCCTTTTGTATTGAATCCTTACTTCAATATTTATTTGGTTATGCAAAAACAATAGAAAAATGATATTGTGAGATAATATTGGGATACAAGATCAGACCAAATGTTATTATCGCCAGTTTCATGCAGGACCATGACATTCCATGTGCTTGGAAACATGTATTGAAAACATAAAGGAAGAAATGACAGTAAAGACTATCGCACCTTGATAGGTCAGTTAATATTGGCTCCCTCATGTATCATGAGGATATGACCATCAGGTGGTCCGGGATGTTCTGTGTCTTCCCCCTTCTTTTGCCAGGCATAACTCTTCTTAAGTGGAGGTTTATTTGCTTGCTGCTTAGCGCCAGGGACAAGGTGTTCTAGTTTGCCTTCTTCCAAAGCCCGCCTGATTTCCCTTTTTAGCTCTCTACAGGCATTCGTGCCGTGTCCATGATCTTCATGGAAATCACAGTATTTATTCATGTTTTTCGTACCCGACCTATGCTCCATCTGGGGTGGAGGTGTGAAGGTAGCGCACACCTGCTCTGTTATCAAGATTTCTTTTGGTGTTTTGCTAAGAGCACGCTCAGACGGATGTTTATCGTATGGGCCAAACCTCCGGTTGCTCCTTTCATCTCGTTGATGATCACCAGTTAGAGCATCATGCCTGCGATCTGACGTGTCAGTCCATGACTTGCCGCCTACCTCTCTTGTCAGGGAGACAGTTTCTTTTGACCTTAGATAGTCATATGCCCTGTCCGTGGCTTCTTTGAAAGTAATTGGAGTTCTCTTGATTAACTTTTCTTGCAGTTGTCCTGGAAGCAAGGAGAGGGTAAAACCCGAAATTTGCTGACTTTCGGGTAAGGCGACAATTTTCTGGCACTCCTGCGTGTAACGCTGAATGAAGTCGCGTAACCCCTCGCCTTCCCTTTGTCGCAACAAATGTGCTTCTATATGAGTTCTCTGCTGTTTCTTTTGCTGGACAAAGTGAGTTACAAATTTAGCCTTTAGATCTGCAAAGTCTTGAATACTCCTCTCCGGTAAGTCAGCGAACCAATCACGAGCGAAACCCTGCAACGTGCCAGGGAACATGTGACAAGCGACTGGGTCTAGCCATTTCTCTGTCATAATGGCCTGTTCAAAAAGAGCAAGGTGGTCATCAGGATCTCGTGTACCGTCGTAAGTACCAACGATGGACGGAACTTTTTGTTTGTCAGGGAGTGGAAATCTGGCCACCCAGTCACAGAACTTCGAACTAACCACCGACAAAGGCATAGTGACCGCTCTGGGTGGTACGGCTGCGGACACGAGTGCTTGCAACACGCGCAACGTGTCATTAGATGTGTCCTGTGGTGGATGTGGTGGTGGGGTGTGAATGGGTGGTTGTCTTAACTGCTCCAATAATTGTGACAACGGATCTACTGGTTGAACAACCGTTGGCTGCGGTGCTGGGCGCAACGCCGCCACCAACTGAGACAACAGGTCCGATGAAGTAGGTGGTGGAGGAGGCGGTGGTGGCTGAGTACTCTGAGCCAACCTTCGGAGTAACTCCACAATTGGATCCTCCCGAACCCCCGGCATAGCGGCCTGTGGAAAGTTGGAAACAGGCTGCCTGACCGGATCCGTGCCATCCTCCTGAGAGCTTGTCCCGTGGGACACAAGAGGCTGACATGAAGGGATGGGCGTCACTGGCTGTGGTGAGGTAAACGAACTTGATCCAACCGGCCTTGTGGAGAAAAGTGGACTTGTTAAAGAGGGATACCCTCGTGTCGACCTGACATCCGATAATGTCCACTCAGAATCGACGTATGGTTCCATGATACGACTAGGCGAGGTTATCACCGCCTCGGGTATAGTCGTAGTCACGGTAGTGGTTATTAGTGGCGATGAAGAAGTGATCAGCGATGGCTGTGTATCTGCCATAGGAACGGTTTGACTATTGAGGGGAAAAAAAAAGTTTGGAAATGTGAAACGCCGTTTAAAAACGTGTCCCACGGATGGCGCCAATGTTCAAACAACGATTGTCAAACACAAAGAATAGGCGACGTCAACCTTGGATCTCCTGCGATGATCACAGTGCAGACCCAATGTTCAAACAACGATTGTCAAACACAAAGAATAGGCGACGTCAACCTTGGATCTCCTGCGATGATCACAGTGCAGACCCAACAAGTTCTTGGCGAACCTAGGGTGATCAAGATTGAGTGCGAATGTGAAAGTAAGAGTGTGTGAACTCTGTGTTTTTAGGCTTTCTGAATATGTCTCAGTGTCAGTGTGTCCTCGACAATGAATTAGACCAGGTATTTATAATGGCCAGGTATATGGAACGTTGGCCCATTATGACTGCAATAAAGCAGTCATGAAGCGCCATTATGACGACGTCAATGATCGTGTAACGCCTTACTGTTATGACTGCTTCATGAAGCGCCATTATGACGGATCATGACAGGCGACTTAACGGGCGGTTTGACAGGCGGTCATAACTTTGACAGGCGGTCATAACTTTGACAGGCGGTCATAACTTGACAGGGTCATAACTTGACAAGCGGATGGCTTGGCTCGTGACAAAAGCATGGGCTCGCGAATATTGACAGATCAAATTATGACGTGAGCATAAAAGTCCCTCATCATTTAGGTTTTGGGAATTACCTATATATACATAGGGTAATCCCTACTAACCTCATCATGCCCCCGAAAAAAAATCGATTTGAATGGGTGGTTGTCTTAACTGCTCCAATAATTGTGACAACGGATCTACTGGTTGAACAACCGTTGGCTGCGGTGCTGGGCGCAACGCCGCCACCAACTGAGACAACAGGTCCGATGAAGTAGGTGGTGGAGGAGGCGGTGGTGGCTGAGTACTCTGAGCCAACCTTCGGAGTAACTCCACAATTGGATCCTCCCGAACCCCCGGCATAGCGGCCTGTGGAAAGTTGGAAACAGGCTGCCTGACCGGATCCGTGCCATCCTCCTGAGAGCTTGTCCCGTGGGACACAAGAGGCTGACATGAAGGGATGGGCGTCACTGGCTGTGGTGAGGTAAACGAACTTGATCCAACCGGCCTTGTGGAGAAAAGTGGACTTGTTAAAGAGGGATACCCTCGTGTCGACCTGACATCCGATAATGTCCACTCAAAATCGACGTATGGTTCCATGATACGACTAGGCGAGGTTATCACCGCCTCGGGTATAGTCGTAGTCACGGTAGTGGTTATTAGTGGCGATGAAGAAGTGATCAGCGATGGCTGTGTATCTGCCATAGGAACGGTTTGATTATTGAGGGGAAAAAAAAAGTTTGGAAATGTGAAACGCCGTTTAAAAACGTGTCCCACGGATGGCGCCAATGTTCAAACAACGATTGTCAAACACAAAGAATAGGCGACGTCAACCTTGGATCTCCTGCGAGGATCACAGTGCAGACCCAACAAGTTCTTGGCGAACCTCGGGTGATCAAGATTGAGTGCGAATGTGAAAGTAAGAGTGTGTGAACTCTGTGTTTTTAGGCTTTCTGAATCTGTCTCAGTCTCAGTGTGTCCTCGACAATGAATTAGACCAGGTATTTATAATGGCCAGGTATATGGAACGTTGGCCCATTATGACTGCAATAAAGCAGTCATGAAGCGCCATTATGACGACGTCAATGATCGTGTAACGCCTTACTGTTATGACTGCTTCATGAAGCGCCATTATGACGGATCATGACAGGCGACTTAACGGGCGGTTTGACAGGCGGTCATAACTTTGACAGGCGGTCATAACTTTGACAGGCGGTCATAACTTGACAGGGTCATAACTTGACAAGCGGATGGCTTGGCTCGTGACAAAAGCATGGGCTCGCGAATATTGACAGATCAAATTATGACGTGAGCATAAAAGTCCCTCATCATTTAGGTTTTGGGAATTACCTATATATACATAGGGTAATCCCTACTAACCTCATCATACCACTTTTTTTTAAAAAAATTCATTTTTCAAAGCCGCCTTTAAAAAAACTCGCCATAAGGCGCGCCTTATCGCGCCTTATCTCACGCCACACCTAGTCCAGCCGCCATAGTCTGTTTTATAACGTCGAAGTCGCGCCTCACGCCATGGCACACCCTTTAGAACCTTGATTAATATTGTTATTAACATATTATATGCTTGTTAACATTTAATGGTTATAGACATAATTTATAGTAAAAAATTACACTTGTGAAATTAACTGTCACATTAGCACTAATAATACACTTGTACATAATATCACTTAAGTGACAAACTAGTTTTCAAAATGATTATTAGTAGAAAAGTAGTTTAAAAACAAATTTTATAAATGAAAATTAAAAATAGGGATCAGATGGTTTAAGAATGGAGGTACCCAATTGTCGTAAAATTGTAGGCAGACACCCCATCTTGCATATTTAAATGCAAGCATTGACCACTCATCACTTCCCGTCAAAACTTGCTAGAAAGGATCATGACTTTTAATTAAACCTTTCATCTCTTTATATAACATCTTCAAACCCTATCTTTTTTCTTATACCTTCGATATGGGACACGTAAGTTTAATAGACTCTAGACTAGAAATAAATAACATGTAAATTGTTTTCATTTGGTATGAATCACAATCCAATTGCCAAATGCTTTCTTGGTATTTGTTACTCTACTATTGGCTCATATGAAACTTGAGAAATAAGATCATTTTCTCTTCGGATTCGGATGTTTAGAAAGTGTGTTATGAGGACATTTTCTCGCTCATCCAAAGAGTCTCTCTTCTTTGGATTAGAAATCCAGAAGGATGGATTAACAGCTGGTACTCTTATTAAATGTTTATATTTACTGGTGTATTTTTTTAAATATCAAACTGATGTAATAAATTCTATGAGATATATGTTAAAACAGTTGCAAGAACCTCACTTAATTAGTTCCATGTATTTTTGTAACCCTTTTGTGAGTTCGTCTACTACTTTCCGTGATAATATGTAACGGACTCCGATTATAAATCTTTATATAGCAAATGTCTAAATTTATGTTACGTCAAAACCTGCAACTTAAAAACATGTTTAACTATTACAAAACAATTACTTTTTTGTGTAACAAATTTAAATACATAAATGAAATAAATAAATAATTTATTACTTCTAAAATAAACAAAAAAAAAAAAAGAATTTAGAAGAGTATTTATATTTATATAAAATCATAAAATACTTTTTTACAAATATATATTTGAACTTAAATAAAATAGGGATCAGATGGTTTAAAATTGGAGGTGCCCAATTGTCGTAAAGCTTTGGGCTGACACCCCATCTAGCATTTTTTAATGCGAGATTAGACCACTCAACACTTCCCGTCAAAACTTGCTTTGAAGGATCATGCCTTCTTGTTAATCCCTTCATCAATGTTTATAGCATCTTCTAGTTTACCCCTTTTCTTCTAACTCCGATATGGGACCTATAACAGCAGTACTCTCTTTCTTTCTCTTTCCTATCAGTTTATCTTCAACTAAATTGATTTTTTATACATTTTAGATTCTGTTGTTATAACAAAACAGACAACTCTTAAAACATTAGACCACTCCCAACGGTTTGGCAAACTGATACCGTCAGTTGTTGCCAAATTAGCGTCACGTCAGCTCACCCTCCAACCAACACTAAACTGACGTAACAATACCACCTCCCTTTGATTTTTTGGGACCCACCATTACAAAACACATACCAACAATACCACTTCCCTTTGATTTTTTGGGACTCACCGTTACAAAACACACACGCAAGCTTTCCCTCTCGTCTCCAAACCGGCTAGCGTTAAACCGGCGGTAACTAGCGGAGGCGTGCCAACGGTGGCACAACCGGCGGACAACTGACGGTGCCAACCGTACCTAACCGGCGGTACTGTTGGCACCCGTCTTATAGAGTGTGTAAGATTATGCATTGATCAGTTACATGTAAGAATAGTTGTGAATCAAATAGCTTTCAATCTAACAACATGTGAGTGGTCTTGCAACCAAAATATTATGGGTTCATATCTTACAACGCAGCTGAGAAGAAGAAATTAAATAAATAAGAGTAATGGTATTTCTTCTTACGATTTCTTTATACTATATCTATTTTGATCAGAACAAGTGTTAAAATCAGGGGATGATATAAGAAAAGAGAACTAGTGGATAACACATCTCAAGTTTATAAGTAGACATACAACTAAGAAGAAAATGTAGAAAGAAATAAATAATTATGACCATTTATTATAAGAGGTTCTGAATTAGAGATCGCCTATAACTAATTAAAGAGGTAATTACTTATTACAACCTAAATAATATGGACTAAAATATTATTTTTTTTGAACAATAAGTTAAACAAGTTAGTAAGTTAGTGGTTCGATATATTTAATGACATCCAAACGAGCAATATGGATTTCTCGAACTAAACTATAACAACTAATGTTACAAGTACTTTAATTGTCAATTTGTCATTAGACGGTTATTGAAGTATTATCTAGTAGATAATTATTATTAACTATTTGACCATTAATATTATTTTGTAGTTATCGATTAAAAAGAAAAATTAAACAGTTTGAATTGACTAAGGATTTTGTTTCTTGATCACCAAGAATTCGATACCTATAGATTGCCGCACCATCATCTCCAATTCGGCCTAAGTGGGGACTGAATTCGATACCTATAAATTACTCATCTTTTGTTTTTTGTTTTTTTTTTTTTGTTTTTTTTTTTTTTTTTGCTGTTGTAAAAAGGTAGTTATGTTTTAAATGTTTGCAGTACTGAAAGTAAATCATGTTTCAGATGCACTCGTTAATAAAATGTACTCGTGTTATGAATTTTATCGTTTTAGTCCAATGTTAGAAAAAGGTTGATATGCTAATTAATAAAAAGTTCGTCCTGAACATGTTATATTTAATGTTTATTATCACAAAAAATAACTTTATTATCTTTTTTATTATCAATGATATTATATGAAAAGATATCGACAAAATTCCTTTTCATATCTTGGATAAAAATGGAAAGGCTTCGAATGGACCATGCACAACTGTTGGGGTGATGATGGCCCAAAAATAGACAACCCCACTCAGTTCATTGTAAGATATTTCTGAAACGTGTTTCTAGAAGTATTATAACAAAAACAATAAAATTAATTTAATACAAATAAATAAAGGATATCCCAAAGAAAGTAATATCTAAATTAAAAAGGTAAAATTTAAACATCACTAACATATGTTTTGATAGCTTAAACAACATGTTTTAAAACTTGCTCAATTTAGTGAGTAGAATTAATTTTTATGATATATAAATATTAGTTTTTATTTGCTAATCAACGACTTTAGAGTCAGGGTGTCTTTGAGAAGGTGCGGGAGGTGCAGCCGCACGTGACCCATACTTTATAGGGACCTAAATTTTTATATATCTTATACATATATATAATATTAAAATTAAGCTAACTTAATAATTTAATAGAAAAAAACTTAGAAAATCTAAATTTTTATAAAAATCTTGTATTCATGGGGCCCATTTTCGTGTTTTCGCACATGGCCGTTAAAATCTTGGAGACGCTCCTGTTTAGAGCAATGGTTAATAAATAAGAATATTGATAATAAAAGTATAAACACCTTGAATTATCAATGAATTCTAGGGAAGTTATAATTTTATGGTCACTCGTTACCAACATTTTTATAGTTATTATTATACACCAATGATAAACTACACCAACTTTTAAACCATTATGAAAAGGAATATGGTTAGTATTTCTTTTTATGTAACCTAAATAATCATTTAGCATTTATTAAATGTCACTATTAAGTGAACAGTAACATTTAACTTTGATTAATATTACTATTAATTAAGTGAATGGTAACATTTGACTTTTAACATATATTTCAAAAGGCACGTAAAGACACTAACATGATAAAAATTACTGTTATGAGAAAGGACATATCTTTACACCACTCATTGAATCATAGCATTTGAAATTAGCATTATTATGCTGATTTTTAGCTCAACATATTATCACTATTTTCTTATTTGAATATAAAAAAAGTAATATATGTGTTTAACTATTTATAAACATAATAGGATGATAGACACATATGACGAAATTAAAAAGTGCCTATAAGAATAAAGGATATACAATAGACTTATCAAACGTCAAATGAACTATGCACATATAAATATCTTTAAATGATAGTTAGCAGTGTTAAGTTTTTTTAACGGCATCTAATCTACTTCAATATGTTTACATCCAGACTTAAACTTATGACCATTAAGTAATAAACAACACCTTACGATCAATACCTTTATTGTGAGTAGTAATCAGTAGGTATGAGAATATTAAACAAGTCAAGCTAAAAATTTCTGATATTCAACTCAACTCGGATCGTTAACAGACGTAATCGCATCTTAAGAGTTCATCGAGCTCGATCCTAGCCTAGCCAGAGTAAGCTCTTAAAATCTCTGTATTGAGATGTACTCTACTTTTGTTTCCAATAAACTTCGAACTTACAATTAAAAAAGTGTTGCATTAATATAAATTCAGCTATAATCTTTATAATTTTTGGACCTGATGGACCCTAAAATAACCATTAAGAAAGATTAATCGGGGAGTGTTTAAAAAAAGTTTATATCTACTCCTAAGATTAAACATCATAATTGTTTTGGGACAGTGTAAAAGAGTTTATTTTGGTTTTCCAGAACAACTGTTTTTAGATAATTCATTTGTAGATTATATATCCGTCCCAAAATTATTGTCCTCATTTGAAAATCACATAGTTTAAGAAAAATATATTTATCATATTGTGCAATCAATAGAATTTTATCCTTACCACTTAAGTGTTTTTTAGTTGGTTGAATTTTCGAGTGAACAATTATTTTGAAACATTTAGAAAAAATATGAATAATAAAAATGTGACTGGAGAGGTATTATTTTTTATTTTCAGGATACTAATTAATGTGATCCGCTGACGAGTTTGACGTGATAATACAAAATGGTGTATTTTGTTCATCTACCGACATCACCAAAGCCACGGTTTGCCTACTCACATCCTGACCCCATAATATTAATTGGGAGGGTAATTCAACGGATAAAGTCG